>OZ007497.1:212645438-214052536 GCA_963931805.1 Microdon myrmicae
GGGTGTTTTGGAAAAAAAAATTAAGCCGGGAATAATCCCTCAAGTCAAAAAAAAGTGAAGTTAATTCTTTTTCATTTTTTGCATTTTTGGTTCGAAATCATATATAATAGGTTTATAGAGGCGCTAATAACCTTGCCCGTAAAAATAAGTTATTATGGAAAATTTAACAAGCCTCGAAACTTGCTAAATAAGGCCAAGACCGGACCCCGGTTGTAGTGCCGATAATGATGATGATAGGGGCACTCCATATAAAATGTCCAAGGTCAAAAGAAAACAAACTTAACAAAGCCTGGGCTCTTACTAAAGTTTTCTACTTACGACATATGCCTTTTTCCAGTGCTTAGGCAGCATACTTTACCTTTTGTTTTTCCGATTAACAGAACGTCTGGAACAAAATGTAGTCCTTAATATCATTCAAATAATACACACATATATACATTGTACGAATCAAGTTGTTTTTATTACCGAAACAGAATAAAGTATACAAGAAAAATTAATAGATTAATAATAATCTCTTTCTGACGTTCTCCATATACCATCATTTATGTTTTAAAATATTTATTTAATTATAATGTATATTTGAATTATTTGATTTAATGGACAAACATTTAATTGTAAGAATATGTATTTATGTATATATATATAGACATATATGTGTATTTAAATAAATTAATTTACCTGTGCGGATTTTATTAATTAACTAACCGAAGAGAGGACGTTTTTAAATACACGCGTTCGTTTCTGTAAAACGCGTTGCGTGTAAAGCCTTTCTGTTCACCAAAAACTTTAAAAAATATTCTTTGTGAAATTTGAAAATTTTGCATTAAAATCTTATTTTAAAAAATAAGTAAAATGAATGTTTAAGTTTAATTTTAATAATCGCAAACTAGTAATCATTATATATCCTTAAGGAATATGGAGCTGGAAAACACAATTTTCACACAGCTTGTTTTTATATTTAAATATTTAGATAATTTGTATAAAGTTTTATTTAAAAATATTTCCAAATCGATTGCAATGTCTGTCCATACACAACAAAATATTTATTTATTTTTCAGTTTATCATAACAGACTCGAATCGTTCCATGATTCTGTTTTTAATTTAACTTACCATATATCCAATCATTAGGGTAACTCGTTCAGCGCTAAAATTAAATCGAAATTGAATTGACTTCCCACATACATATGTCGTAAGGACTAAAGGTGGACAAAATGGAAAGCTTACCCACTGTCGAAATAACTAACGAGAATGTATGAAGTATTACTTCGGAAATGTGTTATGCCGGTTGCACAGTAGCTACACCACAATTTAAGTGGGTACCCTAGTGTAGCGGGTTCAAAAAATCGATTTTTGTTGTTGTCTTAATCGATAGAATACCACTTGTAGAATATGCCTTCAACCTCCAAGTATGAATTTGTATTTAACCGAGTCAACATTAGCTCGAGAAGTACGCATGCCCGAGTACACTATGCAGTGCCCAGAAACTTTAAATGCATTTTTCTCAAACCCTGTTCTTACTCATAATTTTTCAGATGAATTAATTTTTTTTTAAATGAAAGGTTAGTTAACTTGCCAGTTCAGGAATGTATTTTTAGAAGTTAAAATTTTGTTTATAAAAAGTTATAAACAAAATTTGTTGAAAATGTTGCCAAAAAAAATCGCATTATTCAATCACGTTTTTTTATAAAAGAAAACATTTTTTTAAATACCTTAAATACTCGTCAATTGACTACACGCGTAAACTTAAAACAAACATTTTTGGTTTTCTTACGGATCATCCAACCCATCTCTACACTGCACACCGCAAATTAGTATTATTATTATTTTTTTTTTGGCTGATGTCTTTTACTTATAACTTGGTTTATGCATAAAATTTAATGAAAAAAATAAGTTAAACTCGTATATGTATGCACAATAAATGCTCGAATTTCCAAAAAGACGTATTAAATTGTTTTTCCTAAAAAAAAATCGACAAAATCACCTTTTTTCGCTTTCTACACCAGGATAACTTTTTGATACGTTGCGTTTCGTTACAATGTTAAATTCTAAATGTATTATCTACTTAGCTCCTCAATAGTATAGTGGTTAGTGTACCCGTCTGTCACGCGGAAGACCGGTGTTCGATTCCCCGTCAGGGAGCCTCTGGCGCAAGATTAATGACCTTGCCCGGAAAAAACAAATCATTATGGAAAATTTAACAAGCTTCAGGACTTGCTAAATAAGGTCAAGACCGGTTCCCGGTTGTAGTGCCGATGATGATAATGATTATCTACTTAATAAAAATTGCATTGAATTGAATTGTTGCGTCTCGGCTTCTACTGACCGCAATGCCATCAAACCTTGACGGTATGTTTAGGAAGTTTCACACTACCCGGCGACGGATGACGTCAATGATTTCATCTTCAGATACCGATTCTGGTTTGTTTCGGGATATAGAATGTATATTGTATATATATTGTGACGAATTTACAACCGAAGTGAATAGCAGGCAAGGATTTAAACGCGACATCTAGCGCGAGATAGACGAGACATAGAGAAGCATGCAAACTGACAGCGGAATAATAACTGTCAGTCAATAATGGGATTTGGAAAAACGAATAAGCGTGAAAAGTAATAAAGAAATGATCAAGCTAGAGAAGTAATAAGAACAAACTTTGGAATTTTATTTGGATTATTCACAATCCAGAGATCGAACCGAGGTAGTCGGTCAACGTAAAATCGAAATTACGTAACAATTGGTGTCAGAAGTGGGATTGCTGAATAATCCTATATCATCTGGAAGTGTAGCTGTGGACCTGGAATAATCCTAAATCATGGCGAAGTTTGCTGACCGGAGAATGCCCCATTTAAGAGAAGAATTGGAGTCTCGAGGATTGCCTGTGACAGGGAATAAGGCAGATCTACAAGCACGATTGCGCAAAGCAATGGAGAGTGAGGGCTTCGATGTTGATGGACACGAGTTTTGTCATGATGCTTCATGAGCTTCATGAAAAGCCGAAGAACAGTTGGAAGAGCAGCAGCCAGCGCCAGCATTTGACGTGCTTTTAGCAGCAATGGCACAGCAGTCCGCACGCATGGATGAGCACCTAGCACAACGCATGGAGGAGCAGCTGTCAAAACAGTCCTCACGTATGGAGAACCGGCTGGCACAACAAACTTCACAACTGCAGGAAAAACGATCGCGTATCGAAGGGAATTCTGCCAGACTTCAGGCGAGGCAGGATGAAATGGGAGAGAACAGCACGTCGATGAAGGTTTAGCGCGGGAGGCTAAAGCCGAACGGCTATTCGACGACGAAGACGATGTTGAACGCCGCTCTGAACGTAGTCACAGGAAAACCGAGACTGCAGAACATTTCGATGACTGAGTGATTGATTGATTGAAGGCACAACCCCCATTTTCTTATTTAGCTTAAAGCAAGCTTAAATTAACAACATAAAACCTTAAACAGTCTATCTTAAAATCTAGAGTAGTGGTTAAGACATTATTCAATTATTCAATCGAAAAAGAAAAGAAAACCGGGAAGTTGAAGATTGCTGGGCAATAGGGGAGGTAGGAGGCCAGGGAAGAGCGAGTGTATGTGGGGGTGGTAAATGCGGCCTTCGTGCGACAGTGGGGGGCATGTGTACGGACTGATAAAGGGGCGAGGATTAGTGAGCGGGGGGGGGGGGGTTGTGGGTGGGGTTGGAAAGGTGTAGGGGAGAACCAGTTTGAAGCAGAGGGGAGGATTGCGGGGAGGGGGGGGGGGGGGGTTAGGACGAGTTTCTTCTGAGACGTCGTTTAAGAGCGGGAGTGGAGATGTTGAAATCGAAGGAGCTGGGGAAAGTTGGCCCGTCGTAGCATACGCGAGATGGGTTCGTTAGCGCCGTAAGAAGTGTGATGAGCGGGCGCGTAAAACAATCGAGGATTACGTACGTTGCGGGGGGGTTTGTGTGAAATGTTATAGTGGAGAGCAAGCTTGGGCAGTTGATTGAGCCAGACAGAAGGCAATGGACAAAGATGATGTCGGCATGGATTCTGCGCTCTTCAAGTGTGTTTAGATTGATTAGAGGGAGCCGGCTTGTATATAGTGGTAGAGTCAGCGGATTTTCCCAGTTTAGTCCGCGGAGGGCAAAGCGCAAGAAACGACGTTGGACACCCTCAATCCTGCGAATGTGAGACACTTGATACGGGGACCAGACCTGACTAGCGTGACTAGCGTATTCGAGTAGTGGCCGGACAAAGGTTGTGTGGAGTGATCGGGTGACATAGGGGTTAAGGAATTTATACGACCAGCGTTCGACAAACCCAGGGGCGGCGTTGGCCTTGAGGATTATGTAATCAATATGTGCGGTAATTTGAGCTACTTGTTGCATAGGACGCCCAGATCACGAATCAATTCAATCGATGTTATCGGTTGGTTCAATAAGAGATAGGAGCGTGGGTGAGCGGGGGAACGCTTCCGAGATTGTGTGACATTTGGTGATATTCAGTTCTAGGCAGTTATTTCGGCATCAATTCGAAAAGCTGTAAAGATCCGTTTGAAGAAGTGAGGAGTCCAGGGGAGAACGGGTTGTCTTGAAAATGTTGAAATCATCCGCGTAAAACGAGATAAAGGAGTGATTAATGCAAGAGTCTATGTCGTTTATGGTTAGGATAAATAGGAGAGGGCCCAGATGACTGCCCTGGGGGACACCCGAGGTTGGGGAAAAAGGATAGGAGAGGGTGGAACCAAATCGCACGCGGCAAGTTCGATAACTGAGATAGGATGAGACCCACTTAATCAGCAGGGTTTCGAAACCGAGGGAAGATAAATTGAAGAGAATGAGGTTATGAATGATCGATGATGAGGAATCGGAATCTGATGCTGATGATTTTATTGTAGACGACGATGAAAGTGCTGAGAGGAAGAAGAAAAGACGACTTCTGTTCACTGATGCGTCATTGCAAAAAGGTCAGGACATTTTCGGTGTAGATTTCGACTATGAAGATTTCACTAAGTATGACGAGGAAGAATATGAACCCGAATCGGAAGGCGATGACTACGAAGAGGAAGACGGTATTGGGGAACGTGAAAAACGACCAAAGAAATCAACCAAAAAGAAACCTACCCAAAAAATTATTTTTGAAGTATACGAACCTAGTGAATTGAAAAGAGGTCATTTTACGGATTTGGACAATGAAATCCGTAAAATGGATATTCCTGAGCGAATGCAATTACGCGAAGTTCCGGTTGGGCCTGCTCCAGAGGGATCCAATGAACTACAATATGAAGCTGAATGGATTTACTAACAGGCGTTTTGTAAATCAACTGTTTCCGAACAAGAGAAATCAACTGATGCTGGAGGTCGACACCGCTATCGTAAGCCACCACATACGGTGGGAAAGATCAAGCAAGCTCTAGATTTTATGCGTAATCAACCGCTAGCGGTGCCGTTCATTGCATTCTATAGAAAAGAATACGTTAAACCAGAATTAACGTGCGACGATCTATGGAAAATCTATTACTACGACGCACGCTGGGGTTCACTGTCAGCTCGAAAGAACAAACTTCTCCAGTTATTTGAAAAGATGCGGAACTACCAGTTGGATCGTCATCATCATCATCATCGGCACTACAACCGGGAACTGGTCTTGGCCTTATTTAGCAAGTCCCGAAGGCTTCTTAAATTTTCCATAATGATTTGTTTTTTTTTCGGGCAAGGTCATTAGTCTTGCGCCACTACCAGTTGGATACGCTTATGAAATCGGCAGATGCTCCAATACCAGATAATATGCGAGTAATTAAAGATGAAGATATAGATCTCTTACGTGATGTGCAAACTCCAGAAGAGCTTAAAGATGTGCAGCACGTGCATTTTCTCTTATAGTATTCGCATGAGATCCCTAAAATGCAAGAGGAATTCCGCCGTTGGGAAAAGGAAGAATTGCGGCAGGCTAGAGCTGACGCGAGAAGGAGAGCATTAGAAAATTTGGAAGAATGTCAAGAACTTCCACCACCGAACGCCAAGATGAAAGTGGTAGAATGTTACGGCCACAACCACCCATCCCATAAAACCTACCTCTTTGGAGCTAAGCTCCATCATTAATCGCGCATACGGTAAATATCGCGATATAAATTCAATATCAAACAAATTGAACTGCACGTGCAATTTGTCCCATATTGAATTTAAATTGAATCCAAGACGTGAAAGAACGAACCATATGTTCAACACGCAGAATCCCCTGGATCCAAATCTGTGGACCAGATGACCAACTTTCAAGTAAAGTTGTTGAGAATCATAAATTGCACGTCTGCAATTTTATGATCCTTCAGGGGTTTGGGTACCCAAACCATTTCCCACAAGGAGCATCCTTGCCCATTCGCCTAGAAGAGATAAACAGGCACCATAAAACGAACTGCACATTCACCTAGGCGCTATTGATCTTTTCCTTTGTACCGATTTTCCACGGGAGATTCTGGCCCATGCGGTTAAGGAAAACAACAGGCACAATAAAACGAACTGCACGTTCACCCAAGCAGCTAACAACACAAAAAAAAGGGAATCAGAAATGTGCATTAACACGATGGACTATTGATTTTCCTTTTGTGTTCGGCTAAAGAAGACAACAGACAAAATGAACTACACGTTCGCCTAAACCATAACAACACAAAAAAAGGGGAATCAAAAATGTGCATTAACACGATGCACTATTGATTTTTTTGTGTTTGATCTATCGAAAAATGGATCAGGCGGGAAAAAGGAAAGATCCTTTTTTCTGCCGGAGGAAACAAAAGATTTCCATCCAAAGAAAAAAAATTAGAAAACCACTAGAGATGGCTGGTTTTTCAAGATGTTGGCCGAGACGGTCAGACACAGAGTTGGTTTTGGATTTTTGAACGGAACGGTCCGTTGAGAGTCGGTGGGAGTTACGAAGTGTCTTAAGTTGAGTCGGTGAGAAAAAATAAAAGTGCATCTAGTTGGGACAGTTAGAAATAAATAAAGTGCCCCTAACTTTAAGTAATAATGTAAAGTGCATTTAGAACATGAGTCGGGACAAGTTAAGCTAAAGGTGACTACGAATAAAAGTGTATTTACTGACAATTGTATGTGGTACAATAGTGGCATTTAAGAAAAGAACATAACCTTAAAGGTTGTTTTAAATAATAAATAGTAAACAAAAAACAATAAAAAGTGTTTGTTTTAAAGGTGTGCAAAGTGGGTGTGAAATAAAGTTTTGTTAACATCAATTTTAAACCGTGTTTTATTTAAAGTAAAGGTGTGTCAAGTGTGTGTGGTGAAAGAGTTGTACAACACGAAGACCGAACGCCAAGATGAAAGTGGTACATCGTGACCGACTGGCATCTTTTGTTAACCCAGAGGACCAGTGAACATAGTTCGGGACGAACTAATCTAGGCGGAAGGTAGTGTGACGCATATGACAATCAACTGGACATCTGGCAGGTCTCCAAAACATAGTACTGAAAAACTGGAGACTATGAGCAGTATACCCGCCTGTCACGTGGGAGATCGGGGTTCGATTCCCCGTCGGGGAGCCTCTGGCGCAAGACTAATGACCTTGCCCGGAAAAAAACAAATCATTATGGAAAATTTAACAAGCCTCAGGACTTGCTAAATAAGGCCAAGACCGGTTCCCGGTTATAGTGCCGGTGCCGATGATGATGAGCAGTAAAAACAATAAGTCGCCAGTGAGAGAAGTGTCACCGGGAATGAGAATACGAAAAGTCAGGGGAGAAAAGAGGTAACGGTTGTCATTAGCGGACGAATAAAGTTTGAAATACCAAATTGATTTCACGGCTCTTATTTCATGAGAATAATTAATCCAGCGAACCCTAAGCTCGCTACAGTATTATATTATCCAACTTATATATTTTCACGAATTGGAAGAACTATATCGCAAACCTACAATAGTGAGAGTAATCAAGTCGCGAAGATTAAGATGGGCCGGACACGTGGCGCGAATGGGGAACGATAGGACCGTGCATAGAATTCTTGACGGTAGACCAACGGGAAAGAGACCGGTAGGACGGCCGCGACGGAGATGGGAGGACAATGCTAGGTTTGACCTTGAGGAGATCGGATCGAATGGTGAAGCGTGGAAGGAGAGTGCCCAGGACAGGGAAGGATGGCGAAGCCGAGTCGGTGAGGTCATGAACTTCCGGGTTCCTACAGGCCAATAAATAATAATAATAATAATAACTTATATATTTTCAGAATACAAGTCACTTACTATTACTATTTATTGGCGGCCTGTAGGAACCCGGAAGTTCATGACATCACTGACTCGACTCCGCCATCGTTCCCTGTCCTGTGCACTTCCCTTCCACGCTTGATCAGCCGATCCGATCTCCTCAAGGTCAAAGTCATTTAGTGTTTCAAACAATTTGAAAATTTAGGTTTTTTTTTTTTTTCTTTTTTTTTGCCTCACACCACTGTGCGACGTATTAAACGGTTGAGAGGGGTTAAAAATTGTTTCGTTCGGTGTGATCTATTTAAATTTAAAATTTTTATAAGTATTGTATACGATTGCAGCCGCATATACTTTCACTTCCTCCTCGCACAACACCTAATATATTATTTAGCTTTGTTGTGCCGAGTTTTTGTGTCGAACAATATAGGGGACGGGAATCGGAAGAGCATTTAGTTTTTTTTTAGAATACGCGCACGGAAAAGGGATTATTTCTTGCTTTATTCCACAAAAAGGTCGAAAAGAATACGATCTCAATGGAGAAGGTCTATTGTGAGTAGAGTAAATTCAGTAGGAATATTCAATTTCCATCACTTAAACGTTGTCTGACCTTGAAGAGAATGGATGGGATGGTCAAGCGTGGGAGGAGAGCCCATGGGACAGGAAGCGATGGCAGAGTCGATACGGCGATGTCATAAACTCCTGGGTTCTTAGACGCCAAATAGTAGCTCACTTAAACACCTTCTTCACCACAAAAAAAAAAAAAAAAAAAAAAAAAAAAAAAAAAAAAAAAACGCCCTGCTATACCAAGCAGTCACCTCTGGTTGTCAAGACTTATGCTAAGAATAATTGTGAGGTAAAAATAAAATTATTGTTAATGACATACATTAAGCTTACCGTTTTCAAGCCCTTAGCCACATATGCAGAATTTATTGTTGGAAAGAATGCTCTATCTTTTATATACAAAACGTACGACGTACGTACATATGACCACTGAAGCTATGTTTATTAATTCTATAATATAGTTACTGTCTACAAAAATTTGGTAATAATTTATTCATTGCATAATCCCTCAACAATAGACGTAAAAACTTGTTGGTTTGGCTACACTGGTAATGGTTATTTCCGATGTAAATAGTTTTTATAATAGTTATTTCAACGTAAAAATCGCCCCAGAAGTGGTTAGAAAGCACATATTGGCTGATCAACTTACAACTCCTCTACTGAAAACCTCGAGCGATCATAAGACATGTCAATCTGATCAATTCCTCTACTGAAAACCTCGAACGATCATAAGACATGTCAATCTGATCAACTCCTCTACTACTAAGATATGTCATTCCAATACGAGTAAGCTTTGAGTATACATTCCATCTTACTTTCTTGATTCAAAGAATCTAAGTGATAAAGATAAAAGTAGCATTTGTCTAAGCTCAGTATTGAGTATAGAAACTTGCGAAGATCCATTTGATAGCAATTAAAAAAATGGGCAACCACAGAGGAGAAGTTAATGATACCACTGTTATATAAAGCCCGATTTATTTCTCTACTGAAAACATTAAACTAGAATTAAACATATCATGCCAATAAGTTTTAAGTTTATAGGTCATTCTACGGCTTACTTCAACACATCTAAGTGATAAACGAAGCATTTGTTCAAACTCTTTGTTACATTATCACATTAATGACAACGACGATAGTCATACAATTTATTACACAACTAAACAAATTAAAGTCATTTTTTAAGCCCTCAATTAAAGTTGTGAGTAAACATCAGTGTATTATCAATTAAATGAAATTTGTGTCTACCAATCTCCTTCATTATCTTTTAAATTGGTTGGTCTTTCATTTATCGACTCAGCTGCAATTTCTTGAAAGTGATCACTCAAAAATGCTTCAAAACTGTGTTTTAATGCCTTATCACAATGAACTTGTTTATTCATTTATGTCTTATAATAAAAACGAGCTCATTCGTAAATATATTCAGCACGCGCAAATGTGTGGCTATCACACGTTTGCCACATTCAGATCATGTCTTTCGTTCTTTTTCTAAGCACACAATATACGAGGGCGGATTTTTATTTTGCCTTTAACAACTTGTTTACAATGTTGAAAAAATTGACAGACAAAACTAATTAATTTAATGAATTTGCCAGACATAAATTAGATATCAAATTATGACATCATAAAATGCTGCATATATAGAGTTTCATAGGTACACATGTACAGTTTCTTAGATAGTTTGCTCTACCTCTTGTTGAAAAGAATCTTTTATATACAAAACGACGTACGAGGCACGTACTTTTACTACCCGCAGCTAATACGTTTATAAGTTCTTCTAAGTTCTTGAACATAACAATCCTACACATTACCCCAGTTTTAGAAATTTCTATCGAATGATATTGTGATTGTTGTTATTCATCCCGTCAAATCCTGTTAACCTCAATTTGATACTATTTATCATTCAATATTCCTTAGTATCCCCTATCTTCTACCTTTTCTTCAGCAAACAGCGTGCTTTCGACATTACGGGCATCGCACAATCCCACATTCAGGTTCGAAAGTTCATATATTTTGGACAGTTACTAATAAACAAAACTCAAAAAAACCGAAAATAAAAAAATGCAGTCTGAACTGAAATCGAAGCCCGTGATATGTTCATTGCTGACACATTTTGGTGTATCACAGACTTAACAGACCGACCGAAAAATCCCCAGACGGACACATAGATGGAGACTCTAATAATGTATCGATACGGTTTTTAGTAAGTACCAAATATCAAGGAAGACATCAAAGCTTGACAACAATTCGTCTGTTAGTCATCAAATTTTAACCAGGAAATTTTAATGAAAGTTACTCTAGAGGCTACTATTACTATTCATTGGCCAGTAGGTACCCGGAAGTTCATGATCTCACCGATTCGACTCCGCCATCATTCCCTGTCCTGTGCACTCTCCTTCTACGCTTAACCAGCCGATCCGATCTCCTCAAGGTCAAACCTAACATTGTCCTCCCATCTCCGTCGCGGCCGTCCTGCCGTTCTCTTTCCCGTTGGCTTAACGTGTTACGGACCGACCTTGAGTCCAAGTCCCCCCAACATCCACTAATCCCCTTTCATCAGTTTCCCCTCTTTACCTTTAAACGGAGAACAAATCGCCAAGTAGTTAATTTGCATAAAGTACTTTATGCAAATTCTACTTGGCAGAGAAAATAATAAAAACCGGCGTTGGCGTCGAATAATAAATTAAAACGTCAACGGCAAAAAAAATAAATAATTCATTTCGACGTAAAACTTCGAAAACAAGAGTTCGATAATTTCAAAGAAAAATAATAAAGAAAAACGGTTAAAGAAAATAAGAAAGTAAAATAGAATTCAAGATTTATTAATTTCGAAAAGGAGAAGCAAGAACGAAGAAAAGCACAACTGAAGCTGAACAAGGGAGCAGCACGCTCAACGCCCCCTGCAACGTGACAGCAGCATCAACAACCGCTTCAGAGACCGTCAACGGTCAAAACACAGTAAGTCCCATTCATGTAATTTAAATATAGTGAATTAACATTACAACATAAATTAATATTCAATTGTTAAATTCCCATAACAACCATCAAGAATTCTAGGCACGGTCCTATCGTTGCCCATTCGCGCTACATGTCCGGCCCATCTTAATATTCGCGAGCTGATTACTCTCACTATTGTAGGTTTGCGGTATAGCTCTTACAATTCGTGATTGTGGAGTTTCCTCTATTGTCCTGCCTCCTCGTCATATTTACCGCCAAAGGTACCACTTAGAACTTTATTCTCGAATACGCGGAATTTCTTTTCTTCCCGGTTTGTGAAAGCACATGTTTCGCATCCGTATAGAGCAATCGGCATGATTATGGTTCTATAGACACGGAGCTTTATGTTACGTGATAGCAGTTTGGATTTCAGGAGTTTACTGACTGCCCGCCCACTAGCGTCGCTGGAGTGTAGTCTTTTGTTAATTTCCTTCGACATTTCGTTACTGGCCGTCAGTATTGTTCCCAGATATTTAAATTCTTTAACTTTTTCATATATCTTGCCCCTGACGTTTACCAGGTGTACCGGTATGAAGTGCGCTTTTTTTAAATTAAAAAACTTTTTTTTTTTAAAAAAGTAAAAAACATTTTATTCGAAGTATTGACCATTGCTTTCTTCTTTCATTTCGACCACCTTTCTCGCAATTTGTGGATACCACGCCAATAAAACCGGTCGTCTTTTGAGGCAAACCATTCGGAGACCCAATTTCCGACTTCTTCGTAGGAATTGAAATTCTGCTCAGTCAATGCGTGTCCCATCGATGAAAACAAATGGTAGTCGGAAGGAGCCAAGTCTTGTGAATACAGCGGGTGCGGAACACTTCCCAGCCGAGAGCTTTTATTGTTGCTTTGACGGGTTTTGCTGTATGACTCGGAGCATTATCATGCAACAAAATTACCCTTCCGTGTCTTGTGGCCCATTCTGGTCGTTTTTCGATCAAATTGATCATTTGTTGTCGGTAGCGTTGCGCATGAACAGTTTCCCCAGATTTTAAAAGTTCATGATACACCACCCCCTTCTAGACCCACCAAACACAGAGCATTGTCTTTTTTCCGAACCGATCAGGCTTTGCAGTCCATGTTGACGCTTCTCCGTGATTTTTGCATTTAGGATTTTTAAAATAAAACCATTTTTCGTCACCAGTCACAATTCGATGCAATATTGATATCCTTTCGTGTCGTAGTTTCGCTTTTCCATCTGCCTGTCATTCAAATCATGTGGCAGCCAGTTTCCACACTTTTGGTTCTTTCCCATAGCTTTTAAACGGTCAGAAATTGTTTGTTGTAGAACATTTAACATTTGTGCCATTTGGTTTTGACGTAAGGGGGTATTCCGATCTAGAAATTAAAAAAAAAAAACATTTTTTTTTCATATTTTCAAAGCTTAACCTCTCAGAATATATCTTTAAGAGGATTTTAGAAAATTCAAATTATTTTCGGAGGTATGGCTGTTTTTCTGACGCGCCGTCCAAACCGGCTCGGCCGGAACGAATCGAACAAAAGACATTAGGGACTTTCTGTCAACCTGCGACCCTGTTTCCTCGTAAAACCTTTTGTGCCTTTATATATATATTGAAAGTGTGAGCTTATATCCAGTTGCGAACAGTTGAATTCTAACCTTCAAGCCAAATGAACGCATGTGCTGTGAGTATAATAAAAATATTTCAAGTGATAATTTTAATTTTTTAAAGTAAAATGGATCGAATGTCTTCAGCGAAAGGGATTACACGTCCGGATCGAAGTAAAAAAATGGCGATTTCACGGTAGGCTACATTCTGCTTTTAAAAATAATGTTGCTTATGGGAGTCAAATTGGTCCAGAAGCTTATTCATTCGCTGGGAAACGAGACAATGCCCGGATTGACCGACCACTGAGAGATACGAGCGTCTAACGCATCAAAGGAGGCCAGAACTGCTCGGTCGGAAGAGAGAAGCGCGAAAGATGCTTATTTCGAAGTCGAGGAAGGTCCAATGTATGCAGCAGGAATGGCAGATTGAATAAACGTAAATATTATTTCATGACTTAGACCGCGAGAAACTTTACGTGAAACTTTAAACGCGTTTTTCTCGAAACTGTCTTTTTTAAAACAATACCCACGATTTTTCAAGTTCTACTGAACCGATTCACCTCAAATTTAGTATGTCTTATTTATAGGCTTTTCTATTGCATGAACTATCCTCATCCCCAAAATTTCAATGTTAGCTATTTTTAAAAAATTCGAAAAACTACAAAAAGTGCTACAAAAATAAATTTTTTTTTCAAGCAGTCGCCATTTTGTTTAAAAAAATTTTTTTTCAACCTTTTTTTAGTTCCAACGATAGAGACATTTCTGTAAATTAATAATCTTGAGGGTTGAATCGTGGGTATGGTCGCGTGCCAACTTTTTGAGATCCCCCACTTCACCAGCTGCTATTGTTTTGAATTTTTTACTTTCAATTTTTTTACTGTATTCTTGAAATATTAATAAGCAGCCTATAAAAAAATTAATAGTAAAAATATTGATTGCTTTTTTTTACAGCACTTCAAAAATTGCGTTAAATTCGTGCGTCTAGACCAGAATACCCCCTTAAAGTGCCATCTTGATCCAATATTGCTTGCAATTCGGCGTCTTTAAACTTTGTTGGTGGTCTTCCGCGTTCTTCATTTCGCACATCAAAATCATTATACCTGAACCGCTTAATCCATCTTTTGCATGTTGCTTCCGATAGAGCATGATCCCCCTTTGAGATAAACTGGAAACCAAGAGTTTAGTTAAATACCTTGGCATCCGGCTAGACCAATATCTGTATTTCAACAGACATGTAGAGGCTGCTTTGCTCAAAGCGAGGAAAACTTTTGCTATGACAGGGAGGCTATTTCACAGTAGCCAACTTGACAGCAGGGTAAAAGTCATATGCTACATGACGCTAATCAGGCCAATGCTCATATATGGTTGTCCAGTATGGTTTAACATAGGTCCAAATTTGATGGAAAAGATTCGGGTGTTCGAAAGGAAGTCTCTCAGAAGTTGTCTCAGATTATATCGGACTATAAAAAGTATTATTCAAATGACACTTTATATAATGAAGCGTACATAAATAGGGTGGATAATTTTATGATTAAATTAATCAGAGGACATATTGCGAGAGCAATAAGCTCGGCCAATGACCTAATTTTCGGGGCCTATTATCCAAACACTCTGTATTATGAGAGCGTGCGTCGCAACGGCTTTGTTCCACCAGAGGCGTTCCTTGACTTGGACATGAAAGGGCTTATACAGGATAGATCCGGAATTCCGCTGATCTATCATGTAAGTAGATCATCCGTAGACGGGCGATTGTGCTACGACCGGGAAGTATCACGCACCGAAGAAGAGCTTCTGCGCTTCATTAGGGCTATCTCCCACAGAGACCGGGACGATAGTATTAGACAGCGTCAACAGTTCTGGTGGTTGAATGGCATATAAAGACCTGGATACCAAAGTCGGTATAGAATCACACTATCATCAGCTAGCTTACATAGACTTAGCTTTTCTAGAATTAAGGTAGTATAAGATTTAAGTTAAGTGCTTTTATATAAAATTAATAAAAAAAAAAAATAAAAAAAAAAGGGAAGTTAAGTAAGTTAAATTTTAAGAAGAAGAAAAAAAAAAAAAAAATTGACAAGTTTTTCAAATTTTTCTTTGTCTTACAAAAAATTATAAGTACTGCCACAAAGTTCTGTCGCCGAAAGGCAAATTATACAAATGTTAAATAATGTTTAGCTTAGAGCGTCTGCGAAGGACCAGTAAGTTATTATATAAGATAATTAAGCTAGAATTTAAGCATTTTTTGTCTAGCCTTTAATTTAGAAACTAAGAATATTTAAAAGAGAATAAAAAATGTTTTAAAAATGAAAATGAGAGCATGATCCCCATAAGCCTCAACAAGCATTCGATGCGACTCTGCAGCACTTTTCTTCAAATGAAAACAAAAAATTTATGCTTTTCGCAAATCATTTTCTGGTACAAAATTCGACATTTTTAACAGGATTAAAAAAAATGTTTGTACAATGACTTGATGCATACTAAATATGTTTGACAGATGTCATAGCAACCAAATAAAAAAAAATATAGGGGGTCGTTCACAACAAACGTTCCCTCTAGCGATACATTTGTATCTTGACGCTCACTTCACACCGGTACACCTGGTATATGTGTTCCTCCCTGAGGTCCACCTCCTCTCGTCGTAATCATGTTTTTTTGTCTTCATTTATTTCTAGGCCCACCTCTTCTGCCGCTTGCATGATGGTTTCATACTTTTTCCTTACAGTTTCTAGATATCGCCCAGAACGGCGATATCATCCGCATATGCGAGCACTTGTGTGATCCCGTTCAGGGATGATCCGGCCATGTTGTCGTCTTATACCTTTCTGATGATATACCCGAGCACAAGGGTAAAAAAACATAGTGAGAAGTCATCCCACTGTTTTAGTCCGTCCCGGATTTCAAATGGTTCTGTGAGGTGGTTTTCTATTCTAACTCGCCCTTTGTTTTCGTTCATGCAAATTTGAATGAGGGCGGCATATTTTTTCGGGATTCCCAGCTCAACTACAATATGGTAGAGTCTTTGCCTTACGACTAAGTCGTAGGCTTTTTTGAAGTCAACGAACAGTTGGTGAACCGTCTCTCCGTATTGCCACATATTTTCCAACAGTCCCCTATTGTGAACATTTGGTCGCTTGTTGACCGACTCCTACGGAATCCGCATTGGTAGTTTCCCAGTATTTCTTCTGTGTACGGTGTGGTTCTCGTCAGTATGACTCTAGAGGCTGAAAGAACTTAATAGTTAATCACTCTCAACTGTTGTTCCAACACTCTCAACTGAATATTCAACACTCGAACTAACCGATCACCTGGCGCAGTCCTATTTTGGCACCCTATGATTTATTCTTGTTCCCAGACGTCAACAATAACATGCGTGGACACCGTTTTTCAGCACCAAGATACGTTCACATGTTTTGGAGATAGGTTTTTCTAAGTGGCATAAATACCATAATAAATGATTTAAGCAGAAGCAAGTGTATATTGACGCAAGACTAATGACCTTGCCCGGAAAAAACAAATCATTATGGAAAAATTTAACAAGCCTCAGGACTTGCTAAATAAGGCCAAGACCGGTTCCTGGTTGTAGTGCCGATGATGATGATGATGAAGTGTATATTGATCATCATGAAGCATATATACTTTGAAAACTTTGGAACTATTTCAGTGTGCGGATATAGGGTCAAGATCCTATCGATAGAATCAGACAGAGCATCAAATTCGATAAGGGACGCGTTTCTATCCAAGTTTGGGGTTCTGTAGAGCAAGCAGTAATGTATGATATTCTTACGAACGTGAAGTTTTAGCCACGAGAAATTAAATTCTGATTTGGAGCAGAGTCCACATTGTAGCAAAAGCTGATTAGTAATATCACTTGGTATGTATGTGGCAAGGCCACGATGTGGAAAGAACAAAGGCACTAATTTATAACCTGGTATAGTAAAATCAGAAATATCTGTATTGGTTATTACCTCAGTCTCGCTAAGTGCAGGGATTGCTGGTTTCTGGTTACAGACGTCGGCAGACACAGGGGAGAAATTGCATCGAATATTGCAAAGATCGACGTGAAATTCCCGTTCTGTTAAAATGGCGACACAGATAACCAATACCGCCTCAGAAAAGGATGCATGTTGGCACCAGCGATACATGAGCAAAAGCAAGCACAAGTGTTATGCCCTTATGGCCGGGTGCTCCACTAGATCCGTGCCGAAAACCAGGTCACATCCCTTCCATGACGAATATTACGCCACTCAAACACCAAAACTCTCCAAAGATTATAAATCAATCGAGAGTATCGATGCCTGAGGGACGCAACAGAAGTGCGAAAGAATAAAAGCTGATCAGCATTTGTGTGCCAATTAACAATAATCCATGTTCAAATTGGGAAAGTGCTATTGGGTCGCTTCAACACCGTTGTTGAGAAAAATTGCAATCAGTAAAACTTCCGAAAAAATCTATTTAGAGCGTAACTTTAGCTTTCTCGTAGAGCCACGTGATTTTTTTGAGAGCTTTACTTTAACACCGCTTAATTTTTGTCGGCACGATACAGTGGCCTGAAGTGCCTGAGAGCGAGGGAACTTCGATTATTTGCATGTCGTACTTAAGGCAGCAGCATACGCAAAGCGAATCAAATGAACTTACGTCAGATAGATAAAACCACAAATATATAAATTATCGGATGTAGACCACGTTTAATTTGCATATTCAAGGATTATGCGGAGGAACATAATGTATAGAGACTTGATAACATAAGATAACTTTTTAAACCAACATTTTATGAAAACAAGCATTTGATTTGCTTTGGACATTATTTGCTCATGGGATATCCTGAAGTGATTTGTTTACAAAATTTAAAATAGAATCGCGTTTACTGACCAGGAATGAGCTGTCCTAAATTGCAAATTGCAATAATAAACATTTTTAACATAAATGGCATAAAAAATGAAATTGGAACAAAAATGTAAATGCGTTACAACCTGCAACTGTTCAAAAAGAACTGCAACAGTTATTTGATGGCATCTCGGGGCGCCCACTCGACGCTATAGGTTCGCCTCTCCCGAGAGAAGTCTAATAAAAAAAAATAAAAATAAAAATAAAAGTAGTGGAACAAAAACCGACGGTGTATAACGTATAA
The DNA here is from genome assembly GCA_963931805.1 of Microdon myrmicae. Taxonomy (NCBI): domain Eukaryota; kingdom Metazoa; phylum Arthropoda; class Insecta; order Diptera; family Syrphidae; genus Microdon; species Microdon myrmicae. The sequence continues at coordinate 212,663,862 of OZ007497.1, forward strand.
CATATAACGTGTATAACTACGAGTGTGGAGCAAGTCGAGTAAGTGGAGTCGAGTCAGTGAGGTCATTAACTTCCGGGTTCCTACAGGCCAATAAATAGTATAGTAATAGTAGTAGTCAACACATCAGGCCACTGCCGCGTGTACGAATTCAATGTCTAAACCCAAGTACACTCAACTGGTGTGGAAATGCTATGTTATTTGCTTGGTATACGGCTGATGCTTTTGCTTATTCGATTTTTTTGTGTGCTTCACTATTTGTTTGTGTGCTGTGTGTGTATCTGTTAGAAGCGCCACATTACTCCCTCCTCAGTAACTTTGTTACGATCAACTTAGTGTGCGAACGACTGAGTGAGGGGCGAGCGAACGAGAGAATGTCGGAGCAGGCAAGTGTGCTGGTGCTCTATACGGAAGTCGTGATCGAAGTAGTAAAGTCCTGTTTTTTTCCTGCACACTCAACTGATGCGGAATTGCTATGTTATTGCGGCTGATGCTTTTGCTTATTCGATTTTATTTGTGTTCTGCTTCACTATTTGTTTGTGTACTATATGTGTATGTTAGAAACGCCACAGGTTCCTCCAAAGGTGCGAACAAAACACAAGCACAGGGAGACAGGTCTGGGCTATAAGATGGGTGTCCGAGGGTCTCCCAGCCCATTTCTTCCAATATATCCCTTGTCAAGGACGGGATGCGAGGGCAGGCGTGGTCACGAAGAGGGATGACATCTCGAAGGGGCATACCTCGGCGTTTGTTTCGATATGCAGCTTGTGTAGGCAGTCACAACTGACAGTAGTAAGTTGCATTCATTGTTCGTTGTTCGTGAAGAAAATCAACCATTAAAACTCCCGTTGAGTCGAAAACATTGTTGCAAGAACTTCTTCGACTGAGAGACGAGTTTAGGGGTAAACTGGGCAGCCTTCATCCTTCCTTCGCCACTTCTTACCTCCATTTTCATCTCGGGAGTATAATGATGTACCCACGTCTCATCACATGTGACGATACGCTTAAAAATATTCCCCCCCTTCTTGTAGAAAGCGATCCAAGTCTTTCTTGATCTCCGAATAGAATAGTTTATTGTAATAGAAGAATAGTTTGCCTCATCACTTCAGGGACTTCCTCATAAACAGTTCGTCGAACAATACCGATCTGCCACACCAACGCCACCCTTGAATTTGGTGTAATTTATCACAGCATTGGATTTTTTAACCACAGTTTGGACATCATCCCGGAGTACTCATTCAAGCGTACTCATTTCTGCATTGTGATAATTCTTCAATAAGGTGACGATCGTATTATCTTTCCAAGCCAAAATTACATTATTGTTTCTACGATAAGCTACCATAGATTTTCCTTTTGGAAGTTGTCATTTTTTTTTTTTTTATTGAGTCTGGCAATTCTTTAATGATGAATATAATGATGTACCCACGTTTAATCACATATGACGATACGCTTCAAAACATCCTCCCCTTCTTGTCGAAATCGATCCAAAAGTCTTCCACTGATCTCTGACCTGTTTTTAATTTACCGTCAATAACGTCGAAACCCATCGAGCAGTGATTTTTTTGAAGCTAAGATCATCAATGACAATGGATTGAACATTTCCATAGCTGATACCAACTTTTGATGAGAAGTCTTCTCCAACAGCTAAGTGACGATCACTTTTAATAAGCTCTCGCACGGCACGGATATTGTGGTCTGTACGATTTGTCCTTGGGCTTCTATCATGACCTTCGTTTTCGCTACGTTCTCGCTCACTTTTAAATTCTCTGGCCCACGTATATATACAATTCTGATACAGTGTATCATCACGAAACTGTGCCTTCAATCGAGAACAAATTTCCCAAGGTTTAAGACTTCATTTGTTAAAAATTGTATAATAATCCTTTGCGCAACAGCAGTATGTACGTCTTGCTCACCCATGGCTGTACTGACTACAAAGTCGGGAGGGATCGCTAGACAATCCGATTCCCCCACTCTTTCATAAACCAAACAGCAGCCCCGCACAAGATTGTCTAGCCCGCAACTTGTTGCTACGATACGCTACCATAGATTTTCCTTTTGGAAGTTGTCGTTTTTTTTATTGAATCTGGCAATTATTTTTTATTGGTTAGTATTGTCCCAGTCAAATGACACTTCAGTTTATGTAATTCGTTAGATAATATGTAACTAGTACAATATCGATCAGTAAACATGTGGTGCCCCTGAGCACCTGGAATTTTATTCAGCATCATTGTATTGGGTTGCACCGCATGAAATGTCCGATGTTCGCTCAGTCGGAAATAAGAAGTTCTCGAGTGACCATCTGTGCCAGAGCGTTAAATTTTCTTTTTTCATAAAGTAAAGTGTGACGTGTGCGAATTTTAGGGTTCGATACAAGTACAGTTTTTTTGTGGGAATTGTTTACCGTGCGGTCGTCAGTTCAAATCCGAACCATCTTCCTTTGTGAATTTAAAATGGGACATAATGCGTCATTGGCATTGAAAAACATTAATGAAGCATTTGAGAATGTAGAGTTGATAACACTATCCATGTACTTTCTCAATCACCAGCTGAAAGTACTTACGCATCTAATATTAGCAAAGTTAAAGAATTGATAAAAAAATCGAAATCAAAACAAGCTGTTGGTCTTGATAATATTAACAACAAATTAATTAAAGCACTTCCACCTGCTGCAAGTAACTATTTAATGTTCATTTCCAACGCTTGTCTTAGGAACTGGTATTTTCCGGACTATTGGAAAACAGCAAAAGTAATACCTATCTTAAAACCCGGCAAACCGAAGAACACCCCTGAAAGCTACAGACCTATTAGTCTACTTAGCTGTCTGAGTAAGCTCTTAGAAAAAATCATTAAGGAAAAGATTGATCGTTTTGTGGAAGCCAATAACATCTTAACAAACATTCAGTTCAGATTCCGTAGTGATCACAGCACAATCCACCAAGTCTTGCGCTAAAAACCACATAACTGGTAAATTCATCGACAAGGAGTCAACGGGACTGGTTCTTCTAGACATCGAAAAAGCCTTTGATATGGTATGGCACGATGCCTTGATTTATAAGCTACTAAAACTCAAGCTGCCAATACCGCTTATCAATATTATCCAGAGCTTTCTTCGTTCGAGAAAATATGTTGTGAGTATAGGAACTTACATATCCTCTACTCACCAAATCCACTATGGTGTACCCCAAGGCTCGGTCCATGGTCCCATATTATTCACATTGTTTGTCGCAGATTTACCATGTCTAGGTGAAAACATTCAGGTAGTTATGTTTGCCGATGATACGTCCATTTTCTCTTCAGGTGCCTTATTCACTAATGTCTACAACTCTTTGCAAGCAGCTCTTGACAAACTAGCAGTATATTACAGGAAATGGAAAATAAAAATAAATGGTAATAAAACACGAGCTGTCTGGTTTTCGAGATGTAGGATACTCTGCTACCTACCAAATGGCACTAAACTCAGTATGTGTGCAGTTGGTATTGATTGGTCCGAAGACTGTAGATATCTAGGTATTATTGTAGATAAAAAAACGTATCTTTCAAAAACACATCACTACCACAATTGACAAAATAAACAAAGTCGTAAGAGTTCTGTATCCATTAGTGTGTAGAAAGTCAAAGCTTAGCCTCGAAAATAAAATCATAATTTTTAAAACCATTTTTCAAGCTATTACATGTATGATGTAATTGTGCTCCGCCACACAAAATAAAATTGAAAATGTTGCTGAATTTGCCATGGCATTATTCGACACATGAACTGTATGAAAGCGCTAACGTTAAACCGGTAGAATTCTATAGCGTTTGAAATAATAGTGAAGAAGATTGTGTGATTCGAACTGACGCTATGACAGTTTGAATCATGAAAAAAATTGAACCTAAGCGTTACCCATCAGGCTACTGACCGTGTTTAGAATTTGATTTCTAAACTCGGCTATACTCCACTGATGTGAATTATTTTTGTTACCGCTATGGTATACGGTTCTGATGTATTTTCTTGTTCGACCTCTCGTTCGGTGCTCCTCACTATTTTGCCTGTGAATTGTGTGTGTATCTGTTAGTCGCCACAATTCCTTATTGACAAAATCAATCGAAACTTCTTCGTCAATTGTTCTTTTTCTGACAATGTTCTCGTTTCCCGTCTTGCGTTACCCTAAATCACTACATATGTACCCTGTCCATGAAAATTATATCGAGGTCATTATTACATAAAATAACCGAAAACCTGTGCAATATTAGTCTTAAGATCCAAAAAGGGTTTTTTTCTTGTAGTTTTCCCGTAATTTATTATTTATTATTCATTAAAATTGAGCTATTGTCATTATATAGATTTAAGATTATAGTTGTAAAGGAATTGCTGTCCCAAAACTCTTAAATACTAGTTGTAAAATATAAAAATTGAATTGAATTGAATACTAAAATCGAGTTAGGAGTTGAACACTGGTCCAGTAAACCCTTACACGTTTTACTTAATTAAACTAAATTAAGTACAATTTAAACCTAGTATTAAATTAAATTGTTAAGATTGTACTATTCATATCCAATAAAGGCTGTTATTAAAAAAAAAAAAAAAAGTTAGTCTTTTGGGTAGCCATGAGATGGACTTTATGAACACTGGAGTCTCTTATATTCCACTTCTCCGCTGCTGCTCTTGTTTCTGCCTCTTTCTACTTCTGTCGCCATTTACAAGGCAAACTGGAGTTCAACTCCTATATTTGGTCAGGCGCATCCAAAACTGCACTACACGTGCTCGATAGGATGCAAATACGAGCAGTGAAACTTATTAGGGACCTAGCCGTATGTCATTCAATTCCGTCGTCAGAACATAGGCGCAACGTACCAAGGCTATTTCTTCTCTATAGGTATTATCAGGGTCGTTGTTCAACTAAACTTGCTGAATGTGTTCTGCCCCTTCAGAGATTTTCCCGCGATACCCGTCAATCTGTGAATGCGCATCAGCTCACGTTGAAAGTGGACGTCAGGCGCACAAATAAACATAGAGTCATTCTTTAGCCGAACCACACGAATGTGGAATGATCTAGCTGATCTTGTGTTTCCTCGTCGTTGCAATGTCTAGGCATTTAAGACCATTCTACATCGACACCCCCTTTCCTTATCCATGTCCTCTCTTTCGCTCGCACTGTGCTGACATTTAAGGGTACTCCAAAATCCTCTTTTGTGCGCGCGTTAGTGTAAAAAAAAAAAAAAAAAAAAAAAAAAAAATCAGCCGTCTACATCGGTAAGCCCTGTTGATCTTCAAGTTTCCTTTTCTTTAGACAAATACCATATACCTGACGTATGAGTTTAAAATGTAGCCCATATGGGAACTACCTGTAGGAGGAATGATCTCCTCACAGACGCTAGAATCATTCTACCCAATACTTAAGGCCCTCCAACATTACGCATCAGTCTCTCCAGTGCCGCAGCGTTCGTTTTTCATGTGGTGCGTAAAACACAGGCGATGTGACACTTATATATTTTGTGTTCACCAATAAGTAGGCTCGTCACTGTGCCCATTGGATAGTTTGCAGCCAGTGGGATACCGACTGTATTACACCGGCGCCACTCTGACAGCGGGTCAAATCAGAGCAGTAGAAAGACCTTACCATATCAAAATGGGGATCTGATATGGCGGATTATTTCAAACCCCAACTATACAGAGCTCGAGCTGCACAGCAGCTAGCCGATGCCCTGTCCGAATATAAGGCTGACATAACAGGATTACAAGAAATAAGATGGACGGGGAGTGGTGTTATTCAAAGAAAAGAGTATGACATTTATTACAGCTGTCACGCAAAACACCATGTGCTCGGGGTAGGCTTTCTAGTCAGCCAAAAACTGAAACCTGCCATCATCGGCTTTAATGCAATAAATGAAAGGCTATGCACTCTTCGCGTGCGAGGCAAGTTTAAGAACATAAGCCTCATAAACGTTCACGGACCTACAGAGGAGTCCGCTGACGACGAAAAAAAAGAATACTATGAGAACGTCGAACGGGCCCTCAATGCCTGCCCAAGATACGATGTGAAAATCGTTCTTGGGGATTTGAATGCAAAAATAGGTCGGGAGCCGGTTTTCAGGCACTACACAGGTTCCCATAGTTTGAATGAGAACACTAATGACAATGGACTACGAGTCATCGAATTGGCAGCATCGAAAAAATTGGTTGTTGCGAGTACCAGGTTTCCGCGTAAAGATATCCACAAAGCCACCTGGGTATCACCTGATGGAGCCACTCGCAACCAAATTGACCACGTGCTGATAGATCGCCGCCACTCTTTGAGCCTGATGACAGTACGAACGTACCGAGGTACCAACGTCGACTCGGATCACTATCTTGTTGGTACAGTTTTCCGAGCGCGGATTGCCTTACGGAGACGTATTGCATCCGCGGATCAGGTTCGAATCAACACGGCTGCCTTACGCAATAAGAATAACAGTAACACCTTTGGCCATGCGTTAAGACTCGCCCACGAAGAGCTCGACGGAGGGAGTATAAACCCCATGGCCAGAATGTCGCGCGTAGAAGAGAAATGGACACGCCTTAAGAATACTGTCATTAGTACTGCCAACTCCATCTTAGGCAGTAGTCGTAGAGATCGGAACGACTGGTTTGATGATGAGTGCAAACTAGCGACTGAACGTAAGAATGCTGCATACCGGGCAATGCAGCAGCCTCATAGGACGCGGGTACGCGAGGAGAAATACAAAGAGCTCAGAAGATCTGAAAAAAGACTTCACAGACAAAAGAAAAGTGCCTGGGAAAAAACCTTGTCTGTGAAGTAGAGAAAAGTAGAGAGCGAGGTCCGCACCAGGCGCGGAAGTTCTACCAAATAATCCGCAGTATGACGCGATACACACCACGCTGCACTTACTGCAAGGATAAAGAGGGTAATCTGATCACCGATCCTGAAGGCATTCTGGAGCGATGGGAAGTGCACTTCAATGAATTGCTAAATGGTCAGCTCACAGAAGAATTGGATGCTCCACCAATGCAAGAACAAGACCAAATGCTGCCCCCACCAAGCATTGAGGAAACATTAAAAGCCATTAGACAGCTAAAATCAAATAAAGCCACTGGAGCTGATGGCATACCAGCTGAGCTGATCAAACAAGGAGGAACAGCGTTACATCACGCAATTCACGAGATCGTGGTGCACGTATGGGAGCAAGAGGAGATGCCGGAAGATAGGCGTCGCGGTATAATTTGCTCCATACATAAGAAAGGAGATATCAGACTGTGCAGCAACTATAGGGGTATAACATTGCTGAGTACCGCCTATAAGATACTCTCCACTATTCTACAAGATTGGATAGTCCCATACGCTAAAGTCATCATTGGTCAATATCACTGTGGCTTCATCCCAGGCAAATCAGCAATTGATCAGATATTCTCCCTTAGGTAGGCGATGGAAAAATGTCTGGAATTTAAGATTCCATAATATCATCTGTTGATAGACTTTATGGCCCCCTACGACAGCATAGCCAGGGTAGAACTATATAATGCCATGAGAGAATTCGGCATTCCAAACAAATGGATACGACTTTGTAGGTTGACCATGACCAACGTAACTACTCAAGTAAAAGTAGCGGGATTGCTGTCCAAACCAATAAACATCTATAATGGACTCAACGGACAAGGGTACGGTCTGGCCTGCCTCCTCTTCAACCTGGCGTTGGAGAAAGCAATCCGTGACTCTGACGTTACAATAAGAGGGACTATTGTCACCAAGTCCAGCCAGATACTTGCCTACGCAGAGGACATCGACATCATCGGTAGAACCGAATCGGCGGTACAGGAATCCTTCACCCAGATCGAGCAGGCGGCACAAAAACTGGGACTGCACATTAATGAGGGAAAAACTAAGTAAATGGTGGCAACTTCTGCTTAGAGAAGACCCAACGTTGGTCAAACTATCATGGTAGTGGAGCACGAATTTGAAGTAGTGCAATTCTTTAACTACCTTGGGTCAATAGTATCAGCTGATAACAATATGGAAGAAGAAATACGCGAACGGCTGATTAAATCCAACAAAGCCTACTATGGTCTATCAAGGCTCTTTAAATCCCGAAATTTATCCAGAACATCCAAGCTACTACTGTACAAGACCATGGTCTTACCAGTACTCATGTATGGATCCGAGACCTGGGTGCTGAATAAAAGGCACTCTGAACTCTTGGCCGCGTTCGAGAGAAAGGTCTTAAGGAGAATTGTTGGCCCCGTATGTGAGGGAGGACGATTCCGGAGACGCTACAACCATGAGTTGTACGCAATCTACCTTGAAGCTAATATTGTAAGAAAAATCAAGCTCGGTAGACTCCGCTGGGCGGGACACCAAGCTCGAATGAGCGAAGAGGAGCCTGCCCGGAAAGTCCTTTGTGGCAGGATGTATGGAAGGAGATAGCGCGGCAGACCTTGTCTGCGATGGAGGGATGGCGTAGACCAGGACGCCCAGAGCCTGGGGGTGCCAAACTGGATGGCATCGGCTCGAAATCGGGACCGGTGGAGAGATCTGTTAAATAAGGCCAAGACCGGATCCCGGTTGTAGTGCCTATGATGATGATGAAGACTCATGGGGACAAGGAAAAATGAATGAAAATTATAAACACAACAAACATACAGAACACCGACACTACTATAAGGGAAGAATTCATCAATAAAACACCGACTCGGCAAAAAGAAGACATAGGCAAGTCGGTGAGGTCGTGAACTCTTGAGTTCCTACAGGCCAATAAATAGTAAATAGTAATAGTAGTAAGAGCATAGCTGACAATGTGTTTTTCCACTCGATTTAATACATAGAAACCGTATAATTGGTAATGCAAGAGCCATCCTTAATAAATAATCTTGTACAGACGAAAAACCAGAGCAAGAATACGGTCTACGGTCACAATACATTAATTCATTATTAAATGATTTCCCATTAAAACAAAATAAAAAAAAACAAAAAAAAATGAATACTTTGGTAAACTATTTCCATTACATCGAATAATATTTTCTACGATTATTAACACCAAGTCATCGAATATCCTTTCTATTAAAGAATAAAAAAAATATATTGATGTGTGATTGTGGAGAAGGCAGATAAAATTTTCTCTGAAAATAAATTTCATTTATAATAACGTTAAAAATAAAATGTATGGACCCATAAGTAAATGTAAAAGCGATAATGAATTAACATTGTTAAATATATGACAATTAATACAAATTAAAAAAAAAATAAACAAATATTTTATCATATACTTGGACATTGCAATCATTTTGGTCAGGGTCAACACAATTCCATTTTCAGAGAATTTAAAATCAAAAAATATATGTAATTTTAAAAATCAAGAAAATCAATAATTGAACTATATTAACAACTAAAATATTTGAATATGTAAATATATTTTTATATAAAAAAATCATAAATAAAATAAATGAAAGGAGAAAATATATATTGTAAATAAAGGAAATATTTTTACCACAGGAATATTAAAATGTATGATGTTGTAAATATAATAATCTTAAGATATTTCGAGGAAATTTATGTTGTATATAACAATAAAAGAAACAAATTACGGTCGGTTTTGTTTAATATCCAAGGGGCACACACATCAGTCAATTGCCTGACAATAGCTTTGCCTATAAATGGGACACCATGGTGTCAACAGTCTCTTCACGCTTCGAATGACTCAGAGCTAAAGATGTGAAGAAATATATATACACAATACAAAAGAAAGCATTTTTTTTCAAGACAAAACTATGAATATGATTGGTATATATGTATATATATATATAAATAATGTAGACAATTATAAATGTAGATGATTGATTTGTATATATATATAATATATATTGTTTTTATATGAAATACTATATAAAAATTTTTTTATAGAAATTCATCCGGTTTGATAATTCAATATACTATATATATTTTTAGAAGAGCCAAGGTATATTTTTGAGGATACATACCCGGTGAATTATACTTTTTAAAAAACAACCTCTCTCTAACACTTCCTGCTTCTTCTCTCTTAAATTCATCTTTCTTCCTTTCTGCTTCTGGAAAATTAAATTTATCAATAAGATTTACTTCTATTTAACTAATCAAGAATTTATTTTTAATAGAAAAATCCTCAAAAATATATTTATGGAAATCTACTACTAAAAAGTATACACCGTTTTTTTGTTGGAAAAGGAATAATATACTTTTCAAGTTGGGTGTTATATTATATATAAAAAGTTTTTTGTAGAAATCATTTGTTGGCATAAATGAATTAAATATGTAACCCGTAGACAAACTAATCACCTTAACTATTTGTTCCTTTTAACCCAAAGAAAAAAATTTGGTTTTAATTTAATTTTTAAAGAGGAAATGTTTAAAATGCATATATGAAAATAACCTTTCGCATCTTACTCTCACACTCTCATTCCCTTTTAATTTCTCTTTCTCTTTATTGACATTCAGGGGGTTTACGGAAGGTGCAGGGCAACCAGAAAGGCACTGTACTCTCTTTAAAGAAAGAAATAAAATAATAAAGAAACAACAACAAAACCAATACACTTATTGGCAGTAAACTATTTAAAACATATTCTTTAATATAAAAAGCATATTTTCAAGATATCATTAATTTTTTTTTTGTTAATATTTTTCTTTTTTTTTAAATTCATCTGTTTCATCTTATATAGAAATAATAAAATATGTCGATACATTTTATTTCAAGCACATTTCACCTTACCTGTGGATACACTTCGAAGGCGGATGTTCAAATTATGATTTCGCTCCACATATAAACGTATATTTATATTTTTAAATATTAAATGTTTATCTACTTCATTACATATACAATAATCTATGTTTTGTTTGAAATTTGTTAATTCTATTTTATGTTTTCTATAACAAAAAAAAATTATTAGAAACATTTTTTCTTTTAGAAATTACATTAATTTTAAAGGGAATAAGATAATTTATCAAATAACATTCTATTATGTCTGGTGCGTTGCTGTTAACCGCAAGAAATGCTTGAAAATATGGTGGTGACCATAGATCCCCAGCTCTTTCAGAAGGATTTTTATCCCTGGTTCTTTAAATTTCATCTGGAAATCAGTGCAACATATTAGTTAATACTAGAGTAGGCATAAGATCACCTAAAAGTTATTGCTACAATACAGTTAGTATTAGGACAACCATAAAACTTTTCGATCAGAACTGTAAAGTACATAAAAGCCTACTATAAAGGAGAGATACCAGGACGCAGGACATACCAGGACAGTAATACACATATATGAAATTAAGGTCAGCGGCTATCGAAGATACGCGGTTGTATCAAAAGGATTTTCTTAAATCAGTTTTCCCTACTCTTCTGAATTTCCACTAAAGGTCTAAGCTACACTTCAGATAGTTTAAGGCTAGTCATAAAAAGTCATTTAGATGCGCACATTAAAATATAAAAAGTACAATCTACAAAGAGGAAACTGTACAGAATATAAATAAATTCAGATAAGCAATATGTACCATATCTACAGTTGTGGAAAAAATAATAGAAACAAAAGTTTAGATAACGATCAACAATCAGTAACTGCGTACAATTTGATTTTTCTTCGACACCAATTCGACTCCGTCAGACAACCGAACTGCCTACCCGAACTGTCTCCACACCAGAACCCTCTTCACCTCTGGCAGGTTGGTCAACAACTCCAATGAGATTGTATACCACAATACTGAACTCTCACCTCACCAGTTTAAATATTGTAATATACAACCCTTCTCTAATATCTTGCGTTTCAACGACCAATCGGAAAGTGTTCCCCCAACCCATATCCCCGACTCATAGTACCCACCCTAACCCAAATTCCACCCATCAACCACTATACCTCCCGCCCCACCCTACTCTAACTTATTGTAATAATAATAGATTTAATAATTAGATAAGCTAGGCTAAGCTAAGTTAAGTTAAGTTAAGCAAATTAGTTATAGGTTAAGTAAATAATTATATCCTGGTTTTCTGACCTTTTCCAGGAAGCCCCACCTACTCCTATCTTGTCCACCCATGAAATATATAACTTTATAATAATGTTTGAAAAATGTACTAGCAAGTATGTGTAAACGATTAAAGCTAAGATAATTATAAGTTATCTGTATTACTTATTGTAACAAATCATTTATGGTCAATAAATACAGAAATGTAAAAAAAAAAAAAATTCGACACCAATTCTATACCCGAACCGTACCTAACAATTTGCTCTTATCAGTTTTTTGTTTTTGCCTAGTAGTAAAAAATGCGAGCAAAGGGGATATTTTGCCTAGAAAAAATAATAGAAACAAACCATCACCACAGTCTTCAATCGTGATTGTGAAGTAAACTACTGGTTCGTCTTTATTGAAATCTTCGTAAATTTGTTAGACTTGTGTTTTAGTGTTTGTTAGAAAAGAAAAAAAAAAGAATAAAAATAAAATTTTGTGAAAGTGGGTCGTGGAGTACATTGCACTAGTTCCGATCGTGATTGATAAAAAAAAATTAATAAACAATGGATGAAATAGCTAAGCTAATGAAGTGATCTAAGAAAAAAATATTCACAGCTCTTGATTCAGGTCCCAGAATGGAAACCAGAGGCAGAAAAAGAAAAACAACCTCACGATTCGACAAACTGCTAATCCGACTATCCAAGAACAAGCCGTTTTTTTCTTCAATGGAATTAAAAAATGACTTAAACGCACCTTGAACGAGTCGTACAATTAGAAACAGACTAATAGAAGTGGGCCTTCCTAGAAGAAGTGTGACGGTTCCACCGAACGCCACTACTTACCTTTTAGCTAATTACCCAAAAACCTCCTACTAAAGCATCCGAAATCATTATCATTTGCTAATCTTTTAATTTGCATCTTCAAACATTTCCCTCACGGGCATGGTTGCATGCGTCGCATCATGTTCCTGAAAAATAATTCGGTTACAGCACCAAGCAACCGACATAAAACTCGAAACATGTCGGCGATCCTGTCTCCCAAAGAATTCCACCACACACGTGCAGGGAATATTCCCTTGTTTTATCTGCATGCACATCGGCCGGTCGCCCGATCGACAGGCACATCATAGCTTACGACTGGCCGCCAAAGGAAACCGAATTTTCCATAGTGTAAATACAAACACGAGAAATCGACCCTTTCAGATGCCATCGATATGTGCACGATCGGCATAAATGTTGTACGCAGTTGCCGATCGTATAAACATCCAAATTCCTGTCCGCATGATGGCTTGCCCAGCTGCAGCAACTTCTCTTGGTATTTTCCTTTGTTGTATTGGTGTATCTGCGGTTCGCGTACACAGGGACATAGAGCATGAGAGTCCGGGATTATCATAGCGCGTGTGTTCGCACCCTCGTTGGGACCAATGTGTCGGAGTCCTTCTCCCACTGGTCGTTGGACGAGGGAAGAAATTCGATGTTCTCTTTTACCAGTCAGTCGAGTATCAATCTTTGTCGAGAGAGCACATTAAGAGCAGGAATCTCCTTGAGTGAAATTTTAAATATTACTTCAGTAATCGGTGTCGTGAGTGGAACGAATTGAAAACGTTAATTTTGCAAAGCCAACGCAATGTCTTGGTTGAATATATCGGTAACGCGGTGAAGAAATTGTATGTACATAGGACGTAACAAGCTGGGACGGAATTTGTGTTGGGTGTCGTTTGTAAAATAAATTTATATCACCAAGTGACTTAAACCGTTTCGTTTGTAAAATAAATGTATATCACCAAGTGATTTGAACTTTTACGTTGTTAAGATTAAGCCTTATAATCAAGGTCTTTGGATTTTATGTTGAAAAAAATAAAGAACTGGTGACAGCAAGCGGCTTTTGCATTTTTTATTAGAGTAAAGAAATCATTGATGGCCGCGGGTGGACGAAGTGTGTAGGTGTGTTCCGGCAGTTGGACGGGGTTGGCGTTGCGAACAAACTGCTCGACGGGAGTTTTAATGACCCTGTGTCCCTGTGGCACATTACTAACAGACGTAAATTCTCCCAAAAAGACCCAAACCCCCACAGAAGTCCCAAAAAAGCTCCATACTTGAGCAAGGATTATATAAAGCAGTGACTCGTTTTTGCCAAAAAAAAAAACACCTGCACCGTGCGAATTGCAATAACATCTTATGGTAGAATGAAACCAAGATTAATTTGTTTGGTTCCGATGGAAAAATGTACGTCAGACGACCAATGAACTCAGAATTCGATCCAAAGTATACGAAAAAAACAATGAAACATGGTGGAGGCAATTTAATGATTTGGGGGTGCTTTTCAGCATCTGGTCTTGGTCCAATTTTTCTTATTAAGGACAAAATGTGGGCTAAAGATTATGTAGAAATCTTAAACACCGTTATGCTACCATTTTCTGAAGAGGACATGCCTAGTAAATGGGAGTTTATGCAGGATAATGACACTGTGGGTATGTTATGCTGTTGGCGTCAGCACGGACGCAGGTTGAGCACAACACCACAGGTTGTTCACTAAAAATTAGAGTACAACCGCGAACACTGAAGTTAATCTGTCTCAACAATTGTGAACGAATAAAAAACACCGGAGGATTTGACTTAAAGATTTTCTTTATTGGAACAATTACGGTTATATTATGCGTGTGCTTTGGAAACACTTACAAGGATTTTTTATTTCAATCTTCACCGATGATTACACTGGTTATTATTATTCGTGTGCTATAGAACATTTACAAGGCTTCTTTATTTAATCGGTGCTTTATATACACTTAACAATGTTCTTATTAAAGTCCTCACTGCTGATTTCACTGTTGGTATTTCAGCGGAATTATTCGGGAGCTTTAGAAACACTCAACACAGTTCTCTATTCATATCTTTATTGCTGATTATGAAGACGCACCGTACCGCGAAACACCTGCACACTCTCCGTTCCAACTTGACTTTTTCAAACAACGTCCACGACACGTGCATCCGACTCGGCAGCTAAAATCTGACTCAACGATGCAACTGACATCCATCAGATTCAATGGCCGCAAATTGCATCGATAGGGGACGATTCTATGTGTCCTTATAGGACAAGTACGATGCCCTGCGATGAGGACGATGATCGGCGGACACCTGATTAAACAGACGTACGATGATCGGGGGCTGCGGCGATGTACCCATACATCGTTGATGATGTATGCCAGGGATCGAAATAGATTTCTGTTTCACAGTAAACAAAAACGCTATTTCACAGATCAAATGGTGGAACGCATGATGTAAATGATGTGCCTATGATACAAAGGGGTCGTCATGGTATTTGCCTAAGATTCCTTGGAAACACCGATGTAGGCAATATCGAATCTAGCCGTATGGCTCCGGTGCACAAGGAGGCAAATTATTTTGTTGACATAAGTCAGCAGAAACCTCGTCGACGGCGGCAAAGGGTCAGGCTGGATGGCTATATGTTTGAATTAATATGCGGGTAAGTAGCGAACACAGTGAGATACTGTAAGTTTACTTAGATTACAGGCGGGTCATCATAGGCATGGCATGGGTAAGATTGCCTAAACAATGATCTTATCCATGCCCAAATTCCATGATCGGTTGATAGCCGATAAAGGGGAATTGTCGCAACTGTCGCGGACTTAAGGGTATAGGCGCGATATACAATTGTGACTATGGAAAGAATATCGGCTACAGCTATGTCAACAATACGCGGGCCAGCGTTTATTTATCGTAATTGCAGACAGGCTGAGCCGATAGGAGAATGAGTTGGTTCATGGAATATGAACCAGGGAAATTCAGAACGTGTGGATGCCGTCGGGTAGGTTTTCCTTTCAGGCATGATGCTGCAGGGGGGCTTACGCTGCCCCTAACTGCAGGTAAGTACTATGGGTTTGCATGGAAAGAGGAAGGTGGTTAATTTAAGAGGATGGGCGGTTCTTTGGGAATGTATTAACGAACCGCCACAACCCCAAGCACACCTCAAAATTGGCTAAAGAATGGTTGCTTCAAAACAAAGTCGATGTTATGGAGTGGCCATCGCAGTCCCCTGATCTTAACCCAATACAACACATATGGGGCTTGCTTAAGCACAAGGTCGGAGACTGCAAAGCCAAAAATAAGGAAGAACTTTGGTCCAAAATAAAAGATGAATGGTACTCTATACCACTCGCGACTTGTGCCATACTAGTCAATTCCATGGGACGAAGATGCGAAGCAGTTATTAAAAACAAAGTTGCAACAACTAAGTATTAAAAGGATATGAAACATTTTTACTGTAAATTAATTCTTCACAAAACACAAACAAAAAACTAATTTGTTTCTATTATTTTTTTCCAGACAAATCCAAGGAAAACCGGAATCAATATTTTTTTTTCACTATTTCTCGCTTTTTTTTTATTAAAAATTTAGTATTTCTTTTTGTATTACAGTACACCAAATCTATTAGTATATTATTTTATTCTTATTTTTCCCCAAATACATTTTTTCTTAACGATTAATGTCGAAGAACAAGCAATTTCTATTATTTTTTCACCACTCTATATAGCACAGTCCCATAGTAAACGCAGGAAATGACCAAACAATCATTGTCAAGTATCAACTGATGTTTGAGACAACGGTTTTGATCTTTTTCTCTTCAAACACAGGATAAGTATTGTCTTGCTGAGCCATTAATGTCCAAACCATCATTGTAAAGTATCAACTGATGTCTAAGACAACGGTTTTGATCTGTTTCTCTTCAAACACAGGAGGAGTATTGTCTTGCTGAGCCATTAATGACCAAACAATCATTGTCAAGTATCAACTGATGTCTAAGACAACGGTTTTGATCTTTTTCTCTTCAAAGACAGGATGAGTATTGTCTTGCTGAGCCATTAATTAACAACTAAACCTGTGGGGGTTCTTTAAACCTACACTAAGAACCACCAACAATTTCAGCCCCAACTCCTTTTGCCAACCACAATTTCACCCACAATTCCTGCACACAATTCCACCCACAATTCTAACTACAATTCCAACCCCAACTGCTTACGTTCACCTGCAGTTACCTACAAACATTCCCCTTCCCAAGGGCACCATATCACGCATTCAAAGCATCTCCAGAACATTCCTGAAAAGAATTCATCATTTCATGCACCATAAGGCATCATACAAAATTCCCTGAAAACGAAACTTTAACATGCATGCAGCATACATCGGGAAACCGATCGGCGCTCCTTGTTAGCCATTTTACCCTGCCACATACGTGTGCAGCACATTCTACTGACTTGTCTATAGTCACACCAACTTTTGTCCAACCGACAAAAGCTGTCCACGCATCGATTTGTCAATTGCTCTGAAATATGCAATTAATTGCATTGCCGTTCTGGGGGTCATCCGAGTTTAGAATCGGGTGGTGTTTTTCTGTTTGAGTGTATCAATGACCCCATGTAAGCTATCTTCATCTATGATGCCACTGACACACTTAACACGCGCCTAGCCGCCAAGAGTCGAATTCTACTGCATGTAAACACGCACACAAGGAGTTCGACTCTGGCCACCGGCATCGATACCGTGCACAATCATAATTGTGCAAGTATCTTAATTGCTTGTGGCACAAGTTGCCCTAATGTCGTGCAGACTATTTGCGCAGCTGCATGCACTCCATTATGAATCCCGTGTCTCATTTCCTTTTTCTCGTTTTCGTTTGCCCATGACCTGGCAACAGGGGCAAGCAAAATAATCCCGCCAAGATCGGCAGAGATCCTCTCCTATTGGTCACCACAAAGATAAACTTCACGTTTCTCTCGAAAACGGAAACTCACCCTGAGCGGATGGCCGACTCTGCACGAGTCAGTTGCAGGGAGTCGGAAATCAACCACCACGGAGTACAGTCGAAGTTAATCATCAAGTCGAACTTCAACCGCTGTGCGGATCGGGCGTGTGAGTGGCAGAGTCGAGTTTGATTCTTCCGGGAGTCGGTATTGACACAGACGGTGCACGAGCCACCAGAGTCGAGTATTGGTCGCGAATCACCATTGAATGATAATTTAAACTTACCGTGTGTGTGTGCTTAAGTTAAGGACCATAATAATCTTGTTGTGAATTAACGAATCTGCTTAAGTTAAAGACTATTATATCCTTATGTTGTGAATTAACAGAATCTAATGAATGATAATTTGAACTTGCCGCGTGCGTGAAGTTAAACATTGAAAGAAAACCTAAACCAATGTTAGCATTAAATTTAAATATTATCCATTGTTTAACATACAACATTTTAAATCACTAATAAATGAATCAAAATAAAAACGAATAAAGGAAGTGGTTGTTTTACTTATGAACTGGTGAACAGTTCGCGGCGGAACAGCAGTGGAAGGTTGGTGAACCCGCTCCCGTGCCGGCACAAACGACCAACGCCACCCCACAAACCATGTCCAAAATCGACATCACATTTGCCAGCTCCATGCTGGCGAGAAGTATGGGGTGGCGAGTTTTGGACACCTACACCCATAGTGACCACCAAGCCGTGATCTACGAAATATTACCGCATAGGAGATTCATCACTGGCTAATTGGCGAAGAAAGCCCATAAAAATGGGTGGAAAGAGGACCTCGATGCGGAACTGCCCGATTATATACTGGAAGACCAAATCACACAGTTTGACGCAGAGACCGATGCGAACAGGCAGGCTGGAAAAGCCATGAAGTGGCTAACTACCGGCGAGGCGCGTCCTGGGTGAGAGACTTGGCGGTCGCCATTACCCCAACTCTCACCTATACGAAGACGCCTCCATTATCCCTATCAACGAGTACTTGCTACAATTAGCATACAAATACCTCGAAAGCATTCAGAACAGCGAGAACCTACTTGTACGGGAGTCTTGCGTTCTTGACCCTTCTCTTTTTCGATCTCTTCGGATCCGACCACCACAATTTCTTCTGAAGAAAGCACCCTTCCCAACAGCATTCCCCTCTATAATAGAGGATTCTTGGACCCATCCCATAGGGTCTACAGCTGACACACTACAAACACGCACGCACAGTACAGGACAGCATAAATACACACTCACACACCGGCCAAAGCGCAGATTATCAGACGCCAAAGACGTGATCTGCGTTTACTACTGCACTCAAGACCCACCAGTCTTGTACGATTTCTTCCCCACCATCCCGCCATCCAAGTAGTTAGAGAACATTTGAACTAACCCTGTCCACACTATCCTTAGGTACCTCCTCCCCTTTCTTTTTCAGACATCTTGAGACCGAGCCCAACATCCTCACGGTTGTGGGTAATTCTGGTTATCGCAAGATGGCCAGAAGCCAGAGACAACATGGACACATTTGTCCTTGTCTCGCTTAAGTCGGCCTCTCGCCTCTTTTTTTTTGTGAGAGACATTCTAGCAATAGGATTCCCATTGAAAAGAGATCCACAGATAAATTATAAATTGAAGGAAATAAATAGAAATAAAATCCAGTCCACTAATCCATAGGCGATCCGTACTCGTGACGTAATTGAAACGCCACCTTGTACAGGTAGTCCCCGACTTACCGCTATTCGCACTTACGACCATTTTTTTTCCAATTTTTTTCATAGAAAATACTTAAAGAAGACATATATGTAGTTGCGGGGAATTCCTAAAATATATGAGAAAAAGTAAAAAAAAAAAAAACAAAGTAAAAAAATTCGATTTACATACATATTTCAGTACAAATAATACATTACATTAGCTATGTCGGAATTTGTTTTATATGAAATTCGACTTGCGACTTAATCGACTTACGACCGATGACCAGGAACCTATCTCGGTCGTAAGTAGGGGAATACCTGTATTACAGTTGGCCTTTGGAGCCGGATGCCGCAAACGAGGTAGAATGCCGATTACCCAATCAGGTGCAAAATGGGGTAGGCCACATCATACTGGAGCAGCTTCTCCGGCCGCCGTAGTGAGTAGTCACACCATAGCCGAGGATGCCGCAGGAAGGATATCTCCCATAAGCATTAAGGGATATGACACCACACCTATTTCGGTGCATTCAGGGCTGGGGTGGCAGGTTAGAGTGAGTCGAGAAAAAACGTGTCAGCGCCCCATACACCTGTACGGGCAAACGAAATGGTACACGTCCACGGTGCAGAGAGGTGCGATGGACCCATCGAGCGAAATGACACATGGTCAGTGAGATCGACAAAAAAACGGGCATTAGCCGAAGCCCAAATGTTGGTCGCCAGCGGAGATTTAGAAATCGCCGAAGCTAAAGCGCAAGGCTAATAACCTTGCCCGTAAAAATAAATTATTATGGAAAATTTAACAAACCTCGAGACTTGTTAATAAGCCCAAGACTGGATCCCGGTTGTAGTGCCGATGATGATGATGATGATGATGATGAAGATAAAGCAAGGATGGCTCAGACGAAGCTAGAGTTCATCTCATCGATGTCTACAGTATATTGTTCGTGAACTATGACATAAACTACGTCGAAGGATGTGGAAAACTACAATTCCAAATCTAAACAACATTAAAGTCGAAAATTACCGGAAAAAGTAGTGAATAATCGTCAATCAGGTTTTTGTACGAATCTTAAAATAATAAATCTTAAAAGAAAGGTCGGTTGGGTGTGCAATGTGTACACTCCTTTATCGTCTCTGGACCGATTCATTTCCACCAATCTTTCTTTCGCCATTCACACTTGGGAGTTACGTCGGATGGTGATCCATGGCACATCCAAGTACGAACCAAACATCTTGATATCAGGTATCATTTCGTCAAAGAGGCGGTCGGAGATGGGACGATCAAGTTGTGTCAAATCAAATAGCATCTGTGTAGGGCTAGCCTTACATGACTTTCTGCCTGAAACCGCCCATGCCAAAGCCCTTAAAAAGTACACAGCAGCAGTGGGCTGCCGTAATTACGGACGGCGAGATCAACAGATGACCGGCTATAAAAAGAGTGTATAGCGGGAAAACGGGAGTCAGTCAGTTATAGGCAAGCATTGTACAATGTGTAAGAGTGATCGGAAATAAAGAGTCTTTCAGGCAACTGTTTGTTTATTCCTTGATCTTCTTTTTCACACTTTTTCAGTTGGAATTTATTGCTTCAGAAGAGATGCCAGTTTACATGAAATGTCCGCCAATCTTTTTTTTGCCACCCACTGGACGGCAGATGACACTGCCAGTGTTTCAAATGTTTAAGGATGTGATTTTTGGACTAAATCAAATCAGCAGATCATGGAAATGAGAGGGGGTGTTGGGTGTGTAATGTGTACACTCCTTTATCGTCTATGGACGGATTCATTCCCAACAATCTTTCTTTTGCCACCCACTCGACGGCAGATGACACTGCCAGTGTTTCAAACATTTGGGGATGTGCTTTTTGGACTGAATCAAATCAGCAGATTATGGAATTGAGAAGGGGTGTTGGGTGTGTAATGTGTACACTCCTTTACCGCCTATGGACGTGTGGGTGGTATTTGCTAGGCGTAAGCACGGACGCGGGTTCAGTCAAATACCCCACAACACTGCTATAATAGAACTCCGAACTTTCACCGACGAGGAAAGATATATAATACAAAAACGCAGTCTGGTTTTATTGTTAACGATTCTTTATTGTAACCAATGGAGAGGACAACAATTTGGTCCCAGGTTGTATTTTTAATGTTAATAACCTTCGCGACATAAGTTCACTCTTTATTTAATTTAATGTTCGAATGGGATGATAATTTGTCTGTATTTTATTTAATTTAATCTAAACGGACACGCACTCCTCTTCGATGCTCGAACGTACAATAATTTTTGTGTTTTATTTAATTTAATCTAAACTGACACGAACTCCTCTTCGATGCTCGAACGTACAATAATTTTGACCTGATCGCGACGACCTTTAAACGTCTGCCCCGTTGGACGGTGAAAATCTGACTCCACCATGCAACTCACATTCATCAGTTCGATGGCCGCGACTTACATAGATAAGGGAGGATTGTATATGTGTCCGTATAGGACAAGTACGTTGCCCTTCAGCCTGCATATCGGCAACGACGAAAATTGCACCTAAATAAACATGGGCTGGTGTGTAATGAATTGGTATTACAGAGATATGCGATAGCGAAGTCGCCGAAGGGAGAAATAGGTTTCTGTGTCTTAAATAAACAGAAACGCTATTTCAAGGGCCATAAATCTTTGATGACCTGCGCCTGAGAACGAAATAGGTTTTTGCTTTAAGATACACAAAAACGCTATTTCAAGGGTCACGATGATATGCCCATCGTGTTTGTTTATTTAACAAGCCGGAGCATCGTTAGGCATGATCTGGGGTATGATTGTCTAACGTCAATCATATTAGTGCCCAAATCC
Organism: Microdon myrmicae; assembly: GCA_963931805.1. Taxonomy (NCBI): domain Eukaryota; kingdom Metazoa; phylum Arthropoda; class Insecta; order Diptera; family Syrphidae; genus Microdon; species Microdon myrmicae. Next base: position 212,686,129 of record OZ007497.1, read on the forward strand.
CATGATCGATAGATAACCGATAAGGGAAATTGGTCGCAAGTGTTGCGAACCTTGGGATTGGGGCAATATTCACTCATGAACCGTAGCAAGAATACCGGCTACAGCTATGTCAACAATTACGATGGCCAGCGAGTATTTATCTTTTATAATTGCTGACAAGCTGAGCCGATTGTCTGGCACGTTCCATGTATGAATGAATGAAATAATTTGTTTGATGTGCATGCTTGATAAGGTTTACGCTGCCCTTAATTGCAGGTAAGTACTATGGGTTTGGAAGGTGGTTAATTTAAGAGGATGGGCGGTTCTTTGGGAATGTATTAAAGAACCGCCACAGACGGATTCATTTTCACCAATCTTTCTTTTGTCTCCCACTCGAAGGCAGATGACACTGCCAGTGTTTCAAACGTTTAGGGATGTGCTTTTTGGACTAAATTAAATCAGTAGATTGTGGAATTGAGAAGGGTGTTGGGTGTGTAATGTGTATACTCCTTTATCGTCTATGGACGAATTCATTTCCACCAATCTTTCTTTTGCCTCCCACTCGACGACAGATGACACTGCCAGTGTTTCAAACATTTGGGGAAGTGCTTTTTGGACTACATCAAATCAGCAGATTGTGGAATTGAGAACGGGTGTTTGATGTGTAATGTGTATACTCCTTTATCATCTATGGACGGATTCATTCCCAGCAATCTTTCTTTTGCTTTTTCCACCCACTCAACGGTAGATGACAATACCAATTAGATGTCAGGTCAAGTCTTCACTTCCTTGATCTCCTTTGGTTCCTTTTTCTTTTCTTACATGTATTTTCTTCTATTTAATAAAGAAACTTTTAATCCAAAAGCAATCTCTTTTTTTCACGCACTTATCAACAAGATCTATGACATAACCTCGCTAATGAACCGAGGAACTTACGAAAGGCAGGACAAAATAGTTTTATAAAATAATTGCATATATTCAGCAGATGGATTAAAGCACATGTGGAAGAATGAAAGCGTGGAGTGCCGAACCCAAGAAAATTGAGATGAATAATGAGGTTGCATTCTATGCGATTAAATGGGCGAAAAAGTCAAACCCAGGGAATTGGGGCGAATCAATCCTCAATTGAGGCAAATCATTGCTGCATTAAATGATGTAAACCCAAATGACAAGTTGTCGAAATGAGTGAAAGAATGGACCTCAACAATTGTAGAGAACAGTAATCAGAAGACAGATATGAACATTTGTAAAACTAATATAATTTGTTGGCGACGGTTAATTAGAGGTTAGCAATTTGTTTTTAGATCTCCTTAAAGTTAGAATAAATTCATTTTTGAGCGCAGAGGTGGAAGATCAATAAGGAAGATAAGTTTTATTATTAGCTGATACCCAGCTTTTGTATAGGAGCCCACTGCATTGCACAAAAACAAATCCCAACAAATGTTTACTTAAGGCGAAAATAAGAAAAGCTGGACGAATACTCTCGTTTAAGACAAGAGAACAATTTTTTAGTAAGGGGAGAGTACAGTATGCTTGTGGAGAGTTTTAAACACACACAAAATTACTTTAAACGAAAATAAAGAAAAACACTGGTGCCTGAATACATTCAGAACATTCTTTGTTAAATATTCGAACATTCATCGTATTCGATCAGACTCGTTAAATATTAGAATTTGTTAATAAAATAAATTGACTTCTATTTGCAATCCAAAAACGTAGAATGTATGCCAGAAAGTTACACCATGAAATGAAAATATTAAACATTGCCTGACAACAGACACCAATGAGGACAACCACGTAAGCAAAGACTCCACAATGGAACAAGTAGACAGATCTCATTAACCATTAAACACAGGTGTTTAAACGAAATGAAACTGTCTTACAATGCCTCTCAGGAATGGGAATCGATCTTATAACCTACAAAATACTATAAAAAATCTAGTGAAAAATAAAAGCCTGTTGTCAGCAACGCTCCAGACGTCCGAATCTTCTACTTACTACAGAAAATTGTATAACTCTTCAATACATTGCTTTGGATATTTTCCTTTTAAGTTTCCTTATACAACACTTGTCTTTAATATAATATATAATCATTTGGTTGATGTTAAAACAAAAACAAATCTTAAAAAATGTTATTCACATAACTTACATCGATTTTGAGTTCTCAATACTTTAACAGAAGTTCATATTTTATGGCGATGTCGTCCTTCTGACCTCTAGCTGTGGTTGGATATTTGGAGGAAGACGGTGATGCGAGAAAAGAGGGAGACGGGACCACGGCGTCACGTGTTGCGTATGTCTTCAATTTAGTGACAATTATTATTAAATTCAAAACCAGTGGCTACATATTTTATATACGTTGTTATTATTAATATTTCTTAAGAAATTAATTGTTATATATAATATATATCTACACAAAGTATGATTTTGTTTCACTTCAAAAGTGTGTTTGTTTTTCTCTTTATACTTTTTTTTGTTGTTTTTTGCTCCTCACCAAATTGTTTTAATGATTTTTTAAATTAAATTTACGCTTCTTCGAGTTGTCAGTTTAAGAGTTTTTTTATTTATTGTTATTTTTATATATAATTTGCTTCATTTTCTTGGTTTTATTGTTTTTAATGAAAATACTTAGTGAAAATAAGGTAGTTGTTAATGATATATGAAAAACGGACTCCTGGGGTTGGTGTCGAACTCTTAAATCTATTATTGAAACAAATTATTGTAATAATATAATTAATTTGTCTATATTAATGCGTCGAACGAAGAAAGTGGGCTAAATAAACATATATTATATATGTAATTAACGGTCTTCTGTGATTCGTATATTTATTTATATATTATATAAGTATCTCTTTCTCTTCCATACACACAAAATCATCATACACGTGAGACTGACTGAGACCTCTGTAAGAAATCATTTTGCATATTTTGGAAAATTCATAAAATGTAATATAAAATTAAATGTTAAAGATTAAGAGAAATAAAAAACAAGATATATATTTATAAATATATATATATGTGACTGTACAGGAATAGAAAATGCAAAGTTAAATGAAAATAGCAAACATTCAAGGAATTTTGCGCAAATATTGTAAATTAAAATAAATATATATGTAAAATTAACAGATAAATCAATTATTAAAAATCAGATAGAAACAGCTAGAGAAGTGTTGTTGGAAAGAACTTACCATTTATTTTTTGTCATTCGGCTTATTTTGTTGCTTATGCTGCGGTTGATTGTTTTGTGGGCCTCCGGCACCAGCTTGGAGTCCACCAGGCACAGCAGGTTGTGGTGTACCAGGGTAGCCATAACCTGGATATGCTTGTTGGGCATAACCACCTGATTGGCCAGCTGCAGCAGCTGCTGCATAATATTGAGAATACTGTGCATACTGGCTAGGCGTCATACCCTGAGGATATGCACCTGCCGTATTTGGTTGTGTACCTCCAGTCGCAGCTGGTGCAGCTGGCTGTGCTGTGCCACCCACCGCCTGACTGGCACCACCTTGACCATTTGCCGATGCAGCCTATATCATAATACATTGATTATAGGTTTGCCACATCTGGTTGTCAGGTAAACTTACTTTTTGAGCTGCCATTTGTTTTTCAATTGCTTCAGCTTCGTCAATTTTTCCTACACTACGATAATACTCTGCCCATTGAGCACTGTAATCAGCTGCTTGGCCTTGTTGAACTTGCTGCTGCTGCTGTTGTTGTTGTTGCTGTTGTTGTTGCTGCTGCTGTTGCTGCTGCTGTTGTTGTTGTTGTTGTTGTTGCTGCTGCTGTTGCTGTTGCTGTTGGGCTTGTACTTGTGTTTGCTGGGACATTTGTGCAGCCGCATTAGCAATAGCTGCATTTCCTGCTATCGATTGTTTTGCCTTCAGCTGTTGTTCAATCATCTCAGCTTCTCGGTGCATTCCCATTGATCTGAAATAATAATTTATTTATTAATACTCTACACATTGCTTCCCCTTCGTAATATCTGGAAGTAAAAGACGAATAAATCTCTAGTTCGGTGGAAGGTCCAGTTGTTACGGACTCCACGTCCAAGCCCTCATCCAAAATCCCCTAATATGCACAGATTTCCCCCTCATCATCACCATTGGCACTACAACCGGGATCCGTTTTTGGCCTTATTTAACAAATCTCTCCACCGGTCCCGATTTCTAGCCGATGTCATCCAGTTTGGCACTCCCAGGCTCTGGGCGTCCTAGTCTACGCCATCCCTCCATCGCAGACAAGGTCCTCCGCGCTGGCTCCTCCTCCTCTACATTCTACCACAAAGGATTTTCCGGGCAGGCTCCGCTTCGTCATTCGAGCTAAGTGTATGGGGTTTTCACTTCGTCCACTCTTAGTAATGAATGTTTCCTTTATTCTACAACACTTAAACGGCACTTGGTCATAAAGGTTCTTTATTTTAAACAACTTAAAAGTTAATTGGTGATAAATGTTTTATTTTATACAACTTAAAAGTTTATTTTTCTTTTCCGAAACAGTAAAGGTTAATTCATTGGAACAATTTTAACAAAACACACAACACAAATTTTGTCCTAGCTTTGTTACATTTTTCATCATGATCATCATCCCCTAATATGCACAGATTTCCCCCTCATCATCACCATTGGCACTACAACCGGGAACCGGTCTTGGCCTTATTTAGCAAGTTCTGAGGCTTGTTAAATTTTCCATTATGATTTGTTTTTTCCGGTCAAGGTCATTAGTCTTGCGCCAGAGGCTCCCTGACGGGGAATCGAACCCCGGTCTCCCGCGTGGCAGGCGTGTATACTAACCACTAAACTATCGAGGAGCCCTTGTTACATTTTTATGCACATAAAACTCTTTCATTTCGTAAATTGTATATTCAAGTGAAGACTGGCATTAGATTTATAAAATTAATGTTTCGCAATTCATTCAACTCAAACCATCGTTTTATAAAGGAATATTTAAATTTTAAACACTCAAGGAGATTCCTGAGCTTTTTCACAGCGACTCACTTCGACCCGGGGTGTGTACTACCGTTATTCAGATTCTACTTATCGTGCTCCCTCGCCAAAGGTTGATACTCGACTGACTGTTTAACTTTCAGATCGTGGTGAGTCCGATGGTGTGTTGAGAATGAATTCTAGAATTTCCCTCGTCCAGCGGGCAATGGGAGATCCCCGGCACCCTGCTCCCAACGAGGATGTGGCCACACGCGCGATGATCACTTCGGATTCTCATGCTGTGTGTCCACGAGTATACGAACCACAGATGTAAATCTACAAAGGGGCAAACCGAGAGAAGTGCCTGCAGATGGACAAGCCATCATGCAGACGGGAATTTGGATGTTTATACGATCGGCAACTGCGTACAGCATCTATGCCGATCGTGCACACACTATAGAGAATTCGGTTTCCTTTGGCGGCCAGTCGTGAGCTACGGTATGCCCGTCGGTCGGACGACCGGCCGACGTGCATGCAGATAAGGGGAATATGCCATGCACGAGTGCGGCAAAACACATTGGGAGACAGGAGCACCGACATGTTTCGAGTTTTATGTCGGTTACTTGATGCTGTAACCGAATTGTTTTTCAGGAACATGATGCGACGCATGCAATCATGCCCTTGGGAGAAATGTCTGTTTGGTGCTTTAGCAGAAATGAAGTTTTTGGGTGATTAATAAAAAGGTAAGTAGTGGCGTTTAATGGAACCGCCACAGGTGTCCCGCCCACCGGAGTCTACCAAGCTTGATTTTTCTTACAACATTAGCTTCAAGGTACATTACCTACAACTCATGGTTGTAGCGCCTCCGTAATCGTCCGCCCTCACATACCGGGCCAACAATTCTCCTTAAATCCTTCCTCTCGAACGCGGCTAAGAGTTCAAAGTGCCTTTTATTGAGCACCCAGGTCTCGGATCCATGCATGAGTACTGGTAAGACCATGGTCTTGTACATTAGTAGCTTGGATGTATTTCGAGATTTAAAGAACCTTGATAGACTTTTTTTTTGCTTTGTTGGATTTGATCAGCCGTTCGCGTATTTCTTTTTCGATATTGTCATCGGCTGATACTATTGACCCAAGGTAGTTAAAGGACTGCACTACCCTGATAGTTTTCCCCCTCTCTACCTATAAATTCATAATTACGGCAAATAGTAAATTTGCATAAACTACTAATAATAAAAATTAAAGGCGTTGGCGCCATAATTAAAATAAATTGTCAACGGCGAAAGAATAAAATAATCAGTTGTGAAAACCAAACCAGAAGCGCCGGACGGATATAATAAACCGAATAATTCCCGCCGCGATCAAATAAGGAAATTTAATTAACCAATAGGCAGTTGTGGTAAGGTAAACCGCGAGTGAAACAAAAGCAATAAAGACTATTTCATTATCATCATCGGCACTACAACCGGGATCCAGTCTTGGCCTTATTTAGCAAGTATCTCCACCGGTATCCGGTGCTTACCCGAGACTTGTTAAATTGTCCATAATAATTTCTTTTTCCGGGCAAGGTTATTAGCCTTGCGCCATAAAGACTATTTAATTAACCAATAATCAATTGTGGTAAACCGCGAACCGAAGCCGCGAGTGAAACCAAATAAATAAAAACTATCGAAGACGAAGGCAACCAGGAGACCAAGGGGATCAAGACTCCTGCGCCCCCTGCAACTAGAGAGCAGAAACAGCGACCGAGGAACGGTCCACCACATATCAAGTAAGTCCCGTTCCAGATTATTTGTCCGTTTTCCTTCTTTATTTAAATGGTTACCATTATCCCATAATACAGTCTATGACTAAATGACTTTACCTATATAATTGAATCTGAAGCTAAAATAGTTCCCACAAACGGAATTAAGAAAAGAGAGTGGCTCAGGAAGGAAAACATTTAAATTTCTGTATGTCAGCAAATCTAATGCACCGCGTCTCCGCCGAATCTAATATATATATCCTTCTCTCAGGAGAGGCGAACCTATAGCGCCGACATGGCGCCCGGAGATGCCATCAAAGAACCGTTGCAGTTCTTCTTGAGCAGCTGTAGGTTGTAAGGGCCCGGAAACACTTGCGCAGGGATGTTCGCATCGTCGGGGGATGAAGCGCAAATTGGCGGAGCGCACATAAACCGAATTGCGTGGAACAATGCCACGAATCTACGTAGAACAGTGCCCGTGATAATATCTGTAAACCAGACAAAGGGTCACTGTAGTCCCGATGTCAGCGCCGTGTCCCCGATCAGGAGGATCGCTCGTCTCTGTATGCTCTAAAGTAGGTTTAGAGCATACAGCGATATCCTGAGAAAGGTTGGCGCAAGGCTAGTAACCTTGCCCGGTAAAACGAATCATTATGGGGGATTTAACAACTCTCGCATATGGACCGGATACCGATGGAGGCTTGCTAAATAATGCCAACACCGGATCCCGGTTGTAGTGCCGATGATGATGATGATGACATTCCCAGAGACCGTGACGCCGAGCAATTTAATGTTTTGCCCAGATTCCGGGGGGCTGGTCATTCATTATCAGCTGTGGAACCGATGATCCACTTTTCTTTGTGAATGTTGTATATTGTGCCTTTGATGCATTGAAGTCGACGAAATAGGCATTTCCCCAATGCTGGACCTTATCCAGATCCAGGTTCAGTGAGTTGATCTGGTTACATCTCAGCCGATGCGACGTTGACACACTAATCATGCGAAAAAAAGGAAACAAGCGTACTATCATCCGCGAAACTGGACACTGTTATTCCGTTGATTCCAAAAAATCATTTATGTGAAGCAAAAACAAGGTTGTAGCCAAAATGGAGCCTTGAGGTACCCCGGAATTAACAGGATACAGATCCGAACACTCGCCGTCTACAACAAGCCCGATCGATCGAGTTTTGAGGAAGCTCTTCGTACAGTCGCAAAGCTGCTGGGAAAATCCGTATGAACGAAGTTTGCTCAGCAATGCTCTGTGCCAGATGCGGTCAAAAGCCTTGGAGATATCCAATGCGACCGCCCTTGACTCACCATACCCCTCAATCGCAGATACCCATATAACGGTTATAAGGGTCAAAAGGTCTCCCGTGGGTCGCCTGCCACGGAATCCGTATTGACAATCATTCAGAAGCCCGTTGCACTCCAAATACTTAATGAACTCGGCATTAATGACATTTTCCATTACCTTAGATAACATAGACAGTAATGCTATCAGCCGGTAATTTTGTGAGAGACACTTTTTCCCGTCTTTGGGATTGGCTGAACTCGAGCGACTTTCCAGCAGGCAGGAAAGGTCCTTCATTCATAAGATAAGCGGAAGAGTCTGCCAAGAACCGGCGACAGTTCTGGAGCACAGTTATTAAGTACTATTTGCTGGTATTCCGTCCGAGCCGGTTGCCTTCCTACAATCCAGTTCACGTAGAATGCGTTGAATAGTGCGCAGACGCAATCTCACATCCCGCATGGAAGACCGTACCGGCGCGATCACAGGTGGCGCCAAAGGGCCGGGATCGAGGTTTGAATTCACGGAAAATAAATTCGCGAACACATTAGCTTTAGCCTTTGAATTCGTGACTAACGTCCCGCTGTCTGTCACCAACGGAGGGAAGGAGAAGGATGCAAAGTTATTGCTAACAGCCCTTGCCATTGACCAGAAAGGACGCGAACCAGTTGGGCACTGAAGGAGTTTATTCCTCACTCTGTCGTTGTAGACCTTCTTCGCGGCATCAATCGCTTGGTTGCACGCGTTTCTGATACTAACAAAATTCGTTCTGTTAACATCGGTGGGATTGGAGCGCCACTGCTTAAAAGCTATATTTTTTGCCGCTGTAATCTGCTCCCAATTACTATCAAACCATGGCTTGTGAAGACAAATACCTAATCAATAAAAATTGTTCCAAACTATTTTCCGGTTTTTTATTCGTCATTTTTGTGAGCGGTTCACGGCGGAACTCAGTGGTGGATTGGTGAACCCGTACCGTGCCGGCACACAACCCAGCCAATCCTACCCACACATATCTTTTCAGCCACCTGGAGGTTGCCAATTGTCGAAATGATGTTCCATCCTTCATGACGAGTCTACCAGGAATCGGTCAGAGATCAACTACAAGTGCGTTGTCAGAATGGACAAGGGTGAGTGTCGTTCTAGTCGATAAGATTTCCGTGTAGAATGTGGAGTCTGTTGTGTCTTAGCAACCACGAGTTCGGTCAAAACTCCATATCGTTAAAAACGGACAGTATAGTATACAATAAAGTGCATGGCGCGCCACGTAACATATATAGTGTTCGTCACCGTAGTGAGCAGTCCGTGTCGTGTCAAGGGTTCAAGGAACATTGGCACAAGACTTGATTCGAGTGAAGTTGATGTTACCAGTGAGTTGGTGATTCCATTCCGGATCAGCGATCGAGGATTGTCCCCACCAGACTCTCGTGGCATCAGGAGAAGCTCGTATATTCCTTATAAGTCAGAATTTGACTGAGTTATTACGTCGACTGTTCCAGTGCGGAACGGGTCCAGAATCGGCAATGCGTCTGTGATTATTTCTTGTTCGAGTGTCTAGTCTCGGTTCACCTTTTACTGCGGTCCGCTGCCCGTTGCCACTTTTCATGCGGATTCGGATGTCAATGACGCACTCTGCGAGATTCAGTGATTGGCCCGGGGAGCTCATGCATTCTCAATATCGACGTCCGAAACCAATTGATCCAGATACTTTGGACGCAATGATTACGCAAGTTCCAATCCGATATTTGCCAAGCCCCAGCATAACTTGTCGCAATATAATCCCATATATAATGGATCCAAACCCCGAAGTTATTCTGTCATTGGCAACAGCCCGCAGGGCTTCAACTGGAGGTGATGGGTTTCTAGACTTCGTTATTCACCCTCCATCATTCTGTGATCTGAATCCTCCACTCCCGTGTTCTTGGGTGCGACGTCACTGACGTTAGGACCTACGCCAACGGTCAGACTTCGCTCAGTTACGCTTGAAGTCAACCTCACCAGCGCTGCCTCTAGATCAGCCAAACCAACGTCGCTGGTGTTAACTTAAATTACCATAACAATTTTGCCGCAGCCGGTTACCACCCGCTGAGATTTGCATCAAATCCGTCGGGAATACAAATCCAGTGGTGGGAAGAGCCCCGAGGCTCTAACGCACCTACGCCGACTAGCGGAACTAGCGGCTAGGAGAAATAAAAGAAAAAAGCCGTAATAATAAATAAAATAATTAAAAAAATTGTTTTCCTCTTCTCCTTTTCGTTTTCCAATTTACAGGAGAGAGGACGAAATCAACGTGGGGTGGAAAGGCCTAACTATAGTATACCCAAATATTTTCCGTTGTTTCTAGTGTTCTCTTTTCAAGTTTTGTCTCCTTTCTTTATTTTCCTTTTTCATCAGTTATCTAGATTTGTTCTTGTCCCTCATCGTTGGGTCATTTGTTCCACAATCGTGTTGTTTTGTTCGCTACGGTTAATAGCGAACCACGGTTAGAATAATCCGGGTAGCCACTCCTTACGGAAACGAACTAAACGCGCGTGTCATTACTGTTGTTGCAAACGAGGAGTCACGCGAGGATACTATCCGCTGAAAATAAAACGGAACAACCCCTGCGCCAACTAGCCCGATTGCTAGCTAGACCACCTTCGAATACCTTACTCTGCTGGATGTTGATCGATTGGCATGCCACACCTACGCCAACGGTTATCCGGTTCCTATGAATACTAGGAGCTCCCAAGCTCTGATCGCCACGAGGTGATGCCTTCCCAAGCTGGTGCCTCTCGTCGGTGCCTTGCTCAGTGCGCCCCCTCGCTCTTCACTTCATACTCAATCCCCTCACCCGATTTCGCTTACTTTCGGAGTCGCTGTTCGACCCGTCCCCGCTGACGAATCACATCTTTCCCTCTAACGCCGGTGTTCCATAAATTATTTTAAATTATTTTTAACACTAACGCGCGTACGAAAGGGAATTTCGAAGTACCCTTAAATGTCAGAGCAGCAGATGGAGAGGAAATGGATAAGAAAAGGTGTCCATGTATATTGGTCTTGAATTTCTGGACATTACGACGAGGAAACACATGATCAGGTAGAGCATTCCACATTCGCGTAGTTCGGCTAAAGAATGACTGACTAATGACCAATATCATCGTTGATAGGACCAGGATTCCGCAAGCACCATTAGTAACTTGCTGATCGATTTGGCAAACAACATGTTCATCATCATCATCATCATCGGCACTACAACCGGGAACCGTTCTTGGCCTAATTTAGCAAGTCCTGAAGATTGTTAAATTTTCCATGATTAGTTTTTTCCGGGCAAGGTCATGTCTTGCGCTAGAGGCTCCCCGAGAGGGAATCGACCCCGGTCTCGGATGGTCGAACATAGAAGGAGAGCGCACGGGACAGGGGACAATAGCGGAGTCGAGTCGGTGAGGTCATGAACTTTCGGGTTCCTACAGGCCAATAAATAGTAGTAATAGTGATACGAAGTGAGTCTACGCCGACATCCCCATGTTAACTTAATATAATTCACATATTTTTCATACAAATCTTGATCTAAACCTAGCAGAAAAAAATTCGACTTACTTGTAATATTCAATCCACTGTTGTGAGTAATCTGCTTGAGCTGTTGCTCCTGCCTGAGCCATTTGGCTCATTTGTTGCTGTTGCTGTTGTGCTTGATCCCACCCGCCTGGATTGGCGTAGCCCGCCCATTGCTGTTGATAAGCTGCTGCATTTGGATCGCCTTGCATGCCATTATTGCCATAAGGATTCTGATGAGTCGGCGCGTTACCAATTGGTTTCCGGGACAAAATCACCAAATCAATATTGATCTTCTCGGATATCATTTGGCGTGCATGCTCAATTTGTTCTGGAGTGCCTTTAGCCTTGAACATCTTCTCTGAGGGTGGATTCACTGCACTACGATCCATTTCACAATAAGCTCCTGTCTGTTGGTTTATTAGCTTAATTGTTTCTCCCCCTCGGCCAATTACAATCTGAAAATGAGAGATATATCATAATACTCTCGTGATATGATGCGTGATTGATTTGATTCTTACACCACATTTGGAAGCAGGTACGGAGAAGGTAACCTCCTCTCTTGGCGCTTGTTGAGTATGATTTACACCATATCCATATCCATAATTGGAATTAGCATTGTCCATCTGTTGACCGCCCATACCAGCTCCACCATTGTTCCTGTTATTTGCGTGACTTCGCTGCTTTGGAAAATATGTGGAAGAGAAATTTTGGAAAAGATGTAGGGTAAAACATAAAAATCAAATAAAATCCTCAGTTCCATAAGGACTTTATGTTATAATAAATTTTTTTTACCATGACACTCTCTATCAGGCCTTCAATCATTCGTTTAGCGTCTTCGACTTGCTGACGGGTTCCCTGTATGATGCAACGACGATCTCCAGGCTCATCGTTCTTCCCTTGGATAAATTGTAGTTTGCAACCGGTTTCACCTTGAATCTTTTTAATCATGTCTCCGCCTTTTCCGATAACAACGCCAACAGCCACTTTTGGTACAAACACTTCAGCTGATTCTCCACCAGAGCCATTCGTATTATTGAACCCTCCGGGTCGAACATTATCTTTATCTTGTATAAGTTCGAACACCAGACTCTTAGCGTGTTCGATTTTCTGTGGATCACCCGAGATCCTCAAAGGTTTCTACAAAGCAATAGAAAAAAAGTAAAGGAAATCCGAACCACGACACATCGACATAACTTACAATGACTTCCTGATTTGGACCATCCTGAATGATCACCATCTTAGCTCCGGTCTTTTCTTGAAGCATTTTTATTGTTTCACCTCCTTTACCAATAACTAATCCAACTTTGGGTCCTGGTACCATAATTTCCTGATATGGTGGATAGCCAGTGGGTCCTGGTGGAGGCATTGTGATTGAAAGGACTATTTCTACTGTTCCGCCACCATTTTGATTAGCTAATTGTTGAATCATTTCCCGGCCCTTAGTGACAGCTTCGCGACTACCTCTTAATGTGATGACACGCTCTGAAAATAAAGTGGAATTTAGTATGTTGGTGATAAATTTGTGAGAGCAGTAGAGGTAAAGTTGAAATCGAAGGAGGTAGGGTATGAGTTTGCCCGCCGCAGCATTCGCGAAATGAGTTCATTAGAGCCGTAAGAAGTGTGGTGGGTGGGCTGATAGAAGAGATGAGGGTTTCGCAGGTTACGGGGGTTAGTGTGAAGTAAAATCATGGAGAGCAAGCTTGGGCAGTTGATTGTGCCTGAAAGGAGACGGTGGACGAAAAGGATATCGGCATGAGTTATGCGCTCCTCAAGTGTGTTGAAGTTGATCAGATGGAGCCGGCTTGTGTATGGGGGGAGAATCCGAGGATTCGCCCAGTTCAGTCCGCGGAGGGCAAAACGCAGAAAACGACGTTGCACGCATTCGATTCTGCGTACATGGGACGAGTAGTGTGGAGACCAGACCTGACTGGCGTATTCAAGAAGGGGGCGGACAAAGACTATGTAGATAGAACGGGAAACGTAAGGATTAGAGAATTCTTTAGACCAGCGTTTCACAAATCCAAGGACAATGTCAAATTCTCTCCCTCTATACTCTATTATACAATATCAATTTATTATATTTTTTTTTCTTATGCCTTTCGGCGTACAACGCGCCTGGTGGGCTGGCGGAGATGTTCGCTGTTAGTTGCAATTTGTCTCAACCCGTGTAGGGACCTATGCGAGTGCCGAAAAGCTGAGGTGATTATACGAATACCCTGGATCTGTTTTTGAGATCCGAGTGGAACATTTATACCGTGGAGGTTGCTGCGCCACTGGGAAGCTCAAACCACTTGCATTTCATACCTATAACCGACTTAAGCCGGTTCGACATGTATGGAAGGGGCTGGTAACTAGAACGATTTGCCAGATTTCTTCGTATCCTTTCCGTGCTCGGAGGTGTGCGTTGGAGACCCCGATGTTAACGCATGCGCGGAGTCGGTCACAGAGATTATTCTTCTTGGTATGGAGATCTACATTCCACATTCCATCCAAAGGTATTCATCAAATAAACCTCGTTGAGAAAACCTTTGAAGACGGTGAATTGGAGGCATTGCTCGATGAGGATCCATGCCAAACGCAACAAGACCTTTCATCACCATTAGGAATTACCCGCCAAGCCATTTCCAAGCGATTGCAAGCGTTGGGAATGATTCAAAAGCAAGAAACGTGGGTTCCTTATGATTTGAAGCCAAGGGACGTTAAGCGTCGTTTTTTTTGCCTGTGAACAACTGCTCTATCGGCAAAAAAAGGAAGAATATTCTACACAGCATCGTGACGAGTGATGAAAAATGGATTCATTGCAGCAACTCAAAGAAAAGAAAATCATGGGAACTGCCCGGTCAGGCATCTACGTCGTCGGCTCAACCGAATATTCTGGCTGCGAAGGTTATGCTTTGTGTTTGGTGGGACCAGGTCGGTGTTATTAAATATGAGCTGTTGAAACCGACCGAAACCATGACTGGGGAACGGTATCGATTTCAATTGATGCGATTGAGCCGAGTACTGCGCGAAAAACGGCCACAATATGAGTAGAGGCACGAAAGTGATTCTACAGCATGACAACGACCGACCTCACGCTGCCAAGCCCGTTAAAACTTAGTTGGAAACGCTCAAATGGGAAGTCCTACCCCACCTGCCATATTCCCCAGATATTGCGCCGTCCGATTATTACTTGTTCCGTTCGACGGCACATGGTCTAGCTGATCAGCAGTTCCGCTCATATTAATACATCAAAGAATGGTTTGATTCGAGGATAGCCTCAAAAGATGAACACTTTTACCGTAACGGCATTCGAGCTCTGCCAGAAAGATGGGAAAAAGTTGTACCTAGAGATGGGAAATACTTCGAATGATTTATTTGTAACCACTTTTTCACAATAAAGTTGCATAATATACATCATCATCATCATCGGCACTACAACCGGGATCCGGTCTTGGCCATATTTAGCAAGTCTCGAGGCTTGTTAAATTTTCCATAATCATTTATTTTTACGGACAAGGTTATTAGCCTTGCGCCATACGTAATATACAAAGTGGTGCAAAATTAATCACCCTATCGAAAGATGTTATAATTTTTGCTAATGGCGTCGTACTTCAATCATATTTGACATTTCTGAACTAGACAGCTGCAGTATACAAACAAATAAGCAATGAAGCGCTATACTCTGCAAGAGCGTGGAATAATTGTGTTAACAACGAAGAGGACGATTTTATGGCGAAAATCATCATGAGCGACGAGGCGCATTTCCACTTCAGCGATTACGTCAATAAGCAAAATCTTCGTTTCTGCGGCACTGAAAATCCGGGTGTGATGCACGAAGAGCCATTCATCCACTCAAAGCCACTGTGTGGTGCGGCGTTCACGTGGGAGAAGTGATTGGACCGCATTTTTTTGAAGACGCCATCGACAATACGGTCATTGTTACTGGCGAACGCTACAGGGCCATGATAAATGAATTCTTTCTGCCGGAATTAGATGAGCGGGGCTTGGTGAACATATGGTTTCAACAAGACGGTGCAACCGCACACACAGCACGTGCCACAATGGATATTGTGAAGGAAGAGTTTCCTGGTAGGGTAAACTCCCGTTTTGGCGATTTGGTATAGCCAGCAATATCGCCCGATTTACCCATCCCAGACTTCTTTCTTTGCGGCTACTTGAAGTCGCGGGTTTATGCCAACAAGCCTCAGACAATCGCATGCCTTAAGGAGATTATTCGACAGGAATACGAACTGTTATCACCAACAAGCCTCAGACAATCGCAGACCTTAAGGAGAATATTCGACAGGAATGCGAACAGTTATCACCGGAAATGTTGCGGAAAGTCGTGGAAAATAGGATAAAACGGGTACAAATGTGTATCAACACTGGCGGCAGCCACTTCACGCATGTCATCTTTTCCACTTAACAGAAAAATTGTAAAAATCCGAATAAAGATTTTCATCACTCAAAATCATTTTTTTTTTTTGTATTTAGTAAAAAAGTTTTCAAAAACAAAATTGGATGATTATTTTTGCGCCACCTTGTTGAAATTTGTAAATAGCTTGAGTTCTCAAGGGACGAGTAGGCCTTCCAATATTGTAAAGAAAATAAAATATTTATCCTAAAATATAAATACTGGTTGTGTTTAGAAGGAAGTTGTTCCGTGTTTTCACTCGGTTACTTAAGGTACCTTCAGAGCACTTATAGCGTTTGGAATGATAGTGAAGAACGTGTGATTCGAACTGACGCTATGACAGTTAGAATCATCAAAAATTGAACCTAAGCGTAACACATCAAGCTACTGGCCGTGTTTTAGAATTATATTTTTAAACTCAAGTATATTCCACTGTATACTCAAGTATACCCGCCTGTCACACGGGAAACCGGGGTTCGATTCCTCGCCAGGGAGCCTCTGGCGCAAGACTAATAACCTTGCCCGGAAAAAAATCATTATGGAAAATTTAAAAGACTCAGGACTTGCTAAATAAGGCCAGGACCGGCTCCCGGTTGTAGTGCCAATGATAATGATGATGATGATATTCCACTGATGTGAATTGTTATTATATCGCTATGGTATACGGCTCTAATACATTATCTTAACTATTTTCGTTCGGTGTTCTTCACTATTTGCTTGTGTATTTTGTGTGTATCTGTCAGAGACGCCACACACTTCCCCCCACAAGTGGAAGGAGTGCTCGAGGCATATTCTCTATTGTTTAGGCTTACGAAAGGCGTGTTCCCATCACCGGTGGCAACGGACGCTGTAGGGGTTCTCTATACCACACGGAAAACCAACTCACAATCCCCACCAATTTTGACCGCTAACAGCGCCTCACCATAACCCAAATCCGTAATCCATGCGCAAACAGGCAAAGAGCACATCCCAATATGCAACAGCATCCGTCCCCAAATCTGCAATTGCACACATCCCCAAACCTACCAAGAATCCATTCCCCAAGGTGTAATGAATGCATATTCAAACCTACAATGGAATATTAATTATCACCATCAACTACATCGAGCCGCATACATTCTTCCAAAAACCGCTTCGGTTAATTTCCTATTTAAACTACATTTCACCCTTGCAACCAAGCAATTCTAATTTCCCCAGAAAATCATTCCTCCTCACTTCCTGCTTAAACTATACTTCTCGCTTGTAACCAAGCGACATTCAGTCCCTCCGAAAATCATTTCGGCTCCCATCCTACCCAATACCAATTCCCCTTACTGGTAAGCCACCAGCACGATGCGTTGCATTTCCGCGAAACAACCATCGCAACGACCAAGACCCATATTCCGCTGTCTAAGACTCATGCCCATACTTGGTCGCGCTTCCAAACCAATTTCCCAGTATACATAGCGACAGAGGAATTTAACTCAGCCTGTACGGCATCGATTCTCTGGAACTTAATTCCCTATGCAAGCATAGCAACCCTTTTTCAAGTTCCTAGTAAGTGGCAGTGAGATTATGGTTACAACAATTATAGCTACAACTCCGCTGCCACGACGCGATGAAGTCTTTCTTGCCCTTTAATGAGGCAGTCGAGTCACAACCACCACTGAGCGCGCATCGACCTTCAACCCAAAGGTAGTCGAGTTCTTACCATACGAGAGTGTACAACGGGGAGTAGCGTGTCAACCACGAGTCGGGATTCGCACAGTCGGTACGAGCGAGTAGACAGCAGTCCGAGCCGCGTGTCTTGTGAGTCGGGCGATTAACCCATCGGGGACAATTAAGTATGAAAGCGTCAACCAAAATTATAACTTAGACGAGATACTAACAAGTAATGTCGAATAATACACAACGTTCCGCTGTGATTAATTAAGCGTAAAACCCTCTTATGAAATAACGGCAAGCGAGTGACAAAAGATATCAGCGCCGGCTAGCAAGTGTCTACCGAACTAGGATTTAATCTAAGAAACCACAATTGTAAATAAACTCCTTTTAATACTTTATATGCAACAATAAATTTGTGATCAGTGAGATATCACCGGAGAACAAACTGCCTTTTTCTTTCAACAATTTGTGTTCGTTCTTTCCCCTCTTTTCGACAAAAGGATTTAATATAGTTCAAATGGGACTTGGACGAATAAACATACCATTTTGAAGACAGTAGATCATGTCAAGTTAACAAAGGTTCTTATAATTTGTCTTAAAACGATAAGGACTAACGAAAGTGAATAAAGTTGTCTTTCAATCCAATTGTGACGTTCGGTGGTCGAGTGCATCCACACGTGAATCGGTGGAATATAAGTAAACACGTACCCGTGCTGACACAACTACCTAACCACACCCACAACGCCTCGCGAGGGTAAAAAATATGAAAACAAATACCACGGCACCTCGCGCCGGAGGCAGCCGGTAGCAATCGTGTTAGCGCTTCAGGGGAAGGCGTTCTTTTCTCATACTCTTGGATGTCGGTGTTTCTTCTTGTCTTTTCAAGTATATTTCACCAGCTAGCGCAAGCGAAGTCGAAAGAGGAAAAGAATACAGTTCTCTAGTCAACACACTTGTTTAATCTTAACTTTGGTAAGCTTATAATATGTCCACATTGGACGACCTCAAACTGCATCAATAAATCTATCTTTAAAATAATGGACCAATGCCGAAGATCTTCACCTCTGGTCATTCCAAAGCTCTTCTAAAACTCGCCTAACCACTCCATTTAAGTAAGATCAAGGTTATGAAACCACATCATGACGCCACTTAGACTGAATTCAATAAACTTGTTTGATTGAAGATGTAATGAATTCTTTCAATCTTATTTTAAGATCAGTGAATAAGTCGGGGAGCCTATGGAGCAAAACTAATGACCTTGCCCGCAAAAATCATTATGGAAAATTTAACATGCCTCAGGACTTGCTAAATAAGGTCAAGACCGGTTTCCGGTTGTAGTGCCGATAATGATGAAATAAATAAGAATGTTTCTAAACGTATAACTTATCAACAAAAACAAATGTGAGTATATTCTTTGATCATCATCATCATCGGCACTACAACCGGGATCCGGTCTTGGCCTTATTTAGCGTGTCCCGAGGCTTGTTAAATTTTCCATAATTAGTTTTTCCGGGCAAGGTTATTATTCGTTGATCATAGCGTCCATTTAGTGTTTGACTCAAATAAATCCCGTCTTTGTTTTACCGATTTGTTTTTGCCTAATGAGTTCTCTAAGGGCACGTCGGCTATTTCTCCTTTTTATTTATGTTTCATTTCAGCTAGTACCGTATTATTACACAGTTTAATAGGTATACATCTTCATCTACAGATAGTTGATAACTTCCCTAGTCTAGAATTGTATGAGAGCTACACCGTATTGTCGTAGAAAATTTAAGGCGCCACCGAAGAGTCTCAAGTACAAAATTAATAATAAAATTAATAAGTATAAAACTAATCTTTCTATGAAAAAAAAAAAACAAATTATCACTAGAATTACGACAGGATCCACTGATATCAAAATCTAGTCTCACGGTGACGGTATTCCTGAAAATCATGTTCCAATCACACCCCACCCAGTTATTAATTTAGTTGAACATATCTGACAACACCCTATACCCGCGCCTACTGGACAGCATTGTAAAAGCAATTTTTAACAGACGCCGATGGAACTCACCTGAATCCTGTGACAACTGAACCTTGCAATTAGATTCGGCTTGTATATGAGAAATGTTATCGTTGCTGTTCCTTCCGGTTACTAGTGGAACAACAGCCGAATCGGGAATTCTCAATTGTTCTTCAGTGGTATTGCCAGCCGTTGCGGCTAATCGAGCAGCTACAGCTGCTGCCTGAGCTAATGCCTGAGATATATTTGCTCCGCCGCCCTGTTGGCAATTATATGAATCTGGACTAGAAAACTTCTTGGCTTCAGGTCCGGTTTCTTCGTCGGTAATTGGACGTTTATATCCTCCGGCTCCACCGACAATGTTTCCTGGTTGCTGTTGCGATTGTTGTTGTCCAGTCGGTTGAATTTTCGCAGCGATCTGAAATAATTATTCGTGCATCAATGCAATTGAAAATATTTTATTAATTAATGTAAATTGAGGAGAATGTACAATCGTATAGGTGTGTGTAAATATTTACCATTTTTGCTCGCTGAAGAGCGGCCGCAAATGCTTGCGATTGACTTGAATTAGCCTGAGATTGTGCCACAGATGAATAGTCACTCATTTTATCTTTGAATGCAATAAATTATTCACTAATTTAAAAAATATTTCACTATTTTCACACACTCCAAATATTAAGAACACGCGATGAGTTACAAATGGCGTCGCGGGAAAATGGCCAAGTAGATTATAATTGATTTATTCTAGTACATTCGTGTTTCTTTCCTTCGCAATGTAATTGAATAAATCGTTTTTGATTAGGAAAAAAGTGGACTATGAACTTTTTAGAAATTATCGACTCTAGTTGAAAGAGAATGGCAGCCTTTGCTCTCTTTTCAATACGAAATGGATAAGTGTATGCCAAACAGAAAGATTAAGTTCGGAAATTAATGAGATATCATAGCAAATTAGTAGTCAAACTCCTGGAAGTATTTCTTACACTTTCAGCGAAGTCTGTGGTGTAAATGCTGAGACACTCTTAACCTGTCCCTCGAGACTCGCAGATTATTCAAAATGGAAACTACTACAGTTAATCTCTGAGACAGGATGAAATGTCTTGGGGTCGTTCATATGAGTTTTATCAAATGTGTGACCCCCCTCATTCAAATGGCATCTGCCTTTTTTGTTGTTTTACATACTGTTTATTTGACCAATAATCAATGCTTACATTAAGTACTACAGCTAACTTATAATTCTAGTGATACCATTGTTTACATGCATACATTACACATTTTTCAAACAACTGAATGTGTGAATAACTATTTGAGTATTATAGGTTTTAATATTGACAGTTGTCCTGGAAAAGGTCAGAAAACCAGGATGTTTATTTTTTAATTTAATCTAATCTAATAGTTATCTCAACTCTAACTTATTCTAGCTTAACCTAATTTATATTATAATTATATTGTAATGTGAATTGGGGAATATAGGGATTGATGGTTAAGGAAGTAGGTTGACGTGGGATATGGTCAGTTAGTGGTCTCGGGTGCGGTAACACTTTCCGGTTGTTCGTTAAAACGCAGAATGTTGGAGAATAGTTGTATGTTGCAGTATTTGAACTGATTGGGTGCCAGCTCGGTGTTATGGTACACAACTTCGTTGGAGTCATTAACCAATCTTCCAGATGTGAATAGAGTTCTGGTGTGAACACAATTCAGGTGGTGAGCCCTGTTAACTAGAGGAGTTGGTAGTAGTGAAGCTATTATGGAGTTGGGATTATTTGGGAGGTTTTCAATAAATTTAATAGAAAACTCTAGGAAGCGTCTATCGAGACGGTCAATATTAGCGGCATTGTATAGCAAGCTGTTATTGTAGTACTTGTAAGAGTTGGGTTGTCGGTTGAGGCCAGTGACCAGGCTGAAGCATTTCCTTTCGAAAGTGCGTAGCTTCTCCGTTTGGGCTGGTATTATATGATACCACAGTGGACACGCATATGTGAGTGTGGGTCTGATTATTTGTTTATAGATGAGCAGTTTGACTTTGTGAGAGAGACCGTTGGGTTTCCACATCACTCTTCTACAGAGATTCAGTTGTATTGTGGCTTTACGTAAAGTATTTTTAATGTGGGTGGAGAATGAAGGATCATTGGAAAAGGTTATTCCCAGATATTTTAAAGTTTTAGAAGGTTTTATCTGGATGTTATTTAGTTTGAGTCTAATTTTGTTGTGTTGTTTGTGCAGTGCTCATTATTGCCCTTAAACACTATAAGTTGGGTTTTATCAGCATTTAGACCAATTTTCCATTTATTGAAGTATGTTGAGAGATTTGGGGGGAAGTTATTAATGCGGTTTCAACGTCGGGGGAAAAAGGTGCTAAAAGGAAATTAGATGTTTATGGCATCTCTGGCTGCAGTAGAAACCGGGTTCATATTTGCATTAGGAAATCCTGGAGAATTTGGTTTCAGCGTCTATTGCGCTAATTATATGCAGCTGCTTGGGTTGTTTGTTGATTTAAAAAAATACAAACAAAAAAGGTTGCCAGGCAATGTGTTTGAAAAGATACATGACGCGGCTGGGAAAATAGACGGCGCAATGTTTATGGTCCCTGTCATGACGGTTACAATGAATGCAATCCGAATTATTTTGTTTGCAGGAAATTGTTAGGAAGTTAGAGGAATTTAAAGATTATACTGAAGACAGGGGGAACAATAGATTCAACAGTTTGCCTGGGAGGTGCACAGGTGTAGATGCCCATCTACCATCACATTATACCCTTGTATAAAAACATAAATGTTATATGAAGTTTTAAAGTCTTAATGTCTAGTTTTTTTGATGACGAATGGAACAATTTTTGATTTTTTAAAATCGCTGATATACTAGTTAAGAAAAGTGTTGTGGGAGTTTCTAGAAAAACATATTTAAAGTTTCTTTGCTGTACTCCGGTATGAATAGAAACCGGTTCCTACTTATATAAAGGTGACGCTATAAATACACCTGTAACTTTGTTTCTTTTTTATGAAATCTCTCATAAGATTTCGAGAGAATATTTCCATGATGTTAAGTAACACTTTTAAGCAAAAAGAGGGTCGATTTTTTGTTAATTCTAAAAGAGAAAGTTCCTTGAACATTGTAATCCCCCACAAAATGTTTTATCCTTTTAAATCGTCTTCTGCTACCGAGATTTGCACCCTTAGGCGTTCTCTCGAAATTGCCAAGTAATTTGGCTGTGTCCTGCGATTGTGGTTCTCTACATGTTGATGCCATTTTTATTGCTTATGACGTAATTGAATCGAATGAGTAGTGTAAGCATTCACCAGACAAATTTTATAGGAATGCTGTCTCAAGGCCAAGTGTAACTTCATTACAGGATGGATTCACATTGTTTTGCCAATACTTTGGGATTCGCCGAGAATGTGTGTTTCGACAAGGATTAGAGCAATTTCCTTGTAATTCCTTTAATCCCCATCTAGTCTTGGCTCTTAGCAATGTTGTCTCGCTTTTATCCTACTTTTCCCAGAACAACTAACAAGGTTCCTGTGCTTTTATTAATCCAACTCATTTATCTAGCTTAAAAATCGACGGCAACACGAAATATAAGATGTTATCCCCGAGGATTGACGAGACCCTAAATCGATATTGGTTTTTTCAATCCTACAGGGTTCTGGGTACTAATACTCCCTTTCAGGGAACACAAAATTAAAGCAACTTCTGTAACATGTGAGGATAACCTAGTTGGTTGGGTTTTATAATTTACTGAGCCATGGTTTTAAAATGAGTATCTCACCAAGCGGATGCCTTGTAAAAGGATATTGCTTTTAGTATAGGGTTTAAAGTGGGGAATATGGGTTTTTTGAAACTATTTATTGTAACGTTTCGGAATCATTTATCGATTGTGATGAGAATATTATGTCATAGAGGTTTTCTTTTTTATATGATTGCAAGGTTACTAAAGAGGCGATAATGGGCATGTAATCCATATTTATTCCGTTGAAAAATGCGTGCCCCGTACAATTCACCGCGACGGCTAAAAATGACGACTGAAAAACCAAGATTATTAAGCAACACCGTCATAAATTTTCATCACCATGGTTTACCGAGACGGTGTATTTCGCATAGAATTCTGAAGGGTCGTTACACAAGTGAAGGTCGCAAGACCTGGTCATTAAATAAGAGAAGGTCACCGTTTACACCGTCAGCAATGGCATTACGGTGGGATATATAAAAACATGGTGCACAACACTCTCATAGGATTTGACGTTTTTCTTGTCGCCTCACGACGAATAAAAAATGTGTCGACCAAATTGAAATAAAAATTATAAATGGCTTGTCACAAAACAAAATTACTCTTTAAATAAGAGTGGTGTTTCTAATAAGGTAATAACTAATGAGGAGATGAAGGAGCGGGGCGTGCAGGTCTACGGCCTAAGAGTTCGTTAACAACCTCATTCCATTGTGGTGGTAAGGCAATAAATTTACTTCTATTACTTCTGTAACTCTTGTATTAACTAGGTTAATACATGCGTAGGTTCACAGACGCGTCTGTAAATTATGGCGTTTGGTAGGACATCTACTCTTTAGTCCTGCATAATTGTAGTAAGTAACTTGAAATCAATTTCAGATTTCTGTCCCCTCTTTTTTAATTCGTACAATCGAAAATTTAAACATTTGATTGAAAGGCCCATTTTATTTTTAATTTTTTTTTGAAAGGTTAAAAGTGGAAAGAAAAAAGGTTTTCAAATAAAAACAAATGGAGAACAGAAACAGCAGACAAAATGGTGCCGGAACAAACTCCTCAGTATATTTTGTTACCTTCTACAAATTTTTAGTAGTTGTAGGGAAAATGATTCATTAGTAATTAATTGTAATATAAATATTTATCATGTATATCCCCCGTTTCTCGTCCGATGGAAAAAGAAGAAAAAGTGACGTCTGCGCGGCCACGTTTGTTTCCATGTACATTTTTTTTTAACATACTGTGTTTTTTTGACCAATAATCAATGTTTACAGTAAGTACTACAGCTAACTTATAATTCTAGTGATACAATTGCTTACATGCATACATTACACATTTTTTAAACAACTGCATGTGTGAATAAGTATTCGAGTATTATAGGTTTTAATATTAACAGTTTTCCTGGAAAAGGTCAGAAAACCAGGATGTTTATTTTTTAATTTAATCTAAACTAATACTTAACATAACTCTAACTTAATCTAGCTTAACCTAATTGATATTGTAGCGAGCTTAGGGTTCGCTGGATTAATTATTTTAAAATAAATAAGAGCCGTTAAATCGATTTTGAATTACTGTAACACTTTATTAGTCCGTTAATAACAACCGTTACTTCTTTTACCGTACACTTAACATTTTCTTTATGATCGCTTCCGTGATTATCGCGTATTTTACTTCTTACTTCTCACTGGAGACGTATCGCTTGCTTCACTGTCTTACTTATCTCTAACTTCACTTTCTACTTCTTACTCGTCAGCAATCGCTTGTTTCACTTCCTACTTCATACTCCTCACTATGCTCTGTGTGCGACGTATTTATACTGTTTCAGCGTTTCGTTTCCGTCCGTTCCATTGCCTTGAATGTTCTACTGTTCCTAGTCTCCAGTTTTCCATTACTTTATAGAATATTCTAGTACTCTGTTTCGGACTCTCTAGAATATTCTAGTACTGATTGTCATATGCGTCACAATATTATAATAAGTTAAATATGTAATGTGAATTGGGGAATATAGGGATTGAAGGTTAAGGAGGTGGGTTGGCGTGGGATATGGTCAGTTAATGGTCTCGGGTGCGGTAACACTTTCCGGTTGTTCGTTAAAACGTAGAATGTAGGTGAATGGTTGTATGTTAGAGTATTTGAACTGATTGGGTGCCAGCTCGTGTTATGGTACACTACGTTGTTGGAGTCATTAACCAACCTTCCAGAGGTGAAGAGAGTTCTGGTGTGGAGACAATTCAGGTAGTGAGCATGTGGGGGTTATATGTCGTGATGCCTGCACGGGCACAGGTTCACACATACTCCACACTCAAAAACACGAAAATCGTGCAGCTCGGAAGAATGAAAAATAGAAACGCTGGTGATGTCTACTTGCTTAATCGCCCCTTTTATTATCACGTGTCTTCCAAACCAAAATTATACAGGTGTTGTCTGGTTGCTTAATGGTCCTTTTAATGTTTACGTTTATTGTCACAACCGGTTCGCTTTTTGATCGCGTTAGCCCACTAAAAGAATTCAGCGCAAATGAGGCGGCGGTATAAATCAGTGGAAGACACTATTTTCCGAACGGACGTGAATTGCCAAGTACGAACTTCGCCTGAGTCTCGCAACACTCGACCCCGTCTTGATTCCTCGGTGGTTGGTATTAGCCACCCGGTACTTGCGTACCGCTCGGTGGGTGATTAGCGATTTACTAATGAGGGGCGGGAATCCATTTATGGTGTCGTGCCAGTGGAGTAATCCCTAAGTAAACTCACTGTCACTTACTAGGAATGTGAAGAAGGGTTGCTATGGGTACATAGAGAATTGTTTCAGGGAATTTTCTGTCGTACAGGCTGGATTAGATTCCTCTGTTGCTGTGTGTACGGAGAAATCGGTTTCGGGGACATGACCAAGTATGGGCATAAGTTCTCGGGTCTTGATCGTTGCGGTGGTTGTTTCGTGGAAATGCAACGCATCGTGCTGGTGACTTGCCAGTAAGGAGAATTGGTATTATTTTAGATGGTTTAGGTAGGATGGGAGCTGAAATGGTTTTCGGGGAAACTAAATGGTGCATGGTTGCAAGCGAGGAAAACGGTTTAAGTGGGAAGTAAGCCGGAATGGTTTTCAAGGAAAATTAATGCTGCTTGGTTGCAAGCGAGAAATATAGTTTTAGTAGGGAGTTAACCGAAGTGGTTTTTGGGAAAAAGTATGCGGTTTGATCTAGATGAGAGAGATGATTTATTTTCCGTTGTAAGTTTTGAAAATGCATTTTAATACAGATTGGGAAATGGATTCTTTGCAAGTTTTGGGGTGTATGCGATTACAGATTTGGGAATGGGTGCTGTTGGAGATGGGAAGGGTGTTCATTGCATGTTTGCGAATGTGTGCTATTGCAGATTTGGGTTATGGTGGCACGCTGTTAGCGGTCAAAATTGGTTGGAATTGTGGGTTGGCTCTCCATGTGATATAGAGAGCCCTGTTATCTAGAGGAGTTGGTAGTAGTGAAGTTATTACGGGGTTGGGTTTATTTGGGAGGTTTTTAATAAATTTGATAGACAGCTTTAGGAAGCGTCTATCGAAACGGTCAATATTGGAGGCATTGTATAGCAAGTTATTATTGTAATACTTGTAAGAGTTGGGTTGTCGGTTGAGGCCAGTGATCAGGCAGAAGCATTTCCTTTCGAAAGTGCGGAGCTTCTCCCTTTGGGTTGGTGTTATATGATATCACAGTGGACACGCATATGTGAGTGTGGGTCTGATTATTTGTTTATAGATCAACAGTTTGACTTTGTGGGAGAGACCGTTGGGTTTCCACATCACTCTTTTACAGAGATTCAGTTGTATTGTGGCTTTACGTAAAGTATTTTCAATGTGGGTGGAGAATGAAAGGTCGATGGAAAATGTTATTCCCAGATATTTTAAAGTTTTAGAAGGTTTTATCTGGATGTTATTTAGTTTGAGTCTAATTTTGTTGTGGGTGCGTCTTGTGTTGTTTGTGCAGTGCTCATTTTTGCCCTTAAACACTATAAGTTGGGTTTTATCAGGATTTAGGCCAATTTTCCATTTATTGAAGTATGTTGAGAGATTTGGGGGGAAGTTATTAATGCGGTTTCGACGTCGGGAGAAAAAGGTGCTAAAAGAAAATTAGATGTTTATGGCATCTCTGGCTGCAGTAGAAACCGGGTTCATATTTGCATTAGGAAATGCTGGAGAATTTGGTTTCAGCGTCTATTGCGCTAATTATATGCAGCTGCTTGGGTTGTTTGTTGATAAGACAAACAAAAAAGGTTGCCAGGCAATGTGTATGAAAAGATACATGACGCGGCTGGGGAAATAGACGGCGCAATGTTTATGGTCCCTGTCATGACGGTTACAATGAATGCAATCCGAATTATTTTGTTTACAGGAATTTGTCTAAAGAAATTTGACTGGCGACGTAGATGCCGAAATTGATTGGAAATTCCTGATAAGTTAATAAAGAAATCTTAAGGAGCAATGGTATGCGAAGAGAATGCATGCAGGTAAGTTTTCTTTACAGGGACTTAAAGATCATAGATTTGATCTCTTAAATGCGTGCAGCATTTTTAGGTACTAATACTGTTGCATTAGCAAACTAAAGGGAGTAGGGTAGTAGTTATGGGTGTTTTTCAGGTAAGTAGACCGTAGGGTTTGGCGGCACCGCTACAGTACCCCCCCCCCCCCGCCCAACTCCCCCCAGTGACGTAGTCACGAAAAATAGGTAGGGCTGTAGGGGTGCTCGAATGAATGGTGCTATGCTGGGCGGGGGGCTGAACACTTGACGAATAAGGTGGCCCTGCGCACTTCGGTAGGCGCTGTAATTAAATCGGGGGAACTGTCATGGTAACTAGTTCCAGGTATAGTATGGGCCTTTGTCGATAATAAGATGGACACAGATGTTACCGGTTGATGCCATCAAGGGCAAGGGTGTGCGGCGTGGTCCTTAGGCCTGTTATGGGTCTCGTGGGCCAACAGGCTTATCGTCCGAATAGGTCGGAACCCATCGGAAATCCGCTCACATCCGCAGTGACGAAATGGCGTGTGCGAGATGGAGGGGAACTTATCCCAGGGTAATTCACTTCCGCAGTGACGGGTTGCCGTGTGCAGGGTGGAAAGGGACCAAGTCCAGAGCCGGTGTCTTTTGTCCATACCTTGGTATGGCGAATTGTTTGCCACTGGGACTGGTAGAGGAGGACGGGCCCTCAATTGCACGTTTTATCTATCGAGGGAGAACCGGTACATTGGTGCCAATGTAGCGGTAGCTGCGACCTCGACCGAATGGAAACTTGCTGTGAGGTGCCGGCCGCCGCGCTTGTTAACAAAAAATAGGGGACTTTGCTTAGGGGGCTCCTGGTGGGTGGTTGATTGTGTCCAACCCCAGGGCGCCCTACGGTTATTAGATGTGCGCTCCGAAGTATTATGCACCTAGGTATTTGAGGTGGCGTAGAGGGGTGTGTATAGCCTTTAGTTGCCGCTAAAGGGGAGCCATGGTGGCTAAAGATTGGGGAACCAGGTATATTGTCTCAGTCCGGTGATATCGGTTTGATTTGTGGACCGGCGTTGCTGAGACATTTGGGAGACGTTAAAAGATCTAAGGACGAAGGTCCTGAAGTTTAAATAAAGAGGCAAAGCCAGGTGTCCTACCGGGTGCTGCTACGCGTAGTAGCTGTGGTAACGGGGGAAGCTGGCTTGCTGAAATCGGGTAGAAAGGTCGAGCATTGATGAACGGTTTAGCGTGAAGGCTGTGGTTGGCGAGCATGAGCGCCAATATCCAGAAAAGAGACAGAAAAGGGTGAGGGTGTTTCACGCGAGACAAAACCGGGCGTTCTATAAATTATATGCTACGCGTAGTAGCTGTTGTTACATAAGGGGCCGGTTTGCAGAAAATGGGTGTTGGTAGTGGCGAGCGTGTGCGCCAATATTTAGGAAAGGGCCGAAAAAGAAGATGTTGAAATAGAGGGCATTGTATGCCAACATTTAAGGAGGCCCAGAAAGGGGTTGAAGTATTACGAGCGAGACTAAACCAGGCGTCCTATTGATTGTGTGCTACGCGGAGTAGCTCAGGTGTGATGAGGAGCCGGTTTGAAGGAGTTAATTTGGGGCGTTGTGTGCCAATAGTAAGAGAAAAGCCAGACGGGTGTTGAAATGGGTCGCATGAGGTTGGATGGTGTAAAGGGACGAAGAGAGACTAATGGGGGCAAAGGGAGCCGAAGGCTGTCGAGTGGAGTCGAAAGGTGGCCAATAAGGCTAAAAATAAGTCGAAGGTGGTCGGGAGTAGTCGAGAGAAGTAGGAAGCGGAGTTGTGTGTAGTCGAATTGAGTCATATAAGATTGTGTGGAGTCAACAGTGCTGTGCATCTTGTAAAAACGGTTGTGGACTGCAAAATACCCTGAAGAGCCTTACAATATTTATTATTTGTTTAAAAAAAAAAAAATTGCAGCCACCGTTTCTATTCAAATAGATATGATGTAGTTTGGTTTAAAATTATTATATATCAACGTTTATTGTTAAATCGTTTTGGATAGTTTAAATTATTATTTTCGTTTAGATTAGTATTAATCAATATATTCATCAATAAACCGATTACTCTGCAAGGTGATATTTCTATTCATTTTATTTCTCTTTTGAAGTCTTTTATTGTTTTTCTTGCTTTATTTTATTCCACGCATTATATTTAAATGTTGGATAGGTCAGAAGGACTAAGTGTAAGGTTAATAGTTAGTAAATTGATTGAACAAGTATATTGTATTAATATCGGCTACAGCTATGTTAACAATTACGCTGGCCAGCGAGTGTTTATCGATTATAATTGCTGACGAGCTGAGCCGATACGGGGTATAGTTTTACAATTTCTTGTGTATTTAGAGATATTTGTCTTTGTTTGCTTATAATGATTGAAATTCAAAATGTTTCTTGTTATTTGTATTCGTCTTAACATGAGATTTGAAAAACAAGGTAAAGGATAAAGTAAAATTTGAAGACTGCTTTCCATTAATTCGGTTAGAATTTATCAGTGGTGTGTATATATTTATATTAATTTGAATCAAACATGAATAAAAACAAGGAGAAGCAGTTAAAATAATATTTAAAAGCAATAAACTAGGAAAACAATGAAAATATTTTTTACACATTTGACATACATAAAATTTATGAGGATATTCAAATAATACTACAATTTAGTGAGAACACAAACAATTATTATTATTGCTCATTTAACTTTAATAGCTAAGGAAAAGCAAAAGAGATTAAAGTTTGCTTTTTGGGGATATGAAATATTTTATTTAATCATATGTACAACAAAGAGGCATAGTAAAAAAAAGGCGAAAACAATACATTAATATGTATTCATATCCTCGTATTTTTAATATAATTAAACTTGATTTCCTTTTTCATGGACACAATATATAATGGTAAAAGAGAAAAGAAAACAAAAACGACAATAAACAAAACATTACTACTGCACGTTCTTAGCTTCTCTATGAAATCATTTTCTTTATTTCGTTAAAGGGTTTTGTTTTGGTTTATTTATTTATTTCCAATTGTGTTAACCATGTTTTTGTATGAATTTGAAAGAAAAGAAATAGCTAAACTGACTATGTGTAACATTTAATATAAAAGTATTATGTCTTTTTCGTACGTTAATGGGTTAGAAAACAAAAAAGAAACGCACCTATATAAATGTATATATTTCCGGACATATATCCATCCATATAAATGTCAATATCTTTTATGTATACTGGTGAATTTTAATGATTGAAAACAATGTTTCGGAATTTGAATTTGAATAGCTTTTTAATAGTTAACTCAGTTATACTCTTTTCTTACACTGGTAGAATTACTGCCTCTAACCAGTTGTCTAAGTTTACACTAGAGAATCGTTTTCAAAAATTAGAACTGTGCATGGAAATTTGCACTTCACATCACAAATTAATTTCTGCATAACAAATGTCACTGCACACCAATGTTTTTTTTTTAGGTAACAAATTTTAAGTTACGCCCGGAAGGAGCTTACATAAGGACAATACAAAAAAGAAAAGGAGAGAAAACAAAAATTAAAAAGTTTTAAGGAATACCTGAAGTTCTATTGTAGATCGGCTGCCTGGTGCTGGTGTTTGCGTTTCCTGGTGAAGTTGCTCCGGAGATGGTGTTGTTCCTCGTGCTGGATATCCAATCGGCTGCTCCCGATGATGTTTCGCCAGGTGCTGTTGTTAGGCTAGCGTTGGGGCGATGTTTGCCCGTTCATGACTTCTGGCAATTGCCGCCACAATTGCCCACTGATTGTCACTGTTCTCATTTGTGTGTCACCTATTCCTTGACCGGAAAGTTGCGTTTAAACAATTCACTAGAGGTCACCACTGTCTTACGGCAATCGCCGCCACAATTGCTCACGGATCTGTTCTGGCACTGTGACTGCACAACAGGTTACGTGCGTCGATCACATTAATCAGGTTGCGTGTCCTTTTTCGGTGTCACCAATGTTGGGTACGAATGGTCTGTGCGTCGGCTTGGACGCTGATTCTACCATCCCCACACTACTTCGTGTACAGCTGGAAATTGTTCGCCGGAAATTGTCACCCAGAAACGTTCGACACAAGAGAAATCAAAAGAACACTATTCACCACGGAAAAGGAAATGCAACACAACAAACTCTTCGACATATCGTCCACAAGGAGAAAAAGTTAAACGCACTGTTTTGTTCTTAATAATGATAATGTTTTTTATTAATGGAGTTTACAATATTTAAAACTGGTGGTAATTAAAAAGGTTTTTGTCTACACTTAAACTACGTTTCCACGAGCACTTGATTTTGGTTTGTTTCCCAAAACGAAATTTTGCAAATCGATTTCAGCTAACACGAATGAGGACTTTTGAAAAGAACGCCTCAAGACACTTTGCGACTCGACTGTGTATATCTATGTTCCTCCGCCGCGCGACGCAGGAACGAAGGTCGGTAGATGAAATAAGACTCAGTGATCGTCATTTCATGCAGAGATGATTTCGCTAAGGAAAAAAAAGGAAGAGAGAGAAAAACTTTTCTCTTAAGGGTGTGACCACTAAGAAAATGCGATCTTTTTGGTGCAGTGGTATATGTGCGCGATCGAACAGATTCAATGTAATTGCACGTGTTCGAAAGCAGTGGAACGACGAAACAGGCAGGCGGCAAAGACAAAAGGGAAAAATGCGCCGTTGGTAATGCGGGTCATTGTTTACGCGATGCCTCGTCGCTATTTTCGACGTCGCAGGAAAAAGGTGCTAAAAGGAAATTAGATGTTTATGGCATCTCTGGCTGCAGTAGAAACCGGGTTCATATTTGCATTAGGAAATGCTGGAGAATTTGGTTTCAGCGTCTATTGCGCTAATTATATGCAGCTGCTTGGGTTGTTTGTTGATTTAAAAAAATACAAACAAAAAAGGTTGCCAGGCAATGTGTATGAAAAGATACATGACGCGGCTGGGGAAATTGACGGCGCAATGTTTATGGTCCCTGTCATGACGGTTACAATGAATTCAATCCGAATTATTTTGTTTACAGGAATTTGTCTAAGGAAATTTGACTGGCGACGTAGATGCCGAAATTCATTGGAAATTCCTGGTAAGTTAATAAAGAAATCTTAAGGAGCAATGGTATGCGAAGAGAATGCATGAAGGTAAGTTTTCTTTACAGGGACTTAAAGATCATAGATTTGATCTCTTAAATGCGTGCAGCATTTTTAGGTACTAATACTGTTGCATTAGCAAACTAAAGGGAGTAGGGTAGTAGTTATGGGGGTTTTTCAGGTAAGTAAACCGTAGGGTTTGGCGGAACCGCTACAACTTTCCCAAGCATTCTCCCACCGATTGCATTATCTTTCGATTTTGCAAATCGCATCCAACATCAAGTATCCAACATCAAGCATCTTCCCATCAAGGACATTCACGCAATTAATGCGTTATATCAATTTTCCTAGAAGAAATTCGGTACGCCGGTACCGCATACATCAATGCATCTCAGCATTGTTCTAAAAAGAAAACATTTCGGTTGCCATACTATATAACCGAAGTGGATTATGAAAACAATCAGCAGAACCCCTGTCTGTCTGCGTTTACTGTCCCACATGTGCGCCACAGATTTTCATGTTGCACGAGTACTCACGGCGGCTTTTATGCAATCTTCAAAGCACCAGTGCAATTCGCGCCTAGCTGCCAAGAGCCGAATTCATTGCTAGTGTAAATACTCACACTGGAATTCGACCCATGAATCCCTAGGAATGCAATACGCAATTAACATGGTTGTAAACACAACCAGCATTGTGTAATTATCCCAAATGCATCCTAATCCCCAGCGCAGTATTTGGATAGCTGCAGGCACTCATTCCAAAGATGCTTTCACGAATTCTCTTTCCCACGGTTCGACCACCCATGAGTTCGCATCACGAGCAAAGATGGTGATCCGCGCGCAAAAGTAGTTTAGTCGATGAAATAGTGAGTCGAGTTTGATAAGCTGTTGAGGGCACATCACGAGTTTTTAATCACGAGTTGCAGTGAGTCGTCTGCGCGAATATCAAAAGTTAAGTTTGACATTGTATTGAGTGCTGGTCGTGGCGTGTACGATTTTTTAATATTAAAGTGTCTTGTGTGTTCGATTTAGAAAGCACATCATGCTAAGCGTATGTGAAACTCTAAAAATAACTTTCAATTAAATAAAAATATAAGTAGAATAGGGGACAGGATATAAAAGTTTCGCTCAAAACTTACATTCAGTTTCATTTGTAAAGTGCTCCCGAATGTTCTAAAATCAAATAAACTCAAACAGATTCATGTGTAATCAACATCAAGTTACCAAATTAAGGACATATAATAAAGTTAAACTCAGAGAAAGCTTGTGTGTTTTACTTCTTGTGGACGGTTTGTCGCGGAGTTTTGTTTCCTTGGCGGACAGTGTTCGGCGGAACTATCGTTGGGGAATAGGAGTTAACCAGTGCCAATGGCGGCACGCATACGTTCTATCCCACACCCCTCTCAAACATCCATACATTAATATACAATTAACTGCCATCTTTTTCCCACAAGCAATCAGAATACATATCGCACACGTTGCGATGATTACTCATTTATTCCAAAGCTAAACGCTTACCATATATCAATGCAAACAAGCAATGGCATTTCCAAGGTCACTCGCTTCATATTACGAATGCACGTTTTGTTCTCCACGCCCGAAGACAAGTGTCATACAAGTTATATGACACGAGCGATATTCAAAGGCTATTAACGACGATTCAATTGAGCGTCGGTCAATTGCTGAGTTCTGCGAAATGACAGACACAGCGACGAAACGCTCGAATGATGTGATTTGCACACGGGCCAATGTACTATAATTGGTTCAGAATATGAAAGCAATTAAGTAATTGCTCTAGACAAAGCCGTTTACTTTAAGCGGGGTAATTAAACGGAAAAAAGATTATTGGGAAATGCAAATAACCAAAATGGGTCACACACTCTGGTTGAGGTAAACGCATCGTCTGCATTTCTTCACCAGTAATTCCGGTATAAAAGAGTGGTTGCGAATGGGCCGCAACGGAGTAAAATTAACTCTCGCGAGCAGAGTGAAGTATTCAAGACAAGAGGTTGCGGCCATCGAATAAGTCAGGGGGCCTCTTGATCTGATCTAAACTAAATAAATGTAAATAATAAAGGGATGGAAATTCGCAGTTCTGCTTTGATAAATAAAAGTGCGAAATAAAAGTTTAGCTGAAAGTGTTTTCCTAACTAAACTAAAAAGAGGCATCTAGAACAACAGCTACAAATGGATAAAACCCAACACACACACACAGGGTGTCAGCTACAACTGCAGCCAAAAGACCCACTCTCACCAATAAAACTCTCCACGGAAGATAAAACCCAACACACACACACTGGCTAAGGATTTCCGTTGTTATTTACAAGGGCGGAAATTCACCGTACACACGGACATTAAACCACTAAAGGGAGTATTTAACATGAAAGATCTCACGTCACTTTTAGTAAGGTTCCGTCACAAATTATCGGAGTTCGACTACCAAATCAAATACAATCCCGGTAAATAAAACGCCAATGCTAAACCTTGAGCCGTATCCCGCAAAATGGTGACGAGACTCCCACACTCCAAAGGTACAATGCAATAACACGCGCTCAACCTAAGAAGTTAAGGACAAGCGAAGGAACTTAGGAAAATCCAAAACACGACAAGTCTGCTCTGCGCGAGCCTGCACGGAAAAAAGAATGGCGATAAAAAATTCTGACGATATCCAGCATTTACTACGGGATTGCCATGACCATGCGTTAAGTGTAGACCAAGGTGTGAGTAAAACATATAATAAAATACGTAGGCATTACTGGTGGAAGAACAGGAAGCGCGACATCAAACAGTACATCAAAGTATGCAAAACATGGCAAACCATGAAATCTTCACCGAACCTACGTATGCCTATGGTAATAACCGACATTGTAAAGAGGCCTTTTGGGAAAGTATATTTAGATATAGTAGGTCCTCCTGACCGAACTCCAACAGCCAATCAATATATTGTAGCGAGCTTAGGGTTCGCTGGATTAATTATTTTGAATAAATAAGAGCAGTTGAATCGATTTTGAATTAATGTGACACTTTATTAGTCCGTTAATAACAACCGTTACTTTTTACCGTACACTTAACGATTTCTTCATTTATCGCTTCCATACTTATCGCTTCCACACTTATTACTTCTTACTCATTACTAATCGCTTGCTTGACCTTCTGCTTCTTACTCATCACTATGCTCTGTGTGCGGCGTATTTATACTGTTTCAGCGTTTCGTTTCCACCCGTTCCATTGCCTTGAATGTTCTACTGTTCCTAGTCTC
Source organism: Microdon myrmicae (assembly GCA_963931805.1). Taxonomy (NCBI): domain Eukaryota; kingdom Metazoa; phylum Arthropoda; class Insecta; order Diptera; family Syrphidae; genus Microdon; species Microdon myrmicae. Next base: position 212,722,203 of record OZ007497.1, read on the forward strand.
CAGTTTTCCATTACTTTATAGAATATTCTAGTACTCTGTTTCGGACTCTAGAATATTCTAGTACTGATTGTCATATGCGTCACAATATACTCACGTTTTCTTTGACCAAATAGTTGCTCGGTATGGTGTTCCGAGGCAACTGGTCACCGATCAGGGAAGCTACTTCCTAAGCCGTTTGTTTAAAAGCGTGTGCAAAATGCTCCGTATTCAAAAACTACAAACCTCAGCGTACCACTCACACTCGAGTGGAGCCTTAGAACGAGCCCATCGCCCACTCGTAGACTACCTGCGCAGTATTGTGGATGGAAATTCTCAATCATGGGATCAATACCTGAGGACGGCAACATTCGTGTACAACACCAATGTACACGATGGTACTTAACTTATGCCAAAGGATTGTCTGTTTGATTTCACCCCGGAGGTACCGACTGGTATAAAACAACCCCCGAACCCAATGTATAACCATGGCAGTTACCATAAGCTATTGAAGTACATTCTTCAAGGTACGTACGAGATAGCAAGGCGTAAACTATTAACTTCCAAAAGGAAGTCCAAAGAGTTCTACCACCGTAAGACACGCCCTTTCACGTTCCATGTGAGTGACAGGGTTTTAATACGAAACGCGTAGAAACAAGGAAAGTTAGCTCCCATATGGGGGGGTCCCTAGAAAGCAGTGCAAATAAAGATCCTGTGAATTCTTTGATAAAGGTAGAGAGAAGGAACGTGGTGGTACACAACAACCGGCTGCAACCCTATTGCGAATAAAGGATGCCAAGAATAAGTGAACCACAACAAACAACGGATTATAAGTATATTAGGCACTAAAAGCAATGAACGCGAATCACGCCAACAGGGGGATCAAGAGCCCATCACCCCCTGGAACGAGAAGAGCAGAACAACCGAGAAGGTCAGACTAGATACCCTAGTAAGTCTTCACTAATATTTATTATTACCACGAATATAGTAATTATTTGTAATAAAATAATTTATATCGCGAATATAGTAATTGTTATAATAAAATACTTGGCCTATTTAGCATGTCTCGAAGCTTGATACATTTTCCATAATAATTTGTTTTTACGGGCAAGGTTACTCGTATTAGCCCTGCGCCAATAAAATACATACCAGTTTCAACAAGCCCTTTTTGCATGCGTGTTATAAAAATCAAAATGTGTATTTTATTGTACTACATAGGCTGAAAAGTCCCGGGATTTTTAATGAAAACCAGTGTTTTTTTTTTTGGCAAAATTATATTTATTTCACAACATAGTTGTTTTCGAGGGCGATACACTGGTTATAATGATTTTCCAACATTTCGATGTTCTTTCTTTAGTACGAAACGCCCGAGCCTTCGAAATACGCCTCGTTTTCCCCGAGGGCCTCCTCTTTCGAGAATTTTTTCCCTGTAGTCACCGTTCGCCATATCGGGCCGTTTTTTCTTCTTTTTTTTTTTTTTGTCATTCAGTTTGTCTAATAACACTGCATAATACTCTGCTGTGACTGTTCTTCCCTTCTGCACGTAATCGATGAAGATTATGCCATGTGCATCCCAAAAACGGGAGCCATAATCTTCGCGGTCGAGCGTTGGTGTTTTGGCCACTTTGTTCGGCTTTCATGGCTTTCCAGTCGTTTTGCAAACTGCATATTGGACTCAGGCATATGGCAATGGATCAACGTTTCATTCGTTGCCACAAAAAGTCGAAAAAATATCGCTCGATTACACTGCAATATCACTAAACCGGCCATTGAATCATCAACGTGGTGCTGCTTTTGTTTGACGGCTGTTATAACATATATTTATGGTAACAATTTATATTAGGGTAAGTAAAGGTAACGGGACTTACTTGGTTTAGTTTTGAAGTGTTGGGCCGTTCCTTGGTCGTTGTGGCTGGTTCCTGGGTGCAGGGGGTGTTGAGTTTTGATCCCCCTGATCCGGTCCCCTGGTCCGTTGTTCCGGGACTTCGTGTTGAGGTGTAAAAAGAGATCCTTTATTTTCGGTTGCGAAAGATTTGCTCCTTTGTTTCCTTTATCGTTTCTCTCGTGGATGATTACGAAAAATCTTTTATTTTCTAGAATTCGTGATACGTGCGTTCTAGTTCCTATCTGGTTCTCAATTAATTATTTTTTATTTTTTTGCCGTTGACGTTTTTATTTTTTATTCGGCGCCAACGCCTTTTATCATTATTTTTTTGCCAAGTAGAATTTGCATAAAGGCTCCTCGATAGTATAGTGGTTAGTATACCCGCCTGTCACCCGGGAGACCGGGGTTCGATTCCCCGTCAGGGAGCCTCTGGCGCAAGACTAATGACCTTGCCCAGAAAAAATAAATCATTATGGAAAATTTAACAAGCCTCAGGACTTGCTAAATAAGGCCAAGACCGGATCCCGGTTGTAGTGCCGATGATGATGAGTTTATGCAAATTAGCTACTTGACGATATTTCCAATTTACCGGTAGAGAGGGGAAATTCGTGGCTTATAGTGTGTTGGGTGATGGCATGAACACGGGATCCGTAACACGGCACCCATCGCGCCGATAGCATTTTCATGTCCAAAATGTATCCCGTTCGTTCTTTTGAGATGCCCATAGCCTCAGCTAATTCGCGCACCTACTACCAACTAGACGATTCGATGCAATTGCTTTACAATTTGGCATTCGTAGCCATTTTGGCCTTTCAGAGCAAGGTGCGTCTTTGGCGCTTGTACGACACATTTCAAATCCTAAACCACCGATAAACTGTTGTCCTGGATGGAGCTGATGCGGGATAACAATTTTACAACTATTGCAATGAAAGTTCAGAAGTTTGTCCCGTCAAAAGACAATGTTTGACCAAGATGCAAGATGTATTCCAGTTTTTCCATTTTTTTATGAAGGCGAACGTAGTGCCACTTAAACGACTGTAACAAAACTTACAGCATAAGCTAGTGACAGATGACCCTCTCGAATTGAGTCATGTTCATTTACTAGTAGCGCCACCTACTGGAAACTCCCATAACTTTCAACCAATGTAGTATTTTGTATTCGTATTTTTGGATGTGCTTGTTTTGGGTTTCGAGGTCTTTTTTGAGGTTATGCTCCTGGCATGATATATTTAAACACGTTTTACTTGTTGTTGTATACCATATGTTGCATGCATATATGACATTAACGGCCATACATTAAAGTTTTAATCACTTTAAAGCACAAGAATTCTTTCGGTGTAGCATCAAAATTAATTCCCTGTTACAACCGACAGAATTCTTTCAATGTAGCCATGAAACTCTATCACACACCTACCTTTTGCTAAACGCAATTTCCCATCATACAATAACATATGCTATGACTACACATACATTTTCCATTCCCATAACAAAACTTGCAATTCTGCAATTCCCACGTTCCACCCATACCCATGGCCCATACACATGCTCTAATATTGCATGCTCTTTGCTACAAGCAAACAAAAATTCTCATCACCTTGATGATCACCCAACACCCCATCACCTTCAAGAAAATTCCACCCATGCCCATGCACATGCATGCTATTTGCTATGGGCAAATCAGATTCGCCATCACCTTGAATCGAAATTTTCCCATGGCCCTGGGGTGGAGCTGCGGCCAGAGTAGGCGTAAGGTTGCCACCTCAGGGTGAATGGCGGCAAAATTGCAACTTTGCAGTTCCCATCGTCGTTGGCATGGCCTTCGACGGGGGCTAGCTTCAGGTGGGTGTCTCAAGGTGAGTAATGAATCGTGGGAAGGAATGTAGAATTCGGATTTTATTTTGGATATATAAAAGGGGTTCTGTTAGAGGCACATGAGCAGTCGTAAACTAAGGGTAACAGGTTGCAGCCCTGATTTGGTACAGCGTGCCTGTTACTCTAAATAAAATAATATAATAAGTTCTTCGTAAAATAAAATAGTAACTAAATATATTCATATATGAATAAAACTAATACCACAAACAGTATACATGTCTACTTGTGACGGGATACAACCGTTAGGATGAAAGCTGCGTCCACCGATGGGTGATAATGGTGATTCTCGCGAACCATTGTCCTGAGTGTGATGCAATTCAATTACGCCAGTGGTTGCGTATTTCAGTTCGGTTGGTCTTTGCACGAACAAGTGAGATGGAAGAAGAAAACGACTCGAGGAATTTACCTTTTAAAGAGATTGAGTTAGTTTATTGAACATTCAATAAATGTGTTAACAACAACGACAATTCATAACTTCTTGTTCCATTTTACTTGTGATGATGCTTGCTCCGATGTAACGAGCCCATTGAAGGTTGGTTGCAGACTCACTCAGTGGGCATAACTGCCAATTCAAAAAGAGGACGCTATGACCTCATCGTTGGTGACAATCGGCCAGCTGGTCCGTGACGCTGTCCGCTTTCACGTGGATGGTCGGTTGGGATGGGGCCGCCCGCCCTAAGAAGGCTTGGCAGTCTGGGGTGGCCCGTAGGGTAGATGGCGACGGGATGATCTTTTCCACTGAAGGCGTCTGGTAACTTTGTGGTCACGGAACCGGCCAACTGATCTGGGTCGGATTTGTAAGGTCGCAGCCCACGATCAATGACCACGTGATGACTGGTGATGGGTCTCGCTATGTCGAGGCCAGTGGTGATGAAAGGTGATGCGCCCTTTGGCGCCCGTCCGAAGTTAGTAGCCGGCGGGATGCGGCCGCTGGATTGTGAGGCTGTCGCGTGGAGTGTGGTGCGATGTCATCCCTGGCCCTGTCTGCGTGGCCTGGCGGAATGGCAGTCACGGGCCAAGTGCCTCCCGGAGTCGTTGGAGTGCAGCCTCTGTTAATGCACTGAGAGGCGTGCTTTCTTGTTGGAGTTTGAGACACCACTGGTTGCTGGGGAGCGCCGGCCGCCAAGCGGGGCATTGCGCGCTCCTGGTCCTGTTGTGGTGGCTACACGTGGTAGTGGTTGACCTGGGTAGTTTTGGACCTGGGCAGGAGCTTGACCACGTTGTGTCCTGGGTGTGGTGGGATGCCTTGAAGTGTTCGAGTGGCGACCCGACTGGTCACCGATGTTGCGTTTTGGGGGTGGGCAGGTGCGTTGGTGAATTTCCTGAGTGGTTGGCTCGTGGTTCCTCGATTGCCTCTTTCCCCCGTTCAGCAGGCGGGGGGTATGTCTGGTAGTTGGGTCGCGCAAGTGGTCGGTGGCTGGTAGTTGCATGGGCCTCGTAGGTGGCCCCTGGAGCCGATGCCGGCGAGACCTTCTTTTGGTTTTCTGATGGGAGCTGCGACCGTCAGTCGGAAGGTAGACCGGTTCCTCTGGGTCGGAGTTGTAAGTTCGCGTGAAGAGCGTGGGGGCTATAATATCTAATTTATATTTATTAAAATAGTTATAGGTTTTATTTATTTTTATATTTTATTTGAACTCAGCTATCTCAAGCTGAGCTCTATGCTGAACTACTTTTACAATATAAATTTTCCTGTTTTTATAGAACATTTTGTTCCAACTAACTGTGTCGTATAAAATGAACAAAACAATCCAGAAGTCTCTGTTTATAATTTTGAATAAACTTTGAACGAAAATCAAAGTGGCTATGTTGTGAAATGAAAAATGTGCTTGTTATGAAAAGGGGCATGTTTTTAAATGTGCTGCAAGTGACTGGATATAGAATATTGTGTCTGTTTATTTATGAATTGTATTAAATGAGAATGTAAGATATGTGCGGATGTAGTTTTAAAGGTTGTGTTGGAAAGGATATGAGATTAGTGTTAAAGCGAATAAGGGTAGTATTCTGGAATACAACAAGGGCTTCAGTGTCCATTGTCTCGAACCGTGGAGGCGAGAAGTGATCCTGATGTTAGCTTGAGTTCCGATGGCAAGGCCACGAGTGCCTCCAACACCGTAGGTGGGGACGGATGATGCTTGGCGTCGGAGGTGCAACCTTCGGGCGAGCGATGTTGAAATGAATGTGCCGCTGGAGCAGGGGTCCAGCAGAGCACGGACTTCAATCCTCTGTTGGTTCTCCGACGCCACGATGACTTTCGCTGTTGGTTGTAACACGGAGTGCTGTGAAGAGGTGCTGACTGTGTGTGCATAGGCCCCTTCATGACGGTTGATCCGGGAGGCGGATCCTTTGACCCGGAGCGGCGGTAGTCCGGACATGCAGCAGGGTGTGATGTCTCCGCTGGCATCGACGGCACGCCTGCTGGAGTGGCAATCGCGTAGGCGGTGGCGACCCAAGCAATTGACGCATAAATTCCTTTGGTGTGCGAAGGACTTCCGACTGCCAGGTGTGAGTAATCTGAATCCCTTGGAAGCGTAGATCGTGTGTAGGGCCCTGCAGAATGTGCAAGGGCCTGTTGCCTTGGTGGTGCCGGCGGTGTTTTGTGTCTCGGTACACGGGGCTGGTTAGTCATTAGGCCGGCAGTTCTTGCTGGAACAGTCGAAGGCGTGTTTGTGGGAGGCATTGGCGTTAATTCCGCCTCGGATCCTAAGTGCGCCGTGCCCACTGCTTTATCTGGAAGCGGTGCGAAGTGAACCAGTTCCTCTGGGTCGGAGTTGTAAGTTCGCAACCCACGAGGAACGGCCATGTCATCTGGTGCCCCACAACGCGTGCGCGGCATCGGCTTCTGTGGGAGCTTCGGCCGGTCGATCATTGGGACCTGGGGTAGGTTGTGTTTTGGGCAGGTGTCACTCTGGTCGGCGGCCTCCTTACTCTTACCCGCTGTTCTGGGGTGCGGGTCCTTTTCCGCTGGCTTGGGGGCGACCGTTGGCAGCTGCACTGGGGCCAGCTCGCTGGGGTGGAGGCGATTTGCGCTTTTGGCCATGGTTGGGTAGGCTGAATCAAGCGCGTACTGGGCCTCGAGGAGCTTCGTCTGTTTCTCGAGGTATATTTCCTCAGTCTCGCCGATAAAATCCTCCGCGAAGTATTCATCTTGTTGATAGTCCGGTGTCGCCGTGAAGACGACGTCGTGGTGCCGCCTGGAGATGACCTCCCATTCGGCGCGGAGTGCGCGTTTGGTTATCTCTATCCTTGTTGGACTTAGTTGTCCCTAGTCCTGTGCGCTGAGGAAGGTGCCAGAGATGCGTTCCTGTGCCGCGAACTGAGCGGCGATGAGTTCCTCAATCGACATGTGTTTACTGGTAGATTGCTTTTGTTCATTGCCCTCCTGGGGTGATTTCGCAGTGGTTGACGTCACGCCTTCGGTGTCCTTAGGAGGGGAATTGTCCGGGTGCATCTTCCGTGGTGGCAATCCGGGTGGAGGGCCGAGTGGCATATGAACTCCTAATTGCGGAGGCACGCCGCCAAGGCCGGGAAGAACCGGGATTGGGCCGGGCGGCATTCACATGTCAAGTCCCGGTGGAGATTCCGGGCGCCGTAGAGGTGGCCGGAACACCATTGACGGCGAAAGACTTGCTGGCGGGGGGATGGCTACATGTGGACCCGTCCGTGGAGCATCATTGTGGGGTTTCGAATGAATCGAATCACGTTCCTCGTCCCTTTCACTGTTGTTAGGCTCAGGTTCGGGTTCCATTTCCCTTTTCTGATGAACACTTTCCCATTCTTTCAGGAATTCATCAATGTTTTGTCCGGATATCGCCAGCATTCGTTGCTGTAGTGGACTTGGCTTCGGCAGATCGTCTTCTCCCTTTACTATAGCGTGATCTGGTCGGCGATTCGTTCTTTTGGCTGGCTGTAGCGGTGCGGCATCTTCTGCATCAGTGTCCAGATCCGACATATCGACTGTATTAGGTGGTGAGCCCGGTGCCACACCAGGCGTCTTCACTTTCTTTGCTTTTGTTGGTTTCTTTTCAGCTTCTTCGCGTTCAAGTCCCTTTTCTTCTTTGTGCCTGTTTGCTTCCTCAATGGCTTGACGCAAACATTCCTCTTCGGCTACTTGACGTTTAAGCGCTAAACGTTCTGCTTCTGCTCTGGCACGTCTTCGGCGTTCGGCCAATGCAGCCTTTGTGATTTTCGATTTAGCTGTCATTGGTGCTGGCATTTCGTTTGAATTAATTTCCTGTCTCTCTGAAGATATTTTCACTAAACTATCTTTACTGCTGTCGTGTTGTTCGTGTGTTAATTCTTTTTCACTCTTCGGTGCTATCCGTATCAATTCGTTTCGAAATAGTGGTGACAATTGTCGATTTAGTTTCTGTATCTACATCTGACGGTGAACTATCTGTAGTGTATTGTTGAATATCAGTTAATTCTTCTGTCTTCACAACATTTAAAGCGTTCTTCTCGTCTTTGTTTTAGGATTATCAATAGTCATCACGTCTTTGGATTTATCTCTTAGTTTTTCTGAAGAAGATGTATTATGCGATGGAGCTCGAGAATTCTGAACCTTGGGTTGATTCGTATCCTTCCTTAATGGGGTTCATCTTTCAGCACTAGACGCACGTGGTGTTCTTTGGTTGCTCTTTAGCCGTGTTGTGCCACGAACTGGGCGGCGATGGAGTGGATCCACCGGTCTGGATCCGGCTCGAAGGACCAGAAAATGTGACGGGATACAACCGTTAGGATGAAAGCTGCGACCACCGATGGGTGATAATGGTGATTCTCGCGAACCATTGTCCTGAGTGTGATGCAATTCAATTACGCCAGTGGTTGCGTATTTCAGTTCGGTTGGTCTTTGCACGAACAAGTGAGATGGAAGAAGAAAACGACTCGAGGAATTTACCTTTTAAAGAGATTGAGTTAGTTTATTGAACATTCAATAAATGTGTTAACAACAACGACAATTCATAACTTCTTGTTCCGTTTTACTTGTGATGATACTTGCTCCGATGTAATGAGCCCGTTGAAGGTTGGTTGCAGACTCACTCAGTGGGTATAACTGCCATTTCAAAAAGGGGACGGTATGACCTCATCGTTGGTGACAATCGGCCAGCTGGTCCGTGCCAGCTGCCGCGCAACTGGTATACACTGCGGATGTACTCGATTTCTCCAGCACATCCCAGCACATTCAATTGCCGATCCGCAACACAACTCTTTTGGACTCTCTCCTGGGGCCCGGAACGGAGAGGGTGGACCGCCCTACAGCAAAAAGCTAAGGTTCTAATTTAAATAACCTAACCCTTTGGCACGGACGGCATACATATTGCCGGTGCCAAGTAAATATTTAATGGTGATACATATAGATGCAATGACAAGACGTGTTTTTCTACTGAAGTTTCCTTTTTAATTTTGTAAATTTGTTCCGCAAGAATATGACCGTTGGATAGTCCTTAGCCAAGGTCTCATTCTTGCAACACCTCTGGTCGTTTTTAATACTTGCTTGTGTACAACTATTCGATGTTACTTTATAAAAATATATTAATTATTTTTTACGAGTTATTAATTAAAAAAAGAAAACTATTTAAATTTATACTGAATATTTGTCAGAACATATTAAAATTTAATAGCGGGTTCTGTAGTTTAAAAAACATATTTACCATACACGTTTAAAAATGTTTTTCTGGTGAATATTCTAGTACAATATCTGTAACAAGAATCGCTTTATTTAGTGCGGAGTATCTATCTAAGTGCGTTGTGTTATTGTGTAAATTACGAAATTAAACTGGATCTCACTATAAGGTAATTTTTTTCCAAAAACAAGTTATCCGTTTTGCTATAACATACAAAATAATTACAAACATACAAGTATGCATTGAAGAATGTAAAACAGAAAACCGGTTGGTGCAACTGCGTTTACACGCCGACACCTCCAACAAATGTTAAGAACTTGTCGTGTAACTGCAGCGGTGATTAAGCGTCTTTATCGGTTTCCTTTCTAATTTTGATTATCTTTGGGAATATTTTTGACGACCATTTAATTAGGGTTCATTTTAATACGAAAATGCCTGCTGATGTCATTGGGTACTTATATGCGGCCACTGTTGCTGCAGGCGGTTTTATTGGTTATGCAAAGGCAGGTATGATCAAAATAAACAAATCATCCGTTTCAAATGAAAACCTGATCATTGATTATCTGTTTAGGATCCATACCGTCCCTAGGAGCTGGGCTCGCTTTTGGAGCCCTACTGGGAATTGGTGCACACTACACATCCCAGGATCCGCCGCGGCCATTGCTGCAATTGAGCACGTCATTGCTTCTCGGGGGTGTAATGGGTTCCAGGTGGTATCGAACTGGAAAACTAATGCCAGCTGGGGTTATTTGTGTCATATCGTGTGCAGCAGCTATTCGCAATGTTTTGGTATACAACAGGAATCTTACTCTTCCGGGAAAATCATAAATACATTAAAATGAAAAGCGGAATTAAGAGAGGAAGTTGGCTAGCTTGCGGCAAGTGATGTAATTAGAACCTAGATGTTCTGGGAATTGAAATTTTAAATAAGGCAATAAAATGTCTTAATTTGGGATTGATGTTGAGATGTTGTTATTGTTATTATGTGCTTGTGGTCTAAGGAACGGATATAAAATGTAATCTTGTTTGGAGGTGGTGTATTTTCTGACAAATGTGAACAATAATGCATACGAAATCTTGGAAGTTGAGAACTGGTTTTATAAGCAAATAATTCGACTATGTGTCGTAATTTTTTCATGCAAGTCTTTTCACTTTTAGGAATATTTAGAAATTTCTGAGATTAATAAGAATTATTAATAGTTCGATATATCTATTTGCAATATAGTATACAGATGAATATTCATACCCGTGCCCGAGTGTATATGTGGAGTGGTGCTGGAAGAGAATTTACACACGTGTAGGACGCCGGGGGGAAAAAACTTCTTATCCTTCCCTTGGCGCCCGTTTTTTGACATCTCTGACGCGATCCTGAAGCATCGAAACTGGAATGATTCCTAAATATTCGTGGATTTATGGTGCGTGTGTAGCACAATATTCGTCATGGAAAATATGTGACTTCGTTTTCGGCATGGATTCAATGGAGTAGCTGCTATAGGAGTATACATAGTGATCGCTTTCGCTCCCTCGTTGCAGACCCCGACTTGCATGCTATTTTAAGGCGGTATTTGTTTTTTGTGTCGGATTGTTTCAATGACACCATGGTTCCGCATCGACCAATGTAGCATCGGGGTTAGGTAGTAATTTCTTGCACGCATTCTTAAATACAAACTAGTAATCCTTATATTAAGCGAAACCCAGGTAATCATTGATTTCGGAGTTCAATCTGCCCGGTTATAAATTAATGCCTCTATGATTATCAGCATCTGCTACAATTCTCCCCTTCAACCCAGAATATTCTCGTGCCTAAGACTTCACGTTTCTGAGTATACCGTTTGTTTGTATCAGGCCTCTTTTGACCTGATGTATATTTTTTTTTGCCTACTTCGAAGCCCTACTGGACACTAGAGTGTAACACCCTTAGTGCGATAATTTTGTGTCAATGTTCGGGCGCAACGCCACTAAACATCTAAAAAGAATCCTGAATATTCGGGCTCAACGCCACTAAATATCTCAACGGATAAAACCTGGAAATTAAGAAGAAATTCAATGATTAGCTGAGAATACACCGGGTTGGTCGGCTGCATTCTATTTTATCAGCTCTGGTGACGAGAGTGTATGTAGATGGTGGATTGGATTTTTCCGGTTGCGGTCAAATAAAAGATCCTGTTGGGTTGAGTCTGGTGGTGATGGCGACATGATGCTGAAATATATCATAAATTGTGGCTGGGATGTGGCATTCAAATGCATGGAATCGGCGGCATCTGGCTCAGCGTGCTATCATAATCATAAGGATGGTTGGGCCGTGGCATGGAAAAGAAATGAATGAACAGGACGGCGACTCCGCACAAATGGCGCCGCATGTTCTCATAAACACCGTTCCTTATTTTTATGTATACAGGACCCCAAACTTGAATAGCAGCGCATCTTTTAACGGATACGATGCTTTATCAGAATTTTATATACCGAAATCATTTGAAGAGTTTAATTCTCAATGTCTTCTCAATTCTGGATGCAGATTCTGAAGTTCAGTACATCCAGTTCTCTGCGGATTCATTCAATATAACTCAGCGCGTAAATGAGCCGACACGGGTATCAGACGTGAAGTCATTTTCTATCATAATGGACCAATTTCCCACTTCCGACCCTCATAAATACACAATCAGCGTTTCTCTGTTCTTTGGAACTGTAGACTAGGAACACAAATGTCGATAAAACTCCCAACAGAATAATATGGCTCTACGAAAACGACATTATGGATGAATTGTGGCAATTACAACCGGCACAATTAAGCAATCACAGTGAAAAACACTCCACCAAACGAGAATCGAAAGGAAAAAAAATTATCATACCCGGATCATCATCGGCATTACACCTGGGAACATGATTTGGCCTTATTTAGCACGTCTCTCCACCGGTCCCGATTTCGAGCCAATGCCATCCAGTTTGGTACTCCCAGACTCTGGGCGGCCTGGTCTACGGCATCCCTCCATCGCAGACAAAGTTTGCCACGCTGTCACCTTCCATACATTTTGCCACGAAGGACTTTCCGAGCAGGTTCCTACGTTCTTCCGTTCCTATGCGATGTGCAATATCGCAAATAGTTGACCATAGCTACAGTAAGTTTGTCGCTGACTCCGTTCATTCTTTCGTTTGCTCCACACACTCTGACCGTTCAATCCAAATGTTTCTTGATGGTGGCAAATCTGCGTCCCATCAAGTTGAGCATAAGAAGCACACCATGAGGCAGATTCACTTCCGAACGCGTACTGTTGCCTGCGCGCTCAAGGAGCTAAACGCAAACAAATCCACAGTAATACAGGGTTTATTCAACTTAATACAAGTCCCACAAGATCGAATACAAGTCAGATGTATACATATCTGTACGTTCCGTCCCTATCATCATCATCACCATCGGCACTACAACCGGGATCCGGTCTTGGCCTTATTTAGCAAGTCTCTCCACCGATCGCGATTTCGAGCCGATGTCATCCAGTTTGGTTCTCCCAGGCTCTGAGCGGCCTGGTTAACGGCATCCCTCCATCACAGAAAAGGTTTGCCGCGCTGTTATCTTCCATACATCCTGCCACAAAGAACTTTCAGGGCAGGCTCCTCTTCACTCATTTGAGCTAAGTGTCCCACCCACCGGAGTCTAGCGAGCTTGATTTTTCTTACAACGTTAGCTTCGAGGTAGATCGCGTTAATCCCATGGTTGTAGCGTCTCGGGAATCGCCCTCCCTCATATATGGGGCCAACAATTTTGCTTAAGACCTTCATCTCGAACGCGGCTACGAGCTCAGAGTGCCTTTTATTGAGCACCCATGATCTTGCGGATTTAAAGAGCCTTGATATACCATAGCAGGCTTTGTTGGATTTGATCAGCCGTCCACTTATTTCTTCTTGCATATTGTTATCGGCTGCTACTATTGACCCAAGGTAATTGAACGATTGCACTACTTCAAATTCGTGCTCCGCTACCCTGATAGTTTGAGCAACGTTAGGCCTTCTCTTTGCAAAACTTGCCACCATGTACTTAGTTTTTCCCTCATTAATGTGCATTCTCAGTTTTTGTGCCGCCTGCTCGACCTGGGGAAGGAATCCTGTACAGCCGAATCCGATCTACCGATGATATCGATGTCATCTGCGTAGGCAAGTATCTGGCAGGACTTGGTGACAATAGTCCCTCTAGTTGTAATTCCAGAGTAGTGGATTGTTTTCTCCAAGGCTAGGTTGAATAGGAGGCAGGCTAGACCGTCCCCTTGTCGGAGTCCATTAAAGATGTTTATTGGTTTGGACAGCAATCCCACTATTTTTACTTAAATTCCAGACATTTTTCCATCGCCTGCCTAAGAGGGAATATCTGATCAATCGCTGATTTGTCTGGGATGAAGCCACACTGATATTGACCAATGATGACCTTAGCGTATGGGGCTATCCGATTTTGTAGGATAGAGGAGAGTATCTTAGGCTCCTCAATAGTATAGTGGTTAGTATACCCGCCTGTCACGCAGGAGACCGGGGTTCAATTCCCCGCCGGGGAGCGTCTGGCGCAAGAGTAATGACCTTGTCCGGAAAAAAACAAATCATTATGGAAAATTTAACAAGCCTCAGGACTTGCTAAATAAGGCCAAGACCAGTTGCCGGTTGTAGTGCCGATGATAATGATGATGAGGAGAGTATCTTATCTGCGGTACTCAGCAATGTTATACCCCTATAGTTGCTGCACAGTGTGATATCTCCCTTTATATGTATGGGGGAAATTATTCCACGACACCAATCTTCCGACATGCTCCCATACGTGCACAACGATCTCATGAATTGCGTGATGTAACGCTGTCCCTCCTTGTTTGATAAACTCAGCTGGTATGCCATCAACTCCGGGGGCTTTATTTGATCTGAGCTGTCTTATGGCTTTTACTGTTTCCTCTATACTTGGGCGCGGCAACATTTGGTCTTGATCTTGCATTGGTGGAGCCTCCAATTTTTCTGTGAGCCGACTATTTAGCAATTCATTGAAGTGCACTTCCCATCGCCCCAGAATGCCTTCAGAACCGGTGGTCAGATTACCCTCTTTATCCTTGCAGTAAGTGCAGCGTGGTGTGTACCGCGTCATACTGTGGATTATTTGGTAGAACTTCCGCGCCTGGTGCGGACCTCGCTTTCTACTTTTCTGTATTTCACAGACTAGATTCTTTTTCCAGGTACTTTTCTTTTGTCTCTAGAGTTTTTTTTCAGATTTTCTGACCGCTGTAGTTTACCTCGCGTACGCGCGTCCTATGGGACCCAAATACCAGAGCATTAATGTAGTAATCTACAACTTTTTGCGCGTTTTCTATATGGAACTGACAATCGATCCCAGAAACGAGAGATTTTGGTCTACACAGCCTTCTATGAATTTCCTACGTTTTGATGCTGTGTCTTATCAGTTCAGCCCCGTGGTCGTATGTCACGGAATCATCGCTGGCTCTGAGTTTCATAATTTGTGTGGCTATGTACAGCAGGTATTCGGACTTAATTCCGCTACTGTATCTTCTAATGTCGTTGTAGTGATCCCAAATCATTACGCTTCCTACAACCTTATCATTCAAAACAAATCCTGTGAATGGTTTAACAAAGTTTTGTCGACAATTCGCAGAAGCATCACATATTTTTTTATAAAAAAATGTCCACAAGATTTTGTATAAAATGGCGATGAATTTCAGTTTCGAAGATCAGCACACACGGATGCACAGTACAAGACGGCACAAACATACACACACACCGACCAAAGCGCAGATCATCAGACGCCAAAGACGTGATCTGCGTTTACTATTGCACTCAAAACCTACCGGTTCCGCTAAACCCCACTGTCTACTTACCGTAAAACCCCCATAACATTCAGCCAATTTCCTAACTTCACTAATGCAATCGCATTAGTACCTGAAAATGCTTCACACATCATATAGATCAAATCTATGATCTTATAAAGTCCCTGTAAAGAAAACTTACCCTTTCATGCATCTCTTCGCATACAATTTTCCGTAAGATTTCTTGCTTTACTTATCTGGAATTCCAATCCAATTCGGCAAATTGAACAATTAAATAAAGAAATAAAATTTAAATAAAAAAATAGATCAAGACAATTTTTAAACACAGTCCTTTTAACTTATTCCAAACATCGGTCAGTACTCTTGTCTCTAGTTACAGAAAGCACGCGATAGACCGCATCGAGTGAATTTAGGTGCGGCCTAACAAAGAGACCCTCGTCCTTTTAAGGACATGGAGACAGGCTCCCTAAGTATTGCTACATCGTTAGTTACTTTACTGACGAATTTCGAAAACCAAACGAACAAGCTAAGCGGTTGGCTCAGTGAAAATTGATTGGAAAGACCGTTATCGAAAGTAGTGTAGGGTAAGAAGCTGTTGGTTTATTATGGCAGGGTCGCCATGCAAGGTAGGATGCTGGGAGGTCAACGCAATGTTGTGTCGGGTCCAGTTCGTTCGAACAGTGCAATCAGGGGTAGAAGGTCCTAAAGGAGATACCTCGACTTGACTAAATGGCAGGATATGTACGCCATAGGTTTCTGCCAGAAAGTCAGAGTATATTCGTAGGGCAGGGCACGAATGCCACAAACATCTGCCAAAAAAAAAAAAAAAATAATGAGACGCAAGTTTGATTGTGGCTAGCTTGTATCTGCTTCATTCTTTCAAAAATCGGTTCTTAAATACTATTTCTCTCATCATATATCGTTTCCGATATATATCGATACCAAGTAGGCGACATCCCATCTAATTTCGGTCTCCCAATTATAACCTGAAAACTATGTTCCTAATTTCAAACGCTCATTGTACATTGCATGGCAATTCGACAATGAGTCACTTCTCAGATGACACGTTAATAGGTGAGTACCATGCATCATCTATCGGAACACCTGGGCAAAGAGTATTGTTATGTAATACTTTTTGTGAGTATCATTCACCGTGATATGGTGTGACATACATGACACACATCTATCGGAACACCTGGGCAATTGAGTATTGTCATGTTTTACTTTTTGTCTGATTTCTCATGGTATCAATGATTTAGCGTGTACCGTCCGGTATTTTGTTTCATGATCGTGGATTTTGATTTGTGATCCGGTGTATAATATGGGAAATGCGTTCTGTTTTAATAGGTACACTACAGTAGGAGCGCAATAATAAAGAATTGGAGAACAAGTATGACCACCAATATCACCATTATAAAAAGACTCACACTTAGTATCATGTAGATTTTCAGGAAGACCAATTCTTTCGGGTGCTCGGTGAGGATTATGTTCTCCGGTATGCTCTTCATTGGCCCCACATTAGAGTTCTTGGTTTCGATGTCAGAGATTTGACGGTGTTGTTCGGCCACACTGTCAGGGTAGTGGAGCACGAATTTGAAGTAGTGCAGTCTTTTGACTACCTTGGGTCAATAGTGTCAGGCGATAACAATATGCAAGAAGAAATACGCGAACGGCTGATCAAATCCAACAAAGCCTACTATGGTCTATCAAGGCTCTTTAAATCCCGGAATTTAACCAGAACATCCAAACTACTACTGTACAAGACCATGATCTTACCAGTACTCATGTATGGATCCGAGACCTGGGTGCACAATAAAAGCCCACTGAACTCTTAGTCGCGTTCGAGATGAAGGTCTTAAGGAGAATTGTTAGCCCCGTATATGAGGGAGGGCGATTCCGGAGACGGTACAACCATGAGCTGTACGCAATCTACCTTGAAGCAAATGTTTGTAAGAAAAATCAAGCTCGGTAGACTCCGGTGGGCAGGACACCTAGCTCAAATGAGCGAAGAGGAGCCTGTCGGAAAAGTTCTCTGTGGCAGGATGTATGGAAGGAGACAGCGATGCAAACCTTGTCTGCGATGGAGGGATGCCGTAGACCAGGCCGCCCAGAGCCTGGGAGTGCCAAACTGGATCCCGGTTGTAGTGCCGATGATGATGATGATGATGACGTGTCATATGGTTGCACGTTCGATAATACCGTCCTCCGCGTGACCGCCGTAATAGTTTAAAAAAATAATCGTCGACATTAATATGGTGACGCCCGTACTTTGATTTGGATGCTGAACGCGCGGTCGTCATTGAAGGTGGAGCGTCCATCGGCTCTTCCGGATTCTTGAAATCGTTTGGACAAGACAGTCAAATACGATTTACATCTCTTTTGTACCATAGTCGATCGCAGACGGAACAAATGTGTCCAAATCGTAGAATCTCGTTTTGAACTCGGCGTCCGGTAGTGTGGGTTCCTATACGTCACCTGCATGTGAAGACGCCAATTCTTACTCACATTCGATAAATGTGAAATGTATGAAAAAGGATCCAAAAGAATAACGCAACAACAACCAGAAAAACTCTTTATTTAGGATCACTCTCCCACATGGTATAATGCTTGCCGATCACTGAACCCCGTTTTCCCGCTATACCTTCTTTTTATAGCCGATCATCTGCTGCTCTTGCCGTCCGTTAATACGGTACTTTACTTTTCAAGGGCATGGCTTGGACGGCTTCAAGCGGAGAGGCATGTAAGGCCCCTACACATATGCTATTTGATGATGATGGTATGCGGTAGAAAACAGGTGTTACAAATGCTCCAGCTTTCTTGTTCGTCAAAGCCCAACTAAACTTTGAGAAAGTCGACAGCTTTTCGTCTTTTGAAGGGGGGCCCCGCCCTTCGGCCGACCACATGTGTGGAAATTTCTGTTGGTTGGAATAATTGTTAGGTGTCCAAAATTTAAGCAACTAGAAAAGAAAGTTTTAATTAACCAATTCGTCTACAAATTGATGATTTATAATTCGTTTTATTAAGATCGAATAATTAAATACATAATCACTGAGTACGTTTCCCATGACACAACTCCAAACAGGATGAAAAATCGACACATAAGAAGCATCAGGGGAGAAGTGGGTGACGATCACATACAACAATGATAGGATTTGTCAGACAAATTGTCTAGTCGCGAAAAATTTAAAATACGAGTAGCTAACACTATGGCTCATTCATCAGCATACGGGCGAGGTCTGGTTCGTCAACACGGTAACCCAGAGAGCCATGGGTGAGCTAATCATAGAGGTACTCGGATTCAAACAGCAACTGACGATATTTTCAACTGAACATGGAACAGGATAAATGAAGACGTCCACATGAAATGAACTCTGCAATCCAGTCGAACTAACATCCATTGCTAATCAATGGTGGTTTCTGGCTTCTAGTATTTATCAGACGGCTGAAGGGCTGGCGGGGGACGTACTGCTGAGCATATGAAAGATAGGCTCGTACTATGGGAGAGGAAGTCGAGGCGATGCTATTGTGATTTTGAAGCTCTACTGCGGCATACAGGTACCTCTCGTTCAGGGGGACTAGGTCAAGACGCTGAAGTTTTTCCATGTTTCGGAGCTCATAGAACTGATGCAGACTTCCGATTAAAGCTCAACTTACGTAATCTTGTGGCAGCTTTAAATTACGCTGTCATCAAATATCCAAAGTGCTATACTGTAATTTTATGGCACCGTAAAATGGTGGAACAAACTTCCCGAACTGACCCAGCAAGATTGGGAAAGCAACAGCAAAGCCACACCACGTGCCTTGAATCTCTGACAAAAACTGTCATGGACAGTTTTGCTGTGATTGCGGCAATATGAATCTGTGAACTTTCGCCACCCAATGCTCATGGGTGTGTGTTACGTCGTTTTATGTTTAGTGCACAAATTCCCTCATTTTAGATGCCAATTAATTGTAAATATTCTGCCTTTAAGCGTCTCATATAATATCAAAAATTAAATAGAAAACACAAAAAGAGTAACGCATTCGGGATTTTTAATTATATAGTTGGATCAGACACGAAAACCATCAAACTCCGAAGCTCGGCAAGATGGAACGTAACAAAGATGTCTTACGAGACCAAGCCAGCCCTGTGGGTAGAGCGTTAGAATATAATCACAGCTAGGCCGGCTTATCGTAAGAGGCGGCTAAAGGGCGTGTGGTAGGTGGGGTCCCAACGCCCTGTCGCCCGGTGAAACACCACCCCATCAAGCCATAGGCTCCGTGAAATAGTCGGGAGAACACCCCCGCCATCTTTCGGAGCTTGGCTGATGGACCGGTTCGAGAAAAGGTTGGTTTAGGTGGTAGTCGGCCCCAAGGTGAGGTACTATAGCGTTTCGGACGATAGTGAAGAATGTGTGATTCGAATTGACGCTATGATCTTACAAATCACTAAAAATGTAACCAATGCTCAACACATCAGGCCACCGACGCGTGTACGAATTCGATTTATAAACTCAAGTACACTCAACTGATGCGGAATTGTTATGTTATCGCTGTGGTATACGGCTCTGATGCTTTGTTTATTCGAATTTCCTTTCGGCGTTCTTCACTATTGCTTGTGTATATTGTGTGTGTATCTGTTAGAAACGTCACACCACTCCCTCCCCAGTAACTTTGTTGCGATCAACTTCGTGTGCGAACGACGGATCGAGGAACGAGGGAGTGAGAGAACGCCGGAGTAGGCGAGTGTACCGGTGCTCTATGCGAAAGTCGTGATTGTAGTAGTAAAGTCCTGATTACCTATGGGAGATTGTGTGTTGTGTTATACAGATCACGTCGGATTGTTGCGTTAAGCAAGGATAGTGAAGACGGTGATCTGAACATACGACGAAACGGGTGAGAAGCGAAGCAATGAAGCATCAGGCTGCTGGCCGCGTGTACGAATTCGTTTTCTAAACTCAAGTACACTCAACGGACATGGATATACTATGTTATTGCTTGGTATACGGCTGATGGTTTTTCTTACTCGATTTTCCTTCGGTGTTCTTCACTATTTGCTTGTGTATTGTGTGTGTATCTGTTAGAAACGCCACAATACCAGCCCGTCACGCTGTACATTCCGCGATATCGTGGGGAGAAATCTTTGACCATCTTTCGGATATATGGCTGATGGCCCGAACTGACACAGGGATAGGTCATGATGGTACCTTCTGAGATAAAGAATTCCGGAGGCAAACTAGATTACCAATCAGATCTAGGGTGGGGGGACTATGTCAGTGGTAACATCATACAAATATTATGATAAATAACCGAACTTTAAGAAATTCGTCATCGCATAATCGGATTCGCTCTTGAGGCTCTGTCCACACTCGATTGGTAACGGCATTTTGAAACATCAGGGGCATCGGTTTCACCAATACGAATGTAAACGCCGTCCACCAATATTTGCAAACAGCGAACCTGATATCCTTGCCCTAACTGAGACCCGGGTCGATTTGTCAACTGATTTGACATATCTTTGTTGCTCAGGATACGACTTACATTCGAGATTCCATTTTAAGGGCGGAGTCTGCGCCTTTGCGTGGTCCGATCTGGCTTGCCAGAGGATGGAGACATTGGGACCCAATAATATGGACATCATATGGTTGAGGTTCGGTCTGAGGAATTCTGTTTTTTTCTTTGTTGTCTTTACCGCTTTCTGAATGACGATCGACCGGTGACATTTTTCGAACATCTTTCACGTACCGTCGACTGGATACAGATCAACCACCCAGCTTCCGAAATTGTTGTCCTTGGCGATTTTAATGTACACAGTTCCGGTGGATGGTGCATTCTAACCGACGAAGCTGGGAGGCTGGCGAAGATGTTTGCTGTTAGCCACAACTTGACACAACTCGTGGAGGAACCCACGCGAGTGCCGAATGCCCGAGGTGATTATGCGAACACCCTGGATTTGTTTTTGATATCCGAACCGAGTATTTATACTGTGGAGGTCCTTGCGCCACTGGCAATCACAGACCACTGCTTGGTATTGGTCGCGCAACCACTTACATTTCGCATGACTAATCGATGTAAGCAGCTTTGCCATGTATGGAGGTATGTGGCTGCTAACTGGGACAATTTTGAGATTTCTTCGCATCTTTTCCATGGTCGGAGGTGTGCTTTGGGGACTCCGATGTTAACGCTTGCGCGGAGTCGGTCATAGAGATTATTCTTCTCGTGATGGAGATCTACATTCCACATTTCAGCAAACGAAGTTCATGTGATAAGTCTTGGTTTGATAAAAAATGCGAGCAGATTACAGCGGCAAAAAAATAGAGCTTTTAATCGGTGGCGCCCCAATCTCACCGAGGTTAACAGAACGAATGTTGTTAGTATCAGTAACGCGTGCAACTGATACAGGCGATTGATACCCCGAAGAAAGTCTACAACGACAGAGTGACCAATAAACTCCTTGAGTGCCCGACTGGTTCGCGTTCCTTCTGGTTAATGGCAAGGGCTGCCAGCAGTTACTTCGCATCCTCCTCTTTTCCTCTGTTGGTGACGGGCAGCGGGACGTTAGTCACAAATTCAAAGGATAAGGCTACTGTGTTCCCGAATTTATTTTCGGCGGTACGGTCTTCGATATGGCGTGTGAGGTTTCATCATCATCATCATCATCATCGGCACTACAACCGGGAACTGGTCTTGGCCTTATTTAGCAAGTCCTGAGGCATGTTAAATTTTCCATAATGAATTGTTTTTTCCGGGCAAGGTCATTAGTCTTGCGCCAGAGGCTTCCCGACGGGGAATCGAACCCCGGTCTCCCGCGTGACAGGCGGGTATACTTACCACTATACTATCGAGGAGCCCGTGTGAGGTTTCGCTTGCGTACTATTCAAGGCTTCTACGTGGACTGGACTCTAAGAAGGTAACGGGCCCGGACGGAATACCAGCATAGGTCCTTAATAACTCTGCTCCGAAACTATCGCCGACGGTTGGTAGACTCGTTCGCTTATATTATGCACGGCGGACCCTTCCCACCTGCTGGGAAGTCGCTCAAGTTCAGCCAAATCCAAAGACGGAAAAAGTGTCTTCCACAAAATTGCCGACCGATAGCATTACTGTCTATATTATCTAAGTTGATGGAAAAGGTCATCAATGCCTAGTTAGTTAAGTGTTTGGAGTGCAACAGACTTTTGAAAGATCGTCAATACGGATTCCGTGACAGGCGGTCCGCGTGAGATCTTTTGACCCTTATAACCGATATATGTGTTGCATACATATGTGACATAAACCTATATAATTATTTGTTGCATACATATGTGACATTAACCGTCACAAATTAAATAATAATTCCACAAATGATTTATGTTGCATTAAAGTTTTAACAACTTTAAACCAAAGGAGTTCTTTCGGTGTAGCATCAAAATTAATTTCCTGTTACAAACGACGTAATTCTTTCGGTGTAGCTATGAAACTTTATCACATGCCTACCTGTTGCTAAACGCAAATCCCAATCATAAATTTTCCGTTCCCACAACTAAACTTGCAATTTTGCAATTCCCACGTTCCATCTATACCCATGCCCATGCACCTGCATGCTATTTGCTACAACCAAACAAAAAGATTCTCATCACCTTGATGATCACACAACACCTCATCACCTTCAAGGAAATTCCACCCATGTACATGCATGCTATTTGTTATGGGCAAATCAGATTCGCATCATCTTGAATCGAAAATTTTCCACGGCCTTGGGGTGGAGCTGCAGCCAAAGTAGACGTAAGGTGGCCACCTCAGGGTGAATGGCGGCAAAATTGCAACTTTGCAGTTCCCATCGTCGTTGGAATGGCCTTCGACGAGGGCTAGCATCAGGTGGGTGTCTCAAGGTGAGCAATGAATCGTGTGAAGGGATGTGAAATTCTGATTTGATTTTGGGTATAAATAGGGAGTTCCGATGTAGACAAGATGGATTTAGAATCCGACGGCACAAGGGTTGCATCCATTAATATTGAACTGAGCCATCAGACTGTCGGCATAAGTTGAACTATTTAAAATAAAATGTACTTATAATATGGCTACTCGATAGTATAGCGGTTAGTATCCCCGCCTGTCACGTGGGACACCGGGGTTCGATTCCCCGTCGGGGAGCCTCTGGCGCAAGACTAATGACCTTGCCCGGAAAAACAAATTATCATGGAAAATTTAATTTAATTTAAATTTAATCCCGGTTGTAGTGCCGATGATGATGATGATACTTATAATATACAAATAAAATAAGTTACCGCAGCCGCGGTCTTAATAAAAAAATGGTTTGCCTTTTATTTTGGACGAGTCAGAAGAATACTAACAACCGGAAGCCACCAACGGGCTCGATCAGCCTGAAACCAAACACGGGTTAGCAGAGCCGGAGGCCATCGAAAAAAGGAGCATTGAAATGATCACCAGCCCTGGTGAAATCCAAATAATTTCAAGAGATTGTCATCTGTGATTGAGGTGAGTCAAGGGCGGTCGCATTTCATATCTCCAAAACTTTTGACCGCGTCTTGCACGGGGCATTGGTGAGCAAACTTTGTTCATATGGACTTTCCCACCAGCTTTGCGACTAGACGAAGAGCTTTTTCAAAATTCGATCGATCCGGGTTGTTGTGGACGGCGAGTGTTCGGATTTGTATCCTGTTAATTCGGGGGTACCTCAAGGTGCTATTTTGGCTCCAACCTTGTTTTTTCTTCAAATAAATAATCTGTTGGAGTCAAAGGATAACAGTGTGTTCAGTTTTGCGGATGATAGTACGCTTGTTTTCTCCTTCTCGAGTGTTCGGCCGATTAGTGCATTAACTTCGCACCAGCCGAGATGTATACAGATTGACTCTCTGAATCAGGATCTGGATAAGGTCCTGCAGTGGGGAAGGGCCAATCTCGTCGACTTCAATGCAGCGAGGACACAATATACAACATTCACAAGGAAAAGTGGATCATCGGTTCCACAGCTGATAATGAATGGGCAGGCCCGCGAATCTGGGGAAAGCTTGAAGTTGCTCGGCGTCACGATCTGTGGGAACGTATCGTGGCATAAACACATGTCGAGAATTGCCAGGTCAGCCTCAGGAAAACTGAGCTATATTTTTAAAGCCAAGAAATATTTTACTCCAGCCCAACTTCTTCTCCTGTATAAATCGCAAATTGGACCCGCGCTCGAACATTGCTCTCATGTTTGGAGCTCTGCTCCTAAACATACCCTCGACCTACTTGCATAGAGAGACGAGCGATCCGCCTGATCGGGGACTCGACGCTGACGGGACTACATTCGCTATCACATCGAAGGCGCGTAGCCGACCCCTGCCTGTTTTACCGATATTATCACGGGTACTGTTCTTCGGAGATTTTTGGCGTTGTTCCGCGTAATTCGGTTTATATGCGCTCCACAAGACAATCCGACAGATCGCATCAATTTGCGGTGCATCTCCCGACGGCGCGAATATCCCTCGTTCCGTTACAGAGCGGGGAAGCTGTGGAATTTCCTTCCCGCGTGAGTATTCCCGGAGTGTTACAACCTGCAGCTGTTCAAGATGGAACTGTAACCGTTTTTTGGTGGCATTTCGGGGCGCCCACTCCGCGCTATAGGTTGCCCTCTCCCGAGAGAAGTGTCATTAAAAAAAGGTGTGGCATAAGGGGGAAGGGAAATGGCAGGGGTTTGCGGATCACTACAATAACTTTTGCCCCACTTTTTATAATCGCCAACTCTGACTGTGCGGTGTTACATTTTCTGTGAGTAGTCTAGCCAAAGGACCTGTAGGGAGCGAAGCATTGTGCACCGGTATACGGCGCTGATTCTCTTCGCATCCCCATCATTCACTTAATGCAAGTCCCGCCAAAAGTCAATCACAAATAAATGAACGACCGCCGCCTCGTTCGTTCACAACCATGGGTAAAGGGTGAAAGATAAACACCCAGGACACTGCGACACAGCAAGGAAACAAAATCTTTGAAATAAAACACCCAAGATTGTTTGAATAATTTCAAGACATTTATTATTCATTTTATATCACTGCCGCGAGATTCCTTAATTATAGTACTGGTGATAATGCGAGTGGGCTCCTCAATAGTATAGCGGTTAGTATACCCGCCTGTCACGCGGGAGACCGGGGTTCGATTCCCCGCCGGGGAGCCTCTCGCGCAAGACTAATGACCTTGGCCGGAAAAAACAAATCATTATGGAAAATGTAACAAGCCTCAGGACTTGCTAAATAAGGCCGAGACCAGTTCCCGGTTGTAGTGCCGATGATGATGATGATAATGCAAGTGATTGTATTTTTAAAACGCGACACAATTAAAAATCAAACTCTCGGACACTCGCGACTTCGAATTTAACGCATCTCCGCAACCCTAAGGAGAGCGGGAGTGACGCGACCAGCGTGGTCGGCAGGACAACGATATTCAATCGTTTGGGGTGAAGATCGTTGGTAGTCCACATGTATGTGTGTACATGGGTTCTTTCATGGGACACACCATGAGAACGGATCTAAACAAAGAAAGGGAAAATGTGCATCCATGAGAAGTGAATTCGGCTAAGCAAACATGTCGAATCTCATTGGATGCTAATAGGGTTTGTGTTTGCTTATACTGCTGCCGATGAGAAGCAGATCCCGAAATATGAAAAGACAAAGGGGGAAACGAGCAAATGCATCGTTCGGTAATGCGGGTCATTGTTTACGCGATGCGTCGTCGCTATTATCGACGTTCGGACAAAGGCGCTAATGGGATTGGTGGCACAAACAAATCCCTTGCCTGCATTTGTATATGCAGGGTAATTAGTTTGTGGCGACGTGCGAAATGGATGATTGTTTGTCTATTGAACAACGAATCGCTGGTCGGATTGTTGCAGCTGTAAAAACAAGCCGTCCGACATTGTGTTTCAAATGATAACAATGGGTGCCGAATGGTTTGTATTTATGGTGCAAATGCACATTAAGGAACTATTTTAAGAATTTCAGATAATGCGTTGTATGCATTAAATGTCCTTGAAAAAGGAAAATGCCTTCAGGTGCCAATGCAAATGCATTGACGGGAAACAATGGGAGTTGGGTTGTAATAATGCGGGTTCTGCCTGATAAGTTAAGAAAGAAATCTTACGGAGAATTGTATGCGAAGAGATGCATGAAAGGTAAGTTCTTTTTTCCAGGGGCTTTTTTAGATTAATGATTTGATCTCTTTAATGCGTGGAGCATTTAAGATGCTAATGCAATTGCATTAGTGAAATTAGGAGATTGGGTGAAAGTTATGGGGGTTTTTCAGGAAAGCGAACCGTGGGGTTTGGCGCAACTGCCACAGACTTCCCAACAAATGTTCAGCTGTTGATTTCTGAGAGTTCTTGAAAATTCTAATTTGTACTAGTCCTTTAAGAAACACTAAACCTATTGTTACATGTTTCTTGGATGGGATTATGTACGAGGGTTGCCTCTTATGGTTCGGGATTTGGCAACCCTAGTGTTGCAATCCGGCAATTGACAGCTCTGTCGTAAAGTTGGACATTTTTGAGGTTATACGGACTCAGAACGTTTTGACATATGAGCGCTATTTGTGTTGTTTACAGTAACTTAAAAGATTCATCTCGGCCCAAAAATGGAATTAAATCGTCAACATTTTCGTGCGATTATTTTTTACAACTTTCGGCGTGGATTAACTCAGCAACAGTGCATGGATGAACTTAATTCAATTTTTGGCGATGAAGCTCCATCAAGGACCAGTGTTTATCGATGGTATGGTGAATTCAATCGTGGTCGTAGTTCACTCCAAGATGAATTTCGTGAAGGTGCTCCAAAATCAGTTGTTGTTCCGAAAACCATTGATGCTGTGCGCGAACTGATATTGGATGATCGTCATGTGACCTATCGTGAGATTGAGACAACCTTAGGCGTTAGTGGGACCAGCATACATTCAATACTGCATAAACATTTGACCGTCAAAAAAATTTGTTCACGTTGGATCCCACACAATTCGTCAATTGCCCAAAAAAAGGCTCGTGTCAATTGGTCGAAAGAAATGCTCAAAAAATACGGTCGCGGTGCTTCGAAACACGTCTATGACATCGTGACAGGCGATGAATCGTGGATTTACGCGTATGAGCCCCAAAGTAAACAGCAGTCGACTGTCTGGGTGTTTCAAGATGAGCCAAATCCAACAAAAGTTGTTCGCGCACGAAGCACTTCAAAGCAAATGGTCGCCTGTTTTTCCGGAAAAACTGGACATGTCGCAACCGTACCACTAGAACAACGCAGAACAGTCAATTCTGAGTGGTACACAACCATTTGTTTGCCAGTTGTCTTCGAAGAAATCAGGAAAACCAACCGCCGAAGACGGATCACTCTTCACCACGACAATGCGAGCTCTCACACATCGGCTGCGACAACTGCATTTTTGAGCACCCAAAACATCGATTTGATGGGTCACCCGCCGTATAGTCCTGACTTGGCACCGAATGACTTCTTTTTATTCCCGTACGTAAAAAACAAACTGAGAGGTCAACGTTTTTCGACACCTGAAGAAGCGGTTGCTGCATTCAGAATGCATGTGTTGGAGATACCTCAATCAGAGTGGCAAAAGTGCTTCGACAATTGGTTCAAACGCATGCAAAAGTGTATAGATCTCCATGGGGAATATTTTGAAAAACAATAAAGTGATTTTCGATGATCAATATTTGTTTTTGTTCTCTAATCCCGAAATATAAAAGGCAACCCTCGTCCCCATTCACAGATGGTTCAAAAGTGAGACAGCAACAACATTATTTTGTTTCAAAATTGGAACCAGCTTCAGACCTTAAGGCCTTTTTAGAACACTGAAGAGTAATCTTTAAAGAAAACACATTACGTTTATATAATGGGTGTATAAAAGTAAATGTTATTTACCATTGAGTACATTAAGTTTGCTAGGACTTTGTCCTTTTCAATTCCTTACATAATCTAAATTGGACGGCAGCTTTTAAGTTTGTGTATGTTTTAACAGAGTATTTACCCTTATTGTTATTGTCATTTGTTTTTATGTTGGCATACATATCTAGAAATCATTTGTTTATTTTTTTTTTTAAATTTACCTACTATTAAATTAAATACTCTACGATCGTTAATTTTTAATCTTAATAATTTTTTGAATTACTGCAAAAAAAAAAAGAAACAAATAGTTTTTCTAGTTGGATTCCTTCTTATGTTCTTGCTCTTATAAGAAAAGAATAATAATTCATGTTCGTAACATAATACTGTGAACATCTAATATGCGGAAATAAAAAATAATACAATTAACTTTTGTTTCTTTTTCGTATTTTCTATTTGTCTTTCTTATTTAGTTGTTTTTAAATACTATGTTCACCTTAAAATATATTTATTTATATTGTACAAGTAAACAGAAAAAAATTATATTAATAAGAGCTACATATAATATTAAATTAAAAGTTAATACTATCACATACAAGTGTATATATATATATATTTTCTTTTTGTTTTTGTTTCTAGTCTATACAACAAATTATTTTTAGTATAAGAACGTTAAGAAAAACTCTATTTCTTGTTAGGATTCGTTTTTGCATTTTTATTTTTATTTTTGTTTCATTTTCCTTTAATTATATTCTTAATCCGTATCTGATTTATACATTTTGCAGTCAGAATTAACGATCGATAAGGATTATCTTAATGGGCTAATGGTGAAGTGAAGAATGCGTATAACTACTTCAACAATCATTTATAAAATAATCAAAAATAATAATAATAATAACAGTAAAAAAAAAACTATTTATAATTTAAATCTGTTGATGATGATCAAAAATGTGATTATCGATATGTCCTTTGTTAAAATGGCGATTGTGTGTTGTTCGTAAAGTGTCACATCCAGTTGGTCCTCCTTTTCTTTGCATTTTTGGAAATCTAAGTATTTAAAAATGTCTGGCTCCAAAAATCATCGAATTCAATTTAACCACTGAAACGAAAATGATCCAATTAAATTAACAAAAGTGTTGCCATGCATATAGTTTTGTTTTCTTCATTTTCATTAATGATGCAATATTGAGCCTTAAAATAAAATAATTATTAATATTATTATTTCATGCATATTTTTGCTATAGGAATACGCAAATATATTTATATTATGTGTATTATCTGGTTTGTTGGCTTGTTTTATGTTGAGTTTTGAATTTCGAATGCTTTTGTGGATTTACTAATGATTTTTTATTAAGTTTTGTGTTGTTGTTTTTTGTTTAAGTTTTTTTTTTTTTTTTTATATATATTTAACTTTTTTCCTTTGTTGTGCAATTATGTATATTTGATGAAGAGGGTTTAAATGAAATAGTAAGTATTAAAATTGACCGTTTAGAAAGCAAGAAAAACTAGGAAATGACATTACAGCATATGATAGTTGAATGTGGGATGAAGAGACGAAAATTAGTTAGAAGAATGAAATTCTAAAGAAGCATGCTTTGCTATAGAATTACCATGGAAGTTCTAATTTAGCGACGTTTTTTTCTTCTTTTTTTTTTGGAGTTTTTTAAGCTTTTGGTACCCTAACCAAGAGTTTAGGCTTGAGTATCTGAAAGAGTTAATTTCATCCTAGGAAATTTTCTAAGTAGAACGTGCAAATTAACTGTCTTGAGCATCAGTACCTATCACCGCTCTTTCTTAACTACTTAATAATTGATTCTGAATCTCGATCGGGAAATACATTTTTCCACTCATCCTTATTGGCGCAGACCTTTGTTGGGTTAAGTCATGTGTCACGTCAAGCTGTGAACTATTTGTCTACACACTTTATCGTGAAATGTGATTGTTAAGTGGTTAATTTCACATTTTATTAAGAATATTATTGACATATTCGTATGTTCTTGATCTACATTCACGTATATTCTTGATCTACGATTGAACGTCGATTTTATAGTGAGAATGTATACAACATATTAGAACTACTACTGTGATCATTCGCTTTAATATAATAACATCGGTGTACCAGCTGCTGGTTGAATGGAGTTGGGTTTTGTAGGATTCAGGAGCGACAAAAACAGTGTGCTTAAGTAACTTATTCCCCGCGTGCTATTTCTAATCAGAAACTAATCGTATCCGTCAACTTTCTGCATGAAAACTCTTCTTGAACATCCTACATCCTCCCCCCTACAATAATCCCCTCTACCCTGCAATCCTACCTCTCCTCTCCTACCCTCAAAATAGTTCTCCCCTACACCTTCCCAGCCCCACCCTCAATTTCAACCTCTCCCCCCAGCTCACCAACCCCGCCCCCGTACCAGTACGTGGACATGCCCTTTACTGTCACCGTCTCACAAATGCCGAATTTACCACCCCCACATACACTCGCTCTTCCCTAGACTCCTACCTCCCCTATCGCCCACTCATCTTCACCTTCCTGTTTTTTTCTCCTTACCGTAGGTTTAAGATAGTCTGTAAGGTTTTTATATTAATTTAATTTAAGCTTGCATCAAGCTAAATAAATGAGGGTTCTGCCCTCACTAAACTTAAACGTTCTCTAAAACTACCTCATTCTTTTTTTTTACCCTAACGCGCGCAAAAAAGGGGATTTTGGAGTAGCCTTAAATGTCGGAGCAGAGTACAAGAGGAGGGAGAGGAAGTGGATATGGAAAGGAGGTATCGATGTGCATTGGTCTTGAATGCCTGGACATTACAACGATGAGGAAACACATGATCAGGTAGAGCATTCCACATTTGTGTGGTTCGTCTAAAGAATGACTCTCTATGTTTATTTGTGCGCCTGAAGTTGACTTTGCAACCTGCATTGATGCACATGATTGACGGGTATCGCGGGAAAATGTCTGAACGCATTCAGCAAGTTCAGTTGAGCAACGACCGTGATAATATCTATAGAAAAGAGACAGGCACGATACGTTGCGCCTATGTTCTACCGACGGAATTGGTCGACTTACAGCTGGTTCATATCAGATTCATACTTGATTGTGGGCACACAAATTGGAACAGCTTCAATGTCAAACTGAACGAAAAACTCCACCGACTCTATCTTCCTACTGACAGCAACCCAATGACGGTTGAAATAAATACCTTGTAGCACGACTTCACGATATTTTAGTTGAGACTTCGGAAACTCATGTCCCGAAGTACAAACTTGAAAAGACATCAGATTCCCATGTCTCATTTGAAAAATGCATATCATCATCATCATCATCATCATCATCATCGGCACTACAACCGATTCAGCAAGTTCAGTTGACAAACGACCGTGGTAATACCTATAGAAAAGAGATAGGTATGATACGTTGCGCCTGTGTTCTAAGGGCGGAATTAAACGACTTACGGCTGGTTCCCCAATAAGTTTCACTGTTCGTTTTTGGCACCCTATGGAGCACGTGTAGTGCAGTTTCGGATGCGCTTGACCAAATGTGGGGTTTGGACTCTATTTTGGGACGAATATGCGCCTTGTAAATAGTGGCCAGGTTGGATGGAGTGAAGTATCTTCCGCATCTCTTAAGGAACCCCATGCATTTGGCCGCACTTTTTGCAGCTTCAAAAATGTCGTCGCTTCAATTAAGAGTTGAATTAATTCGAGTGGCGAGGATTGATAATTCCTTGGCTTCGTCGATGCAAGTGCCGTTCATCGTCAGTGTATATACTTTGGAGTTCGCCTTTGACGACAGGAGACAGCACTGAGTTTTAAGGCATTGAACTCTACTCGGTTAGATAATCCCCATTGAAAGATTTTGTTGAGGTCGGAATTCAGTGTATTAAGCATAACCTGCTGATTGGTATTCACGTTCGAAGAGTTTGGTCGGGAAAGTGTGCATGAGTATGAGAAACTAAATGTGCAATAATCAGCACAGGAGTAAATTGGGTTTTGGGTAATGGACAAGAAATCATTTATAAAGATGAAGAAGAGAGTGGGTCAGAGTACAGAACCTTGGGGAACACCTGCAGTAATTTGATGTGAGACAGATTTGACACCATCAAGAACCACTTGGATTGAACGACCAGAAAGATAGTCTCTTATCCATTGGACCAGAGAATTGTCCACTCCATATGAATGTAATTTTGACAAAAGGGCTGAATTCCAAACTCTGTCGAAGGCTTTTGAAATATCCAATACGACTAACTTGATTTTACCGAGGTAGTGGACGGAATGGCTCAACTTTTCGGTAAGGTACGCCATTAGATCTCCTGTGGACTTGTTGCTACGAAAGTCATATTGGCGGTCATTGAGGAGGTCTTTTGATTCCAGATATTTCGAAAGTTGACGGTTAATCAGTGATTCCATTACCTTTGAGAGAACAGGAGTTAGTGCTATGGGTCGATAAGAAGAGAGGGACGATTTGTCTCCCTTTTTGGGAATTGGATGAATGTTCGCTGACTTCCATCTATTTGGGAAACCACCAGTAGAATAAGACAAATGGAAGGGTTTCCGCAGTGGTTTAGCGAGTGAAGAGGAACATCTCTTCAAGAGGATTGGGGGAATGCCATCCGGACCAGCGGATTTGTGTGCGTTTAGCTCCTTGAGTGCGAGTGTAACAGTACGCGTTCGGAAGCGAATCTGGCTCATAGTGTGTTGCTTATGCTCAAGTTGAGTCGGCACTGATGTGGTATCAGGCAGCGTTGAGTTGGCTGAAAATGTGCAGCAAGTAGATTCACTTTCTCCATTGCACTGGTGACTGGTTTGTCATCGACTATTAGCGGAAGAATGGACGAGTAGACCGAGTTTTAGATGTTCTTCACAAATGCGCAGAAATTTATACTACCTGTGGGAGAGTGTAGTATTTTTTGTCTCACTCCTCGTCATACAAGAACTTTGCACGTTGTATATACGCATTGCAGCCATTTCTAGGTCTCTTAAATCTTTTCTGGTTTTTCTCAGTATTGTTTGATTTATACTACCGCAACCTCATCTCTTTAGCCTTAATGGCTTCTCGGCACCCGAAATCGAACTTCATATTACTCTTTACCCTGTGTGGAATAAAGGTTCGCATGTCAAATGGAATCGTGTCTGTCAATGTATCCACTATAGAGTCAACATCCTCATTGAGGAAAAATAACGACCAATTTAGCTTCCCAAAAAGTCGTTCAGACCTTCCCAGTTGGCTTTCTCATAGAACCATACTGTTCTTTTGGGAGTTTTCTCGTTAGCGTTGCTGTTGGTTAGAGGAAATTTAGCTGACACGACACAGTAGTCTGAAGTGCCCAAAGGCGAAGAAACTTCAATTGTGTATAGAATTCTTGACCGTGCGTAGAACTTTTGACGGTAGACCAACGGGAAAGAGACCGGTAGGACGGCCGCGACGGAGATGGGAGGACAATGTTAGGTTTGACCTTGAGAAGATCGGATCAGATGGTCAAGCGTGGAAGGAGAGTGCACAGGACAGGAAACGAGGGCGGAGCCGAGTCGGTGAGGTCATGAACTTCCGGGTTCCTACAGGCCAATAAATAGTAATAATAATTTATATATATATATATATATATATATATATATATATATATATATATATATATATATAGTATACCCGCCTGTCACGCGGGAGACGCAGGAGACCGGGGTTCGATTCCCCGTCGGGGAGCCTCTGGCGCAAGACTAATGACCTTGCCCGGAAAAAACAAATCATTATGGAAAATTTAACAAGCCCCAGGACTTGCTGAATAAGGCCAAGACCAGTTCCCGGTTGTAGTGCCGATGATGATGATATATATATATATATATATATATATATATATATATATATATATATATATATATATATATATATATATATATATATATATATATATATATATATATGTATATACATTTTTTTGTATCTATATTATAAATAAGAATTAAAATTAAGAGAATTTAAATATTAAAATTAATAATTTTAAAAGAATTAAATTAAGTAAAAGGAGATAAAAAATAACTATAGAGATAGAAACAGACAGAAAGGAGAGAAAATGGTTAAGCCATTATATCTAAGGGGGACGTGTAGTGCTATCTTCGGCATTAAGCCACCACAAAGAAGGGTGAAAAACATGTCTATTTAATCTATCTCGTTCGCCAATTGCTGTGCTAAAACGTAGCGCCCCACATGATGGGATATGTTGTTATCATGCGGTACTCTTTTGTCCGTTGCTCCACGGAAACCATGATATACGGTAGGGGCTACATAACAGTTTTGTATAAAGTCTTTTGTGTCTAATAGAACAAACCTGCTGCACAAACTTTAAATGTATTTCTATGTAAGGGAAAAAGAATTAAAATGGCAACCTCATCACTTTCTGTTTTATGATTTTTTAAAATAAGGAAGTTCCTTCGACGCACTGGTAAAACAATGCAAAAAAAAAAAATTATTTGATTAAAAATAAAAAATTGAATCCTTACACAAAACAATTAAAAAAAGAAAAACAGTTTTGTTTGAAAAATTGTAAAAGAGAAAGTCGATTTATCTGGCGGTGACGAATAAAAACGGAATTAGGAATTAGTGACAGAAAGTTGTGTACAGTGTGTAGTTTTTGTCAGAAGAGAAGAAAAGATTAACGAATAATTTCCGATAGTCACAAAAAAGATTTTATGTACCATATAGCTGATTAAAAGAAATGCTTTTCTCAGAAGAGAAGAAAGACAACAGATGATCGGGAAATATCACAGAAGTGACAACAGGAGTTTCGAAAGTCAGAATGAATGATTATGATAAGTAGGGTTGTAGTTTACAATCAGTTGTACATGGACTCCAAGTTGTTTTTAATCATTTTCTCGGGCAGGTTTGATGTTTCTCTTCGACCTTTCTTTGCTTAGTACTAGTAAAATTCGTATTCATCAAATATCCAAAGCGTCATTTCAAATTCTACAATTACCTTATATGACACGCCAATTACATGCACAATTACAATGTAAAATATGTATGAAGTTTATCTAATAGTTGAGCACTAAAATTACTTCATCTTAAGACGTAATGCAATCGAATTTTAAATTAGCAAAAAAAAACTAACTCCTTTATAAGTTGATACTATTTCATTGTGTTTTTTTTTTAAACTAAAGATGATGCATTTAATGATACCGCCAAAGGACAATGTTTGTACTTTAGTTAACTATGTTACCAAACCGCTTGAGCCATTACTGCTTAATTATTATCTATTGTTCTGAGATGCATTCCATGTTCCAAACATACTTGTAGCTTACGTATTATATAATGCAGATTGATTTGTTTTAATGTTGTATGTTTTCTAAAAAACGTCTATTGTCTTACCACATACTCCGGGCTTTTGAATTAGCCGTCAGTTAAGTTTTGTGTGTGGGATTGGTTTGTTTGAATCGCTTTCTGTATTTAACAAAATAATGTTTGACTTGTCTTGGCTTAGATGGGCTTTTCCCTCATGAACAAGAGATATTGTAAGAAATTATTTGACACTGATGATACTATGTGTTGCATTGCTACTTCTACTTGTCCTATGGGTCGGTAGATTTATTGGTAAATTGTTTGTGTTATCACCAAGATAGTTTGTTGAATATGCTGGCGGTGGTGGTGATAATTGTAGCTGGGTTTGTCGATGACTTAAATATCTATTATTGTTACCACTAGTATTCATACGTTTTTTAAAGTATGTTTCGAACAGAGAACTTCTGGTCGTTGAACGTCCGCCTAGTATGTAACTCCGTTGTGTTGTTGTCTCTTTGGGCTGTTCAGCGATGTTTTCATCCAAGGTTTCGTTAATATTGACTTCAGCTTCCGGTGAACCGTTGTCAGTGGGATCCTCAGTTGCAACATCATCATCTGTGTTCGACGTTTCTGACATCCTTTCGTTCTGTTGTCCATCATTAGCTGTTGAACTATAATTTGGAGCAGGTCTAGTACTATTGTTCGATTTTTGAGGTTTATTTAAATAATTTCTTAAATATAAATCATAAGTTCTGCGTAGTTTAATACTAATTGGTGAAGTATTATTTTCACCTATATTATTGGTAGTGTCATTAGTACTAGATATTCTTGTGCTATTTGTAGTGTCTGGTGTTGTAGTGTTTGCTGTTATTACTGGTTTTCTAAATTTTAAAATTGACTGTGTTTTGTTGTTTCTTATGTATCTGATTTTTATTTTATGATATAATTTGAAGAGTTTGATTGTTTCGGGTGATGACAAATTTGTTTCTCGAGTTGTTAATGTGATCGGCGTTAGTGTTGTTGTATGTTGAGATTGTGAGAATTGTGTTGTTGAAGTGACAGATTTAGGTATATCGTCGTCGGAAGAATCGACAGACGATTCCTCATCGTCTTCTTCTACTTTGTCACTATAATCATCATTATTGTTATCACCCAAGTCCTCTTCTGCGCTGCTAATTATTGTAATAAATTACATTTAAAAATCCTTATTTTTAATTTTGATTTAGAAATACAAAATGTATAAGAGGTCGTTTAGAAAATATCAAACGAACACTTTTAGAAAATACTATACTTTTGAATTTCCGTGATTGTTTTGCAAAGTGCTACGTAACGTGCGATTGGTAAAACTCTGATATACTCACTTATATACAGTTCGATATTGAGGGCCGTAGTCGTTTATTGTATTTGTGGGCAGCGGTGTACATCGTCCATCCAAGCACTGCTATGAATTATAAATAAGAAAATAGATATTATTCAAAATATAAAGTAAACAAATATATAAAAAATAATAAAACAAATAAATAAATAAAAGCAACAACAAAAACTTCATAAAACAATTGTTCATTGAGTAAGATAATTGAACAATAGATCTACTTTGGGGAGTAACTTATGAAACTGTCTCAGTAGTATTAGTGATTAATTGATTGAATGAAGGCGGAACCCCCATTTTTATTTAGCTTAATGCAGCTTAAATTAACTTAACATAAAACCTTACAGACTATCTTAAAATCTAGAGTAGTCGTTAAAACATTATTCAATTATTGAACCGAAAACAAAGGAGAAGAAAACCAGGAAGTTGAAGATTACTGGGCGATAGGGGAGGTAGGAGGCCAGGGAAGAGCGAGTGTATGTGGGGGTGGTAAACGCGGCCTTTGTGCGACAGTGGAGGGCATGTGTGGGCTCCTCGATAGTATAGTGGTTAATATACCCGCCTGTCACACGGGAGACCGGGGTTCGATTCCCCGTTGGGAAGCCTCTGGCGCAAGACTAATGACCTTGCCCGGAAAAAACAAATTATTACGGAAAATTTAACAAGTCCCAGGACGTGGTAAATAAGGCCAAGACCGGTTCCCGGTTTTAGTGCCGATGATGATGATGGGGGGGCATGTGTACGGTCTGATACAGGGGCGGGGGTTAGTGAACAGGGGGGGGGGGGGGGGTTGTGGGAATTGTTGGTGCGGTTGAAAAGGTGTAGGGGAGAACTACTTTGAGGGAGGGAGCGGAGAGGATTGCAGGGTAGGGGAGTTATTGAAGGGAGGGGGCGGATTTAGGACGGGATTCTTCTGAGACGTCGTTTAAGAGCGGGAGTGGAAATGTTGAAATAGTTGGAGGTGGGGAAAGAGTTGGCCTGTCGTAGCATACGCGAGATGGGTTCGTTAGCGCCGTAAGAAGTGTGATGAGCGGGCACGTAAAACAGTCGAGGGTTACGTACGTTACGGTGGTTTGTATTCAATGTTAAATTGGAGAGCAAGCTTGGGCAATTGATTGAGCCAGACAGAAGGCGATGGACAAAGATGATGTCTGCATGGATTCTGCGCTCTTCAAGTGTGTTTAGATTGATTAGAGGGAGCCGGCTTCTGTATGGTGGTAGAGTCAGCGGATTTTCCCAGTTTAGTCCGCGGAGGGCAAAGCGCAAGAAACGACGTTCCACGCTCCCAATTCTACGAATGTAACACAATTGATACGGGGACCAGGCCTGATTAGCATATACGAGTAGTGGCCGGACAAAAGTTATGTGGAGTGGAATAGGTGACGTAGGATGACATCGCCGTTTTGGGCGATAATCTAGAAACTGTAAGTAAAGACTGTGAAATCATCATGCAAGCGGCAGAAGAGGTGGGCCTAGAAATAAATGAAGACAAAACAAAATACATGATTACGGCGAGAGCAGGTGGAACTCAGGGAACACATATAAACGTCAGAGGCAAGATATTTGAAAAAGTTAAAGAATTTAAATATATGGGAACAATACTCTTATAAAATGGGAAGAAAAAAAATTCCGCGTATTCGAGAATAGAGTTTTAAGGGGTATCTTTGGTGGCAAATATGACGAGGAGGCAGGTCAATGGAGGAAACTCCACAACCACGAATTGGAAAAGCTATACCGCAAACCTAAAATAGTGAGAGTAATCATGATTAAGATGGGCCGGACATGTGGCGTGAATGGGCAACGATAGGACCGTGCATAGAATTCTTGACGGTAGACCTGTGGGGAAGAAGTATGGGTGCCGGCGTACGGCACTGGTCCATTTCACTCCACCAACGTCACTAAACAAACTGACCGCTAAAATTTCCTCTGAATATCGCTGCAAATGGTTCCGCCGAACGCCAAAAGAAAAGCACCAACAGAACTCCACAACGCAACGTCCACTTGATACGGGGACTAGACCTGACTAGCGTATTCGAGTAGTGGCCGGACAAAGTTTGTGTAGAGTGATCGGGTGGCATAGGGATTAAGGAATTCCTTCGACCAGCGTTTGACAAACCCAAGGGCGGCGTTGGCCTTGAGGATTATGTAATCAATATGTGCGGTAAATTTGAGCTCCTTGTCGCATAGGACACCCAGGTC
Organism: Microdon myrmicae; assembly: GCA_963931805.1. NCBI lineage: Eukaryota > Metazoa > Arthropoda > Insecta > Diptera > Syrphidae > Microdon > Microdon myrmicae. The sequence goes on from OZ007497.1 coordinate 212,761,021, forward strand.
GCGAATCAGTTCAACCGATGTTATCGGTTGGTTCAGTAAGAGATAGGAGCATGGTTGAGTGGGGGACCGCTTCCGAGAGAAGGGGACGATTATTGGATATATCGTTTTTTCCCCCTTTTTATGTAAGAGAATTTCCAAAAGAGGGAATAGACCTTGCGCAATCAATAGATTGAAGATTGACGCGAGCGGGAGAGAGAGAGAAGAAGAACATTTTTTTTTAAGAGGATAGCAGGGAGTCCGTCTGGGCTAAGGAAATCGTCTTTCAGTTCTTCAAGTTTTTTTATGACTTGGAGTTGTTGAATGTGTAGAGGGATGAGTGGGGCGAGGGAGAATTCAGACATGCCAGTAAAGTAGAAGGGGTTAGGCTCGAACGAGTCGTCCGTGAAGGATAGTTTGAAGAAGAACGCGAAAAGATTGGATATGGTTTGGGAGTCCGTTGTAGTAGTTGCCACTTATTCCACTCTTATTTATTGAACACACTTGCCTTTGTTCAAATGAATTCCTTGAAACATCGACTTTTATAATTATAAGGAGATGGTGAAAGGTTGTCGGCCTGATAGTAAAAAAAAGAGATTTTTATTTTATAAATACACAGAGTTTCAGTTCCGTTTTGGAAGCGCTACGTTAGCAACAGGCGTCTGTGGAAGTTTAAAGCGATAGCATGCGTTCTGGCGACGAACGTAAGATCACGTCTTTGACAGTTTCCGAAACACTCTTGAAGAAAAATATGGTAGAATTGAACAACGATTAACTCTAATGACGCGCCTTCTAGTTACGCATCTGATCCGACTACGACAACCGACCAGACAGTACCAGTGCTCCTGTTTCGGCATTATTATTAGATTTTAGTAGTTAAATCCGTCATGAGTGTGTTCAAATCCAAGATACCCAGTTGCATTTATCGCTTCGTGTGACCAGTTTCCTGTCGATCTTTACACATGCACGTTTTTAAAAACGTTCGACAGATTTATCAACAAATATTTAAATTTACATATATTTAAATAAGTTTAAATCTTATTATTTATTATTTATTGGCCTGTAGGAACCCGGAAGTTCATGACCTTACCGACTCGACTCCGCCATTTATTTAAATCTAAACAAATTCAAATAAATTTAAATTTAAACAAATTTAAATAAAATGAAATTGAAACAAATTTAAATAAATTTAAATTTAAACAAATTTAAATAAATTTAAATTTAAACAAATTTAAATAAATTTAAATTTAAACAAATTTAAATAAATTTAAATTTAAACAAATTTAAATAAAATTATATTTAAACAAATTTAAATAAATTTAAATTTAAAAAATGAAAAACATCGATTTTTGGCCGCCAACGAGTCAGCACGTGCGCTTCTGTCTCGTGATCCGTACCATCGGGTGAATTGTGCAATCCGTTTTGGGAATCTTAAATATACACAAGATACCCAATTGCACTACCGGTTCGCGCGAGTTAACACACCCGACAGCCCCAACATAGATAACACACCCAACTCCCAACTAGAAGATAAGATTCATCAAATCACAAACCTACACCACAAGTAATACAAATGATGACCTCCAAAGTAACCAGGATAGAAGATAAGATTCACTGCTGCACCCGACACAACATAAGACTAATCAAATTGCAAACAATGCAACTGATAAACCTTCAGCATTGAAGATAGGATTCACTGCTGCACCCGACATGAGACAGCTATCCAAACAATCATCAAACACCATTTCAGACAATCATCGAACAGAATTATCAACACGATCCCACGACCCAAATGAAGTTACCTATAAGAGATGCCTTTTATATTTCGGGATTAGAGAACAAAAACAAATATTGATCATCGAAAATCACTTTATTGTTTTTCAAAATATTCCCCATGAAGATCTATACACTTTTGCATGCGTTTGAACCAATTGTCGAAGCACTTTTGCCACTCTGATTGAGGTATCTCCAACACATGCATTCTGAATGCAGCAACCGCTTCTTCAGGTGTCGAAAAACGTTGACCTCTCAGTTTGTTTTTTACGTACGGGAATAAAAAGAAGTCATTCGGTGCCAAGTCAGGACTATACGGCGGGTGACCCATCAAATCGATGTTTTGGGTGCTCAAAAATGCAGTTGTCGCAGCCGATGTGTGAGAGCTCGCATTGTCGTGGTGAAAAGTGATCCGTCTTCGGCGGTTGGTTTTCCTGATTTCTTGGAAGACAACTGGCAAACAAATGGTTGTGTACCACTCAGAATTGACTGTTCTGCGTTGTTCTAGTGGTACGGTTGCGACATGTCCAGTTTTTCTGAAAAAACAGGCGACCATTTGCTTGGAAGTGCTTCGTGCGCGAACAACTTTTGTTGGATTTGGCTCATCTTGAAACACCCAGACAGTCAACTGCTGTTTACTTTCGGGCTCATACGCGTAAATCCACGATTCATCACCTGTCATGATATCATAGACGTGTTTCGAAGCACCGCGAGCGTATTTTTTGAGCATTTCTTTCGACCAATTGACACGAGCCTTTTTTTGGGCGATTGACAAATTGTGTGGGATCCAACGCGAACAAATTTTTTTGACAGCCAAATGTTTATGCAATATTGAATGTATGCTGGTCCCACTAACGCCTAAGGCTGTCGCAATCTCACGATAGGTCACATGACGATCTTCCAATATCAGTTCGCGCACAGTATCAATGGTTTTGGAACAACAACTGATTTTGGACGACCTTCGCGAAATTCATCTTGGAGTGAACTACGACCACGATTGAATTCACCATACCATCGATAAACACTGGTCCTTGATGGAGCTTCATCGCCAAAAATTGAATTAAGTTCATCCATGCACTGTTGCTGAGTTAATCCACGCCGAAAGTTGTAAAAAATAATCGCACGAAAATGTTGACGATTTAATTCGATTTTTGGGCCGAGATGAATCTTTTAGGTTACTGTAAACAACACAAATAGCGCTCGTATGTCAAAACGTTCTGAGTGCGTATAACCTCAAAAATGTCCAACTTTACGACAGAGCTGTCAATTGCCGGATTGCAACACTAGGGTTGCCAAATCCCGAAACATAAGAGGCAACCCTCGTAACTGTGCCTCTGTTCTTTTCACAACGTAGTATAGCCACATACATAAGAAATGGTATTACTTATCAGCTTCTGCCACAATATGGACTCTGTTCCAACCCAGAATTTATTTTCTCTTGGCTAAAATTTCTTCTGCTTTCTTTACAGAAGCCCAAACTTGAATAGAAACGCATCCTTTAACGAATTTGATGCTTTGTCTGATTCTATCGATAGGATCTTGACCCTATATCCGCACACTGAAATCGTTATTACGGGTGATTTTAATGTGCATAACTCTTAGTGGCTTCGTCAATCTGGACACACAACACCTGAAGGTCAATATGTCCAGCTCTTTTCTGATTTAAATAGTTTAACTCAACTTGTCAATGAACCAACAGGGGTACCAGACATATATCGTCATTTCGCCAACACACTGGACCTGTTTCTCACCTCCCACCCGAACAAATACACAGTTGAAGTTTGTTCACCCTTCGGCACTTCACTGTGTCGTGTCAGCTGAATTTGCTGTAACCAACAGTAACCTTAACGAGAAAGCTCCCAAAAGAACAGTATGGTTTTACGAGAAAGCCAACTGGGGAGGTCTGAACGTCTGGAATTTAAATTCTTCTTCAATAACAATGTTGACCCTATAGCGGACACATTGACAGATACGAATCTACTTGGCATACGAACCTTTATTCCACACAGAGTAAAGAGTAATATGTGGTTCGATTCCGCGTGCCGAGAAGCCGTTAAGGCTAAAGAGTTGAGCTTCCGGTTGTATAAATCAAACAATACTGAGGAAAACCAGAAAAGATTTAAGAGAGCTAGGAATGACTGCAATGCGTATATTTAACGCGCCAAGTTCTTGCATGACCAGAGAATGAGACAAAAAATACTACACTCTCCCACGGGTAGTAGGAACTTCTCGGGATTCGTGAAAAACATTCAAAATTCGGTATCTTCAACCATTCCATCGCTCATTGTCGCTGACAGACCAGTCACCAGTGCAATAGAGAAAGCGAATCTACTTGCTGCACATTTAGCAGCAAACTCCACGCCACCTGATACTACATGAGTTCCACCCCAACTTGAGCATAAACAGCACACCATGAGCCAGATTTACTTCAGAACGCGTACTGTTGCCCATGCAATCAAGGAGCTAAACGCAAACAAATCCCCTTGTGCTGATGGAATTCCCCCAATTCTCTTGAAGAAATTTTCCTCTTCACTCGCTAAACCACTGCGGAAACTCTTCCATTTGTCTTACTCTACTGGCCGTTTCCCAAATAGATGGAAGTCAGCGAATATTCAGCCAATTCCTCAGAAGAGTAACAAATCGTCCCTCTGTCCTTACCGACGTATAGCACTAACTTCTATTCTCTCGAAGGTAATGTAATCACATCAACCGTCAAGTTTCGAAATATCTGGAACCAAATGACCTCCTTATTGACCGCCAATATGGATTTCGTAGCAACCAGTCCACAGGAGATTTGATGACATACCTTACCGAAAAGTGGAGTCATTCCATCCACTACCATCGGCGAAAGCAACGTAGTCGCAGTGGATATTTCAAAAGCCCTCGACAGAGTTTGGAACCCAGCCCTTTTGTCAAAATTACATTCTTGTGGAGTGGACAATTCCCTGATCCAATGGGTAAGAGGATATACTGCTGGCCGTTCAATTCAATTGGTTCTTGATGGTATCAAATCTGTCTCCCATCAAATTAATGCAGGTGTTTCCCAGGGTTCGGTACTCTCGCCCACTCTCTAGCTCATCTTTATAAATGATCTCTTGACCATTACCCACAACCCAATCCACTCGTTTGCTGATGATAGTGTTGCGTTGCAGACAGATACATACATAATACACAAGCAAATAATGGAGAACACCGAGCGAAAATCGAATAAAAAACTGCATCGAGCCGTATACCATAGCGATAACATAACAATTCCACTTCAATTGAGTGTATTTGAGTTTAGATATTGAATTCGTACACGCGACAGTGGCCTGATGTGTTGAGCATTGGTTACATTTTTGGTGATTCTAACCGTCATAAGCGTCAGTTTGAATCACACGTTCTTCACTATCATCGCAATACGCTATAATGGCACGTTGAGTTTCTCGTACTCATATGAATATTCCCGACCAAACTCTTCGAACATCATTACCAACCAGCAGTTTATGCTTGATACATTGAATTCCGACCTCAACAAGATATATCAATGGGGATTATCTCACGGACTAGAATTCAATGCCTTAAAACCTCAGTGCTGCCTCTTGTCGTCAAAAGCGAACCCCAAAGTAAATATACTGTCGATGAACGGCACTTGCATCAACGAAGCCAAGGAACTATCAATCCTTGGCACTGAATTAATTTGAGTGTTAATTGAAATGAACACATATTTGAAACTGAGAAAAGTGTAGACAAATGTATGGGGTTCCTTAAAAGATGGAAAATATACTTCACTCCATCCAACCCGACCACTATTTACAAGGCGTATATTCGTCCCAAAATAAAGTGCAACTCTCATATTTGGTCAGGCGCATCCAAAACTGCACAATACGTGCTCGAGAGGATGCAAAAACGAGCAGTGAAACTTATTGGAGTCTCAGCCGTGTGTCGTTTAATTCCGTCATTAGAACATAGGAGCAACGCATCATGCCTATCTCTTTTCTAAAGGTATTACCACGGTCGTTCCTCAACTGGACTTGCCGAGTGCGTTCCGTCCCATTTTCCCGCGATATCCATCAATCTAAACTTCAGGCGCACAAATAAACATAGAGAGTCATTCTTTAGTCGAACCACACGAATGTGGAATGCTCTACCTGTTCAAGTGTTTCCTCGTCGTTGTGATGTCCAGACACTCAAGACCAATACACACCGACACCTCCTGTCCTTATCCCCCCCCCCCCTCCACCCGCTCGCACCGTACTCTGACATTTAAGGGTACTTCAAAATCCCCTTTTGTGCGCGCGTTACCGAGGTTAACAGAACGAATTTTATTAGAATCAGACCCGTGCGCAACCAGGCGATTGATGCCGCGAAGAAGGCTTACCACTTACAGTGGGACACTACTCACAAATTCCAAGGATAAAGCTAATGTGTTCGCGAATTTATTTTCAGCGAATTCGAACCTCGATACCCGTTTTTTTGGGACTACCTGTGATCGCGCCGGTAAGGTCTTCGATATGGGATGTGAAGGTTCTACCAGCTTACTATTCAGCGGATTCTACGTGGACTCGACTGCAAGGAGGCAACCAGCCCGGATGGAATACCAGCAATAGTCGTTAAGAACTGTGCTCCAGAATTAGTTCTTGGCGGACTCTTTCACTTATCTTATCCACGGAGGAGCTTTCCTACCGGCTGGAAAATCGCATCGGTTTCAGCCAATCCCAAAGAGGGGGAAACGGTGTCTCCCACCAAATTACCGGCCGATAGCATTACTGTCTTTGTTATCTAAGGTGATGCATCAATGTCAAGTTAATTGCGTATTTGGGGAGCAGCGGTCTTCGGAATGATCCTCATTACGGATTCCGTGCCAAGCGATCCACGAGAGACGTTTCGAGCGTTATAACCGATATATGCCCATCTTCGATTAACGGGCATGGTGAGTTAGGAGTAGTCGCATTGGATATATACAAGGGTTTTAACTGCGTCTGGCAAAGACCAAGCTTCGTTCATATGGACTTTCCGAGCAGCTTTGCGACTGGACGGAAAACTTCCTCGAAAATCGATCGATCCGGGTTGTTGTAGACGGCGCGTTTTCCAACCTGTATCCTGTTAATTCTGGGGTGCCTCAAGGTTCTATTTTGCTTTGCATAAATAATTTCTTGGACTCAACGGGTAACAACGTGTTCAGGTTTCCGGATGATAGCACGCTTGTTTCCTCCTTTTCGAGTGATCGGCCGATTAGTGCATCAACGTCGTTTCCTCGTTGTTGTGATGTCCAGACATTCAAGACCAATATACATCGACACCTCCTTTCCTTATCCCCTTCCTCTCCATCGGCTCGCACCCTGCTCTGATATTTAAGGGTACTCCAAAATCCCCTTTTGTGGGCGCGTGTTAAGTGTGTCAGTGGCGTCATAGACAAAGATGAGGCACATGAGGTCATTGATGCACTCAAATCAAAAAACGCTATCCATTTCTGAACTCAAATAACCCCCAGAACGGTAATGCAATTAATTGCACATTTCGGCATAACCAAATAATACAAAAGCAATTAATTGCATATTCTGGAATGATTAACAAATCACGGAAAAGGCAATTAATTGCATACGAAACACAGAAGAATTAATTGGGTCAATTCGCAATTGCGGATGTTGAACTGTGCTGCAAGTCAATCAAGAAATGTTGGCTGACATCACGGTACAAAGCAATTGCGAATTGAAATCGAAAATCGGAAATTAGGTCATTGCGGAATGAAATTCCGTTATCGTCATCGGGAGGTGTTGACCCCAAGGTATCGAGCAGGGGTAAAAGAAAAATAGAAGGGAGAAAGATTTTAGATAGCGGTCGGAGGTTGTCTGTGGAAGCAGTTGATATAAGAATGAGGAAGTGTTATTAAGTTGGGGGGAATCGTTTGGCAGGGAGAGAGATTGTGGTAAAAGTCAAGTGAACAAGGAAGTGGACGGAAAATAAGAGAAGCCGGTTGTTAAATTGTGATAATCTCGAAGAATTGTACTAAAACCCGAACGTAAGAAAGTGCAATAGAGAAACGAAATGAAGATAAGGAATAATAATCATCATCATCATCGGCACTACAACCTGGAACCGGTCTTGGCCTTATTTAGCAAGTTCTGAGGCTTGATAAATTTTCCATAATGATTTGTTTTTTCCGGGCAAGGTCATGAGTCTTGCGCCAGAGGCTCCCCGACGGGGAAACGAACCCCGGTCTCCCGCGTGACAGGCGGGTATACTAACCAGTATACTATTGAGGAGCTAAGGAATAATAATAACGAATGTAAAAATAACTCGATGTGAAATTATAAATTAAGTGAGGTGTCACAAGAATTGTGGTAAATACCGAAACGGTGGGGAGTGCTTCTAAAAGTGTAAAAAAAATTAATCTGGGAACAATATTGACGCTCAGTAACGAAATGTCAAAGGAAATTAACAAAAGACCACATTCGGGTAACGCTACTTGGTGCGCAGTCAGCAAACAGCTAAAATCGAAACTGTTGTCACGTAAAATAAAGATCCGTATTTATTTATTCTATAAGGATGCGAGACATGGGCGTTTACGAAACGACAAGAGAACAGAATACGCGTATTCGAGAATAACATTCTGAGGAGTATCTTCGGCGGTTGGTATGATGAAGAGGCAGGATAATGGAGGAGACTCTACAACCGCGAATTGGATGAGCCATATGCCAAATCTACAATAGTGAGAATAATTAGGTCGCGAAGATTAAGATCGGGCGGGCATGTAGCGAGAATTGACAGAACCGTACGTATATTTCTTGACGAGAGACCAATGGAAAAGAGATCAGCGGGAAGACCGCGACGAAGAGGGGAGGCCAGTGTAGGGCGCGACCTTGAGGAGATCTGAGCAGACAGCGAAGCGTAAAAAGAGGACGCACAGGACAGGGAACGATGGCGCAGCCAAGTCGGTGAAATCATGAAGTTCTTGGTTCCTACAGACCAATAAATAATAATAACAATAAATAATAAAAATACTAAGAGCTTTGACAATTTACTAAAGGCATCCTGAACCAGTTAGACACTTGAGAAATTTGTTGTCTCAGTAATTTCTGATTCTGATAAAGTTCGTTTCGATGGCTCCGTTGTAATACTATTGCTTTCCTTTGTAATTTTTATGTAGATAGAAGGGCTATATCTTTCCGCCATTCAGATGCGTCCGCTTAGGCCTAGAAAGCATATCTGTTCAGAAATAAAGTTAAGTCCCCTTGCATCGTCTGATTTAACTACCCCATTGATAGACCCTTTCTTGGGAATGGAAATTAATCTATAAACAACGGACATGACGGATACAAAAGACAAAGCAGATCTCTTTTTGTCCGTTAATCCAGTGACAGTGGGAACGTGAAACAAAGAGATGTCTACACAGAATAAAATCCGGAATTTAATTTATGATTTGATCCGTATTTATTGGAAATGTCATGATTTTATGTGTTCAGTATTGAAATGATTCCAAGAGGAAAACATATGAATTGAAAAATATGACGCAATTATCAGAATTTAAATTTAACCAACGTTCTTCATCGATAACACGTACTGCTTTCATGAATTCCAATATTGTGGCGCTTAACTGAAAAAAATACAACTGCTAACCACACAATGAGTTAAATGTTAATTTTCTTGGACGGAATTGTCAGTTCTGCGTCGCACAACTATATGATGCCCGAGGTCTCATGGACACATATTAAAAACTATACTCCAAATAAACTTTACTTACCACTCCATTTCCACAGGAAGATCCTTCCGCTGCTGGCCTATACGCCACGCAATATCCCGTCTGTGCATCAAAGCAAAATAGTTGTGCACATACTCGTTCATCTTTGAAACACGCATATGTACCACGATCCCTGCGGCACTGTGCGTCCAAGGAGAGGAGTGTACCCGGTAATGCTCTTCCTAGAGCATGATCCTCATGAGGTGCATTATGAAGACAGGTTGCTGTATCTCCGCTACGTTGATCAATGTTTCATTATTCGTTTTATTTTTAAATAATTTTTTACTTACTTCAGAAAATGATGAAAACTTTGAACCGTACATGGTGACCATCTAAATCCACGCTCAGTATGCCTTAAGTCTGACATTATGTAACCATCTTCCCAGCGACATCTTTCCGCACCAGGCCCTCCAAGATAACTCGGCGGAGGTGAACCATCATGTACTGCTCCAAGCCTAAAAAGGTTTGGTCATTAAGTTCCAAATAATTGTTATACGGTGTCAGTTTATATTGTAATTAGACTTTGTTCACTCACAAATGGCCAACTTCGTGTGCGGCGACTATAATACCACTGAAACCACCGGTATCTTCGATAATAGCCACACTATTCACTTTCTCCAGACGCTTGTTTACCACACATGCTCCGCCGACATATGCAAATCCTTGATTTTACAGCATAATTTGATCGCGAGAGAGAAAGAAAACGATTGAGTTTATATTTTGTGATCAATTTAAAGAGTAATGTTTTATAATTTTCTACTATTAGATTTAACTAGATAAGCCTGCATTTACAGCGGTTAGTGTAGTTAGAAGCGTTATAATAATTAGAGTTAGTAGTCAGAAAAAGCAGTAACACCAAACGGATAAGCGGAGTTGATGTGATGTTCTATATTAGAATTAGATGAAAGTGTACTCAGTACGATTTTCAAATATTTTAATTAAGCTACAGGTGTTAGAAGATTAAAATATTATGTGAAAAAAGTAATTTAAAGCTCAGATAAATTTTTAGATTTTTTTTGCGATGGCAACCCTGACGATGTAATTTCATTGCAACATTACGCACAGAGTTGCCATCATATGTTTTACGTATACAATAATATTGTTTAATTAAAATTAAACCAAATTAAACATTTATTAATGTTGAGGAATTATGTCATAGATTATTAGGGATAAGTTAGTAAAAAAAGTTTCCTTTATTTTGGATTAAACAAATTTACATTTAAAGAGAAATAAAAACATTAAGGATTTCTACATCCTTGAACAGTAGAATGAAGTTTGTAGATCACTGTTTTATGAAAATAGAGTTAATCTTACATCAGTACTTTGTATTTGAGCTCCGTTATACTTCAGTAAAGGATATACGAAGTTTTATGTCAACGTCTCATAACATCGAAATTTGAAATAAAATTAAAATTAGCTTGAGTGCCTAAAGTGGTATCGGTATCCATTCTTTCTAAAATTTACCTCATATTTGGTATTTTTCGTTATTGAATTTTTAGTTATTGATTGGCCTTGACCATGGGATTGTTGTAATATAGTTGAAAGCAGAACGATATTAGAATACGCAAAAACCACGCGCCTTATCCTAGGCGACCAGAGGTACATTGTTGATTAAATCATGGTTATCAAGGCCTCTTTGTCGATGGATCGACCATACAAGTATATTGGACTGACTATTGCCTACTTTGTGTTCTTCTGCATGCTACTCGTGTCATTAAATCATTAAATCAGGGTGTTATTCCGTTCCGACCTTAATGGATTATTACGTATCATGTATTATTATCGTTTGTGAAATGTCTCCGATCGAATGGTAGTGAATTTACTGTTTCTGATATCCTTTGTTGGTCGATTAAAATTTCTCTAATAGATTTTTGTGATATTATTTTATTGGTGTGAAATTATATATATTGCCGATTATAGATAACTTGGCGGTGGAATCCAGACTGGTCAAGCGACCATTGGGCTCGTTCAAATCCGGTGACGCTAGGTGGCGTTGCCACTTTGAATGACGTGTCGTCAGCTGGTGGGTGACAGCCGTCATATGACTCGCAAAAGTGAGTGTTCTAGATTCCTCCAGTACATTAATTTGCGAATCCGCAACAATTATTAAAGGATTATTATATATCATGTTACTTTTACATACTCGGTATGCTCAGGAAATCTCGATAGTATAGTGGTTAGTATACCCGCCTGTCACGCGGGAGACCGAGGTTCAATTCCTCGTCGGGGTAACCTCTGGCGCAAGACTAATGACCTTGCCCGGAAAAAACAAATCATTACGGAAAATTTAACAAGCCTCACGACTTGCTAAATAAGGCCAAGACCGGCTCCCGGTTGCAGTGCCGATGATGATGATGATGAAGTAGTGGCCAAGTTGGATGGAGTGAAGTATCTTTTGCATCTTTTAAGGAACCCCATACATTTGGCTGCACTTTTCGCAGCTTCAAATATGTGGTCATTCCAATTAAGAGTCGAATTAATTCGAGTATCGAGGATTGATAGTTCTTTGGCTTCGTTGATGCAAGTATAGCATTTGCGACGATAGTGAAGAACGTGTGATTCGAACTGACGCTATGACGGTTAGAATCACTAAAAATATAACGAATGCTCAACACACCAGGCCACTGCCGGGTGTACGAATTCGATTTCTAAACTCAAGTACATTCGACTGATGTGGAAATGCTATATTATTGCTATGGTATATGGATGTGCTTTTGGTGGTGTTGTTCTTCACTATTGGTCGTGTATATCTGCTAGAAACGCCACACAAGTGCCGTTCATCGAGAGTATATTTACTTTGGAATTTGCCTTTGACGACAAGATGCAGCACTGAGTTTTTAAGGCATTTAATTCTACTCGGTTAGATAATCCCCATTGATCTTGTTGAGGTCGGAATTCAATGTATCATGCATAAGCGGCTGGTTGGTAATGATGTTCGAAGAGCTTGGTCGGGAGTGTGAGTTGAACGGCCAGAAAGATAGTCTCTTATCCATTGGATCAGGGAAATGTCCACTCCATAGGAATGCAATTTTGGCAAAAGGGCTGGATACCAAGCTCTGTCGAAGGCTTTTGAAATATCCAATGCGACTACCTTGCTTTTGCCGAGGTATTGTATGGAATGGGTCCACTTTTCGGTAAGGTTCGCCATCAGATCTCCTGTAGACCTGTTACTACGAAAGTCATATTGGCGGTCATTGAGGAGGTCATTTGATTCCAGATATTTTGAAAGTTGACGGTTGATGAGTGATTCCATTACCTTCGAGAGAATAGTAATTAGTGCTATGGGTCGATAAGAAGAGGAGGATGATTTGTCACTCTTTTGAGGAATTGGCTGAATGTTCGCTGAATTCCATCTATTTAGGAAACAGCCAGGAAGACAAATGGAAGAGTATCCTTAGTGGTTTAGAGAGTGAAGAGGAACATCTGTTCAAGAGAATTGTAGGAATGCCCTCCGGGCCAGCAGATTTGTTTGCGTATAGGTCCTTGAGTGCTTGGACAACAATACGCGTTCGGAACCGAATCGGGTTCATGGTATGCTGCTTTTTCTCAAGTTGGAGTGGAACTGAAGAGGTATCTGGCAGCATCGAGCTACAAAATGTGCAGCAAGAAGATTCGTTTTCTCAATTGCACTGGTGACTGGTCAGTCATCTACTATAGGCGATGAAATGGATGACGAGACCGAGTTTTGAATGTTCTTCACGAATGCCCAGAAGTTTCTACTACCTGTGGGAAAGTGTAGTACCTTTTGTCTCACTCTCTGGTCATGGCGCGTTGAATATGCGTATTGCAGTCATATTTAGCTCTCTTAAATCTTTTCCGGTTTTCCTCCGTATTGTTTTATTTATACAATCGGAAGCTCAACATTTTAGTCGTAATGGCTTCTCTGCAACCGGAATCGAATCACATATTTCTCTTGGTTATAAAGTTTCGCATGCCAAGTAGAATTGTGTCTGTTAATGTATCCACTATAGAGTCGACATCGTTATTGAGGAAAAATAACGACCAATTTAACTTCCCAAAAAAGTCGTTCAGACCTTTCCTGTTGGCTTTCTCATAGAACCATAATGCTCTTTTGGAAGTTTTCTCGTTGACGTTGCTGTTGGTTTGAGGAAATTTAGCTGACACGACACAGTGGTCTGAAGTGCCAAAGGGTGAAGAAATTTCAATTGTGTATTTGTTCGGGTGGGAGGTGAGAAACCGGTCCAGCATATTGGGAGAATGACCATCTATGTCGGGTACCCGTGTTGGCCCATTGTCGAGTTGAGTTAAATTATTTTAATTAGCAAAGAGCTGGACATATTGACCTTCAGACGTTGTGGGTCCGGAGTGACGAAGCCGCTGAGAGTTATGGACATTGAAATCACCAAGAAGTATCCTTTTGGTCCAACTGACAACTATTGTAACTCAACCAAAGTCTTGATGACTAAGACCACTCTAAAGAGTAGTATGACTCTATGGGAAGGTCAACGAAGGTGGTCCAAATGCTTTTTGTTTATATCTTAAAATAGCAGTCTTCTTCCCGACATCAATTTTGACAGTATAGCTGCTGCTATAACAGAAAATTTGTTTTAAAGGCTTTGCTTTTCATAAATTGTGAAAACATCAAATCAAAGACGATTATTTCTGGGTGGTCGAAGGCTTTTCGAGTCAATAAAACTGGTTAAGCTTGCGGTTATGTAAACGTAAGAGTAAAGAGAAAAATGGTGGTCGAATCAAGAGGAGAAAGGGCAATTGAAGTACAGCTATGCAACGTTCAAATTTTCCCCGTGATCAGAAAATTGAAAAACAAACATTTCCTACTGGCCAAAAGGTAGACATTTGTGAACAGAATCAAACATTTTATATTGTTATCCGTACCATCGCCGCCTCAATGGCTGAGTGGGTAAGAACTCTAGAAACCTAGGTTCAACTGACGACTCTTGCTATTGTGCAGTTCGGTACAATTACTAAGTGGCAGGTAGGGTCCCAAACCCCGCCCGCCCGGTGACATACGACACCATTAAACTATAGGCTTTGTGAAATGGTTGGAAGAAATCCTTGAGCATCTTTTGGACTTTGGCTGAAGGATCCGCTCGAGGAAAAATAGCATCTCAGGACGCTGACTCAGCGCTTTGGGTTCGCCTTTTCTGGGAGAAGTAAAATAAAAGAAAAATTCGCTTTTAGTTTATGGCAACCCAGTCATCAATTGAGAACATGTATCGCAACCGAATGCTTTCTGGTGCCTCATCAGCTTGTCACCAACTTAAGCTCAAACAGACTTTAATGATCCAAATTCAGTTTTAGCCTCTTACTATGGGGTGATTGATCGCGGGGTAATTCTTCTAGTGGCGATATTATAGTAGATCGATATGTCAATGTATCAAGTGTAAAATTGTCAAATTATCCACTGTTTGATATGTCGCAATGGTTAAACTTAACTCGGTACAGGGTCTACAAATCAGTTGTCAAAAGATTGAAGGGCCTATTTCTGACTAAAAGGCTACGTCAGCAATATTTGAGCTTGAGAGGAAACTGAGGACGTTCAAGGCTGCCATTATATGTAGACAAAATAAACGGTTTGGTGTCTTGAGCATTTGATAATTCGAACATACACAAATCCACTATTCTGAATGATAGTTCCCTTCTGTGTTTTTGAAAAGGTGTTTTCTGTACTAAAGCGTTGAAAAAGGCCTTCCATCTATTTTCTTCAGATGGTAGACAACAACAAATTCCAAACAATGTTGAACTCCGGTGTGATTATCTGTGCTATTGGCTGTCAGCGTGATTGCTCTAAAAATTGATCGGTAATCTCACTACAGGCAGTTAATCGAGGTTCCATTTTTACACCAAGTGAAGCTAGTTTGAGCAAGAAGTTTTCATGTCATGTGTCACCTAAGTTGTGTGGATATATCATTGCAGTGGAGCGTAGAAGGAAAGGGCAGTTTCTGCAACAGAAACCAAACACGGAACAGATGGAGGAGGACACTCCGTCCGATCATCATACCCAATGCAGTGAGTCGATTAAAAACGATGAAGTTGGTGTAAATGAATCAGTTGTGCATGTTTTATGCATTCTGTTTTTTTTAAACATTCTTGTGATGGCGTGGGTTCAAATCACGTTTTTCAGTACTTCGCAAACGCTATACATTCACTATTTTATTAAAGAATTTTTGTTTTTAAAAAGAAAAAAAGTATCGGATACCCTGTATTTCGTAAAGGTTAATATTTTAAACGGTTGGCGTCATATTTTTGCCTCAAAAATTCCAATACATAATATTAATATGTCTAATATATATTAGTAGCAAATACACTGTTTCATACTGAGTTTTTACATTAATCCTGATTTTTTTAGATGTTCGAAACGTCTTTATTATTAACATGAAATTTAAACTTTAATGACAACAATTACAAGTGATGAGTCTACCAATTGAGACTCCCATTTGATATAGCCTAGACATATTGGAAAAAGAGTTGGTTATCTCCAATATTTGATTTTGTTACAACATAGGTGAAATATTGAAATTGTTTTTTATTATTGTAAAAGAGAGAGAGGTACTTGATGCAACATAAAGAAGAGGAGTTGTAAAACAGTTCAATAGACAACCAAAGTTTTTTATATCATCAAGGGGTTTTAGAAGAATTTTGCATTCATTAAGTAAATTATCGTCAATTAACATATAACTTAAATGAAATAATTTTACAACAGTCAGAAAACCAAGAATATTTTTAAAAGTCCGAAAAATGGTCGGAAGGTGAAGGTCAAATTATAGAGTGGAAGCCGAAGAATTAGATTTTGGAGACAGAACACAGAGGAACGGTAGAAGATTCGTCAGGAACATTAAATGTACAGATGCGATCGTTTAGAGTCACCGAAGTTAGATTCAAATGAATTTACCTGCTGTACTGCGTTTACATTCACCATAGGGTATTGTTCGTCTGCACATATCAAGTCTGTAACAAGTTTTTATTTAAGAACAATTATTGTGTATTTTACAAGTATAAATAAAGTACTCTTCGAGATAAAAGGGCAAGTGAAGGTATTTGAATTTAAATAGAAACGCATGGTCATGATAATAACTTCCTATGCTCAAGGATGAGCAAAAATTCGCAATTGTGCATACGCCGATTCAATTGCATGTCTCTGGTTCGGTCCAGAGGTATCTTTTGAACAACCTTCCTACCGAAACCAAAAAAAAAAAAAAAGATTCAATTGTCGAGTGTAAAGTATTGTGTTTGGGGAGCGACCTTACAGTTCATTCTGGCAAAATTGGAGAAAATTACGGAATCTAATCGATGTTTTTGAATGTACATGTGTTATGATGACATAGTTCCTTTGTATAATACTTAGTGTTTAGTTTTTGAATGGCCCAACTTCCAAATAAACTGATGTGACTTCGTAACATCATTAAAACTGTATCGAGTACATTGTTTACGTGCCGCAAAAACATGGCAAAAGACAACATCATACAAGAGGCATTGTGAATTAAATGGTACTTATTTAAGGGGTTGCGCCACCTTGGAATTTCCAAAAATATAATTTAAATAAATTAAATCGTTTATAGTTTTAAAAATATATTAATCGTTTAATTATTAAAAAATTCCCAGTATTAGTAAAGTTATAGCAGTTAGAAAATTATTTGATTTTAAGTCGCTGACGTTGTACTTGTTTTCTTTTGGGTTTTTCTCAAAACTACTTTTTTCTAAATGGTGTGGACGATTTCTCCCGATCTACTCAACCGATTTGGTTGAAATTTACAACAGATATTTCTCATAATATTATCTAAAGTGTGACGTGGATTTTTTTGATTGGGTGCCATGTTCAAAAGTTATACATTTTTTAAATTCAAAATTTCGAGACAAATTTAAGTTGTTTTTTCAAACAGCTGTCATTTCTACAAACAAATTTTAAAAAAATATTCCCTACGTCTGTTATATAATTAATTCTCCCTTTAAATAATTATGCAAATTCGTGTCCTTTATACTCCACATATCATACATTAAAATAACATTTTTCATAGTTACTATACAAAACTTCTCTCCCTACAAAAAGTCTTCAAGGCCAAATTTCCGTTGTACATGGAATCTACAGACAATTTTGGTTTTGAATAGTCGTAACTTTAATGGAAAATATACATACGGATATTTTCCAACCCTTTCATCCTCTATCTCGCAACATGTTGTAATTCCTAAACCAAATAATAACCAAATTTGATAAAATAGAATAAATTTAACGCATATAAATGGTGAGTTGTTTAACAAATAAAATAAATTGAACGAATATGAAAGAATAAATTTGTGCAATTTCTTCTATTTTATATTCGTTCAATCTAATCTATTGGGTAAACAACACTCAATTCATATTTGTTCAATTTAATCTATTTCATATTCATTCAGATTATTCTTTTTTATATGTGTTCTATTCTATTTATTCTATCTTGTATTCGTTCAATCTATGCTATTTGTTAAACAACACTCCATTTATATTCCTTCAATTTAATCTATGTCATATTCGTTCAATTTAATCTTTCTTATATTTGTTCAATTTATTGTAGTTGTTAAACAACACACCCTTTATTTTCGTTCCATTTATTCTATTTTATATTCGTTCAATCTATTTTATTTGTTAAACAACACACCATTTATATTCGTTCAATTTATTCTATTTTATATTCGTTTAATTTATTCTATCTTATATTCGTTCAATCTATCCTATTTGTTAAACAACACTCCATTTATATTCGTTCAATCTAATCTATGTCATATTCGTTCAATTTATTCTTTTTTATATTTGTCCAATTTATTCTAGTTGTTCAACAACACATCATTTATACTCGTTAAATTTATTCTATTTTATATTCGTTCAATTTACTCCAGTTGTTAAACAACACTCCATTTATATTCGTTCAATATAATCTATGTCATATTTTTTCAATTTATTTTTTTAATATTTGTTCAGTTTATTTTAGTTGTTAAACAACGCACTCTTTATTTTCGTTCCATTTATTCTATTTTATATTCGTTCAATCTATGCTATTTGTTAAACAACGCTTCATTTATATTCGTTCAATTTAATCTATGTCATATTCGTTCAATTTATTCTTTTTTATTTTTGTTCAATTTATTTTAGTTGTAAAACAACACACCATTTATGTTCGGTCAATTTATTCTATTTTATATTCGTTCAATCTATTCTATTTGTTAAACAACACTCCATTTATATTTGTTCAACTTAATCTATGGCAGATTCGTTCAATTTATTCTTTTTTATATTTTGTCAATTTATTCTAGTTGTTAAACATCACACCCTTTATGTTCGTTCAATTTATTCTATTTTATATTCATTCAATTTATTCTATCTTATATTCGTTCAATCTATTCCATTTGTTAAACAACACTCCATTTATTTTCGTTCAATTTATTCTATCTTATATTCGTTCAATCTATTCCATTTGTTAAACAACACACCATTTATTTTCGCTCAATTTATTCTATTTTATATTCGTTCAATTTAATTAATTTCATATTCGTTCAATCTACCATATTCGTTAAACAACATACCACGTACGACAAACGATGAAAACAAAACTTAATCTCAATCGATTTATTCTTTAAAACACCCCACTTATATTCGTTCAGTATCCAAACTCGAGAGTTCATCGCTCATTTACGACCTTTTATATGGGGTGACCAATTTTGCCCCCACCCTTCCGTTTACTAATTCATTGAATGTGGCTTCGCCTCTCCCTGGCCTGTCACCCCTTCAAGGAATTTTTAGGTGTAGAAAAACTAAAGTTAACTTAAAGGTAACGACAAATTTGTTGGGAAGCGTGATTTGTGTATTTATGTGAGTCTGTTTATTTAGCCTTAGCCCTCGTATAGAGAATTTGTAAATCTTTGGTTTAAGAATTACAACGTGTTGCGAGATTGGGGATGAAAGGGTTGGAAAATATGCGTATGTATAATACCAAATGTATATCAAATGTATGTATATCGAATACTCGGTATGTATATCGAATGGTAGGTACATTCCATGTACAACGAACATTTTGACCGTGAAGACTTTTTGGGGTGAAATGGTGGGAGCGAACATACAGGGCAAAGTCACTGATTGCTTTTAACCCGGCGCGGCGAAGGCCAGGATGATCCTTGTCCCTGTTCAATCCAAGTTGAGCTGCAGTCTCCACGTGACACCCTTGGATAGCTAGTAGTGAACCAATGCATGTAGCGACAACCACAGAAAAGTTGGCGCAAGGCTAATAACCTTGCCCGGAAAAACAAATTATTATGGAAAACTTAACAAGCCGCGAATATGAACCGGATATACGACGAGGCTAAAACCGGCTCCCACTTGTAGTGCCGATGATGTTGATACGATGACGACCACGGAAACGAAAATGGCTAAACAATTTGAGAATTTTCTCATGGAACGTCCGCACAATATACAGAGCTCGAGCTACATAGCAGCTAGCCGATACTCTGTCCGAATATAAGGCTCACATAACAGCATTACAAGAAATAAGATGGACGGGAAGTGGTGTTATTCAAAGAAACGAGTATGACATTTATTACATCATGCAAAACACCATGTGCTCTGGGTAGGGTTTCTAGTCAGTCAAAAACTGAAGCCTGCCATTATCGGCTTTAATGCAATAATCGAAAGGCTATGCGCACTTCGCGTGCAAGGCAAGTTTAAGAACAAAAGCCTCATAAACGTTCACGGACTTACAAAGGAGTCCCCTGACGATGAAAAAGAAAAATTCTATTAGAACGTCGAACGGGCCGTCAATGCCTGCCCAAGATACGTATGTGAAAATCGTTCCTGGAGATTTGAATCCGAAAATAGGACGGGAGCCGATTTTCAGCACTACTACACTAGGGTTCCATAGTTTGCACGAGAACACTAATGACAATGAACTACGAGTCATCGAACTGATAGCAGCAAAGAACTTGGTCGTTGCGAGTACCAGGTGTCCGCGTAAAGATAACCACAAAACCACCTGGGTATCACCTGATGGAGTCACTCGCAACCAAATTGACCACGTTTGATAGATCGCCGCCACTCCTCGAGGCTGATGACGGTACGAACGTACCGAGGTGCCAACGTCGACTCGGGTCACTATCTTGTTGGTATAGTTTTCCGAGCGCGGATTGCCTTACGGAGACGTATTGCATCCGCGGATCAGATTTCGATTAACACGGTTGCCTTACGCATTGAGAACACCAGCAACACCTTTGGTCATGCGTTAAGATTCGCCCTCTAAAAGCTCGACGGAGGGAGAATAAGTCCTGGGGCCAGAATGCCGGGGGTAGAAGAGAAATGGACACGCCTTAAGATTACTGTCATTAGTACTGCTAACTCCATCTTGGGCAGTAGTCGTAGAGATCGGGGCGACTGGTTTGATGATGAGTGCAAACTAGCGACTGAACGTAAGAATGCTGCATATCGGGCAATACAGCAGTCTCATAGGTCGCGGGTACGCGAGGAGAAATACAAAGAGGTCAGAAGATCTGAAAACAGGCTCCACAGACAAAAGAAAAGTGCCTGGGAAAAAACCTTGTCTGTGAAATAGAGAAAAGCAGAGGGCGAGGTCCGCACCAGGCGCGGAAGTTCTACCAAATAATCCGCAGTATGACGCGGTACACACCACGCTGCACTTACTGCAAGGATAAAGAGGGTAATCTGATCACCGATCCTGAAGGCATTCTGGAGCGATGGGAAGTGCACTACAATGAATTGTTAAATGGTCAGCTCACAGAAGAATTGGAGGCTCCACCAATGCAAGACCAAGACCAAATGCGGCCACCACCAAGCATTGAGGAAACATTAAAAGCCATTAGATCGCTCAAATCAAATAAAGCCCCTGGAGCTGATGGCATACCAGGAGATGCCGGAAGATTGGCGTCGCAGAATAATTTGCCCTTATATATAAGAAGGGTGATATCACGGTGTGCAGCAACTACAGGGGTATAATATTGTTGAGTACCGAATATAAGATACCCTCCACTATCCTACAAGATCGAATAGCCACATAGGCTAAAGCCATAATTGGTCAATATGTGTGGCTGTATCCCAGGCAAATCAGCGACTGCTAATATATTCACCCTTAGGTAGGCGATGGAAAAATGTCTGGAATTTAAGATTCCATTATATCATCTTTTTAGACTTTAAGGCCGCCTACGACAGCATAGCCAGGGTGAACTATATATTGCCATAAGAGAGTTGGGCATTCCAAACAAATTGATACGAGTTTGTACGTTAACCATGACCAACGTAACTAGTCAAGTAAAAATAGCGGGATTGCTGTCCAAACCAATAAACATCTTTAATGGAGTCCGACAGGGGACGGTCTGGCCTACCTCCTCTTCAATCTGGCGTTGGAGAAAGCAATCCGTGACTCTGGAATTATAAATAGAGGAACTATTATCACCAAGTCCAGCCAGATACTTGCCTACGCAGATGACATCGATATCATCGGTAGATCCGATACGGCCGTACAGGACGCCTTCATCCAGATCGAGCAAACGGCACAAAAACTGGGACTGCACATTATCGAGAGAAAAGCTAAGTACATGGTGGCGACTTCTGCGAAGAGAAGACCTAACGTTGGTCTAACTATTTGGTTGTACTATAGCGTTTGAGATGATAGTGAAGAAGGTGTGATTCGAACTGACGCTATGATAGTTAGAATCACCAAAAATTTAACCAATGCGTAACACATCAGGTTACTGGCCGTGCTTAGAATTCGATTTTTAAACTCAAGTACATTCAACTGATGTGAATTGTTATGTTATCGTTATGGTATACGGCTCTGATGCATTTTCTTATTCGATTTTCGTTCGGTGTTCTTCCCTATTTGCTTGTGTATTGTGTGTATCTGTTAGAGACGTCACACTACTTACTCCTCAGTAACTTTGTTACGATCAGCTTCGTGTGCGAACGACGAAGTGAACGAGAGAATGTCGGAGCAGGCGAGTGTGCCAGTGCTCTATGTGGAAGTCGTGATCGTGTCGTGAAGTTCTGGTTACTATGGGAAAGTGTGTGCTGTGTGTACCGATCACGTCCGGTTCACCAATTATAGCGTTTGGGATGCTAGTGAAGAACGTGTGATTCGAACTAACGCTATGACAGTTAGAATCACCAAAAATTGAACCAATGCGCAACACATCAGGTTACTGGCCGTGCTTAGAATTCCATTTTTAAACTCAAGTACATTCAATGATGATGTGAATTGTTATGTTATCGCTATGGTATATGGCTCTGATGCATTTTCTTATTCGATTTTCGTTCAGTGTTCTTCACTATTTGCTTGTGTACTGTGTGTGTATCTGTTAGAAACGCCACAGTACCACATCGTCCGATTTTATACTAAAAATTTTAAAGCCAATATTATTTTTCCGTAAATTTATATTCAATCAAAATAGGATCCGTTGGCATCTATGACATTCTTCCAACGTGATACAAGGTCAAATATTCCTTTTTCGTAGAAGTGCTGACATTTTGAGGCTATGAAATCTTCAAAGGGTTTTATGACCTCTGCTCGGTTCCGGAAGACCTTCTGCCGGCAAAATGAATCCAGATTGCGGAAAAGATGGTAGTCCGTTGGGGAAATGCCAGGAGAGTACGGTGGAAGCGGAAGAATTTCAAATCCCAACTGCAACATTTTTGCACCGTTACTTGTGAGGTATGGGGTCTAGCATTGTCATGCATAAGGATCGGGCTATGCCTGATCCCTTGAACAACGCATGTTGCTTTTCAACCAATTTGGTATGAAATATGTCGATTTCCTCACAATATTTGATAGCGGTTATCGTTTCTCCTGGTTGAAGAAATGAAAATTGGATTGGTCATTTCGGTGCCGATCAAATTGTCACCATAATCTTTTTTGGGTGAAGATCGGGCTTGGGGTGTGTTTTGGTTTTTCACCTGCCTCCAACCACTGCCCAGGTCTTTTACGGTTATCATACAGAATTCACTTTTTATCACAGGTGACTATCCGGTGCAAAAACGATTCAGTTTGGATCCGTAGTTTATGCGATGCGCATATTTCCAGGCGCCGTAGTTTTTGGGACTCGTACAGTTCACTTATCGAGTTTCTTTACCTTTCCTATGAGAGAAAGGTGTCGACTTATTGTCATTGGGGATACTCCCATGCTTTGTGCAATCTCCCGCACTGATTTCGTCCGCATCCACCGTTGCTCTTAAAACATCGTCGTCAACTAACGTTTCCGGCTTCCCATGTGGTTCATTTTCGAGGCTGAAATCACCCGAAGGGAACTTTCCAAACCGCTACATACTCAAATGCATAATTAATGTTTTTCGTAGCCAATGACGCATTATGTCCATTTTAAATTCAGAAAAGAAGAGGGTTCGAATTTGAACTGCCGACAGCTTGGTAAACAATTACTAGAAAAAAAAAACGGTACTTGTAACGAACCCTAAAATTCTCACACGTCAAGCACACGTACCGCTTTACGACAACGTTGTGTAGTGCGTTCGTTTACCGTTACATCATCAAATGCGTCATTAATGTTTTTCATTGCTTATGACGCATTATGTCCCATTTTAAATTCATAAAGGAAGAGGGTTCGAATTTGAACTCCGGCAACATGGTAAACAATTCCTAGAAAAAAAAAAATAACTCTAGTTGTAACGAATCCTAAAATTATATAACAACCCACACTATAACTATTACTCTTCTAAATAAGAATGCTTTTTTAGTGTTTTAGACAATACCTAGCTGAGAAATCAAGTACATCATCAGCGAAGATTTTTAAAACAGGGCTCTACTTGTCGGCTCATATCTCCGCAATTTTTTAATTTTTTTTTTCAAATATTTAACACTGCAAATTATTTATAAAAATGCTATGGATATGTGTAAAATAAAGATTATTGTATTATATTTAATGAGTTCGTTAAAAAAAACGTTTTTTTACACTTATTTTTCCGAAACGTCAAGGTGGCGAATAATAAAATGTTTCATAGAAGATTAATCGCTAAACAATAAAATCCCTAAGCTGTGTAGCAGACTACTTTAGTAGTTTTTCACCATTTCGTTCCAAAACACGTCGTGGTACAAACAATTTTAAATACCTATACGACCCAACAACCACACAAAACCGACCTTTATATGAGCGATAAATAGTTGTACTTGCATCCCGAATGAGGTCTTATAATTGTCTATCATGTCACCGAAAATTAATAGTCTAAAATACACTAAACTTTTAAACTAAATCCCATCATTAACATTATGTCTACATTAACATTTGGCTCTATTTATGCAAATGAACATGTTAATGTGGGTGTATTTGCATATTAGGATTTATTTTTATGGGTATTGAGTATACGTATGTGTGCATGTGTTTCATATCCCCACAAACGTTGCATAAAATTAAAAAAAGCTTTGTGTGTGAATGTGTGTGTTTGTGTATAAATGTATTTAAGTTTGCAAAAAAAAAAACAAAATTTAAATACGAAAACTGTT
Organism: Microdon myrmicae; assembly: GCA_963931805.1. Classification (NCBI taxonomy): domain Eukaryota; kingdom Metazoa; phylum Arthropoda; class Insecta; order Diptera; family Syrphidae; genus Microdon; species Microdon myrmicae. The sequence goes on from OZ007497.1 coordinate 212,785,951, forward strand.
TGTAGGTGTTAATTTTTTTACCAGCAGTGCCTTTAGTACAACGACCGCCCTTTCGCCTCCGGCACATATCATACCTAAGAATGAAGGGGATTTCCAAATCAAAAAGATACATTTTCAACATATGTAAAATCATTTAAGAGATAAGTAGTCATGTAGTTGTACTTATTCGTCGTCTTCATTTAGGTCCTTAATTTTTTTTTTAATTGTTATATTTTTTTAAAATCTTGTTTTTACAAGAAGCAGAAGGCACGAAAACTTACTTTGTTATCGCCACAGCAATATCGTAAACTGGTAACCTGCGTTCTCGGAAAAGGTATTTACCCATATCTGTTAATGCCGCAGCGGAGTCAATAGCATCCCTTCCCACACGATTCCTTTCAAAGTACGGGGTGGCATCTCTTCCCTGAAATATGAAAGATAATATATATTAGACAGATAAAATAGATAAAATATTATGATACACAATTACTTAGAATTTAATGGCAAATGTTTATGTTTTCGATTGGGCGTTATTTTAAGGTACTTACTCCCAGATGTACATGATCTACCCCTTAGATGGCGAGATTGTTATTTGAAAATTATTATGATCAAAAATAGGAACATTACAAAGCTTAAGTTAGCCGTTTTAAGATACTATATTGCTTAGCAGTTTTTTGACAGCTAGCAATTTTTTTTTTAAAAGACTTCTCTCGGGAGAGGCGAACCTATAGCGACGAGTGGGTGCCCCGAGATGCCATCAAATAACTGTTGCAGTTCTTTTTGAATAGTTTCAGGTTGTAACGCTCCGGGAACACTCGCGTGGGAAGGGATTTTCACAGCTTTCCCGCTCTGTAACGGAACGAGTTCTGTTGCAGCGATGTTCGCGCCGTCGAGAGATGAACCACAAACGGGTGCGATCCGTCGGATTGTCTTGTGGAGCGCATATACGACGAATTGCATGGAACAATGCCAAGAATCTCCGAAGAACAGTACCCGTGATAATATCTGTAAAACAGACAGAGGTCGGCTACGTGCCTTCGATGTGATAGCGACTGTAGTTCCGAGGTCAGCGCCGAGTCCCCGATCAGGCGGATCGCTCGTCTCTGTATGCCCTCAAGTAGGTCGAGGGTATGTTTAGGAGCCGAGCTACAAACATGAGAGCAATATTCGAGTGCGGGTCTAATTTGGGATTTATACAGGAGAAGAAGTTGGGCCGGAATAAAATATTTCTTAGCTCTAAAAAGATAGCTCAGTCTTCCTGAGGCTGACCTGGCGATACTCGACACGTGCTTATGCCAAGATACATTCCCACAGACCGTGACGCCGAGCAATTTCAAACTTTCCCCAGCCTCGAGGGCCCGGCCATTCATCATCAGCTTTGGAACCGATGATCCACTTTTGTTTGTGAATGTTGTATATTGTGTCTTCGCAGCATTGAAGTCGACGAGATTGGCCCTTCTCCACTGTGGATCCTGATTCAGCGAGTCAATCTGTCTACATCTCAGCTGATGCGACGCAGACGCACCAATCTGCCGAACACTCGAAAAGGAGAAAACAAGCGTACTATCATCCGCAAAACTGAACACTTTGTTATCCGTTGTCTCCAACAAATCATTTATGTGAAGCAAGAACAAGGTTGGAGCCAAAATAGAACCTTGGGGCACCCCGGCGTTAACAGGATACAGTTCCGAACACTCGCCGCCCACAACAACCCGGATCGATGGATTCTCGAGAAAGCTCTTCGTCTAGTCCCAAAGCTGTTGGGAAAGTCCATATGAACGAAGTTTGCTCAGCAATGCCCCGTGCCAGACGCGGTCAAAAGCCTTGGGGATATCCAATGCGACCGCCCTTGACTCACCATGCCGTTCAATCGCAGATGTCCATATATCGGTTATAAGTGTCAAAATGTCTCCTGTGGACCGCCTGCCACGGAATCCGTATTGATGATCATTGAGAAGTCCGTTGCACTCCAAATACTTAACCAACTCTGTATTGATGACTTTTTCCATTACCTTAGATAAAATAGACAGCAATGCTATCGGACGGTAATTTTGTGGGAGACACTTTTTTCCCGTCTTTGGGATTGGCTGAACTCGAGCGATTTTCCAGCAGGCTGGAAAGGTCCTCCGTGCATAAGATAAGCGGAAGAGTCTGCCAAGAACCGGCGATAGTTCTGGAGCACAATTCTTAAGGACTATTGCTGGTATTCCGTCCGGGCCGGTTGCCTTCCTACAATCCAGTTCACGTAGAATGCGTTGAATAGTGCGGGGACGAAATCTCACATCCCGCATCGAAGAGCGTACCGGCGAGATCGCAGGTAGCTCCAAAAGGTCGGGATCGAGGTTTGAATTCGCGGAAAATAAATTCGCGAACACATTCGCTTTATCCTTTGAATTCGTGACTAACGTCCAGCTGTCTGTCACCAACGGAGGGAAAGAGGAGGATGCGAAGTTACCGCGGACAGCTTTTGCCATTGACTGGAAGGAGCGCGAACCAGTTGGGCACCGAAGGAGCTTATTGATCACCCTGTCCTTCTGAGCCTTCTTCGCGGTATCAATCGCCTGGTTGCACGTGTTTCTGATTCTAAAAAAATTCACTCTGTTAACATCGGTGGGATTGGAGCGCCATTCTCGAAAAGCTCTGGTTTCTGCCGCTGTAATCAGCTCGCATTTTTTATCAAATCAAGGTTTATCACACGAACTTCGTTTGATGGAATGTGGAATATACATATCCATCCCGAGAAGAATAATCTCTGATACCGACTCCGCGCAAGCGTTAACATCGAAGTTTCCGAAGCACACCTCGGACCATGGAAGGGATGCGAAGAAATTTCGCAAATCGTCCCAGTTAGCAGCCCCATACTTCCATACATTGGGAAGCTGCCTAGGCCAGTTATTCGCTTGATATGCAAGTGCTTGCGCGACAGATACCAAGCAGTGATCTGAGTTTTCCAGTAGCACAGAAACCTCTACGGTATAAATACTCGGTTCGGATGTCAAAAACAGATCCAGGACGTTCGCATAATCGCCTCGGGCATCCGGCACTCGCGTTGGTTCCCCCACACAAATACATGCAGCGGCACCCTGAGAACGGTTGGCGCAAGGCTAATAACCTTGCCCCGAAAAATAAATTATTATGGACAGTTTAACAAGTCTCGAATATGGACCCGATACCGGTGGAGAGACTTGCTAAATAAGCTCAAGATCGGATCTCTTCTTAGACAAAAAAGACAACCCCCAAAATGCAGTTTCCCTCCTCTATCGTGTTTTTTTCGAAAAGCTAAGGATAGACGAATACCTAATAATGATATCTTCATCTCCCCAGCCCGACAAGGTTTTAATATCGCCGATAGGGATAAGGTAAATAAGTATAGCCAACACTCACGGATGAAGAAGGAACCACACATCTGTAATCCCAAAATATGTAATATCTTAAGCGCTTTACCCCATTCCTTTTTTCTCCTCATTTTCTGTTTACTTTCTTTTAGTTTATTTCTCTAGTTTTCATTTTAATTTGAATTAGTTGTAATTTTAAATCTAACATTAGGGATTATATAAAATAGTAATATATACATATTTATATATATATACATATATATATACATATATATACATATATATATATATATATATATATATATATATATATATATATATAGATATAGATATAAAATTAAAAAAAAATAAAAATCAAAAAACAAATTAAAAAAAAATTAAAAAAAATAAAAAAAATATAAAAAAAATAGAAAAAATAGAGAAAATAGAAAAAAAAAAAAATTAAATAAAAAAAAACTTAAAAATAAAAATAAATAAATAAAAATAAAATTAAAAGAAAAAAAAATTAATAAAAAAATTCAATAAGAAAATCGTGTGTATTAATCAGAACGAGTTTTTTTCCAATTTCTTTTGGAATCCATTTCTAATTTTGTTGTGGTTCGGGTTGAAAGCAACGGGCGTGTAAACCCAGGTTCTTTTCGGCGATGGTGTCTTCGGTTAGTTTCGAAGATTAGCCGTCGTCGAGAAGAGACCTTCGTCAGGGCGGTAATGTGTTCGAAAGAGATAAAAAAAAAGAAAAAAAGAAACGAACGGGAAGTGATGATTATCCGTTGCGAAAAGCATAATGAAAAAGAAGAATAAGCGAAAACGTTTTCTTTCTGTTGTGTAGTACAAAATTCATAAAAGCGCGTTAACTATTCGTGTCTTTGTCCGTGTCGCTTCTTTTAAGATTAAAAGTCATCCGGTGATATATATATATATATATATATATATATATATATATATATATATATATATATATATATATATATATATATATATATATATATATATATATATATATATATATATATATACGAGGGTTGCCTTTTATATTCCGGGATTAGAGAACAAAAACAAATATTGATCATCGAAAATCACTTTATTGTTTTTCAAAATATTCCCCATGAAGATCTATACACTTTTGCATGCGTTTGAACCAATTGTCGAAGCACTTTTGCCACTCTGATTGAGGTATCTCCAACACATGCATTCTGAATGCAGCAACCGCTTCTTCAGGTGTCGAAAAACGTTGACCTCTCAGTTTGTTTTTTACGTACGGGAATAAAAAGAAGTCATTCGGTGCCAAGTCAGGACTATACGGCGGATGACCCATCAAATTGATGTTTTAGGTGCCCAAAAATGAAGTTGTCGCAGCCGATGTGTGAGAGCTCGCATTGTCGTGGTGAAGAGTGATCCGTCTTCGGCGGTTGGTTTTCCTGATTTCTTGGAAGACAACTGGCAAACAAATGGTTGTGTACCACTCAGAATTGACTGTTCTGTGTTGTTCTAGTGGTACGGTTGCGACATGTCCAGTTTTTCCGAAAAAACAAGCAACCATTTGCTTGGAAGTGCTTCGTGCGCGAACAACTTTTGTTGGATTTGGCTCATTTTGAAACACCCAGACAGTCGACTGCTGTTTACTTTCGGGCTCATACGCGTAAATCCACGATTCATCACCTGTCACGATGCCATAGACGTGTTTCGAAGCACCGCGACCGTATTTTTTGAGCATTTCTTTCGACCAATCGACACGAGCCTTTTTTTTCGGCGATTGACAAATTGTGTGGGATCCAACGCGAACAAATTTTTATGACAGTCAAATGTTTATGCAATATTGAATGTATGCTGGTCCCACTAACGCCTATGGTTGTCTCAATCTCACGATAGGTCACATGACGATCTTCCAATATCAGTTCGCGCACAGCATCAGTGGTTTTCGGAACAACAACTGATTTTGGACGACCTTCACGAAATTCATCTTGGAGTGAACTACGACCACGATTGAATTCACCATACCATCGATAAACACTGGTCCTTGATGGAGCTTCATCGCCAAAAATTGAATTAAGTTCATCCATGCACTGTTGCTGAGTTAATCCACGCCGAAAGTTGTAAAAAATAATCGCACGAAAATGTTGACGATTTGATTCCATTTTTGGGCCGAGATGAATCTTTTAAGTTACTGTAAACAACACAAATAGCGCTCGTATGTCAAAACGTTCTGAGTGCGTATAACCTCAAAAATGTCCAATTTTACGCCAGAGCTGTCAATTGCCGGATTGCAACGCTAGGGTTGCCAAATTCCGAAACATAAGAGGAAACCCTCTTATATATATATATATATATATATATATATATATATATATATATATATATATATATATATATATATATATATATATATATATATATATATTATTTACTGGCCTGTAGGAACCCGGAAGGTCATGACGTCACCGACTCGGCTCCGCCATTGTTCCCTGTCCTGTGCACTCTCCTTCCACGTTCGGTCATCCGATCCGATCTTCTCGAGGTCCAATCTAACATTGTCCTCTCATCTCCGTCGCGGCCGTCCTGTCGGTCTCTTCCCCGTTAGTTTACCGTCAAGAAATCTATGCACGGCCCTATCATCGCCCATTCGCGCTACGTGTCCGGCCCATCTTAATCTTCGTGACTTGATCACTCTCACTATTGTAGGTTTGCGGTATAGCTCTTCCAATTCGTGGTTGTGGAATTTCCTCCATTGTCCTGATTCCTCGTCGTATTTACCGCCAAATATACCCCATAAAACTTGATTCTCGAATATATATATATATATATATATATATATATATATATATATATATATATATATATATATATATATATATATATATATTAGTGTAACGTTTAAAAATAAAATACGTCGTGGGAAAGCAGGGGAGGAGTTCCTGCGGTCTTAAAAGATATTTGTTCGTGCTTATGCTTTGCCAGTTTGTACCTGATAAATTAAAAATAAATATTGTAAGTGAGAAGACAACGAGGTGTTTTAATATTACTTCCCTAGTCATCGTTGGATACCATGGATTTACGCCCAGCGCTGAGACTGCACCGGCGATTCTTGGCGGCGCCTCCCAGGTATATGTGAAGTAACCACCAAACATTAAATTATCAAATTGGAATAGGTATGTGGAATTTTTGGATCCTGTAATTAGTGAAATACATAAGGTGCCTGACTTCATTTTGCGCTGTCTCTGCAATTAGGCAACGGCACCTTGTACATTGCATGTACCGTAGACCCGTTACTACCTAAGTACCGCAACTGCTGAAACCCCCGCATATCAGCATTATTGTTCCAAACCAACGGGAACAATTGGCGCAGCCCCCCTTTGTATTCATCTCTTCACATAACTACTTTGCACCTTGAACCTATAGTGTTCGATTAGTAAATTAAAAGTTCTAACCACCAAATACACTGTAATTAACCGCCAAGACATCCATTACAATTGGCATAGCCGCGCCCCTGCATTTTGATTTGCGCCTTACCATCGGCGACTACATCTATTACGAAGTTGTGCGGCATTTAGCAACACTATGACGTTTTCAAATCTAACCCATCGTATTTCAAACTTTAACATTTGAAGCAGCCAAAGTACAAGTAGAGGAAACGGTCATGAATTCCTGGCAACGGTACATTTCTGAACAATAAGTATCAACCATAGCATTCCTGGCAAAACTGCATACTCCCACTTAACGTATTTGGTCTAACATTCTCATGCAAACAATACATAGCATTAATACACCACATTATTACGTTACAAAATTAATAACACCACGTTATTTGGCGCAGTCGATTCTTGCTCCGGCAGAACATATACTAGACTTGTAACATTGGACAAATTAAAATATAATGTGACGCATATGACAATCAGTACTAGAATATTCTAGAAAGCCCGAAACATAGTACTAGATTATTCTAGAAAATACTGGAGAACTGGAAACTAGGAGCAGTAGAAAATTCGAGGCTATGGAACGGACGGAAACGATACCCCGAATCAGAATGAGGAAATGGTATAAATACGTCACACACAGATCAATAAGAAGAAGTAAGCAGTAAAAGACGAGATAAGTACAGAAGCGATAAGTCAAGAAATCGTTAAGTGTACGGTAAAAGTAACGGATGTTATTAACGGACTAATAAACTGTTACATTAATTCAAAATCGATTTAACGGCTCTTATTTATTAAAAATAATTAATCCAGGGAACCCTAAGCTCGCTGCAATAACATTAGCGGATTACAAAACATTTTCATTAGCAGAAATTAAAAATATAACATTGGTTTACATTTTGGCATAGTCGACAAAATACAACAACAGTTTATTATTATCACATTAACAAAATAAAACATGGGCGCAGCCCACGTATCATAACATAGACCAAATATTATAACATAGACCAAAAATTATAACATTGGCACATATCATAACATTGGCGCAGCCCACCAATTGTAACATGAGGTAAAATATGCAAAGAAAACCTCATATCATTCAGCCTGACCACAATTTGAGAATATTGGGTGTCTTCATCCTAAACTATAATTCAATTCCTATATTTGTTCAGGGAATTCATTTCCATTATCATTACACATTATCTCACGATCGATTTTAATCGGATCTACTCAGTTAAAAATTAATTTCAGATGAGCAATGATAATCGTTCTTTAGTCGAAACACACGAATATGAAATACTCTGCCTGTTCATGTGCTTCTCCTCAATAATACTCAGGCATCCAAGACAAATATTAATATATCAATTCCCGCTTTGTTTACCCCACCTCCACCTTCCGCTTTGAAGGTCAACTTTCTGGAACAATATCGTGTAAAAAAGAAAGAATAATAACAGATTGCCATCAATCTGTTAGGGGCGCCAATTACAAAAGTCTAAATACTAAACTATTTAAGTTTATTAAGGAAAATTGAGAAGTACATTTAAAGTGTACATAAAACTTAAAAAAGAAACAAAAAACAAAATTTATATACAAAGTAATGTGGAACGACCCTGACAAGGTTCCTGGACAAATCTAGCTCATACCTATTTATTTTGAAATTCCCTCTCTTATCCCATGAAATAAACAAAGCAGGGAATTTACTTAAGCTTGACTAGTCACACAAAACATAAATGTATTGCGTCACATAAATTAACCTACAAATGCCGGTTTCACTAAGGAGTCGTCATAGGAAAAGGTCAGATCCCCCCAGCAAAAGTGTTTTTGTTTGTTGTCGTTTTTGCTTTGTGCAATTTCCAATCGAAAAGGTTTGTCGTATCTTTTCGCTACTACTTGTCGATGTTCCTAGATTGTTTGACGAGTTTGTCTAGTTACCTTTTATTTATGTAACTAACGGCCTTGCCCCTATGTAGATAGGCCGGCATTTGCGCTATACAGGTGATTTCATAACCCAACCAATTGCATAAAACATCTACGAGCTTCGAAGTGTCGGCTCATCCGATTTGTGGTTTACATTCAAACTGGTTGTAAGAAGAAGTAGCATCTTATTGGATTGACTTTTAAAGACTAGCAGCGTCAATTAAACGGCTTCAACTGCAGACAAGATGTAAATTAAAAGTATATCCACTTCATGTCTCGTAATATAGTGTTACGTAAGGAAGATTCTTTTCATGAAGAAAAAAACAAAAACAAAAAAATATAAAAACGAGAAGCACATTGCAAAAAACTTTCACTTTGTTGCAAGCGATGAGTGGGAGAAAAGTGCACGACTTCTTAGGCACCTCTGATTACTCGTGTTGATAGATGAACGCGGTTTTTGAATGGTTTGCAAAGATCTGAGGATCAGCGTAGAATTGTGAATGAGCTTCAAGAGTTCTGTGAAATTAATATCGAGCAGAAGTGATTATCACGTATTTCAGTCGTGAACTTTAACGAGTTGTTTTCGATATACTCTGAGAAGATTGGCTGTGATGAATATACTATGGCTAACAATGGAGGATAAAAGCAAGTATGAGCAAATAAAAATAGAAAGATGCTGTTGCTATTTGAATTGTGCACCTGAGTATTGTTATTACATATTAGGGTGGGCATCTTGCTTTGTTTATTAACTTGATTTCATAATATATTCGCATAAAAGGATTTTTTTTTTAAACCTAGAGAGGGTCAATACACAGAGAGAATAGAAAAAGTGAAGATAGAGAAAGGAAGTGTCGAGGCAAGTTGTATTCGCAACGGATCTCATGCATGTAGTTCGACTGAAGAAGAATTCTATGTGCTCACCAGTCCATCTAAGACTATCTTCGAATGCTATTATAAATAGTATGCGTCTCATCAGCTGAGTTAGTAAGAAGATTGTGGTATGTTTTTGACGGTGCATACGTAAGTCAGTGAAGTGGTAGGATGAGTCCCAATGGTATGGCGAAATATACATCCAATTAAGCTATATGTTCCGTGAAATGGTTGGAAGAAACCCTTAAATACTTTTCAAAGCTTGGCTGCTGACTTCTTGAAAGATGTGAAGAACATGCATTTTCTGATTGACGCTTTCGTGAACAACTATTTTATGAAACAAAACGAACTCCCTGATTTTGTTGACCTCTGTTAAACAGAAATTAAATTAAACAGTGCTGTGAGTTAAGTAGATATCTCCTTCTTCTGTAAAGAACAAGTCTATTCAGAGATTCTTCTCGATCTCTGGTTGCGGCCTCCAGCGTGGTTCCTCTATCCAGAGGGAAGAGTGATGACCGCTGTTGAGGGGAAAAAGACCGCGTTGAGGGTTTTTCTTTTTATTTTAAATATACCTATACTTATACTTATATTTATACTTCTTTTTATTTTAAATATACCTATACTTATACTTATACTTATACTTATAATTATACTTATACTTATAATTATACTTATACTTATACTTATAATTATACTTATACTTATACTTATACTTATGCTTATACTTATACTTATACTTATACTTATACTTATACTTATACTTATACTTATACTTATACTTATACTTATACTTATACTTATACTTATACTTATACTTATACTTATACTTATACTTATACTTATACTTATACTTATACTTATACTTATACTTATACTTATACTTATACTTATACTTATACTTATACTTATACTTATACTTATACTTATACTTATACTTATACTTATACTTATACTTATACTTATACTTATACTTATACTTATACTTATACTTATACTTATACTTATACTTTTACTTTTACTTTTACTTATACTTATACTTATACTTATACTTATACTTATACTTATACTTATACTTATACTTATACTTATACTTATACTTATACTTATACTTATACTTATACTTATACTTATACTTATACTTATACTTATACTTATACTTATAGTTATACTTATACTTATAGTTATACTTATACTTATACTTATACTTATGCTTATGCTTATACTTATATTTATACTTATACTTATACTTATACTTATACTTATACTTATACTTATACTTATACTTATACTTATATTTATACTTATACTTATACTTATACTTATACTTATACTTATACTTATACTTATAGTTATACTTATACTTATACTTATACTTATACTTATACTTATACTTATACTTATACTTATACTTATACTTATACTTATACTTATACTTATACTTATACTTATACTTATACTTATACTTATACTTATACTTATACTTATACTTATACTTATACTTATACTTATACTTATACTTATACTTATACTTATACTTATACTTATACTTATACTTATACTTATACTTATACTTATACTTATACTTATACTTATACTTATACTTATACTTATACTTATACTTATACTTATACTTATACTTATACTTATACTTATACTTATACTTATACTTATACTTATACTTATGCTTATACTTATACTTATACTTATACTTATACTTATACTTATACTTATACTTATACTTATACTTATACTTATACTTATACTTATACTTATACTTATACTTATACTTATACTTATAATTATACTTATACTTATAGTTGTAGTTGTAGTTGTAGTTGTAGTTGTAGTTTTAGTTTTAGTTTTAGTTTTAGTTTTAGTTTTAGTTTTAGTTGGAGTTGGAGTTGGAGTTGGAGTTGTACTTAAAAAGGAAAATAAAAGTTCTGTATTTTAATACGAACACTCCCTTACACTTTTTTTAGGATCAATCAATCTCAAAATGTCAGTCAAGATTTACATGTTTATCATAGTAAGGTTCACGAACGACTGACGTTTGAAAAATTACTATAAAAATTCTGAGTCGGCGGTGGGAAGTTTAAGAGCGCTTACTTCATATTTCGATCATAATAATCATGCTATAGTTGATAAATTCGCGCTAAAATATTCACTATTGGATGTTCCTGTGTCGGTAACTCAATTCTACACTGTTCAGAGAAATGGGGAATTGCTCAAACCATTTTGTGGCAAATTTTACGTAAAGATCTTGACGTCTCTAACAGATACACACACAATGCAGTAGTGAAGAACACCGAACGAAAAATTGAATAAGAAAATACATCAGAGCCGTATACCATAGCGATAACAAAGTAATTCACATCAGCGGAATATACTTGAGTTTAAAAATCGAATTTTAAACACGGCCTGTAGCCTGATGTGTTCCGCTTTGGTTCAATTTTTGGTGATTCTAACTGTCATAGCGTCAGTTCGAATCACATGTTCTTCAATATCATTCCAAACGCTATACTTCCTTACAAGATCAAATTAATTCAAAGAAGGGAATGTTTTGATCATTTGAATCGTTCCAATGGGGATGTAAAAAAATGGCGCTATGTCTCTATTGAAAACCCTAGAAAAATGGAAGTCACCCTTTATAATGCAAATAAGGACATCACCCTGTCTCGATAGCGCAACTAATTTGGCAACCCAATTTTTTAGGTTATTTAAAAATGATCGACGCTCTTGATGGTTATTTCGAGTTATGTTTTTTATTTTAAAAAAAGCGACCGTCTTCGTCGATCATCTTTATTTTAAACATATTTTCAAGTCCTTTAAATGTTGGCTCATTTTAATCAGGGATGTAAACGCAATGATTTGCGGATGTAATCTAAACACTCTTGAAATGCGTGTGTATCCCTAGCATATTTGTTTTTCACCCACGATTTTTAGGTAATGTTTTTATGTTACTTTTGATTGATCACCGGAACTTATTACTTTGAGAAGTGTGTATCGTGTATCATATAAAAACAAACGTTACATTGTGGCCACCCACCACGTATTTGGTTATTACGTGGGTGGTAGCACTTGTCGATTGTATCAGCATAGAGTTTATTAAGATGGAGGTGTCTTTATATTCCTTGTTTACCCCATATTTTAGGTGGATGCTTACATGCGATTCCTGTTTGATCATCGGCACTTGCTTCTTTGGGAGTTTGTATCACGATGCCAAGCAACTTGTGTGTCCATTGGTGGTCAATCCATTGGTTTTTTGTGGGTGGCACCATTAGAAAGTTGTGCCATTATAGAGTTTATTGAGACGGGGGCTCAGTTCCTTGATTATGCATTTCAGGGCATAAGCACTTTCATAGGTTTACCCATGAATAATTTGGAGTGTTGATCAACCAAAAATACAGGTGAATTATCGTTAACTGAATCCCAGTATTGTACGGGATGGCTACAATGGGTATGCGTTTGCCACTGGCATTTTTGTGCCAAGCAATTTTATAGTAAGGCATCATGATGTTGATGGCGCAAGGCTAATAACCTTGCCCGGAAAAACGAATTATTATGGACAATTTAACAAGTCTCGGATATGGACCGGATGGTGGTGTAGAGACTTGCTAAATAAGGCCAAGACCGAATCCCGGTTGTAGTGCCGATGATGATGATGATCATGATGTTGAGCTCAAATACGGATTATAACCAAAGAGGCACGTTTGTCGAAAATATTCCCATGCCCGGCAATAGAATCAATCGGATATTTGAATAACCGAAATTGGCTGCGTATGATATAGCTGAATACATTGAGTCAAAGAAGTTCGCCAAGGGTGGAGAGGAAAACCCTGTCCGCGCGTTGTTAGCACGCCCGACATCACGCACCAGCTCAGGAATTGATTTGTGAACATGCGATGCTGTCAATCCGAAAATTGCCAACGGTTGGTGGTGTGAGCGAAAGAAATATATATCGAGTAGTCGAAGAGGACCTCCGCTATGAGTTTTATACAATTAAGATGGGATAGCTGGTTTTAGAAGCATTTAGGGCAAATCGAGATGAACGCTGGATCCTGCTCTTATGATTTTTGGGAAACAATGCTTTCGGAGGACTCAAGTTTTTTTTGACGAGGACATCTTTACTGTGGATGCAAAAATAAGTTGAACAAAGGACCGTTGCTTCATGCATAGCCCGGAAGATTACCCTGTTGCGAGGACATTTCCGATGAATGTTCACATACTGAATGTGAACATGAGGGCGCACTATTTCTTTTAAGAAAGGGAAAAACGCCACAAAAGAAGTTTATTTGGAAGTTCTCGTAAATGTGGTGAAGATGTGGATGGAAACAGTGTCATCTGGAGAGCCTGCCCACAGTCAATCGTTTGGTTCACTATTTAGCAAGTGGTACCGTCTTGCTGAAACCATACTATACAGTTTCAGCCACAAACTTCTGTTAACATGTCGCGGTTGAATTCGCAGCTCACGGTACCTGTTTGTTGGGCGTTGTTTTTGAAGAAGTGTAGACCTATAACACCGTCAGTCCGTAGAAGTCGCAAGATATAGTGATTCTTTTTCGATCCACAGGGTCTCTCTTGGAATTTCATCGGCGCAAATGCAACAATTCTGCTTGTTGAAGTTCATTGAGACGGAAGTGAGCCTGGTAGTTAAGGATGATTTTGCCATATGTTGAGGTCCGTCGCCGTGCTTCCTCGGTTGAGGGAAGAGCGGGGACCTTTTATTTTTAATTGCTTAATTTTGTAAAACCTTTCTCTTCGGTATTAGACATTCCTCTATCACCGATATCCAAAAATTCGTTATAGACAGAACCATCGATTTGAAATCATCGACTTGTTAATGTATATTTGAATTAATAATAATCAACGGAAATTGTGTTCACAGCTATCAATAAATTTTTCTTTGACAGTCCTCACTTCCAAATCTCCTCTGAACTTCCTCTATTCTATTTTTTTTTCTCTGACTTTTAACAACAATTCATTTGAACGAAAATCCAAGTTACTCTGTTTTCAATAAATAAAAAGGTGCAGGTTATTAAGTGTGCTGTAACTGGTAATATTGTGAATGTTTATGAATGGTATGTATTAAGTGAGAATGTAATATATGTTAAGTGAAGTTTTTAAGGATGTGTTAGGAGATTCAGTGTTAAATTTAATAAGGGTAGTATTCTGGAATACAACATCCCACCCTTCTTCGAGAAAGAAAATTATCCTTGAAGAGAATAATTTTCTAGTAACTATATATTAAATTAAGATTAATTAAAAACTTGGATTTTCGTTCAATTACATTACAAAGGTTTTCAAAATTAATCTTTCATCAAAGGTTACAATAATCAAAAAGTTCTTAATACTAGAAAAATAATCTATTTACATTATATATTAACTAAATTTTTTCAATAATCAAAAAGTTCTTAACACTAGAAAAATAGTCAAAATAATTATTATTAATTATTGTATCTTGGAGTGAATATTCTATTAAAAATTATTATTAAATCTATTTTCTCTAGAGTAGAAGTAAACGCCTCGAAGTATTCAAGGCAAATAGAAGTTATCAACTGAATTTTTTCTCTATGACTTTTCACATTCAATTCGGACGAAAATCCAAGTTGCTATGTTTTCAATAAATCAAAAGGTGCAGGTTATTAAGTGTGCTGTAACTGGTAATATTGTGAATGTTTATGAATGGTATGTATTAAGTGAGAATGTAATATATGTTAAGTGAAGTTTTTAAGGATGTGTTAGGAGATTCTGTGTTAAATTTAATAAGGGTAGTATTCTGGAATACAACAGAATCATGCTGAACGGCACTCTTCAATCTATAGTATTCGGTCGACTCAGATAGAGAGGAAACAAGGCAAATCGGAAGGAGACACACAGCCATACCTTTCGAACGACTGTAATGATCAATATACACCAAATCTAAGATTTCACGTACCCTTTTGTCCCGAATTAAAAGAACCAGCGATACGTCTTAGAGTTAGTCCCGCAGACAATATGTACACGACTCTTTTAATTGATACCGGCGCCGACCTAAGCCTTCTAAAATCATCGTGCTTAAAGAATCAGAAAAAAGATGACAAGATCTACACAATATCCACACTAGCAGGTGATTCTTTAAAAACCCTGGGGACGGTAAGTGGTACCCTAGAAGTAAAAACCCAGGATCATACCATGCTCATGGATCATCCTTTCCACCTACTCACCGAACAAATAAATCTGCCTTATGACGGAATCATAGGAAACGATTTTTTATTTAAATATAGATGTGTAGTCGATTTCAAGGAACACCTCCTGAAGATTCCAATGTCAAAGGGTAATGATAGTGAGCATCGAAGAAAGCCATACGGCTCTACAAATGAATCACGAGCCACCTGTTCAGACCTTCAGTTCGAATCAAAAGGAAAAAGTAATAGTTCTAAACAGAATAGAAAGCGAAAACAGAGAAGATTGGGTGACAAAGTTTCAGCAGCAAAGACTGAAGTACAAAATGTTCCAGCAGCACATAAGACTGAAAGAGCAACTTTCACTTTAAAACCCAGAAGCCAACAAATTGTAGACTTTCCGTTAACTAGTAAACACCAGGACATGTCCGGCGATATAATCATTCAAAAAAAACGAATCATGCCAGGAATATACGTGGGCGATACCTTAACCAGCCCCAAGAGCTCCAAATTAAAGGTGTTAATGATGAACACTTCGGAAGCAGAACAAACGGTGAATACTAAAGACGTTGACTTCAAATGGGACAAGCTAAGTGATTTCAACCTAATCTCTAGTCAATCCGACGACCTAATCAAAGGCAGGTTAAATAAATTAACATCAATAATCAATCTCAGCCACTGTAATTGTGAAGAAAAACAATCTATCCTTCAAATATGTAGAGAATACAATGATTTATTTTTTCTCGAAGGTGACAACCTCTCATTCACAGAAGCGCTGAAACATAAAATCATTACTGACCCGTACAAGCCGCCCGTATTTACCAAACCGTACAGGCTCCCGGACACACAAAAAACCGAGATACACAAACAGGTGAATGACATGCTACAAAGTGGTATTATCCAACCCAGTGCTAGTCCTTGGAACTCCCCCTTGCTCTTGGTACCAAAAAAGGCTGACAGGGAAGGTAATAAGAGATGGAGAGTTGTGGTTGATTTCCGTAAGTTAAACGAAGTAACTGTTGCCGATGCATATCCGTTACCAAATATCACGGACATACTAGATCAACTAGGGAGGGCAACTTATTTTAGCACCCTCGACCTGGCAAGCGGATTTCATCAAATCCTAATGGACAATGAAGACAAGTGCAAAACCGGCTTCAGTACCCCTTATGGACATTATGAATATAACCGTATGCCGTTTGGTCTACGAAACGCGCCCGCAACTTTTCAACGTTTAATGAACAACGTTTTAATGGGATTACAAGGATTCGACTGCTTTGTATACATCGATGACATAGTCCTTTACGGATATAACCTGCAAGAACACAACGCAAAGCTTATACGAATTTTTAATTGTTTACGTCAGAATAACCTTAAGCTTCAACCAGATAAATGTACTTTTCTGAAGAAGGAGCTAATGTATCTGGGTCATGTAATTTCCGAACACGGTCTTAAACCAGACCCCGAAAAGATTAAAGCTGCTAAAACATATCCCACACCGAAGAATGTCAAGGGAGTAAAATCATTCCTCGGATTCATAGGATACTACCGGCGATTCATAAACAATTTCTCAACCATAGCAAAGCCTCTAACGAAGTTACTAAAGAAAACCGAAGCATTTAAATGGGACCCCTTCTGTGATGAAGCCTTTCATACGTTAAAAAATAAACTTATAGAACCTCCCATATTAGCTTACCCTGACTTCAATCAAGACTTTATAGTAACTACGGACGCTAGCGACGTTGGAATAGGCGCGGTCTTATCGCAGGGAGAAATTGGCCAGGACAAAGCTATTTGTTATGCTAGCCGTACCCTTAACGACGCCGAATCCAGGTACAGCACGACAGAAAAGGAACTACTGGCAATCATCTACGCCGTCAAACAATTTCGCCCCTACATCTACGGACGAAGGTTCACAATATGTACAGACCATAAACCACTACAGTGGCTCATAAATCTGAAGGACCCGACATCAAGATTGGCTCGTTGGAGAATATTGCTGGAAGAATATGAATACCAAATTATTTACAAGGCCGGAAAATACAACTCCAACGCAGATGCACTTAGCCGCCTCCCTATTCACCTCCAAGACACACAAGAGGTAGGCAAGGTACTAGTTACCACTAGAAGCAAAACAAGAGGTCAAGGCACCGCTGAACAATTAGTAGCCGCTAGTGAGGAAATTACTCTCCGACATACCGAATGTAAGATAATCGAAATTTCTAAACCCATAGAGTATGCCAAAACCCGGTCACCCATTCAGATCTTTATATTACCCAATAAAGAAGGCCAAGCCGAAAAGATACTTAAAACCATCCCTACCTATACACGTCCGAATCCAAACGAAATAAAATTATACCCAAACACGACTAAATCCCCTTCATATATTGTTACTACGTTGCCACTAAACATAGAAACCGAACCCAGCTTTGAACAAACACTCAGCAAAATTCATAACTATTGTAAAAAGGAAAAGGTAAACCATATCGACATTTCTATCCCAAAACAAGATCCAATAAACATTCGCACAAACCAAGATCACCGTGTATCTTTACTCTGACAAAAGAATCTATATCGAAGACCGACAGGATATCGCTCAAATCCTCCGTGACTTCCATAATTCACCTTTTGGAGGGCACCAGGGAGTCTCCCGCACAATCAAACGTGTTAAAACAAGGTACTTTTGGCCAACCCTCATAAAAGACACGAAAGAATTCATCCGCAAATGCGACTCGTGTCAAAGAAACAAACTAACGCTAAACAGAAAAATCCCAATGAAAATCACAACAACAAGTACAACCCCCTTCGAACGAGTAGCTCTAGATATTGTTGGCCCGCTCCCAACTAGTTACGAAGGTAATAAATACATATTAACGTTCCAAGATGACTTAACAAAGTTCACTGAAGCTATACCGCTACCCAATGCGGAAGCACCCACCATAGCTCGTAGTTTTGTGGAGAAAATCATATGTCGTTTCGGAATACCCGACGCGGTATTAACGGACCAAGGCACCAATTTCCTAAGCCACCTTTTTAAAGAAATATGCAAGATTCTAAAAATCAAAAAGATACAAACAACACCTTATCATCCCCAAACAAATGGAGCCTTAGAACGTAGCCACCGAACGTTGGCCGAATATCTCAGACACTACGTTAACAAGGACCAACTCTCATGGGATACTTGGCTACCATATTCAATGTTTGTGTATAACACCACACCGCACAGTAGCACCGCATTTAGCCCTTTTGAATTACTCTATGGTTTTCCTGCACGAATACCGAATTCGCTCAGCATAAATCCGCAAACGTCATACAACTACGAGAACTACGCTAACGAACTAAAAGCCCGCTTACAGTACGGTTACAAGATTGCTAAAAACATATTGCAGGACAAAAAGGAAAAATCTAAAGCGTGTTATGACAAAGGGACAAGCCATAAAACATTCAAAGTTGGCGACAAAGTACTCATAAAAAACCATACCAGGAAAAATAAGCTCGCTCCCTTATGGGAGGGTCCCTACGAAATACACCACATAGTATCCGATGAAAACTCAGAAATCAAAATAGGAAATAAATTCAAAGTTTTACACAATAATAATATAAAACTATTTTCGGAATAAATAAATAACCCATACACACAACATAACCAAATTTTTAACAATTATCTTAAAATTAAACACGGTTGGAAAATTTTCCATAAATTTAAGGAAAAGATAAACGCATAACAAATGGCCTTTGTTTTTTTATTCAATATATATGAAATAATCTAACAATTGTAGGAAATGACGGAAATGAAAAAAAAAAAAAAAAAAAAAAAAAAAAAAAAAAAAAAAAAAAAAAAAAAAAGTTAATGAGGGGGACGAAAGAAAGAAAATTTTAGAGGTAATATATATTGGAAATTTTAGAATTTATATATATTCGAACGAAAAAGGAAAGAAAGGAAATTTTATTGGTAATATATATATTAGAAATTTTGGAATTAATATATATACGGAAATGAGAATTTTGAAACAATAATATTAATATTATATATTTAATATAATAAGTAATAATGATTTTTAGATAAGAAAAGAAAAGGTTCCAAGGAGAAATATTTAAATTTAGTTAATATATAATGTAAATAGACTATTTTGGACTATTTTTCTAGTGTTAAGAACTTTTTGAGTATTGGAAAAATTTAGTTAATATATAATGTAAATAGATTAATTTTCTAGTATTAAGAACTTTTTGATTATTGTAACCTTTGATGAAAGATTAATTTTGAAAACCTTTGTAATGTAATTGAACGAAAATCCAAGTTTTTAATTAATCTTAATTTAATATATAGTTACTAGAAAATTATTCTCTTCAAGGATAATTTTCTTTCTCGAAGAAGGGTGGGATGTTGTATTCCAGAATACTACCCTTATTAAATTTAACACTGAATCTCCTAACACATCCTTAAAAACTTCACTTAACATATATTACATTCTCACTTAATACATACCATTCATAAACATTCACAATATTACCAGTTACAGCACACTTAATAACCTGCACCTTTTGATTTATTGAAAACATAGCAACTTGGATTTTCGTCCGAATTGAATGTGAAAAGTCATAGAGAAAAAATTCAGTTGATAACTTCTATTTGCCTTGAATACTTCGAGGCGTTTACTTCTACTCTAGAGAAAATAGATTTAATAATAATTTTTAATAGAATATTCACTCCAAGATACAATAACCAGAGATTTGTGTTTATAAAAATATTTTGCAACGAGATCAAATAAAAGCCCGACATAAAATAAAACTGATATGGACATTTTTAAATAGCCGGCTGCAAATAAAAATCTAAGAAGAAGGAAAGGCACCAAGCGAGAGTTAAGTAATATATCTTTAGTGACAGTTCGACATAGCCATCTGCATAATATTCCCGTGATAAGTTTCAACCAGAAGACGAAATGTAGAACAGGACCAGCATTTTTCAAGAAGAAAAGGAATAATAAAAGGTCCCCGCTCTTCCCTCAACCGAGGAAGCACGGCGCCGGACTACAACACATACATGAAAAGCACTGCCACTATTCATGCATTCATTGAGCGTATTAACGACACTAGAATAGGCGGCTGGCTTCAAGTTGTATGATAAATGGTTTAAATTTTTCATCAAAATCTTGAACAACGTTAGTCGCTGACGAGGGTGTGTTTTCAGGGCTTCGTTCACCACCGACGCAGTTTTTGAATTCTGACGCGATCTTCCACATTTTAAGCTCAGTAGGCCGATGATGCTGATTGAAAAAACGTGTTTTTTTTTAGAACTCATTCTCGTAAAACGTTTGAACTGTTTTAAAACCTTGCTCGACTGCGTGTTTGTGTGTGTTTCAACTTCACAAGTATCGAAAAAAATTTGAGGTTGCGCCGTCGTTCTTGATTCATTTTGTATACCTCTAAAGTGAACACATTGTAAATAAATAAATCGCACAAAAATTAAAATCGTAAATGCAAATTACTACCTGCAAAACTTCTCTACTATTGGGTGTCGCTGACTGGTAAATGTTCAATTCCAAATAAATCTAAAAAGGCAATATATTTCAATTCGTTCTCCTCAACTACCTTTTTTTGCCTGTCTAGAGAATTAACGCCTTATTGAAAGACCCAATTTGTTGACAAATTAACAGCCATAAAACCAACACCCGACCTGAATATTATTAATTGATGTTGGCATTTTCCTTCCATAGATAACATTTAATCCTCTCCCAATGTCACCAAGCAAACAGTGTTGTAAACCCTACACCGAGTATTTAAGACAACCTGACATAATCTCTTGTTAAAATTAATTTAAAAACTGACTGGTTAATTATAGTGTGTTCAACGTAATCAATAAATTTGCTTTTGTGTCCACGGCAAGGTTAATCGGATGATTTTGAATCCACAACAAAACATATCCCTTCTGAATGTGGAGCCGGCTATCGTATCACAACAATGCAAAGGTCAATTATACTGGGTTGCTTATTGTTTCTCGAATTTATGGCAAGCATTTATATGTGGAATGTTTCATGGAATTTTGTCTTTTTAATGAGCGTTAATGTTTATTGCTTGAAATCCGACCTTATATATATTTTAACTGCTTATTTATTTTAGGTTCCACATATGGGAAAAGGTGATATTGCAGCAGAAGTTCTGCGGCTTATGCTGGAAAGAAATAAGCCTTATTCGGTGAATGAAATTGTGGAGAAGTGCGGCAAGGAGTTCGGAAAGTCGTCAATTCAAAAGTAACTGTCAACCATTTTTTTTTGTGGAACGCATTTAAACATTTTTATTGTTTTGTTTAGGACATTGGAGTTGCTTGTGTCTCAAGAGAAAGTAGTCGAAAAAACCTTTGGAAAGCAGAAGATCTACTTTGTTCGGATTACGGGATGTAATGTAAGGCAGTACCATGACTTTTAGGGCATAGCCATTCATATTCAAACGTTTTAGGTAAAGGGTGAAGTTGACAGTTTAACCAAGGAACACTCGACCTTAAACTTAACTCTTAAATCCAAGCAAGAGAAGATTAATCAACTAGAGACTGAGTTGAAATCTTTTGCAGCAATTCCAAACTTGGAGAGTTTGACTGCTGAAAAAGCTGAATTGCAAGACGCAGTTGATGAGCTCACAGCGAAACTTGATCATATTCGAGGTAAAGAGTGTGCAGTCAAGGTATAATGTAGTCACTGATGCTTTTACAACAAACCTAATTAACCCGTCCTATTTGGTAGTTTTCTAAAGATGATGTTCAGAAAATTGAGAAAATGCAGGCGAATAATTTAAGTGCATACAGGAAGCGGAAGCGAATATGCAATGACATGTTGGAAGCAATTCTCGAAGGCTACCCGAAGTCAAAGAAGCATCTAATTGAAGACACCGGCATAGAGACCGACGAAGCTGTAGGATTTTCAATTCCGAAATAGCATGGGAACTAAGTTGATTAATCGGTGTTAATATGAATTACTTCATTTGCACTACGGAAGTGCTTGAGATGCTCCCTGATGGTAAATGTAAATAGTGCCCCTAAGTTAAATAAATATAAATGGAATAATTTCTGATCAAAACTTCATAATTGTGTTTCATTTTATTAAGTAAAGCTTTGCATTAACTTAAACATTAAATTAAATATTGGGTCGAATCGAACACGAGTATGCGGTGGCTTTAAATTACATCATTGTAAAGTTACAGAACACATTTCTTGAGCGAGGCGACTCGTCGTTTGTTGATAGTGTGAAAATACGCAGAAGTAAATAACAACAGCCGAAAATATGATGGCCAATCACTTGGAACCCCCCGGAAATTTCGATAACGTCGGTTTTTGTAGTTGTTCATAGGAAAAGAATTAGTTCAATACAGACACTCAATTTGGCTGTTCGCATTTAACATTGCTAAATTTGTTATTGTGACCACTTAAGGGGACATTCCGGTTTATTCGGTTCAAAAAATCATTTTTTTTTCTTAATCGATAGTTTTATCCTTAAAAAATAATATGTTACAATTTGGAAACGAAATCTTAGGCGGTTCCAAAGTTATAGGTCGTTAAAGGGTAAACGTGTACAATTTAATTTCATATACTAGTAATATAGGTTCCCCACTTGGTAGAAACCTTGACGTGGTGCGGGGCTTAAACTACAATGAATCACTCAGGCTATGCTGACGGAAGCATACACTTCCAGTAGGGCCATCCATGTCAGACAGGCTAGCGAGGAGTAACACACAAAGATCTACCACCCCTAATCCAGGGTGTTACGCGTCACCGTGCCCATTGGATGGTTTGCAGCTAGAGGTATACCGGCTGTATTATAACGGCGACTCTTTGACACTGGAACGAATCAGAGCAGCAAGCAGACCTTACCATATCAAAGAGGGGCTCTGATGTGGTGGACTATCTGAAACCCCAGAGTGTTCCCACGAAATCAATATACTTTTTTCATTCTATAGAGATAAGATTGCTGTCCTAAAACTCTTAAATACTAGTTGTAAAATATAAATATTAATATAATATAAAAATTTCACGAAAAACCCGGTAGGCGTAGGTGTGATCAGCCGACACTACCATAAGGGAACAAATCATCAAGAAAACACCGACTTGGTAAAAAGAAGACGTAGGGAAAAACGGAAAAAGCGGAAAATAGGCGTCGGAACGTGGAATGTTCGAACGTTATATAAACCAGGCGCGATACCGACGATCGTAGAAAACACGAAACAATATAAAATGGACATCGTCGCGCTTTAGGAAGTCCGATTCCCACATCAAGTTATCGAAACCAACGGTTTTACACTGGTGTGTGGAGGTACCGATATAATGGGTGTACAACTTTGCTTCCGCCGTTTTGCAATAGATAGCTGTAGCGGTAAGTGGTAGTTGAAATAAATAGATCATAGATGTCATACAATAAGCTTAGGTATTTGTAAACATAACGCCATCGAAATATTAGTCGATTTGTGTCTGCATCATAAAGTTATTCTCGATTAAACATGTCAGCTTACGAGCCAAATTCTCGTCATTGGCGGGACGTAATTTTCTGCTTTAATATGAAGAAATCTGCGGCTGAGGCTCATCGAATGCTCTCAAATACCTATGGTGGGGCCGCTATTAGTGAAAGAACGTGCCGAGAGCGGTTTCATGGGCATATCCCGGCCATGCTTCGTCGACGGCCAAATCGAATATCCACGGTTCCAAGGTCATGCTCAGTATTTGGTAGGACCGGCCCGGCGTAGTGTATTATGAGTTGTTAAAACCGACTGAAACAATCACAAGCAATCGTTATCGAACGCAATTAATGTGTTTGAGCCGAGCATTGAAAGACATTCGGGATTTTCGGGAAAAAACGGCGGAAGCGAAGTTGTACACCTAATACATAACCTCGAAACCGGCTTCATCATAAGCACGAAGATTACACCCTATGTAAAAGATGTGGAATTTATTAATGACCGAATGTCGGCGCTAAAAACACAGGCCCCATGGTACAACTATGTATTTATGAACGTACACGCCTCAATAGAATCTACGGACGAAGAAACGAAGGACACGTTCTACGAGACCCTAGAGGAAGTGTTTGATGGGATCTTGTGTCGGTTCTACGAACCACACAATCCACTATTGGTCGAGATGTCGTCGTTCCACCAAGGAACACACTCACCTATAGGTAAATTACACGTGCCCACAGACACGTGTCCTCAAAAGTCCTCCACCACACCTGAAACGAAGGTAACATACATCTGGGAGGCAACAGCCCCACGTGCCGACAGACACGTGGGTCACAAGTCCGACCAATCGTCCTACGCTTGCACGGCGATCGAAGGACACAACAAACTGGCATACATAGCCTTACCAAGGACATTTAACGCATCGTCCTAAATTCCTGAAAATAATTCTATACATCATACAGGCATCGAAAACCTGATCAGCGCCCCTGTTAGCCAGCGTCACCTGCAAACATGCAAATATAATCCGAGCCTTGCCGCCAGCTAAGATACGGGACACAATTACCATTGTATACCGAAATCCCTTATAGCACCATTGTCCTAATTGCGCTACAGGCTATTAAGCAGCTACACAATGTTCCTATGATGCCCCTTTGTTTCCTTCCTCTCTTCTCAATTCCGTTTTCACATGAGCTTCGCTGCATGAGAAAACAATAGATCTATTAGCACACGTGCTAAGATCAACCAGAGAGAACATTCGAGATACAGGATCCGCGCAACGCAACCGTAGCGATAGACAGTCGTCAATTAGCAGTCTACTTCGAGAACAGTCGTCACAGAGAACCCGAACGAGGAGGTTAGTCCGCGCCGCGTTAAGTTAACCAAACATTACGTACTCTTTCACCAGTGCTAAAGGACGAAATATTAAACGTGTGTGTGACAGTCGTCAAGTAACATTCACAGAGGTCAGATCCTCCATTACCACGAGAGTCGTTTCGTGTGTCGTCGCTGATAGAAAACGAAACGTAAATCAATCGCCAAAGGTCGCGAGTGTGTCGAGCGTAACGTGTCGGCGCGTACTTAAGTGTTATATCAGTGAATACCTTTGTAAAATCAGCACGGGCGTTCCAGTGTAGTGAATCCTGGATTTAATAACGATCAAATAAAGAAACATATAAAACAAACCTTTCGCTGTGTTTTTATTAAAGTTCCCTTTCGCTCCATTGTGCATTCGTTCGGCGGAACACTTTACCGTCATCATCAAACATTCCACGTGATCACCAAAATCCGCCAAAATCTCATCATTCGATGTTAAAATCCTCCTCGGAGACCTCAATCCGAAAATTGGAGAGGAAGATATCTACCAAGCAACTATAGGTAAAGAAAGCCTACACGACGTATCAAATGATAATGGAATTCCAATTATTACGTTCGCAGCGTCAAGAGGTTTGGCAGTGAAAAGCACGATGTTCAAGCACAAGTAGATACATAAAGCCACATGGATATCACCCGATGGCGTAACGCGTAACCAAATAGACGACTTTCACATAGACAAAAGCCACTTGAATATCGTTGACGTAAGATCATATAGAGGAGCAGATTGCGACTCCGATCATCTCCTAGTGATGGACAAACTCAGGAGTTGCCTCGCAGCAATCCCACATGGGCAGTCACGGGAGACGAGCAAAAAGTTCGACATTGATAAACTAAAAGACCTGCACAAAAAAGCCGAATATCAAGACGAACTAACGAATAGATTTAGCATCCTAGAGAATGGGAGCAGTGGGGAAGAGGAAACCAATAGTATGGACACTAAATGGACATCGATCAGAGACACAATCAAACAAACAGCCCAAAAGGTATTACGATTTAAGAAAACAATTAAGTCCAAACCTTGGTTTTACGATGAGTGCAGAGCGAAGATCGAACAACGTAAAGGCCTCAGAATGATCCACTTAGAATGATATGATGAAGTCAACGCAGAAAGATACGCGACAATTGGGAAAGAGACAATGAGACTCTTCAAACGCAAAAACGCGAATGGGACAAGACTCGGATCGAAAAAAATCCTAGAAAATGCCAGAGCAAAGAACATCAGAGGTTTGTATGTCGGCATAAATTCAATTAGAAATTGCCACCGAGGGAGAGCCAAATAATCCGAGACACAAACGGCTGTCTGGTGACAGAAACAAAAAATAACGTGACAAGATGGAAGCAGTACTTTGAAAACTTGCTCAATGTGCGCACCCATCAACCACAAGTAAACGCACCAGACGTACATACAGCCGAGCTTCAGATCCCAGAGCCCTCTCTCGACGAAATTGTAGACGCAATAAATCGATTGAAAAACAACAAAGCTCCCGGAGTCGACTGCATACCGGAAGAGCTTGTGAAGCATGGAGGAGAGGCAACCGCTCGAAAGATCCACCAGCTCATCAAAACAATATGGGATAAGGAAGTCAGTCCGGAAGAATGGAAAACCGCAATAGTCATCCCCATTTTCAAAAAAGGCGACAGATCTGACTGCGAAAATTACAGAGGAATATCATTGCTCCCAATCACATACAAAATATTAACAAATGTCATACTGGCAAGAATCACACCGTACGCAGAAGAAATATTGGGAGACTACCAATGCGGATTCCGTCGGAACCGGTCAACAAGCGACCAGATGTTCACAATAAGGCAACTGCTGGAAAAGAAGTGGGAATACGGAGAGACGGTTCACCAACAGTTCGTGGACTTCAAAAAAGCCTACGACTCAGTCGCAAGGCAAAGACTCTGCAATATTGTAGTTGAACTGGGAATCCCGAAAAAAATATGCCACCCCCATTCAAATTTGCATGAACGAAAACAAAGGGCGAGTTAAAATAGAAAACCACCTCTCAGAACCATTTGAAATCCAGGACGGACTAAAACAGGGAGATGGTCTATCACCGTGTCGTTTTAACCTTGTGCTCAAGTATGTTATCAGAAAGGTCCAAGACTACAACATGGCCGGATCATCCCTGAAGGGGATCACACACGTGCTCGCATATGCGGATGACATCGCCCATTTTGGGCGATAATCTAGAAACTATAAATAAAAACTGTGAAAACATCATGCAAGCGGCAGAAGAGGTGGGCCTCAAAATAAATGAAGACAAAACAAAATACATGATTACGACGAGAGCAGGTGGAACGCAGGGAACACATATAAACGTCAGAGGCAAGATATTTGAAAAAGTTAAAGAATTTAAATATCTGGGAACGATACTGACGGTCAGTAACGAAATGCCGAAGGAAATTAACAAAAGACTGCATTCCGGCAACGCTAGTTGGCACGTAGTCAGTAAACTGCTGAAATTCAAACTGCTATCACGTAACATAAAGTTCCATGTCTATAGAACCATAATCATGCCGATTGCTCTATACGGATGCGAAACATGGGCTCTCACAAAACGGGAAGAAAACAATTCCACGTATACGAGAATAAAGTTTTAAGGGGTATCTTTGCAGGTAAATATGACGAGGAGGAAAGAAAAATAATTTTTGATTTAAAAATAAAGTAAAATAAAACCAAATTTCTCCTGGCGACAAAGTACTTTTTGAACTTGGCCCTAGAGTAGGATTTGACTACTCGTCACAAGCAAGCAAAGGTGAAGAAAACGAAAAATTCCTATCAGTATATAACAGAACGTTGCGGCAGGACAATGGAGGAAACTCCACAACCACGAATTGGAAGAGCTATATCGCAAACCTACAATCGTGAGAGTGTGGGGGTTCTCTATACCGCACGGAGAACCAACCCACAATTCCTACCTAATTTTGACCACCAACAGCGCGTCACCATAGCCCAACGCCCCGATTCAACTTGCAAGAATACATTTCCCCTATCTGCAACAGCATCCATTCCCAAATCTGCAATAGCATACATTCCCAAACTTGCAAAGATTTCATTTCCCAATCGGCAACGGCATATATTTCCCAATCTGCAATAGAATGCATTTTTAAAACCTACAACAGAATACATTTTAAATCATCTCCCTCATCTACACCAAACCGCATTTAGTTTTCCCCGAGAACCATTCCGACTCACTTCTTACTTAAACCATTGTTCTTGCTTGCAACCAAGCAGCATTAATTTTCCCCGAAAACTATCCCGACTCACTTTTACTTAAACCATTTTCCTCGCTTGGAACCAAGCAGCATTTAGTTTCCCCGAAAACCATTTTGGATCCCGTCCTACCTAAACCATTTAAAATAATACCAATTCTCGTTACTGGTAAGTCACCAGCACGATGCGTTGCATTTCCACGAAAGAACCATCGCGACGACCAAGACCCATGTTCCTTTGTCCAACCGACAACCCATGCCCATACTAGGTTAGGCCTCCGAAACCGATTTCTCCGTATACACAGCAACAGAGGAATCTAATTCAGCCCGTACGGCAGAAATTTCCCGAAACTACATTTTCTACGTCGGCATAGCAACCCTCCCCAGTAAGTGGCAGTGAGTTTACTTAGCGATGACTCCACTGCCCCGACACCCCGGAATGGATTCTTGCATTCATTCAGTGAGTCGTCAATCAACCATCACTGCGCGCACGTCAAGAGTCGCCTTACAACCGCCGCGATCACACGGGGGCATGCATACCCCCGTGTGTAAAGTAAAGTCGAGCCGCATCGCGCGAGTCCCAATTTAAGTCGAGTTAGATACATTGCGAAACACGCACGCCCGAGCCGAGTAGGAAACCCGCGCCATTATATTAATCAAAAGGAAGAGAATTTAAAAAACCGTATTCAACTTCGGTAGTGTACGCGTGAACAATAATTACAAAATAAACGATCGTGAATACGGAAAGCTTAATAAACAATGTAATACTTTGTTGAAGCCTTGTAGCTCAGTGGATAAAATAAAGTCGGAAATTAACAGAGATCGATAGCTTTCTATACGAAGGTTTGTGTACAAAACTGCTCTTTGTACTCCATGTGCCTAAGTGCTACTGACTTGTAAATTGCGGTAATGGCGCAATATTTTACAGAAGATTGAAGAATTAAAAAAAAACGAAGTTCAACGAAGCCCGGGTGTTTCATTTGTGGTGTTTCCTCCCTGCGGATGACAGTTTCGCATCAGATTCTCAAGTGCTCGTAACGTGCCGGAAGTGCGATCTTCTAGCGGACGGATACCAGTGAATAACTTCGAGGTGCGATCCAATTAATCAAACCTTTAAAATAGTTGCAAACGATCCGAACTGACTCAGTGGTGACTGTCCCTTGGCTTGATTTCCGTCGGTAGGTGATAGTGAACCCGTGGCGTACGTCGGCGCCCATAGGTTAACCCCCACAAGAGTAACCAAGTCGCGAAGATTAAGATGGGCCGGACATGTAGCCTGAATGGGCAACGATAGGACCGTGCGTAGAATTCTTGACGGTAGACTATGGGAAATGGACCGGTAGGACGGCCACGACGGAGATGGGAGGACAATGTTAGGTTTGGCCTTGAGGAGATCGGATCAGATGGTCAAACGTGGAAGGAGAGTGCACAGGACAGGGGACGATGGCGGAGTCGAGTCGGTGAGGTATAATAATAATAATAAGTAATATAGGTTAATTTATAGAAACAAACATATTACATCATCTTGTGATTTTCTTTCTTGTCAGCAATTCACCGACAAAACCATCAGAAGCTTATTGAAGAAATGTTAAAACAATGAAATATCAAGTACACCGGGCAACCCCTATTTTGGATTTTTTTTATTGCAACACGTAAAGGGGATCTTAAGCAATGGCTGAGTTGGTAAGGAGATTGTATCTTGCGTTTGATTATGTAAACCTGGGTTCAACTGACGACTTTTGCTATTGTGTAGTTCGGTACAATTACTGAGTAGTAGGTAGGGTCCCAAACCCCAGCCGCCCGGTGAAATACCACACCATTACGCTATAAGCTTCGTGAAATTGTTAGGAAAAATCCTTAAGCATCTTTCGGAGCTTGGGTGATGAACCCGGTCGAGAAAAAAAATAGCATCTCAGGGCACTGACTTAGCACTACAGGTTCGCCTCTCCTGGGAGAAGTAAATAAAAAAAGTCGCGTGGTACTTCAGTTGCTTTTATTAGTTCGTGCGATTAATTTTATGTGGAATATACAGCAAACTTTCACACACGGACTTTCACACGTGTTTCCGATAAATCCCCCACATACAAATTGTGTATTGAGTGAAAAAACTGCATGCGAGTGTAGTGTAATCCGGAAAAATTACATATCCACTTCCAAAAATCGGATGTATCACTATTTTCAAATAATTTTTGTCACTAACGACTTGGTAATGTGAGGGCGACGTAATATTCGTTACGGAGATGGCGGCGATTTTCGGTTCGGCTGATGTTATAAGTGGAAAACATCTATAGCAATCGCCTTCGCTCATTCTAGTTTACATATAACTACGAAGCGAGTTGGTATTCAGTATCGGGTGGTTGCAATGACATGAGAGTTTCGCGTCAACTAGTGGGATTTTTTCGGCTTAAAACATAACTCTTCTACCATGTCTGTTTATATATCTAAACTCAAACCACAAATTATTGCACTAAGCAAAACCCAAGTAATAATTATATAGATATTTTTGATATTCAGCTACATTCATAGGATATGATATTGGCTGCCAGCCTTTGTCACAATATGTTCCAACCCAAATTTCTTGTAGCTGAAACTTCACGTTCGTGAGCATATTATTCGTTTTGCTTTCTATACAGAAACTTGAATTTGAATAGAAATGCGTCCTCAAATGAATTGGCTGCTCTGTCAGGGTCTATTGATACTAGATCCTGTATCCCTATACTAATATATACGACGGCAATTTCATAAGTCAGTGATTTTTTGAATTTCCCGCGCAGTAACTTTAATTGCAACATTCCTTTCGTCATGTACGATTTATAAATAGACTACTGTCAAACTTTGAGCAAGCTGCGTTATTGAGTTTGTGTTTGACAGCCATTGAAACAAGACAACCTCGTGAATTTTAACGAAAATGGAAAAATGTGAATTTTTTTGCTGATTAACCATTTTTTTGGCATAAAAAAACCATCACCGAAATCAAGAAAACGCTTGATAACTATTATGGGGACTCTGACACGTCAATTTCAATGGTTAAGAAGTAGTTTACTGACTTCGTCACGCTAGAAATCGTCGATAAAATCCATGGAATGATATTGGACGATGGGAGAATGAAAGTGCGTGAGGTAACTGATGCTGTAGGCATCTCAACTGAGCGGGTACATAAAATTTTACATGAATACTTGGATATGGCAAAACGTTATTGCGCACCCTCGACCATAAGCGCAACTGCGTGACCACTTCAAAGGTGTGTTTGGTGTTGTTCTGTCGCAAACCAAGTTTTTCCGCGGTTTCGTTACTGTGGACGAAACCTGGATCCATCACAACACATCAAAGATTAAGGAACAATTAACAGTGGGTTAACGTGCAACAAAGAAAACCAAGAAGGTCATGGCCACCGTTTTTGGGATACACGCGGTGTTATTCACATCGATTACCTTAAAAAAGTAATCAAGGCATAGCGACAATGTAAAGAGGCCTGTTTTTATTTATTTTATTTTTCTTTTATTACACTTCTCTCGGGAGACGAACCTATAGCGCCAACACGGCGACCCGAGATGAACCGTAAAGTGGTGCGATCGATCTGATTGTCTTGGGGAACGCATATAAACCGAATTGCGTGGACCAATACCACGAATCTCCGAAGAACAGTACCCGTGATAATATCTGTAAAAAAGACAGAGGTCAGCTACCCGCCTTCGATGTGATAGCGACAGAAGTTCCAACGTCAGCGCCGTGTCCCTGATCAGGCGCACGGCTTATCTCTGTATGCTCCCAAGTAGGTTCAGGGCATGCTTAGGTGCAGAGCTCCAAACATGAAAGCAATATTCGAGCGCGGGTCTAATTCGGGTTTTGTACAGGAGAAAAAGTTGGACCGGAGTAAAATATTTGTTGGCTCTAAACACAAAGCTCAGTTTTCCAGTGGCGGACCTGGCGATGTATAGCACGTGTTTATGCCACGATATATTCCCACAGACCGTGATGCCGAGCAATTTAATGCTTTCTCCAGATTCGAAGCCTTGGCCATTCATCAATAGCTGTGGAACCCATTATTCACTTTTCTTTGTGAATGTTGTATATTGTGTGTAGGTTGCATTGACGTCGACGAAAATGGCCTTTCCCCACTGCGGGAATCGATCCCGTTTCAGAGAGTCGATCTGGCTACATAGCTGATGCGACGTTGGTGCACTAATAGGCCGATCACTCGAAAAAGAGGAAACAAGCGTACTATCATCTGTAAAACTGAACACTTTGTTATTCGTTGACTCCAACAAATCATTTATGTGAACCAAAAACAAGGTTGGAGCCAAAATAGAACCTTGAGACAGCCCGAAGTAAACAGGATAAAGATCCGAACACTCGCCGTCTACAACCACCCGGATCGATCGATTTTCGAGGAAGCTCCTCACCTAGTCGCGAAGCTGCTGGAAAAGTCCCTATGAACGAAGCTGTTTCAGCAATGCTCCGTGCCAGACGCTATCAAAAGCCTTGGAGATATCCAATGTGACCGCTCTTGACTTACCATGCCCTTCAATCTCAGATGTCCATTTCATTTTTGCAACATTTTTTATTTTCGTTTTATATTCTTATTTTCTAAATTATATGCTAGACAAAAAATGCTTAAATTCTAGCTTAATTATCTTATATTATAACTTACTGGTCCTACGCAGACACTCTAAGCTAAACATTACATGACTATTGCATAATTTGCCTTTCGGCGCCGCAGATGTCTATATGGGTAATATGGGTTAGAAGGTCTGTGGTGTTTCTAACAGATACGCAGATAGTGTACAAGCAAATAGTGAAGAACAATACCGAAAGAAAATCGAATAGGCAAATGATCTGTGCCGTATACCATAGCAAAAATAAACAACACTTTGCTTCTCACCCGTTTCTCCATGTGTTCAATTCACCATCTTCACTATCTTTGCTTAACGTAACAATCCCGACGTGATCTGTGTATAAACTGCACACAACCTTCCATTGATAAACAGGACTTTACTACTACAGTCCCGACTTCTTCACAGAGCACCGGCTCATTCGCCTGCTCCGACGTTCTCTCGCTCTCCACGCTCCTGGCTCCGTCGTTCGCATACAAAGTTTATCGTAACAAAGTTACTGAGGAGGGAGTAGTATGGCGTTTCTATCAGATACATACACACACACAATATACAAGCATATACCATATATTAATAGAATACATGGTGAGTTCCAAACAGGCATTGTCCGTAGCAAATAATATTCTATGTGATATGATGCAGCAGTTGCGACGCGACGAGTGGATTAGCAAGTAATCTCCGTCCTGCCCTGTGATGGAATATCTCCGTGGGAATCAACGGGGGTATGTGTCTGGCGGGAGGCGGTTTTAGTCGGTAAAAGTCCGGCATACCTCTGGATCCTTTGAAGATTTCCAAAAAAAAAAAAAAAAAAACAATATACAAGCAAATAGTGAAGAACAATACCTAAGGAAAATTAAATAAACAAATCATCTGAGCCGTATATCATAACAAAAACATAGTAATTCCACATCAGTTGAGTGTACTTCAGTTTAGAAATCGATTTCGAACAGGCGGCAGTGGTCTGATGTGTTGAGCATTGGTTCAATCTTTGAGTGTTTCTAACCGTCATTGCGTCGCTTCGAATTACACGTTTTTTGCTTTCGTCACAAACGCCATAGGTCTCCCGTTGATCGCCTGTAAGGGAATCCACGTTGTAGATCATTCGGAAACCTGTTGCATTCCAAATATTTCATTAATTCGGCATTGATAACCTTTTCCGTCACCTTAGATACGAGGACAGGTCAATAAGTATTTAGAACATTAGTGCGATTTTCTTTTATTTTCTCATTTAACTGGCCTAATAATGATGCATAATGCTGTCCAGTTATTCCCTGTCCCTTTTCTAAATAGTCAATGAAGATAATACCACGTGCCTCCCAAAAGACAGTAGCGATAACCTTTCCAGCTGATTTCACCCTTGGCTTCTTTGGAGCCCGTTCGCCTTTATCAATCCACTGGTTTGACTGTTCTTTCGTCTCGGGGGTGTAGTGGTGTATCCATCTTTCATCTACAGTTACAAATCTGCGCAGAAACTCTTGGAAAGGTGTAGGGGAGAACTAGTTTGAGGGAGGGTGAGGAGAGGATTGCAGGGTAGAGGGATCATTGGAGGGAGGGGGCGGATTTATGGCGGGTTTAATCTGAGACGTCGTTTAAGAGCGGGAGTGTAGATGTTGAAATCGAAGGAGGTGGGGAAAGAGTTGGCTTGTCGTAGCATACGCGAGATGGGTTCGTTAGCGCCGTAAGAAGTGTGATGAGCGGGCACGTAAAACAGTCGAAGGTTACGTACGTTACGGGGGTTTGTGTGCAATGTTAAAGTGGAGAGCAAGTTTGGGCAATTGATTGAGCCAGACAGAAGGCGATGGACAAAGATGATATCGGCATGGATTCTGCGCCCTTCAAGTGTGTTTAGATTGATTAGACGGAGCCGGCTTGTGTATGGTGGTAGAATCAGCCGATTTTCCCAGTTTAGTCCGCGGGGGGCGAAACGCAAGAAACGACG
Source organism: Microdon myrmicae (assembly GCA_963931805.1). NCBI lineage: Eukaryota > Metazoa > Arthropoda > Insecta > Diptera > Syrphidae > Microdon > Microdon myrmicae. The sequence goes on from OZ007497.1 coordinate 212,821,201, forward strand.
TTGAACTCCCTCAATCCTGCGAATGTGAGTCACTTGATACGGGGACCAGACCTGACTAGCGTATTCGAGTGGTGCCGGACAAAAGTTGTGTAGAGTGATCGGGTGACATAGGGGTTAAGGAATTCCTTCGAGCAGCGTTTGACAAACCCAAGGGCGGCGTTGGCCTTGAGGATTATGTAATCAATATGTGCGGTAAATTTGAGCTCCTTGTCGCATAGGACGCCCAGATCGCGAATCAATTCAATCGATGTTATCGGTTGGTTCAGTAAGAGATAGGAGCGTGGGTGAGTGGGGGAACTCTTCCGAGAGAAGGTGGTTGTGTGACATTTGGCGATATTCATTTCTAGGCAATTATTTTGGCACCAAGTCGAGAAGCTGTCAAGATCCGATTGGAGAAGTGAGGAGTCCAGGGGAGAGCGGATTGTCTTGAAAATTTTGGAATCATCCGCGTAAAGCAAGATGAAGGCGTGATTAATGCAAGAGCCTATGTCGTTTATGGTTAGGATGATTAGGAGAGGGCCGAGATGACTGCCCTGGGGGACACCTCAGGTTGGGAAAAAGGATCGGAGAGGGTGGATCTAAATCGCACGCGGCAGGTTCGATAACTGAGATAGGATGAGACCCACTTAATCAGCAGGTGCTCGAAACCGAAGGAAACCATAGGAACCCGGAAGTTCATGACCTCGCCGACACGACGCCGTAATGGTTCCCTGTCCTGTGCTATCTCCTTCCACGCTGGACCACCTGATCCGATCTCCTCAAAGTCAAACCTTAGATTGTCCAACCATCTCCGTCGCGGCTGTCCTGCCGGTCTACGCACGGTCCTATTGTTGCCCATTCGCTCCACATGTTCGGCCCATCTTAATCTTCGCTACCCAATTACTCTCAGTATTGTACGTTTGCGGTGTAGCTCTTCCAATTCGTGGTTGTGGAGTTTCCTCCATTGTGGTAACCACAGTCGCCTGATTTAGTCCCATGACCATGCTGTGTCGGTAACTTTTTACTCCACATGGGAATAATAATTCTCTAACATTGTGTTCCTAGTAACGTTTTACCAAGAAATTTGTCTTGCGCCACGCTCTTAGTTTGCCCAATTTTATTCTGCTCTCTCTTCCTTTTATCGTCAATTTTGGCTGAAGAGGAAAAGTTCTGTAAGTCGTTTGTCTCAGGACTTTGGCTGGTTTAAGGAAAAATTTTCGACAGGCTGTCGTTAACATAGGGGCTCTTCGATAATATAGTGGTTAGTATACCCGCCTGTCACGCGGGAGACCGGGGTTCGAGTCCCCGTCGGGGAGCCTCTGGCGCAAGACTAATGACCTTGCCCGAAAAAAACAAATCATTATGGAAAATTTAACAAGCCTCAGGACTTGCTAAATAAGGCCAAGACCGGTTCCCGGTTGTAGTGCCGACGATGATGATGATGATGTCGTTAACATATCCATCAATATATTAGATAGAGTTGAATGAAATTTCCGAGTTTGAATAAACCTGTGCATTGACAATAACGTACTCTATCGGTCTAATATTGTATTTATAACTATGAGATAGATAAATAAATGTTAGATACTATTCTTGTTGACGGAAAAATAATTACATCGATATCTATATTACCTTTTTCTTAATTGAATTTCTAGATCAACAAGTTCCTGTGCAATACCTTGCATAAATTGGTGTACCCCGATGGCAACTTTTAAAACCTTCTACGCGTGATACTTTTAGGCTATCGCCCAACGCTTGCAATTCGTTAAAATTGTGTGCTATTCATTTGGAATTAAATACTATTAAAGACGTTTATATTCCCCACTGGGGTAGAGCTTTTTATTCTATTTATCACAGCGATACCATTCAATGAACCCCCAACATCGAGGTTAACATTTAAGAACTTTGTACTAATTGCTGAAGGACAGTCAAAACACCTTTCAATTTTTAAACTCCTTTTCATCGACTGCACGTAATTTAAAAATTTTATTACACAAATCTAATCGCATGACCACTGGCAAACCCAACCACTAGTGACAACAAATCGCTTCCCCTTCCCTAAAGACATACGCCTACAGGTATATCCTGTCGTGGCACTCATTAAATATCTATATATCCGTCAGGCAGTATCACAACTCGATTTCCTAGAACTTGTCCAAAAACTTTTCCAGGCGCCAATCATAAGATTGCAACACACTTCTAGTCACTGCTGGTTTTTTGGCAAAGCCGACCGGTTTCCTTTCCAATCGCCGGTGTACACAAAATTTTTCGACGAAAAATAAGAAAAAAAAATCCGTCCCCTATAACATTGGCTAGTTGGTTTGACCCGAAAAAGGAAACACTTCTGGCAAAATGGGTTTTCATTGCGAAATCAATTTGACTGCCCACTCTACGATTCAAAGATTTCAGCCCCACTCAAGGTGTACCTTGTGATATGGTCAATTCAAATCGGCTTGTTGCCTTGATAAGAGCTAATGCCGAAAACCGTAAACTAGGGTATACACAACATACCACATTACAGGCTTGGATTTCTTAATAGTCCTTTGCTAGTATATCATGTAAGTGTCACCACAATGCGGAACCAAGAACTAACCATTAATCGGAGGTTTTACGCCCTCACATCGGTAAGTACCAATTGTATGGCATGTATGTGAATTTGCGGCAAGCTAGTAGCTACAAAACGCTTGTGGGTGGCTCGATCTGAAGGTGAAAGTCAGGTCACAAAATTCGCCAAGAGACTTTGTGGATATAAGCGTAAAAAATAGGCGTGGATATATCGGACAGCTTCTGAATAGACGCGAATGTCCTGAATTCTTTTGATATCAGATGCCGAGTAGGCTTGTCCGGTATTTGAATGGGGTGGTCGCAGTACCATGCGTGGTTTTGAGTTCCATATTTCAATGCTGCTATTGTTTCCCTCTCTTATGCAAGTGCTTTGGAAGTTGGCTAAATTACCAAGAGTTATCTAACCCAAGTACCAGCGAGCGTAGTTGTTTACACAGGTATCTAATGAGGTGACAACAATTGTAAAAACATAATACGCTTGAGTTTATTTGGACGTCTGGCAGGTAAAGCCTATTCAAAGCTATCTTTTGAAAATAAGCATCGTCGTTAAGGAATAATTTTACGGTCTAACGAGTTACATTAAAAGCGGCCATTAACTATTATTCGGACGTAGCTTGATGCGTAAAAGACCAGTGACGAAAAGATGAATAGCTATGTAGCAGCATTCAAGCTGGGAAGGGGACACATTAAGAATTAATAGCTACGATGCTTTTTTGATCTGCGTATTCTGGGATATTTCACTAGAGCGTCGCCGTATTAGAAACAGAAGCTAGCGTGGTCAAAAATGGACTCAAGATAGTAATATATGAAACTTATTCTATTCCCGGAAGCACAAGATCACGAGAACAAGTCTTTTCAACTTTTAAACATATTGCCATTTGCGTGGGTTTGTTGTTGTCGGTAATTGGGCAATCAATTGACCCGTAAAATTTGTATTTCGTGACGAATAAGGGAAGCCACCGATTAACTAAATGAATCCATCTTATAAAATTATAAGACAACCCATGAATCACATGGTGATGATGGATTGTTTATGTGTCGCAGAACGACGTAGATAAATTTAACTTAGACCTATGAATACCCAGATAGTTATATCTCACGTCAAATCATCTCGCCTTTGTCCAGATTGATCATATTCACTGATTGCACACTGAAAATGCAAGAAGCACCACGTAATGGATAACTTTATTGACAAACACAAAAAAGCAAAAAAAAAAAAGGTACCAGCGCAGAAATAGCTTCAAGGAAGTTATACCAAAGCCACAAATCGTGCAATTTATCCGTGAGATATTTGTCTACCATAAGTGTTTTTTTTTCATCATTCCGCTTGGCACGATTACTTCTGCCGCTCAAGCTCGAATGTGGTATCTCTACCCATAAATTAGCGTACGAGAGGGAAATACTTTCGCTTTCTTATTAAATGAATAGGAAGTTATATCGAGATAAAAGATAGACAATCGCGTGCCCGAGTAATGAGATATTCATTTCTGTTGAGAAAATATTTTGTGGAGGTTGCGGGTACTCCTTTACAATAGAAGATGGAAAGGTATTGAGTATGACTTTTGTTTTATATCTGAGAAGATATTCGAGTTTGATGTCTTGTCAAGTTTAGCATCTAATGGATTCGAGTTTATCATATATCTTACATTTTCTGACCGACTATAGGCCTACTTTATTTGGGATATGCATTTGCAATAACCGTAATGACCAATTTTCACGAAATGCACGTTTAAAAGGAATTTCTAATAACTATCTAAAGTTTTTTTTTTTACACACATTGTACATTGAAATTTAATACTTATGTAAAGGTTTTTTTTACACGAATTGTACTTAGAAAAAGGTACGCTTAAAAGTCATAGCGCAGCGAGGTAGCAAGAAAGGGAAAGATTGGCATCTATGTCTATTGAGTTTCTAAAAATTATAAAAACAAAAAAATGCATGATTAGGAAGAATTGTGTTGTTCGGCTAAAGAACGATTCTTCGCGTTTATCCGTACAACTAAAGTTAATTTTGAATGTGAACTGATGCAGACTCCCCTATTAAAAAATGTTGCGAGAAATTGTTTTTTGAGGTGGAGTGCATTTGTGGGTAAATATTAGTTGGTGTGCCGGCACGAGCACGGGTTTACTAATATTCCACGGAGAGAAGATGGAATGGCAGTTGATCACCAAAACGGAGCGGATACAGCACCAAAGTAAAACACGGAGATATAGGTCTGTTATTGACAAGCAAGAACTTTTATTTTCCACGTTAAATATTTAACCAGGTATCCTTATCCTAAAAGCAACCGAAAGACTCGATACAAACAATGTTCCCACAACCGTACATTTGTGTCAATGCGTTTATCGATTACATTATAGTGTTCAACTTCGGCACAATATTCACATCCATTAGTATTTAGTTTGCTTTATTTCTATGGTTTACATTTAGTAGATCTCAACGTTAATGCATATTAAAACGAAAGACATATCGAACCGCGAATTTGTCTACGCGCGGGCACTATCGTGCGCACAGTCCTCATGTAGAAAAACGTCTCCTCTCACTGGTGGCTATTACTCTACTCAGTACTCAACGATTAACCTCGAAAGACACGTGGCGAGTCCACTCTCAGCTAGGGGTGAGTTTTCTTTCTCAAGAGAAACGTGAAGTTTCTCTTTGTGGTGACCAATTGGAGAAGATCGCACTGGGTTGATCTTAGCTAGTGTGCGGCTGATCCATTGTTTATTCATGCTACGAGGTCATGGGTAAACGAAACTGAGAAAAAGCAATAGAACAAAGGGATCATAGGAGATGTGCATGCAGCTGTGTAAATAGACTGTAAGCCATTAGGAAAACTGGTGCTAAAAGCAATTTAGATACACAATGATGATTGTGTACTGTATTTTATGCCGGCGGAAAGGGTCGAATTCTTTGTGTGCATGTTTACATGCTGAAGAATTCGATTCTTGCCGGCTAAACGCGAGATGCGTGAACTGCTTTTGTCGGTTGGACAAAAGGCCGCCGCGACTGTGGATAAGCCAGGAAAATGTGCTGCGCACGTGTGTGGAAGGGTAGGATGGCTGACATGGGCGCCGATAAGGTTTCCCAATGTATGTTGCATGTTAATAATTTTTTTCAGGGAATTTTGGATGATGCATTAAATTCATTCTTTTCAGGGAATTTTGGGTGTGGTGCATTAAATGCATGAACGATGTTCTTGGGTTGGTGAATGTTTGCAGGTAACTGCAGGTTGGCACAGGGAGTTGGTGTTGGAATTGTGGGTGGTTCTTTGCGTACCTTTAAAGAACCCCCACACATTCACATAAGATAGCCAGACCATGATAATAAGATAGCCAGAATACACTGTGGCTATATTCCAAAGTCAGAATTGGCGTCTGGATTCCCAATGACCGTGCCTATCACATCAAGGACATGTGGAGCAGTTTTGAATGTGGGTGACCAAATATGGGGTTCAAGAAATCAATACTCCTTGCAACCGGAATAGCGGGTAATCGTCAACCTACAAGCGGTTTGACGAATCGCAAGTAAGTCCCTTCACCATTTATTTGTTAAATATAATTAATCCAGAGAGGTCCAGAAAGCAACTATTCCCCAAACGCTTTTTGGCAAGGGGAAGTCTAGAGGCTGCTGCCAGGGGATATTCAAATTAGATCAAGAAATGCCCTGTAGCTTCCAGTTAGTAGATTCCCTGTCGGGTTGTCTGCAGACGGCTTGTTGGGTAACGACTTTCTGTGTAGAAATTGTAAAGTTAATGGATCGGGAGATTGTTTGGAATTCCCCCAAACAATCATTAATCCTGTCAGTTTATCCATTAATTTTACAAATGATAGGAAGGGGATGTGGTGTCGAGTCGGTGAGGTCATGAACTTCCGGGTTCCTACAGGCCAATAAATAAAAATAATAATAATAATAATAATAAATAATAGGAAGGGGATGGCACGGCAAAAGGCAGCCGAACGGGAATCCATACCAAGGGCATCTGAGTAGATCCAGACCGCGGTCGGTAGTCACCCGGAAACCCTACCCACACAGCGGAAGGGCTGCGAAAACTTGCCCGGCCCCAGTTACTCCAACATAAAGGCAACATCCCAAAAGCCGAAAGACAACATGAAGGGGGAAGCGTTGGTAGTAGGGCTACCATCAAACCATTCAGAGGTAGACATTTTTCGGAACAGACCGATTATAGTACCGGGACGTACACGAAAGATGATTAGACTTCCCATAGTAATCCGGGCACAGGTAGTTCTGGTGAATAAATAAGTACAATCAGAGACCTTTCTACTTAATTGTATTTTGATTAAGGCGGAGAGTGCCCAGATAGAGGCATTCGAGGATTGACATTTAAGGGTACTCCAAAAACACCTTTTGTGCGAGTTTGTGTTTAAAAAAAAAACTCAATATCATAGATTATCCTCAAACCATCAATCGGATCAAGGTGGAGTTGCTTCCACCAAAGGAATTTTCCTTATTTCCTTTGGAAAGCCGGGAGAATATTCATACCGGTAAGCGAGTATATACGTCAACGGGAATTAATTCTGATAAAGAATCTTCGGACGTGGAACACCTCCAATACATTCGACATCTTTTCTCGAAGGATGCGTCACTATTTGAATCGCCAAAAGATTCAAGGTTGACATAATTACATGAGGAACTCCACTTAGGAAAAAAATCCTAAATCCTCAAGAGTGTCAATCGATAGTGGGAATATGTGAGGAGTTTAATGACATTTCCCACTTCAAAGGCGACCTCCTAACGTATCATCATCATCATCATCATCGTCACTACAACCGGGATCCGGTTTTGGCCTTATTTAACAAGTCTGAGGCTTGTTAAATTTTCCATAATAATTTGTTTTTCCTGGCAAGGCTATTAGCCTTGCGCCGCTTCCTAACGTATACCAGTGCGATAACACATGAAATACCTTTGGTACAGGACCAAGCGCCCATAGACTAAAGAATGTACCGCCTGCCTGAGTGCAAGAAACAGGTGCTAAATGAGCAAGTACGGGATATGCTAGAGAATTAAATCATTCAACTAAGCAAAAGTCCGTGGAACTCACCACTCTTGGTAGTTCTTAAGAAAGCGGGCCTCGATGGAGAGTTGTGGTCGACTTCAGGAAACTGAACGATAAAACGATGGCGATGCGTACCATCTCCCTCGAATAGAGGACATTTTGGACCAGTTCGGCCACACGTTGGGACTGTCGTGTTTAGCAAGGGTACTAAAGAACGTGAATTAAATACACGGAAGTACGGGTTTTTTTTTGTATTGCATGCTTATTAGTTCAAATTTTAATCAGATGCAATAATTTCACGTTAACGAAACATAACATCAAAGGGAATCGAAAAGCAAACATTCAACCTGACATACCAGAGCATTAATGTAGCAAACCACAATTTGTATGGCGAATGAAGATATTCCCATAAACACGCGGCCGTGAAATGACGCGTAGGTGCTGTGATTCCAAACTTTTCAAAGCGAGCGAGTTCGAATAACAACTTCTACTATTTCGCAAGAGGCTATAATTGGTGACCCCGACATAATTTGTGTAGTAGCACAACTCCTTCGCTTGACAAATCAGGACTTTACGTCACTTCATCACACAGGACAGTTAAATGCTCGCCCACTCCATCGCTCTGTCGCGCGAGTTAATCATACGATTGCTCCACAAAAGTTGATCGCAGTCTTGTAGCTGGGAGGAAGTAGTGTGGTACTACATTACGCAAACGGCAGTGAAGGACACAGCAATAAAAGACAATCCAAAAAAAAAGATCGTCCTGGCCTTCGCCGGGTTGAAAGCAATCAGTAACTTTGCCCTGTATGTTCGCTCCCATTCCCTAACGAAATTCTACCCCCAAAACAATTTTTCATGGTTAAAACTGTCCATCGTATACAACATAACAAATTTTTCATCCTTTTCATCCCCTATTTCGCAGTTGCCGTAATTCTTACCCCAAAGAATTGCAAAATTCTCTTCACGAAAACCTTGAATAGTTCCACATACGTTTTTAGATACATTGACCCTTCCCAGCAAATTTGCCGCTTCTTTACCATTATATACTAATGCATCTGAAGATTCATTGGAAGGGGGTTGCGGACGGCGAGAGCCGAAACCAAATTCCAGTAAATCATTAAATGGTAAGGTGGGGGCAAATATGTCCCCGTATATAAGGACCCGGATGAGCGATTTTCTCTCTTGGTGTAATTTGCGCGACGTTGTGTTTTGGAGATAGACTAGTGGTAGTTAAAAATAAAAAGTCTAGTTTGTGTGTGCATCTCTGGAACTGCCATAATTTTATAGTGGATTTTGAACCGATCGAGGAAATACGACTGATTGGATCCTCTACCGACAACCACAGGGTAGGGCGAAGGTAATCAGTTGACCAACCGGAGGGAAGGAAGACGGTAGAATGTCCCAATTTACAAAAACAGATCTAAACAACTAAATACAACACAAGACGACATACTAAACAAGAGCCACGTGAGTACGCTATTGGTTATTATATTTATTTTGTTGTTACAAATATATTTAGCAACATAACTTGCAACAACGCGTTTCCGTAAGAATCTTCCATCCTGGAGGATAAAGTATAATAAATGAATAAATAAAAGTAGTTATAAGAACTAAATAAATAAGAACAGTTCTAATAACTTCTTTTATTTATTCCACTCTCCCCTGTAATGTATCAGCCAAAAGTCCCACTGAATAACAATTACAGCGAAATTTAATCTGAGACCACATATGCTATCGGAGACGAGCACCAATGGACAACATGTTATTCGATAAGCGATCCTATCTAGGACAAGACCTCTATAAAAAGCTGTGAGTAGCTCGACAATTTATTCATGATATGTAATATATCAGGTGGGGCATACATGTTTGCAATTGGTAACACTTGATTTCTTAAAAACCGTTAGAGGGAGGAGCGCGCGAGTTGCGGGAAATTGTGCGTCGTTTTATAAAATTTTAGTCACGATGGAGCGCTTCACGGGAGAACAGCTACTTTTTGTGTAAAACTATTTTACAAAAACAACGATTCCTACCTTACTGTACGACGCCCATTTGGAATTGAATACGGATTACGAAGCGATGAGAACCGTAAGGAACGGTCCAAAATCATCGAGTTTTCCAAAGTTTGCGTAGTCGATTGCAGAAGTGCCAATGACGAAACGGAGCATAACCCGAGGATGTCATTTAAAAAAACATAAATTTCAATAAATGTTTATTACGTTAAATATATGATCAACAAAATAACATTTGTAGTTTTATTTCTATTCATGTTTCAAATGTGCAGGCATTTATGGCCCACCCTTTACTATTATCTTCTACAACGTTCTGTTATATTATTATTATTATTATTATTTATGGCCTGTAGGAACCCGGAAGTTCATGACCTCACCGACTCGACTCCGCCATCGTTTCCTGTCCTGTGCATTCTCCTCCCACGCCCGACCAGCCGCTTCGGTCTCCTCAAGGTCAAACCTAACATTGTCCTCCCATCCCCGTCGCGGCCGTCCTACCGGTCTCTTTCCCGTTGGTCTACCGTCAAGAATTCTACACACGGTCCTATCGTTGCCCATTCGCGCTACATGTCCGGCACATCTTAATCTTCGCGACTTGATTACTCTCACTATTGTAGGTTTGCGGTATAGCTCTTCCAATTCGTGGTTGTGGACAGTCTCTGCCAGCACCTTTCATAATAGGAGGAGACTGGAACGCACGACATACTGCATTTAATGACATCAAATGCAACAAATACGGCTGCCAACTCCTTGATCTCCTCCGACTTCATCCATATGTCTACGCAGACTGCCCGTTGCAACCTACTCGAATTTGCAGCTCAACCAAGTCAACAATCGATTTCTTCTTAAAGTCTACAGATAGCTATTCTTCTAATCCACAGTGTCCTTCACATTCCCTTCGGATCATGGCTCTGTCCACACCTCGGTTCAAATCCCCTCGCTTGAACCACTCTACACTCTGAATCTTATTCCAAATTTCACCAAAACAAACTGGAAAAAAGTCAATAAGGATATTGCTGTTAGCTTTTCAAAATTTTCTTTACCGGAATCTTCTAACCTGCCCCCTACACAAATTGACCAAGCAGCGGCCCAAATAGAGCAAATACTGGGAAATGCTCTCTTCAGCCATACTCCCCCTATCGTTCCTCATAACCACTTAGGAAAACCCCTACCCAACCTACTCACAAAATTATTACGTATAAAAAAACAGCTCCGACGAAAATGCACACTAGCTACTCACCTTTTATTAAACAACAGATCCAGCTATTGACCTCCCTTATAAATGGACAACTAAAAGTTTTCACTAATCAGACCTACACATCCACCCTAAACAGTATCAAACCAAATCGCGATCTATTTAAAAACATAAACAGACTACCGGGTCGCAAACTCAAGCCTCGAACAGATTATCTTATTCACCCAACTAATAATAACATCGTCTAGTCGGACACTGATATAGCAAACTGTCTCGCTGAACATTTCTGCAAAGTCCATAAGCAAAACGATACCCTCCTAGTAACAAATTTCCACGATACCGTGAACGATTACATTCCATGCTCACTGGAGCCATCCCTCACACCATTTATTACTGAATTCACCGAAACCAATAAAGCATCACACCCCGTAGGAATCGACAAATTCCTAAGCCTTGAAGAACTATCCGAAGTCATTACTTCACGTAACAATAAAAAATCGACTGGCCTAGATGGAATCCCTAACCTCCTATTCAAAAGACTCCACCCAGGCAACTTGCTCCCGATTCTCGTTCTTCTCAACCACATAATAAACGCTTCACATTTCCCTAAAAGTTGGAAAACAGCGGTGATCATCCTTATTAGCAAATCTGGGACCTCCAAGTACCCGGATAATTTCCGTCTGATATCGCAGCTAAACTCGCTTAGCAAGATTCTTGAATGTAAAATCTACAAAAATCTTCTCTCATTTGCCAGGGATAACTCCCTCATTCTGAACTCTCAATTTGACTTCCGTTCACAACACTCCACTTGTCATGCTCTCTTAAAACTGACACATGATGTGACGACCTGTGGGGGTTCCACCAAACCCCACAGCCCACTTACCTGAAAAACTCCCCATATCCGCAACTCAACTCCCATTAATTCCCGCCAATGCGATTGCATTGGCACCTGAAAATATTTCCTTCTCCAAGGACATTAATGCATACAAGCATTATAAAGAATCCCAAAAAGAATTGCGTCTACAAGGGCATTCATATATTACAAAGCATCTCTGCATTAGCGACCCAAAAACCGAATTTCCAATTAGTGTAGATATTCATACTATAATTCGATCCAGCCGTCGCCATAGATGCCATGCATAATTGACGCAGATGGTATACACAACCGTCATTGTGTACCCATCTAAATTGCTTTCCGAAGACTTGCAACTATGGATTCAATTGCAAGCACTTCACCAGGAAACATTGCTTTGTTTGAATTTTCAAACAATCACCGACGCCAAGTTTCGCCGTCAAATCGGATGCAATAGCATAAATATATGCAAAACAAAAGAATCCGATTCTCCCAGTCGCAGGTAATCATGCATACGATCCTTTTAGCATCTAATGAGTGGCTGCTATTTAGACAGCCGACCCTCATTACCGAAAGATGCTGTAGGTCGTTTCACCATTGTTCCTTTCTTCCTCGTTTTAGGCAAAACGCATCGATCAACACGGTGATGTGTACCAACACACACATACACCACCGCGTAGCTGAGATCGCTTTCCATTGGTCACTGGTCAAAGGAAATTTCTTTTCCTTTTCACCACACCACCAAAAACTCACCCCAAACGATAAAATATCGTTGAGTCGAATTTCATCCAGCGATCGAGACGATCGCTTCGCCATCCACCGTGCCGGCGCCGGCACGGTTGTGAAACAAAAATCGAGTGTGAGTCGAACGCGTGTCGAGTCGTATCGGTTAATATAACTTTGTTAGTTCTAAAATCTACTACCGGTATCTGTGAAACTATCCTTTTAATTAAACGCAGTAATCAGTGTGCAACGTTGCAATATAACAATAATTTAACATTTAAAAAAGAAAACAATAAACGCCACTTATAATACTCCATTGAACTAAATTTTAGTGTTTCTTTTTATTACCTCCTGTGCCTAGAGTTTTCTCTTTTGCTGGGTGATCGTGGTTGCGGCGTTCGTTCATTTATTGCTGATGACTTTCGGTTCGGTGTTTTGCGCGGCTAACAATTGATGATGGAGGACGAAGATAATCAGCCCCGTACGTCGGTGCACTACTTCCTCCCCACAGACCCACCTCCAAAACCAATCCCCAACGGTATGTGTCTCCCTAGACATAGCTAAAGCATTCGACTGTGTCTGGATCGCAGGACTGTTATACAAACTTCATTCAATGTATGGATTAAACATCCACTCCACAAAACGTCTCGCTTCTTACCTCTCTGATAGAAAGTTCATGGTAAAAATAAACTCAACTCTCTCGACACCTTATAGCATAACCGCAGGAGTTCCTCAAGGATCCATCCTCGGCCCACTATTATACCTTCTTTATATATCAGACGCACCGCAGCCACTGTTACCCAATACAACAATGCTCAACTATCCCGACGACACCATAATTTATTCAAGCAACAAGCTTGTCAAGGAGGCAAGAGACTGTATTAACAGATATCTCCCAATCCTGTCAGCCTACTTTACCAAGTGGAAAATTCAACTAAATCCAACCAAAACTCAGCTCATAGTTTTTAAAGGCAGAAACGCGAGTTGTACAAACAACACTATTCGCTGCCATAATAAAATCAGAATTAAAATAAATAACGATATAATTAAACCCTCCAAAACCTTAAAGTATCTAGGTATAACATTTACCAACAATCTGTCATTCTCCGCCCACATTAAAAATACGATTCGTAAAGCCACAACCCAACTGAACCTCTGCAGAAAAGTCATGTACAAACCGAATGGTCTCTCTCCCAGAGTCAAATCACTTATCTACAAACAAATAACCAGACCCACTCTCACATATGCATGCCCGATATGGTACCATATCACACCCGCCCAAATGGAGAAGCTACGCATTTTCGAAAGGAAATGCTTCAGACTTATCACTGGCCTCAACTGACATCCTAACTCCCACAAATATTACAACAGTAGTTCGCTCTACTATGCCGCTAATATTGAACGTATAGATCGACGCTTCTTCGAGCTGTCCATCAAATTTATCGAAAATCTTCCCAATAATCCCAATCCGATAATAAATGCGCTCACATCGACTCCGTCAGACAACCGAACTGCCTACCCGAACTGTCTCCATACCAGAACCCTCTTCACCTCTGGCAGGTTGGTCAACAACTCCAATGAGATTGTATACAACAATACTGAACTCTCACCTCACCAGTTTAAATATTGTAATATACAACCCTTCTCTAATATCTTGCGTTTCAACGACCAATCGGAAAGTGTTCCCCCAACCCATATCCCCGACTGATAGTACCCACCCTAACCCAAATCCTACCCATCGACCACTATACCTCCCGTCCCACCCTACTCTAACTTATTGTAATAATAATAGATTTAATAATTAGATAAGCTAGGCTAAGCTAAGTTAAGTTAAGTTAAGCAAATTAGTTATAGGTTAAGTAAATAATGTTGGAGACAACGGATAACAAAGTGTTCAGTTTTGCGGATGATAGTACGCTTGTTTCCTCCTTTTCGAGTGATCGGCCGATTGGTGCATCAACGTCGCACCAGCTGAGATGTAGACAGATTGACTCTCTGAACCAGGATCTAGATAAAATCCTGCAGTGGGGAAAGGCCAATATTGTCGACTTCAACCCTAACGAAGACCCAGTATACAACATTCACAAAGAAAACCGGATCATCGGTTCCAAAGCTGATGATGAGTGGCCGGGCCCTCGAGGCTGGGGAAAGTTTGAGATTGCTCGGCGTCACGGTCTGTGGGAATGTATCATGGCATAAACACGTATCGGGTATCGCCAGATCAGCCTCAGGAAAACTGAGTTATCTTTTTAGAGCCAAGAAATATTTTACTCCGGCCCAACTTCTTCTCCTATATAAATCTCAAATTAGACCCGCGCTCGAATATTGCTCTCATGTTTGGAGCTCGGCTCCTAAACATACCCTCGACCTACTTGAGAGCGTACAAAGACGAGCGATCCGCCTGATCAGGGACTCGGCGCTGACGTCGGGACTACAGTCGCTATCACATCGAAGGCGCGTGGCCGACCTCTGTCTGTTCTACAGATATTATCACGGGTGCTGTTCTTCGGAGATTCTTGGCATTGTTCCACGCAATTCGGTCTATATGCGCTCCACAAGACAATCCGACGGATCGCACCCGTTTGTGGTTCATCTCCCGACAGCGCGAACATCCCTGTATCAGAACTCGTTCCGTTACAGAGCGGGGAAGCTGTGGAACTCGGGGCGCCCACTCGACGGTATAGGTTCGCCTCTCCCGAGAGAAGTCTAATAATAAAAAAAAAAAAAAAAAAAAAAAAAAAAAAAAAAAAAAAAAAAAAAAAAAAAAAAAAAAAAATATATATATATATATATATATATATATATATCCTGGTTTTCTGACCTTTTCCAGGAAGCCCCACCTACTCCTATCTTGTCCACCCATGAAATATGTAACTTTATAATAATGTTTGAAAAATGTACTAGCAAGTATGTGTAAACGATTAAAGCTAAGCTAATTAAAAGTTATCTGTATTACTTATTGTAAAAAATCATGTATGGTCAATAAATACAGAAATGTAAAAAAAAAGTGGTTGTGGAGTTTCCTCCATTGTCCTGCCGCAACGTTCTGTTCAATACTTGCGGCTTGCTTGTGACGAGTAGTCAAATCCTACTCTGGGGCCAAGCTCAAAAAGTACTTTGTCGCCAAGAGAAATTTCGTTTTATTTTACTTTATTTTTAAATCAAAATTATTATCCGAAGAATTATCTTTTCCCTTTTTTGTCTTCTCCGGCAATGAGTGGAATAGAATGGGTAGTTCGTCGCCAGAGAAATATTTGGAACCTTTGGGGAAGTGCAAGGATTTTGTTGTTTGTTTCTTAGCCTCCGGACGGAGCAAAGACCATTTTTTGCCCGGAGAATATTACTTTATATAATAGTGAAATAACAGAACGATTGCAACTCGACTTTACTTACCCTAGATATAATGATCCCAGCGATGCTAATTCTTACTCTGGGTCCCTTCAGCAAACGATACCGCAAATCAACACCATTCCAAAACGATATGAAGTAACGTTTAACCTGAGAAGGGGTAAAAGTTAAAAATCTAAATACTCAGAAACTATTAAAAAGGGGTGACGCAAACGTACCTGTAAATTATCACCACCGTGCAGTCTGTAGCCATCGTAATCCACAATTACCAGGATTTCGGGATAGATCATAAAAGGCGCTTCACGTTTTGATCTCCTCACTTGGGGCTTCGTATGTTTATTGGTGGTAGATCGTTTTGCTCTATTTGTGGTTTCTGCCTCTTGTTTGCTAGTTTCAATGTCGTCGGGCTCCATAAAAGCTAAAACAAAACGTACTCAGCAACATTAGAAAAGAGGGTCGTTGTCACTATGAGGTCTACATGGAGGACTTGCAATGTTTTATTTTGTAAAATTTATTTATTACCGAATGCGGTAAGAAATGCCCAGAAACTCTTACCCAATGGTTGGGTTTAATTTATTTGTCGACTGCTTTTGAGGGTTTTCCCCAGGTCGCACGTGAGGTTTACTCTAAAAGACTGATAATAAGCTCTTACGGTTCGCTTTTAAAATATAATATTTTAAATATTCAACTGTTGTCATATGGTACACACCATTGTTCAATTATGATGTTCATATCAACTTGACGTTCTTTATCGGAGATGTTATGTAACGAGGGCACACTCAGAAATTCAGGACGTTTAGTTAGTAGAGAACTAGGTTTTGGAATGACACATATAATGCTGATAGAAATAGAAATATACCTACATTGCTGTTTTGTTATCGTAGGAAGGGAATACTCTTCTTGATTCTTGTTATTTATTGAAAGTAATTTTATAAGAGATAACAAGGATTTGACCGCATTTGCTATTCGCAGGAATTCGTATGCATGAGTTTCTGGGTATTGAAATATTGCAAGCAGGTTTATTTTGCTCGCAGGAAGACGGTTGCTACTAATCTTGTAAAGTGGAAGCAAAAACCGCAACCGTAGTACGAGAAGGTGGATTCTTGCTTGTTTTCTTAATATGCACATACTAAATATTGTATAATTAAATTATTAATAGTTTTCCACCATAGAAGGTCTCAATGTCAGTGTTACGGCTCCAACGCCTTGCTTCCTCTTTCGAGGGAAGAGCGTGGAGGTTATTATAATTATTACTAATTAAGGGGTTATTAAATAATTAAACTTTTCTTTCTTTAAATATTTTGTTTTATTTTTATTTTATCGAACTCAGCTATCTCAAGCTGAGCTCTCTTCTTTCTACTTTTTTCATATAAATTTACTTGTTTATATAGAACATTTTGTTCTAACTGACTGTGGCGTATAAACTGAACAAAACAATCTAGAAGTCTCTGTGACTTAGAATTTTGAATAAACTTTGAACGAAAATCAAAGTGGCCATGTTTTGAAATGAAAAATGTGCTTGTTATAAAAAGGGGCATATTTATGAAATGTGCTGTAAGTGACTGGATATAGAATATTGTGTCTGTTTATTTATGAAATGTGCTGTAAGTGACTGGATATAGAATATAGTGTCTGTTTATTTATGAAATGTGCGGTAAGTGACTGGATATAGAATATTGTATTAACTGAGAATGTAGGATATGTGAGGATGTAGTTTTAAGGGTTGTGTTTTTAAGGGTTGTGTTTGAAAGGACATGAGTTAGTGTTAAAGCGAATAAGGGTAGTATTCTGGAATACAACATCCCACCCTTCTTCGAGAAAGAAAATTATCCTTGAAGAGAATAATTTTCTGTTAACTATTGCTTAGATTAGGATTAATCACAGACTTGGATTTTCGTTCAATTACAATGGCGTTCAAAGAAGTTAATCTTATATCAAAAGTTACAAAAATCCAAAAGTTCGTAATACTAGAAAAATAGGTTACAATAATCTAAAAGTTTACTTTTTTTTTCTTTTAACTAACTTTAAATATTTCTAACTAACTTAACATTTCCACTTGGAACCTTTTCTTTTATTATCCAACAACTTTTTGTTTTTTCTATATATATAATTAATATTATTTCTCAAAATTCTCTTTTTCGTTCGAATTTCCAATACATTATATCCCAATATATATTTTAGAATGTATTATATCCCAGTATATAATAAAATTTTTTTTCTAAAATTTTCTTTCTTTCTTCCCTTTTTTTAACTTTTTTTTTTTTCCTTTTTTTTTTCGTTTCCGTCATTTCTTACAATTGTTTTATATATTGAATAAAAACAAAGGCCATTTGTTAAGTGTCTATCTTTTCCTTAAATTTATGGAAAATTTTCCAAAACTTTTTTGGACCTATTATTATGATGACTGCATAGAATTGCATAATACCAAACATTTTCTTAAGAAATGATCTCAGTTGTCCTAAATGACTGTGTACCTTTTTATTTTTTCTTATTTTGTGTTCGAATACATGTTTATTGTTGTAAAATATAATTTGTAAGGTATTTATAAGGTTTTTCTTTTCAATACCTATTTTAATTGAATTATTATATTCAATTTTCATAACTTCGTGTTGGTGTTTAGTATCGTTATTTAAAATGTTTAGTGTTTTCGGCTCATTGTCATCATTTTCTATAGCTTTAACTTCTTTAATTGAATTATTATTTTCAATTTTCATTACTTCGTGTTGCTGTTCAGTATCGTTATTTAAAATGTTTAGTGTTTTCGGCTCAATGTCATCATTTTCTATAGCTTTAACTTCTGTCGGAACGTTTACCTTTTCAGTCTTACTCATTGCTGATGGATCGTTTAGTTTCTCAGTCTCATTTACTGATTCGTATAGTTCTTCAGACTTATTTGCTGTTAGAACATCTTGGTTCCCAGTCTTATTTGCTGTTTGAACTATTTCTTCAGTTATATCTGCTGTAGAAACCTTCAATCCTTCAGACTTTGCTGCTGAAACATGGTGTTCTTCAGTGTTAACTACTGAACTGACCTGGGTTTCGATTTTTATTGCACCTTTTGGATCTTCAGTCTTTACCACTGCTGAATTTTCAGTCTTTGTTGCTGAAGTGTCGGGGTTGTCTATAGGGATAGCCGAAATGTGAGGGATTTTTGTTAGTGTATTTTCTGCAAGTTCTGAATTTTCAGTCTTTAATATTGCTGAGTTTTCAGTCTTGGTTGCTGAAGTGTCTGTGTGGTCAATAGGGATATCCGAAATATTAGGGATTTCAGTCTTTACTACTGCTGAAAATTTCGAATTTTCAGTCTGTGTTGCTGAATTATTTTCCAAAATTGGAGTATGAATCGGAATATTTATATTAGTGCTCGTTTTCTCTTCGTTTATCTGTATCGCTTTAGTTATTTGGTTAGGAGCTTCATTAAAATTGTCGTTATCTATTGCCAAAGATCTAATGTTATAAATAGAAAAAATTAGTCTGTCTTCCACAAAATTGGGTTGGCGTCAGGCCTCGTTTTCCGACTCTTGCACCCGAGAAAAGTGAACATTTTGCCTATCGTTTTGTCTATTGGTGATTCTAGGATTTTCACTAAAACGATTTTCGGTGTTTGCAGGATTATTTCGGAATGGATTACGCGTTGTTGTACCTTGTTGGTAATTTGTTAAGGATGGTCCATTCCTAGATATCTTGTATCTACACTCGTTCTCTGTGTGATTATTCCGTCCACAGAAATTGCATATAATGTTATATTCTCTTTTTATTGGTTGTCTATTCGGAAAATTGTTGGACTGCATGTTCCGATAACATGTGTCCTGAGAATGACCTGGCTTACCGCAGGTTTGGCAGACTATTCGATTAAATCTGTCATTATAGTTATATGGCCTGGGAGAGTTGTCCATTCGAGCAGCATGTGATACTACATGTGCAATAGACTGTTTTAAACTACTTCCCCCATGGACTTTGGCTAGGATTTTCAGTTGTTCATTCTTGAGACCATCCTCAAATATTTGCACTGCCAATTTTGAGTTTTCTTCTATCAAGAATTCTCTAACCACCGCGTCTGCTGTTATTTCACACGTAGCAGAGTTCAGCGTCCTCAGAGCATTCGCAACTCTATCTCCGTATTCCCGAACGGTTTCTCTGAAGTTTTGTTTCAGGGATATCAACTCATTGTGTGCCGTTGACCGAGATTGCTCCTCTTTATATTCTGATTCAAGTTTATCCTTTAAATCCTCCCATTTAGCGATTGTGCTATACCTAATTAGATCATAGGCAGGACCCTCTAGTCTATTTTTGACTAGCTCCAAAAATGTTTCATATATCTCCGGGTCTGCCCTTTTTATAGATCTAAATAAAACGTCTCCCCCGGAAATAAATTTATCTAGGTCGCAGGGTTTTCCGTCAAAGGTAGGGACGATTCTGAAAACATCAGAAATTCCGACAGAAAGAGCCATTTCAGGGGGGTTATGGTGTATTCGTAGAGAGTGGATTTGTTCTTCCCCCTGCCTAGCCGCCTGTCTCGTGTAATACGGACTCGTAATCTTGAAAACTCTGAAATCAATGTATGGCAAAATCACTTCTTAAAAATACGGTATATAAAAATGGCCTTTCTTTTAGTTATTCAATATATATGAAAAAGAAAGTTAATTTGGTCTCAAAGCTGTAGAGAAAGAAAATTCGGCGAAAAAGACAAAACGGAAATGTCGTCGAAATACTGGAAAGAGAATATTCGAAATAATTTCTATCGGACAAAAGAAAAGTTAAAAGTTCCAAGGTAAAAATATTCCTACGGAAAAATGAACAGAAAAATTGATATTTCGCTAACGATTCTTACTACTAATATATGTTGATTGATGTTTTGTTCTCCTTTTTTTTTGATTAATGTTTTGTTCTTTTTTTTTTTGAGGTGTTGTCTTTATATTTTTTTTTTCATCTGCTGCCACTGAGGTTAATTTAGATTTCCTCTGGAACTCATCGGCAAAGGAAATTACGAAGTTATTTGCACTCGATACATCGAATGTTCCGCCATCCAAGTCGAAAATGAGGACCTTCCTTCCCTCTTTAGGGTTTTATCTTGCACTAATCTTCCTCTGCGATCGAGTCCTCCTTCGAGGATTAAGTCGTCCTTTGGGGATTGGTCTTCCTTCGAGGATTGGTCTTCCTTCGAGGAGTCTTCGTGGATCGGTCTTCCTTCGAGGATAGAGTCGTCCTTCGGGGAGTCCACCAGTCTTCGTGGATCGGTCTACCTTCGAGGATAGAGTCGTCCTTCGGGGAGTCTTCGTGGATCGGTCTTCCTTCGAGGATATAGTCGTCCTTCGGGGATTGGTCTTCCTTCGAGGATTGGTCTTCCTTCGAGGAGTCCACCAGTCTTCGTGGATCGGCCTTCCTTCGAGGATATAGTCGTCCTTCGGGGATTGGTCTTCCTTCGAGGATATAGTTGTCCTTCGGGGAGTCCACCAGTCTTCGTGGATCCCACCGCTGCCACCAGTGTTACGGCTTCAACGCCGTGCTTCCTCTTTCGAGGGAAGAGCGTGGAGGTTATTATAATTATTACTAATTAAGGGGTTATTAAATAATTAAACTTTTGTTTCTTTAAATATTTTGTTTTATTTTTATTTTATCGAACTCAGCTATCTCAAGCTGAGCTCTCTTCTTTCTACTTTTTTCATATAAATTTACTTGTTTATATAGAACATTTTGTTCTAACTGACTGTGGCGTATAAACTGAACAAAACAATCTAGAAGTCTCTGTGACTTAGAATTTTGAATAAACTTTGAACGAAAATCAAAGTGGCCATGTTTTGAAATGAAAAATGTGCTTGTTATGAAAAGGGGCATATTTATGAAATGTGCTGTAAGTGACTGGATATAGAATATTGTGTCTGTTTATTTATGAAATGTGCTGTAAGTGACTGGATATAGAATATTGTGTCTGTTTATTTATGAATTGTATTAACTGAGAATGTAAGATATGTGAGGATGTAGTTTTAAGGGTTGTGTTTGAAAGGACATGAGTTAGTGTTAAAGCGAATAAGGGTAGTCTTCTGGAATACAACATCAGCCATCCCATTACATACCACCGCATCATGTTAAAGCTTACGTGATGTGACCGGCAGAAATCTGATGACAACTGACTCAATCTGCGGTATGTTATTTTCTTCAAAGGAACTTCTACCAATCAGATTTCTGGGAATCACTGTTGGGATTTGGCGGTTACCGCATATTCATCCATCGCTTCGATGAATACAAAAATCTTCACGAGATATATCAAAAGCATTCGCCGAGTTTAGTACACAGCTCTAATGTTGAAATTGGTTTTCTATAATATTAATCACACATATGTACAGCTTCGCTTCCGCCGTTTTGCAATAGATGGCTGTAGCGGTAAGTGGTTGTTGAAATAAATAGATCATAGATGTCATACAATAAGCTTCGGTATTTGTAAACATAACGCCATCGAAATATTAGTCGATTTGTGTCTGCATCATAAAGTTATTCTCGATTAAACATGTCAGCTTACGAGCCAAATTCTCGTCATTTGCGGGACGTTTTAATTTTCTGCTTTAATATGAAGAAATGGATTCATATGCTGCCCGAAAGATGGAAGAAAGTAGTGGCCAGCGATGGACAATACTTTGAATCATAAATGTATTACCAGTTTTTTACAATAAAGCCTCAAGTTTCGGAAAAAACGGCGGAAGCAAGGTTGTACACCCAATATATAATGGATTTGGAGCTATCTTATTGTGCGCTTACTCCACATAGATCTGGGTGGTATAGATGTAGTGCTCTGAAAAGCCCTACCATCTCCTTCCCCCACACATACATCCAAATCCCTATACCAAAACTCATATTTACAAAATCCATTAGCCCGATCCAACCTAATCGCGATAAACCAATCAAATATTATCAAACAAAATCAAACGCATGGCAAATTGAACCAGATGTTCAATTACCATCCGTAAGCAAAACCCGAATCCCAATGCATATCTTCATATTAAAACAAACCCATATTAAAAGATATTCATTTCCTTCCCATACACACAATTCTAAAATCCTTATCTTCATCTGGATTGTAGCCAGATGTGTACATTTTCAAAATAGATATCCCATTCCTTTTCTCCAGTTTTTCACATACAAATCTCAATGAAGATTTGTATAAAAGGGCGATGAATTTTGTATTCGAGGATCAGTCTCTAGGTTGGCGTCCGACGTTTAAGGACGCCAATCATGTAAAGTAAATATTAAAATTAATAAAAGTAGTTGTAGATTCCAAATACTGCATTTTTATTGGATTCGGCCGATTTTCGGCCCTTTTTATGAACAAATCGGTCGTCACTCTTCCCTCAGGTCTGAGGAAGCACGGTGGCGACCGCAACTGGTCCCCTCAGGAGCGGTCTAAAGAGATCTGTGGGGGTATAAGGGTAGATGATGCCAGCGTATGGTACGTATTCCTTATATCTCCCATCGATCCGTGGGAAGAATTTGTTCGAATAATCACGTCAGAAAAGAGTTGCTCGTAACCCCAGGTTAGTCGTATAGCCATTCGTCTCTCAAAATGCGGCATCGATTTATGTTCACCTTTATTGAGGAATGTGTAATTGTAAACATTTATGGGACGCACGTCCACTTCTTGGTTGTACCGAATCCGATGCGCATATTGGACGACATCTCCTTCGAATGGATAGATAAATAAACGATTGAAGTCTAATTCGAATAAGTGAGTTAAGACACCAAAGTAATCAATAAAAAAGGATAACAGATAGCACTGCCAGCAAGCGTTTTAATTTATTGAAAATATTCACTAGTGAGAACATTCCGATGCGGTCACACAACACATAACTCAGATAATATTTCTAATAATTGTTAATCGTCACTTTCAACCACACAACGTACTGGTTGAAACGACTTATTTCACAGTGTAGGATGTCCGCGGACGAGCGTGTGCATGAGCATGCACACGCGGTGGCAATTAGCGACACCACCTCCCTTGATTAAACACGTTAATCGACTGCCTTGAAAAGGGAAGAAATTGGATACAACCAAAAGAGAACATACTTCTGCTCTCTCATTGCCACGTTCTTCGATGTGTGGTAGGTTACATCGGTAATCTGATGATCGAAGAGAGAGGGACAATAAGAGAACAGAAACACGATGTACGATTATCCTAGGGGTGGATTTGGTTGTATGTGCATGAATCAATGTAGTTCTGAGCGGAACCCGTTGACCTGATTCGGTAGTATGGTGAGTTCAGTGTACATTGATCCATACGAAGACAGAACTGAGAAAGAGAGGGGAATTGAGCTGATGATATTCACCTGCAAAAAGAGAACATTGATCCCCAGCGAATGAAGTGTCTGGAGAAAAGCCGAAGTAACGCTAGGGAAATTTTATCACGTGATTCAATCGAATGTGGTGATAAATTTCCCAAGCGGATCTGCAATGATGCGACAACTTCGTCCGGCTGGATTTGGTTGTCGCTAATCGACATGGACACGAGTTGCCGTATGGCAGAAAAGGTAAGCTAAACTCATTTATGCATTGTCTGCGTGGTACAATGAGCTTAGCTATGTGTCCTTGGTGGAAACATGCTTTGCAGGTGAACAGGTAAGTAGGGGGAAATGGGGTTGATTTGACGAGCTGAAAGGCGGTCGAAATTAGGTAGGAAATGATGGTTGGAATTGTGGGTTGTTTCTCATGTAGAATAGAGAAACCCCCCACAGATCCCTTATCCTTTTCAGGACAAGGAGACACGCTCCCTGAGAGAAGGACGACAACATGGAATCCACCGTCCAAGCAATATCATAAGTGCGAGATTCTCATTGTGATTCTTATTTTTATAAATGATCTCTTGGCAGTTTCTCATTCTGTTCCTTATTTCTATAAATGGTCTCTTGGCCATTACACAAAATCCAATCCACTCCTATCTATTATTTGTCTTTGGCATGTCCAAAAAATCAAATCTGAAGGATAATTTCTGTTTATACATTTATTGAATAATGTTACACACTAACTATCCTATCAACATTTTTCAATATAGTCTCCCGCGTGCTTTACACACTTTAGCCAACGATTTGGAAGCTTTAATATCCCTTGTTCGAAGAAAGATTTAGTGCGAGCTGCTAGCCAATTGCGCACGTGCTTCTCGACTTCCTGATTACTTTCGAACATTTTTCCACCAGTGATTCTGTTACATAATTAACAATGTTAATTTCCACCCCGCCCCCTTCTATCTAAATTAATTACGCAAATTCGCATCCTAATCCCGTAATAGACGCATATCATACCCCAAAACAAAATGTTCCCACGCCTCAATACCACATTTCATTTTTACACTCACTACAATTCAAAATGTTTTTCCCTAACCTAATCCTATCCCAAAAGTGTTTTTCATAGTCATAATTTTCCATTGTATATAACATACAACCATTTTCCACCCCTTTCATCCTCTATCTTGCACGTGTCATAATTTTTACCCTATACAAATTATAAAATTGTCTTAACGAGGACTATGGGGGGGGGGGGGGGGGGGGGGGGGGTAGCGAGAAATGAATGCCAAATGCCAATAAATCAATAAATGTTAGGGTGGGGGCAAATTTGTATCCTCATATAAAAAGGACATGAATTAGCGTTTCTCTCTCTCCTCGTTCTTGGGATTAACTGTGGCGTGGTCTTTGAAGTCGGATATCGTGGCAACCAGTTGGTTTTTAACAATGCTCTCGTTGAAAAGAAACTCACGTCGAGTATTGTCCTTTCTTCAAATTAAAAATACGCCGCCCCTGTATTACCATCCGTGGTGCAACCCAATTGATTCATTCTTAACTTCGTCGTGTGGTTCTATTATTTTGTTAATTCTGTCGTCGGTGGTATTAAATGTGTTGAACTATGATATATACTTTAAAGTAAAATTGTATAAAGTCTAAGAAGTCTTTATGAGTTATTTTTTTAAACAAAGAAAAATAAAATATAAAACAAAATATATACGTATATAAATATATACACAAAACGGCGACCTATTCTGGTCAGTTCGTGCGGCTAGTCGTTTTGAAGTGCGAATATTGTGCCAAGATACACGAACCACAAGCAGACATTGGACGCGCCCAAACTTGGTTACTGCTAGAGGATCATCGGTAAAAGTACCAACGAGAAACCGTGAGTACGTACTCATTCTATACATATTTATTATTAAAATTTTGCAACAGTTCCTTCAAGGATGCGAACAAAAAATAGTTATAGGGTGACAAGTCTGGCCTCTAAGGAGGGTGTTCGGGCGTTTCCCAGCAGATTTCTTCCAATGTATCCCTTGTCAACGATGCGGTATGAGGCCTGGCGTTGCCATGAAGAATATGACATCTCGAATGGGTGTACCCCGTCTTTTGTTTCGATGCGGCTTTTGCTAACTATAACAACTGACAGTACGAAGCTGTATTCAACGTTAGGCGGCGATCATTTTCAATAAGCTCTCGAACGGCACGGATGTTGTGGGCTGTACGACTTGTCCTTGGACCACGATCACGACCTTCGTTTTCGATACGTTCTTGCCCACTTTTAAATTCTCTGGCCCACGTATATATACGATTCTGAGACAGTGTACCATTGCCAAACTGTGCCTTTAATCGAGAAAAAAAGTCCGATGGTTTAATGTCTTCATTTGTGAAACATTTTATAATACTCCATTGCTCAACAGACGTATGTACCTTCTGTTTATTCATGGTTGTACTGACTAAAAGTCAAGCGCGACCGCTAGCCAAGCCAGTTCCTTTACACTTCATAAACCAAACAACAGCAGACAGAAGATTATCTAGCTCGCAACTTGTTGCTAAGCAAAAAAGTAAAATTACCGTTTATATAGGGTGGGCCATACAATTTTGCAATTGGCTACACTTGATTTCTTAAAAACCGTTAGGGGGGGGGGGGGGGGGGGTGTTTATTACGTGAGGTATAAACACATTGCTATAGCCCTATTTTGCTTGGTGATTTCGTGGAGATCGTAGAAATGCCTCCACTTATGCCACACCACACGATTACCTCGAGATAATATATGTAGGCCATATCTCCCAATATGCTTTATGCCTGCATGGCTATCTCGTAAGTCATGGTCACACAATCAAAACTGTAACGCAACCCATTTATTAGGAACACAATTGATCAAACGTAGCATCGTCAGATACTAACACTCCCCAAAATCCCAGGGATAATAGCACATTAGAAGAGGTATCAAACAAATACAAATTTTACGATCCTCTTTGAGCCAACGTCAGTTGGCTACACTGTAAGTGTTTCAAATGATACTAAGCAAAATCTGTCGACCCCACCCCGTTCATAAGAAACCAAATCATCTTGTGGCGAATGTTGCGTAAAGATGTTGGACTGCACTCTCACAGGATCAGATTAAGTTAAGACTCTACAAAAGGTATGTTATGACCATATTGAAAAACTATCTATACAGCTTATGATGATTCAGCACTATCAAAAACCCGCGTATAAGATTGTAGATTGGTACAAAGTCTTCAAGAATGATCGAGAAGTCGACGAAGACTTGGTCCGTTCTGGACATCTATCGACAAATTTGACCGAAGATAACATCGAAAAAGTTAAGGAAATCGTGCTCGAAAAGGCATTCCCACTTAAGAGAGGAAGTATGGTTGTTTGTTCGATGTTGGTCGATAATTTGGTCATGAAATGAATCGTCACAAGACATGTTCCAAAAAAACCTGTATTTTCTGCAAAACGACCGCGGAAATTTTCTAGAAACCGCTGCTTCAAAATTATTTTTTGCTTTTAGATTCTTCGGCATTATCCTTAACACAAAAACCTGTCGGACGCAAAGAGCGACTCTCTTGATGTTTTCCCGATTTCGAAGCTTGGACGGTTCTTAAGAACCTTCGAAAGTGCTTTCGGTCACAGAGAAAACTTTGAAATTTGAAGCGTAATTTAGGTGTAATTTAGGGCGTTGTTGACGGCGTTGTTACCCCGTTGTGATAAAGGACACGCGACTGATTGGAATTAGGGATGGAAATTGGGATTTCTGCTTTTACACAACGATCAGCCAATGGTAATCGTGCTCTCTTGTGCATCCTTCAATTCCCCACGCTTATCGAGGTGGATAAGTACTTGCGTATTCATTCGACGTCGGTGGGGGTAGAAAGGATGAAGAAATCGAAAGGAAAGCACATTGACCCAGGGTTGATCTGGCTTAGTGTGTGTGTATTAATGCCGCGTCTGAGACCGGTCCACTGACATAGTGCGATGATTGTGGTGATCTCAGAGGGCATCGAACTATGGAAAAACAGAATTGTGGAGGAGAGGAAAATGTTGCTTGCGCTATTCACCTGTAAAATGAGATCGTTGATCCCAAGCGAACGGGTGACCTGAAGAAAAGCCGAAGTGACGCCAAATTGGCTAGGGTAATTTATCATGTGAACTAATTAAATATTTTGATAAATTCCCCAGCCGTTGCATGAGTATGTAACAGTGTCGTCTGCTTCGACTTGTTGTTGCTAACCGACATGATGTGATTTCCTATAGAAATCTCATGGGCTAGCAAAAATGGAGTTGCCGTATGGTAAAAAGGGTAGCTAAACTCAATTATGCATTACCTGTATAGGATAATGAGTTTAGCTATGCATCCTTTGGGAAATATTATATTTCAGGTGAATAGCATGAACGGTGGAATAGGGGATAATATTACACGCTGCAAGCGGTCGAAATAAGGTGGAAATTGTGGTTGGAATTGTGGGTTGGTTCTCCATGTAATATAGAGAACCCGCACAGTAAAATCGAATAAGAAAATACATCAGAGCCGTATACCATAGCGATAACAAAACAATTCACATCCGTGGAATATACTTGAGTTTAAAAATCGAATTTTAAACACGGCCAGTAGCCTGATGTGTTACGCTTAGGTTCAATTTTTGGTGATTCTAACTGCCATAGCGTCAATTCGAATCACATGTTCTTCACTATCATTCCACACGCTATAGGTCTTCGGCCATATGTGACCACACAAGCTTATGTCGCGCGGTTGCGACGGTCGCGCCTACACTTGAGTAGGAGCTGTTATGGTATGTCACAAAATTTGCCCTTTCAAATATCTCTGGGACACAGGAACGAACGACCTCCGTTGAGATATGGCACCAGATTTGATCTCCGGAAAGGGCGTTTCTGTTATTAAGGCTATCTTCACTTTCAATAACGACTCAAGCTGACGGTCTTCTTGATTTTTCTATTGCAGATCGGCGTCGCTACTAGCGGCATGGAACTGAACCGCGTCCATTCGAGAGAAGGCATTCTTCGCCCGCGAAACATATTCTTTTTGATCGAAAAAATCTAGGTGTCATTTTTCATGAAGTGGGAGATTTCCTAACTTATTTCGGAAGGCGTAGACGAATGGTCCATATTGATGGCGACGTGTCATCCCTTGTATCAGAAATGCACAGAAATACTCCTTCCATCAGTAATAATACTGTCTCTATCGGGTAACTCCCGGTCGAAGGTGCTGTATCGTCGTTAACTTGGGCACAATTTCTTTGAAAAAGTTCCCATTTCCTGTTGGAACTCGGGCTCAGGTACGTCATCTTTTGCCACGTCGGAAACGTCACATTGTTTGTTTTCAGGGTAAACGCGAAACTCCCATACTTTTGAAATGACTCGGCAAGAAAAAATTCAGAGTCAACTGCTGAGGCATATAATAAATAAATAAAATAAAGTGTGAATGAAAGTAAACTATATAAGCATTATGGTATTATAATATTTCAGTTGATTCCCTCTACCTCTTCCCCACAGCTAGGTGTTAACAATATATGTTCTTCCTGTTAAGGTCGACAGAAAACAAAAACAATTCTTGGCTTTTAAGTCTACGCGATTATGCTTTATCTAGAAAATTCTTACCGAAATCACTGAGATGATCCGTTGGTTGTGTGTCCCTTTTAAATATCACGTGGTTCTGCTTATTCTCATTGGGATTAAGCTCTGTCGGCAGTGGTTTGATGACCAAGTCGTGTCCAATACTTCCTTCCTAAAATAATAAAAAAAATATTATAATAAAACTAACTGTGTGTGAATGTTGTTAAGAAATGTATAACTACTTATTAAAGCAATAAATAAATATATGAAAATAAATTAATAAAAGTATAGCATTGAACTATAGCACATGTAAGCAACAATTTACTGAAATTATTATAATTTAATGTTGCTACCATTCTAGAGAAACAAATAATATTACCCAACTGCTCTCACAGCATAGATTCGTCCCTCAAACCTATGAATCCACAATCGTAATTTTTTTACAGGACTATATAGGTATATTTATTACCGAACTGCCGAAATGGCACAGGCTCGTTTGCTAAACGTGCGTTGTACATATACTGCTACAATTTTAGAGCATTACATAGTAGATCCATCCTGAGAAAGGTTGGCGCAAGGCTAATAACCTTGCCCGGAAAATCAAATTATTATGGACAATTTAACAAGTCTCGGATAAGGACCGGATACCGATGGAGAGACTTGCTAAATAAGGCCAAGACCGGATCCCAGTTGTAGTGCCGATGATGATGACATAGTAGATTTATTATCCATCTGTTTAAGAGCACAGGCACGCTTCGTGATTATCACCAGTTTGTTTCTACCACCTCAACTGAGGTAAGTTATAATAATAAATACTTAATATCATTTATATTTCATTCACTTTGATCTTCACTTACCATCGCTTTGTTTACGTCAAAGGCACCGCACTCAAAAATATATTCTACCCTACAACATTTTCGTCCAAAAGGGAGCATTTCCCCAACCTTATCAGTTGTTACAGGTTAAAACCAGCCACCCCGATATATTTACTTACTGTGGCACCATATCATGTTTGGAGTCACTTAAGATAAATTTCCCTGTGTTGAAATTCAAGTTGATCAACATATTACAAAGTAATGTAGGGCAATAAAACCACAAACTTTAAACGCACATCTGGAAGAAAAACCTTCTGGTGGCACTGTTTCTATTAATTGCCATCCTAATAAAAGTACCCTGCACGGAACAAATAGGGAGACCCATGAACAAATAAACTTGTGGCAACAACGGCGTTCATATATCCGAAAATATGTTTGGCACTCCTGTTCGCTAATAAACATTTAGTCGAAAACCAAGGTAACAAAATCTGTGAACATTACTTGAAAGCCCAAGTACTGTTCTGTAATTTATGACATTAATGATCCATGGAAAACTGCACAAATCCCAGGATCGCTTATTGAAACCCCTTGACTAACAAAAGATGTCTCAAAAAGGATCTTGCGTTAAATAGCCAACTAAGCATGAAACAATGTCAGATGTTGATTGTCTGTAAAAACAAAAATGGTAGCAACGATCGAGATGTTCAACACCGACTAAGTTATGAAGTTAGTAAAATACGTTCATACAAGGTGGTGTTTAGAGAGTTGGGTTGACCATAGCACCCCCCCTACAATAATCGACCACTTCATCAATCAACAACACGCAACATTATTTACGGGTGTTAAACGCACTGCTAATAGCAAGGCAATTCAGGCAGGTCCAATACAGCATGACGAACAACGGCCTACTTCAAAACTGAGTCCCTTAAAACCACAAGAAGGACCTGGAGTCGACGCAATTGCCGTGAAACAAGGCGAGGAAGGTTGGAAAGAAGTGGTGCACAAAAGCTCAATAACAAACAACATTGCTGATATGACAATCACTTGTTATCCCAGTTCCGCAACTTGCACTACCATTGGCTGCATCATCACAAGCTCCGGTCGTGTTTACGCTGAATGGAATCGTACAAAGACAGTACACCACAAATCATGACCACAATACATTCTACAATAACGTTTACCTCAATTCCCGTGACGAAAACCATACCAAGTATAAGGGTACCAATACCAAAACCACTCAATACAATGCGGGATGCAAAGCTATCTGCCTCGCCGCCTCTGCCACCAGGCCTTTTCAAAACGACTACACTCACCATTCCGACAATATCGCCACTCCCGCAAACGCGCCCCTCCCCCCCGTCTCTACATCCTGCTAAACCACCAGATATCATCTGTACTCTCGATACGTGAACTCGGGATCTTATTTGACAGGGAGCTTAGCTTCATCCCACATATTGATGATATTATTCTTAAGGCCAACTCTGTCCTTGGGTTTGTGAAGCGCTGGTCTAAAGAATTATCTAATCCTTACGTTTCCCGTTCTCTCTACATAGCCTTCGTCCGCCCCCTTCTTGAATACGCCAGTCAGGTCTGGTCTCCACACTACTCGTCCCATATCCGCAGAACCGAAAGCGTGCAACGTCGTTTTCTGCGTTTTGCCCTCCGTGGACTGAACTGGGAGAAACCTCGGATTCTCCCCCCATACACAAGCCGGCTCCATCCGATTAACCTCAACACACTTGAGGAGCACAGAACTCATGCCGATATCCTTTTCATCCACCGTCTCCTTTCAGGCACTATATACTGCCCAAGCTTGCTCTCCACCATTGCACTTCACACTAACCCCCGTAACCTGCGAAACCCTCGTCTCTTCTTTATGGCCACCCACCACACTTCTTACGGCTCTAATAAACCCATTTCGCGAATGCTGCGGTGTGCAAACCCCTACCCTACCTCTTTCGATTTCAACTTTACCTTTAGTGCTCTCAAACTTCATCTCCTCTCTTTCCCCTCCTGACCACGCCCACTCCCCGTCTACACTCTTACAACCCGCACTAAGCTAAATAAATTAATGAGTAATAATTGATGGATAAACCCAGTAACCAACTCGCCAAACATACCACCCCCTCCCTCTTTTTTCTTCTTAACCATAGTGTATATTCTTTAGTTTTAAGGTAGTTGTTGTTTTATCCCCTGTACTAAGCTAAATATATGAGGGTTCTGCCCTCACTAAACTTAAACTTAAAGGTAACATCCCCATTAAAGGCAGCGCGGCCTGACAATGAGCAACTAACATTGAGAATCACCTCGACCCGTCGCTCTAAGATAAACTCAGTTGCCCCAAAACCGCATATCTTAGTTCCTTCCCCACCATAAAAAACACTGCCAAACACAACAAAAATGTGTCCTATACCGATAATTGCAAGTTCGACCCACAAACAGGCCACCACATTGAAACGATCCTCTAACTTAGATGGTACATCTGCCAATAGTTTGTTGCCCAACCAACAGAAGGTAAAAATGGATTATTCAGTAAGAAAAAACATCTATGGCGCACTAATCAATCTGTCACCTCAACGTCCATTTAAGTCTGCCAAAGGTTCTTCAACAGCCAAGACCGCAGAAACGCATTTTATTCGTCTCCCATGTCATCGGCCGATTCTAATGCCAACTTCTTTAATCAGCGTAACGAAGATGACTAGTGTTGGTGTGACCAGAAAAGTTACACAGTCCTCTTTGACAACAATCTCGTCTTCATCGCCCGCCACACGCAACGAGTGTAAAACCACTGAATAGCTCAAATGCCTGCAGTCTTACTACGCGATACAGACAATCGAATGCGGCCCTCATCAACCGGTCGCATGATTTCGTGCTTTGACCCACCTGCAAACGTTTCGCTCCTTGGCCCGCACACTCGATGTGAACATTTTATATCATAACACGATGAATCCCCAGTTTATGAACGGTAAAGTTATTATAGTCGCGTTGTTTCATTTCTCAAATATCCGCAGTACCCAATCCGATCACAGAATATCCAACAACAATTTACAATCATAAAGGATTCTAGTCGTCACTAATGACAGAAGTTCCGATAGGCAGTCGGCACAGCTGGTCAAAGTTGTTTAGTCAGAAAATATTTCGGAGTGGAGAGGGTTATGTTTATGTTTCACGTATGAGGCACACACTTGTACTTCTTTGTCATAAACAATGAGTAATCGTTTGTCATAACGAATGAAAGTTTAACTCAAAGTTGTGTTCCAATTCATGGATGAATTAATCCCAATCCAAAAAAACTTTGGGTTGATTCCCTCGGGGATTACTTTCGAAGTTTTACAAAAAAAAGTATATAATCGGATGTTAGTCGCCGTAAATTGCGGCGAAGAGCCCGCTACTTGACTATCTAATAAGGACTTCTTTCGTCTTTTTATATTAAAGTCATTGAAAGTAATATAGAACATTCTTATAAAGTGTTGACGGATCGTGGTTTTTAGTGGATCGAACGTTTTTTTTTTGTTTTACCTCCAAATGTGTTCTTCACTATTTGCTTGTGTATTGTGTGTGTATCTGGTCGAAACGCCGCAATGTTTGTTCCTCCCACGAAAACAAACGCTGGCCAACCATCACCTGTACAGCCCACGACACCCAGTTGCACTCCATCGATACTTGATAGTCGAAACCTGATACGGGTTAAACGTGCTCGCTTGAGATTGGACTCTAGTGATCAACGAGTGAGTATTTTATACTTGGTAAACTTGTTAAAACGCATAAACTTGAAATTTCATGAACAGGCAATGAACTCATAGACATCTAAGGCCACGATGGCACATGCAATAAATACCCTTTACCAAATAAGCAGTTGCTTTGAAATGATACTAGAGAGATATACAAAGAAGTATTTGTTATCATTAACCACAAATTGAGATAATATGACATCGCAAAGTAATAAACAAGTGGTGGCGATCATTCAGGAAACGCGTGCAAACATTCACTCAAAAATCGACTGTAAACAAAGAATGCACATACGATGCCGGCATCTTAAATTATGTTTAGACTTCATCCGCAGATAGTGAACTCTGATTAATTCTATTATTTTATAATAGAAGCGCAATCAAACGTTCACCTCTTGAAATTCACTCATCGTGGTCCACCTATCTGGAAACGGCCCCTCTGTCACCCCAAGCCCCTGTTCTCAACCCCCTTTTGACCCCGTCTTCTCCCCTACAGCAAAAACCACACAGCTTACCTCCCAAACGTTTGATTGCCGCTACGCACCGTCCAAACTTAGAGACCGAAAGACATATGAAAATATTCGTCTCTTTCTAGCGTATCTCCATGACAAATCTGAGTCTGTCTGCTATGAAGGCAAAACCAAAACCAGTGTTAAACTCTCTATTTAACGGGAAGGTTTAGCCATCGACGTTCTCAATCTTCATAAATTATTCGTAAAATTCTACGTAATTTTCAATTTATCCCCTCATAAAGTGTCGAATGGCCTAAAAGCTTTCGGCCGCTCCGTTCACTTCAGAAGGTTATCACATCTTCAAGGTAGTAAGGCCATCCTCAACAAGTTTTTTGTTCCTAAACCGCCACTTCCTACACCCGCCTCCCTCACCCCCCCCCCCCAAATCGAGACTATAACTCCCCCTACCTTCTATTATCAGAACGTAAGAGGTCTTCGCCCAAAGACCCAATCCAGTCTGAAAAGCTCCCATGCCAAACCTGTCGACATTTTCGCTTTAAGTGAAACGAACTTAATCCCCAGCATTCATAACCGAATTCAGAACTGTTTCCTCCGACGTTCACCATCTTCCGCGATGACCTCCTCAACCATACTCCTGACTTTTCCCCTAGATGAGGAGTGCTCATCGCTGTCCATAACAGCCCCGAGCGGTCAGTTGTCGCTTGCCCTACGTCCTTCAAGCTGGACTTTGTGACTGTCAAAATCACTCTTCATCCTGAGAAAGGTTGGCGCAATTATAATAACCTTTCCCGGAACAACGAATTATTATGGACAATTGAAGTCTCGGATATGGAACGGATGCCGGTAGAGAGACTTGCTAAATAAGGCCTGGACTGGACCACGGTTGTAGTGCCGATGATGATGATGAAAATCCCTCTTCCTCGGAAATCAATCTTTATCATGTGGTTCTATATTTTACCATCCCAGCCTATTGAAGTTTACGAGCTAGCTCTTATTGCTATCGACTATATAATCGAGCGGAGTAATTACGAGGACGACATCATCATCTTCGGAGATTTTAATTTTCCACAACTCAATTGGGCTTTATCTTGACGATCATTCACACTTCACCTCCAACCCCATCTCGTCCAAAGAATGTCTCTTCATCGATCGACTAGATGATTCTTGTCTATGTCAGATCAGCGACATTCGAAACCTTTTGGGTGGGCAGCTTGACCTCATCTTTACAACAGACCCTATAAATACATCTGTCTCACCCAGTCCCCTAGTTCTTACATCTATAGACCACCAACACCTCGCTTTTCTGGTGACTTTCTTCCGAGTCCACTCGCCACTTCCTTTACACTCTTAGCACTAGATCACGGTAACGAGGTCGATATGGTTTCAACCGACCTCAGTAAAGTATTCGTGAAAATCTCCCATAATCTAATCCTCTTCAAATTATCCTCCCTCGGGTTCGGACCGGGATTGTTGAAATAGATTTTTTCCTATCTAAAGGATAGATTTTATTCCGTTCGGTTCAGGTCCTTGATATCCAACCCCTTCTTTGCTGCCTCTGGGGACCCTCAAGGTAGTCACCTGCATCTTCTCTTATTTATATTTTTTTCACTAATGACATCGATAAGATCATTAAGAATTCCAGCTTGTTCCCAACCGGATGATACCAAGATATACAAGACTATCGAGTCACCTCTTGATTCTGCACTGCTGCAATCACACCTTGAGAGTTTCTCGACTTGGTGTGACAAAGATTGCTTTGTACTTAACATCGTCAAATGCAAATCTATAACCTTTTCCCGTAAGCGTATTCACTCATCCTCATGTCCCCATTCCCTTCATAACGGAGACAAGGGCTTGCGAAAGGCCGAAAAAGCGACAGTGAAACTAGGACCAAACTAAGGACGTTGCTCTTCCCTCAGGCATATGAGGAAGCACGGCGACGACCCTTTGTAGGACGGTTTTTTCAAGAGCGCCCTATAAGAGATGCCTCATCCTTTTCAGGACAAGGAGACACGCTCCCTGAAATGAAACCACTACAGAATCACTACAATATAATAAATTCATTGTTCACAATTTACTTTTTCAATTTCAATACAAATATTTTAACCATAATCATTGTTCACAATTTACTTATTTTATTCAATGTTCACAATTTGCTTTTTCAACTTCGATACAAATATTTTAATCACTTATACCGAATAGGTCAACCGCACACCTAGGTTATTCAATTTAAACTAACTTTTTAACCCCTTACCTTGCATGTATGTAGAAATCAATCGTCTTTACTTTTTCCACTCCATGTTAGGGTCCATGTGACCGGTAAACCAAAAACAAATTGGGGAGAAGTGTTGTTGTATTTACTTGTCAATGGTATTTTGGGTAAATCGTACAGATTAGGGTTGTTGGACAGGTGTGATTTAATGTAGGGAATCGAAAACTTTTTTGCATCGAACTGCAATGGAAATTTTGGCCAGAAAATATCAAGTATTTGGAATGGGATTTTGTATTTTAAGGGGGTAATAATTTTCTAAAAAGCATCTATTTCATGGTGGGAATGTTATTTTCAGGCGTAAAATGTATTGTAGTGATCCTAATTCACTACTCTCACCCAATTACCTATAATCCCAACCTAATTCCAATAGTGAATCATATGAGCGACAAGTTAAACCAAAAGTTAATTTGTCGCACATTGATTCAAATTCCAATTACTTTACATCCCAAACCAATTGAATCATATGCACGATAAATTTAAACGCAAGTCCATTTGTCGTGCATTGAATCAATTCCCTATAACCATTGAAATTATGAAATGCTTAATTCTAAATGCATTTCATGGTTTCTCCTTCCGGCAATTTATTCAAATAAATTCCTATACATTTCCCAGAATTCTATTCCAATTGAAGCACACAAAATCTTGTTTGTGCTTCTTGGAATTTTTAAATAAAATTTTAACAAACCTCTGTTGCCACCGTGTATAAAAGGGCGGCATATTTTTGATTCGTGTTCAGCATTGTGTCCAAAGACTTACTTCCCCAAATCACTCCTCCCCAAGTATCGGCGGGTGTATCTGACCACAACGCTGTGACCATGTTTATCCGCGGCTATCGAGCATCCCGGGCTCATGTCAGATACATACCCGATTATGGGCGCAGACATTGGGACAACTTCAATATTACATTGAACGACAAACTCCACTAACTCTCTCTCCACACTAACAGGAACCTAACGACGGTTGAGATAAATAACCCTGCAAGACGATTTCACGAGATTCTAGTTGAAACTGCTGAGACTCATGTTCCGAAGTACAAACTTGAAAAGACACCAGATTCCCCTTGACGACCTCACTCTTCGTCTCATTCGGGAGCGTAAAAAGCACTGCAGAATGAGATATAAATAAAGCCAACATCATCGGAGGGACCTTTGAAAATAATCACAAGCTCACTCTCGAGGATGGCGACCTGGAAACTAATGCAATAATTAGTTCAGAGGTTCACAATAAATTATACAACTTTAACGAGCCAATAGTTGTCTTTAATTCAGCTAACAGTGCATACTTCGACGACACACGTGATAATAGTCACGGCTTCGTCACACCAAATACCCTACAAAACCTAGTTAAATCTCGAAACCCCAAGAAGTCACCCGGCATCGACAACATGTCCTACCACTCATTTCGAAGGCTTTCTGCTTTATTCTTTATGAAGGTCTCCATTCTGCTCAACCATGCCTACAACATGAGGTACTTTACCCAAGCTAGGAAGCATGCTGTTGTCTGCCCAATAGCAAAAACTGGGAAAGCAAATTATCACCCCTCAAGCTTTCGTCCTATTTCGCTCCTCACCTGCATCAGGAAAATATATGAACAGTTCATATACGAGAAGCTAAATAAATTTATTAGTGTCGGGAACCTAATACCTGACTTCCAATTTGGATTTAGAAGAGCGCACAGCACCACCATGGCTCTCAACATATTTCAAAACCACGTTTGCGCGCGCCTCTTTAATAAGGAACCCACCATTGCGGTGAGCTTGGACATTGAAAAGGCTTTTGACACAACCTGAATCGAAGGTCTCGTTTTTAAATTACTGAATACTGGCCTCAGTAAAACGCTGTGTAGTATCATCTACCAGTTCGTTTTAAACAGAACCTTCCAAGTTCGTGTGAATGGAAAGCCGGTCTTGTACGATTTCTTTCCCACCATCCCCCCATCCAAGTAGTTAGAGAATATTCGACCCTGTCTAACTAACTACTAACTACGAACTAACCCTGTCCGCACTATCCTTAGATACCTCCTTCCCCTTTCTTTTCAGATATCTTGAGACCGAGCCCAACATCTTCACGGGTGTGGGTGATTCTGGTTATCGCAAGATGACCAGAAGCCAGAGACAGGATGAAGGACACATTTGTCCTGGTCTCCTTAAAATCGGCCTCTCGCCACCCCATTTTTTTTTTTTTTTTGGATTCGTGATCAGTCGGAATCCAGAGGCCGAGGCAACGGCCAAAAAATATTAAATAAAATAATTATATAAATAAAATCAAATCACTTTTCATCTTGGACACAAGGCCAGAAGATCCGGAAGCCCCGCCAATCGAGGTAAGAAAAACAATTAAACAAAATATAACCCTTTACAGTAGTATACAGAGGATATGAGTTAGTAAGGAGCTTCTCGATAGTATAGTGGTTAGTATACCCGCCTGTCACGCGGGAGACTGGAGTTCGATTCCCCGTTGGGGAGCCCCTGGCGCAAGACTAATGACCTTGCTCGGAAAAAACAAATCATTATGGAAAATTTAACAAGCCTCAGGACTTGCTAAATAAGGCCAAGACCAGTTCCCGGTTGTAGTGCCGATGATGATGATGATGAGTTAGTAAGAGTTTCAGGTGGACTTTATGGGAGGGGGGGGGGGGGGGGGGGTGATAATTAACTCAAGTTAATTATATAACAAAATTAATCAACCTCAGAACCCTTGAGGAGCGCAGGGTCGGAACATAATGTTCATTCATCGGGTTCTGCTCGGTCGACCGCGCCTACCTCTTTTACCTAATTACTCTGAACACAAACCTGGAAATACGCATAATCCCTGCCTTCTCTACATTCCCCCTCACCGTGCCTCTTATGGTCTCAACAAACACCTTTTGCGGATGCTGAGAAAGGTCAACTCCAAATTCGATCATGTTTGATTTCGACCTCTCTGTCCATCCCCTCAAGCACCGCTTCCTAAGCCATTCTCACCACCAATCTTAAACGGCGGTTCTACACTGCACTACAACCTGTCCCCACCTATCGCCCCTACTCCTGCCTTCTTAATTTGTCCTGGTTGCCATAGATTAAGCCTAGGTAAGATAGTCCTTAAGATAGTCCTCTAGTTTGTAATTTATATACGAGGGTTGCCTTTTATATTTCGGGATTAGAGAACAAAAACAAATATTGATCATCGAAAATCACTTTATTGTTTTTCAAAACATTCCCCATGAAGATCTATACACTTTTGCATGCGTTTGAACCAATTGTCGAAGCACTTTAGCCACTCTGATTGAGGTATCTCCAACAGATGCGCTCTGAATGCAGCAACCGCTTTTTCAGGTGTTGAAAAACGTTGACCTCTCAGTTTTTTTTTACGTACGGGAATAAAAAGAAGTCATTCGGTGCCAAGTCAGGACTATACGGCGGATGACCCATCAAATCGATGTTTTGGGTGCTCAAAAATGTAGTTGTCGCAGCCGATGTGTGAGAGCTCGCATTGTCGTGGTGAAGAGTGATCCGTCTTCGGCGGTTGGTTTTCCTGATTTCTTGGAAGACAACTGGCAAACAAATGGTTGTGTACCACTCAGAATTGACTGTTCTGCGTTGTTCTAGTGGTACGGTTGCGACATGTCCAGTTTTTCCGAAAAAACAGGCGACTATTTGCTTAGAAGTGCTTCGTGCGCGAACAGCTTTTGTTGGATTTGGCTCATCTTGAAACACCCAGACAGTCGACTGCTGTTTACTTTCGTGTTTCGAAGCACCGCGACCGTATTTTTTGAGCATTTCTTTCGACCAATTGACACGAGCCCTTTTTTGGGCGATTGACAAATTGTGTGGGATCCTTCGCGAACAAATTTTTTTGACAGTCAAATGTTTATGCAATATTGAATGTATGCTAGTCCCACTAACGCCTAAGGTTGTCTCAATCTCACGACAGGTCACATGACGATCTTCCAATATCAGTTCGCGCACAGCATCAATGGTTTTCGGAACAACAACTGATTTTGGACGACCTTCACGAAATTCATCTTGGAGTGAACTACGACCACGATTGAATTCACCATACCATCGATAAACACTGGTCCTTGATGGAGCTTCATCGCCAAAAATTGAATTAAGTTCATCCATGCACTGTTGCTGAGTTAATCCACGCCGAAAGTTGTAAAAAATAATCGCACGGAAATGTTGACGATTTAATTCCATTTTTGGGCCGAGATGAATCTTTTAAGTTACTGTAAACAACACAAATAGCGCTCGTATGTCAAAACGTTCTGAGTGCGTATAACCTCAAAAATGTCCAACTTTACGACAGAGCTGTCAATTGCCGGATTGCAACACTAGGGTTGCCAAATTCCGAAACATAAGAGGCAACCCTCGTATACTTTAGGTGTAGGTACTTATGATGCTTGAATTAAGACAATAAAATGGCTGGTAGCCCCACTAAACTAAAACTAAACTAAACTAAACTATAGATCCACATCACGAATCTCCATTCGATCGTAAGTTATCAAGTCATACATAGGATGCTTTTCCTCATCGCCAACATATTTAACGCTGCAACAAGTCTATGGGATATTTAATAACGTCAATAATCTTTGAAGGATGGAGTAATACTTTTCCAGTGGTACCAACATTTTCAGACAGGACATCATGAAGCATTTGTTAAAATTTGGCATTCCAAAATTACAAATTTAGGAGTCGGCAAAGTTCTCAACCCATAGATAGGCGTCTGTCTTTCTAGCCACTCAATTTTGGTAGTCGCTAAGAACATATCTTAGGAGATTAATGCTGGTATACCTCAGGGTTCTGCACTATCAACCACTCTCTTGCTTATTTTTGTTAATGCACTCTAGTCTATTACCCAGAACCTTGTTCTTTTTCTGCTAAGGATAGCACGTCTTTTTTTCTAACACGCTCGACCAAGCCCTCCCAATTTCACACTCGAGGAACAGATAACTGAAGAAGGCAACGACTTGCTTTAGAATGCCAAATGATCTTTAGTTGGTGACGGAGAACTAAATAAATTACAGTGACAAATGTAGAGATAAATAAAGTGAGTGTAAAGGAGGATAATCGACATTTCTTGAAACTGTTTATTCGACTTTGAATTTCCTGGAATATTAAATTTAAATACTGTTTTCTCTTTGTTCATGACTCCACTGACGACAATTACTTCTACTGAATGAAAAAAAAGTTAATTAACTTAAATTCTATGGTTTTAAATTCCCTTCAACTGTACCTCATACTTCACAAGGTCGCTCCATTATAACAATAAAATAAATGACCGGAGCTAGTTAAACCGAATAAAATGACGGAAACCTTTCTATGGTAATAATATTTAAAGGTCAAGTTCATTTAACAAACACAATCTTCTTCCTCGTGTCAGCGCTGGAAATGCAATAAATTTTCCAGAGGCCCTCAACCAGAGTCGTTGAACTTAAACACCTCCATGAATCCAATAGATCTCAAAAACGACAAAAATCGGCATTAAGTCAAAGCTGAGAAGTTGTTGGATTTCCGAGAGCCTATGACAATAGCATCGCATAATTCCACAACACTGTGTCGTAGCACCACTTTATAGTCATCATTTACAACCGCATCACATTTAGAAGCACCACACACTGAGACCCCAAGGGACCTCTTCTCTTCGTCTCATGCATACGTTGTTATTTGCTCGAAATCGATGACATGCCTAGAATGCTAAATCCCGAGTGTTCAGGATAGAGAGGAGCACTCATGATGCTGATCCACACCTCGAGTGATCGTCTAGCGATTCGCGCATGCAAATGGACAATTTGTTAATGCGAACACATTCCTCATGTCAGCGTCGGGACAGAATACAAATTTACAGACGAAAAATTTATCCATAAACTAGCTCCGTCGTTGCGTGGCCGATGTCTGTAGCGGGCTCTCACTACCTTGTGCATTGAAATGGCCAAGATTTGCGGTGAGGTTAGGGTAGACATCGACCGAAAATGACACCGGTCCAATGGCAAGACATAAACTCCATAGTGACCGAATCTCTTGGATGTACGAGTATTTCGTAATATTGGTCGGAACGAGCCGGTGACTAAACTCCTCTTGATGAAATGAGTTTTTCCCTGTTCTCTCAGTCAGTGTACCATAAAGAATGGAGGGACGACATATTTATGACGGAATGCGGTTGGTTGTAAGTGATCTTCGACGAGGTAAGATCAGTGTTAGGAGGTGTCATCATTAATATAGCGTGTGTTCGAAGCAGCTTACCTGGGTTTTTTCATTATGCGGTTAGGTAATTTTATGAAGAGTGCTTGTGGATATGCTGAACTCGCTGTTCAAACTCATTCGCGAGGTCATACGGATCCTAACAATCCTCAGTTGTTGGTGGGGATCTTGAAAATATTGTAGATTGCAGGACATGTCTGATATTTATTTCCTTTTTCATCTTGTCGTTTGACCTAACTTTGCTTCTTAAGAGAGACTGCGGCGTTTCTAACAGATACGAAACGCCATAAGACCACCTTTTCAAATGAATTTCTCTGGTTTGGGGTGGTGCGTAGGTTGTCATATCCCTGGCCTTAAAATGGCGTTTATTCAGATTAGGTTCTTTTGATCTTTTGAGCGCATTTAGCCGCCTACATGTGACCCCTTTTTATAATATACAGTAGATAAATCCCCTGCCGTGGTAACTGCGTTTCCTCATTTACAGACACTTCGGTACAAATTTATTCTTCACTTTTCTCGTTCCTCATACAATTTCTTACAAGTAGTTTCTTGCTCTGAGCTTATTTCTATTTAAACATGTTTCAACAGCTTGCTTAGATTATTCGCAATTTCACCTTCAATTGACGTGTGACAAGTTTTGCGCCCTCATAACTAATTAATACACACGTACTTATGTTAAACTACGAAAGTAGAAAATAGATGGTGAACTACTGTCACTAATATAAGAATAAAAAATCGGAGTCACCTTTTGTCGATAGGGCTACAGTAAATCCACAAACAGAATAATGGCTTATTTATTATTGAGATCGCTGACATTGCTGACATCACTGTCATTCACTGACATCCTTGCTATCACCATCATCATTACTATTATACAAGGTGGCGCAAAATTAATCACCCTATCGGAAGATGTTATAATTTTTACAAATGGCGTCGTACGTCAATCGTATTTGACGTTTATGAACTAGACAGGTGCAGTATGAAAACAGACAGGCAATGGGATATACTCCGCAAGAGCGTGGAATAATTGTGTCGATTTTTTTGACCAATAATCGGTCGGTGGTGTTAGCGCAGCGTGAATTTCGACGTCGATTTCCTAATCGTGCGCCGCCAACTGGGCACACATTCCGGCGGTTAGCTACGCGACTCGTACAGACTGGAACCACAGGAGATCATGCAGGACGTGTTCGCCATCGGGCTGGTCGTTTGGCCGAGAATATCGCGGCTGTGGCTGCCAATGTCGCCGAGAACGAAGAAACATCAACCGACGACGGGCCACGCAATTGGGCATCACTAGACGGTCCCTACAGAGAATTTTAGTGAATGACTTATACATGTTCCCGTATAAAGTGCAAACAGTGCATCAGTTAATGCGACCGTCAGTCGCGTGTGAATTACAGTGACGCTGTGGGGATTAGGAGTATTGTGCCAGGCATGGGCACACGGTTCACGCCTATCCCCATCCGACTGTCACTAATCGTTCCGCCACGTATCAAAGGAAACACCAACACAGGACACATAAAAAAAGAAAACACACCATTTCCTTGTTTAGTTGTATTTTT
Source organism: Microdon myrmicae (assembly GCA_963931805.1). NCBI lineage: Eukaryota > Metazoa > Arthropoda > Insecta > Diptera > Syrphidae > Microdon > Microdon myrmicae. The sequence continues at coordinate 212,865,757 of OZ007497.1, forward strand.
ATTTTAAAGAAAAACACTATTATTGGAATAACTTGTTTGAATCCATGGATTATTGTTCCGTTTCATTTTCTTATTGGATACTAACATTTGACGGTGGCACGGTTTAAAATACATGAACTAATTCGAACACTGATGGTACGGACTTGCTTTTGATTATAATTAATACTACTAGCCACGACTCGGGGTGCAACACGAACACGACTCCGATATATATATATATGCGCGTCTCCGCAGTGACGGAGAGCGGGAGTGACGCGTGACCATGGCGGTCAGCGGATGGAAAACGACTCACCGAGGATAGAATTCTGACATGAATTCCATCCTAGGTTAGGGTTAAGAACAAAAGAAGAGAGAGAAAAACTTTTCTCTTAAGGGTGCGGCCGCCAAGGAAATGCACTCTTTCAGTGCAATGGTATGCGTGCGTGACCGTACAGATCGATGTTATTTACACGTGCTTGAAAGCAGTGGAACAACGAAACAGCCAAGCGGCAAAGACAAAGGAGATTTATGATCCGTGTCTATGCTGTACATTGCAGCTATCATAGACGGCAGTTCATCAGAGAAATGTGGTAAAAGCAAATAAGGGCATTATACAGACATGGATGAGTGGTGCGGATGCGTATGTAAATGTACCGCCATTAGGAAGAAGTGCTAATGGTTTTTCTATTTACACAACGGGAAATGTGTATCGCTGGTGATACTAAAGGAATCGAATTGTATATATGATTACATGCGAAGGAATTCGTTTTATGACTCTAGGGTAAGATGAGAGTATTTGCTTTTGTCCGATGGTCAAAGAGCTGCGTGGCCAGGGGCATGTAGTATTCACATGTACGGCGGAATTGCATTGTTGGAAGAAGGGTGCCTAATGGTCGTGAATCTATGGTGCATATGCACGTTAAAGAATTGTTTTTACGAATTTCAGATAATGCGTTGTATGCATCAAATGTCCTTGGAGAAGGAAATGTTTTCAGGTGCCAATGCAAATGCATTGGCGGGAAACTATGGGAGTAATGGAATTCCTAAAAAGGTAATGAAGAATTCTTACAGATAATTGTATGCGAAGAAATGCATGATGGTGTTTTCTTTTACAGAAGCTTTGAAATAAATAAATTCGGTAAGCTTGATGCGTGCAGTACTTACAGGTGCTAATGCAATTGCATTAGCGAAGTTAAGAGATTGAATGGGTGTTATGGGGGGTTTATTAGGTAAGTGTACCGTGGGGTTTGGCGGAACCACCACAACGCCATCCTTAATCTCAACAACGAAGAAGACGTTTTTGTGTTGAAAATCATCATGAGCGACGAGGGGTATTTCCACTTAAGCGGTTACGTCAATAAGCAATAATCTTCGTTTCTGGGGCACTGAAAATCCGCATGTGATGCACAAAGAGCCATTACATCGACTCAAAGCCACTGTGTGGTGCGGCGTTCACCCGGGACGAATGATTGGGCCGTATTTTTTTTGAGGACGCCATCGGCAATACGGTCACAGTTACTGGTGAACGCTACAGAGTCATGATAAACGACTTCTTACTGCCGGAATTGGATGAACTGGAATTGGAATTCAATTTTGACTCATCAATGCAATCCACATGCGGCAGATTCAATGGTGGTGAATCACATCGATATGGGAGGAGCGAACGGGATCAACTTGGCAGCGGCCAATGGTGATCGAGGAAAGGGTTCAATGGGAGGATTTCCTAAATGCTGCATAGGGACGCGTACAATGCCCCTTTTGCCTGCAATACAGACAACGATCGCCGACACCTGATCAAACAAATGTACGAACATCAGAGGCTGCAGGCAATGTGGTCATAAATCATCGATGATCCAGGCCTGAGAACGAAATAGGTTTTTGATTAAAAATAAACAAAAACGCTATTTGAAGGGTCAAATGATGAGATGTACTGGAGATGCTAGTTCAACCGGAGATTTGGGTTGTGTTTGCTTTAGCCGTATGGCTCTGGAGCAAAAGGCGTAAAATTATTCATGGTGGTGAGGGATTTGACCTGCAGATGTGCAAGCAAACGTCCCACCCAGGGAAACCATGGACCAGCGGTCCAAGCGCAGTGAGGTACTGTGTGTTTGCTTTCATTTGCTGGTGGGTCATCATAGGACACGGCATGGGTAAGATTGCCTAAACAATGATCATATCCATGCCCAAATTCCATGATCGGTTGATACCCTGTGAAAGGGAATTGGTCGCAACTGTTCCGAACCTCAGGATATGGGTGCAATATGAGATTACCGAATGGAAGGGAAACTATCGGCTGCAGCTGTAACTGGTGATCATGGAGTCAGTGTCTGTTTACACTTTTGCCATGGTGTGAAGCGTCATTTTGATTCTACTCGAAATGTAACGTCTCCTAGGTCGATGGATCGATTGTGTGATTACTTTAAATAACACTCGATCGCTTGTGGGTAGCCAGCGATGGCTACGCTGTATATTGTCGATAGGACGATCGGCCGATGGGTCGGCCGATAAGGCAAGGGTAAGCATGACATGTCGAATATGGGGAAAATGCTCCTCAGCCAAGCGTATTGACATGTTCGGATGTTTATGTCAGTTACACGATGGGAAAACCGAATTGGATTTTAGGACATGATGGTTTGTATGCAAGCATGCCCCTGGTGAATTTCTTTAGATGCTAATGCGATAGCAAAATAGCAAACGGTAATCATTCTAGATGATTTTGCCACGGCTAATGTCTTCCAGGTAAGTATTGTTGCAGGGGAGTTTGACTGCTCATCTGGAGGTAAGCTGCTTATGGTAGGTAACGAGATTTGCGGGTAGGGGAAAGGGGAGTTGGGTTAGGCCGATGGGAGGTTCTTCGCGCGCCTTAAAGAACCCACACAAGACTAGTCATCACTCGGCGTACTACAAAGCGATGTGGCTAAAGGGATCAAATTGAATTCGCTTTTTCTATTTTGTTTTTATAACCACCCGATTGCGACCTCTTACCTGTTAAAATAAACACGTTATGTGAAAACGTTAAATAAAATAGATAGATAGATGTCAAAAACAAAAAAAACCATATGGTGACTCCGATGTTCTTGGAACGATTGCCATACTTTTGATGGAAGTAAAATATTTCTGTGTAGTTGTAGTTCACGTCGCTCAACTACGACGATAAATAATGCACAAATATGTATTCCCATAAATGAATGTGGCAAATAAAATGTTGTGTAAAACAAATGTTGCCATAAATAAGTTTTGCCATAAATAAGTGATGTCACAAATAAGTGTTGTTATAAATAAAACTTGCGATAAATTAATATTGTAAATAAACATTTTGGCTATTTAAATTTAGATTTTTTTTGTATGTTCCCACGAAATAAATGTTCCCTAAATAACTTGTTAAAGTGATGCCCATAAAAAATGTTACCATCGAATCCATTGCCATAAAACTGTTCGGTAATAATTGTGTAGTCAAAAAAGAGTTGCCATAAGAATGTTGGCACAAAAGTGATGCAGTTAAAAGGGTTATAACCAGGGCTGTGGAGTCGGGGTCGGATTCGGAGTCTGAGTCGCGACGTCGCGGTGTTTGTGCTGGAGTCGGAGTCGGAGTATGAGTCGTAAAAAACGAGCGACTCCGACTACTTTTTAGTGTAAATAAAAATTGAGCAATCCCCCTTATTCAAGATGTATCAGAGATCTAAGAAAAAATCTACGGTTTATGAATATTTTAAGATGACTGATGACGATCAATTTTTTGTATGTCAAGCTGAGGAGGACCCTGAAAAACAAATCTGTGGTGAAAAAATCAGTGCTTTCGGTGGTAAAGGATCTAGTGCGCCCAGTAGGGTGTCAAATATGAAGCGTCACATTCAACGCCATCACCCAAACTTATATCAGATCATGTGTGAGAAGGACAACAGTAGTTTAAATCTAAGTAATAATCGGAATCATCAAGTGCCAGTAACTAAGTACTTTACAAGTGATAGTGTTACCGTGAATATAACGGCCGACAAATTTAAGGACTGCATCAGTGAAATGGTATATAAAAATTCTTTGCCTATCACTTTTTTCTCCAGTCCAGCATTTATTGTTGAATTATATTGAACGGGGAAATGGCTCGTAAAGTCGGAGTATCTTTAGAAAGAAGCAGTGTACGAAATTTAGTAATAGAGGACGCTAAAAAACAGAAGAAAGTTTATTTATTTAAAAATGGACACATGTACACGTTATCGAGTAAATTACTTGGGAATTGATGAATGAATAAAAAAAATAGTAACACGTTCACTGGCAATCAAAGACACTAAATCTGACCACTCAAACGATTATTTAAAAATGCTTGTGATGGATGTTCTGAAAGAGTTTAATATTAAACTAGAAAAAATTGTATCCATTGCGGCAGACAACGCTCGTAATATGCTGGGTACTGTCGAAAAATTAAGTACTATTGCGGCGGAAGGGGCTTCTCGATAGTATAGTGGTTAGTCAAGTGGGAGACCGGGGTTCGATTCCCCGTCGAGGAGCCTCTGGCGCAAGACTAATGACCTTGCCCGGAAAAAACAAATCATTCTGGAAAATTTAACAAGCCTCAGGACTTGCTAAATAAGGCCAAGACCGGTTCCTGGTTGTAGTGCCGATGATGATGATGATGATAATGATTGAGGCGGAAGACGATATTGATGATTACTCTAGTATTTTAGATGATACACTTTGTGCTGCCGCTTCTGATTTTTTTAAGATTCATCATATGCGATGTGCAGTACATACGTTGCAGTTGGTAATCCGTGATGACTTGAGAGAAGTGCACGCAACGAGAATTTGTGAAAATGTACGAAACGTCGCAATAGCCGCCAGAACACCAAAAATACATGCCATAATCAAACGAAGAGCTGGAAAGGGACCGATTGTGGATCAAGCTACAAGATGGGGTAGTACATATGCGGGGGCGGAAGTATTGTGTGCCGGCGCATGGCTTTGGATTCACTCTCTTTTCCCCAACAATCAAAAGTTCCGCCGAACACTGTCCACCAACTAATCGAAGAAACACCGCATGAGAAGAAAAATACAATGAGACACACTGCTGTTGTTAATTGTTCATGATTTTTATTGTTTCAGCAACTTGTTTTTAATGTTACATGTATGGAAGGAGAAAATAAACGCACGAATATGATCTTAAAAATGTTTATTTTTGTTTCGAATTACTACACTAGGCACTTAGATACATAGTTCTCTTGTTTCTTGGCACATCGTCTTGATAGTAATTGATATTAGCGCCGGGATATGGTTTGCATTGATGTTTGACATTCGCGATTTCACGTGTCGTAGTTATCGTTAGTATGTTCATTTAATGTAAAAAGGTCTATGGTTACTTTAAAACTCCGAACATTCACCTGGTGAGATGAGCGACAATCTTTAACTTCTGGTATATTATTCCGAAACGGGTTTCTCAACTACGGTCCGCTGGGGGTTAGTAAGGAACGTCTGCCCTCTGGGATGGTTATTACTCGACTGATGGCACGGCGTGACCGTCCCCAGCGGTTAATGAGCTTCGACTGGGTGAAAAAGGGCAAGAATGCATTCATGGTGTCGTGGCAGTGTAGTCATCGCTAAGTAAAACTCACTGCCGCTTACTAAGAACTTAAAAAGGGTTGCTATGCGTGCATAGAGAATTTGTTTCGGGGAATTCCTGCCGTACAGGCTGGGTTAGATTTTTCGGTTGCTATATGTACTGAGATCTCGGTTTTGAAGTCATAACCAAGTATGGGCATGAGTTGTCGGTTAGACAAAGGATCTGGGTCGTGGTCGTTGCGATGGTTGTTTCGTGGAAATGCAACGCATCGTGTTGGTGACTTACCAGTAAGGAGAATGGGTATTTTTTCAGATGGTTTAGGTAGGATGGGAGCCGAAATGGTTTTCGGGGAAACTAAATGTTGTTTGGTTACAAGCGAGGGAAATGGTTTAAGCAGGAAGTGAGACGGAATGATTTTCGGGTTGTTGCCATAAATAATTGTTGCCATAAATAATTGTTGCTATAAATAATTGTTGCTATAAATAATTGTTGCCATAAATAATTGTTGCAATAAATAGTTGTTGCTATAAATAATTGTTACCATAAATAATGTTGCCATACATTTTATTGTCCAAAATAACGTTTATCATAAAAAGTGTTGCCATAAATACATGTTTCCACAAATAATTGTTGTCAAAATAACGCATGTTTAACTGATGGCATAACAATGTTGTCTTAGAACCCGTTCCCATAAAAGCATTGATCTCAAAATGTGTTATCGTAAAAAATGTTGTTGTAGGAATATTGTTACAAGAGTGTTACCAAAACATATAGAGCTATAAGGTGGTTGTTTTGAAAGCATTCTAATTAAAAGCATTGCAATAAATGAGTTGTACTTAAACAGGTTGTCACCAACAAGTTTTGCCTCCAGATTTTTTTTTCCATAAAAAGTCGTAAGTATGTCCTGTCATATGTAAGCATTACTATTAATGAGCGTTGCCATAAATAAACGTTGGCATAAATAAGCATTGCTATAAATAAGCATTGCCATAAATAAGCATTGCCATAATAGGGTCGCTATAAATAAGATTTGCCATAAATAAATATTGTCATAAATGAGCGCTGACATAAATAAGCATTGCCCTAAATAAGGGTTGCTATAAATAAATGAAATAAATGGTTCCTCGATAGTATAGTGGTTAGTATACCCGCCTGCTACACAGAGACCGGGGTTCGATTCCCCGTCGGGGAGCCTATGGCGCAAGACTAATGACCTTGCCTGGAAAAAACAAATTATTATGGAAAATTTAACATGCCTCAGGACTTGCTAAATAAGGCCAAGACCGGTTTCCCGGTTTTAGTGCTGATGATGATGATGATGATAAATAAATAAAGCCTTAAAACAGTATTTGCATAAAAGTGCTGGCATAAATAAGTGTGGTCATAAGTAATTCTGTCCCAAATAATTTCTTTTATAAAAAGTCTTTCCATCAATAAATGTAGTCCAATGTTTTGGCATTACATGGGTCGTAATTTCAACAAAAAAAGGGATTATTTTTTACAGCTACAACATTGAAATATAAAAAAAAACATACTGACTTCATAATTACAGGCCTATCAAGACGAATGCGAGCTTCCATGCGAATATTTTCTATCTAGCAGTAGTGAGCCATCACAAAAATAATGATTATATCAATATATCAATTTGTCATAAACATTTCAATATTTAATATTGTGACGCATATGACAATCAGTACTGGAATCTTCGAGAAAGTCCGAAACAAAGTACTAGATTATTTTAGGAAGTACTGGAAAACTGGAATAGAACATTCAAGACAACAACGGACGGAAATGATACACCAAATCAGAATGAGGAAAAATGGTATAAACACGTCGCACGCAGAGCGGAAGAATAAGTTAGAGTGATAAGTAAGAAAGCGAAGCAAGCGATAAGTCTCAAGTTAGAAGTAAGAAGGAAAATACGCGATAAGTACGGAAGCGATAAGTCAAGAAATCGTTGTGTACGGTAAAAGTGACGGTTGTGATTAACGGACTAATAAAGTGTTATATTAATTCAAAAATCAATTTAACGGCTCTTATTTATTCAAAAATAATGAATCCAGCGAACCCTAAGCTCGCTACAATATGTTATCGAATATTTTTACCATAAAAACGATCATGGCGAAACTAACTATATTAAATATTTGTTTAATTATTTCCGTATACTCAGTGGTAGCTGAGAATCAATGTAAAAACAAAAAGACTGTTGGTAAGAATTAACAATTTGTCAAGCCCATTTAACAACGTTTTGTGACAAAAGGCCACACCAAACAAAATGCTTTAAACAACCCAACTCAAAAATTGATTTGTGAATCGATGAAGGCATGTTCAACGGCATCTCACGAATTTATGCTTGAAATCGAGACCCAGCAATATTTATGGCACCCAATTAAGATATAAGAAGGTCAACGATCTAAACCCCGGCCAGTACCTGCCTGGGGCGTTTGTGGTCGCACCTCAAAATGATGATCTGTATTTGTTAGACTGTCGAGAACAATCGAAGATATTTATCTAGACCTGACCCGAAGCAACTGAAATTCCTCTCGTTTGAAGTTTGATCTGCTCTTATTGCTTTTTGTACCGTCTGGAGATGTGACAGGGTCGACTTGTATGACTTTTGTTACTTATAACCCAAGGGATCTATTGTACATTGTGAAACCTCGAATTCACGGAACGATACTTTTTTTACCAATGCTCCTACCCACAATGAACTAAGAAATAAAAACTTTTATGAATGTCTACAATATTCTTTTAATCTCTTTTTTGTGGAGTTTTGTGTTTTTTTTTTACCTGCGTTTTGTTTATTGGCGAGCTTGTAAAAGGCAAATGTGATTGCGGTACAAAATCATGTGGTGATGAAAAGGGTTGAGATAATTGAAGTTACAAAATATTCAAAAGATTTGTCTATTGACCTTTCATTTGATCCGGTATTCAAAGTTTTAGCATTATAGTACGAGGTGAAGAACCTGTCTTAGCAGCCATTGTGTGTAAGTCACAACTTTTTATAAGTCAATTTCAGTCATTAGTTTTAACTTCGATGAGTTTTGGATTCGAAAATCTGTGATAGCTTGCCATTGACTCGATTCTAATAATATAATAATTTGACGATTGCCTCGAGTATCGAATACGTTCGTCTATATTTAGATAGAAGACAACTGTCAACTAAATGTAATACGATACGATCTGGGTGTTAAAGTACATTACTCCGTCCAAACTTCCCCGATCTACAGTTGCAATTAGCCTCCTGTTGATTACATCATTTGCGTCGCCGAAACTGGACCAGAAATCATATGGAAACAATGTTGCACGGCAGCGATTTACATGTGCACTTGTAGTCATATGTCCAACACTTCATCGATTTAATAACTTAATAAGCTTACGGATACTTCATATGTATCCTTACGCAATACCAGCCCGTATAGCAACGTTCGATAACTAATTTTAGTGTACTATGTCAGCCTGTTTCCTATCGGAAGGTGAATATTTACCTCTAATTAATTCATGTCTAATACCAAAAGGCAAATTTTCTGGTTGTTTTTCGATATAAAACAACGTTGTCAAAAGTTTTTCAATAAAATTCCGCATGCACCTTGATTCAAATTATTCATGCCTCCCAACGAAATCAACAGGGTTGTGCAACCGCGATTAGCAGCAGCCAATAGCATAGCCATAGCAAGCTTGAATTAAGACTAACAATTGTTGGTGCCAAAGTGTGCATTCCTGCCAAAGAGCATTTGCTTTCAACGGATTTGTATATGACATTATGGCTTCCGTCGTTTGTTAGCCGCCTCATGCCAACCCCTTACAATCAGGCGTAACTGAGTAGATTGGTGATTATAGACAATTTTAATAAGACACTTATTCGCTGTTATTATTTTATCCCATTTAGGAAGGTTTCCAAAATCAACTGTAGACTTGCATAAGCGAATTAATTGTTGCTAAATTTGCGACAGCTTGGTTTGGATACAAGCTACTTTTATACGCAAGGCCTACCACAGACTATTTCTAAAATTGCAGATATTTGTGGGGCAGGTATGCTCTGGTTCGACTGACGTATGTGGAGTGATTCCGACAAATGCAACATAAAAATGAAATGGTGGAGTTTAACCAATTCACGTATATTAAGTGACGCATGGGATCGAAATAATGCTTTACCTATTACCGAAACGAGTTATTGAAATAAGCTCACAATTCAACCAACTTCTTATTTCCGACTGAGCGAAAATCGGACATTTCATGTGGTGCCTGTAGGTTGCAACTGCCACGGAACACATTTTCGTGCCGTTCGACTCAAGAACGATTCACTGTTTATTCGCGACGAAACTATAATTGATCTTTAATGGGAATCGGCTATGATAGGATAGAACGAGAACACAGTACCAAATTGACCACCATCCGGTGTAGACGTGTCGACAATCGACAAACGATAGTTGATGAACCGTTCAACGGAACGGCCTTAAAAGTGAAGTGTATTTAAAATTATTATCCAATGATTGTTAAATGATTATTATTAAGTTAAACTGCGTCGCACATCTTAAATGAGTACGGGTTCGCTTGGGACTTCTCTGCACCCTGTTACGGGGTAACCTCCTCCATCCCCAATATCCCACCGAGCGGGGAGATTAAATCTTGCTTGGGTTGTTCCCCCGTTATAATAGGATATAAAAATAAATTAATTTTAGATTTAAAATGAATTTAAAGACTTAGAGCCCACGATCCACATTTTGGATTGACATTCGTTACAAGCGAATGCTCGATCCTGCTTTCGTTGGGTTGTGGACTCGGCGGAATTAGCTGCGGCGCGTTTCTCTTCGGAGTGATGGCTGAGTGGATGGAGAGAGTAAGAACTTGAGAAAAGAATAAACGGTTAAAGGAGATGATAAGAAGAGTAGAGAATATCGGGCAACGGTGGCAAGAAGACACAAAAGATCGAGCGTGCTAAAAAGTTAAAAAAATAAATTAAACGATTAAAAAAGAAAAGCTAATACGAGGGTTGCCTTTTATATTTCGGGATTAGAGAACAAAAACAAATATTGATCATCGAAAATCACTTTATTGTTTTTCAAAATATTCCCCATGAAGATGTATACACTTTTGCATGCGTTTGAACCAATTGTCGAAGCACTATTGCCACTCTGATTGAGGTATCTCCAACACATGCATTCTGAATGCAGCAACCGCTTCTTCAGGTGTCGAAAAACGTTGACCTCTCAGTTTGTTTTTTACGTACGGGAATAAAAAGAAGTCATTCGGTGCCAAGTCAGGATTATACAGCGGATGACCCATCAAATCGATGTTTTGGGTGCTCAAAAATGCAGTTGTCGCAGCCGATGAGCTCGCATTGTCGTGGTGAAGAGTGATCCGTCTTCGGCGGTTGGTTTTCCTGATTTCTTGGAAGACAACTGGCAAATGGTTGTGTACCACTCAGAATTGACTGTTCTGCGTTGTTCTAGTGGTACGGTTGCGACATGTTCAGTTTTTCCGAAAAAACAGGCGATCATTTGCTTGGAAGTGCTTCGTGCGCGAACAACTTTTGTTGGATTTGGCTCATTTTGAAACACCCAGACAGTCGACTGCTGTTTACTTTCGGGCTCATACGCGTAAATCCACGATTCATCACCTGTCACGATGTCATAGACGTGTTTCGAAGCACCGCGACCGTATTTTTTGAGCATTTCTTTCGACCAATTGACACGAGCCTTTTTTGGGCGATTGACAAATTGTGTGGGATCCAACGCGAACACATTTTTTTGACAGCCAAATGTTTATGCAATATTAAATGTATGCTGGTCCCACTAACGCCTAAGGTTGTCTCAATCTCACGATAGGTCACATGACGATCTTCCAATATCAGTTCGCGCACAGCATCAATGGTTTTCGGAACAACAACAGATTTTGGACGACCTTCACGAAATTCATCTTGGAGTGAACTACGACCACGATTGAATTCACCATACCATCGATAAACACTGGTCCTTGATGGAGCTTCATCGCCAAAAATTGAATTAAGTTCATCCATGCACTGTTGCTGAGTTAATCCACGCCGAAAGTTGTAAAAAATAATCGCACGAAAATGTTGACGATTTAATTCCATTTTTGGGCCGAGATGAATCTTTTAAGTTACTGTAAACAACACAAATAGCGCTCGTATGTCAAAACGTTCTGAGTGCGTATAACCTCAAAAATGTCCAACTTTACGACAGAGCTGTCAATTGCCGGATTGCAACGCTAGGGTTACCAAATCCAGAAACATAAGAGGCAACCCTCGTAGTAAAATAGATTGTAATGTTGTTAACATAATTGTAATTGTAAAATTTGAAAGAAACCTGAAACAGTGAAATAAATGTAATTCCTGCATGTGTGAACGAGTTATTTCTTTGGTGTTTTTGGTCCGACAAACAGACTACCTGAAGGGTATGCATCATGACCCTGTGGCGGTTCTGCCAAACCCCACGGTTCGCTTACCTAAAAAACACCCATCCCTACAACCCAGTCTGCATAAGCTTTCGCTAATGCAATAGCATTAAAGAGAACAAATTTGTAATCAAAAAAGCCCCTGGAAAAGAGAATTCTTACGTGCACGCATAACTTCGCATTTAAAATCCCCTATAAGAGTTCTCTCCAAGGTTATCTTAAATTTCCTGAAAGAGTATTCATCGGTTCATGTATAATACAACCGCATAATCAGGAAACCTTTCCCCTGAGTTGGGTAATCCCAGCTTCATCATGTGTATCATAAATCACCAGACAAACATTGGCTGGCGACCTACACCCAAGGGACCAAAACAAATACACGCATCTCTTGGCACCAATTAAATCCTACAGCATAAGCAAATGCAAATAAGAATTCAATACTTACCCTTACCAGTGATGCCATAAACACCATTTCACGGCAATCTAGCCAAATCCATTAACACCATTTCTTCGATGCGTTGCGTCTATTTATTTAGCCGCGACGCACATCTCAAACAAAGACCCAATTAGCATCCGACGAGTTTCGGTTTTGTTTGCTTTCCCAGACTCATATCACATGAATGCACATTATCCTTTTCTTTGTTCAGAGTCTTTCCCATGGCTTTGATCCATAAAAGAACCAGTGTACACACATACATGTGTACTGTGGCGATCTTCTGTATGAGATCTGTTGGTCTCTCTTGGAACAGGAATTGCATCCTTAATTTAAGAGAGCCAGTCTCACTGGCTGAATTTCTTTCGACAACGATTGAATATCGTTGAGTCGTTTTCCATCCATTGACCACGCTGGTCACATGCCGCTCCCGCTGTCTGTAGCGCTGCAGACACGCGATAATGCCCGAGGTCGTGAGGGGCATTTTGAACTTGTCGGTTTCCAATTGTTTGGCGGGTGTTGTGTTAAATACGGTAGTGTTTAATTTAGTCAACCATAAAGTAACTATCGGTTAACTTCAATAAACCTTTTAATTAATAAGTGACAAAAATAAGTGACTTTTAATTCATGATTTGCATTTAATCAACCATAAAGTAATTATCCATTATCTTTAATAAACCTTTTAATTAATAAACCATAAACAGTGAGTTTCATTTACTTTCTTTATTGGTGCATGTCTGGTGGCGGAGATTTCATTCCTGTGTTGGTGTTTTCTTTGATACGTGTCGGAACTTTAGTGACAGTCGGAAGGGGATAGGAGTGAAAAGCGTGCCCACGCCTGGCACAATACTCCTAATCCCCACAACCCAATAACTAGATTACTTGGAAGTGAGTTTTGGAATCCTGACCGCAGAACCCTGCCTTATTCGGGTTAATCTACGGAATCGAGGGAGAACCCGAGCTCTGAAATTGGAGCCACTGGCTGGTTAACAGTATAACTGCACCCAGGTAAACTGTTTTTCTAACGTTTATTCGCAGCAATTAAACTGTCGGAGGTAGCGGAACCGGCACTGGCAGATGGGTGACGGTGAGAAGTAAAAGGAGTAAATTGCGTAATATTGGTAGCTCGATTAAGAGACGAGTCACCATTCATATTCGGGGAAATATCGAAGCACCAACCAGCGGTTGGATCAACAACCGAGGATCGAAGGTATGTTAATGTTAGAGATCCATTCTGTGAACGTGTTATAGACAGCGAACCTGAGGAACGATCCGACTGCAGGGACGAGATAGTTCGGGAGCCCTATGCCTTTCCTGATCGGCAGTTACAGTAACCACTGCTCGGCCAATTTGCACATCAGTCCGGCAAACAATTTCGTGTATGCAAATTAAGACTGCTACAGGTGGAGTCCACAGTGAATAACACAACCACTGACGCAACCAGTTGGTTAATAAACAATTGTTATCATTGTAGTAACTGGCGCATCCCATCATCCCGACATTTTCGGACAAACCCTTACTAGCTACTTATCATAGGCTACAACTGGCTCAAGAAACACTTACACTACAATTGGCGCATTGACTTATGTTACAACCCAAAATAATTAAAAAACAATTAGTGCCGGTATGCGACATACGAAGTGTTCCTGTTTGTGTATGTGCACAGTATAGTCTTGAACAAGATTTTCTAGCTGTCACTCGCGCAAAAATAAAACAAAAAAAAAAAAGTGAAAACACGTGGTTAATATGGACGTAAATCAAAAATGCAAAATGGCAGAGAGAGACAAACAGGTAAAATGTTAAAACCAAAGTTCGCGTTAATAAAACGCCCTGCGAGCTCCCGACTGACACGAGCGATAACAAAAGTCAACAAGCCAAACGAGACAATAATAGACTTGCTCGAAAAAGGGCAAAAAAATGGAAGAGGACAACACATTCCTCCCGGTTCCATATAAAGACGGCAATGTAACAAATAACATATTTGCATGTTTAGCGACTACCGGGACTGAGGACGAGGAGGAGGAAATCAGTGACCTTGACGCACGGCTAGCCCGAGTAAGGGCACAATTAGCTGAGAAGCGTCGCAAAAAGAAAAAATTGGCTGAAAGGGAACAGCTAAGGATGAAACAACAGCAGCAGAAAAAACAGCAACAATGTGCACAACAAAATACTAACCAGCAAAAAGGATGTCCCCCGCAGCAGATGTCGCAACAACAACCACAACAAGAGCAACAGGCAGCAAAAAGGAAAGCGAAGATGCCACCCATCAACACTACAGATATGGATTGTAGCGAACTGGTAAGTCTATGTAAGATTTCTATTGGGGAGGATTTTTTAATTAAAAGACTGACAGGAAACAAGTTTGCCATACGGACAAATTCGGATCAGGACTTTGAAAAAATGAAAAATTTGCTAAAAAGGGCCACCGCGGAATTTTACACCTACACCCCGAAAGAAATAAAGAATATAGCGGTTCTACTAAAGGGCGTCAACCCCGAAACACAACTAGAAGTTCTATTACAAACGTTACGACACCTAAAATGTAATGATATTGAGTTTATGGCGGCAAAACCCCTCAATACAGCAAGGATGATAGTACGCTTGTTTCCTCCTTTTCGAGTGATTGGCCGATTGGTCCATCTGCATCATACCAGCTGAGATGTAGACAGATTGATTATCTGAATCGAGATCTGGATAAAGTCCTGCAGTGGGGAAAGGCCAATCTTGTCGACTTCAATGCAACGAAGGCTCAGTATACAACATTCACAAAGAAAACTGGATCATCGGTTCCATTGCTGATGATGAATGGCCGGGCCCTCAAGGCTGGGGAAAGTTTGAAATTGCTCGGGGTCACGGTCTGCGGGAATGTATCATGGCACAAACACGTGTCGAACATCGCCAGGTCAGCCGCAGGAAAACTGAGTTATCTTTTTAGAGCCAAGAAATATTTTACTCCGGCCCAACTTCTTCTCCTATGTAAATCCCAAATTAGACCCGCGCTCGAATATTGCTCTCATGTTTGGAGCTCGGCTCCTAAACATACCCTCGACCTACTAGAGAGCATACAGAGACGAGCGATCCGCCTGATCGGGGACACGGCGCTGACGTCGGGACTACAGTCGCTATCACATCGAAGGCGCGTAGTCGACCTCTGTCTGTTTTACAGATATTATCACGGGTGCTGTTCTTCGGAGATTCGTAGTATTGTTCCACGCAATTCGGCTTATATGCGCTCCACAAGACAATCCGACGGATCGCACCCGTTTGTGGTTCATCTCCCGACGGCGCGAACATCCCCACATCAGAACTCGTTTCGCTACAGAGGGGAAAGCTGTGGAACTCCCTTCCCACGCGAGTGTTCCCGGAACGTTACAACCTGCAACTGGTTAAAAAAGAACTGCAACAGTTATTTGATGGCCCACTCGGCGCTATAGGTTCGCCTCTCCCGAGAGAAGTCTAATAATAAAAAAAAAAAAGGGCTAGGCAAGGGAGAATCGTAAACTGCCATTCTTCCTGGTGCAGCTGGGCTCCGGGAGCAAAATTGGTGGACTTAGAAAAATCACTATCCTGAACCATCACATTGTCACATGGGACAAATTGAAAAAAGGCAGAGTTATAATCCAGTGCCTTCGCTGCCAAAGGTTCGGGCACTCAGCAGCAACTACGAAATGCAGTATCGATGCGTAAGATGCGGACAGGACCACAACGCAGAACAATGCACGCTATGTAAAGAAAGGGTAGACGATAGATCTCTTCTAAAGTGTGCAGTTTATAAGAGCGAGGGACATCGAGGCTGTCCCAAATTCCGCGAAATACAGAAAAAAAGTTTTCACAGCTAAGAAAAATAGACCGACCCAACTCCACACAAGGAGGAGGGGTGGCAATCTTTGTTAAAAAAAAGACATCAACATAAGGTAATATATAGTGGTGAGATGCGCAGATTCCGGGTGTCTGAAGCGTGCATCATCCGCATACCCCCTCGACAAGGAAGGGGGATGTATGTGATATCAGCCTACGCACCAGAAGCACATCAACAAAATCTATTTATACTGGAGCTAGAGACCCTTTTCCAATGCATACAACTTTACTCGGAAGGGAACTATTACATCGTAGGTGGCGATTTGAATGCTAAACACCCAAATTGCAGAAATAGCATATCCAACACGAGAGGAAATCAACTAGCTGGTTGTCTAGATCAACATCACATTGAATATAAGGCTGACCTGCTAGCTACAGAATATCCTTCTTTTCCCCAGAGGGGGATTGTTCCTCGATATTATGCTTATTGACACACGACTTAAACATACACATACTAACAGACAAAATATAAACTGCCTACGCACAATTGAATATGACAGCGATCATTGTGCATTATCGATCGTGATAAAAACACCAAGCGAAGTTGTGGAACTCGGTGAATGTATGATACCGCAACCCTATAACTACGGGGGTATGCGATGAACGCGTTTCACGAAAACCTTAATAAGAGAAGTTCGCTTAAAAGATATTAACCCCCCCTCCCAACAGAAACATATCCAACGAGGCCATTGACAAATACATACAAAAAATGGACGAAACCATAAAACAGACTATGGACAAAACAATACCAAAAACCACGCCTACGGACAACATGAACATGTACCGAAACGCCACAATCAACGCACTCCAAAGAAAAAAAAAGTAGAGTTCTGTCTCAACTAAAACTACGGTACAGACGATTTATTGATAGGCACGACCAGGAGATAATATCACTCAAGTCTAGTATAAAAAATCTCTAACAGCTGGTAAAGCCCAACTATAGGTTAGCAGCAAATTTGTATTGGAACAACAAGTTCGGGCGGTAAAATCCAACAACCCTAGTATGTTCCCGCAAATTAATAAAATATTTAGACGGAGTAATGAGAACGAGATTCAGTGTCTCCAAATACCACGAACTGACGAAAACCAACGAATGCTGACAAATATAGGCATAGACACAAACAACGCTATCCTAAATGATGAACTGTTTGTGTTTGAAGATCTATAGCATTTGGGATGATAGTGAAGAACGTGTGATTCGAACTGAGTCTATGACAGTTAGAATCACCAAAACTTGAACCAAAGTGCAACCCATCAGTCCACCGCCGTATGTACGAATTCGATTTCTAAACTCAAGTACATTCGACTGATGTGGCTTTGTTATGTTATCGCTATGGTATACGGCTCTGATGCATTTCCTTATTCGATTTTCGTTCGGTGTTCTTCACTATTTGCTTGGGTATTGTGTGTGTATCTGTTAGAAACGCCACACTACTCCCCCCTCAGTAATTTTGTTACGACCAGCTTCGTATGGGAACGAGAGACCGTCGGAGCAGGCGAGTGTGCCTGTGCTCTATGCGGAAGTCGTGATCGTGTCGTGAAGTTCTGTTTACTATGAGAAAGTGTGTGCTGTGTGTATAGATCACGTCGGGGTCACCAATTATAGCGTTTGGGAAGATAGTGAAGAACGTGTGCTTCGAACTGACGCTATGACAGTTAGAATCACCAAAAATTGAACCAAAGCGCAACCCATCAGGCCACTGCCGTGTGTAAGAATTCGATTTCTAAACTCAAGTACATTCGACTTATATGGATTTGTTATGTTATTGCTATGGTGTACGGCTCTGATGCATTTTCTTATTCGATTTTCGTTCGGTGCTCTTCACTATTTGATTGTGCATTGTGTGTGTATCTTTAGAAACGCCACAGATCGCTTGGAAAAAGTGAATGTTGTAGGGGGCGTCTTTCAATAACTGTACAAGGCAAATGAAGTAATTCGCTGCAACCATGACTTGGAGGATAAAGTTCTACTAAATTATCGTCATCTTCGAAATGACATTTCACAGTGGCGATCAAAAAACCATGGTTTTATCGAATTCAGTAAAGAAAATACGGGAAACACCGAGATCACTGTCGCCACATCCATGGCGGCTTTGCATCATTAAGAAACAAAAAATCAGTTGGCATAGATGGAGTAACCAATATAGTACTCAAACATCTTGATGATGATGATGAATAACGCATTTATTGTACAATAATTTAAAGAATCTTGACTTAGGACTAAATGCTAAATCCTATTTTACAAACTTTTCTTATTCTTAAAATAATTTACTGGCTCTACACGAGCACTCTAAATTACACGATACAAGTTTGTGTAATGCCTTTCGGCGTACAATAATATTTTTGTATTTTTATATTTTTATATTTTTATATATTTCCTGGAAGAAGTTTTTTTTTTTTTTTTTAATAACATAAGATAAAATAAAAAGTTAACAAACAAACAAAAAAATATTAACAAACATATTAACAAAATGTTAACATACAGAGATTTTAAAGCGAAAAGGAATCTAAATGCAAAATGGAAACGAAAAGGAAGAATAAATATATATGAAAAGGGAAATGAAGAATGGGAAGGGAGCGTAGCGTCTGAAGATCTTACTATATTTGGGGATTTAACCCCTTTCTTCATTGTCAATCCACCACCAGTTGGGGAGGGATCGGTCATTCATAGATTTATCTCGATCACCTCTTGCCATGCTAAAGCGCAAGTGAACTGCAGCATTTGATATATCACTGTTATAAAGAATCCGATTGTCCCGAGTACCACGAAAAGCGTGGTAAATAATAGGGACTCCGTGCTTGTTTTGGATAAGACCTTTTCTATCCAAGAGAGCGGCGGCGTGACTGATCGCAATGATGATTCAATGGTGACTGCTCCCAATGAGGGATGAAATTTTAATTTTGCATTCGCACGGCTATTAGCGAATCATCATCGCACTCTCTCATAACTCTTTTCAGTTGCACGTCTCAGTCAGGTGAATAATACGTGCACACCATTCGGCAGTCACTAGACATGCGAAGGATGAAAAGAACAAAAGAGAGAGCGCAATAATTTTGGGGTTGGCTTAGCTTGTGCACTTGTATCAAATGCAGTCTCTGAGGATGACCTACTGCCCTAGTGCGATGGCTGTGGTGATTTCAGAGTGCATTGGACTCTGGGGAGACAGAATTGTGGAGGAGAGGAAAATGTAGCTGATGCTTTTCACCGGCTCCTCGATAGTATAGTGGTTAGTATACCCGCCTGTCACGCGGGAGACCGGGGTTCGATTCCCCGTCGGGGAGCCCCTGGCGCAAGACTAATGACCTTGCCCAGAAAAAAAAAACAATTCATTATGGAAAATTTAACAGGCCTCCGGACTTGATAAATAAGGTCAAGGCCGGTTTCCGGTTGTAGTGCCGATGATGATGATGATGCTATTCACCTGCGAAAAGAGATCATTGATCCCCAGCGAATGTGGTGTCTGGGGAAAGTGAGTAGGACGCCGACGTGGCTAGGGAAATCTGATCATGGGAACTAAATTAAATACTTTAATAATTTCCCCAGCCATTGCATGATTATGCAACCGCGTCGTGTGATCAGACTATGCCGTTGCTAGCCGACATGATGCGATTTCCGCTGGAAATCTCATGGGTTAGCGAAATGGAGTTGCTGTATGGTGAAAAGATAGCTAAGCTCAATTATGCATAGTCTACATAGGATAATGAGTTTAGCTATGCGTCCTTTTGGGAAACATGTTTTGCAGGTGAATTACCGAACGGTGGGATAGGGGTTGATATGACGCGCTGAAAGCGGTCGAAATAAGGCGGAAATTGTGGTTGAAATTGTGGGTTGGTTCTCCATGTGGTATAGAGAACCCCGCAGATCAATACCTATACTTTGATAAGCACATAGCAGCTGCCCTCTCCGCAGCTAAAAGTGCATATCCAATGACAAGATGTCTGTTTGGAAATAGTTTCCTAGATCAGAAAGTTAAAATAATTTCGTACTCAGCATTTATCCGTCCAATATTAGAGTATTCCTACATGAAAAAGTTTCGCATGTTTGAGAGGCAGTGCTTGCATTCCTGCCTCGGATAATATAGAACACCCGAGTCACAATACAGGAAATTCTATCCTAATAAGACACTGTATGGCAAATCAGGATTGAATAGGATAGACAATTTCATTATCAAAATTATTCGTGGTCAACATGCAAGGTCAATGTGCAGCGAAAATAATCTTATCTCGGGAGCATACTACCCCAATGACATGTACCTGGAGAATACACTCCAAAATTGGTGTATCCCACCTGAAGCATTTCCTCTCTTGGATAGAAAAGGCCTTATCCAAAACAAGCACGGAGTCCCTATTATTTACCACGCTTTTCGTGGTGCCCGGGACAGTCGGATTCTTTATAACAGTGATATATCAAATGCTGCAGTTCACTTGCGCTTTAGCATGGCAAGAGGTGATCGAGATAAATCTATGAATGACCGATCCCACCCCAACTGGTGGTGGATTGACAATGAAGAAAGGGGTTAAATCCCCAAATATAGTAAGATCTGCAGACGCTACGCTTTCCCGTCCCATTCCTCATTTCCCTTTTCATATATATTTATTCTTCCTTTTCGTTTCCATTTTGCATTTAGATTCCTTTTCGCTTTAAAATCTCTGTATGTTAACATTTTGTTAATATGTTTGTCAATATTTTAAGAATAAGAAAAGTTTGTAAAATAGGATTTAGCATTTAGTCCTAAGTCAAGATTTGTTAAATGATTGTACAATAAATGCGTTATTCATCATCATCATCAAGATGTTTGAGTACTATATTGGTTACTCCATCGATTCCAATGGATTTTTTGTTTCTTAATAATGAAAAGAGACCATGGATGTCTTCGCTAGTGATCAAAAGACTGTTAACGCTTTCGACAGTGATCTCGGCGTTTGCCGTATTTTCATTACTGAATTCGATAAAATCATGGTTTTCTGATCGCCACTGTGAAATGTCATTTCGAAGATGACGATAATTCAATAGAACTCTATCCTCCAAGCCATGGCTACGGCGAATTACTTCATTTGCCTTGTACAGTTCTTGAAAGACGGCCCTGTTATATAATTAACATCGTTTAATATTTACCCCTAAAATACATACAATCGTGGCTGATCCATATCCTTTCTCGATATCAAAACATCATATTTAATTCCAATAGAATATTCCCACTATGCAATAGAAAAATATGTAAATTAAATTATCACCCCTGTTTACAAATTCCAATCCCAGTGTATAATATTTGTTTCGACCTTTAGAGTCACGAATGTTATGTACTGAACACAGCCAATAGTTTCTCCCGAATTTCTCTTCCTGTGTGTACTTCCTGTATAAAGGAAGTGAAACCAGAGAGAGAAACAAGGGCATGGATAGCGAGACACGATGTCTTTCTTGTGGTCTGAACCGTGAAAGCATGTGGTTCGTTTGTGCGCTCAATAGTTTCAAATAAAATACAAATCAAAAAGTTTATATATGAACAAAAGCAAACAGTCGAAAAATATTCTGTGGAGCAGATCGGTTCAATCAAATCAATAGTTTCAAATAAAATACAAATCAAAAAGTGTATATACGAACAAAAACAAACAATCGAAAATATCCTGTGAAGAGCATCGGTTGAACTAAATCAATAGTTTTAAATAAGCAGGGAAATAAATAGTTCTAAATGAACAGAAAATAGAATAGTGTTAAGGAAACTAAATAAATAGTTTTAAATGAACAGATAATAATATAGTTTCATTTCAATAAAAACGAGTCGAAAATTTTGTGTTGCCGTAATTACCAGTTCGATCCAGGATACATCCTCCTGCTGTGGAAACCACCGCCCACGACACCACGCAAATGCAAGGGCGGGGTAAGTACTTTCTTTAAGAAAAAGAAAATATGTGTATAGTAACACATTTTAATTGTTCCTCTCCTGAGAGCATAACAGCCCCCACAACATTCACTTTTTCTGCCTAATGCAGAATCACAAACAGCAGCCAAAGCAGGCTTCGATCAAATTATGTCGCGCTGAGGCATTCCTAAGCGGATAATAACTATTAGGAAAACATGTCAATAGTGATTTGCTTAAACAGTCGTGCAAGCCTCTTTGGATAATTTTTTTTTCAGATATCATTCATGATAGTCATCATCATCATTATCGGCACTACAACCGGGATCCGGTCTTGGCCTTATTTAACAAGTCTGAGGCTTGTTAAATTTTCCATAATAATTTGTTTTTCCGGGCAAGGTTATTAGCCTTGCGCCAATCAAGATAGTCATCATCTTCATCATTATCGTCATCGGTATTACAACCGGGATCCGGTCTTGGCCTTATTTAGCAAGTCTCTCCACCGGTCCAGTTTGGGACTCCCAGGCTCTGGGCGTCCTGGTCTACGCCATTTCTCCATCGCAGACAAAATCTACCGCACTGTCGCCATCCATACATCCTGCCACAAAGGACTTTCCGGGCAGGCTTCTCTTCGCTCTTTCGAGCTATCCCGCCCACCGGAGTCTACCGAGTTTGATTCATGATAACACCAAATTAAAATTTGGTGTATTAGTGGATTGTTTCTGCTTGAATGTGCCCTTTAATTTAAAACGTGATCTTGCGACCGTTTCTAACCACGAAAGTTATTATCAACTTTTCTATTGCCAATTACCAAAGGCCTATGAATTGGCTAAACGTAACCTATTAAACACCAAGCAAAGGTTCAACATTTATTTTGATCGTCAAATACCAGGTGTTGACAAGAAAAGAAAATCGGAAGGGCAAACTGGGTAAAAATTCTTCGCTTCGGAAACCAGCAAAAGAAACTCGAAGGACCAGACTCAAAAGTAAATTTGTCCCGGCGTGAAAGCAAAAGTTACCTTGCGGAGCGCACGTAGATAATTCCCGGATCCATAATTTGATTAGCCACCGATTAAGAAAACACAACTCACTTTACTATGCTATTTATGTTTTTTATTTACGAATACTTGAATTAATTTAATTCTAGTTCATAGACATCGACAGAGAAGAATTTCGATGCCCACTCGCGAACGACTTGTTTTATAAAACACCGAAGAATCTTTGCCCAAACAAACCGGTATCCATTTGGAGCAGACGATTTTCGGTTACCGCCGTATCCGGGCTGATGAATGCAATCATCAAAGTCTGCCAAAGGTTGGTGATAGTTCATAAGAAAAAATTATAACCATATTTCAAAGAAGACTAAACTTGACCCCTTAATATTTTGACTTCCCTGCTACGATTTGTATTGAATTGATCCATCCATAGCTTGCTGGTAGCTACCCTGAGGGTGAGTTTCATTTTCAATGCCGCCTCAATGGCTGAGTTGGTAAGGGGGTTGTGTCTAGCCTTTGATTGTACAAACCTAGGTTCAACTGACGACTCTTACTAAGGTAAGAGTAAGAGTAAGACCCCACAGCCCAGCCGCCCTGTGAAATACCAGCCCATTAAGCTATAGGCTTCGTGAAATGGTTGGGACAAATCCTTGAGAATGTTTCGAAGCTTGGTTGATGGCCCCGGCCGAAAACAAAATAGCATATCAGGGCGCTGACTCAGCGCTAAAGGTTTGCTTTTCCTGGGAGAAAAAAAGAAAGAAGAATCAAAACGTAAATTAGCAAAACTGTCAAAACTGTTAAAATAGCCATCACACACTTAACCAGCACATTCCAAAAGCATTATTCCTCTTCAAAGAATAATACTGCTTTTGCAAATGGGAATGAATTGTTACATATCAAATCTCTTTATCATTTCTTCTATTGAACTAATTGTTCAGAAAATAATCGAAAACAGAGTGATACGGGATTCAGGTGATATTTTTTCATTATTAATTCCATACAGGGGAATCGATAATTATTCTTAATAAAAACTTTAAAAACTGTAGCGGGTTTTTGTATTCAAGAGACACTATTCACAATTTTTGCTGCCTGAATTGCATTTCTGCTTTTAACTTAAAAAGTGGTCAAATATTATACATATACGGAATTTTTTCCGTAAGATACTCCACCCTATAACTCACAATTGGATTGGAACGATTACGTTTTCTTTAAGTATATATATTGATAAATTTTTTAGGAGGTTTCACTCCAATTATTTGGCAGTCTGTTGTATATTTTCAGACATATTAAAAGGATTTGCACATTTTAGAAGAATTTCGAACATTAATCCGACACGAGTCTGGGAATTGTGGTAAGCGATGAGTTAGATCCGCAGACATTCCTTACTTCTAATAAAAGATGAATCCAATCATCGATCGTATTCAGAGAAATTAATCGTTCATGTAACTTGGTGGTAAATATGTGTAACCAATGTAGCTATAAACTCTGTATCAGACACCACGTTGTCAAGCTAAACTGAAAGACATACATCTACCTGCTGTCGACCCAAAGAATTGATTAATGACCAGCTGAGGGGCGTAGCTGCCATACAGCGCTTAGGCGAGCGGCAACGACAACGAAAACAACAAAACAACTCTCTATGGACCGCAATAAAGTGGAGTACAAGCTAGGTTTTGAACGTGTATGGCATGTTATGTAATAGAAAGTTACTAGATTGGACGCCGAAGATCGTCATGCATGCACGATCTGCACTGATCCCTACTTTTGTCCTGCTGCTTTGACACGCTTGCGGGGGTGTGGCACGTAACAGATCATATATCTCCTCCGCTATGGCGACTTATAATAATTATACGGTGGTTTAATCATTACTGATCGTATACGTAACCTTATGGGGTCACCCCAGCTCAGTTTCCAGCACGTCCCATTCACTTTTCATTCTACGGCACACAATACTGGATCGACAGATTGCTGATGCGACAGACATCAATTAGCATCGAATGATTGTACGTCTATCAGAATCACGAATTTGATTCGGTTTTAGGTTTAGCAGAGGTGAACATTTTGCGTTTCTTGCTCCAGAGATTCTTCATGATGTTTTTATGGTTTCTTTTGGTTGGTTATTGCATCGCTATCGATGCCACTTTTTGTACCTTAAATATCAAGGCTATCCGGTGTCGGATAGTAGTATTAAGTGTATGCCTTGTCTTTGGGTGAAGATACAGTAGAAGAAGCGCAATCGCCATGGCGTTTTGGATTTGTCGGTCGTGGATATTACGAAACTCAAACCAGTGTCAAACGCAACATGAAGTGCCAGCAAGTTGTTATGAGCAGGTTTGCAGATGGGCGTAATGGAATAAAGATGCAGTAGCCCGTATTATGGGAAAGAGGTTGTACCTCTGCCAAGACGAGTTACTGTGCTGTTGAATGAAGAAATAGAAACATCAAGCTGCCAATTACCCGTGTGTTAATGTGCCATAGGTATGTTTTTTTTTGCCATGAAAGCTGGTTTAAGATGATGAAGTGAAAATTCATTTTAATAGAGGGGTGCACTTAACTAGAGTTTAGAATATTATTTGCAACGAAGTGTGGATGATGATTGACTATTAGCCAGTCGTAGATGAAAGATAAGTTTGTTGAGAAAAACTAGCGGTTCTGACTAGGGATAATAGCACATGGCCAAAGAGCTGGCACAAGATTGAGGAACCTAATAGAATCCGCAAAGAGTTTGTCATATGAAGACATATTTCGAACCGTAAAAGTGGATCCTAAACTGGAAACAAAGGGCGAGACTGTGTCTAGAATCCAGAGGATCCTGAAAGGTTTTGTGCTTCTTCCAGGAGGAAAACACGAACGGCAGTGGGATAAGCTGTACAGTTGCCTCTAGTGAAGTATGGGGATCGAGGCAACCGTATTAAGCCCGACATATCGAACTACAGTTGATTGTAATAATGTGGATGAGGTTGT
Organism: Microdon myrmicae; assembly: GCA_963931805.1. NCBI lineage: Eukaryota > Metazoa > Arthropoda > Insecta > Diptera > Syrphidae > Microdon > Microdon myrmicae. Next base: position 212,891,806 of record OZ007497.1, read on the forward strand.
GGTGGTATCAATTAGTTAGTGCGTCGACACGGACGCGGGTTTCACTAATTTCCACTACTCCGATAGTTCTCCAAAGAAAGAAAAACCGCACAAAGTTCTTCGCAAAAGGAAAATGAAACACTCTGGTTCGTTTTAATGACACTGTTTTTATTGAAAAGTAACATGTATTTAATCGGTGGACAAATCAGTTTGTTAGAATTTAATTAAGGCATGAGATGAGATTAGACTGTGTTCTCTTAGGAAATTTAATTAAAAAGATTTTGAAGCATTATTTTATACTACACATGTACATACTTTTGTTTTTCTATTTATTAACTACAATGCAAACGGAACACCCGCAAACACAACCTGGTGATTTAAAATGTGTTATGTTAAACAATGGGTAATATTTAAACTTAATGTTAACATTAGTTTCGGTTTTCTTTGAACGTTTAACTCCACCCACACGGCAAGTTCAAATTATCATTCATTACATTCTGTTAATTCACAACATATAGTTATAATAGTCTTTAACTTAAGCAGATCCGTTAATTGAAACAAGATTACAATGGTAACTTATGTACACGCACACGATAAGTTCAAATTATCATTGGATTATTGGATTCTGTTAATTCACAACATAAGGTTTTAATGGTCCTTAAATTAAGCACACGCACGAGGTAAGTCCAAACTATCATTCAATGGTGATTCGCGACCAATACTCGACGGTATCGACGATCCCGGAAGGATCAAACTCGACTCTGCCACTCACACGCCCGATCGCCACAGTGGTTGAAGTTCGACTCCAATTACAAAAGCTGACTGACTAATTGGAACTCATCAAAGAAAAGGGAACCTCAAAGAAACTGAAAAAGAAGGAGGTGCTACACGATTAACTCGAGGGAGTTAATCGTGATTGGACCGGGTGGAATAGGCATACATTATGCATGTGTGCGTATGCCTTGCATACGATCGTCCGGCGACCGTGGATGGAGGCCAACATCGCTAATGCATTTTCCATGAATGTAAACACTAACATCTGGGGTGCGAAAGACCCAAACCGAAGATTTGGTCATCCTAATGGGAGGCCATAAATCAACATTTCGGTTGACGATGTTTAAATATTGCAACGAATATAGGGTGCAGCCATTGCCAGATGTTGAAAGTAAACATTTTCTGGCTGCATCTTGTTCGTTGCTTGATTGCGGTCCCTGAACGTGGGGACCGATAATAGGAAACCAGCGATTGCTGGTAATTAGGGAAATGTTTGGTTTGCGTCAGCCGAAACCTTGTCGGCGGTAGCAAACCAATGGGAGCAAATAGCCGCATGCAAGAAGTGCCAAGGGCAAACAAATAAAACGAGTCAACAAGGAACTCCTTGTTGATGTTGTTTCCATAGCATAAGGCTATGGAAACAAGCTGCCCTGGCAGAATGTATGCCTAAAGATAGGATTTTAAATGCCACGGCAATGTGATGATTTTGCCGTGGACTTATGCTTTTTTTAGGAAATAATGTACGCCTCGGGGGTGAATTTTCGATGCCACGACAAGGTGATAAGCTTTGCCGTGGACTTAATGTTTTTTTAGGAATTAATGCCTGCCCGAGGGTGAGTTTTCGATGCCACGGCAAGGTGATAAGCTTTGCCGTGGATTTAATGTTTTTCAGGGGTGGTGTTGGAGAAAAAGGGGTTTGGAAGGAAAACCCCCACAGAATAGGTAAGCTGCCTAACGGATATTCAAAACAGGTATCCGATTGGGTAACCGTAATAATTCCGGCGATTTGGCTGGGAGTAAATGCCGTAGCAAGGTTACGCAACCTTGCTGAATTTCGACCGAGAGGTAAGTCGTTCGCCTGGAATAGTGGGGATCGAGCGAAGCATGGCTCTTCGGGCCCTGAAAAGCCCCACATCACTCCCTCCCCAGTGACGTAGTCACGAAACAGGTAAGGCAGGTTAGGGGGTGGTTAGTTGGTTATGGGCGCGCGCCTGAGCGCGAGTACGGGGAGGTTGTGCCGGTGGTGTAGGAGTGGTATTTGAAGATGAAGATGGTTCTGGGGCGGAAGCTTCCAGAAAACAGGGCTTAAGCCTTTCGACGCTGACCGTGGATCGCTTGCCTCTAATGTCGATCTCGAAGACGCGGTCACTGATGCGGCGGAAGACTTTGAATGGGCCATCATAAGGTGGGTCGAGGGGTTTTTTGACCTTATCCACCCTGACAAAGACGTGCGTGCAGCTGTGCAGTTCAGGGTGGACGAAAAGTTTTTTGGAGCCGTGCCTGGTTACAGGTGTTGCCCTAACCTTACGTAGCAGGTCACGGAGATGTCCCAATTCGCGAAGTTGGTCACGCGGTGTTTCGCCATTCAGGAAAAGTTCTCCTGGAAGAAGGAGGTTGGTACCGTAGGTAAGCTCTGCTGCCGAAGCACCCAGGTCCTCCTTAATGCTTGTCCTCAGGCCGAGGAGGACAGTTGGTAGGGCGTCAAACCATTGTGTGTCATTATGACACATGAGTGAGGCTTTAAGAGATCTGTGCCAGCGCTCTATCATCCCATTTGATTGCGGGTGGTAGGCGGTGGTACGACTTCTTTGGCAGCCGAGAAGATTTGTTAGCTGCCTAAAAAGTGTCGCCTCAAATTGTGGACCACGGTCCGAAGTTATGGTGGTTGGTACACCGAAGCGTGTGACCCAAGTTGAATAAAAGGCCTTGGCGACTGATTCGGCAGTAACTGCCCGGAGAGGTGTCGCCTCTGGCCATCGCGTGCAGCGATCCATCATAGTGAGGATATAAGAAAATCCTCTTGATGGAGTAAGCGGTCCCACTATGTCTATGTGGACATGGGCGAAGCGTGCCGTGGGAAGCTTGAATTGCGCTGGCTCCAGTACGTTATGTCGCGCTACCTTGCAGCGCTGGCACTGGAGACAAGCACGGGCCCAACCGGTGAGGTCTTTGTTCATCCGGGGCCAAATGAATTTGCGACGGACAGCAGCGGCTGTTGCTCGGCCGCTGGGGTGGGCAGGGTTGTGGTAAACCTGGAACACGCCCTTACGAAGTTTCTCGGGAATGTAAGGTCTAGTGGTTCCAGTGGAGACATCACACCAGATTTCGCCCAAAGGGTCGCGAAGGGTAATTTTCTTAAGCTCTAGTGCCGTATCGGCAATTAAGAGGGACTTGAGCTGTTCGTCCTCCTCTTGAGCTAGGGCAAGGTCAGTGTTATTCAAGGCGGTACGCAAATGAATCGTATCGATTCGAGAAAGGGCGTCCGCCGTGACATTCTGTTTACCGGAGATATGCCTTATCTCCGTAGAATATTGCCCAATGAGGTCTAATTGACGCTCTTGTCGGGGGGAGGCATTTCCCGACTTCTTCCGGAACGCGTAGACCAATGGCTTGTGGTCTGTTAAGATGGAAAGTGAGCGACCTTCTATCATATGACGGAAGTACTTAACAGCGCTGTAGATCGCGAGCAATTCACGATCGTAGGCGCTGTAACGTCGCTCAGTGGGACTCAGCTTCCTTGAAAAAAAACCAAGTGGTTCCGGGCGGCCTTCAATGTCCTGTTCAAGGACGGCTCCGATTGCGGTATCCGATGCGTCGCATTGGATAGAAAGTGCCGCTCCCTCGAGAGGGTATCGGAGTAAAGTGGCATTTGCCAATTGTTCTTTGGACAGTTGGAATGCTCTATCAGAGACTTCTGTCCAATTGATGGGGCGCTTATCATTGCGCTTAGCTCCTTTTAAGAATTCATTGAGCGGAGCTTGAATCTGGGCAGCATTCTTCAGGGTCGGACGGTAGAAGTTCAGCATGCCCAAAAATCGACGAAGCTCACTCACGTTAGTAGGCCGGGGATACTTCATGAGAGCCTCCACACGGTCTGGAAGTGGGCGAATGCCCTGGTTGTCAACGACATAACCCAGATAGGTGATTTGCTCCTTGGCGTATTGACACTTATCTGGGTTGATGACAAGACCGAATTCACGGAGGCGCTCTAGGACCTGACGTAAGTGGCGCTTATGTTCGGAGTGGTGTTTGGAGGCGATGAGAATATCATCAAGATAAGCATGGCAGCAATTAAGACCACGTAAAGCCGTGTCGATATATCGCTGGAATGTCTGTGCGGCATTCCTGAGGCCGAAAGTCATCACTTTGAACTCGAAGAGTCCGAAAGGTGTAATGACTGCGGTCTTGGGGATGTCTTCTGGTGCCACCGGAATTTGATGGTAAGCCCTGGTGAGATCCAGGGTAGTGAAGACATTGCACCCTCGTAACTTGTACGAAAAATCGTAGAGGTGTGCAATTGGGTATCTGTCCGGGACAGTTGCTGCGTTCAACAGCCTGTAATCGCCACATGGGCGCCACTCACCAGAACGTTTCTTCACTAAGTGGAGTGGGCTTGCCCAGGGACTGTCCGACGGTTGGCAGATACCTAGTTCGATCATATGCTCGAACTCCGCGCGCGCCGCACGTAATTTTTCCGGAGCCAGTCGACGTGGACGCTGGCTCACCGGGGGACCACGTGTTTCTATATGATGAAACACCGTGGCTTTATGTCGGCGTTGGTTAGGTAGAGGAATTGTTGTACTCACAAATTCCTGTACCATAACCTGGAATGGGTCTATGCACTCTGTGGCCCCTGAAGTTGCCGCTGGAGATGCCGTCATGGGTAAGGGGGGTGCGGTTGGAGCCACAAGTCTGTTATGGGTCGAATCGACCAACAGATTATGTGCGCCTAATAGGTCGGAACCTATCAGGGGTTCATTTACGTCCGCAATGACGAAACGCCAAGTGATCGGACGACAAAGACCCAATTGGAGTGTCAGCTTTTTACGTCCGTACGTAAGTATCGGCGTATTATTTGCAGCTGACAATTTAAGTGCGGCTGGCACGCGGTTACGCGGAGCAAACGATCGCGGGAGGACTGAAATATCGGCGCCGGTATCGACAGTAAAAGCGATATTCAGTTTCGAATCCCGGATGGTTAGGCGACTTATCGTATGGGTGCCGGCCGATTGCGCGAGGGTGTCGGTCGGCAAAATTAGTTTAAAGAGCGCCTTTGGTTGGTGGAAGGTTGCGTCCAACCACAAGGCGCCTTGCAGTTAAATGCGCGATCACCATATCGTTGGTGATTGGCGCACCAAGGCAGAGTAACGGCATTATCAGGTATATTCTGCCTATTGCTATTGCCATTACGGGGAGGTCGAGCCGGAGCTCGCTGGGAATTGACCCGGTGAGGGCCATTTTGGGTGGGATTAGCCCTCTGTGGGGCATTTTGAGGGATATAGGCCCTCTGAGGGGCAGTTTGGGAGTAATTTTGCCGATTAATAGGACGGCTCGGCATGGCTCGATTCTGGGCGCTTCGAGGATTGTTCCTCACCTCCGCGCGCAATTGAGTTATCTCGCGGAGGAGTGAGGTTTGGAGCACCCGAAGGTCAGCAGGGGTTAATTGTGTGGGCGAATTTCTTTGGTTAACGTTGGGGCCTGCCTCTGGATTCCCCTGAGGGAAATTGGTTGAGACGGGCCTTCTATGAGGCAATTGAGCTTGAGGAGAATGGGGAGTTGGGACCAATTGATGGGCTGAGAAAGGCAGACAAGGATGCCGTGCAGGCTGAGCAGCGTGTTGAGAAACCGCCGCTACTTGGTACGCAGGAGGCTCAGAATACTGATCTGAGCTTTCCATAATTGCGTCCGCAATTTTGGATAAATAGCCCAAACTCTGATTGGGTTGGGCTATAAGTGCCGAACGGGCATGTTGGGGAAGACACCTCAAAAAGTGAGGCCTTATTAGGTCGTCCCCAATCCTGGTCCCCGCTATAGAGCGTAAATGGGTCAGGAAAAGAGATGGTCTCATCCCAGAAAGGTTGGTTACAGCGGCTAAGCGTTGTTGCCGCACACTTCCAGGTTCGTCCAAAGCGTCGAGCAGAGCTTCACGCATGTTGCTGTACGGGTTGCGGCCGGCCGACCTTATTATGTGTGCAACATGCGGTCGTTGAGTGCGGTCAAGCACTTTCAACAGCTCGACTGCACGAAGTTGTTCGTCGTGCAAGGCTGAGGCCTGGAAGATGCGGTCCGCTACCGCAAACCAAAGGTCTGGGTCCTCCTCATCGAAGGGGGGAAGTCCTATATTAGAATGACGAGTCCCATTCCCGAGGCTGGAAGCATCGTGGAATTCTTGGGACTCTGGAGGTCTCTGGATATGTTGTGAGGTGCCGGCACGAGATGTGGGCATGATAATGCCAGAATCCACCAATTGGCCGGCACTAGGGGTGTTAGAAGAGGTTGGGAGAGCGTTAGAAGGTTGGGGTCGGTTAACGACACTGGGGGCAACGGGTGGTGCCAGAGGAGTAGATTGTGCTGGCAAGTCTTGGTCAGCATTGACTTGCTCAGCTGGGAAATCGACGCTGGAGGCGTCGTGGAATTCGAGGGGCTCGGATTGTTCCTGAGCCTTTTTGGCCATGGTGTTTCTCGTGTTGACCATGATGGATAGTGACGCGAAACGGGAGTCAAAGGCGTAAGAGAACGCGAAGAAAGGTAAAGGGGGCCAATTAGCCAAAGGAAGTCGCGGCAAGTTGATAGTGGTTGGTTGGTCGCGAATAAACGGAAGGCACTGTATTGATATACCGCTTAATCCTGCAATAATTAACCTTTATCTGTATCTTTGAAACCTAAGGAGCAGAGTAGAGTCGTGGTTTCTACGAAGGAAATAGTAGTCGATCGCCAGAGGACACGAGGCGAGAGGGAAAGGCCAACGAGTTAAAAGGAGTCGCAGGGAGTCGAGAGTGGTCGTGCGGACTCAGGTGGTGCAGCTTAGAGTCGCGAATGTTAGCGAAGAATATTGTGCTTTTAGTTGTGCCCAGAAGGGGCTTACGCTAGTGTGCCGAACAACCAAATTATTCGCGGGCCGAAACAATTTAAAAAGATTTTAATACTGGTTTTGGTTGTAATAGGTGTCTTAATATGAGGGTATTAATTTTGTAATTTGGGGAAAGAAAACTAAAAAAAAGGAAAAAACTTTTACATATGTGTGATTTTTCTCTTATAATTTTGTGGATATTTTTAAATTGTTCTTTTCGTAACCTTGGTGTATTAAAAATTAAAATAATTTTTGTTTAATATCGTCTTAGATTAGTTTCTTGTTCACTTTGATTAAGTTGTCCAAGAATTAAATATTTAAATATTTGAAAGGAATTAAGCGACTTTAAAGTGATACAATGTTATATGGTAGCGTTTAACTTACTAATTTTAACTTTAAATTTCGCTCAGAAGGAGCTTACAAAATTTTGTTTGATTGCTGTTACGTTTAATGTGATGTTATGCAACCTAGAACAACTAGCCCGGTAGTGCTTTATGGTTACGAATGTGTTGTTATTGATTTGTACCCGGAAAGGGCTTACAATGGTGATTATTCTTAATTACAAAACAAAGAAAAACGAAAATAACAGCAAAAGTTCCTTTGATATTTACTATGAGTAAGATCTATGTGGAATACATGCTTTGTAGACCACTTTTAACCATGCCACTGTACAACGACAAAAAAAAAAAAAAAAAAAAAAAATTTTGCTTCTTTTTTTCTATATATAAAAAAAAAATCCACCTTCAGTTTAAATAATCAAAATTAAAATTAAAATTCAACAAACAAAGGAAACAAATTTTAAGTCACTCGTTAAAATAGTGCATTTAGCGGCTCAGAAGGGGCTCGCATATCCACAACTAACCACTTTTACAAAAAACAAAAATAAAAAAAATTAAGAACAAAACAATGAAATAATAAAAAAATATTACAAAAACCTGGAGTCCAGCGACGTCTGCGTAGCTGCTGCTTGATGAACTTCTGGAAGGTGATGTTATGCCAGGTGCTGTTGTCGGGCTGGCGTTGGGGCGTACCCTTTTATAATTTAATTTTGCACTCGGTTCCGGTGTTAAGGAGCGTGTTGACTCGCGGTGGTCACCAATGTGGTAGATTTCTATTAGTTAGTGCGTCGACACGGACGCGGGTTTCACTAATTTCCACTACTCCGATAGTTCTCCAAAGAAAGAAAAACCGCACAAAGTTCTTCGCAAAAGGAAAATGAAACACTCTGGTTCGTTTTAATGACACTGTTTTTATTGAAAAGTAACATGTATTTAATCGGTGGACAAATCAGTTTGTTAGAATTTAATTAAGGCATGAGATGAGATTAGACTGTGTTCTCTTAGGAAATTTAATTAAAAAGATTTTGAAGCATTATTTTATACTACACATGTACATACTTTTGTTTTTCTATTTATTAACTACAATGCAAACGGAACACCCGCAAACACAACCTGGTGATTTAAAATGTGTTATGTTAAACAATGGGTAATATTTAAACTTAATGTTAACATTAGTTTCGGTTTTCTTTGAACGTTTAACTCCACCCACACGGCAAGTTCAAATTATCATTCATTACATTCTGTTAATTCACAACATATAGTTATAATAGTCTTTAACTTAAGCAGATCCGTTAATTGAAACAAGATTACAATGGTAACTTATGTACACGCACACGATAAGTTCAAATTATCATTGGATTATTGGATTCTGTTAATTCACAACATAAGGTTTTAATGGTCCTTAAATTAAGCACACGCACGCGGTAAGTCCAAACTATCATTCAATGGTGATTCGCGACCAATACTCGACGGTATCGACGATCCCGGAAGGATCAAACTCGACTCTGCCACTCACACGCCCGATCGCCACAGTGGTTGAAGTTCGACTCCAATTACAAAAGCTGACTGACTAATTGGAACTCATCAAAGAAAAGGGAACCTCAAAGAAACTGAAAAAGAAGGAGGGGCTACACGATTAACTCGAGGGAGTTAATCGTGATTGGACCGGGTGGAATAGGCATACATTATGCATGTGTGCGTATGCCTTGCATACGATCGTCCGGCGACCGTGGATGGAGGCCAACATCGCTAATGCATTTTCCATGAATGTAAACACTAACATCTGGGGTGCGAAAGACCCAAACCGAAGATTTGGTCATCCTAATGGGAGGCCATAAATCAACATTTCGGTTGACGATGTTTAAATATTGCAACGAATATAGGGTGCAGCCATTGCCAGATGTTGAAAGTAAACATTTTCTGGCTGCATCTTGTTCGTTGCTTGATTGCGGTCCCTGAACGTGGGGACCGATAATAGGAAACCAGCGATTGCTGGTAATTAGGGAAATGTTTGGTTTGCGTCAGCCGAAACCTTGTCGGCGGTAGCAAACCAATGGGAGCAAATAGCCGCATGCAAGAAGTGCCAAGGGCAAACAAATAAAACGAGTCAACAAGGAACTCCTTGTTGATGTTGTTTCCATAGCATAAGGCTATGGAAACAAGCTGCCCTGGCAGAATGTATGCCTAAAGATAGGATTTTAAATGCCACGGCAATGTGATGATTTTGCCGTGGACTTATGCTTTTTTTTAGGAAATAATGTACGCCTCGGGGGTGAATTTTCGATGCCACGGCAAGGTGATAAGCTTTGCCGTGGACTTAATGTTTTTTTAGGAATTAATGCCTGCCCGAGGGTGAGTTTTCGATGCCACGGCAAGGTGATAAGCTTTGCCGTGGATTTAATGTTTTCCAGGGGTGGTGTTGGAGAAAAAGGGGTTTGGAAGGAAAACCCCCACAGAATAGGTAAGCTGCCTAACGGATATTCAAAACAGGTATCCGATTGGGTAACCGTAATAATTCCGGCGATTTGGCTGGGAGTAAATGCCGTAGCAAGGTTACGCAACCTTGCTGAATTTCGACCGAGAGGTAAGTCGTTCGCCTGGAATAGTGGGGATCGAGCGAAGCATGGCTCTTCGGGCCCTGAAAAGCCCCACAAGGTCATCTCAAAGATTGATATATGTGCGACAGTACGTTGCTCGTTTGAAATCTAATATATGTCACCTGGTACGGGTGCGGTGATTAACCTCCTCACAGCCCTTCTGGAGACTGGACACTTTAAAATTGCTTGCGCCGTCTGTTATATCCAAAGCCGACCCCTACTGATTAAATGTTTCAAATGGTTGGAGTTTAGGTATATAGGCAAACACCACAAAAACAAAGACCGCTCCGCACTTGGTAGGTAGTGCGAAACACCTTGTCACAGCCCATAAGATGGCGTCGAAGAGGCGGTGTGTATGTTTTGCAAAGAAAAAAACGTCAAAGATGCAAATCATCCGTGTCATTAAATGTCTAACGGTATTAACCAAGGGAATACATTCAAAATCACGATGAAAATTATTCAAATTAATCTAAACCTTTGCGAGACAGACCAGGGCATCTTGCCACAAGTAGCCAAAGAGGGGATAGGTGACGTGCTGATCTGATAACCAACCATATATAGCTCTTGATAACTACATCCGGATAAATGAGGAGACCGGGCAAACAGACGGGGACCAACAGAGAGACTGAATAAGAAGTTAAATAAATGACGTCAACTTTTATTGCTGTTACGCATGGGTGAGCTGGACAATACAAGGATATCAAACCATGTTAGAAAACCTCGTGGTACATGCGAGAAGTCTGTGGGGGTATAAGGGTTGATGATGCCAGCGTATGGCACGTATTCCTTATACCTCCCATCGATCCGTGGGAAAAGTTCATCTTTATTGAAGAATGTGTAATTGTAAACATTTATGGGACGCACGTCCACTTCCTGGTTGTACCGAATCCGATGCGCATATTGGACGACATCTCCTTCGAGTGGATAGATAAATAAACGATTGAAGTCTAATTCGAATAAGTGAGTTAAGACACCAAAGTAATCAATAAAAAAGATAACAGATAGCACTGCCAGCAAGCGTTTTAATTTATTGAAAATATTCACTAGTGAGAACATTCCGATGCGGTCACACAACACATAACTCAGATAATATTTCTAATAATTACAATTACAACGTACTGGTTGAAACGACTTATTTCACAGTGTAGGATGTCCGCTGACGAGCGTGTGCATGAGCACGCACACGCGGTGGCAATTCGCGACACCACCTCCCTTGATCAAACACGTTAATCGACTGACTTGAAAAGGCAAGAAATTGGATACAACCAAAAGAGAACATACTTCTGCTATCTCACTGCCGCGTCCTTCGATGTGTGGTAGGTTACATCGGTAATCTGATAATCGAAGAGAGCGGGACAATAAGAGAACTGAAACACGATGTACGATTACCTAGGGGTGGATTTGGTTGTATGTGCATGAATCAATGTAGTTCTGAGCGGAACCCGTTGACCTGATTCGGTAGTATGGTGAGTTCAGTGTACATTGATCCATACGAAGGCAGAACTGAGAAAGAGAGGGGAATTGAGCTGATGATATTCACCTGCAAAAAGAGAACATTGATCCCCAGCGAATGAAGTGTCTGGAGAAAAGCCGAAGTAACGCTAGGGAAATATTATCACGTGATTCAATCGAATGTGGTGATAAATTTCCCAAGCGGATCTGCAATGATACGACAACTTCGTCCGGGTGGATTTGGTTGTCGCTAATCTACATGGACACGAGTTGCCGTATGGCAAAAAAGGTAAGCAAAACTCATTTATGCATTTTCTGCGTGGTACAATGAGTTTAGCTATGTGTCCTTGGTGGAAACATGCTTTGCAGGTGAACAGGTAAGTAGGGGGAAATGGGGTTGATTTGACGCGCTGAAAGGCGGTCGAAATTAGGTAGGAAATGTTCGTTGGAATTGTGGGTTGTTTCTCATGTAGAATAGAGAAACCCCCCACAAGTCCACCATTATAGCCGGTAATATTAACCCTTATGTCAATGACCAACTTTACCGACAGTAATCATTTCGTCGCAATTTCACGATTGCTCGGCCTAGTAGACGAATTTCGGTCCCATGTCTTAGATCATCTCCATTCAAACGTTTCTGAATGATAATTACGAAATTTCAATTTCAATTTTTTTTACTTTCAAATTGACATTTAAAAAAATCGACATGGGTACCCGGGTACCCGGTCATTGACATAAGGGTTAATGCATATGCGACTGAATGGGGCAGCAAGCATGTTCTGTCGCCAAAAGGCAAATTATACAATAGTTATGTAATGCATTATGGAAAATTTAACAAGCCACAGGACTTGCTAAATAAGGCCAAGGCCGGTTTCCGGTTGTAGTGCCGATGATGATGATGTAATGTTTCGCTTAGAGCGTCTGCGAAGGACCAGTAACCCATAATATAAGATAATTAAGCTAGAATTTAAGCATTTTTTGTCTAGCATGTAGTTTAGAAACTAAGAAGATAAAAAGAAAATAAAAAAATGTTGCAAAAATGAAAAAATTAAAATGGGACAGCAAGCATACGAATATAAGACGATTGAAAACATTTGCGCAATTAGAGGTCGCCATAGTGAATACGGGCAGATAGAACCCATACCACAAAGCGGGAATGGACGCGATAACATGCATCACATTCATCTGTAACCAACTTATCCTCCAACTGCCTGGGGAGTCACCTGTGGGGGCTTTTAAAGCCCACCTGAAGAACCCCCCCACATTTGTAACCCATATTTGCACCGCAATCTCCCCGCAACAACAGCATTTCCTTTCACAAGGCCATTTTCCATGCATCAACGCAACGCAGCATTTTCCTAAAAGAATCCTGAAGCATTTCTCCCATCTAGGGCATTCACGCATTTAATGCGTTATACCATTTTCCCTGAAAGAAATCGGTACGCCATTACCGCATACATCAATGCATCTCTGCATTGTTCTGAAAAGAAAAACATTTCGGCTGCCGTACTAGGTAACCGCAATAAACTATGGAACCAATCATCGGAACCCCTGTCTGCCTACGTTTTCTGCCCCACATGTGCGCGGCAGATTTTCATAGTTTATCCGTACCCACGGCGGCTTCTATCCAACCAACAAAGCACAGCACAACTGGCGCCTAGCTGCCAAGAGCCGAATTCTCTGTCAGTGTAAATATTCACACTGGAATCCGACCCTTGAGTCGCTACGGATGCCATATACAACCGACGTAGTTGTATACACAACCGTCATTGTGTAATCATCCCAATGGCTTCCTAATGACTTGCAGCTATTGATTCAGCTGCAAACAATCCTCACAGAAATGCTCCTTTAATTCGAATTGCATTCCCACGGTTCGTCCATTCATGAGCTCGCGTCACGAGCAAACAAAGTGATCCGCGCGTAAGTAGACACACCCTCGTTAGGATTTTTGCACCGGAGATCCTTGCTCGTAAAAATAAATTATTAAGGAAAATTCAACAAGCCTCGACACTTGCTAAATAAGGCCAAGACCGGATCCCGGGTGTGGTGCCGAAGATGATGATGATGATGATGATGATCTACTCCGATTGGTCGGTCTCAAAAGGAAAATTTTATTTCGTTTTCACCACACCACCAAACTCACCCCAAACGAGGGTTGAATCATAGTCTTTTTTCATCCTCCGAGCGAGCCGGTCGTGTCTACTCCCGCTCTCCGTAGCACTGCGGGGACGCGGACGCGTACATTAAACCAACCTTTTTTTTTTGTCGAGCTAGTGATGTTTCCTTTTCCGAACGTGTTACCAAGGATGATCGAATCAAATTAAAGCTATCGTTTGTTGGGGGTTTTGTTGCGGTATTGAGTCGAGTTTTCAAGTTTTGTTGTAACGTGTAAAGCCACCAGTCCGATTATAATGACATTTACGTCCAAATAAAAAGATCCACTGCAATTTTGTGAAGTTGTGAACATAGACAAAATTACATACAAAATAAAGATGTATCGTGTGAACATCAAATCAGTATGACTGACAGTAAACAAAATCCTGTGTTTTACTTTCTCCTGGTTGTGAACGGAAAGTGGCGGACTTTCGTTCTTTTGTTGGTGTTTTCTTTCGGCGCAATCTTTAGTGACGATGGGGATAGAAGAGTACTTAGTGCCGTACACCGGCGCACCATACTTCTACCCCACACACCTGCTGCGCGTCTGCCGCTGCAGCAAGTTCTGCCGGCAAAGCCAACATCACACCTTGCTGCACGTCGGAACAAACTCCATCAACATGTCACTCTCATCATCAAATCCAAGAGTGAGCTCAAGTCCAACCTCTCTAGTTGAATCAAATAATCCGGTCTGCACACATGCAGTTAACGCTACTCAAACGCTGCTGGGAATCGCTCGAGTCATCATTCAATCGCAAATTTCAACGGGGGGTGCTAATGCCCTTATGTAAATAGTCGAATAGCCATTAGAAGGAGGTTCTAATGGATTACAATACTTTATACAATGAGAATTGTATATCGTATCTTGGGTCGGTGGCCGAAACGAATCCCTTGCTTGCATTTGTATATGCAGGGAAATTCGTTTGTGGCAAAGAACGAAATTTGTTATTATTTATTCGTTTAGACGAGGGATCATGGTCGGGTAAATGCCAGCTGAACAAACAAGCTGCCCGACGCTGCTTTGGCAGTTGGACAATGAATCGCCAGCCAATGTGTATATAAGACATTGTTGTACACATGTGAGACTGGGAATAGCCAACTCAAGGTTAAGATTCCCTGATTATGTGGTTACATTATATGTGAACCGATAAGCTTTCTAATGGATGTAGGTAAGAATTCTCTTCCAGAAGCTTTTAGCTAAATACATTTGGTCATTTGTTGCGTGAAGCATTTACGGGTGCTAATGCGATTGCATTAGCGAAAACTTGATGAAGGGCGGGTCGTAGTTATGGGGGTTCTTCGAGTAAGTAGACAGTGGGTTTTGGCGAAACCACCACAGGTCTACCTACCGACTTTCCTAGTCTTCGGAACCCGTTTATGAAATTCCACAACAATTTCATTATGCTTCCACAAAAAGTGTCAAAAGATCTGCTTTTCGTCAATATATCTATGAGAAAATGACCTCTCCCAACACGGACAAGTCTTTTCGAGTCTTGTCTTCCCTAATCACACATGATGTAGCGGTTGCGACGCGACGAACGGAGTAACACGTAAACTCCGTCCCGACCCGCAATGGAATATCTAAAAGAAAGTTCCGCGTGATCAACGGGAATATGTGCCTGTTGGGAGGTGGTTTTAGTTGGTAAAAATCCGGCATACCTCTGGATCGGTTTAGAGGTGTCTTTTTAAGATTTTCACCTTCCTACTTCCTTATTCCCGGCATAGGATATCGGTTTCATCGCCCCGTGATACAACCACAAACTCCACATTCTTCGGAACAAGGGGAATAATTTGTGGAACATTTTCCTAAGAACACGCGCCTCCCTAGACTACTCCAACTATCTTGGTTCCTTTTTTTATTCCCCGATATCTGACGCCTATCTCAACTCCCTTTCCTATGACACGATTACTTCAACCGGTTGTTGGTTATTAACTAACCGCCGACGAATCAGCATGTGTGCTTCTGCTTCGTGATCCGTACCATCGGCTCAA
Organism: Microdon myrmicae; assembly: GCA_963931805.1. Lineage (NCBI taxonomy): Eukaryota > Metazoa > Arthropoda > Insecta > Diptera > Syrphidae > Microdon > Microdon myrmicae. The sequence goes on from OZ007497.1 coordinate 212,907,162, forward strand.
TTGTGATACCCTATATCTTAAGTAAGGACTTGCTAAATAAGGCCAAGACCGACTCCCGGTTGTAGTGCCGATGATGATGATGATATCATAAGTAAAGACAAGATACCATAATTGCACTATCGGTTCGCACGTCAACTCTTTTGTAGGATCCGAAGTAAACAAACGGATCATAAAAAACGAGTCCGAATGTAGTGCAGTGATATATATGGGATTCGCCCCGTAGTGTGAAAATTGTGTGGAACTGTACAGCGCGGGAAAACTCATACCCTTCCCTTTCCTTGTGTCTGTTTTTCCTCTTTTTCGCACCTCTGTTGCGTCCTTCATGCATCGATACTCTCCATTGATTTATAATCTTTGGAGAGTTTTTGGTGTTTTGAGTGGCGTAATATTCGTCACGAAAAGGATGTGACCTGGATTTCGGCACGGATCTAGTGGGAAACCTACTACAAAGACATAACACCTGTAGTGGTTGCTTTCACCTATCTATCGCCGGATCTGACTTGCAACCTTTTCTGAGGTGGTAATGGTTTTCTGTGGCGCCATTTCAATGAAACGGGAATTTCACGTCGATCTTTGCAACATCCGTGGCCTAAGATGCAATTTCTCCTCTGTGCCTGCCTACGTCTGTAACCAGAAACCAGCAATCCTTGCACTTAGCGAGACTCAGGTAATAATTGATGCAGATATTTCTGATTTTACTATACCCGGTTATAACTTAGTGGCTTTGTTTTTTCCACATCGTGGTCTAGCTACATAATACGAAATGATATTGCTTATCAGCTTCTGCCACAATATGGGCTCCGCTCCAATCTAGAATTTAATTTCTCGTCGCTAAAACTCCACGTTCGTAGGCATATCATACATTACTGCTTTACAGAATCTCAAACTTGGATAGGAACGCATCCTTTAACGAATTTGATGCTCTATCCGATTCTATTGATAAGATCTTGTCACTATATCCGTACACTGAAATCGTTATTGTGGGTGATTTTAATGTGCATAACTCTCAGTGGCTTCGCCACTCCGGACACACAGCCCCCGAGGGTCTGTATATCCAGATCTTTGCTGAGTCAAACAATTTAACTCAACTCGTGAATGAGCCAACACGGGTACCAGATATAGATGGTCATTCCGCCAACACATTGGACCTGTTTCTCACCTCCCATCCAAACAAATACACAATTCAAGTTTCTTCGCTTTTGGAAACTTCAGACCACTGTATCGCCTCAGCTAACTTTCCTCTAACCAACAGCAAACGCAAACTCACAAAAGAGCAGTACGGTTCTATGAGAAAGCCAACTGTGAAGGTCTGAACGGCTTTTTTAGAAAGTTAAACTGGTCGTTATTTTCCTCAATAACGATGTTGACTCTATAGTGGACACATTGACAGACACGATTCTATTCGGAATGTGAACCTATATTCCACATAGAGTAAAGAGTATCAAACTCAAGACAAATATGGGGTTCGATTCCGGGTGCAGAGAAACCATTAAGAGTAAAGAGTTCCGGTTGTATAAATCAAACAATACTGGGGGAAACCGAAAAAGATTTAAGAGAGCTAGAAATGACTGCAATGCGCATGTTCAACGCGCAAAGTTCTTGGATGACCAGAGAGTAAGACAAAAATACCATACTCTCACATGGGTAGTAGAAATTCCTGGGCATTTGTGAAGAACATCCAAAACTCTGTCTCCTCATCCATTCCTTCGCTAATAGTCGATGAGAGACCAGTCACCAGTGCAATAGAGAAAGCGAATCTACTTGTCGCACATTTTGCAGCCAACTCAACGCTGCCTGATACCACATCAGTTCCACCTCAACTTGAGCATAAGCAGCACACCATGACTCAGATTCACTTCCGAACGCGTACTGTTGTTGCCCGGGCACTCATGGAGCTCATTGCAAACAAATCCGTTGGTCCAGATGGCATTCCCCCAATTCCCTTGAAGAAATGTTCGTCTTCGCTTTCTAAACCACTGTGGAAACTCTTCTATTTGTCTTATTCTACTGGTCGATTCCCAAATAGATGGAAATCAGCGAACATTCATCCAATTCCCAAAAAAGCGACAAGTCGTCCCTCTCTTCTTATCGACCCATAACACTAACTTCTATTCTCTCGAAGGTAATGAAATCACTGACTAACCGTCAACTTTCGAAGTATCTGGAATCAAATGACTTCCTCAATGACCGCCAATATGGCTTTCGTAGCAACCGGTCCACAGGGGATTTGACGGGGTACCATTCCGAGCAGTGGAACCACCAGCAAATCCATTTCGATAATCCATGAGATTTCCTACGGAAATCGCATTTCATGTTGGTTAGCAACAACCAAGTCTAACCAGACGAAGTTGTCGCATCATTGCAAAACCGCTGGGGTTATTTCAGCGTCTTCGAGTCCGGTTCACACGCTGATTATTTCGCAAGCACCAGCGGCGTCCTATTCACTTTCCCCAGACACTCCATTCGCTGGGGATCAATGATCTCTTTTTACAGGTGAATAGCTACAAACCATTTTCCTCTCCTTCCTATTTTTATCTTCCCATAGTTCAATGCACTCTGAGATCACCACAGTCACCGAATTAGGTCAGTGGGCCATCCTCAGAGGCTGCATTGATACACGCACGCCAAAGCCAGATCAACCCTGGGTTATTGTGCTTTTTCTTTTGATTTCTTCATCCTTTCTATGCACATCGATCGTCGAACGAATACACAAGTATTCATCTCGATGAGCGGAGAGAATTGAGGAATGCACAGGAAAGCGCGATTACCACGTGCTGATCGTTGTGCAATATCAAAGTTTCATCCCTAATTCCAATCAGTCATCACTCAACCACCACCGCGACAGCTCGGAGCTAAATTTAATTTCGCCGCTTTTAAAGCAGTCGATATATGTCACCCTAAAGAAACACACGTCTCCCGACTCGCTGTCCAATCTACAGTCAAATAATAAGTTGAGTCAAATTTTTAATTACTGCGGTCACAGTATCGAGAAAGAAGTGTTTCAACTAGTTTAAAATTTATAAAAATCGATTTGATATTAATACAAGTTCTAAGTGAAGTTTTAAATACTGACATATTTAATAATGGCTGGGAACAAAGAGAATTATCCTTCACAATCTTAAAGAGAATAAAACGGAATAAACTAAATCAGTGTATTTCCTTTTCCTGTTGTGGACGTTGCGTTGTGGAGTTTCGTTTGTACTTTTCTTTCGGTCTACGGCAGACAATTTAGAACTGGTGGAGACGAGGTAGAACCCCGTGTCGTACGCCGGCACAATGACCTCGTACCCCACACTCTCATCCACTCTCTTCTTCATCTTTATAAATGATTTCTTGTCCATTACCCAAAACCCAATTTACTCCTGTGCTGATTATTGCACATTTAGTTTTTCATACTCATACACACATCCCCGCCCAAATTCTTCGAACGTCAATACCAATCAGCAGGTTATGCTTAATACACAGAATTCCGACCTCAACAAAATCTATCAATGGGGATTATCTAACCGAGTAGAGTTCACTCCTTTAAAAACTCAGTGCTGTCTCCTGTCATCAAAGGCGAACCGGAAGTAAATATACTGTCTATGAACGGCACTTGCATCGACGAAGCCAAGCAACTATCAATCCTCGGCTCTCGAATTAATTCGAGTCTTAATTTGAATGACCATATATTTGAAACTGCGAAAAGTGTTACCAAATGTATGGGGTTCCTTAAGAGATGCGAAAGATACTTCACTCCATCCAACCTGGCCACTATTTACAAGGCGCATATTCGTCCCAAAATAGAGTTCAATCCCCACATTTCGTCAAGCGCATCCAAAACTGCACCACGCTTACTTGATAGGATGCAAAAACGAACAGCGAAACTTATTAGGGACTCAGCTGTAAGTCGATCAATTCCATCGTTCGAACATATGTGCAACGTAACATGCCTGTGTCTTTTCTACTGAAGTTGCTGAATGTGTTCAGACATTTTGCCGCGATACCCGTCAATCATGCGCATCAATGCACGTTGAAAGTGAAGTTCAGGCTTACAAATAAACATAGAGTCATTCTTTAGCCGAACCACACGAATGTGGAATGCTCTACCTGATCATGTGTTTCCTCGTCGTTGTAATGTCCAGGCATTTGAGATCAATATACATCGATACCTTCTTTCCTTACCCACTTCCTCTCCTTCTGCTCCCATTGTGCTCTGACATTTGAGGGTACTCCATAAGCCCTTTGTGCGCGCCTTTGTGTAAAAAAAAACCCATGAAAGCTCATCAACGGGAATATATGCCTGGCGGGAGGTGGCCTTATTCGGTAATTATCTGACTTGCCTCTGGATCGGTCCAGACGTATCTTTTGAAGATTTCCATCTTCCTACCAAAACCATAGAAAAGAAACAGTCATGAAAGCTTTCATTCTTCAGTCGACCGACACAAACATGGTTTGTAACACCAGCTGCAATGTCCATTTACTATTTCAAATTTTAGCGACCTAACATGATAACATTTCCAAACCAGTGCTATTTCGTCGGTAGTGACAATCACAAACCGCTCAACAGTCGATCTAAATGAGTAATATTTTTTCCCCCGGCCAATAACGTTAAAAGTCCAATCACTTTCCATTCATTGGAATCTGTCTGCGTCCGACAAGACTAACTAATTGCAATCTCGTTCTAACTCTCTTGTTTACCACCATAGTGTGTACTCCTTGCATGAGAAGTCGTCAGTTACGCAATTGACCACATTCTGCAAATGTTGCGAGTGAACGCAACCCATTCCATCCGCTTGGTAGCTTTTAAGGCCAGCAACATTTCTAACTGAAATTAACGACTCCTCATCAGTGATGGCACCGAAATTTTATTAAGTCGCGTCGGTCCCCGCTCCCTCCGAAGACGTAACTTTCGTCTTTAACCTTTAGAGTTACCTGCCATCTCGTCGTAGCCGTCGAAGATGTTGAGCATCTTTGTTCGAGGAATTGCCAAAGTTAATGGATCCATCGATTTACTGAATAATCGCTGAACCTTATCGGGCGGACATGGACGGCGCGAATGACTTTAATGGATGCGTTCCTAGCCTGGGAGATGCTTCACATAAATCACCGGTCATGACATAATAATACACAATTGTAATAGACTGCCGCAGCCGCGGGTTAGCCTAACTTACTAGGTACAAGACACGTCATTACTGTTGGTTCCGTTTGCCATTTTCAGTTTTTGCATTGTTCAGAGCAAGGTGGTTTTGTGGTCTGACTAAATGGATACGACGATTGAAGTTCGAAGGTTGATAATATTGTAGATAGGAGGCGTTGGGTGCATTGGAAAACAATTAGTGACTAAACAGATTGAAATGTCCATGCTAATCACGGAAAACGAAGCAATTGTTGGGGGTTTTAGAATTGGCAGAAATGTCATGGAATGGTTTAGAGTCTATGTGGTAGTTTATACTTTCTGAGATTGGTTTGGTGCTCCGGTAGGACGTTGGGCAGAAAGGTGAAATACTAGATTTGTGGCTTACTGCCATTGAACTTAGAAAAGCCTTAAGGTAATATATTCAAGATCATTGTCTTGATAGTTCTTTGTTCTATTTTTTCCATTTGTTTTTTTATAGAATATTGTGCCCTAAATGGAATATACTTGTAAGCAATGCCAAACGGCGCGAGATATGTTCAGTGCGTGAATTCAAAGCTGTAGCTATAGGAAAATGTATCAGTAAATCAACCATTATTACGCAGCATGGATTTCCTGATTTGCGTTTATTACATTTGTGGTTTCTTTGGAAAAAGAAAAGTTTTTCTTGATGATGACGAATATCCCAAATGTTTTAACATTAATACCAATGACGTTTTTCTTTAAAGCACCTCGCATTAAAAAATGACTAATGGTCAGATGGCATTAAAAGTTGTAGCGCAAGAATGGAAGGAGGAGATATTGGGGATTTGTTTTTATAATATGGGCGCACAAATGAGGTCTTTTTTTTTTAATATGAGTGCAGCCCTGTGAGTAGGGCGTTAGAATATACTCACAGCTAGGCCGGCTTGTTGTAAGAGGTGACTAAAGGCCGAGTGGTAGCCGGGGTCCCAACGCCCTGTGCGCCCGATGAAATACCACCCCATCAAGCTTTAGGCTCCGTGAAATGGTCGGAAGAAATCCCTGGCCATCTTTCGGAGCTTGGCTGATGGACCGGTTCGAGAAAAGGTTGGTTAGGTGGTAGTCGGTACCAAGGTGAGATACCACCCCGTCCCGCTGTACATTCCGCGATATCGCCGAGAGAAATCTTCGACGGTGTTTCGGATGTGTGGCTGATGGCCCGGACTGACACGGAGATAAGTCATGATGCTACCTTCTGATATAAAGAATTCCGGAGGTAAACTAGTCTCCCATTCGGATCTCCGGGGGGGACTATGTCAGGGGGAACATCATGCAAATATCATGATAAATAATGGAACTTTGAGAGGTTCGTCATCGCATAACCGGCCTCGCTCTGGTGGCTCTGCCCACGCACGACTGGTGACGGCATTTTGTAACATCAGGGGCATCGGTTTCACCAATACGAATGTAAACGTCGGCCACCAATATTTGCAAACAACGAAACCTGATATCCTTGCCCTAACTGAGACCCAGGTCGATTCGTCAACTGATTCGACATATCTTCGTGGCTCTGGATACGACTTACATTCGAGATTCCGTTTTAAGGGCGAAGTCTGCGTCTTCGCGCGGTCCAAACTGGCTTCCCAGAGGATGGTGGCGTTGGAACCCAATAATATGGACATCATATGGTTGAGGGTCGTGCTGAGGAATTCTGTTAAATTTCTTTGTTGTCTTTACCGCTCCCCGAATGCCAATCGACCGGCGACATTCTTCGAACATCTTTCAGATACCGTCGACATTCTAACAGAACCGACGACCATTATAACTGATATATGGACATCTGCGATTGAACATCATGGTGAGTCAAGGGCCGCCGCATTGGATATCTCCAAGGCTTTTGACCACGTCTGGCACGGGAAATTGCTAAGGAAACTTCGTTCATATGGACTTTCCCAACAGCTTTGCGACTGGACGAGGAGCTTCTTTGAAAATCGATCGATCCGGGTTGTTGTGGACGGGGAGTGTTCGGATCTGTATCCTGTTAGTTCGGGGGTGCCCCAAGGTTATATTTTGGCTCCAACCTTGTTCTTGCTTCACATAAATGATTTGTTGGAGACAACGGATAACAAAGTGTTCAGTTTTGCGGATGATAGTACGCTTGTTTCCTCCTTTTCGAGTGATCGGCCGGTGCATCTGCGTCGCATCAGCTGAGATGTAGACAGATTGACTCTCTGAATCAGTATCTAGATAGGGTCCTGCAGTGGGGAAAGGCCAATCTCGTCGACTTCGATGCAGCGACACAATATACAACATTCACAAAGAAAAGTGGATTATCGGTTCCACAGCTGATGATGAATGGCCGGGCCCTCGAGGCTGGGGAAAGTTTGAAATTGCTCAGCGTCACGGTCTGTGGGAATGTATCATGGCATAAACACGTGTCGAGTATCGCCAGGTCAGCCTCAGGAAAACTGAGTTATCTTTTTAGAGCCAAGAAATATTTTACTCCGGCCCAACTTCTTCTCCTATATAAATCCCAAATTAGACCCGCGCTCGAATATTGCTCTCATGTTTGGAGCTCGGCACCTAAACATACCCTCGACCTACTTGAGAGCATACAGAGACGAGCGATCCGCCTGATCGGGGAATCGGCGCTGACGTCGGGACTACAGTCGCATCGAAGGCGCGTAGCCGACCTCTCTCTGTTTTACAGATATTAACACGGGTGTTGTTCTTTGGTGATTCTTGGTATTGTTCCACGCAATTCGGTTTATATGCGCTCCACAACACAATCCGACGGATCGCACCCGTTTATGGTTCATCTCCCGACGGCGCGAACATCCCCACATCAGAACTCGTTCCGCTACAGAGCGGGAAAGCTGTGGAACTCCCTTCGCACGCGAGTGTTCCCGGAACGTTACAACCTGCAACTGTTCAAAAAGAACTGCAACAGTTATTTGATGGCATCTCGGGGCACATATTCGGCGCTATAGGTACGCTAATAAAAATAAAAATAAGTCTAATAAAAAAAAAAAAAAAAGCATAGTGCAAAAAGAAGATGGAGAAGAGAATTGTGGAGCAAAGTCTCAATTGGTTTTGAAACCAACAGATCGTAGGCCCGATGATTTGAATCACAAAAAACCTTCACCTCTGCCCGTCGGTAATAAAATAAATGGTTCAAGGGGGTGGGGGTAATAGTTTAGTGGGGCAACCAGCCCAATTATTGGCTTAATTCAAGCAACATAATTACCTACATCTAAAGTATATATAAGTTACAAACTAGAGAGCTATCGTAATTATTCTTAACCTAAGGTAATCAGGGGAAATTAAGAACGCAGGAGAAGGAGCGAGAAATTGGGGACAAGTTATAGTAGAGTGTGGAAGCATCGCTTAAGATTGGTGGTGAGAATGGTTTAGGCGGCGATGCTTGAGAGTATGGGTAGAGAGGTCGAAGTCGAACAAGGTGGAATTGGAGTTAACATTTCTCAGCATCTGCGAAATAGGTTCGTTCCGACCATAAGAAGTCCGGTGAGGGGGGATGTGGGGAAGGAGGGGATTACGCGTATTTCGAGGGTTTGTGATCAGAGGAATTACGTTAAGGATATAGGCGAAGTCGACCGAGCCGGAGAGGACCCGATGAATGAATATTATGTCAGCCACGATCCAGTGCTCCTCAAGGGTTCTCAGTTTGATTAATTCGAGGCGGTTAATATACGGGAGAACAATCCATCCTATCCCACGGAGAGCGAACCGAAGCGACATTGAATACTTTCGACTCCACAGATATGGATCTTGTGATAAGGAGACCACACCTGGCTAGCATATTCAAGCAGTGGACGGACGAGGATAAGGTACGGTAACGTAAGAGTCGAAGAATTCCTTAGACCATCGTTTACGAATCCGATGGCAGAATTGGCTTTCCCGATCGTCTCATCAATGTAGACGGACGAGGGTAGGGTAAAGGGATCGAGTAACGTAAGGGTCAGAGAATTCCTTAGCTCATCGTTTTACGAATTCGAGGGCAGAATTCTCTTTCCGGATAGTCTCATCAATGTGGACGGACGAGGGTAAGGTAAAGGGATCGAGTAACGTAAGGGTCGGAGAATTCCTTTCATGAATTCGAGCGCAGAATTGGCTTTCCGGATAGTCTCATCAATGTGAGAGAGGAAGTTAAGCTTCCTGTCGAAAAGTATCCCAAGATCTCGAATACATTCGACTATAGTCAGAGGTTGGTTATGAAGGGTATAGGGACATGGGGATGAGGAAATACCCTTACGGGAAAAGGAAATTGATTGGCATTTGGTGATGTTAAGTACAAAGCAATTTTTGCCACACCAAGTCGAGAACGTCAGATTGCAGCAGTGCAGAACCAAGAGGTGGCTCAATGATCTTGTATAACTTGGTATCATCGGCGGATACGGGCAAGGTGGAATTCTTAATGGTCTTATCGCTGTCATTAGTGGCAAGTATAAATAGGAGAGGACCCAGGTAACTTTGAGGGTCCCCAGGGGCGGCAAGGAAGTGGTTGGATATCGTGCACCTGAAAAGAACAGAATAAACTCTATCCATTAGCGGATAATTTGAAGAGGATTTCATTGTGGGAGATTTTCTCGAATGCTTTACTGAGGTCTGTCGAGGCCATATCGACCTCGTTAACGTGCTCTACTGCTGAGATTGGAAAGGAAGTGCACTCAACGAGGTTGGTTGTAGTTGATCGAGCATTGAGACCACCATATTGCCTTGATGAAATAATTTGCAATGAATACTGAGATTCGTATAGAATGCTTTCCAGAACCTTGGGTAAGTGGGACAGTTTAGCGATGGGCGGTAGTTCGCGACATCTTTTTTGGGATCCTTCTCGTGGATGGTGTTGATGAAGGAGGTTTTACAAATGCCAGGGAATACGCTTTGAGAGAGTGAGAGATTGAAGATCAGTGATAGGGGAGCGGAGAGAATGGATGAGCATTTCTTGAGGGGGGTGGCGGGGATGCCATCGGGCCCTGGTGTACGCTCGTCTTAGAGTTCTAGTAGCTTAGATTCAATTAAGGGCGGATCAAAGGAGTTGTGGAGAAGGGGCCCGAGGGAAAAGTTAGGTAGGTAGTTGGAGTATGACGGGTCAGGAACAAAGGATTCATTCGTGAGTGCGTGGCGAAGAAGTTAGCAATAGTAACAGGATCAGATGAGGTATGAGAGTTTAAGGTAAACGATATGGGGTATGGCTCCTCGATAGTATAGTGGTTAGTATACCCGCCTGTCACGCGGGTGACCGGAGTTCGATTCTCCATCGGGGAGCCTCTGGCGCAAGACTAATGACCTTGCCCGGAAAAAAGAAATCATTATGGAAAATTTAACAAGCCTCAGGACTTGCTAAATAAGGCCAAGACCTGTTCCCGGTTGTAGTGCCGATGATGATGATGATGATGATATGGGGTATCGGTCGGATCTACGTTTATGATTGACGAACTGGAAGAATGTTTTGGGGTTATTTTTGAGATTGGTGTGAGTTTTGGTAAGACCGTTGCGATAAAGGTTGTTGAAAAGTTCCGTGAATTGAATGGACCAGCCAAGAAAGTTGGAATAGTTCGTTTCCGGGAGAAGAGATCCATAACTTATTCCTTTTATTATGCAGGGAGCGAAGCTTGTGATTGTACCATAGAGTGGAAGAGGGTGGTGTTTTTTGTCTAGAGTAGGGAACGAACAGAGATAGAGTAAAGGATTTCGATATATAAGTGGGTGATGGCATATCAACGGATAGGTGATCGTAGTTGAACGAAAGGCGGCCCAGGTAATCGTTGACGAGGCGAAAGTTAGCTTTATGGAAACCGTAGGCGAAGTGATTGGTGGGCGGGGGGGGGGGGGGGGGGGGGCAGTGGACACGGAAGGAGGTGACGAGAAGAGGGTGGTGGTGGTGGACGAAGGGGCTGGGTGAGATAGATGTATTGATAGGGTGTGTTGTAAAGATTAGGTCAAGCTGCCTACCAAGAGGAACGTTGCTGATCTGACAGAGACAAGAATCATTAGTCGATCAATGAGGCGACATTCCTTGGCTGAGGTGGGGTGGGAGGTGAAGTGTGAATCATCGTCAGATATAACCCAATTGAGTTGTGGAAAATTAAAATTTCCGAAGAAGATGTTGTCGTCCTCGAAATTACTCAGCTAGATTATATGGTCGATAGGATTAAGAGCTAGTTCGTGAATTTCAATATGCTGGGATGACAAGATATAGAAGCACATGACAAAGATTGATTTTCGAGGAAGAGTGATTTTCATCATCATCATCGGCACTACAACCGTGATCTTGTCTTAGCCTTATTTAGCAAGTCCTTCCACCGTAACACCATGGATGTGGGGTGGCAGAACTTTGTGTGTTACTCCTCGCTAGCTTGTCTGAAATGGGTGACCCTACTGGAAGTATATGCTTCTGTCAGCATTGCCCGAGTGATTCATTGTAATTTAAGCCCCCGCAACACGTCAATGTGTTACTAAACAGGTGCAAACCAGGTCGCTCACAAAGGACAATTGAGCAAGTGGAGTTGCCCGCACCCAGGGAATATTCAGCAATTCCCCAGACCAATGGGACGCATCTCATATGGGGAATCGAATGATCCCGTATCCGAGAACAAATCTTTGGAGGAAAAACACCTTCAGTACATTAAATCTCTGTTCTCGGATGGCAAGTAGTCGGATAAATCTACACATCTTAAAAGCGACTGCCGGACATGCACCAGTGCCAGGTCGCATAAAATATCTTGAACATTTACGTGGTCAGACAAGTGCCAGTAGGCATTTGAGACCAAAAAGGAAATTTGGTTGCGCCACCAAAAATGGGTCTATCCAAACCATACCGAACCTCTTTAATCTGACCGCGGATGCGAACAACGAAGCACCCAGAGCCGTGTTATCTCAATGCGAAATAGGGAAAGCCCGCCTATTGCCTACGCCACGCACAGAATAAATAAGGTGGAGAGAAACCGCTTCATTATAGTGAAGGAGGTATTAGCCGGATTGTGTGGGCAGCTAAGACTTTCCACCGTTATCCAGAAGGTCGTAGATGCACGGTACACCCCGCCATCAAAATAGAGAAAGAGACGAGGGGTAATTCACGGCAACCATCTAAAGCCCACTGATGGACAGACCTTACGGAGTGCAAGGTGGTAACAAAAAATGGTGGTCGTCTCTTCCCCCGTTTCCTGAAAAAGGTTCCTATTGGAAACCTATGTCTGATTTCGTGATAAATAATCGTCATTTGCGGGAAGTGTTGATTTTCTTCTTTCCATCGAAGAAAACGGCGGCTGAAACGCATCGAGAGCTCCACAAAGTTTACCGAGTTGCTGCACTAAGTGAAACAACATGCCGTGATTGGTTCCGTTGCTTCAAAAACGGTGATTTCGATGTTGACGATCGTCCGCGTGAAGGAAGGCCAAAAACATTTGAAGACGTTGAATTGACGGCATTGAGCGATGAGGATGCATGGCAAATGCAACAGGAGCTTTCAAAACGCTACCCGCCAAGCCAATTCCAAGCGATTGCATGCGTTGGGAATGATTCAAAACCAAGGGATTTGGGTTCCTTATGATTTGAAGCCAAGGGACGTTGAGCATTGTTTTCTCAAACTGCTCCAGCGGCAAAAAAAGAAAAGAATTTTCTTCATTGCATCGTGACGAGTGATGAAATTTGGATTCATTACAGCAACCCAAAGAAAAGAAAGTTATGAGGGCTGCCGGATCATGCCTATACGTCGTCGCCTCGGGCGAATATTCGCGCTGCGAAGGTTATGCTGTGTATTTGGTGCGACCAGGTCGGTGTAATTTATTATGAGCTGTTGAAACCGAATGAAACCATCACTGGGGTGTCGACTTCAATAGGTGCGACTGAGCCTAGCATCGCGTGAAAAACTGCCAGAATACGAGAAAAAGTGATTCCAAAGCATGACAGACCTCGGCTTCACGTTGCACAACCCGTCCAAACCTACGTAGAAACACTCAAATGGGAAGTCCTACCCCACCCCAGATATTGCGCCGTCCGATTATTACTTGTTCCGTTCGATGGCACATGGTCTGGCTAATCAGCAGTTCTGTGGGGATACGTAGTCGGTGCGCCGGCATGGGCGCTGAGTTCTACCACGTCCCCACAAACGAATTCAATGTCACCCACCGATTGTTCCACCGAATACAAAAGAACGATCACCAGGGAAAAGGAAAGTACAATAAAACACACAGGAACTGGTTGTTTATAGATGATTTTTATTTAAACTTATTTGAGAGTACAATTCACATGTTTAAATGTTTGCTTGTTTGGTTGACTTAAAACGTCATAGTTAAAGAATGTTAGCAAGTAAAGGGCGGAAAATCATGATAAGGCACATACAAATGCAGACAGTGGTCACGGTGAATTTCGCAATTACTTATACGTTCGATTTTTTGGATACTGTCACTGCTAAGACACAAAAACTATTCTTTTATCCTGTAGTGTATTTAACAGATAACATCTAAGAGAGTTTACAAAAACTATATCGTCGCGGACGTACAAGATTGCACTTATCAGAGTGATCAAAGAAACTGTCACGTTTTACAAAATTCTCTCTCCACGCACTGTTCTAGATTTGAATTTTATTGTAACTGCGGAAGGCTAAAAACTCGATTCGCGACTCGCACTCAGGGATGGAAAACTCAACTTCACTTTACACTCGGGGGCGTGCACACCCCCGTGTGATCGCGGTGGTTACAGGGCGACTCCCGATGTGCGCACACTGATGGTTGTAATAAGAGTCAACCTAGGGTTGGAATCCGACTCCTGATCCAACCCCCAGTTCGATGGTGGGTATGCGGGAAGAGAAAATTTCTCTCTATGGTGTGGTAGAAAGGAAATGAATGTTTTCCTCTCTTCCAGTGACCAATGGAAGGCGATCTCTGGTACGCAGTGGTGTGCGTGTGGCGATCTTAGCAATGTGCTAATGGATCACTGTTTGCTCATGCAACAAGGCCATGAGAAACGAATCCTGAAACATTGAAAGAACAAAGGGCATCGTGTGTAATGAGGTTCAGCTGTATCTCATAAGGAAGCATAAGATGCTAAAAGCCATTGGGATACTTTACACAATAGAGATAGTATATCGTATCGCTAGAATGTCTGCGGAAGAACCGAATTCTTTTGTTTGGACGTGATGCATGCTGAAGAATTCGGTTTCGGCGATAAGGCTCGAGATGCGGTAATTGTTTGTCGATTGGAAAAACCAATCGCGGGTCGGTATATTGCAGCTGAATAAACAAGCTGCCCGACGTTGCTTTTTGTCGTTAGACACAAGGGTCGCCAGCCAATGTGCATGTAAAGACAATTGCTCTGCACATGTGCGGCTGGGATCTGCTTGGCAAACAAAAGTGCCGAAATGTTGCTCTAATTATGGCGGTTATATGGCACGGTAACCGAATTGTTTTCTTTCAGCAATATGATGCTTGGCCTATAAGGAATTCTTTTCAGGAATTTTGAATGTGCATTGAATGCATGAAAGGTAAGAATTCTTTTACAGGGACATGGGATAACAACTTAATGAAAGAAATGTGAAGGGGATTTTTGCAGGTAACTGCGAATTTGCCAAGGGAGTTTGGGGTTGAAATTGTGTGTGGTTCTTGCGTAAAGTTAAAGAACCCCCACAGTTCCACTCATATGATTCGTGGATAGCCTTATGGGGGTTTACGTCCATGTGCCAGAAGACGGGCACTAATTTCACTAAAATCCCCAACGGCTGCTCAAAGAGAATAGTTCACAAAGAAAACCCAGGAGGAAAATAAAAGTTCACTGTAGTGGTTTTGTTGTCTTAGTATATGTTTCTTTGTTGATATGATGTTTATGTTTTTACAACAATGGGTTGATACCGGAAAACTTATTTTTGTAATTCACAATTTACTAGCTAACTTTAGTAGTCAACATATTACTTTATGATGAAAATATCCAACACGGCTATTTTTGGCAGCAAGACGACTCTGTGGTGTGTGCGCGCTTCAGAGATTGATACTCGACTTCGAGCGGCGATTGAATTTAATTGACCGACCGCGATGAGAAATGACAAGCGACTGACTGGAATTAGGGATGAAGATGGGATTTTTGGATTTGCCCTACAATCAACCAATCGAGATCATCTTTGATTTTGCGCTCTCTCATGTTCCTCGCCCATCGAGGTAGATAAACGCTTCGATCAGGTCAATAGTCGACGAACAAGGGAGAATGAGAGAACCGGAACACAATGTGCAATGATCCCGTGGTGGATTTGGCTGTTTGTGTGCATGTATCAATGCAACTCTGAGAATAGCCCACTGACCTAATTCGGTGAATATGGTGATCTTAGAGTGCATTGAACTGCGGGAAGATAAATTGAGAAGGAGAGGAAAATGTTTTGTCGCTATTCACCAGCAAGAAGAGATCGTTGGTCCCCAGCGAATGGAGTGTCTGGGGAAAGTGAAAAGGACGCCGAGTTGGCTAGAGAAATCTGATCGTGGGAACTAAATTAAATATTTTGATAATTTCCCCAGCGATTGCATGATTATGCAACCGCGTCGCTTGTTCAGACTATGCCGTTTTATGCCGACTATTTCCGGTGGAAATCTCATGGGTTAACGAAATGGGGTTGCCGTATGGCAAAAAGGTAGTTAAACTCAATTATGCATTGTCTGCATAGAATAATGAGTTTAGCTATGCGTCCTATGGGGTAACATGTTTTTTAGGTGAATAGGTTAGTACGAGGAATTGGGGTTGATTTGACACGCTGTTAGCGGTCGAAATAAGGTTGAAATTGTGGGTTGGTTCTCCATGTAGTATAGAGAACCCCCACAGCCTCAAAAGATGAACACTTGTACCGTAACGGTATTCGAGCTCTGACAGAAAGATGGGGAAATATTGCACCCGATGGGCAATATTTTGGATGATTTATTTGTAACCATTTCTTCATAATAAAGTTGCATTTTCATATAAAAACAGCGAGAATTTTGTTGCGCATCTAATGTTATATAATTAAGTTCAATTCATTATCACTCCCCCTTTGAATAATTAACATCTCGTGTCTTCTCATACATGTCCATCCCTTCCCTCCAAATCACAAATTTCACTTTACAATAGAATATCCCCAAATACAATAGTAGATAATTTAAATAAAAGTAAAACACCAATTTTAAAACCTCACTCACATTGCAATAGTCATATTCTTTTTATTAGCCATAGTCTCCCCCTATTAGTCAATTCCGCTTCCTAGAAATAACTATCGTGGAAGCGGAACGAAAAAGGATATGTGCCGAAAAGACACGACATTCGTTCTTGTTAAACGTGCGTTAAGTGAGTGCAGTCGGGTGCTCCGCACAAATATTTAAATGGGCTTTGTTTTTTGTTCAATCGATTCGTAGAAGCGTGTGGTTCGTGTAGTAGTAAATTAAAGTAAAAAGAATTTAAAATTAAAAGAGAAAAAAAAGAGAAAAGAAAAGAGTTGAAAAGTAATTGTGTTTTAACAATACATGTTTGTGGACTATGAAAAGAATAAGAATGAATTGAAATTGTGTTTTAACAATTAACAAAGGTTTTGGAACTATACAGAAAATAAAAATTAACTGAAATTGTGTTTCAACAATTAATTGGTGTTTTAAAATAATTAATTTTGACAAGGATAACTGAACGGGAAATGGATTGGGAAAACTATAAAATTACTCATCTTCCAGTAATTCAGCTCCGACCTTTGGTGGCGTTGAAGTCATTTCCAGGTGTTATTGGATCCACCCCCTACAAAGGAAGCCAACGGCACCGATACTTCTATCAAGTTGGAACGCGGGGTAAGTTTTGTAACCCATAACCAATAATAATTGATATAATAATTGTTAAATTAACCTTTAACACTAATAAATTAAACGTTTCAATCCTTTTCTCGAAAAGAATTCAGACAATTATATTTAGAGTGGTTTAACTTCTTTTCTTTTTTTTTACAATTGACCTTCTCATTTATACTGGTCATTTTAGCCTTAATTTTCAATTTTATACGTATTAGGCGGCATAGATTAGGATTTTAAGCCACACCCATTTGAAATCAAATCAAATGTAAGTGAGTTGATAAGTACATAGATTTATACTTATTGCAACTGTGGAAATGGAAAAATAGTATTTCTCAAAATGTTAAACTCGACTTTACTGGAAATACACAATGTTTATTGATACAAGCGATAGATAATACTAAGTAAGTGGACTGTAATAAAACAGTACAACGTTACATAATACCTAAGCACTGATTGCCACAACTTTCAGTTGAATTTTACGACCAACTTTTTATGTTTAGTTAGAGTTCATTTGCAATTTCATAATCAATATGAACAACCGGAAACAAAAGCGTCCACACCCCATAACGATTAGTACAGAATATGGTTAATGTAAACGATGCTCATAAATTTGTAAAACATTTTCCGTGGCTTAAAAAATTTTTATCTAGAAATCGGCTGACACTTCAAGAACATTCAGCCAAGAAATTTTATTGTCTCCGCGGATCATACTGATCTAATTGCCTGACAACCTGTGTCAGATGCAAGTCCACCAATCACCTTGAAAGAGGGAAACACTTCAGTCTTGTTTAGACGGTGTAGCAAGTCCCACGTGCATATCGGTCAAGGCGATCGCTGGAATTTGTTCATAGAACCGTCTCACGTTTTATTGCGAAAAATGAAAACCAAAACCAAATCAAATCATGGAATAAATAAAGTTCTTGGCGTAACCTTGTGCAACGACATTGATTGGTACCGAAACCTACAAAACATTTCATAAAAAAACACTTACCATTAAAAGGTCTCCGGTCTGCATGTGGCGTCGCATGAGTACGGCAGCCATGTTCTCCTCATCCTGAAACACTTGTCCGACTTCTTCTGAAGACTGTTGGTCCTAGAACGAGAACGGTAAGATCATTAGAACAAGGTAAATGGACAAGTAGCACGTCAGGCAAATCACGAGGTAAATTTATGGACAAGCACATGGAGTGATATGGTGATTACAATCAGGCGCGAGATAAATCGTTTCAATTAAATGAGGTGATAATTCGATTGATTTTATTCGGCCATCAAACATTGAATCCAATTGGCGACTTTAACGTGCAACTGTATGCGAGTGATCATGTCGGTGGTAATATATCTTTGTTTAATTGCTAATGGGCATAAATAGGACATAAAAATTCGGCGTCAATGAGATGAGAAGATCTACACGGAGTGGATACACTTTCTAATCTTGAGTACTTATAAATAGAGTCGATATAGGTTGCCAAATTGAACCGTTTTAGAAAACCAAAAAAGGAAAAAAGAAAAAATAAAAACCGGAAGGAATAAAAAGAAGATAGAAGAAATGAAAAGAAGAACAACAGGAAAACAAAATAAAAAGAAGATACGAGAGAAGAAGAAAAAGAAAAAAGGAGAAGACGAACGGATGATAGAAAAAGAATCAGGAAACATAAATAAAAAGAAGTTACTAGAAAAGAAAAAAAAATCAAAAAAGAAGAAGAAGACGAGAAAAACAATAAAATAAAAAGAATATCGAAGATGAGGGAAAAACGAAAAGAAGATACTAGAAGTGGGATCCCGAGGAAAAAGAAAATGAAAAAGAATGTACAACTATGAAAGACAAAACGAATTTGTGAAAAGAAAAACAGAAGTAGATGAATTTTCAATAATTTCTTTGTATCACCCCCCGGCATTCAATATACCAAACTTCATTGTGGAACTAGAAAAACAAATTGATGGAATCGATAAAAGTAAAAAAAACTTATAATAATAGGCAATATGAATGTTGATATAAATAAACGCAGTAATAAACTGGTTGATAACTATACGAGTATATATGCGTCAAATAGGCTTTCGAATGTGATAAAAGCATACACAAGAGTTAGTCTCAAAAAAGGAATGAAAAATGAAAAATATTACGCTTCTGTCATTGAGAGTGATATATCAGATTGTGTGGTTTCTTTAAGGATCGCCCGAAGAACCACCCATCGTCCTAACCCAACCCCCCTTTCCCAACCGCAATGCCATTACCTACCGTAGCCTCTTACCTGCATATGAGCAATCCAAAGGTCTTCCCCAATCATTTCTCACCTGAAAAATAAGCCACGGCAAGATCGTTATCTTGCCACGGCATCAACCAATACATACCGACCAAACCACTTCGGTTCATCTTACATGAATCATTCAGGAACCTGATCGGTTCCTCTGGCCGGCAACATGCCAATCAAACATACACCAATCCTCCTGTGTCTTCTTGTTCCAACAATCCGTTGGTCCAAACAGACACGTCGGGCAACTTGCTTGCTTGCACATCTGCAAGCCAAATTTCCGATGATCGATCGCCTAAGCCGATAACCGCTCATCGAGCTACACACGACCATAATTGTTGTCCAAACAATCATATCAACGGCCGTGTCCCACGATCCGTTTCTAAACCAAACACACAGTAATCTCACTGTTTATTTTTTTTCCTACCATCCGTTGGTCTATAGCCACCCTAGGTAAATTGTACGCTTGCACATCTGCAAGTCAAATTTCCTATGATCGGTCGCCTAACCAACAACCGGCCATCGAATAGGACACGACCATGATTGTTATTCAAACAATCGTGCCAATGATCAAGTCCCACGGTATATTTCTCTAAAACAAACATGCGCCATCCATCCTGGTCCCTTGCCATCGTGGGCGAAGTTTCTGTTGACTTAAGGTCAACAGAAAGATCTATCCTCTATCGTTTACGACGGCAATACAGCCAGCCTCCGTACACGATCATCTATTTGATCAGCTGCGTATTGGGATTTTCGTTTGTGCACCCTTCGCATCGTCGTTTGTCCTGGCTTCCAGCGAATGGGTTTTCAACCAGACCTGTACGGTCACCAGGGAAATTCTTCCAACAAAACTCAAATCGATCGTTCATTGGTCGTCACCAAAGAAAATATCGGATTTGCTCTTCACACATCAGTGGAAATCCACCCCCGGTTGTGACTGGTGGTAGGTTCCGTACAACATCATCATAGAGTCAGATTTCAATCCCCATAGCGGACGGTCGCGCCTTTTAACGTTAATTTTCATCCCTCGCCGCGTTACAAGGAGTCAGTTTTTAACCGCGATAAAGATATACGAGCTTAGAGTGCGAGTTAGCGCCTAGTGTTTTTAGTTATTGAGTCGATAAATCCGTTTGGTTTCTTGTTAAAGTGAAATTGGTACTATACTTTTGGCGATCCTGAAGGAGTTGCAGGCGTTCATCACCCAAGGATTATACGCACTTAGTTGTGAACAGTTCTGAGCTAGAGAACACTAGAATAGATTAAGACTTCCTGGAGTTTTGTAGTGAATCATTTTTCAAAGCCAGTAAACACCCTATATTGTTAACTTTCAGTTCTGTGCGCATGTGCCGATGCCAGAATATAAATAAAATAAAGAACACTTAATCAACTAAATAACTTTCATGCCTTTTCATTTTGCTGTTTGCTTGGAGTTCGGTTTATTGGTGAACAATTGACAGTGAAACAAACGGTAAGTGTTGGGGAGTTGAGAGGATCTAGTGCCCATGTCTGGTACATATCAACACCCCCCACAAGATCACTGTAGACTGTTTTGTGGGGCTTAAAGCAATGAAGTTAAAAAAAAAGAGGCCACGCCCGGACGCTATAATAATAGACAAAACCGGGGAAAACATATGCGGATATACTGAAGTTTATGAAGGCCAACCAAAGTGAATTCGGAAATAGCGTAAATAAAGTTCGAAAGACAGCAAAAGGGGAATTGCTGCTATAACTGAAACGCCGCCCAGAGGGCACCATCGAAATACTGAGAGGTACAACAAGTACTAAAGAAAGATGCCAATGTCAAAACAGTGTCACAGGAAATCACGGTTGAGTGTCGTGATTTAGATGAGGTGACCACTGTGGAGGAAATCCCGACAGCAATCGCTATAGAGCTCCCAGCGCGGAACGCGATCCCAAAGAAAGCAGTAAAGAGTTTAAGAAGAAAACTAGATGGCACACAGGCTGCCATGATCCTCTTACCAAGAGAAAGGGCTAGCATGTTGCTGGCTACAGGTTTTCTACGGGTTGGATGGGTGAGAAGCAGACTCCGAGAACACATCGCACCCACAAGATGTTTCAGATGTTGGCAATACGGTCATGTGGCGAAATCCTGGAATTAAATAACAACCTATGGAGTAGCGCTTACAGGATAGTCGTGAAAAGACTACACCCATGTGCGATCGCAGTGCAACAGGTTAAGACGCTTGCAAAAAAAATCAACAAGCCGTAACACCTACCCACAGTTACATGGAGAATTCGTCAACAAATGGAAAGAGTTGAGAAATGTAATCTCAAAAAAAAGTAAATATGACGCGTTCTGCTCCCTAAGGGATGAATAAAATAACAACCCATAGGGCAGGGCCTACAGGGTAGTCATGAAAAGACTACACAACAGCAGTACTCAAATGTAAAAAAGTAAAAGTGATATGACCAGAATCGTTGCTGGCCTCTTCCCGCAGTGGGATGAGGTGTTGAGAGGGCAAGAGGAGTGAGGTATCACTGAAGGAGAGATTCCTCCCGTGACCACCGAAGAGGTGCTCTTGGCTGCAAGGGTTGTCAAAAAACACAAGACCCCGGTACTGGATGGTATCCCTAACGCTATCGTGAAGACTGCTTTAACAAAAAAGCCGAAGTCTTCAGCAGTCTCCAAACAGGACTAAACGATGGAAAAAGCAGTGGCTTGTGTTTATCCCAAAAGGAGTCAAGAATCCAGCGGCGCCGTCGTCTTATCGCCCGTTGTGCATGCTGGACACAACAGGAAAACTGATAAGCGAGTAATTGCCTATCGCCTGGAACAACTCACTGAGGGGACATTGGGGCTCTCTGAATGGCAGTATAGGTAACCGAAAGTTAGATTAACCGGTAAGGCACTATCTGTGGTGTGCGACATCGCTCGCAATGCGATAGCTGGAGCATGATGGGTGGGAAGTACGAAAAAATATTGCGCCGTGGTGAGACTAGACGTTAAAAATGCATTTAATTCGGTGAACTGGAATCGGATTCTAGAAGCGTTGGGGGATCTAAAAGTCTCACCCTACTTGGTACGTATACTAGCAAGCTATCTCTCGGATATAAGACTGTTCTATGACGCAGATGAGGAACCACAGCAATATAAAATAACAGCGGGTGTACCCCAGGGATTTGTATTAGGTTCGCTGTTATGGAATATCATGTATGATGGTGTGCTCAGGGTCAATGTACCAGAACGGGTTAGAATCATTGGAAAACAATAGGTTTTTGAGCTTCCGGACAGGAAGTTTCGCGATAATTGGGAAGGTAAGTAGTGGCGTTTAGTAGAACCGCCACGGTCCTCTGTGCATAAGATAAGCAAAAGAACCGGCGATAATTCTGCCAAGAACCGCGGATAGTTTTGGAGCACAGTTCTTAAGGACTATTGCTGGTATTCCGTTCAGGCCGATTGTATTCTTACAGTCCAGTCCATGTACAATGCGTAGAATAGTACGCTGGCGGAATTTCACATCCTGCATCGGGGACCGCATCGGGGCGATCACAGGTGGTTCCAAAAAACCGGCATCTAGGTTTGAATTCGCAGAAAATAAATTTGCGAGCACATTAGCTTTATCTTTTGAATTTGTGGCTAACTTCTTGCCCCCGTCACCAACGGAGAAAAAGAAGAGGAAACGAAGTTATTGCTGAAATACCTTACCATTGGCCAGAAGGAACGCAAATCAGTCGGGCACTGAGGGAGTTTATTGGTTACTCTGTCGTTGTAGGTTTTCTTCGTGGTATCAATATTTTCTGATTCTAACAAAATTCGTTTCTGATTCTAATAAAATTTGCTCTATTAATCTCGGTGGGATTGGAGCGAAGCTGCCTAGGTGGGATATTTGCTTGAAACCCAATGGGTTGCGCGACCGACACCAAACAGTGATCTGAGTTTCCCAGAGGCGCAGCAATCTCCACGGTATAAATCCGGGGCTCCGATGTCAAAAACAGATTCAGAGTGTTCCCATAATCACCTCGGGCTTCCGGCACTCGCGTAGGTTCCTCAACAATTTGTGTCAAATTGCGGCTAACAGAGAACATCTCCATTCATTTCATTCATTTTTGAAACATTTTTTTATTTTCTTTTTATATTCTTAGTTTCTAAATTAAAGGCTAGACAAAAAATGCTTAAATTCTAGCTTAATTATCTTATATAATAACTTACTGGTCCTTCGCAGACGCTCTAAGCTAAACATTACTTAATATTTGTATAATTTGCCTTTCGGCGACAGAACTTTGTGGCACTACTTATAATTATTTGAAAGACAAAGAAAAATTTGAAAAACTTTTTCAATTTTTTTTGTTTTTTTTTTCTTAAAATTTAACTTATTTAACTCACCTTTTTTTTTTTTTTTTTTTTTTAATTTTTCATTTTATGTAAAAGCACTTAACTTAACTTAACTTAAATCTTATACTACCCTAATTCTAGAAAAGCTAAGTCTATGTAAGCTAGCTGATGATAGTTTGATTCTATACCGACTTTGGTATCCAGGTCTTTATATGCCATTCAACCACTAGAACTGTTGACGCTGTCTAATACTATCGTCCCGGTCTCTGTGGGAGATAGCCCTACTGAAGCGCAGGAGCTCTTCTTCGGTGCGCGTTACTTCCCGGTCGTAGCACAATCGCCCGTCTACGAATGATCTACTTACATGATAGATCAGCGGAATTCCGGATCTATCCTGTATAAGCCCTTTCATGTCCAAATCAAGGAACGCCTCTGGTGGAACAAAACCGTTGCGACGCACGTTCTCATAGTACAGGGTATTTGGATAATAAGCAGCGAAAATTAGGTCATTGAACGAACTTATTGCTCTCGCAATATGTCCTCTGATTAATTTAATCATAAAATTATCCACCCTATTTATGCAGGCTTCATTATATAAAGTCTCATTTGAGTAGTACTTTTAGTATTCCGATTCCGGTGTTCGATATAATCTGAGACAGGTTCTCAGACACTTCCTTTCGAACACCCGAATCTTTTCCATCAAATTTGGACCTATGTTAAACCATACTGGACAACCATATATGAGCATTGGCCTGATTAGCGTCATGTAGCACATGACTTTTACCCTGCTGTCAAGTTGGCTACTGTGAAATAGCCTCCTTGTCATAGCAAAAGTTTTTCTAGCCTTGACCAGAACAGCCTCTACATGTCTGTTGAAATACAGATATTGGTCTAGCCAGATGCCCAGGTATTTAACTCCAGTTTATATCCATGCGGTCCCACGATAACTAGCTTTCGCCAGTTTTTCCTTGTGTCGTACGTGGCTTTATATAATGGAGTTCTAAATAGGATGGCTTCACATTTCTGGAAGTTGATCTTAAGTTTCCAGTCATCGCAATAGCGCTGCACCTTCTAGAAGTCTCGCTGTATTAACCTATTTATGATCGCAACTTTCGGAGCTGTTCTGTAAATTATGAGATCGTCTGCGTACGCAATAGCCTGCGGAAGTGCATCTAATAAGTCGCTAATGTAAATGTTAAAAAGAATCGGAGAGAGTACCGCGTCCTGTTGCAAGCCATTCTTGATATTATACGTTTTATTAGAGGTCACATTACCACTTTTGACCACGAACCTCCTGTCCTTTAACATATCGTAAAGTACATATAGTAAAGGCTTATGTATGCCATGTCTGACCAGTTTGCAATACAACCCTTCGATCCAGACGGTATCAAAGGCTTTTTCCAAGTCAATCAGACAGGCACCTGTGCATTGGTTCCATTGTATGCCGGAGACCAGTTTAGCTGCGGCAGGTGTGGTTTCATGACCCGCCCTAAAGCCAAACTGGTTATTTGGAATAATGCTGTTGTCGTCTACCCATTTTAGCAGAGATTTGTTAATGATTTTTTCAAATACTTTACTGATGCTTGGGAGTAAACTTATCGAACGCATGTTCATTGGGTTTGTACAGTCTTTGCCCTTTTTTGGGATGAGCTGAATGATAGCCGTTTTCCAACGCGCGGGATAATATGCATTATTCAACGCGTTGTTAAACAGGACCGTGTATATATCTATTGCCTTTGGGGGCAGGTTCTTGAGTACGATGTTAGGTACTCCATCTATTCCCACTGACTTTTTGCTTCTTAATGAGTCGAAGATACTCTGGATTCCTTCCCTTGTGATTAAAAGGCTATTAGCCTCACCATTGGCATTAATGTCAATTGACAGATTATCGTCACTGAATTCCGTAAAACCCGGATTCTCCGATTGCCAAAGTGAAATTTCATTTCGGAGGTGCAGGTGATTCAGTCGAATTCTGTCCTCCAGGTCATGATTTCGGTGAATGCTTTCATTCACCTTGTACATTTCCTGAAAGACAGCTCCCACAGCGTTCGCCTTCTCCAAAGGATCTTCGATCACGAAGAGCTCACTATTGAAGATAGCGTTCTCTGTATCTATGCCAATGTTGGTTAGCAGCTGCTTGTTTACGTCAGTATGTGGAATTTGGAGACACTGAATCTCGTTTTGATTATTTCTCCTGAATATTTTATTTATTTGTGGGAACATATTTGGGTTATTAGTTTTTATAGCTCGAATTCTGTTGTTCCAATACAAATTTGTTGCTAATCTATAATTAGCTTTAAGTAATTGTTGGAGGTTTTTTAATTGAGATTTCAGTGATATTATCTCCTGGTCTTGTCTGTCTGTAAACTGTCTGTGTAATTGTTTTAATTTCGATAGCAGTCTGCTCTTTTGCCTGTGGAGTGCGTTTATTGTTGCGTTTCTGTACATGTTAGTGTGATCTGTAACTGTTGTTTTGGGAATTGTTTTGTCCATTGTTCGTTTTACGGTTTCGTCCATTTATTGAATGTATTTGTCGATTTCGTCATTTGTCAGGTTTCTGTTTACTGGCAGATTAAAGTCATTCGAACAAAGTTCTCTTGTTAATGATCTGGTGAACCGCTGCCATCGCATTGCCCTGTAGTTATAGGGTTGCGGGATCACGAATTCCTCCAGATCTGCGAGCTCGTTCGGAAGCTCCATTACTGCCGTGAATGCACAGTGGTCGCTGTCGTATTCAATTGTCCGAAAACAGTTTGTGTTTCGTCTGTTGGTGTTAAGTAATCTCAGTCGTGAGTCGATTAGCAAGATATCTAAGAACGATCTACCTATGGGGAACGATGGATATTTCGTAGCTAGCAGGTCAGTTCTATATTCAATATGAAACTGATCTAACCAACCAGCCAACTGATCTCCTCTGGCATTAGATATATAATTTCCCCAATTTCTATGCTTGGCGTTCATATCTCCCCCTAGGATAAAGTAATTTTTGTCCAGGTGCAATTGTAAGCATCGAAAGAGTGTCTCGAGCTCCGCTATAAATAGGTTTTGTTGGTGCTCCTCAGGTGCATAGACCGCAATCGCATACAAACTCCTTCCTTGCTGAAGGGGTTTGCGGACGATACAGGCTTCCAGCACCCGGAACCTGCGCACTTCTCCACTATATATTACTTTATGATTGATCCCTTTTCTAATAAAGATTGCGACATCTCCCCCCCCTCCTTGAGAGGAGTTAGGTCGATCTCTTCGTATAATATCGTAGTTTTTATGTCCTATCTTATGTCTCTGGTTTAACTTTGTTTCCCCCGCCAGAAGTACATCAGGTTGTTCCTCTTGCAACTGGTTAAAAAGATTGGCTCTTCTCTCAGTTCTTATTAGTGAATTTACATTCACGACAAGAGCTTTTATTGATGTTGTGGTTAGAGGGTTTATATCGACTTGTTATTTAGACTGGGCAAATGCTAGTAGATCGGCGCAAGGCTAATAACCTTGCCCGTAAAAATAAATTATTATGGAAAATTTAACAAGCCTCGACACTTGCTAAATAAGGCCAAGACCGGATCCCGGTTGTAGTGCCGATGATGATGATGAAATGCGAGTAGATCTCGTTTATTTGACTTTGTAGCTGTGTCATCTGTCTCTGCAGATTGAGCAGGATTGCGAACACGTCTGCTTGCGGTGTTGTTTCAGTCCGTGTGGGAGTATTTGTGGCTACTTGTGATGTAGGTTTGGCCGGGAATGCTCCTATGCGTATGAGAAACTTAATGCGCTATCATCAGCAAACAAGTGAATTGGGTTTTGGGTAATTGACAAGAAATCATTTATAAAGATGAGGAAGAGAGAGTGTCGAACCCTGGGGATGGAACCCAGGTTGGATGAAGTGAAGTATCTTTTGTATCTCTTAAGGAACCCCATACATTTGGCCGCACTTTTCTCTTCAAATATATATATAAGATACCGAAAATTTATCCGTTGTTAATTTGTTGATTGATTATTAATTAAGTGTGTGTTATCAAACCTGGCGCAAGACTAATGACCTTGCCCAGAAAAAATAAATCATTATGGAAAATTTAACAAGCCTCAGGACTTGCAAAATACGGCGAAGATCGGTTCCCGGTTGTAGTGCCGATAATGATGATGATGATGATTTGTGTTATCAAAAACACATAGTGCGTAAATAGAGAAAAACAGGATCAACATAATAAAAAAAAAACTGGTTTTCATTAGTTCGCGGTGGAACGTTCTTGTAGAAGACTCACGAACAATAATGATCCAAGACTAAGTGGTAACAAAAAAGTGGTAAGCAAGATATAATTGGACAATCAAAGTGGAAAGGGGCACCCGCATAAAGCAAAAGGCATCACGGATTAACTACACGGCCCATTTATATGCAAGCGTCCATTTCAAGAAGCCCCTCCGGAATATCAACATCAACTTCCTTACAAGAGAGCCAGTAGCGCAGACACATGCGCCATATGAACCGTGTGTACGCTATTCTAATATTTACCTTAATTTATTTTTGTGTGCAAAATATAATTGCAACACAATTCATCTTCAGTGAAAGACAATCTTGCACAGTGCTCTATTTATGATAATAGCGATTTCTCAATGTTCCGACATGAGCCTAGAATAACGGCGCTTACACGTGTGGCATTTCATGATTTCTCCTTCCGGGAATTAGTTCAAATAGAGTTCGTGTACACTTCCGGGAATCCAATTCCAATTGAAGCACACACAATTTTGTTTGGGCTTCTTGGAATTTTTAAGTAATATTTTTAACAAATCTCTATTGCCACAGAGTATAAAAGGGGAGTGCATTTTGGATTCTAGATCAGTTGGGATCCAGAGGCCGAGGGAACGGCCAACAAAAACCTAAATAAAAATTAAATAAATAGATCAAATAAATTAAATAAATAAAACGAAAACACTCTTTGATCTTGGACGAAAGACCAAAAGACCCGGAAGCTAAACCACCGAGGTAAGATTAAACAATTTAATAAAATATAACCCTACATAATTGGCGCAGCCGGTAGGATCAAGGAAGCCAAAGTTAAACACTTGTAAGTGCTTGAAAACCCTTGATCACTACAATAATATATATCCAAGCGTACTGGGCACAAGACACCTTCAGCCCTGCGTCCGGAGCTGAGTCTGGCTTCGGAGGTGCGACTTGGTAATTAAAACCTTAAACACAAAACAAAAAAATTAATTAATAATCTAAAAAATAACTCAAAGCGTGCCTGGGGCTTAAACACCAGGAAGTGCTATAAAAAAATAATAAAAAACAAAAAATAATTAAAAGCGTACCTGGGGCTAAATACCAGTGTAAAAACAAAAATAATAATAAAAAAAAGGGATTAACTCAAAGACGACCTACAACAATCAGCGAAAACAAAAGGAAACAGGCAGTAAACTACCAGCACGCCACTGGCGGCTAGAACAACAAGGAGAAACTATACATAGCAGCAACCTCAGCAGAAACAGCAGAAGTTCCAAGAGTAGCAGACCGACAGGAGCAGCAGTTAACGCACCCACAGTAGAATAAGTAAGCATTTTTTCCTTTTATTATTAATTTCATGAAGGTATTATTATTATTTTTTAAAAACATAATGTATAATCTTAGTTTACTCCCACCCCAAAAATAATATTAAA
This sequence comes from Microdon myrmicae, assembly GCA_963931805.1. Classification (NCBI taxonomy): domain Eukaryota; kingdom Metazoa; phylum Arthropoda; class Insecta; order Diptera; family Syrphidae; genus Microdon; species Microdon myrmicae. The sequence goes on from OZ007497.1 coordinate 212,936,235, forward strand.
AACAAAACGAAATCAATTTTTAAGACTCTGTCGTCTCCATCTCAGTCCATATTATCAATCACCCTTGGAAAAATTGCCTGTTTGTCTGTATTGTGTAGCCATTAAACCTAGGGAAGAATTTCCACCCCTAAACAAATAAATGATAAAAATGAAATTAACACAACGAACAAAAGCACGTACGGGATAGCAAGTGTCTTAAACATTAACAACCTTACCCTACATATAAAATATATATATTTATTACTACCATTTTCCCTCCTTGTATCAGCACCCCTTACTACTATTAACTGTCGGTCTATTGAACAAGAAACCACCTCAAGCCCTAGCACCCCCCACGACCCTGTACCTCCTTCACCCAAGAAACTTCGCAGCGGAACAATAATCGAAGTAACCCCTTCGATCAAAACTCGCGACCTCAGTCCAAACCTATCAGAAATTTCAGTTCCTCAGCACCAAACGGATCTCGCAACCTTTGAAACAATGGCCATTGATTACACAAAGGTTGCGAAGCTGTCAGCACAGCTAATCCCCATCTTCTCCGGGGAACCAAATCCGCATATGGGTGCAGAATTGGAAACCTTTTTGGATTGCTGCAGGAAGGTTTTAAACTGCCTCAGGACTGAAGAACACGGGGCTTTCTTACAAATATTCCCTACTAGGCTACGGGCTGAAGCTTCTGCCTTATTCGCGTCCACTCCGTTCGCAACGTTTCAGGAAGCCGAGGACTTGCTAAGGAAAGTTTATTTGCCAGCAGAAAATTATTAGGACCTGGTAAATAAGCTATTAGCTACTCGGCAAAATCCGGCAGAAGCAATTATCCTATTCCAATTACGACTAAAGAAGTCGTTAAGGGAATGTAAGAAAGCCGCGGAACTAAAATACGGTCCCATATTGTCTGAGGCCGCAAAGGGGTTGATAAATCCGTACCATCGACAATTTTTATTACTGATGGGCGATGTACCAATATATTCCTTAATGGAAAAAACATTAGAATTGGAACAAATCCAACAACCTCAGCGGCCATTAATCTCTTCGCAGGTTTCATTTAACTCTCCTTCGCCTTATACACTAGTAGCACCTCCAGAAGCTTATAACCCAACTTTAGGTACCGAATTGGGACAAACTTTAATGCCCAATACTCCAACTATAGAAAAGTTTTCATACAGGCAACCCATTACACAGGGGATTCCGCAACTTCAGGCGCAAATATCGCCAGCCGACCAAACATACAGGGGAACCGAAGGGGTAATGGAATCAGACCCTCGCAACATATCATTGACACACGATGCCCCCCTCAGCAGGATAACCTGCAGTTATTGCAATAAAAGGGGGCATGTCTATGAGGATTATGTCAAAAGGAAAAATACTCCCTTTTGCACACACTGCCAGCAATTAAATCACGATATCCATGATTGCCGGCGATTACGGGAGAGAGCGAGGATTCTCCACATAAGGCAGATTTTGAAGAAGGTCAAAACCCTCGGTGGCAAAAAGGACCTATCATGTAAGGACCCCACTCTCGCCGTTAACCAGCATACCCATCGTCCAACTATCAATAGATGTAGGTGTTAACAAAAACAACACTAGTAGTAGACACCGGTGCAGAAGTAAGCCTGATTAACAAAAATTGCCTTAGAAAATCAGACGCCAAAATAAATCAGCAAGAGGCTTGCACTTTAGAGACGCCGTTCGGAAGCATTAGGACCTTGGGAAGCTGCAAGGTCAACTTCCAGTTAAAAGGTAGGTCTAAACTCCCATGCAAGTTCCAAGTAGTGAGCAGTATGCCCGGTCTACCAGAAGACGGTCTGCTTGGAAATGACTTTTTGTCAAAATATTGCAATGTGGAAGGCCCCAAACAACGCGTCACTTTTCCTCGCACGGAAATAAACCCCAAAGTATTTAGTGTGCCAATAAAGTTCTCACACGTCGAGAAAAAGGCACCTGAAAATAAATACGCTAAAGGGAAACAGGAGCAAGCCCAAGGTGAGCGCAAAACCTTCAGGTTAAATCTTAACCATAAGAAGACGAACCCTAAGGAGTTAAGTGGTAATGTCAAAGGTATTAATCAAATAACTGACACTTCGTCAGTTAATTCAACAAACTCGTTCCCTAGCTCCTCTCAAAATACAAACTTTTTGCAAAAGCCCTCAACACCCGAAAAAATAATAAACCTCGATGAGATCGCGACGATACTCAGGGTTTACCACAATTCCCCTTCCGATGGACACCAAAGCATCACCAGATCGTAATAATAAAATACGACAAAGATACTGGTGGCCATCCATGCTCTCCGATATTAGGAGATATAAAAAACAATGCGAGGAATGCCGTTCTTTGAAGGCAACCGCATGCTGCGGAAGTGAAACGAAACCGCAATCGTTTCAAGTGGGAAACAGGGTGTTAGTAAGGTATAAAAACCGCAAGGGCAGAGAAACACCCATCTGGAAGGGCCCTTTCCTCATTACAGGAATAACTGAGCCGAATAATACAACCATACAAATTGGTAAAAAATCAATAAAAATAAGCAATAAAAGATTGAAACCATATTCCAAGATTGATTAGGACTGATCCCCACCCTAGTTTCATCTCCCCTTCCACTATCAACCTTAGACATTTACTATCCCCATGGTGTATTGTAGTTCAATACTTTATCACTTAAAAATACCAATGGATACACAATATTGACAAAGATGACAAAAAAGTGGTAATAATAAATGTCATATGGAATGAAATACAAAAAAGAAATCACATACAAATAAAACAAAACAAATATTGACCCCCAATGAGGAAGACAATTTATAAATACTAAATTGTAAATAACTATTTCAAAAAAAAAGTATGTAAATCCTAATTAAGATTTAACGACTTCCAAACCCTAAAACATTAAAAGTTAGAAACAAACAAAAAAAGAAAGCGAATGAAGCTATAAAGAATACTAAACAATATTACAAGATATACCTATATTTACGCATAGGAAACATGTATTACTAGTGTAAGACATTTTTAAATATAATCTAGCATTAAATGATCAACAACAAAAAAAAAAAAAAAAGTTAATATTAATGACAAGTATATATTAGAAAAATAACTCTTCATTATTAATAAAAAATCGAATTAAAATGAGAACATTTACTATGATCCTTTGTATCTTAATTTGAAACTTATTTACTTTAAAATTTACTTTCATTTTTAATAAAATCTGTAAACAAGATTAACCAAATTAATTAAAACTACATCCAAAAATAAATGGGTAAGAAAGATACCCTTATGTTAATTACCAAATAAATCTAGCATAACTTACAAAAAAAAAAAACAAAAAAAAAAAATATAGTAATAAATATTAATGTACTATATCCTTAAGTATATATAAGAAACATAACGTATCTTTATAATGAAAACTTTAAGTAATTACAAAAATAAATAATAATTGAAATTCTTAATGAATAATTTTAAGAGAACAAACTATCATTAATAATGTTAAACTACATAAGGAATCAATGTAATTAATGTTAAACTGGAACAAACATGTAAACTATCACGAATTCAAAATGCCACCGCCCCTTGCTTCTCACTCATTCTAGAAAATTAACCTCTTCCAGATTAATTTTCTTTTCTAAAGGGGGGAGGAATGTAGTGATCCTAAATCACTACTCTCTCCCACGTACCTATAATCCCAATCCAATTGAATCATATGCGCGACAAAATTAAACGAAAGTCCATTTGTCGTGCATTGATTCAATTCCCTATAATTTGAAATTATGAAATGCGTGATACTAAATGCATTTCATGATTTCTCCTTCCGGGAATTAGTTCAAATAGAGTTCGTGTACACTTCCGGGAATCCTATTCCAATTGAAGCACACACAATTTTGTTTGGGCTTCTTGGAATTTTTAAGTAATATTTTTAACAAATCTCTGTTGCCACAGAGTATAAAAGGGGAGTGCATTTTGGATTCTAGATCAGTGCACAATGGTGTTGTTGTCAATAACGACACCAATAACGCAAATATCATCGGAGAGACCTTCGAAAACAATCACAAACTCACTCTCCAAGATGGCGACCCGGAAACTAATGCAATCGTTAGTTCAGAGGTCCACAGTAAGTTGGACGACTTCAACGAGCCAATTGTTGTCTTTAACCCAACTAACAGTGCATACTTCGATGACACACGTGATAATGGTCACGGTTTCATCACACCAAATACCCTACAGAGTCTGGTTAAATCTCGACACCCTAAGAAGTCACCTGGTATCGACAACATGTCATACCACTCGTTGCGAAGGCTTTCTGCCTTATTCTTTATAAAGCTCTCCATTCTGTTCAACCATGCTTACAACATGGGGCACTTTCCCCAAGCTTGGAGGCACGCTATTATTTGTCCAATACCAAAAGTTGGGAAACCAACGTATCACCCCTCAAGCTTTCGCCCTATCTCGCTTCTCACTTGCATCAGCAAAATATATGAAAAATTCATATACGAGAAGCTAAATAACTTTGTCAGTGCCAGGCACCTAATACCTGATTTCCAATTCGGATTTCGAAGAGCGCACAGCACCACTATGGCTCTCAATTTATTTCAAAACCACGTCTGCGTGCGGCTCTTTAATAAGGAACCCACCGTTGCGGTAAGCCTAGATATTGAAAAAGCTTTTGATACGACTTTGATCGAAGGTCTCGCTTTTAAACTACTGAATACTGGCCTCAGTAGAACGCTATGTAGCATCATCTACCAGTTCGTTCTAAACAGAACCTTCCAAGTTAGAATGAATGGAAAGCTTTCCCGAACTTTTCACGCCGCTGCAGGCGTACCACAGGGCTCCATTCTAGGCCCCATCTTATTCAATATTTAAACCTCCGATATTCCCCGCCCTGTGGACGGGAGAGTAAACCAAATATGATATGCGGATGACGTCCTGGTGTACACGTCAACCAACTAATCTCGTAACAAATCGACTCAACCGTCACTTGTACGAACTTTATCAGTATTACAGTCGATGGAAAATCCGACTAAATCCATCCAAAGCAGTAGCCATAATTCTGAGTAGTAAACACTCTCAACCTACTTCTCGATATTCACAGAATATTCGAATAAAAATGGGAGATACTACGATTAAACCACATGACAAGATGAAATATCTCGGGGTCACTTATACCCCAAAAATGAATTTCATCAAACATGTGACCCACATTCTCCAAAGGGGCCTTGGTCGGTCTAAGCAACTGCACAACATCCTGAAGTGGAGGAACAAAGTTGACACCAAAGTTAAGCTTCTCTGCTATAAGCAGCTAATCCGATCTGGAATATCGTACGCCTTTCCCATATGGTCCTGCATATCTTCGGCTCAAATGGAAAGACTTCGAGTTTTCGAAAGGAAACTCCTCAGAAGATGCACCAATCATTCTAGAAGGCCTGACGGTCGTCATTACCCCAACTCTCACCTATACGAAGGCGCCTCCATTACCCCTATCGACGAGTACTTGCTTCAATTAGCATATAAGTACCTCGAAAACATTCAGAACAGCGAGAACCTACTTGTTCGGGACTCTTGCGTTCTTGACCCTTCTCTCTCTCGATCTCTTCGAATCAAACCCCCACAATTTCTTCTTCAGTACAAAACTGAAGAAAGCAGCCTTCCCAACAACATTCCCCTCTATAATAGAGGATTCCTGGACCCATCCCATAGGGTCTACAATTAACAAACCAAACACACGAACGCACAGTACAAGACGGCACAAACTCAAACATACACACCGACCAAAAAACAGATTATCAGACGCCAAAGACGTGATCTGCGTTTACTACCGCACCCAAGACCCACCGGTCTTGTAAGATTTCTTTCCCACCATCCCTCTATAAAAGTAGTTAGAGAACACTTGGACTAACACTGTCCACACTATCCTTGGATACCCCCCCGCCCCTTTTTTCTTCTCTTTTCAGATGCCGCGAGACCGAGCCCAACATCCTCACGGATGTGGGTGATTCTGGTTATCGCAAGATGACCAGAAGTCAGAGACAAGATGAAGGACACATATGTCCTGTCTGGCTAAATTCGGCCTTCTCGCCACAATTTTTTTTTTTTTTTTTTTTTTTTTTGATTCTAGATCAGTTGGGATCCAGAGGCTGAAGCAACGGCCAAAATAAAAATCACAAAAATTAAATAAATAAAATTAATAAATTATATCGTTTTTCACTATTGGACACCGGAAGCAACCGGATCTCCCCAAGGAGGTAAGATAAAAAAAAAAAACAACTTAAAAATATAACCTCCACACTATATAACCTTTTGTAGAGTACAAGTGCGTGATCGATCTCAAGGAAACTACTATACTATTTATTGGTCTGTAGGAGTAGGAATTTCATGACCGCACTATTTCGGCTGCACGATAGTTCCCTGACAGGTACTCTTTCGGTCCTCAACTTCGCTATCTGATCCCATTTTGTCAAGGTCGCGCCTTGCATTGTCCTTCCAAGCCTCGATCTTCCTACCTCTTTCCTGTTGGTCTTCCGTCAAGCGGGGGTGAAGATACAGCAATAATTACGCATTGTTGATGCACACCATTGTTAAACAAACATATTCTAGTAATGGAGCAATATTAATCAATACTGCTCCGCTTTGGATTATTTTTGAAGCTAACATATCTTCCAAATTATTCAATTACAGCTCTCATTACTATTTGTGTGTAATCGCCAAAATCGAGCCTTTGGACCCTCTTGATGATTGTACATCACTCTCTCACTTCTTGTATTCCAATATGAGAGAAAACTCAAAGTATGATACACGATGTGACGATATGACGTTTCAGCCGACACTGTTTGGATCCCAAACTTCTTGAAACTGAAAAATCGCTTTTTGTGATCATGCTGGATGTACATCCTTCTTACGCTTATTGGTCAAATCAAATCAAATGAAATCAGTTTTCGTATTAAATATTTTTCTACAAACATTTCTTTGCTAAATGCTCCCCATTAAAATTTCAACATCAAATGATCTTCAACCTTAAACAATTTACACAATAAAATTCAAAATATTTCTACTCTTCGAATTTACCACTTGCCGCCAATGTAGAATAGTCACGTGTAATTCCGCACATGCAGATACCATTCTAGTTCGCCTGATAATTTAGTGGCCAACTCCAGATTCAAGTACACCTATGCCGTGGCTTTTGAATAAAAAATTTGTCATTCTATCCACATGCCTAGGCAAACGCCTTCATCTTTCAAGGTTGCTCAATAAATTAGTTGAAAACCCATGTACAATATTTGTACCAGCGAGAGGTTTGACGCTTTGGGGATCTATTACTGATGTAAATTCGACAATATGCATTGAGATCGCTGTGTTCATTAAAGTTCTAATTAAACGCCTTGAAACTTCTCTCAGCAATTAGTCTAGTCTGGTGACCATAACTAAAAATCTTTGAAACGGCTCACTACAGTAATCGCAGATTTAACCTCGAATAGATGGAATTATGGTTGAACCATGAGTTGAGATTGATTCTGAAAATACTGAAGGTCAAGTCTAGTTAATTTAGGTAACTGGGTAATCCACGTTGGCCGTTCGGTTTGAGATACGCTGATATTCAAGTTTGATTGGTGTTGCATGTATATTTACGAAAACTCGATCTACAATGTGACTTGTTAGCCTAGAATACTTTGAACAGACATATTTCACAGGGGGCTCTTGATTACTGAGTCTTAGATAGAGTGCCGTCTTTTTATATGACCAGCTGTTTATGTAAATTAGTTTTCAAGGTATTTAATTTGCCAAGTAAATTATGGCGTGGGTCTATTAGTTACTCACAATTAATTTTGTGGGAAAAAGAGCGCGTTTGTATAATTAGTTGAATGCCAAAAATGCAGAAAGCTTAATTTTTTAGCATATGAAATACATTTCCAATAAGATTAATAAAATTTGGGAACTACGGTGGAATACTTGACAGAAACACATCTGTAGTGATTAAAAAAAGTAACGCCATTCACGACAAATGATTACTAAGGCAGCTTGATTATATTGAACTCCAAAATTTAGTACTTGAACTCCTTACGAGAGAAATCGGGATGGATTTATAAAACTGCTATATTTCTAACTCCTTAGCGTTTCCTTCCATGTGGATCATTGAAACCTTTATTTAGGAGATACGTTTTAAATATCACTACAAGATAATCCTGAACGATTATAACTTCCTTGAGAATGACATGAACCATGGGTTCGCAGTATCTATACCTACGAGACTAAGTTTCCGAAAGGTTCAGGCAGCTCAACTTTATTTAGGAGATAATTTTTGAAGATAACTACAAAGTAATCGTGAACGAATATAACTCCCCTGAGAATGACATCAACCATGGGTTAGCAGTATCTTCACCTAGGAGACTAAGATTCCGAAAGGTTCAGGCAGCTCAGTTTCTTCAATTCGAGATCGACGATATTCTGAAACACCATTAATAAGGTTATTATATATACCAACTTTCCCGGAAAAAACAAATCATTATCGAAAATTTAACGAGCCTCAGGGCTTGCTAAATTAGGCCAAGACCGGTTCCCGGTTGTAGTGCCGATGATGATGATATATATCAACTAACGGAAGGATTATCTCACAAAAAGGGCACCAACGAACTATACAGAGTAATATTAGAATTTGATGGCATCAATCTTTGGAATTCTGCTCCTAGATCTACTCGACAGCCTACAGAGACGGCGATCCGCCTGATAGAGGCGTCAGCGTTAGCACCGGCACTACACTCGCTATTACATCGAAGGCGTGTCCACTTCGTCTGTTTTAGAAATATTATCACGCGAATTGTGCTTCGGGATTTCGTGGTATTGATCCGGGCAATTGGGTTTATTTGCGCTCCATAAGAAAATCCGATGGATTCCACCAATTTTCGGTTCATCTCTCGACGGCACGAATCTGTGTACCAAAAATTGTCCCGTTATAGAAAGGGAAAGTTTCGGAATTCCCCCCCCCGCAAGAGTGTTTCCGGCGTTACAACCTGCAACTGTTCAAGAAGAAATCTGTTAGAAGTGGGGCATTATTTGTCATCTGAGAAGGTTCTAGCGGCGACTCTGAAATAAAGTGAGATGATTGGGTATGAAATGCAAAACGGTGCGGGGGGGGGGGGGGGGGCGTTTGTAACAGATACACACACAATACACAAGCAAATAGTGAAGAACAGCGAAGGAAAATCGAATAAAAAAATGCATCAGAGTCGTATACCATAGCGATAACATAACAAATCCACATCAGTCGAATGTAGTTCGGTTTAGAAATCGAATTCGTACACACAGCGGTGGCCTGATGGGTTGCAAATCACCGTCTTCACTATCCTTGCTTAACGCAACAACCCGACATGATCTGTGTACACACAGCACACACTTTCCCATAGTAAACTGAACTTCACGGCAACGATCACGACTTCCGCATAGAGCACCAGCACACTCACCTGCTCCGACGTTTTCTCTCGAGTTACTGAGGAGGGAGTAGTGTAACGTTTCTAACAGTTCAATTTTTGGTGATTCTAACTGTCATGGCGTCAGTTCGAATCACATGTTCTTCACTATCATCCCAAACGCTATAGGGGTACCATCGACATGAATAAGCACAATATAACATCACCTCGAGGTTCTAGGTGCGAATAGTGTTCCCACTGATCATAGGGACCGGATCACCGTTGGCGTAGGTGCGACAATGTCAATCAATCGAAATCAGCAGCAATGAACTCGAGGTTGGTCGAGGGAGCGCTGCGGTACAGTGTTGGCCAGTACCCGGACTAGATACCGTCGGGGTAGGTAAACAATTGATCGACCAACTTGGGATGACAGTTCGACAGGCAGCGGTAGTGTGGTAGACTTCAAGTGAATGACGTGAAATCTGACCATTGTCGGAAGTGTGTTAGCATAAACGAAATCAAGTCGCAACAGAAACGGGGGGGGGGGGGGGGGTATACCGTTTGCGACGAAAGTGAAGAACCTGTGATTCGAACTGACGCTATGACGGTTAGAATCACTTAAAATGGAACTGTTAGAAACGCCACCCTACTGCCCCCCTCAGTAACTCGAGAGAAAACGTCGGAGCAGGCGAGTGTGTCGGTGCTCCACGCGGAAGTCGTGATCGTTGCCGTGAAGTTCAGTTTACTATAGGAAAGTGTGTGCTGTGTGTACATAGATCACGTCGGGTTGTTGCGTTAAGCAAGGATAGTGAAGACGGTGATTTGCACATATGATGAAACGGGTGAGAAGCGAAGCAATGAAGCATCAGACTACTGGCCGCATGTATGTATTCGATTTTTAAACTGAAGTACACTCAGCTGGTGTGGAATTGATACGTTATTGCTTGGTATGCGGCTGGTGCGATTTCTTATTCGATTTTCTTTCGTTGTTTTTCACTATTTGCTTATATTGTGTGTGTATCTGTTAGAAACGCCACACTACTCCTCCTTCAGTAACTTTGTTACGATCAACTTTGTGTGCGAACGATGCAGATATCATGATAAATAATGGAACTTTAAGAGGCTCGTCATCGTATAAGCGGGCTTGCTCTCGAGGCTCTGCCCACGCTCGACTAGTGACGGCATTTTGTAACGTCAGGGACATCGGTTTCACCAACACGAATGTAAACGCCATCCACCAATCTTTGCAAATGTTACATTTCATTACCGACCTCTATATCTTTTCATCACCTGAGTGATGCATCATTCGCCCTCCATCTAATATCAATAAGTTTTCCACTCATTAAAATCCAACTATCCATTCAAATCCGCACTCTGCTTACAAAGCAATATCCCAAACATAACTTCCAATTCTGCATTCAATGCCTCATATCAAAATCATATTCTGCAATCAATGCAACATTAAATTCATTCAAAAGTAAAGCCTTCAAAATGAGTCATATCGCAGAATTAAATCGTTTCACCGTAGATTCCGCGGCGTTGACAAAAAACAGACGGACACCTGTTCGCCGTCGGCGCGGCCTCATATTCCAATAATATATGTTTACAAGTGTAAACATAAGTCGGTTTTCTTTGCAGATCGGCTCAATGGCAGCGGACTGCCAACATATGCGAAATAGGAATCAAATGACGGAACTCATCGTACGGGGTAATGGACTGAAATTAGATCGGTCAATGCTTTCGTACATCGTTTAAACGAATGAGTTGATGCGGTTGCAATTTTCGCAGGTAAACCAATTAAGAAATTGGTAAAACCTATATCGCTGCAGTTTTTGCAGCACAATCAAACAAATGAAGAATGACAGGCGAATGACCGTTGAATAGGTTATTCGTTTGGGCAAAGATGCATCATAGGCGGAAATAATTGATAGCCAATTGGTATATAAATGGCTGCAAGTGAGTTGTAATTCGCTCAGTAATCGAAAGCAAGAAGACTGCGGCCATCCGCAAGTAGAGCGGGTCTTCTTGCCAGTAAATTACTTTAGGGCAATATAGTTACAAGTAACAAGTGTAACAAACCTTAGGGATCGACATTCCCGACGAATAAAATATCCAGTTAAGTGAAATAAAAGTGTTTGTATTTTTAAAACTTTCAATCGCACATTCACAACGGAGAGGAGCCTGTCGCCAAGGAGAAACGGCGCCGAGGAGACCAAAAAAGCCGGGCATAGTTAAGCCGCGCTGAATTACCAAGTAAGTTTCCGACTAACACCACATAAGTAGAAAACAACAATAGGCGTTTTAAAACCCGTGACACTTCCAATAACAAAATATTAATGATAGCATCTGGGGTTACGCTCAGGTGCTACATTTTAATAATTAACTAATAAATGTTAATATCTGGGGTTACGCTCAGGTATTGCATTGTAATAACTATTAATAATAACCAAAAAACAAAAATAAACAAAAACTACCGTCTGATAATCAATTATTTAAATGTTTATATCGGAGGTCAAACTTCGATATAACATTTTGGCGACCGTGACAGGACTAGGGAAGCCCAAGTTTTGATAACTTGTAAGTGCTTTTAAAAAGCCTAGCCAATATAATAACTAACCTCAATTGTACTGGGCAAAAGACACCTTTCCCCGTCACTCGGAGCTGAGTCTGGCTTCGAGGGTACAAATTGATAAAACACATATTCTATCCAGAGCATTTGATTCGGTACAACGGTTTCTCCCAAAAGTAACGACAACCACTGCCAACAAATGATGCCATCGCAACAAGCAAAACAAAACAAAACAATATACAACGCACTATCCAGCGGGCATAACTTCGGACCATTCGTTCTAAACATAAAAATCAAATACTCTTAATATATACCATGTAAAAACGATAATATAATTACAAATATTTCAAACAAAACTAAATCGGCGTAAAAGAATAATGAAACATAAGCAAACAGTACAAGAGCAAACAAAAAGGAAGTTTTTAACCTCATTACTAAAACAAATCAACAAAACTCAAATCCAAAACCGACAACTCGCAAAGCTGGTAATAGAGGACCAGTTTGCGAAACGCAAAAAATTATGAACTCTGAAGATCGCAAACCCGATGACCAGAGGCCCCTACTCCCGCGACGCGGACGACAATTACATGCCAACCAATTACTGGCATAAACATGCAAGACAGCTCTGGAGATGCAGCCCAGAGAAGACAGCTCAAGACCAAAAAAAAATTTAATACAATAAAAGACCAGGTCAAAAATCTCAACTGTAGGGCGTGAAGCTTACCTGGCAGCACCAAATAACACAACACCAAAGACGGCAGAAACCCCCAGTAACAACGGCTATCCACCACCATACCAGTAGGAAACAGCAGCACAGCACGACACCAGTAGTAACAGTAGCAGCAGTCAATAGAACCGAGTAAGCAAACAATTTTTTTTTATATATACGATTTAGTTCCTATATATTTTTACATAAACAAACCCTTAAAATACACTGTCGTAGACCATATTGTGCACTTAGTAATCCTAGGGTTAATATCTGGGGTTACGCTCAGGTATTGCATTGTAATAACTATTAATAATAACCAAAAAACAAAAATAAACAAAAACTACCGTCTGATAATCAATTATTTAAATGTTTATATCGGAGGTCAAACTTCGATATAACACAAACAACGATTCGACATATCTCTGTTGCTTAGGATACGACTTACATTCGAGATTCCGTTTTAAGGACGGAGTCTGCGTCTTCACCCTCCGTTGGTGACAGACAGCGGGACGTTAGTCACACATTCAAAGGATAAATCTAATGTGCTCGCGAATTTATTTTCCGCGAATTCAAACCTCGATCCCGGCCTTTTGGGGCTACCAGTGGTCGCGCCGGTACGGTCTTCGATGCGGGATGTGAGATTTCGTCCGCGCACTATTCGACGCATTCTACGTAAACTGGATTGTAGGAAGGCAGCCGGCCGGACGGAATACCAGCAATAGTCCTTAAGAACTGTGCTCCAGAAGTATCGCCGGTTCTTAGCAGACTCTTCGGCTTATCTTATGCACGGAGAAACTTTCCTGCCTACTGGAAAATCGCTCGAATTCAGCCAATTCCAAAGACGGGTAAAAAGTGTCTCCCACAAAATTACCGTCCGATAGCATTACGGTCTATTTTATCTAAGGTAATGGAAAAAGTCATCAATACAGAGTTAGTTAAGTATTTGGAGTGCAACGGACTTCTCAATGATCGTCAATACGGATTCCGTGGCAGGCGGTCCACAGGAGACCTTTTGACACTTATAACCGATATATGGAAATCTGCGATTGAACGGCATGGTGAGTCAAGGGCGGTCGCATCGGATACCTCCAAGGCTTTTGACGGCGTCTGGCACGGGGCATGGCTTCGTCCATATGGACTTTCCCAACAGCTTTGTGACTGGACGAGGAGCTTCCTCGAGAATCGATCGATCCGGGTTGTTGTGGACGGCGAGTGTTCGGATTTGCATCCTGTTAATTCGAGGCCTATTTTGGCTCCAACCTTGTCCCTGCTTCACATAAACGATTTGTTGGAGACAACGGATAACAAAGTGTTCAGTTCTGCGGATGATAGTACGCTTGTTTCCTCCTTTTCGAGTGTTCGACCGATTGGTGCATCTGCGTCGCATTAACTGAGATTTAGACAGATTGACTCTCTGAATCAGGATCTATATAGAGTCCTGCAGTGGGGAAGGGCCAATCTCGTCGACTTCAATGCTGCCAAGACACAATATACAACATTCACAAAGAAAAGTGGATCATCCGTTCCACAGCTGATGATGAATGGCCGGGTCCTCGAATCTGGGGAAAGTTTGAAATTGCTCGGCGTCACGGTCTGTGGGAATGTATCATGTCGTAAACACGTGTCTAGTATCGCGAGGTCAGCCTCAGAAAAACTGAGCTATCTTTTTACAGCCAAGAAATGTTATGCTCCGACCCAACTTCTTCTCCTATATAAATCCCAAATTAAACCTGCGCTCGAATATTGCTCTCATGTTTGGAGCTCGGCTCCTAAACATACCCTCGTCCTACTTGAGAGCATACAGAGACGAGAGATCCACCTGATCGGGGACTCGGCGCTGACGTCGGGACTACAGTCGCTATCACATCGAAGGCGCGTAGCCGACCTCTGTCTGTTTTACAGATATTATCATGACTACTGTTCTTCGGAGATTCGTGGTATTGTTCCACGCAATTCGACTTACATGCGCTCCACAAGACAATCTGACGCGCGAACATCCCTGCATCAGAACTCGTTCCGGTACAGAGCGGGGAAGCTGTGGAATTCCGTCCCCACGCGAGTGTTCCCGGATCGTTACAACCTGCAACTGTTCAAAAAGAACTGTGGGTATTTCACTGGTATTTCTCTTGGTTATATGCCGGCCTTGGCAAGGTTCACCAAGATTTCCTAACGATAGTTCCGCCGAACACTGTCCTCCAAGGAAACAAAACTCCGCGACGGACCGTCCACAAGAAGTAAAACACACAAGCTCTCTCTGAGATTAACTTTATTACCGGTCCTTAATTTGTTTTATGTAAATTAGGAACTGCACTATTACAGAAAATAAATTGTTTCGATCATGAACACAGTTGTAGACTTTCTTATCACTAATGAAATATAATTTTGGAGTTAGGAGACTTGTGCAAAGAATGCCGCAGCCTAGTTTGTTGTTCACGGTAATAATGGACTCCAGGAGACTCGACTCCTTTACAACACTTTCATCGACTAAACTACTCTTGTGCGCGGATCACCTTGTTGGCTCGTGACGCGAGCTCATGGGTGGTCGAACCGTGGGAATGAAAATTCCTGAAAAAGCATCTTCGGGATAAATATTTGCAGTTGTCCAAATACTACGTTAGGGATTAGGATACATTTGGGATAATTACACAATGATGGTTGTGTTTACAACCATGTTAATTGTGTATTGCAATCCTAGGGAGTCATGGGTCGAATTCCAGTGTGAGTATTTACACTGGCATTGAATTCGGCTCTTGGCAGCTAGGCGCGAATTGCGCCGGTGCTTTGAAGATTGCATAAAAGCCGCCGTGAGTACTGGTGCAACATGAAAATCTGTTGCGCACGTGTGGGACAGTAAATGCAGGCAGACAGGGGTTCTGCTGATTGTTTTTATAATCCACTTCGGTTAACTAGTATGGCAACCGAAATGTTTTCCTTTTAGAACAATGCTGAGATGCATTGATGTATGCGGTACTGGCGTACCGAATTTCTTCTAGGGAAATTTATATAACGCGTTAATTGCGTGAATGTCCTTGATGGGCAGATGCTTGATGTTGGATGCTATTTGCATAACCGAAAGGTAATGAAATCGGCGGGAGAATGCTTGGGGAAGTTATTGCGCTTGCATGGTAAAATTATGAAATTAATGGAGCTTTAGGAGGGAAGATTTTGAGGTAGATTGAAAAGATAGCAGTGACGTTGGTAGATACGCCACAGTACTCCCCCCCCAGTGACATAGTCACGATATTGTTGGTAGGGCGAAGTAGTACTTAGAAGGCTGTAGTTAAGTGAGGTTGGCCGTACATGCGCCTTGTGGTGGCGCTCGGGTGCGGCTTCGCGTGAGGGGGCCGCTATTTCTGTTTGGTATTCCTGCCGTAGAAGGTGAGGGTAGCTCCTCTGTAGCATCGGGGTTTGTGGTGGCCTTTGGGAGGTTAGCCTCCGAGAAACACGGTTTCAGTCTTTCTACGCTGACAGTGGTTGATCTGCCTTGGATCTCCACTTCGTACACTCGATCGCTGATTCGTTTTAGAATCTTATATGGCCCTTCGTAGGGGGGATCGAGTGGTTTCTTAACTTTGTCCACCCTGACGAAGACGTGCGTGCAGCTATGCAACTCAGGGTGGATAAACACTCTTTTGGTGCCATGTCGGGCTACGGGTTTTGCCCTGATCTTCCGCATCAGGTCGCGGAGGTAGCCTACGCTTTGTAGTTGGTCGTGTGGAGCTTCATTGTCTACAAATAGTTCGCCTGGCAACACTAGGTTGGTGCCGTAGGTCAGTTCTGCAGCGGATGCGCCCAGATCCTCCTTGATACTTGTCCTCAATCCTAGAAGGACAGTGGGGAGGGCGTCGAACCATTGCGTGTCGTTATGACACATTAGGGAGGCTTTTAGCGACCTGTGCCAACGCTCTATCATCCCGTTGGATGAAGGGTGGTATGCGGTCGTACGACTTCTTTGACAGCCCAATAAGTCAGTAAGCTGCTTGAAGATCGTGGCCTCGAACTGTGGACCTCGGTCTGATGTTAACGTTGCTGGTACGCCAAAACGTGTAACCCAAGTCGAGTAAAACGCTCTGGCGACACTCTCGGCGGTGACTACCCGTAGTGGCGTTGCTTCTGGCCACCGAGTAAAACGGTCAATCATGGTGAGGATGTAGGAGAATCCTCTCGAGGGTGTTAAGGGGCCCACAATATCTATGTGGACGTGTGTAAATCGAGCCTCGGGGAGTTTGAATTGCGCTGGCTCCAACACGTTGTGTCGGCTAATTTTGCAGCGCTGGCATTTAAGGCAGGCACGAGCCCAACTCGTGAGGTCTTTATTCATACGAGGCCATACGAACTTACGTCGAATGGCTGCAGCGGTTGCACGTCCGCTGGGGTGAGCAGGACCGTGAAAGGTCTCGAATACACTCCTTCGCAGGTCTCCGGGAATATAGGGCCTGACTGTTCCCGTGGAGATATCACACCATATCTCGTCTGCGGATTGCTCGAGTGGGAACTTGCGCAGCTGAAGTGCTGTCTCTGCTTTGAGAAGAGACTCGAGCTGGTTGTCATTCTGCTGTGCTTGAGCTAGGTCGGCGTCGGCGATGGCGGCGCGTAGCTGAATGGTATCGATGCGGGATAAGGCGTCCGCGATAACATTCTGTTCCCCTGAGATGTGTTTGATCTCAGTGGTGTATTGACCTATCAGGTCGAGTTGCCGTTCCTGGCGTGGGGATGCATTCCCGGACCTCTTCCGGAATGCGTAGATCAGTGGCTTGTGATCCGTTCTGATTACTAGGGGGCGACCTTCTATCATGTGTCGGAAATACTTTACGGCGCTGTACATAGCGAGTAATTCCCGGTCGTACGTGCTATATTTCCGCTCGGCCGTATTAAGTTTCCTTGAGAAGAAACCGAGCGGTTCCCAGTTTCCGTTGCATTCTTGCTCCAATACTGCTCCCATGGCCGTGTCTGACGCGTCGCATTGGATGGCCAATGGTGCGCCCTCTGCGGGGTAGCAGAGTAGGGTAGCATTTGCCAGCTGTGCCTTGGATTGACGGAATGCGTTGTCTGCAGCTTCCGTCCAGGCGATTGGGCGCTTGTCGTTCTTCTTTGCCCCCTTTAAGTACTCATTTAAAGGGGCCTGAATGTGTGCGGCGTTTCGTAGTGTGGGTCGGTAAAAGTTTAGCATACCCAGGAAACGGCGCAGCTCGCGAACGTTGGAGGGACGGGGAAATTGGGTTAGTGCTTCCACTCTGTCTGGAAGCGGGCGGATACCTTGGCTGTTGATATGGTAACCCAGGTAGGTAACTTGCTCTTTGGCGAATTGGCATTTTTCTGGGTTTATTACGAGGCCAAATTGTCTGAGGCGTTCAAGGACCTGTCTGAGGTGTTGGTGATGCTCCGCAAGGTTCCGAGATGCTATTAGTATATCGTCAATATACGCGTAACAGCAATCCAGGCCGCGTAGTGCCGAATCGATATACCTCTGGAATGTCTGAGCTGCATTCCTGAGGCCAAACGTCATCACCTTGAATTCGAAGAGTCCGAAGGGGGTAATTACGGCGGTTTTGGGTACGTCTTCAGGTGCCACCGGAATCTGGTGGTATGCCCTGGTGAGGTCAAGAGTTGAGAAAACTGTACAACCGCGCAACTTGTACGAATAGTCGTAAAGATGGGCTATTGGGTACCTGTCGGGAACTGTTACTGCGTTCAGCTGTCTATAATCACCGCATGGTCGCCATTCACCGTTGCGTTTTTTGACGAGGTGAAGTGGACTTGCCCATGGGCTGACCGAGGGTTGACAGATGCCTCGCTCGAGCATATATTCGAATTCGGCGCGGGCTGCTCGCAATTTTTCGGGGGCCAGGCGACGTGGGCGCTGGCTCACCGGTGGGCCGCGTGTTTCTATGTGGTGAAACACGCCGGATCTGTGTTGTTGCTGGTTGGAGAGGGGAACTGTTGAATTGCGAAATTCTTCCAACAGCGCGGGGATTGGGTCTGTAGAGTCCTCGGGTGGGTCGTTCGCCCCTTTAGCTGCTTGCGGGGGGAAACGGGTTGAGACGTTGTGACTAACTAACCTCTTGTTGGCAGTGTCTACCAACAGGTTGTGTTTTCCTAATAGGTCAGATCCTATTAGGGGCTCGCTGACATCGGCTATCACGAAGTGCCAGGAGATAGGGCGTGGGAGACCCAGATCGAGTTTAAAATTTTTCCGCCCGTAAGTGGCTATGGGGGAGTTGTTCGCAGCGAACAACTGTAGGTGGCCCGGCACTCGGTTGCGCGGGGCGAAAGATCTAGGGATGACGGAAATGTCGGCGCCAGTGTCGACGGTGAAATTAATATTCGATCTAGAGTCCCTGATTGTTAAGCGACTTATAATAGGGGTGCCGGCCGTTTGCACTCGAACGAGGTTCTGCGCGGGGGCTGGCCGCGTCCAGCTGCAAGGTTGCCTACAATTTCTGGCGTTTGCACCGAAACGTCTGTGGTATATGCACCGGGCCTGTGTCAGAGCGCCACTAGGTGTATTTTGCCTGTTGTCTGGTGCGTTTTCGTTTGTGATTGGTGCTCCTCTGGGCGTGTTAAACTGCCATTGGGGGTTCCTCGTTTGTGGCCGTTGGTTATTAGAACGGTTTTGGATTGCGCGCTCGACATTTCGCATTTGGGCCCGCAGTTGGTTCAGGTCTCGCTCGAATCTCGAGAGCCTTGTTTGCTGGGTGCGCGGCTGAAATTCCTCACGGGAGGAAATCGTAGCTTGTGTTACCTCTCTTGGTGCGGCTTGTGTAAAAGGCGTTACTAGAGAAGTCCGGGGTGCTGTTAGTGATAAGGATTGATGCCGTGTAGGTGAAACGGCGTGTCGGTTAATCGCCGTGACCTGGTATGCTGGGGGTTCAGACTGTGGGTCTGAGCTTTCCATAATTGTGTCGGCTAGTTTCGCCAAATGACCCAAACTCTGGTTGGGTTGTACTATTAACGCCGCGCGAGCATATTGCGGGAGGCACCTCAGGAAATGAGGCCTAATTATGTCGTCCGAAATCTTGGTTCCAGCTATTGAGCGTAAATGTGTCAGAAAATTGGACGGTCTCATTCCAGTAACATTTGTTTCGCTCGCCAAACGCTGCTGTCTGATGCTCCTGGGCTCGTCCAGGGCATTTATGAGCGTCTCTTGCATGTTGCTGTAGGGATTTGGTTCTGTTGACCCAATTATGTGAGCAACATGCGTCCGTTGCGTGTGGTTTAGCACTCGCAACAATTCTACTGCGCGGACTTCCTCATCGTGCATGTCGGCAACCCTGAAGAAGCGTTCGGCTACGGCGAACCATAGCTCTGGGTCCTTCTCGTCGAAAGGAGGCAAGTGTATGCTATGGGAATGCGAGGTGTGCTCGATGCTGGAAGCGTCTACGAACGCTTGATCATCCGAGCACGGCTGGGTCTGCTCTTGCTGAGCTGCCTTAGACCTAGTAGAGTGGGCCATTTTTTCTATTTGGAAAGAGTGGGTGTTTAGCAACGGAATAAGAGGAAGAGAAGCGAAGGAATTTAATTGCTTGGTGGGGAGCGGGCAGAGTAAATCGTCGTAGACAACGACGTCAGGAAACTGAAGGTAGGGTGCGCGTGCGTGAACAATGATGTCACGGGAGTCGATGGAGTTGGGTAAGTAAAGGATTTACTACCTTGCCTAAACTGAAACAAAGGCTGTGACACTAGGAACAATTTAGACTAACGTCCGGGGTGGTGCAGTACAGTTTTCGGGGCCAATTGGAAGCTAAACTGGGACGGCGGAGTATTCGCGCTAGTCCAATCCGGCCTGACTGAAAAGAAACCACGGAGTGAAGTGGTCCGGACGGCTGAATGGAGTCGAGCTTGAAAGAGTTGGTGGAGTCGGTTGCAGTCGAGTGGTGTTGAAAAGAGGCGGATGAGGCTAAAAATAAGTCGAAGGGGTTGAAAAGTGTCGAAAAGAAGTTGCGAGAAGTTGAGCTGAGTCGTGTGCGTGCTGAGAAAGGTTGTGCGCTACTTAATACCCTGAAGGGGCTTACAAAATTTATTTTATTTTGCCTTTATCTCGTGCTGTTTAAGGATATAAATATATTTCTTCTTTTCTAATTTGTAACACAGGCTTTTATTTAAACAAATTTAATTTTGTTGTCAATATCATGTGAAGAAATTAGATACATATACTTGTTTGCAAAAATTTTAAGGATACAATACAATGATGACAAAAAAATTATGTTTAAAATATAAAGTTATAACAAAAAACAAAAACTGACATGGAATATTATTAAATGCTTCTAAGTAATGCTAATGGAGTCAAAGTAGGCAGTTGCGTTCAAGTAAAAATAATCATAATAAGGCGATCAAATGGAAGAATGATTTTTATGAATTGTTCTCAATTAGCAACTGGTCGAAAAAAGGAAAATATTAAATCGGAAGTACAATTAATGAAGATGTTGGTAAATAATTTCGTGTTTACTTTGTTGTTTTGTTTTTCACTTAGCATTTATTTCAGATACTCTATTATTTCGTTTTGAGTTATTTTATTCGTGTTGTTAATAATAAAAAAGGCACAAATTGTCTTAATTTTATTTGTATAGGCTGATGTTTTGTTGCTTATTTATTTAAATAACTGCAGACAACATTTCGTCAACTCCAGGCTAATAATACATTTTCCTACCCAAGATATCTGTATTAAAATTTGAAATCCTTGCCAGGCATCGTTTAATCTAATTACACATATAAGTATCTTTGCCAATCAGCCACGAAAGTAAAAAGGAAACAAACGTTTTACAGCTACAATGTTATTGATTTTTTTCTTCTTTTTTTGTCTCACTTAATTTAGAATTATTATAAACTTTATTTAATATCTCCAAAACAATCAGTTAAACACATAATAAAACTTTGACAAAAAGGAAATGTACGTTAAAATACAGTTGTTTTACCAAGGGAATAATTTAAAAACAGAAAGAAAGGATACCTGCTTAAATCCCTGGTGTTATTGATCGGATGCTCCTGGTGCTGGTGTAGTGTTGGGTAGTTGCTCCTGTTGTTCCTGTTTCCGGTGAATGTTATATTGATCTTCGGCAATTGCCGCCACAATTGCTTACTGCCACTGCGTTTCCGGAAGCACTCGGTTCGGGAAGATTGTCACTGTCACAGTCGCGGCACCGAATAGTCACTGTTCCTTTAAAATTTTTTAGGACACGGTTTTGATCTGACTCCGAATCAGAAAATTGTGTTTACTCGCGTCGAATGGTCACCAATTGTAGGAGTTTCACTTAGGTATTTCTCTTGGTTATATGCCGGCCTTGGCAAGGTTCACCAAGATTTCCTAACGATAGTTCCGCCGAACACTGTCCTCCAAGGAAACAAAACTCCGCGACGGACCGTCCACAAGAAGTAAAACACACAAGCTCTCTCTGAGATTAACTTTATTACCGGTCCTTAATTTGTTTTATGTAAATTAGGAACTGCACTATTACAGAAAATAAATTGTTTCGATCATGAACACAGTTGTAGACTTTCTTATCACTAATGAAATATAATTTTGGAGTTAGGAGACTTGTGCAAAGAATGCCGCAGCCTAGTTTGTTGTTCACGGTAATAATGGACTCCAGGAGACTCGACTCCTTTACAACACTTTCATCGACTAAACTACTCTTGTGCGCGGATCACCTTGTTGGCTCGTGACGCGAGCTCATGGGTGGTCGAACCGTGGGAATGAAAATTCCTGAAAAAGCATCTTCGGGATAAATATTTGCAGTTGTCCAAATACTACGTTAGGGATTAGGATACATTTGGGATAATTACACAATGATGGTTGTGTTTACAACCATGTTAATTGTGTATTGCAATCCTAGGGAGTCATGGGTCGAATTCCAGTGTGAGTATTTACACTGGCATTGAATTCGGCTCTTGGCAGCTAGGCGCGAATTGCGCCGGTGCTTTGAAGATTGCATAAAAGCCGCCGTGAGTACT
Organism: Microdon myrmicae; assembly: GCA_963931805.1. NCBI lineage: Eukaryota > Metazoa > Arthropoda > Insecta > Diptera > Syrphidae > Microdon > Microdon myrmicae. The sequence continues at coordinate 212,958,847 of OZ007497.1, forward strand.
GGTGCAACATGAAAATCTGTTGCGCACGTGTGGGACAGTAAATGCAGGCAGACAGGGGTTCTGCTGATTGTTTTTATAATCCACTTCGGTTAACTAGTATGGCAACCGAAATGTTTTCCTTTTAGAACAATGCTGAGATGCATTGATGTATGCGGTACTGGCGTACCGAATTTCTTCTAGGGAAATTTATATAACGCGTTAATTGCGTGAATGTCCTTGATGGGCAGATGCTTGATGTTGGATGCTATTTGCATAACCGAAAGGTAATGAAATCGGCGGGAGAATGCTTGGGGAAGTTATTGCGCTTGCATGGTAAAATTATGAAATTAATGGAGCTTTAGGAGGGAAGATTTTGAGGTAGATTGAAAAGATAGCAGTGACGTTGGTAGATACGCCACAGAACTGCAACAGTTATTTGACGGCATCTCGGGGTGCCCACTCGGCGCTATATGTTCGTCTCTCCCAAGAGAAGTCTAATTAAAAAAAAAAAAGTACTACATCTTCCAATTTGAGCTGCCGAAGTCGACTGACAAAAAGTTCTAAAAAAATAAGAGCAAACCTCGACGTCACTAACTTTTCTAGATAGCTCTAGAAATATCTGACGTCTTGTTGTTTTCTCTCTCTCTCTCTCTCTCTCTCTCTCTCTCTCTCTCTCTCTCTCTCTCCTTCTATCACACTTCTCTCACTAGCGAAGTTGACTTACGAAAATTCGAGCGCCTGTTAAGCAACTTTGAAAGTGGCGTCACTCAAATGGGAAATTATGAAATTTCCTCTACTTTCATGTCCAGTGTCATCGATTGACATTTGAAAAATCTCTTTCGTGCTTATAATTTAAAAAACCATTTGCAATTTTCTTGTTAAATATTTTTCAATCATTATGTATTCAAAATTCTTATTTGCAAGAAAACTATGAATGTGATTGAATGCAAATACGTAGCCGATTGTTGCAGGTTTCAGTTCATGTAAAGAGAAATGTGAAAGGAGCATGAGCCTCTACACTACACACTAGAATGCACACCTTCCGGTTAGTAACGTCGGATTTAGTAAAATTCAAACTCTTGACAAGGGAAATAATTGCAACAAGTAATTTGCTTGACTTTTCTTCATACTTTGTTTGTCTTCTGCAACTTTTTTACTCAAGTATTCCTTACAGTGCCGCGCTTGGATAAGGTGATCATTTTAATGACACCTTTCGGGGTATGTCGTTAGAGCTGTGCAATTTAAACCGCCGGATATTGGTTGTAGTATCTAATGCAATCGAACTGCTATCCTCGCCTGTAATTAAAACCTGTAGTGTGTAATGGCCTGTATGGTGATATGGGCTAGATACACATAACGTTGAGTGAGCAATTGGCACGAGAAGACCTTTGACGCCTAATTATTTGTTGGGTAAACATCCGTAACTCATTTTGAACGTCGTTATTGTTTTTATCTTATGTTAATACATTGAATGGTATAGAGTTGTAGAGAAACTTTTGTTGTGAGATTGAATTGTATCAAGTGAATTTCTGTCGATCTACGAACCGTGAGGAATTCTCTAGCTGCTTAACTAAACCGACTAGAGACATAGGCCTTATCATTTCAGACAATAGTTGGATGTTTGTTTATCAGACGAAACAACTCGTGCTCCAAGTAACATGCTTGTAGTTCATTGTGTTCTAGCAACTCACGAAATAATAACGCAAAGCACAACTGCACCGACAGTCCAATAAGCGAGCAGACAATAAAAGCAGTTTCCTGCAGGTTACGATACTTTACGACCTAGTTCTCTGAAGTCTAAGAACGATTGAAAAGTTTCGCGACCCAAACCCACGCTCTCGAAAAAAGATCCGAATCGTAGACTTATTCTTGGCATTTGTGGGAATTCATGATATAGGTGGATTTATGTTCATTTTTTTCTGGTCTAGGACGTACCTTGCGATTTGAAGTCAATTTTCGTGTGCAAAGAGTGCACAACCATCACTGGTGCTGTGTTGCTTAGTCATGCGATTGAAATTCAAGGAATTACTCAATCGACTTTGAGCTGTTGAAAGATGTTAATGAAACCGACTCTGTGAAACGAAGCTAGTTAAAGTGTGCAACGGATGTTCCGCCAAACTACCAATGTTTTGGAGCATTGCCACAATTTCTGTTGCCTAAAACCGCTTTGTGTTGTGTTGGCCTTATTTTATGGTTACCTACGATACTTCTTTCCCTACCATTTATGTAGAGTTTAAGACAAAGTATGTTATCATGAAATCTATTCTTACTGCATTAGTTATATATATATATATATATATATATATATATATATATATATATATGGGTTTTTTATCTCTGGATGGCTTCAAAAGTAGCTATCATACCACTAATATAGAAGAGTACATTTTTACTGCAATATCGTGCACCCTCATTCCTTAATTTGTAGAACAAAAACTTCGCATTACGCCATGATTGGCATTATAATTAAATACACTTGATATAAAACAAGGTAATGGACTGGTAAATTGAATAACAAATTGTTGTTAGATTGAGAACATTATATACAAGTTTTCCTGCACCGGCAGAGATGCATATCAATGATATTGACATTGGAACATAATTTAACAACTTGAGCAATATATTGACTATTATCATATATTATGCAAGTTGCGGAATTGGCAATTAAATTCTAGCAATATAGACTTAAAAGAATGTGGTAGAATCATTTGAGTAACACACTAGAGTAAATTTAAAAAAAACGAACTCCTTTTCCTAACATGCTGAAATTGAATTGAATTTTAAACGCATTTATTTGGAAAAAAAGAAACAACAATCTTACAGCTTTTATGCTAAGCCCAATTTAATAATGTTATTTTTTGTCTAAAACATTGCGCATTCTTTTACAATTTGAAAAAAGCTGCAACTTTAGAATTATATGGAGAAACATTTTATTGTTGTTATTCCTTTTTTTTTATTTTCACTTTGTTGATTACAATATGTAGGGTGGGCCATACATTTTTGCAAATGGCAACACTTGATTTCTTAAAAACCATTAGAGGGAGGGGTGGGAGAGTGGCGGGGCGTAATAAACGTATTAACAATTCCAACACCAACGTAATAAACAATTCCCTGCCACTCGCGAGTTAAGTAATCTAGACTTGTTTCAAAATAATATATTTGATTTTATTAAATAATAAGTCTAGGATTACATTTTTTTTTATAGTTCTATTTCGAACTTCGGAAATAATTAACTAAATGTTAATTTACATTAAATATATTCGTCTTAATTAATAATACTAATAAGTTGAAGAATTACTACCTATGATATATGCTTGCTCGACCAGCTTCACCAAGAAAAGAGGAAGTGGAATCGGTCTATCATTATTATTTGACTGTCGATTCGTTAAGTTTATCTGAGGCGACATCTAGCAGTTTGGATGGTGATGTACTTTCGTTATGTTGTATGTGATTAGACGATTCATCTTTTGGGTGTCAATAAATGATTACTGTTTGGGTGATTCATATTTTTGTATAATTCTATATATACTATAGTATTATAAGGATATGAATAATTGGGGCCTTAACTCCACCCACCCTTAAAAATGAACGTCCTCTTTTATTGCCCTGTGAGTAGGACGTTAGAATATACTCACAGCTAGGCCAGCTTGTTGTAAAAGGCGACTAAAGGCCGAGTGGTAGCCGGGGTCCCAACGCCTTGTGCGCCCGGTGAAATACCACCCCATCAAGCTTTAGGCCCCGTGAAATGGTGGGGAGAAATCCCTGGCTTTCTTTCGGAGCTTGGCTGATGGACCGGCTCGAGAAAAGGTTGGTTAGGTGGTAGTCGGTCCCAAGGTGAGATACCACCCCGTCACGCTGTACATTCCGCGATATCGCCGCGAGAAATCTTTGACGGTGTTTCGAATGTGTGGCTAATGGCCTGGACTGACACGGGGATAAGTCATGATGGTGTCTTCTGATATAAAGAATTCCGGAGGTAAACTAGTCTCCCATTCGGATCTCCGGGGGGGACTATGTCAGGGGGAACATCATGCAGATATCATGATAAATAATGGAACTTTGAGAGGTTCGTCATCGCATAACCGGGCTAGCTCTCGAGGCTCGGCCCACGCTCGACTGGTGACGGCATTTTGTAACATCAGGGGCATCGGTTTCACCAATACTAAGGTAAACGCCGTCCACCAATATTTGCAAACAACGAAACCTGATATCCTTGCCCTAACTGAGACCCAGGTCGATTCGTCAACTGATTCGACATATCTTCGTTGCTCAGGATACGACTTACATTCGAGATTCCGCTTTAAGGGCGGTGTCTGCGTCTTCGCACGGTCCGAGCTGGCTTGCCAGAGGATGGAGGCGTTGGAACCCAATAATATGGACATCATATGGTTGAGGGTCGTACTGAGGAATTCCGTTAAATTTCTTTGTTGTCTTTACCGCTCCCCGAATGACGATCGACCGGCGACATTTTTCGAACATCTTTCATATACCAGATCAACCACCCAGCTTCTGAAATTATTGTCCTTGGCGATTTTAATGTGCACAATTCCGACTGGTTGTTACATTCTAACAGAACCGACGAGGCTGGGAGGCTGGCGGAGATGTTTGCTGTAAGCCACAACTTGACTCAACTCGTGGGGGAGCCAACGCGAATACCGGATGCCCGGGGCGATTATGCGAACACCCTGGATCTGTTTTTGACATCCGAACCGAGTATTTATACCGTAGAGGTTTCTGCGCCCCTGGGAAACTCAGATCACTGCTTGGTATCTGTCGCGCACTTGCATACCAAGCGAATAACCGGCCTAGGCAGCTTCGCCATGTATGGAAGTATGAGGCCGCTAACTGGGACGATATGCGAGATTTCTTCACATCCTTTCCATGGTCCGAGATGTGCTTCGGAAACTCCGATGTTAACGCTTGCGCGGAGTCGGTGTCAGAGATTATTCTTCTGGGGATGGAGATGTATATTCCACATTCCATCAAACGAAGTTCGTCTGATAAACCTTGGTTTGACAAAAAATGCGAGCTGATTACAGCGGCAAAAAATAGAGCTTTTAAGCAATGGCGCTCCAATCCCACCGATGTTAACAGAACGAATTTTTTTAGAATCAGAAACGTGTGCAACCAGGCGATTGATACCGCGAAGAAGGCTCACAACGACAGGGTGATCAATAAGCTCCTTCGGTGCCCAACTGGTTCGCGCTCCTTCTGGTCAATGGCAAAGGCTGTCAGTAGTAACTTTACTTCCTCCTCTTTCCCTCCGTTGGTGACAGACAGCTGGACGTTAGTCACGAATCCAAAGGATAAAGCTAATGTGTTCGCGAATTTATTTTCCGCGAATTCAAACCTTGATCCCGGCCTTTTGCAGCCACCCGTGATCTCGCCGGTACAGTCTTCCATGCGGGATGTGAGATTTCGTCCGCGCACTATTCAGCGCATTCTACGTGAACTGGATTGTAGGAAGGCAACCGCCCCGGACGGAATACCAGCAATAGTCCTTAAGAACTGTGCTCCAGAACTATCGCCGGTTCTTAGCAGACTCTTCCGCTTATCTTATGCACGGAGGACCTTTCCTGCCTGCTGGAAAATCGCTCGAGTTCAGCCAATCCCAAAGACGGGAAAAAAGTGTCCCCCACAAAATTACCGACCGATAGCATTACTGTCTATTTTATCTAAGGTAATGGAAAAAGTCATCAATACAGAGTTGGTTAAGTATTTGTAGTGCAACGGTCTTCTGAATGACCGTCAATACGGATTGCGTGGCAGGCGGTCCACAGGAGACCTTTTGACACTTATAACCGATATATGGACATCTGCGATTGAACGGCATGGCGAGTCAAGGGCGGTCGCATTAGATATCTCCAAGGCTTTTGACCGCGTCTGGCACGGGGCATTGCTGAGCAAACTTCGTTCATAAGGACTTTCCCAACAGCTTTGCGACTGGACGAGGAGCTTCCTCGAGAATCGATCGATCCGGGTTGTTGTGGACGGCGAGTGTTCGGATCTGTATCCTGTTAATTCGGGGCTGCCCCAGGGTTCTATTTTGGCTCCAACCTTGTTCTTGCTTCATATAAATGATTTGTTGGAGGCAACGGATAACAAAGTGTTCAGTTTTGCGGATGATAGTACGCTTGTTTCCTCCTTTTCGAGTGATCGGCCGATTGGTGCACGTCGCACCAGCTGAGATGTAGACAGATTGACTCTCTGAACCAGGATCTAGATAAAGTCCTGCAGTGGGGAAAGGCCAATCTTGTCGACTTCAACGCAACGAAGACCCAGTATACAACATTCACAAAGAAAACCGGATCATCGGTTCCACAGCTGATGATGAATGGCCGGGTCCTCGAATCTGGGGAAAGTTTGAGATTGCTCGGCGTCACGGTCTGTGGGAATGTATCATGGCATAAACACGTATCGGGTATCGCCAGATCAGTCTCAGGAAAACTGAGTTTTCTTTTTAGAGCCAAGAAATATTTTACTCCGACCCAACTTCTTCTCCTATATAAATCTCAAATTAGACCCGCGCTCGAATATTGCTCTCATGTTTGGAGCTCGGCTCCTAAACATACTCTCGACCTACTTGAGAGCGTACAAAGATGAGCGATCCGCCTGATCGGGGACTCGGCGCTGACGTCGGGACTACAGTCGCTATCACATCGAAGGCGCGTGGCCGACCTCTGTCTGTTTTACAGATATTATCACGGGTGCTGTTCTTCGGAGATTCTTGGCATTGTTCCACGCAATTCGGTCTATATGCGCTCCACAAGACAATCCGACGGATCGCACCCGTTTGTGGTTCATCTCCCGACAGCGCGAACATCCCTGTATCAGAACTCGTTCCGTTACAGAGCGGGGAAGCTGTGGAACTCTCTTCCCACGCGAGTGTTCCCGGAGCGTTACAACCTGCAACTGTTCAAAAGAACTGCAACAGTTATTTGATGGCATCTCGGGGCGCCCACTCGACGCTATAGGTTCGCCTCTCCCGAGAGAAGTCTAATAAAAAAAAAAAAAAAAAAAAAAAAAAAAAAAAAAAAAAAAATTGGAGTTTCTTTAACTCTGTGTTAGTCCTTGAGATATTGATGTACAGGTATTCCCCGCAACTACATATTTGTCTTCTTTAAGTATTTTCTGTATTCTCTCCTTTTTCGGTATGGTCTTTGAATCTGATGAGGTATGGTCCGCTATAAGTATGATTATTAATTTTATGGTTATGGTCAATAAAAATGTTTCCATTTTCAAAATCTTTCAGTGGCTCATTATTTGTTTTTTTCTATTTTACAACTTGCTTGTCTGTTTTCTACAATTAATGAGGTACAATTATCTTGTGGTTTCCTTTTACACATAAAGTTCGCCATTAGGTTCTTACATCTGGACATTCTTTTATAATAATTTTTACAGTAGGCAATGTATGGGTCTAATAATAATTTTCCAAACTTACTTGCTAGGGGATGTAATATATAGTTGTTACATTTTGCTTTTAATATAGGGTATTTATAAACAATTATTATATAGTCTTTATTTTGGTATACAGTAATTTTAGCATATTCAAGAATATTTATTAGTGGTAATTCTAAAAATTATATTTATATATACTTTCTATACCATCTAAATAAGTATTTCTTATTTTCTAAACTAATGGCTTCGAATGTATTGCAGGCGGTAATTAATGTCATTGTAAGTATTAAGAGTGTCATTTCGATCGTATATTCTCTTTATGTACGAGGGTTGCCTTTTATATTTCGGGATTAGAGAACAAAAACAAATATTGATCATCGAAAATCACTTTATTGTTTTTCAAAATATTCGCCATGAAGATCTATACACTTTTGCATGCGTTTGAAACAATTGTCGAAGCACTTTTGCCACTCTGATTGAGGTATCTCCAACAAATGCATTCTGAATGCAGCAACCGCTTCTTCAGGTGTCGAAAAACGTTGACCTCTCAGTTTGTTTTTTACGTACGGGAATAAAAAGAAGTCATTCGGTGCCAAGTCAGGACTATACGGCGGATGACCCATCAAATCGATGTTTTGGGTGCTCAAAAATGCAGTTGTCGCAGCCGATGTGTGAGAGCTCGCATTGTCGTGTTGAAGAGTGATCCGTCTTCGGCGGTTGGTTTTCCTGATTTCTTGGAAGACAACTGGCAAACAAATGGTTATGTACCACTCAGAATTGACTGTTCTGCGTTGTTCTAGTGGTACGGTTGCGACATGTCCAGTTTTTCCGAAAAAACAGGCGACCATTTGCTTGGAAGTGCTTATTGCGCGAACAACTTTTGTTGGATTTGGCTCATCTTGAAACACCCAGACAGTCGACTGCTGTTTACTTTCGGGCTCATACGCGTAAATCCACGATTCATCACCTGTCGCGATGTCATAGACGTGTTTCGAAGCACCGCGACCGTATTTTTTGAGCATTTCTTTCGACCAATTGACACGAGACTTTTTTTGGGCGATTGACAAATTGTGTGGGATCCCACGCGAACAAATTTTTTTTGACAGTCAAATGTTTATGCAATATTGAATGTATGCTGGTCCCACTAACGCCTAAGGTTGTCTCAATCTCACGATAAGTCACATGACGATCTTCCAATATCAGTTCGCGCACAGCATCAATGGTTTTCGGAACAACAACTGATTTTGGACGACCTTCACGAAATTCATCTTGGAGTGGACTACGACCACGACTGAATTCACCATACCATCGATAAACACTGGTCCTTGATGGAGCTTCATCGCCAAAAATTGAATTAAGTTCATCCATGCAATGTTGCTGAGTTAATCCACGCCGAAAGTTGTAAAAAATAATCACACGAAAATGTTGACGATTTAATTCCATTTTTGGGCCGAGATGAATCTTTTAAGTTACTGTAAACAACATAAATAGCGCTCGTATGTCAAAACGTTCTGAGTGCGTATAACCTCAAAAATGTCCAACTTTACGACAGAGCTGCCAATTGCCGGATTGCAACACTAGGGTTGCCAAATCCCGAAACATAAGAGGCAACCCTCGTATAGCTTTAGATTTGTTGGTTTGGACTGTATTTCCGTCGTTGCGTAATACTGTGTGTTTCACGAAGCGGTTGGTTTTTTTTATTTCTTCGATTTGATCTAACGTAAATTATATCTCCTTGTTCATACGTTTTGTTTTTACGATTTTTATTCACTTGTTGTAACAGTTGTTCTTGTGCTGTGGTTATTGCTTTCACTATTTCTTCTGGGTTTCTGTTTTGTGAAAAAAATATTTCCGCGGGTTTTTTTCCGGTTACTGAGTGTATTGTTAAATTATACTCTTTAACGGCTTTGAAAATGGCGTCTTTGATTTCTATGTCGTCTGCTTTAGCCAGCGCCCTCGCGATTTCGAGTAACGTTGAATGAACGCGTTCAACTTGCGAATTGGAAGTCGAATGTTCAGTTGGGACTTTTATATTTATCGCGTTGTGTTTCCGAAATGTTGCTTCAGCTATTTGACTGGTAAAGATGGATTCGTTATCAGTCGTTATGTATCTTTCTCCTTCATATATGAATGTTTGCGATAGTAATTCGTCTATGGCATGGGGTACATTCAGTTTGTTTGGGAGATGTCTAAGGTGTGTACATTTTGAAAGACGATCGATAGTACTTAGATATGTCTCATTATCAAGGAAAAATATGTCCATTTGAAGATATTGAGCGATTACGTTTGGGATTGGTGTTTTCCCTATGGGGTGTTTCAGCGGGTGTCTATCGTATTTTGTTGTACTACATATGTTACAATTTTTTAAATAATTTTTGCAGCTTTGGCGTGCTTTAGGCCAATAGTACGTTTCGGAGATTTCTCTGTAATTGTTTCTATAATTGCTATGGGCTCTGTTATGTACTGTTGTCATTATTTCAAGTTGTTTTTCCTGATCTGTAATATTTTCAAGGTTTTTCTGTGCGATGACTATTTTGTAGTTTATGAATGTTTCTTTTATTTTCTTTGAATATTGATATAATAATTCTTCTTCCATTTTAATAGCATTTATGGCTTTTGGGTTTAGGATTTTTTAAAGATTTGCAATGAGATTTTCTTCGTTAGTGAATGTGATTTCGTGGATATTCCTTTGAAATATATGTTTTGATATTAGCTTTTCCTTACTACTTCGTTCTAGTATCACTTGATTTTTAAAAGTGTTCAGGGCTTGGCCTGTTCGTTGGAAGTCTTCTTGAGGGGAGTTTATCGCTGAATGTTGTGAACATGATGTCGTGTGGTTAATTTGTTGACGTGACAAAGCGTCTGCTACTTCGTTTTGTTTTCCTGGTTTATACACAACTTTCGCACCGAATTCTTCTATGAAGTTTTACCAGCGCTTTAGTTTCGTGTTTGGGTTCTTTTCCGATATTGAAAAGTTAAGTGATTGGTGGTCGGTATATATGGTTAGATCTGAAATGCCGTATAGGAGGTTTCGAAGTTTTTGTAATGACCAAACGATTGCAAGTAATTCCTTTTCATTTGTGCTATAGTTTTGCTCTGTAGCAGAAAGTGTTCGTGACAAAAACGTTATTGGTTTATCTCCTTGACTTAAGACTGCTCTCATGGCTGTATTACTAGCATCGGTCGTTAAATCGAAAGGTTTATCATATGAGGGTTGGAATAATTCAATTTGCTCCTGTAACTTGGTTTTTATCTCGTTAAATGCTGTTTTTGCCTCTGAGTCAAGTTGGGTTTTGGTAGAAGTACTTTTATTTTTTGATATTTTTCCATTCTCATGATGGAGGAAAATAGTCATGGGTTTGGTAATAGAAGCGTAATTTTTAATAAATTTCCTGTAATATCCTGCAAGTCCGAGAAATGAGCGTAGCTCTTTGAGGTTTGTTGGTTCGGGATATTTCTTTATTATTTCTATTTTTAGGGGATCGACTGTTATTTTACTATGTTTAATGCAATGCCCTAAGTAAGTTATTGAGTTTTTGAAGAAATGAGATTTCTCTTTCGAAATCTTCATATTGGCGTTGCTCAATGCTTCTGTAATTATCCTGATGTGATCGACATGTGTTCTGGGGTGTCGGAGAAAATGAGAACATCGTCAATATAAACGTATGCGAATTTGCCTATGTATGGACGGAGTATATCGTCCACACAACGTTGAAAAATGGATGGTGCGTTTTTTAAACCGAAAGGCATTCGGTTAAATTCACATTTCGCGCCGTTTACCGAAAAGCTTATTTTTGTTTATCTTCTTCTTTAATTTTTATTTGATGGAAACCTGATTCCAAGTCTATTGTCGAAAAAATTTTTGCGTTACCAAGATTCTGTATAGTTAAATTTATATCCGGTATGGGGTAACGGTCAAATATAGTCTCGGTATTTAATTTTTGAAAGTCGATTACCAATCGTTTTTTTTTTTTGGATTTCCTGACTCATCGATGCCTTTTTTTGGCACGATCCAAATTGGTGAATTATAAGGGCTGTATGACTTGCGAATGATGTTATTTTTCAGGAGATTTTGAATTTCTTTTTCTACAAATGCTTGATTGCTAGTGGGATATGGGTATTGTTTTGAATATATCGGTTCTTTTGTTTTAGTGGAGATAGTGGCCTCGATTGTGGTGGTAAAGGGTAAGGTTGGGTTAGTTTGCTCAGATTTATTAATAATATCTTGAATTTCTGATTCGTATTTTTTATTGTCAACCGTATAATTAATAGTTTCGCTTTTTGGGATTATAAATTTCAATTTTTTATTTTTCATATCTATTTCTGCCTGAATTTGTTCTAGCCCCTGTGAATCTAATATTAAGTCATAATCGCTAAGATCATCTATTTCGTAAAACGTAATTTTGTTGTTTAAAAAGGTAATTTCTTTTTTTGTTCTAATTCTAGTAGAGCCATGAAGAGTTTTTACATTGAATGGAATCACTTTTAAAGACTCACCCATTTTGCATTGTTTTGATATATAGTTCTTTGTTGCTCCTGTATCTATTAATGTTATGTAGGACCTTCCTCTATCCCTCGGGTATAGTTCGAGACACGGGAGGCCGTCTATAATCCTAAAAAAGCTTCCTGTCTAATGTATTCGTCTTCTTCGTTTAGCTGTGGGTAGATTGATTCGTTGTCTTCATCTTCTTTGATCTCGTTTATTCTTTGTTGTTTTTGTGGTGGGTGATGATTTCGTGATGATTCTGGACCAAATATTCTGTCTGGATGATTTTGTTTTGATTGTCTGTAGTAGGCGTTGGATGGTTTTTGTGTCACATGTCTGTAGCCCTGTGAACTATCTACGTCCATGGGTTCTGGTGGTGGTTGGTATTGTATTTGGACATTCGGTTGATATCGTGGTTCCCAGTTATTATTTTGTTTTGGGTGTTCAAAGTTGTTGTGGTGGTTATTTCTGTTATTTCTGTGGTTGAAATTATTGTTATAATTGTGATTCTGGTTTCTTGGAGGTTTATTTATTCTTATGTCTTCTAGTCTAGGTTTTGAAACTTTATGAAGGACGTTATCGTGATAAATAGTGCTTGCCATTGCATACGCACTCTCCAAATCTCTGGGTTTGTGAGTGTAGAGTGTTGAGCGCGTGTAATCGCAGTTGATCCCAAGAATAAATGTTCTGACACTGTCTGCTGTAGCTTTTTCCGCTAGTTGTGGGGTGTTATTTCCAAATTATATTTCCAGTTTCATTAGGAGAAGATTTAATGCTTTACTGATTTCACTATGCAATTCTGAAAGTGTTAATTTTCCTTGTGTTAATTTTTCAGCTCGTCTTCTAACACATATGATGGTCTTTGATCCGCGTAGACATAGTGGAGTCTATTTAATATCGCTTGAAAATTCAGTATCGTATTATGTGATACCAATACGTTTGAAGCGTCTCCAATGATTTTAAATCTCACGATTGACAGGCATGTGTAACATTTATATGTATTCTCATTTACCTTGATATTGTTCATTTGTGTTGAGACCAGGGATCTCCAGGATCTGTAAGTTGTTTTATTTCCATCGAATGTTGGCAAGCTTCTAAAAATTTCTATGTTGATTTCATCAGCAGATTTTACGGCAAACGTAGTTGGTTCGAGAGGTCTTATGTTGGCTAATTCACTTCTCTCAGATTGCTTGCTTTGTATTTCTGTAATGGTTTGTTTTAAAATTGCATTATCCTGCACTAAAGCATTGTGGGCTTGTAAAAGTGCTGCCATTTGTCCTTGTAATGTTGTTAGTTCAGCCATTTTGATGTTTGGTTTGATAAGCTCTTCGCGAATTGTCGTGAATATTTGTTTTGCTGACTCTATAATGTTGAGTTGATTGTTTGATGTTTTTTTTTCTTTAGGCATTGATTTTGTTATTTGGCACAGAAGTGAATTGTCATCTCGGGATTGATTTCTCTGATTACGATGTATTTATTTCGGGTGAAAGAAAAAATTGGAATACTCACAATTATCCTGGCGACAGATCGCATTAAGTTCATAAAGTTTGAAATACAAGTTAGGTATCTGGAAGATCAAGTACATAAACTGAATCCCAAAAACTCGATGCTTCAAAAAGAATTAGATGATCTTCGATTCTCTATTGCTAGAGAAAGTGGGCACTGGAAGACACTAGAAGCATTGTTTGGCAATGCAAGAAATGCAAGTAAAATCGATAGAAGCAGTCGATTCAACAACGAATGCTGAGACTGAATTCGAATCGAATCCGATTGAAAAAGTCTCTACAACTGATTCAACAACCAATACTGACGTACAACAAGAAGCTACACAAAATTCAATTGACAAAGTTGTCAAAACTGATAAAGGTTCATCTCCAATAACATCTCCAGCAAAACAGAAACAACGAAACACTAAGATGAATGGGGAGACGCAATTTAAATAAATGTAGAGATTAAACCAAAACAAAAAAAAAAAACAGAAGTCCAATATTTTTAATCATCCGGTTCGATTTGGAGGGCAGAATGTACGTGAAGCAGTCGAAAACTTTATACGTGATCTAGTTTCTTACCAGAAGGTCGAGCACATCAGTAATGCGACGCATTAAGCGGGATTTTGTACGAGAAAAGCGGGCGCTACTAGCCCAACTATCACCAGGTTGTGGGGGTGAAAGTTATTTGGCCGGCGTGCGGCACGGGTTCCTATCACCCACCAACGAGTCCTTCACAACAATTGGCCTCCGAAATCCGAGCGCCAAGAAAGAGCGATCATTAAAAGCCACTGGGGGAAGTTCTATTGTATAATAGAATTGCTGAATAATCTCACTACCACTTACTAGGAACTTGAAAGGGGTTGCTATGCTTGCATAGGAAATTTAGTTCCAGAGAATCACTGCCGTACAGGCTGAGTTGAATGCCTCTGTCGCTATGTATACGGGGAAATTGGTTTGGAAACACGACCAAGTATGGGCATGAGTTGCCGGTTAGACATGGGAATATGGGTCTTGGTCGTTGCGATGGTTGTTTCGCGGAAATGCAACGCATCGTGCTGGTGGATTACCAGTAAGGGGAATTGGTATTGGGTATGATGGGAGCCGAAATGATTTTCCGTGGAACTGAATGAGGCTTGGTTGCAATCGAGAAAGTAGTTTAAGCAGGAACTGAGCCGGAATGGTTTCGGGGGAAATTAATGCTGCTTGGGTGTAAGCGAGGGATATAGTTTAAATAAGAAATTAACCGAAGCGGTTTTTTGGAAGAATGTATGCGGTTTGATGTAGTTGAGGGAGATGATTAATATTCCGTTGTAAGTTTGAAAATATATTTTGTTGCAGCTTGCGAGACGGATGCTGTTGCATATTAGGAAGTGTGTTCTTTGCATGTTTGCGAATGTGTGCTATTGCAGGTTGGGTTATGGTAACGCGCTGTTAGCGGTCAAAATTGGTTGGAATTGTGGGTTGGTTCTCGGTGTGATATAGAGAACCCCCACAAGGTCATCACTCTGAAGAGGTTGAAATTGGCATAGTTTATGGATTGCTACACGAAGACCACGACAAGGATGACTCCACATCTGCACCACCAATGCCAATACCAGGAAGACCAGGTAGATCACGTTAACGACAACTGTGAGTAACGTTTTTGTGCATACCTTAATTGACAGTAACAATAAAATATAATACACAAGGGGTTTTAAATATCCTTTAAGCATGCAAATCAAGATCCTTACGCAAATTCTCTGTATATGTGTAGCGTATAACTTCGTTATGTGTCGGCATGGACGCGGATTTACTAAGTTTCACTAACAAGTTCACGTAAGCGGCGCACACAGGCTATGGGGAACAAACAGAACTCTCACAAATTTGGCGGTTGAACGGCCACTTCTAATGATATTTAGCAATAAGTGTTCGAGCACACCGTTGATGCTAGGATAGCGTTTCTAGGACGAGCTCACAGTTGGTCAACGAATTCGAATCGTTCTTATTTGTCGTTGATATGTTGACACGATTTGGGAGTTCTCCACCTGTTGACGCACTAAACAATACTTACTGCTACTCTCAGTCGTCCCACTGCTTAATGCGGCTAATCCCCAAGAAGAAGAAATAAAACTCCAGATGTGGCTGATGAGAAATGTTTTTTTATTTAAAATCGTCTTAATGTTAATTATGCTACTGATTAGTTGATTTTATTAAGAGGTGCCTTTGATGCACATTTCACAAAGAATTCACTTGGTATAAAGATCCGACACGTAAGGGGATCCTTATGTACTCGCGCAGCGATTTCTTATTTAAAACGGCGTGTATGACGTAGTGCAACACAATTCGACTCTTCGAACGCGTGTATATTCGACTGATCTGCCCAGTCTGGGGGTTGAATTCGGACTCATCGATGCAATCCACATCCGTCAGATTCATGGGAGGAGCGAAACGGATCAACTTTGCAGCGGCCAATGAAGATCGAGGAAAAGGTTCAAGGGGAGGATTTCCCAAATGCTGCATAGGGACGCGTACAATGCCCCCTTTGCCTGCAATACAGACAACGATCGCCGACACCTGATCAAACAAATGTACGAACATATTGGGCTGCAGGCACTGTGGTCATAAATCGTCGATGATCCACGCCTGAGAACGAAATAGTTTTTTTTTGCTTCAAAGTAAACAAAACGCTATTTGAAGGGTCAAATGATGAGATGTACTGGAGATGCTAGTTCAACCGGAGATTTGGGTTATGTTTGCTTTAGCCGTATGGCTCTCGAGCATAAGTCGGGAAATTATTCATGGTGGTGAGGGATTTAACGTCTCATAGGGCGATGGATCGAGTGTGTGTTTACTTTAAATAACACTCGATCGCTTGTGGGTAACCAGCGATGGCTATGCTGTATTTGTCGATAGGACGATCGGCCGATGGGTCTGCCGATAACGCAAGGGGAAGCATGACATGCTGAATATGGGGAAAAATGCTCCTCAGCCATGCGTATTGACATGTTTGGATGTTCATGTCGGTTACACGATGGGAAAGCCGAATTGGATTTTAGGACATGATGGTTTGTATGCAAGCATGCCCCTGGTGAACCTCTCTAGATGCTAATGCGATAGCAAAATAGCAAACGGTAATCATTCTAGATGATTTTGCTACGGCTAATGTCTTCCAGCTAAGTATTGTTGCAGGGGAGTTTGACTGCTCATCTGGAGGTAAGCTGCGTATGGTAGCTAAGGAGATTTGCGGGTAGGGGAAGGGGGAGTTGGGTTAGGCCGATGGGAGGTTCTTCGCGCGCCTTAAAGAACCCCCGCATATGTAGACACCAAGTTCCAATTATTGTGATTCATTTGGATTCTCTTCAATACTACGCACTGCAGCTGCAACCGCTTGCTCGGTTGACGCCGTAGGGGGTCTTACAGGATGCGTATTATTATGAATTGTAAACGTGATGCAAATTCACGGTTAATCGCATTAACTGCACTCACGGACGATGATGTAGACCATAAGATTGGCATAAGGAGCCAGGCGTTTCACAAAAACAAATTTGTACAATTAATAAATACTATTCCGGCGTAAATCTATTCATTATAAAATAGCTAACATAACTATAGAATCCTGAAAAAAATGGTTGCCAGTTTAAAGATCTATACCTCGAACAACTTTTATCAGGCAATGGTTCGAATTCGCGACTGGTGCAATCATCTGTCCGAATAGATACCTAATTTGGATGAAAGAAATATATTCAAGGTGTTGCAAAATCACAATGGTTATCTGGCTGTTTCATCTCTCTGAACAGTTTTGACTTTCCATCTTTTTCCCAGCATGTGTTGTGCATTTCTATTACGAATATCCTTGGAGGACTTGGTTCCAGTTCCTTATATTTTTATGGCTATACCTTATTGTTTCTATATTGCTATGGATATACCTTATCGTAGAAACGTGATTTGCAAGCTCGTGTTGGCTGTGGGCAAATTGAATTGACTTCTAGTCTCAATTATTTCCGTAAATATGTACCAAAATCCTGACTTTAGTAGCAGCAGAGTTTGAGGCACTTTATCGTTGACCGCAACGAAACCCGGACGTACAGTGACGTTAGCCACCGTAACAGATCATTGTTCAGCACCAGTGGCTGAACCCTTTGAACGTTATTAGATTAAAATAGGTACGAGTATCTGTACCAAATTAGATCCCCAATTTGCACAGAAATGACCCTTTTCCAGTTAATTGCATGGACATTGAGATATGTCTTTGTCGCATACGATTTAGTGTTCAACTTTTGATTACCTTTTGCAAAGTTAACAACGAAAAAATAGCGAAAATCTATTAGATCGAAGTTGATTCTGTGCCGAATCACCAGATCGGATAATAAACGAAGTAATTACTATATTTATACCAACATGATGTATAGTTAATTACTGCCTTTGCAGTAGGGCAATAAAGGATCGATTATAGCCTTTTGTCATACACTGCATCATCTATACCGATTACTCGTGTTTGGATTTGAATCACTAGGGCCCATGTAGTCGCGAGAGTAATATTTTACTGACGATTCAGTCCTTTTATTAACCCATTACCAGTGCGAGGCATTACAAACACTTCTCAAGAGACCCAATGTTTACCATCAGACAAATTTTTCAAATGGATCTTTCTTGCTTATCCCAACTAAAGAAGTTTAAGAGTTATAATTCATAACTTATAGTCCTTCCTTTTTTATCGTTACCTTAAAATTGAGAGCAGAGGACAATGAAATCGTTTAAGAAACAAAAGTATTTTATGATAACCTTAGGCACAGAACTATCACGACTGGTATTGAATATACAACTTTCTTTCGGGATAAAAATGAATGCACCCAAGTTGATTATTTTCTTTATGGTTAAAGTGAATAGGAAACAACTCGGAAAACTTTATAACAGCTCTTCGAATGTGAAATCGAATTTTATTCTAGTTGTGCTCAAGTTGAGACAAATGTTATGTGGGACAAGGTGCAGCAGCGTTGGCTGTTTTCTGTTGGGCTGTCATCAACTTTAAGCGAATATATGAAAATGGAAAATATCAAATTCCCGTTTGCAGTTACACTCTTCCTGAGCATCCGAAGAGCTGTTATAAATTGTTACGACTTTCTTCACTTCCTATATTTGTTGTAAGGCAAAGCGGAGAGAACTCCATATTGAACTTTATTTCTTTTGACTCACGCCAGTAAATGAAATGTAAGATCCATTTTCCGGATATCCTTTGCTTACCTTCAGGGACAATGCTTGATACCGTGGTGTGATTGTTTTGTCATGAACCAACAAAGCAGACATCACTTCCGAATGTGAATATTGTCATTCCAAATAATATTCAAAGGATTTTGTGTAAGTGTTTATTAGTAGACAACAATATCAAAGGTAATTTCTGGGTAATTATTCATGGGTGGCACTAGTTGTACCATGAAGGACATTTCGTACTGAAACCAGAATTATTGGAAGCGGTCAGATGACTTTTTTTCAGAAATTTGTAGGTCTACATTACTTTATGATCCCAGAATAATTATTTGATGATATTGATCAACACAAGGGAATTGAAGTTAAGTGATTCCAAACGATGATGGCGTGCCGTCTCAGAAAAGAGATATCTCGATTTAGGGAGTTGTGGTGTCTCTAACAGATACACACACAATACACAAAGCAAATAGTGAAGGACACCGAACGAAAATCGAATAAGAAAATACATCAGAGCCGTATATCATAGCGATAACAAAACAATTCACATCAGTGGAATATACTTGAGTTTTAATATCGAAAACCAAACAAGGCCAGTAGCCTGATGTGTTACGCTTAGGGTCAATTTTTGGTGATTCTGACTGTCATAGCGTCAGTTCGAATCACACGTTCTTCACTATTATTTCAAACGCTATAGAGTTCTAGCGTATAACGTAAGAATTACTTCACATCATTCTATGAGTTTACAATTTATAAGATGTATACAGGAGGCGCAAGGGTAATCACCTTGCCCTGAAAAACATATTATTATGGAAAATTTAACAAGCCTCAGACTTGTTAAATAAGGCCAAACCGGATCCCGGTTGTAGCGCCGATAATGATGATGATGATGATACAGGATGGAACACAGAACATTGCCGGCTTAGAATTTTGATTAACAACAAAATCTAGCAAATATTGAATTCGGATTTTTATTCGCTACCGAGTAGGAGACTTAGAGTTTATTTATTTATTTATTGTAGTGAGTTTACACAAGTTTAAAGATAATACCTGGCAGATTGTCTTGATTATTGCCAATACATTGCGGTAAAGGAATTTTATTATCGATTTTTTTACCATATTAACTTTGAGGTGGGTGACGGTTTTTGGACGATCATTTTAAACAAGTGGTTTCAGATAGGCCACCCAAAAAAAACCCTCGCGAGAACTAAATCAGGTGACCGTTTTGACCACCTTCGAGCTACCCTCAAAGAGACGAGGCACAAAATGAAAAGTGACTAAACCACTCACAACGTGACTATATAACGGACTTTCGAATCTACTCGTTATCCATCATACTTTGAGCAACCTTCGCCTCAGAGCGTCCAAAACAAATAATCAAGTTCCTTTACGCCGTCCTGTATTTGTTTTAAAGTGACACCTCAAAATATGGCTTCGTCGCCTTAGTGGGATATGAAAACATGAAGTGAAACTTATTGTGAACTTACCGATCGGTTTGTGGGGGTTCTCTATACCACATGGAGAACCAACCCACAATTCAAACCTTATTTCGACCACTTTCAGCGCGTCATTTCAACCCTTATTTCCCCTACAAGCTATTCCACCTGAAAACCATGTTTTCCCAAAGGACGCATTGCTAAATTCCTTATTCTATGCAGACAATGCATAATTGAGTTTGGGTACCTTTTTGTGATACGGCAAATCCATTTCGATAACCCATGAGATTTCCTCCGGAAATCGCATTTCATGTCGGTTAGCAACAACCAAGTCTAACCAGACGAAGTTGTCGCATCATTGCAAAGCCGCTGGGGTTATTTCACCGTTTTCGAGTCTGGCTCACACACTGATTATTTCCCAAGCACCAGCGGCGTCCTATTCACTTTCCCCAGGCACTCCATTCGCCGGGGATCAATGATCTCTTTTTACAGATGAATAGCTACAAACCATTTTCCTTTCCTTCCTATTTTTATCTTCCCATAGTTCAATGCACTCTGAGATCGCCACAGTCACCGAATTAGGTCAGTGGGCCATCCTCAGACGCTACATTGATACACGCACACCAATCAACCCTGGGTTATTGTGCTTTTTCTTTTGATTTCTTCATCTTTTCTATGCCCATCGATCGTCGAGCGAATACACAAGTATTCACCTCGATGAGCGGAGAGAATTGAGGAATGCACAGGAAAGCGCGATTACCATGGGCTGATCGTTGTGCAAAATCAAAGTTTCATCCCTAATTCCAATCAGTCATCACCACTACCGCGGCAGGTCACGCCGCTCGGAGCTAAATTTAATTTCGCCGTTTTTAAAGCAGTCGATAATCGTCACCCAAACGGAACACACGTCTCCTGAATCGCTGTCCAATCTACGGCCAAATAATACGTTGAGTAAAATTTTTAATTACTGCGGTCACAGTGTCGAGAAAGAAGTGTTTCATCTTGTATAAAATTTATAAAAATCAATTTAATAATATTAATAATAAGTTCTATGTGAAGTCAAGAAAAACAAAACAATACAAAACAGTGACCACCAGCCACCCACAAGTGTTTTATTCTTTTTCCTTCGTGGTGGACCAGTGTATCTGCATGGACAACAAATGTGCAATTAAATTGCTTTAAAATAAAAATAAAAAAACCGATTCACAGCAAAACAACATTTTAGTGTTTCATTTTTTTATTTCCTTGGTGAACAATTTGCGACGAAACAAAGGGTGAGAGAGTGGGAAGAAAGTGAACCAAGTGGCCATGTTTGGCATAATACTTCAAACCCCCACAAGTTCTCATCGAGCATGACCAAAAAGTCAATTTTTATTTATATTTTGTGTAGCTTATCATATGTGGAATATATATCAAAAAAGGGTCTGCCTGAAAACAATTTTCTTAAAAAAGATCTACAGAGCGGACTATCGCATATTGCCAAGATAGTGAAGAACGTGTGATTCGAACTGACGCTATGACGGTTAGAATCAATAGAAATGTAACCAATGCTCAACACATCAGGCCACTGCCGTGTGTACGAATTCGATTTCTAAACTCAAGTATACTCAACTGATGTGGAATTGTTATGTTATTGCTTGGTATACGGCTGGGGCATTTTCTTATTCGATTTTGTCTCGGTGTTCTATTTGCTTGTATATTGTGTGTATCTGTTAGAAACGCCGCACTACTCCTTCCTCAGTAACTCGAGAGAAAACGTCGGAGCAGGTGAGTGTGCCGGTGCTCTATGTGGAAGTCGTGATGGTTGCCGTAAAGTTCAGTTTACTATGGGAAAGTGTGTGCTGTGTGTACACAGATCACGTCGGGTGTTGCGTTGAGCAAGGATAGTGAAGACGGTGATTTTGACATATGATGAAATGGGTGAGAAGCGAAGCAATGAAGCATCAGACTACTGGCCGTGTGTATGTATTCGATTTTTAAACTCAAGTACACTCAACTGATGTGGAATTGATATACGGCTGGTGCAATTTCTTATTCGATTTTCTTTCGTTGTTCTTCACTATGTGCTTATGTCGTGTATGTATCTGTTAGAAACGCCACACTACTCCCCCCTCAGTAACTACTGCCTCCTTTGTTACGATCAACTTCTTATGGGAACGAAGGAGCGAGGAACGAGCGAGCGAGAGGACGTCGCGAGAATTTTCAATGTGCGGAAACCGCCAATGCAACACCCCGAAACCGCAACTCACCCAACCTCAAACAAAGAAATAGAATGATTTCCTTCGCCCCTTTGCCTCCCAAGTATCGGCCTAGGTGGAGAGGCCAACACATATCAAACTACTAGGCTATCTGCAACATTAAGTACCTCGAACGATCTTCGTGACTGGGTCACTGGGCGCGGAGTGCTTTGGCGGTCTTGCGAACCGCACAAACCACTGTGGGATTAAATACCTTTCGCCTACTTACCGTGTCCTCAACCCCACGTGGCCACAGACATGTGGGCCTAATTTACCTTTCCGTCCAGCCAAAGGGGACATGCATACGGGCGTCTTGACTGCACGTATTCACAGACACGTGGGCCCAATTTCTCGGACCGATTTCCCATACCTGTACGGCTATCGAAGGATACTACCCAGAAAAGGAATTTTTTGACGACCCATTAGCTGGGCAAGCACAAGTGGCCGGGGCGGCAGCGCCAAATGCCGACAGCCAGAAAAATCAAATGTATGACCTTCCCGTGAGCCAACCGCTATTTGATTTTCCTTATCGAAAGGAGTATTGTGGGAACAATGGCGCAAGACTAATGACCTTGCCCGGAAAAACAAATTATCATGGACAATTTAACAAACCTCTGGACTTGCTAAATAAGGCTAAGACCGCTTCCCGGTTGATGATGATGATTGTGGGAACAAAGATTAAACAATAAACCAAACAACCGACACTGTTCCTACAAAGAAATAAAAATCATGTAAATATCACAGCCGAAGATAATGACTTCGGCCGAAGAAATCACCGGGGCCATAAACCCCACGCGGGTGATGTAGCCGAAGTGATACTGCAGATGTGTGAAAATCCTGACGATCCTAGGCATATCTCCGGCCACATGGACAGCAACGTTCGCGTCTGTGTGTGTGGGTGCATCCATACAGTATTTGTACGAACAATACGAAATCGTATGACAAGTAGGGTCCGATCTCCTGGTAAGGAGAAATCCCTTGGAAAAGAGAGGACACAAGGGATAAGTTAACGGAAGAGAAAGGAAGAACAGCCCGGTGAGTTTTTCATCCGTTGAAGAAAATTTTTAAGTTAGTCAAGTGATAACATCCGCCGTGGAGGGTTCCCGACTGTAAAATAATCCTTTTTCTTTTATTTAATAATAAATAAAGGCATATCGCCAGATAAAAAACAAGAAAGTGACTTTTATTTCCAGGCAGATCACAACTTCAAGCACCGGCACACTCACCTGCTCCGACGTTTTCTCTCGAGTTACTGAGGAGGGAGTAGTGTAGCGTTTCTAACAGATACACACAATATACAAGCAAATAGTGAAGAACACCGAGAGAAAATCGAATAAGAGAATGCACCAGCCGTATATCAAGCAACGATAAATAAAAATCCGCCAAAGGACCACCTTTGGGTTGGAAGCATTTATTAATAAAATCTTTAAAATCTTTTTTTTTTCAAATCGGCGATCACGATTATTAATAAACTAATCAACAGATTATGTGGATGAGATCGATGATTTTACTGTTAGTAAAAACAGTGAAATCATCATGCAAGCGGCAGAAGAGGTCTAGAAATAAAGACAAAACAAAATATATGATTATAGCGAGGGTGGGTGGGCCTCCGGAAAAGCACATAAACGTTGGAGGCGAGATATTTTAAAAAGTTGAAGAGTTTAAATGCCTGGGAACAATACTGACGGCCAGTAACGAAATGTCAAAGTAAATTGACAAACGTTTACATTCCGGTAACGTTAATTGTACGCGGTCAGTAAACTGCTATCACGTTATATAAAGCTCCGTATTTATACAACCATAATCATGCCGGTTGTTTTATACCAATGGGAGCATGGACGCTTACAAAATGGGAAGAGAATAGATTACGCGTATTCGAGACTAAAGTTTTAAGGAGTATACATGGGTGGACTGAAAAGTTTCCGACCTAAGAAAGATACACAACATTTTTTCTTAAAATTTATTTTTATTTTTCTACATTACAAGGAGACTGTAACTCTACACACTACTCTCAGCGATGCTCCCATCTCTCTAACCCGTTCAAATAGTACTCGGCGTTTTTCTCTGCAAAATAACTGTTCAAGAATGGGATTGCCTCCTCATTTGACGAAAATCTCTGTTCTCCGAGCGCAATTTTTAGATTAGGGAACAAAAAGAAGTCGCTTGGGGCTAGATCTGGTGAGTAAGGCGGATGGTCAAGCAGTTCAAACCGTAATTCGTGGATTTTCGCCATGGCAACCGTTGAGGTGTGAGACGGCGCGTTGTCTTGGTGAAACAGGATGATCTTTTTCTGCAAAAAACAGTCGCCATCATTTTCCAAAAAACCAGTTTCCCCCTTTGCAGTCCACTGTTTTGACTACATTTTTTTTCGGGCGTATAATGGTGTATCCAAGTTTCATCGACAGTAATTAATCGACGCCAGAACTCGGATTTATTACGCATAAACTGCGCCAACAGATCGTTAGGAATGTTCATTCGAACACGTTTTTGGTCTAACGCGAGCAAATGCGGCACCCAACAAGCAACAGCTTTCTCATGCCTAAATCCTGATTTAATATGTGACAAACACGTTCTTTGGACTTTTTTATACCGTTTGCTATCTCTCTCACTTTAATTCGGCGGTTGTCTAGCACCATTTGGTGAACTTTAGCGATGTTATCGTCAATTGTTGCAGTTTTTGGACGTCCCGAACGTCCATCGTCTCCCAAGTTCTCACGGCCACGTTTAAATTCAGCTGCCCAAAATTTCACTGTGGTAAATGATGGTGCAGAGTCTCCATACACAGAGTCCAACTCATCTTGGATTTGCGTAGGCGTATTGTGTTTCAAAAACAAAAATTTAATGACAGTTCGATACTCAATTTTGTCCATTTTCACAAAAACACTCACATCGACTCACTCAAACGACTGCCAAACAAAAACTACAATTCCAAAATGACTCAAATTTTGGCGAGTAACCGTCAGAAGATGCACAACTACATTCATTAGCTTTTATTGAAAAGTACTGCTATCTTTACGTTGATGTCGGAAACTTTTCAGCCCCCCCCCCCCCCCTTTTTTGGCGGTAGATATGATGAAGAGGCAGGGCAATGGAGGGAACGGCATAACCGCGAATTGGAAGAGCTGTACCTCAGATCTACAATAGCGAGAGTTATCAGGTAGCCAAGATTAATTAGGGGGTACGAGAAGACCGTACGTAGAATTCTTGACGGGAGACCAATGCAAAAGGTAGGAAGACCGCGAAGAAGATGGGAGGACAATGTAAGGTGCGACCTTGAGGATATCGGATCAGATGGCAAAGTGTGGGAAGAGAATGTACAGAACAGGGAACGATGGCATAGCCGAGTCAGTAAGATCATTAGCTTCCGGATTCCCACAGGTCAATAAATAATAAATAAAATATTAATATAACATATATCCAGCTAACACTGCAGTAGACTATTTACCGACTAGAAATGTTGCATGATAATTGGTAAGATTCTCCTGCAAGTTAATGGACTAAATTTGAATGCCCTTATAGCCATAATTAAATAAGTTGTTGACGCTATTTTATTTTATTAATTAAAAACGTGCAATCAAATAATAAAACCAACTGAACTTCTTTCCAATCCAACAAAAAAAATTCTATTTGAGGCCTTTACATTAATTGCTGCTAATCTCCTTCACTGCCTTCAATTCTACTACTTCATTAGGATTTAAATAAACATTTTCTTTCACTGGCCGCCTCCGCATCTTCATATAAGAGACATATCCAGCTAAACCTCTCTAATCTCGTTTCTTAAAGTAGTTCCGGTAAAATGCACTTCACCCGAGAATACATTTCACTCAATTAACATGGAGCCCATATCTTGTTAAATTAAACTTACGGGCGTGGAAAATACAATTCACTTTCTTTTATTTGGAACGCTTGCCGCGCCTATGGTTACATACTGACCGACGGTAGCGCCACGGTAAAAATTGGATCACTTTCGTACCCCACGTTGGCCAGCACAACGACATGAACAGGTAATATGGCCACGAACTTAGTCGCCCATTGTTACGGGTCAGTTCTGTAGATATGGA
This sequence comes from Microdon myrmicae, assembly GCA_963931805.1. NCBI lineage: Eukaryota > Metazoa > Arthropoda > Insecta > Diptera > Syrphidae > Microdon > Microdon myrmicae. Next base: position 212,985,115 of record OZ007497.1, read on the forward strand.
AATGAATTTCATTTCGTGGTGATCGTACGCTTTGGTGGGTGTGTGTTTTGTGCCAATCTTGGAATAATAATGACGAAAGTTTGACGATACGGTTTTCGTATTCACGCCAAATATAAAAGGTCTACCATTGTCTAAAGCGTGTTACGTAGGGAACTTCACTTTCATTGGAGGTAAATCTGGGCTTCGGCAGTGAATATCTTGTCCACAATTTGGGTGCCAGTGATCTAACAGTCTTCCCTATATAGTGTGAATTGGAGACAAGTGACGATGTGCCACAGAAAGATTCCCAAAACAAGTAAACAACGCCAATTAACGTTAACTACTATAAGTTCACTGTATTATAGCAAGGTTAAAAGTGAATTATTTAATACCACCATGTTAGTGATTGCATAATGGGGTTAGGGTAACCAGGAAACGTTAACAAGACGGCCATATCAGGGTGAGAGTTTCATTGCCTAATGTGATTACCAGCTTCGGCTAGAGATATCCATAAAAACACGTGTGTACATAAAATGGCAGCTAAAGCTCATCACAAATGCTAACATTTGAAGATGGACGTTTTTTGCACCATCCGATTTCTATATGTTGAAGCCATGTCATTAATTCAAACTTAAAGAGCAGTTTGAAATTTTTATTTGGCCGACACTACAAGGTTCACAACGATTCTTAAAAATGCATCATCTGCTAGCTTCAGAGTTTTAAAAGGATTCTAAAATGTAGTATCATCATCATCATCATCATCGGCACTACAACCGGGATCCGGTCTTGGCCTTATTTAGCAAATAAAATTTGTTAAATTTTCCATAATGCTTTATTTTTCCGGGCAAGGTTATTAGCCTTGCGCGAATTGGTAAACCTACAGTAGCGAGAGGTCAGGTCGCGAAGATTAGGATTTTTATGTAGTCGAACTTTCGATCGTACAACAAAGAAAATCGTGCTGAATATATTTAGTACTTTGGGAAAAGAGAAATCCATTAATTTTTACTTTTTTCCCTCTGTGATGTATATGACTAATGACCTTGCCCGGAAAAACAAATTATCATGGAAAATTTAACAAGCCTCAGGACTTGCTAAATAAGGCCAAGACCGGTTCCCAGTTGTAGTGCCGATGATGATGATGATGATGTATATGTTTATCGTAAAGCGTTAACACAATAAATTCAGTCTCGTTGAAAAGGCGAAATTCCATGACTATTTGTTGATCATTCGATTCACTTGTCAGTTATAGGGGTAGAATAAGGCTAAAATGCATGCCAAGCAACTTAAATTGTGAAGGGTGTTCATGGTCCCGGTCACGTCTTACACCCAACGCCATGATTATCTCCAAACTAATATGAGGTGACCCATTTAGAATTTGTTTTTTCATTAGGGATTATATGACGGCCCAAACTGTCAGATTGTACTGTGAAACTGTCATGATCTTTTTGTTCAGGATTATTTGACATTTCATAATGGAAAGATTTAGCTCAGCCTTGTGTCAACAAATTATTCCGCTGTATAGCGTTCTACGAGGTATGTGTTTCATGTCCTTAAAACAATTAACTTATGGTCCATTGAAAAATATTTGAAATCTAATTTTCAGTATTGAATAATTCGTGATCAAGTAGACAAGAATTAGAACATATTACATAGGCTGAGAAGACACGGGATTTTTATTGAAACAAGTGTTTTCTGGGCAAAGTTATATTTATTCCTCAACAAAGTTGCCTTCGAGTGCGACATACTTGGTATAGCGATTTTCAAACATTTCGACGCTTTTTCTGTAGTACGAAACGTTCAAGCTTTCAAAATACGCATCGGTTGCGGTCCGCGGTGACCTCTTCATTCGATGTGAATCTCTTTCCTTGGAGCCACAGCTTGAGGTTTGGGAACAGGTGATAGTCACTGGGGGCCAAGTCTGGAGAATACGGTGGGTGAGCAACCTATTCAAATCGTAATTGGTCCAATTTGGACTTCGCTTTCAAGGACGTGTGTGACGGCGCGTTATCGTGATGGTACAGAACTTTTTTCTTCTCCATATACGGCCGTTTTTTTTTCTGTATTTCATTGTGCAGATTGTCAATAACGCTGCATAATACTTTCCCGTGACTGTTCTTCCATTCTGCAGGAAATCGATGAAGATTATGCCATGCTTATCCCAAAACACGGAGGCCATAACCTTCCCGGCGGAACGTTGGTTTTTTGGCCGCTTTGATCGGCATTCGTAGCTTTCCAGCCACCCTGCAGACTGCATCCGCGTGTTTCATCTATCGTCACAAAACGTCAAAAAAATCCGCACGATTGCCCTGAAACTTCATCAAACTGGCCGTTGAATCATCGACGCGCTGCTGTTTTTGGTCTACGGTCATCAAATGCGGCAACCATCGCACCTATAGCTTTTTTATCTCCAAAAAATCGTGCAAAATTTAAATTCGCCTAACCGAATTCTTATCTCAAAAACAAACACTTGGCTCCAGCCAAAGTATCTAAATCGAAATTTTGCTTTCAATTCGATCTCTTCGAGATACAAAATCTCGATCTGGTTTCATTTATAAAGGTGATGAATTTCAGATTCGAAGATCAGTCTCGATTGGCGTCCGAGGTGTAAGGACGCCAGAACACATAAATTTACTAATAAAATAAATTTAAAGTAAAAGTATTTGCCGTTTTAATTGATCCTGGCCGATTCCCAGGACCCAATTCAAAAATCGGTCGTCACTCTTGCCTCAGGTCTGAGGAAGCACAGTAGCGACCACAACGAGCCTTCTCAGGAGAAGTCTTGAGAGATCCCTCGTCCTTTTAAGGACAAGGAGACATGCTCCCTGAGAGAAAGGCTACAACAGGGCCAATGATACCACCGGATTAGAATGCAAATCAAACGATCATTTTTTGCTAATGCGGTGGATGCGCCACAATCACTTGGATTTTCAAAACTGCAGATATGGAAATTTTGTTTATTCACGTATTTGCCCAGCGAGAAATGAGCTTTATCTTAAACTACAATGAATCACTCTGGCTATGCTGACGGAAGCATACGCTTCCAGTAGGGCCACCCATGCCAGACAGGCTATCGACGAGTAACACACAAAGACCTACCACCCCTAATCCAGGGTGTTACGCGTCACCGTGCCCATTGAATGGTTTGCAGCCAGTGGTATTCCGGCTGTATTATAACGGCGCCTCTTTGACACCGGGCCGAATCAGATCAGTAAGCAGACCTTACCATATCAAAGAGGGGCTCTGATGTGGCGGACTATTTGAAACCCCAAGACTCGTGGGAACAAAAATGAATAATCAATATACAAAATACAATCTCACGAAAAACCCGGTAGGCGTAGGTGTGATGAGCCGACACTACCATAAGGGAACAAAGCATCAAGAAAACAGCGACTCGGCAAAAAGAAGACGCAGGGAAGAACGGAAAAAGCGGGATATACGCGTCGGCACGTGGAATGTTCGAACGTTATATAAACCAGACGCGATACAGACGGTCGTAGAAAACGCGAAACAATATAATGGACATCGTCGCGCTTCAGGACGATTCAGGAAGTCCGACTCCCACATCAAGTAATTGAAACCAACGGGCTTACACTGGTATGTGGAGGTACCGATACACATAACCTCGGGACTGGCTTCATCATAAGCAAGAAGAGTACGCCCCATGAAAAAGATGTGCAATTTATTAATGACCGAATGTCGGTGCTAAAAATACAGGCACCATGGTACAATTATGTATTTATAAACGTACACGCCCCAGCAGAATCTACGGACGAAGAAACGAAGGACACGTTCTACGAGACCCTAGAGGAAGTGTTTGATGGGATCTCATCATTCGATGTTAAAATCCTCCTCGGGGACCCCAATGCGAAAATTGGAAAGTAAGATATCTTCCAACCAACTATAGGTAAAGAAAGTCTACACGACGTTTCAAATGATAATGGAATTCGAATTATCACGTTCGCAACGTCAAAAGATCTGTTAGTGTGGATATCACCCGACGGCGTAACGCGTAACCAAATAGACTACTTCCTCATAGACAAAAGACACCACTCGAATATCATTGACGTAAGATCATAGAGAGGAACAGATTACGACTCCGATCACCTTCTAGTGATGGGCAAAATTAGAAGTCGGCTCGTAGCAAACCCACATGGGCAATCACAGGAGACAAGCAAAGAGTTCGACACTGATAAACTAAAAGACCTACGTAAAAGGGCTGAATATCAAGAGGAACTAACGAATAGATTTAGCATCGTAGAGAATGGGAGTAATAAGGAAGAGGAAACCAATAATCTAGGCACTAAATGGGCATCGATTAGAGACACAATCAAACAAACATCCCAAAAGGTATTAGGATTTAAGAAAACCATTAAGTCCAAACCTTGGTTTGACGATGAGTGCAGGGCAAAGATCGAAGAAAGTAAACGCCTCAGAGTGATCCACTTAGAAACATATGATGAAGTCAACGCAGAAAGATACGCGACAATTCGGAAAGAGACAACGAAACTTTTCAAACGCAAAAAACGCGAATGGGAGAAGACTAGGATCGAAAAAATCCTAGAAAATGCCGGAGCAAAGAATATCAGAGGCATGTATGTCGGCATAAATTCAATTAGAAATTGCCACCGAGGGAGAGCCAAATAATCCGAGACACAAACGGCTGTCTGGTGATAGAAACAAAAAATAACGTGACAAGATGGAAGCAGTACTTTGAAAACTTGCTCAATGTGCGCACCCATCAACCACAAGTAAACGCACCAGACGTACATACAGCCGAGCTTCAGATCCCAGAGCCCTCTCTCGACGAAATTGTAGACGCAATAAATCGATTGAAAAACACCAAAGCTCCCGGAGTCGACTCCATACCGGAAGAGCTTGTGAAGTATGGAGAAGAGGCAACCGCTCGAAAGATCCACCAGCTCATCAAAACAATATGGGATAAGGAAGTCAGTCCGGAAGAATGGAAAACCTCAATAGTCGTTCCCATTTTCAAAAAAGGCGACAGATCTGACTGCGAAAATTACAGAGGAATATCATTCAATACCAACCACATACAAAATACTAACAAATGTCATACTGGCGAGAATCACACCGTACGCAGAAGAAATACTGGGAGACTACCAATGCGGATTCCGTAGGAACCGGTCAACAAGCGACCAAATGTTCACAATAAGGCAATTACTGGAAAAGAAGTGGGAATACGGAGAGACGGTTCACCAACTGTTAGTTGACTTCAAAAAAGCCTACGACTCAGTCGCAAGGGAAAGACTACCATATTGTAGTTGAGCTGAGAGTCCCGAGAAAATATGCCGCCCTCATTCAAATCTGTAGGAACGGAAACAAGGGGCGAGTTAGAATGGAAAACCACCTCTCAGAACCATTTGAAATCCGGGACGGACTAAAACAGGGCGATGGCCTCTCACCATGTCTCTTTAACCTTGTCCTCGAGTATGTCAACAAAAAGGTACCAGATGACAACATGGCCCATCCCACAAGTGCTCGCATATGCGGATGACATCGCCGTTTTGGGCGATAATTTAGAACCTGTAACTAAAACCATGAAATCATCATGCAAGCGACAGAAGAGGTGGGCTTAGAAATAAATGAAGACAAAATAAAATACATGATTACGGCGAGAGCAGGTGGACCTCAAGGAACACATATAAACGTCAGGGGCAAGATAATTTAAATACCTGGGAACAATACTGACGGCCAGTAACGAAATGTCTAAGGAAATTAGCAAAAGACTACACTCCGGCAACGCTAGTTGGCATGCAGTCAGTAAACTGCGATCACAGAATATAAATCTCCGTATCTATAGAACCATAATCATGCCGATTGCTCTATACGGATGCGAAACATGGGCTCTCACAAAACGGTAACAGAACAAATTCCGCGTATTCGAGAATAAAGTTTTAAGGGGTATATTTGGCGGTAAATATGACGAGGAGTCAGGACAATGGAGGAAACTCCACAACCACGAATTGGAAGAGCTATATCGCAAACCTACAATAGTGAGAGTAATCAGGTCGTGAAGAGTAAGATGGGCCTGACACGTGGCGCGAATGGGCAACGATAGGACCGTGCATAGAATTCTTGACGGCAAACCAACGGGAAAGAGACCGACAGGGCAGCCGCGACGGAGATGGGAGGATAATGTTAGGTTTGACCTCGAGGAGATCGAATCGGGTGGACGAACGTGGAAGGAGGGCGTACGGGACAGGGAACTATAGCGTTTGGAATGATAGTGAAGAACGTGTGATTCGAACTGACGCTATGACAGTTAGAATCATAAAAAATTGAACCAATGCGTAACATATCAGGCTACTGGCCGTGCTTAGAATTCGATTTTTAAACGCAAGTATATTCCACTGATGTGAATTGTTATGATATCGCTTTGGTATACGGCTCTGATGCATTTTCTTATTCGAATTTCGTTCGTTGTTCTTCACTATTTGCTTGTGTATAGTGTGTGTATATCTGTTGGAGACGCTACACTACTCCCCCCTCAGTACCTTTGTTACGATCAGCTTCGTGTGCGAACGACGGAGCGAACGAGAGAGCATCGGAGCAGGCGAGCATGCCTGGTGCTCCATGTGGAAGTCATGATCGTATGAAGTTCTGTTTACTACAGCAAAGTGTGTGCTGTTGTACAGATCACGTCTGGGTCAGCAATTATAGCGTTTGGAATGATAGTGAAGAACGTGTGATTCGAACTGACGCTATGACAGTTAGAATCACCAAAAATTGAACCAATGCGTTACACATCAGGCTATTGGCCGTGCTTAGAATTCGATTTTTAAACGCAAGTATATTCCACTGATGTGAATTGTTATGTTATCGCTATGGTATATGGCTCTGATGCATTTTCTTATTCGATTTTCGTTCGTTGTTCTTCATTATTTGCTTGTGTATTGTGTGTGTACCTGTTAGAGATGCTACAGAACAATGGTGGAGTCGAGTCAGTGAGATCATGAACTTTCGGGTTCCTACAGGCCAATAAATAGTAGTAATAGTAAACAGTTCAAGTGTAAAATATGCGGGAATCTGGCGGAAGACAAACCAAAATTGCTAATTTGGGCCTTTTGGCACATTTGCACTGAGAGCAGCGATATTTTCTATCGACCACATCCAGATCCGTAACAGGCCCAGTCTATTTCAATTCCTTAACTAGGTTTATAACTATGAGGATGATAACACCGACCATAATGCGCCCGTAAAGCAAGTATAGTAGTAGAGTTAACAATTCTAACACGTTGTTAGGTACAGTGTAAAATGCCAAACCTTACACTGAAGAAATAACAAGTTGAATGGCATTCTAGTTTGACAGCTACAGCTACAGAGCCATCTCTTTTGTAACAAGAAATGGGTAACGAATTACTTTGTGTCAGATATGGGATAATCTGGTTTGTGGTTACCCTATCCATTTTTTTCAAAGCTATTAAGGTTGATCAAACGAATGATTGATCGACTCGAGGATGTAGTGCTTCACGAAGCCCTACTATTTTCCTTCCATACCATTTTTCCTTTCCTACCATTTTCCTCCCACATTTCATTTTCCCCTATATCATCCATCCATATCCTCAAATTGAATCCAATGTCAAACTTATTAACGTTCAATTGTCGCACATGGATTCAATTCTATCAAACAAAATTCCCAAAACATTAAATAAAACGAAATGGGTAAAACCAGATAGACGCATCATTAAAGGAAATACTCTTCACAACCATTTATACAGAATTTCCAGCCTAATGTTCGTTTTATTGAACATCTACACTTCGGGTCATTAAATACCCAATTACAGATCATCTCTCAAGAATTTTTTCTGCACAAAATTCTGATCCTTTTATTACGCCGCCGTAGCGCAGGTAAAAAAAACCTATTTCCATGTTTCCTTTAATTATCCAAAATCCATTAAAGAAAAGGATGGTGCACCGAAGTTTCATTTTTTGGCGATATTTGTTAAGTTTCAGTTTTGTGTAGAACGTCGAGAAGAATGGACATATGCTTTAAGATAAAAATATTATAAAAGAAGTAGAAACCTTTTCTTTTATTAAACAAAACTCCGTGAACGCGACTCTTCCCTCAATTCACGAGGAAGCACGGCGCGGGACGACAAGGATTCACCTTGATTAGTTGTAGACGTTAACGATATTGTATCTATATTATTATTAAGAAAGTATGTCCGGTCATACATATCGTTTTCTGCATATTTTATTTTTTTTACTTCCGTAAAGGACAATTCAGACTATTGGAACTCATGTCTAAAATTTATGATGTTGATTGGATAATAGTGCGCACGGGTCGCAATTGAAGCGCTGGTGTAATAAAAAAAAAAAGGAGTTAATGGAAATGTAGAACCGAAAACTTGTATACGTTTAAATTTTCGAAAACTGAATTTTATTTCAGCAGCTTGTGAGAATGATGCGTCGTCTAGGTACTAACTTGACTTCCACCCTTTAAAATTAGATTTACAAATTTACATCAATCAACATCAAATGGGCAAAACTTACCTTCACTATCTTCGAACGGATTTACCCGAGTGCTTATACAAATCAAACGAATCTGTTAGATAATTCGCATAATTAAGATGTCGGCACCGAGACGCCGGAATCTCTTCACAAACTTATGCAACAATCTCTTCGAGGCATGACCTTTCGGTATGTCCCATAATTTCACATTTGCGACTCGAGTTCCAACGCAATACCCGTAAATCTTCAAACCGACTAAACAAGCGAAAGATACATTTCTTCAGAAATTTCTATCCATCTGCTGGTTCATTTATGCCAGTGGGAAATGCGCCAATTTTAACAACCAACTCCAGCAACGACTGAAAGGAGTCAACTCAAATGAGCCCCGCAGTCAATCTCCATTGTTTGAGCCAAAGGCTCAGGATTGATCGATGCAACTAGAGGCCATGTGAGCTGAGGTCTTCAGTCTTCGGTCTCTGGTCGGATGACGGCAATGGAACCGTGTACCAACAAAAGCGAATCTTAAAAGGAGATTTTTATTTTAGCTTTTTTGATTGTTCCTTTTTTTTAGTTTTTGTTTTCGATCTTATTTATGATTATGCAACTTGCCGATGGTTTGACTTAGATGCTCCACACGCTAATACAGATACAGGTATGAGTACGGATCTGTTGGCATGACCAGCTGGAGTTTGTCTGAATGTCTAATCGACCAGACAGAACTTTCACCGCTAAAGTACTCCGACTGATATATCAGACCACTCTGAGGACAGACCGCGGTAAAAAGAAAAGCGAAAATCAAATCGCACGGCGTGCGCGACGGGTTATCAGATGAATGAAACGTAATGGGTATTTAAATTGATATCTGTTTATAAACATGCGGTGGTGTTAATAAGCCATCGCAGCCTAAGTGCTGAAATACGTGATCGGCGACGGAAAGTGAAGTTTAGACTAATTGATATGGAGGCAAACTAGAGGCCATTGGAAACATTTTTTTACGATGATAAGCCTACACGCAATCAAGGTGGAATAAAAGTAAGTTGAAGAAGTAGTACTTTGTAAAACAGCCCAAAAACATATAAAGATAAATTAGGAGTGCTGTTAATTTAGCAAACGTGATTCGCTCCTGTGAAACAAAGTATTAAGAAAGTAGTCACAATTAAATCTGCATTTTGCTTCGCTATCACAGGATAGAGGTACCACTCATAAATATTGGAAAATATCTCAACTCTCAAAATTCATATCGGACTGTTAAATACCGTTAAACTAGATGATAATGACCAGCTACTGGTATCTGTAGTAGCCGTAGTAATGCGTCATTATAAATCGGATGAAATACACGGATAGTTAAGCAAGAAACCAATCAAAGACCTAACAAACAACCTATGCGCATCCACAATTTCCTGACATTAATTATAGGCTATAAAACTTACTATAATTTTGAAGTAATAACATGTCAGTTTATAGTCCAACCACCTCAGTGGTGTAGCGTAGGCATTGGTATAAGAGTCTGTCCGCTTGACTTACCTGTAGCATAGTTGTGGTCCACCTATAGGCGGAATATATGTAAGTTAAAATTTTATTGAGGCGGATTTGAGAAAATTCTGAAGACGTGAACAGAACATTACATATGCTCGAAAAGACAGAAAGACATATTACTACTTCATTGACATCGCTGAGAATGTAGCTACGTCATACACTATTACGAAGATATAAGCGTATCTTAACGGTATCCTCCTTAACTCAAGTCTTTTAAAGGTACTTAACTCAAGTCTTTTAAAGGTAAGTATATATTTTTTTATACAAAACGGATTTTGGAGTACCATTAAGTGTCAGAGCACAGGGGGAGCGGAATCAGAGGAAGTGGATAAGAAAAGGAGGTATCGATGTACATCGGTCTTAAATGCCTGGACATTACAACGACGGGTAAACACATGATCAGGTAGAGTATTCTGCATTCGTGTGGTTCGGCTAAAGAATGACCCTGTATGTTTGTTTGTGCGCGTGAAGTTGACTTTCAAGGTGAACTGATGCGCATTCTTAGATTGACAGGTATCGCGGGAAAATGTCTGAGGAGGCGGAACACATTCAGCTAGTTCTGTTGAGCAACGACTGTGATAATAACTATAGAAGACAGATAGGCAAGATACGTTGCGCCTATGTTCTTATGACGGGATTGATCGATTTGCAGCTGGGTCCCCAATAAGTTTCACTGCTCGTTTTTGCATCCTATCGAGCACGTGTAGTGCAGTTTTGAATGCGCGTGACGAAATATAGGAGTTGCACTCCATTTTGGGACGAATATACACCTTGTAAATAGTGACCAGGTTGGATGGAGTGAAGCATCTTTTGCATCTCTTAAGAAACCCCATACATTTGGCCGCACTTTTCGCAGCTTCAAATATGTGGTCATTCCAATTGAGGGTCGAATTAATTCGAGTGCCGAGGATTGATAGTTCCTTGGCCTCGTCGATGCAAGTGCCGTTCATCGACAGTATATTTAGTGTGTGGTTCGCCTTTGACGACAAGAAGCAGCACTGAGGTTTTTGGGCATTGAATTCTACTCGGTTAGATTATACCCACTGATATATCTTGTTGAGATCGGAATTCTATGAATCAAGCAGAAGTTTCTGGTTGGAAAGTTTGGCCGGGAATGTTCGTATGCGTATGAGAAACTTAATGCGCTATCATCAGCAAACAAGTGAATTGAGTTTTGGGTAATTGACAAGAAATCATTTCTAAAGATGAGGAAGAGAGAGTATCGAACCCTGGGGATGGAACCCAGGTTGGATGAAGTGAAGTATCTTTTGCATCTCCTAAGGAAACCCATACATTTGGCCGCACTTTTCGCTTCAAAAATGTGGTCGCTCCAATTAAGAGTGGAATTAATTCGATTGCCGAGGATTGATAGTTCCTTGGCTTCGTCGATACACGTGCCGGTCATCGACTACACTCTCCCACATGTAATAGAAACTTCTGGGCATTTGCGAAGAACGTCCAAAACTCGGTCTCCTCATCCATTCCTTCGCTCATAGTCGATGACAGACCAGTCACCAGTGCAATAGAGAAAGCGAAACTACTATATTGGCCGGCGAACTTTTTCCCCCATCAATAATATACCAGCAGCTGCATTCAATTAGCGCAATCGACGCTAGAGCCTATTTCCCTAACTCACACCATGAGTAAACAAAAGACCGCTGTCCTTCATCAGGCATTCCGGCGATATGCAAATAATTCAATACCTACTCTTACTAGCTATGCCATAAACAACAAAGATCCCATTAGCAGCCGACGATTTCGGGTTTATTTGCTTTGCCGAAATCGTATCCAATGAATGCACCTTATGCCCTTTCTTTGTTCTAGGTTCGTTATCATCCATGAAAGAACTATGCCCACACACCATTGCACTGAAGGAGTGCATTTCCTACAGCGGCCGCACCCTTAAGAGAAACGTTTTTCTCTCTCTTCCCGTTTTTCTTAGCCCTTACCTAGGATGGAATTCATGTCAGAGTTCCATTCTCGGCGAGTCCTATTGCAACCACCGTTCAGCCGGCTGCGGAGATGCGTTTATAAACGGGTTGTTTGTGAAGTGCTGGTTGACTTGATAGTTCGTCTCACATTTAAAACGGTAGTGAAGACTAAAGTGTTCGGAATTAAATTAACTGCAAGCGCACTTTTTTCTTTTAATAATTAAATAAATGACATCCAACCGTGTAATTTTTAAGTGAAATAAAATAAAAATCCATTACAATCAATAGACTAACCTCGTGTTTGAAATTACTATTTGTCGCGCAGTTTTGCACAAGTTGGTGGACGGTATTTTGGTTTTCCTTCGGTGGAACCTTTAGTGACGGCGGAGACGAAGTAGAACCCCGTGTCGTACGCCGGCACACGACTTCGTACCCCACAATCCCCATTGATATATCTTGTTGAGGTCGGAATTCAGTGTATTAAGCATAACCTGCCGATTGGTATTGACATTCGAAGATATTGGCGGGGAATGTTCATATGAGTATGAGAAACTCAATGTGCTATCATCGGCAAACGAGTGGATTGGGTTGTGGATAATGGACAAGAGATCATTTATAAAGATGAGGAAGGGGGTAGATGAGAGTACAGAACCTTGGGGGACTCCTGCATTAATTTGATGGGAAGCAGATTTAACACCATCAAGAACCACTTGTATTGACCGGCCAGAAAAATAGTCTATTATCCATTGGATCAGGGAATTGTCCACTCCATATGAATGTAATTTTGATAAAAGGGCTGGATTCCAAACTTTGCCGAAGGCTTTCGAGATATCCAGTGCAACAACCTTGCTTTCTCCGAAGTAGCGGACGGAATGGCTTCACTTTTCGGAAAGGTACCCCATCAAGTCTCCTATGGACCTGTTATTACGAAAGCCATATTGGCGGTCATTGAGGAGGTCATTTGATTGCAGATATTTAGAAAGTTGACGGTTAATCAGTGATTCCATTACCTTCGAGAGAATAGAAGTTCGTGCTTCCCTTTTTGGGAATTGGCTGAATGTTCGCTGACTTCCATCTATTTGGGAAACGACCAGTAGAATGAGACAAATGGAAGAGTTTCCGCAGTGGTTTAGAGACTGAAGAGGAACATCTCTTCAAGAGGATTGGGGGAATGCCATCCGAACCAGCGGCTTTGTGTGCGTTTAGCTCTTTGAGCGCGAGGGGCAACAGTACGCGTTCGTAGGCGAATCTGGCTTATGGTGTGCTGATTATGCTCAAGTTGAGATAGAACTGATGTAGTATCAGGCAGCGTTGAGTTGGGTTCAAAATGTGCACGAAGTAGATTCGCCTTCTCTATTGCAGTGGTGACTGGTTTGTCATCGACTATTAGCGATGGAATGGATGAAGAGACTGAGTATGAATTGTTAACTCTACTACTGCACTTGCTTTACGGGCACATTATGGTCGGTGTTATCATCCTTATAGTTATAAACCTAGTTAAGTAATTGAAATAGACTGGGCCTGTTACGGATCTGGATGTGGTCAATAGAAAATATCGCTGCTCTCAGTGCAAATGTGCCAAAAGACCCAAATTAGCGATTCCCCAATCTTCTCACACCTTGGGTCTGTCTTCCGCCAGATTCCCGCATATTTTACACTTGAACTATTTACTATTACTACTATTTATTAGCCTGTAGGAACCCGGAAGTTCATGACCTCACTGACTCCACTGCGCCATTGTTCCCTGTCCCGTGCGCTCTATTTCCACGTTCAACCATCCGATCCGATCTCCCCGAGGTCAAACCTAACATTATCCTCCCATCTCCGTCGCGGCCCCCCTTTCGGCCTCTTTCCCTTTGGTTTACCCTCAAGAATTCTACGTACGGTCCTATCGTTGCCCATTCGCGCAACGTGTCCGGCCCATCTTAAACTTCGCGACTTGATTACTCGCACTATTGTAGGTTTGCGGGATAGCTCTTCCAATTCCTGGTTGTCGAGTTTCCTTCATTGGCCTGCCTCCTCGTCATATTTGCCGCAAAAGATACCCCTTAGAACTTTATTCTCGAATACGCGGAATTTGTTTTCTTCCCGTTTTGTGAGAGCCCATGTTACGCATCCGTATAGAACAATCGCCATGATTATGGTTCTATAAACACGGAGCTTTATATTCTGTGATAGCAGTTTGGATTTCAGCAGTTTACTGACCGCGTGCTAACTAACGTTGCCGGAATGCAGTCTTTTGTTAATGTCCCTCGGCATTTTCTTACTGGCCGTCAGTATTGTTCCCAGATAATTATATTCTTTGACTGCTTCAAATATCTTGCCTTTGACGGTTATGTGTGTTTCCTCAGGTACATCTTCTCTCACCGTAATCATATATTTTGTTTTTGTCTTCATTATTTGTTTTTGTCTTCATTATTTGTTGTTCTCTTCTATTTACTGCCGCTTGCATGAAGGTTTCACTGTGTTTACACACAGTTTCTAGATTAGCCCCCAAAACGACAATGCCATCCACATATGCGAGCAATTGTGTGAGCCGCCTTGTACCTTTCGGACGACATACTCAAGCACAAGATTAAAAAGACATGGCGAGAGGACATCCCCCTGTTTTAGTCGCGGATTTCAAATGAGGATCAGATCCCTTCACATATCTCCTCTAGGGTCTCGTAGAACGTGTCTTTCGTTTCTTCGTCGCTAGATTCTATTGGGGCGTGTAGATTCATAACTACATAATTATACCATCCATCCTGTATTTTTAGCACCGACATCCGGTCATTCATAAATTTCACATGTTTTACATAGGGCGTAACCTCATTGCTTAAGATGAAGTCTGTTCCGAGGTTATGTGTATCGGTATCTCCACCCGTCAGTGTGACCCCGTTGGTTTTGATTACTTGCTGTGGGAGTCGGTCTTCCTGAAGCGTGAAGATGTCCACTTTATATTGTTTCGCGATTTCTACGACCATCTGTATCGCGTTATATAAAACGTTCGAACACTACACATGCCGATGCAACTTTTTCCGTTTTTCCCCACGTCTCCTTTTTGCCGAGTCGGTGTTTTCTTGATGATTTGTTTCCTTATGGTGGTATCAGCTCATCACACCTACGCGTACAGGGTTTTTCATGGGATGGTTTTGTGTATATTGATTATTCATTTTTGTTCCCACGAATCTTTGGCTTTCAAATAGTCCGTCACATTAGAGCCCCACTTCGATATGGTAAGGTCTACTTACTACTCTGAATCGACACCGTGTCAGAGAGGCACCGTTATAATACAGTCGGTATACCACTGGCTGCAAACCATCCAATGGGAATGTGACACGTAACACCCTGGATTAGGGGTGGTAGATCTTTGTGTGTTACACCTCGCTAGACTGTCTGACATGGGTGACCCTACTGGAATCGTATGCTTCCGTCAGCATAGCCTGAGTGAATAATTGTAGTTTAAGCCCCCACACCACGTCAAAGTTTATACCAAGCCCTCGGATCTGTATCCGGTTAATTACGGGGTGCCTCAAGTATCTGGTTTGGGTCCAACCTTGTTTTTGCTTCACATAAATGAATTGTTGCAGTCAATGGGTAACAAAGTGTTCAGTTTTGGGGATGATAGTACACTTGTTTCCTGTTTTTTGATTGATCGGCCGATTAATGCATCAGCTTATATGTAGCCAGATCGGCTCTGTAAATCGGGATCTGTATAAGTTCCTGCAGTGGGAAAAGGCCAATCTCGTCGACTTTAATGCAACGAATAGACAATATAATGGAAAAATGGATCATCGGTTCCACAGCTGATGAAGAAGGGTCCGGCCCTTGTATCTTGGGAACGTATAAGTCACGATCTGTGGGAATGTATCGTGGCATAAACACGCATCGAGCATCGCCAAGTCCGCTTCTAGAAAACTAAATTATATTTTTGGAGCCGAGAAATCTTTTACTCCAGCCTAACATCTTCTCCTGTATAAATTCCCAGTAAGACACACGCTCGAATATTGGTCTCATGTTTGGAGCTCTGCTCCTAAACATACCCTCGACCTACTTGAGAGCGTACAGAGACGAGCGATCTGCCTGATCGGGGATACGCTGACGTCGGGACTACAGTCAATATCGCATCGAAGGCGTGTAGCGGGCCTGTGTCTGTTTCACAGACATTATCACGGGTACTGTGTTTCGGAGATTCGTGGTATTGTTCCGCGTAATTCTACAAGACGATTTGACGGATTGCACCAATTTGTGGTTCTTCTCCCGAAGGCGCGAACATCTGTGCATCAAAACTCGTCCCGCTATCGAGTAGGAAAGCTGTGTCCTGTCTCTTGCCATCAAAGGCGAACCCTAAAGTAAATACACTGTCAATTAACGGCACTTGCATCGACGAAGCCAAGGAAACTTATTGCGAACCAGCTGTGAATCAATCAATTCTGTCGTTAAAACATAGTATCGTGCCTATCTCTTTTCTATAGGCATTATCACGGTCGTTGCTCAACTGAACTTGCTCAATGTGTTCCGCCTCCTCAGAGATTTTCCCGCGATACTCGTCAATCTGAGAAAGCGCATCAATTCACGTTGAAAGTAAACTTTATGTGCACAAATAAATATAGAGGTTCATTTGTGGGGGTTCTTTTAAAAGCTTACCCGAAGGACCCCCATAATTACAACCCAACTCCTATTGTTTTTTGCGAATGCAATTGCATTAGCACCTACAAAGCTACAAGCATTAAGGTTGTTTAATGCATAACCTTAAAGTCTCTGTAAAAAGAATTCTTTCATTCCTGGGTTCAAATACATTTCCTAAATTCCCTGAAAGAATTCTTTAATGCACATTCAAAATCGCTGACGAGAATTTTCCCCACAAGGGCATTCTCCATGCATCAACGCATCGTCAAAATTTCCCTAAAAGGATTCTCAAGCATTCATGATTCATATGCATTTTCCGAGAAGATTTTCTTAAAGATCAAGCATCATATTCCTGAAAGGAAACAATTCGTTCACTCATAACGTAACCATTATAATCAGCGAATATTATCTTCGCGTCGGTTATTCCCATCCTCGCATATGCAACAACAATTGCCTTTTCATGCACATTGCTTGGCGACTTGTTTATCTAACGACGTAAAGCAACTCCAAGCAGCTTGTTGACGCAGCTGCAAACAATCAGTGCAATAGCCGCTAAGACCGAATTCTTCAACATGCATCATGTGCGCAAACAATAGAATTCGGTTCTTCTTCAGGCATTCTGGCGATACGATAAACAATCCAAATTGTTTGGAGTATCCCAAATGCATACACTCCTAATAAGTTGCAGCGTATTTATTTAGTTGAACCTCATTATCCACGATGCCCTTGGTCCTTTCAATTTTTCGGTTTCCTTTCCCATTGACCTTCGCGTATGGGTGGACAATGTGATATGCACGATCACACATACACACCATTGCATACAGAGATGGCCATCCATTGGTCACTGGCAATTAAGGAAAGATTGCATTTCCTTGGTGGCCACACCCTAAAGAGAAATTTTGCTCTCTCTTTATCCGATCTCACCATTGAACTGAGGGTTCTCCCTCAATGAGTCGTTTTCCACCACCCGACCGAGCCGGTCGGGTCTTCACTCTGCCCGAGTAGCGCTGCGGGGCGCGAAATTCAACCGCGAGTCGAGTTTCTTGTCACTTAGTACATTTAATTGCGAAAAGTCTAATTGAGTCGGATTAAGTAAATATCAAATATATTCAATTAAAAATAATTTTTCTTGTGGCCCCTGTTTAAATGCAATAGTGAAAATTGTGAAAAAAGACAAACAATTAAAGTAATAAAAAGGCGGTGAACACCAATCAATCCGTGGGTTTCATTTCGTTTCCTGCGCTGTGGAATCAGTGTTTATATTGTGCTTTCTTTTTAGCTGGTGACCGTCCTTTAGTATTCAGAGGAACAATCGGTGGGCGACAGTTGATTATTTACAGCGGTATTATGATGGGTAAAGAAGGAAATCCAGTGCAGTACGCCGCACACCAATACTTCTTCCCCACACATTCTTTAGCTGAACCAAACGAATTTGGAATGCTCTACCTGATCATGTGTTTCCTCGTCGTTGTAATATCCAGGCATTTAAGACCAATGTACATCGATACCTCCTTTCCTTATCCACTTCCTCTCCTTTCGCTCACACTGTGCTCTGACATTTGGGGGTAGTTTAAAATCCCCTTTTTTACGCGTGTTGGTGTAAAAAAAACTGCCTCCTAAACCATTCTACCTACTAATCCTAAGCGGCGCTTTCTACACTTTCCTCTCTAACATATCCCCACCTCCCGCCCCCACGCTTGCCATCATAATATGTCCTGTGTACCTTAGGTTAAGCTTAGTTAAGTTAGTTCTTACGTTTTTTAGTTTGTAAAGTTACATATACTTTAGCTTTTAAGTATTTTTATTGCATGAATTCAGCCAGTAATTACGGTGGTAACCCCACTAAACGAAACTAAACTAGCAAACCCAACAAACACACAGCAAAACCCTCCTGTCAATCCTGGCTTGGCAACCGTTGGCGCCGGCTCAGCGCTATTCGACCACGATCGTTTCCGCTTGAGGTTGTAAATGACCAATCACCATCATTTCAGAAATGGGTCAATGGGTTTGTTGGGATTCAGCATCGATCCGCAGATGAAAATTCAGACCATGAGTTTTTTTACGTTAACTCGTGCGGCAACCATACATCCTGCTTCTTTTTGATTCCACCCTTGTTCAAGTTGTTCCCAGCAGTTTTTTTGTGCAATATTTAGCTATCGAAACAGTGCTTACATGACGGTTGGACTCGACGATTTGCATGAGTTTATCTGTATCCCCGAGAAGTGGCTTTCCAGAGGACGGTGCACATTTGACATCAAAATTACCGGAACGGAATCGACGAAAACAAAAGTGCTCATGATTGACTGTTACAGTATCAAGACTGTGGCGGTTCCGCCAAACCCCACGGCCCACTTATCTGAAAAACCCCCATAACTGCTACCCAACTTCTTTAAGTTCGCTAATGCAATCACATTAGCACCTTAAACGCTTTACGCATTAGATAGAGCAGTTTATAATTATAAAGGCCCTTAGAAGAGAATTCTTACCTTTCATGCATCTCTTCGCCCTATAAGAATTCCTTCCTAACTTATCATAAATTCCCTGAAAGAAAATTCATCGGTTTACATATAATACAACCGCATAATCAGGGAATCTTACCCTTGAGTTGGCTTATCCCAGCCTCAACATGTGTACAATAAAAACTACCTACATACACATTGGCTGGCGACCACTTTAACCAACGATAAACAGTCCAACGCAGCTGCATGTAATTAGCACCACAGACGTTGAGACTAGTTCCCTGTAAATAAGATAGAATCAATTAGCACCATGTGCAAGGGCATTGCGGCTATCGTTACAGCTGCAATGCATAGCTTGTACAATGATCTCTTTGCCATCCCATATTTCTGGATCTGTTTCTCATGACTAGCGGCATTGAACAAACAGAAACCCCAATTAGCACCCAATGAGATTCGTCGTGTTTGCTTAGCCGAACTCACATCTCATGGATGCACATTTTCCCTTTCTTTGTTTTAGATTCGTTCCCATGGCTTTGATCCATAAAAGAACCAATGTACACACATACATGTGTACCGTGACGATCTTCTCTATGAGATCTTTTTGGTTATCCCAAAGAGAGACTTTATGTCTCTCTTGGAATAGGAAAATGCACCCCTTAATTAAGAGAGCCAGTTTCACTGGCCGAATTTCTTTTGACAACGAATGAATATCGTTGAGTCTTATTACATCCGCCGACCACCGTGGTCGCGCCACCCCCGCTCTCCGTCGCGCGGCGGAGAAGCGTAGATTTACTGGAGTCGTGTCAAGAAAGAAGTGTTTCACCAGTATAAAATTTATAAAAATCAATTTAATATTAAATATAAGCTCTAAGTGAAATATAAGAACCTTTTCTAATATGGTGGTGCCGATCGTTTAATGTGGACAACAAATGTAGCGCCGTTTTGATCTTTCGGTTCGGCGTATTACCCGGAGGAAGTTTTATGATGGAGAAGGAAAATGAATGGAGTGTCCGTGTTTGGCACAAATACAGGACCACAAATACTATTCACATTTTCCGCCACCTGGTTTCCGTTTTTGCTTTTCTCGAAGAAAAATTGTAAGATATGTCGTATTTTCTCTTTTCTGGTGTTCATATTTGACGAACGTTCCAACAAAACTTAGTCAAGCAATCACAAAATTGTCTGAACATTTTTTTTTCTAACGCCATCTAGCGTAACCCGATCGCACTTCTTCAATGCGAGGTACAGATTACTAAAGTCGTCTATGGGGAAAATAATGGATTTCTTTTTATTACACCTATTCTAATTTTTCGTCTAAAGTAAACATCATCATCATCATCACCGGCACTACAACCGGGATGCGATCTTGGCCTTATTTAGCAAGAGTCTCCCCCGGTATCCGCTCCATATCTGAGACATGTTAAATTGTCCATAATAATTTGTTTTTCCGGGCAAGGTTATTGGCCTCGCGCCATTTAAAGTAACCATACTAAATCTTAATACATAGATTAAAATCAATTAAAACAAAAATATGTCCGATAAATTCAATTCTGTGGTTAATAATAAAATTGATAACAGAAAAAAAAAACAAAAAAAATATACATAATTCAAAATATATAAATCAAAACCATTTAAAAAAATATTCAGGCTGGTGTTCAATTGTATGTAACTTTTATGAATAAATGTGTTCTTTCATATACACAAAAAACAACAAAGCAATGAGATTAAAAGCGGAATTTTAAAAACCATTTCAACATATTTCTATAAAATATTTCATAAATAAATTGACTTACCTCATCAAGAACTTCTTCTAATGCAAGACCGTGTGTAGCATTTGGCTCACTTCGTACCGTCCACATTCGCAACGAACCCGGACCGTTTTTGAAAAGACCTTCGGTAGGCCTTAATGTAAGATTCATATATTCACCGAACGCATTAAAGGACACATTGTGTTCCTTAATCGCTGTTACATCTACAGTTCTTAACTTCTCGCTATAACTAAGAGCACTAATGCTATTGTCAACGCCTCCACCGGCGTGGGCTTGACCGCGATCGTAAGCGCGCAATTTAAGTTCACTGTAGTACGGATTCTTGCTGAGATCTTTTTTAACGTGATGAGCATCCTTTGAGGATGCTGCACTGAATGCATCCTCCATTGGCAGATCTTTGCTGGAGATGCTGCGACGGTGTCGTAACAAATCACCATTATGTTCTGTGGTCAGGTGGTTGAGTTCAACTAATTGGTAGTTAGGAACTGAATCTATGTTGTCGACGTGAAAGACAGATTGCAGCTGGTGTGGAGTCATTTGTCTGTGAATCTGTAAAGAAGAGATGAAATAAATTTGTAAAATAAAACATAAATTGATTTTCTTTCTATTTAAAGTTCCCATAATTAACTTTTAATTAATATTAGGGACAAAGATTGGTTGGTTCTTTATTTATAAAATTTCCAAGTAGGGCGTTGATTGGAACAAAATAAACATGAATATTTTCTTTTTCTTAATACTAGGATATCAAAGGATCATTTGAAGTGTAGAAAGGCCGCAAAGAGTAACGCCAGTGTGGCATTTTCAAGAAATCCTTGTTTTTTTTTCTTTTGTTGGAGTTAAAAGATATTTTGGGTCTGCTTGGTAAAATTCCACCTTGTATGGAAACGACTACTACGAGCTAACTGAGTTTTGTATAAGGTGGGTTGTGGGGTTTTTCAGGGCCTGAAGAGCCACACATCGCCCCCAACCTCATATAACTGCAAATATCTGCAAATCTCTGCAAACAACTTACCAGCATGAGAGCATCCCTCACCTGAAAACATAAACCCACGGCAAGGATTACTACCTTGCCATGGCAACAAAAACTTTCGCCCCGAGGCATGCTTGCACCCAGTGCATCATGTCCTATTACCTCACGGTTACCTTTTCACGTAACCGACATCGAATTCACACTTACACATGCATGACATGTTCATCCGAACATGGCTGAGAAGCATTTTTCCTAAACCATATTCGTGTCCCCTGATCGGGACCAATGTCCATTGCCAACCATTAGGAAAACTTCCACAGTCCCCTTATCGACAGTCATGTTAATCATGCTCTCAAAAATCTTTCTGTGTTTGCTTTTCTCAAGCAATCAGCGATCCCACGTTCATGTCATGCAAATCGATGCCTATACAGCTGCAAGCAATTATCTCGAAACGGCTGCATAGGCAATCCTAATGTATTTTCATTGGGTTGTCCAAACAATCCGCATTTTAGAGCTTGCCCTTTTTGATACCATTACGGTATACACAAACGTTTCGGATTATACACGCTTATGTTTAAACTGTACATCATCAACGATACGGTGGTCGCGCATTTAATTGTAAGGCGCCTTGTGGGTGGCCTCCAACAGCCACCAACCAAGGTCGCCATTTAAACTAATATTGCCCACCGATACCTTCGCGCAATCGGCTGGCACCCCTTTAACAAGTCGCCTAACCATCCGGGATGCTAAACTGAATATCGCTTTTACTGTCGATACCGGCGCCGATATCTCAGTCCGCCCGCAACCGTGTGCCCGCCACACTTAAACTGTCAGCTGCGAATAATTCACCGATACTTACGTACGGTCGAAAAAAGCTAACACTTCAACTGGGTCTTCGACGTCCGATCACTTGGCGTTTCGTCATTGCGGATGTTAATGAACCCCTAATAGGTTCCGACCTATTAGGCGCACAAAACCTGTTCGTCGATACGACCCATAACAGGCTGGTGGCTCCAACCGCACCCCCTTTCCCATGTCGTCATCTTCAGCGGTAACATCTAGGGCCACAAAGTGCACCGACCCGATACAGACCATGGTACAAGAATTTGCCAGTACAACAATTCTTCTACCTAATCAGCGCCGACACAATGCGACCGTGTTTCATCATATAGAAACACGTGGTCCCCCGGTTAGCCAGCGCACACGCCGACTGGCTCCCGAAAAATTACGCGCGGCTCATCTCATGATCGAACTTGGTATCTGCCAACCGTTGGACAGCCCCTGGGTAAGTCCACTCCACTTAGTGAAGAAACGTTCCGGTGAGTGGCGCCCATGTGGTGATTACAGGCTGTTGAACGCAGCAACTGTCCCGGACAGATACCCAATTGCACACCTCTACGATTTTTCGTACAAGTTACGAGGGTGCAATGTCTTCACTACCCTGGATCTCACCAGGGCTTACCATCAAATTCCGGTGGCACCAGAAGACATCCCCAAGACCGCAGTCATTACACCTTTCGGACTCTTCGAGTTCAAAGTGATGACTTTCGGCCTCAGGAATGCCGCACAGACATTCCAGCGATATATCGACACGGCTTTACGTGGTCTTAATTGCTGCCATGCTTATCTGATGATATTCTCATCGCCTCCAAAGACCACGCCGAACATAAGCGCCACTTACGTCAGGTCCTAGAGCGCCTCCGTGAATTCGGTCTTGTCATCAACCCAGATAAGTGTCAATACGCCAAGGAGTAAATCACCTATCTGGGTTACGTCGTTGACAACCAGGGCATTCGTCCACTGCCAGTCCGTGTGCAGGCCCTCATGAAGTATCCACGTCCTACTAACGTAAGTGAGCTCCGTCGATTCCTGGGCATGCTCAACTTCTATCGTCCGACGCTGAAGAACGCTGCCCAGATTCAAGCTCTCCTAAATGAATTTTTGAAAGGAGCTAAGCGCAATGATAAGCGCCCCATCACCTGGACAGAAATCTCTGATCGAGCATTCCAACTGACCAAAGAACAATTGGCAAACGCCACCTTACTTCGATACCCCCTTGAGGGAGCGGCACTGCCCATCCAATGCGACGCATCGGATACCGCAATCAGAGCCGTCCTTGAAGAGGACATCGAAGGCCGACCGGAACCACGCAGTTTCTTTTCAAGGAAGCTGAGACCCACTGAGCGACGTTACAGCGCCTTCGACCGTGAATTACTCGCGATCTACAGCACTGTTAAATACTTCCGTCATATGATAGTAGGACGTTCGCTCTCTATTTTAACAGACCACAAGCCGCTGGTCTACGCGTTTCGGAAGAAGTCGGGAAATGCCTCTCCCCGACAAGAGCGTCAATTAGACCTCGTTGGGCAATATACTACGGAGATCAAGCACATCTCCGGTAAACAGAACGTTACGGCGGACGCCCATTCTCGAATCGATACGATTAACTTGCGCACCGCCTTGAACAACACCGACCTTGCCCTGGCTCAACAGGAGGATGAACAGCTCAACTACCTCTTAACGGCGGAAACGGCACTACAGCTAAAAAACATTGCTTTTCGCGACCCTTTGGGCGAAATTTGGTGTGATGTCTCCACTGGAACCGCTCGACCTTACATTCCCGAGAAACTTCGTAAGGGCGTGTTCCAGGTTTACCACAACCCAGCCCACCCCAGCGGCCGAGCAACAGCCGCTGCTGTCCGTCGCAAATTCATTTGGCCCCGGATGAACAAAGATCTCACCGGTTGGGCCCGTGCTTGTCTCCAGTGCCAACGCTGCAAAATAGCGCAACATAATGTACTGGAGCCAGCACAATTTAAGCTTCACACGGCACGCTTCGCCCATGTCCATATAGACATAGTGGGACCGCTTACTCCATCAAGAGGATTTTCTTATATCCTCACTATGATAGATCACTGCACGCGATGACCAGAGGCGACACCTCTCTGGGTAGTTACTGCCGAATCAGTCGCCAAGGCCTTCTATTCAACTTGGGGTACACGTTTTGGTGTACCAACTACCTTAACTTCGGACCGAGGCCCACAATTTGAGGCGACAATTTTCAGGCAGCTAACAAATCTCCTTGGCTGCCAAAGGAGTCGTAACACCGCCTACCACCCACAATCCAACGGGATGATAGAGCGCTGGCATAGATCCCTCAAGGCCTCACTCATGTGTCATAACGACACCCAATGGTTCGACGCCCTTCCCTGAGGAAGAGTATTAAAGAGGACCTAGGTGCTTCGGCAGCAGAGCTTACCTACGTTACCAACCTCCTCCTTCCAGGAGAACTTTTCCTGGACGGCGAAACACCGCGTGACCAACTTCACGAATTGAAACGTCTCCGTGGCCTGCTACGTAAGGTTAGGGCAACCCCAGTAACCAGGCACGGCTCCAAAAAACTTTTCGTCCACCCTGAACTGCACAGCTGCACGCACGTCTTTGTCAGGGTGGATAGGGTCAAAAAACCCGTCGACCCACCTTATGATGGCCCATTCAAAGTCCTCCGCCGCATCAGCGACCGCGCCTTCGAGATCGATATCAGAGGCAAACGATCCACGGTCAGCGTCGAGAGACTTAAGCCCTGCTTTCTGGAGACTTCCGCTCCAGAACAGCCCCCGTTATCAGACTTCACTATCGCCCAGCCGGCACAATCTCCCCGCAATCGCGCCTGAGCGCGCGCCCACACGCAACTAACCTCCCCTCATCCTTCCTTACCTATTTCGTGACTACGTCACTGGGGAGGGAGTGGTGTCATGTTTTTCAGGGCCCGAAGAGCCACATATCGGCCCCAACCTCATATAACTGCAAATATCTGCAAATCTCTGCAAACAACTTACCAGCATGAGAGCATCCCTCACCTGAAAACATAAACGCACGGTAAGGATTACTACCTTGCCGTGGCAACAAAAACTTTCGCCCCGAGGCATGCTTGCACCCGGTGCATCATGTCCTATTACCTCACGGTTACCTTTTCACGTAACCGACATCGAATTCGCACTTACACATGCATGACATGTTCACCCGAACATGGCTGAGAAGCATTTTTCCTAAACCATATCCGTGTCCCCTGATCGGGACCAATGTCCATTGCCAACCATTAGGAAAACTTCCACAGTCCCCTTATCGACATTCAGGTCAATCATGCTCTCAAAAATCTTTCTGTGTTTGCTTTTCTCAAGCAATCACCGATCCCACGTTCACATCAAGCAAATCGATGCCTATACAGCTTCAACCAATTATCTCGAAACGGCTGCATAGGCAATCCTAGTGTATTTTTATTGGCTTGTCCAAACAATCCGCATTTTAGAGCTTGCCCTTTTTGATACCATTACGGTATACACAAACGTTTCGGTTTATACACGCTTATGTTTAAACAGCTGTATATTTTCTTCGGTACGTGTTTCAATGCGCGTTTCGTTTGTCCTTCCTTCCAATAGGAAGAAATTCGTTCCAATCGAGACGATATTGTGCAAGAACTTTCCAATGGGACGCGGAGCGGCTTTCATTGTCCACAGCATGACGAAAGGGATGTTTTTCCTGCGATGGTGTGCGGCGGAAACTCACCGCAATCACCAGAGGCTGGGTCAGCGTCGCCATCTCTCTGAGTCAGATTATCCTTTGTCGCGAGCACTTGTGCTTCGAGTTAAAAATTTATCCGCCGTGGAGTAAGGTTGTGAGTGATTTCGTCCGTTGTAAAGTCCAGCAAAGTCCGCGTCATAATATAGATTTCTATTAAGTGAATATATGTTAATCTGTTAACTTCCGGTTCTCGGTAATCAAAGGATTTATTACACCTTTTTTTCCCATTCGGAACTTGTCCGAAAGTGAATTCAAAAAGCCTTAAAGAAAAATCGAACAATGACTACGTGTGTTACCTCCAGGTGGATTCCGAGATAGAGATCGGTGGTGATTACTTAAAGGACTAACCATTGTACGCAATATTCAGTGTAAATAAAAGGAAGTATTACGACGAGTAATACTGAGTTTTTCCTTTATGTATGTTGTGTTCTCCCGGTGATTAATTCGCTCAGTAATCGCTCATCAATCGGTTGTGCAGCAGAGAGTGGGAAGTCTAGTGAACCCTGTGTCCTTGCCGACGCCTTGACTAGACTTAAAACCCCACAGGGTCATACATTTTTGCAAATGGCAACACTTGATTTCTTAAAAACCGTTAGAGGGAGGGGCGCGCGAATAGGGATGAATTGTGCGTCGCTTCATGCAATTTCAGTCACGATGGAGCCCTTCACGGGACAACAGCGTGCTTTTTGTGTAAATTAAAAAAAAAATAAAAACAACGATTCCTACGTTACTGTACGACGCTCATTAGAATTGAATACGGATTAAAAAGTTCGAGCAAACGGAATCGACAACGAATATTAAACAAACAGGTTGGCCACGTTTAAGAAGAAACGATGAGAACATTCGGGAGGTTGAAATTTCCGTATCTCGCAGCATTCGTCAGCTGTTTTCCAAAGTTTGAGTAGATTGCAGGAGTGCCGACGTAATTTAAAAAAAAATTCAATAAACGTTTATTACGTTAAATAAATGATCAACAAAATAACATTTGTAGTTTTATTACTATTCATGTTTCAAACGTGCAAAAATTTATGGCCTACGCTTTATTTCCCTATTTGAATTCCTTATGACAAAATCATGGATATGATTTCGATCGCATCGGTTACAATACATAACACCGACATGAAACTGTTGTGGATCCGCCCTAAGCTGCGTGCTCTATGCGATTGTAGCGCCGGACCGTGCGTTACGAGTAAAAGGCAAATGAATTCACGCCTTAATGCGCTCGCTCTACTTCTGACAGATATACCAGACCGAGCGCGCCATTTGCTAGATGCGTCTCTTCTCATATTGCCGCGTCAGACTAATACATATTTGTTAAAACCAAGTTCACGAGTGCTTCGTTGAATAAATAATATCTTTCGTACGAGTGTAGTGCTCCAAAAAGCCCTACCACCTTTTTCCCCCATTCTTACATCCAAATCCTAGCTATTTTACCCTAAAACCCAAAATCTTATCAAAACCCGAAAAAACCCAAACATGATTCAAAATTCGCAATAAACGAATCAAACATTCGTTTATAGCCTAACATTTGCCCCCACGGCATAATTATAACCAAAAACCTAAATTAAAATGAAAATTCACAATAAACGAATCTAATATTCGTTTACGTTTCACATTCCCCCACGACATCAACGAAAACCTAAATTCAGAGATCATTATCTCTATCTGAAAATTTTCCATTGAGGAAAACAAACAAAACACCAAAAGCAGATACATTCCCACATCTGCGCAATAGTTTCGTAAGAATTCAAGAAATTGAATTCTTATCTTATGTAAACAAAACATCTCACTCGAAATATCCAAAAATCGAGATTGTTGTACGAAAATGTGTATCTTTGGTATACAATTTTCGATTTGCTTTCCTTTATAAAGGAATGGTAAAGAAATATCGAGGTTCACTTCACTTTTAACTCCCGTGCTCACTGGAGTAGGAGCTTCACTTCACTTTTAACTCCCGTGCTCACTGGAGTAAGAGCTTCACTTCACTTTCAACACCCGTGCTCACTGGAGTAGGAACTCACTTCACTTCAACACCCGCGCTCACTTAGGAAGCACAATTAATGCATTTGTGGGGGTTCTCTACATCACACAGAACCAACCCACAACCCTAACCTGCAAACATGCAAAAATCGAACCTGCAATAGCATATATTCCCAAATATGCAATAAAACATTTCCCAAACCTCCAAGAGAATATAATTCAACCGAATATATTCTAATCACCACCACATGCATTTTCCCAAAATTGCGTTACTCAATTATCCATATTTCCTCAACGCAACCAAACAATCCACATTCCCCGAAACTCGTATGCCATAGCCAACGCATATCCAATCCTCAACGGAACATCAGCAAGCATACCCAGCCGCACACATTTCTCCGAAGTTCATATGCCTTAACAAAGCGTATACCCAATCCTCAACGGAACACTACCAACCAAATAAACCGCGCACATTTCCCCGAAATTATTTCGGTTAACATTTCTATCTAAACGATATCCCTTGCTTGCACCCAAGCCATCCCAATTTCCCCCGAAAATACATGCCCATACTCGCTCGCGTCGCCCAACCAATTCCCGGTACACCCAACCAACGAAGTCAACCCAGCCTGTACGGCCAGAATTCGTTGGAACTGAATCCCTATGCGAGCATAGCAACTCGTCCACAATTCCCCGTAATTGGCAGCGAGCCTAACTCTGCCATGACGCACCGCCACGACGCAATGAATGAATTATATTCATCCAGGAGTCAGTCGAGTTTTAACAACCAATCGAGAAGGGTCCGAATTCTACAACCGAGTGTCTTAAGCATTTCACGTTTGTCCGTCGCGTTTAAACACCGTAGCTTAACAGAATAAAAGAAAATAGAAACCGAGTGTCTTAAGCATTTCACGTTTGTCCGTTGCGTTTAAACACCGTAGCTTAACAGAATAAAAGAAAATAGAAACCGAGTGTCTTAAGCATTTCACACTTGTCCGTTGCGTTTAAGCACCGTAGCTTAACAGAATAAAAAAAGAAACACTGACGTTCTATAGCTCGACCATCATTTCCCCGTTGCGTGTGTTTGTTCGTTAGTTTACCAAATAAAAGGGGAGGAAAACATTATCACGACCACGGTGTGTTACAACTAATAAACGAAACCCAATCGCAATCAATTAAAGAACCCCTTTACTACCAACCATTCAGTGGGTTTTATTTGGCATTTTGGCGAGCGGCGCCCGGAGCAACATCGGTGGAGATTTACTGAATCCGCGCCTGTACCGGCGTAAGAGTTGAATACCCCACACTGGTGACCCCGTAAAAACGCGCAACCTTCGAACATTAGTGACTGGAGAGCAAACACGCACCATTAAACACCGACTTACCCTTTACCAAACTAAAAAAAAAAAACTAGAACAGTGACAGTGCTAGCAACAAAAGTTCCTCAAAAAACAATTAACACTCAGTGACGAACAGTGCCAGCGGAAACCGCGAAAAATAAAAACAGACCAATTCCGAGTGAAATCCGACAAAAATTGTCTACCCAAAAGTGAAGTAAGACAGGCAATACGGTTATCGAGCCCCGGTCGACTTTGTTTATCATCACCCCCCATCGGACAATCAAATCGAAAACACCAAAAACAGCACGCGCACATAATTGTTTCAACGCACTTTAACCCAAAGCAAGTGCAACAAATCTACGCTAAAATAAATAAAACTATACATACGAGAGACTACAAACGCCGCAACCTACACTTTCTTATCGCATATATCTACAAAACGGCTCCGCTTGCCCAACAGTAATCAACACCGATTAAACACCTACCGCAATCAGAGAATCCAATCCAATTTAAGTACTTTCAATACCAGGACATCACAAATAAACCAAACGAACAACACAATCACCGTTACACCAATTAAAGACGAAGTACCCGAACCCGTAGAATCATCAGGTTCCTCATCCAGCACTGATCAACACAAATTTACGAAAGGAGTGCAGCCTTCACCTGGCAGCTTACCCCCACCTGTAACACCACAGCGAAGCCATAACACCTCATCAAGGGATCCGAAGCTGCAGCACCGGCATCGACACAACAGTCCCGGATAATCAGGTTTCCCTTTCTTTTATTATACCAAGCGTCATTTCTCCTTGCGACGAGCTCCTTCTGAGTCACCAAAAATAAATTTTTAAATAATATTCCAAAATTTAATGAAATTGTGAACTTTAAACTAAAATTTAGAAATAAGTTAAAATCGTCAAAACAAACGCAAACTAAAGTTTTATGCTAAAGACAGCAGTAAGAAACCAAATTATTCCCAGTCCCCCACTTTTTCTGGCACATATTTCTCATATTCCGTTTTTAATTTGTAATGACCTCAGTGCCCAAGTAATCACACATCTATTCAAGAACATTGTTACTAATATTTAAAGAAGCATAATTAAATAATTACAAAAGAACACAATTAATTTAAACGACACAGACTCATGACTAAATAATTAAAGCTAAATAATTACAAAATTGATATCTTTCCGTACACACGCACAGTAAAGAGAAACGAGTCGCCAAACACCAATTTTACCAATCATTAAGCCTTACTAAGAATACCTAAAAGCTTTTAAACAAAAATAGCAAAATATTAAAACAAACATACAAACATAATTCGTTACAATAGAAAAATAGGATATATATAACCAAACACACTCACTATCGTATCAAACATCCAAAGTACTAATAAAAAGCGTACTACACAACATTAAAGATCAAAAAGAAAAGAGCGAAAGAACAATTAAAATTTTTTTTTTTCTTTTTCGCAAACATAAAACCGGCCAAACAAAACATAAGCATTTCCCTTTTAACAATAAAAATTATAAATTTATCGAGATCAAAAATTAAAATAACAATCGGCAAACCCGAAAATATTAAAACCAAATTAGGCGAAACAATTCTATCAAAATTACAAACTATTGTAAGTCCCCTTCCGAGTCCGAACCAAAAACAAGATCACGATTGAACCATACTTCAAAACCACCGTGTCATAATCATAACAAGCAAAAAAAAACCAAAAATATCAAACTAAACTAGGCGCAAGAACCTTATCAAATTATAAACTGTCGTGCACCCCTTCTGGGTACAATCCACGCACACTAAACATAGAAGCAACTAAAGTAAAAACCGCGACAATATCCACGACTCCACTGGACCTCACGCGACTCTCGTTTGACTCCCCTCGACTCACGCGTCCGCTCCACGCCCCTTGGCTTCATCCACAGACACACCCCGTCCCTCCTCAATCCCGGCTACCCTTCCGGACTCCGGCACCACTATGCCCACCACACGAGCCGGTACTACCCAGCAGGAACAACCGCGACCCAACTCCCCCGCGTTTCAGGACGCTTCCGGCGTCGAATTCCCACCCCCTACCCAAAATATAAAGCTCCCCCCGTTCGACGAGGAGGATCCAGAGCTCTGGTTCGCTACAGCCGAACGTTTTTTCCGGTTCGCCAACATCCACGACGAAGAACATCGTGCTATAGAATTGCTGCGGGTGCTGGATGGGACACAGCGCACGCATATCGCGCACGCAATCAGGTCACCAGGCCCCAACCCATACAGCAACATGCGGGAGACGCTCCTCAACGCCTTGGACCAGCCCATCAGCATCAAACAGCAACGACTGGCGAATGAGACCAATTTCTCGGGTATTAGACCATCCCTTTTCCTGACCCATTTACGCTTCATAGCGGGGACCAGGATCTCGGATGACCTAATTAGGCCACATTTTCTGAGGAATCTACCTCAACATGCCCGCTCGGCATTAATGGCCCAACCTAACCAAAGTTTGGGCTATTTATCAAAGGTGGCTGACGCGATCATGGAAACCTTAGACCCACAGTCCGAGCTCCCACCATACCAGGTCGCGGCGGTTAGCCAACACGCCGCACCGCCTACACGGCACTCCCCTGCACCCCCTTCAGAAGCCCCCAGGACCCCACTCCGCGGAACCCAATTCCCACAGCGGACCCAAGACAGCAGGCCCAACCAGTCCCCCTCAGACAGCTCCCCTGCGCCCGCCACCATATCCGATCTCCACGCGTTGCAGGCCTCACTCCGTCGCGAACTAAACCAAATTCACGCGAAGATAAGAAGCCCCCACCGAACCGCGCATACCCAACAGACAGATCGGCCTCCGCCTCCTCACAATACCACACCAGTGGATCAACCCACGAGGGACCAAGGCGCCCATCGATTGTACTCACTGACCGCACGCATCACTTGCAGCTTCTGCCATAAAAAAGGCCACCTGTACGACGAGTGCCTAAAATTGCGAAACACGCCTTTCTGTCGGGAGTGCTGGCAGTATGGCCACGACATTGTAGAATGTCGTGCACACCATATCCCACTCCCACCGAATAGATCACCGCGCCAGCAGAGGCAGTCCCCGAGGGAAGCACACCCGCGACCACACCAACCCTTTACCTCCCAAAACCCCACCATATCAACCATCCGAGTGACTAGCGGCCCAATCGGATGCGCGGTATGTGGCCATACGGACCACACGTGGGATCAATGCCGAAAAACGGTAAGGAGATCAAAACCTAGGAATTCCCCAGCAACCCCTACCCCAACACCAACCCGCAAGGCCAAGACTCCACGTCGACGCCAACGCCCAGGAAACCGCACTCCCACCAAGAGCGGCAAACAACCCCCCATACCACCGTATGCACGAAAAATGCCAACCCTCAAACCAAACCTTCTCCACCCGGCACACGGCACCCCGTCACTGCGCAGAAGAATAAACTCCGGCCTCCAAGCTCCTCCATCCCACACACGCAATTTCGTCACGGCAAATGTGAGAGAGCTACCGACAGGCCACCACTTACCCAGCCATCATACCTGCTGGTCAACACAGACCACAACAGACCACTGGACCACACCGCAACCCCCTCGCCCCTGCCGGCAACACACGCGGCACCTACAACCAGGTCCACCCCCAACGACGACCCAATCCCTATCACCGCGCCTTCAGCGACAAACCCAACCCACCAGACCCCTAGCTACCTAACATTCCTCCCGCCACACACCAACCTACTCCCTTCGCCCTACCCTTATTTCGTGACTGCGTCACTGGGCGGGGAGTACCGTGGGGGTTCTCTACATCACACAGAACCAACCCACAACCCTAACCCGCAAACATGCAAAAATCGAACCTGCAATAGCATATATTCCCAAATATGCAATAAAACATTTCCCAAACCTCCAAGAGAATATAATTCAACCGAATATATTCTAATCACCACCACATGCATTTTCCCAAAATTGCGTTACTCAATTATCCATATTTCCTCAACGCAACCAAACAATCCACATTCCCCGAAACTCGTATGCCATAGCCAACGCATATGCAATCCTCAACGGAACATCAGCAAGCATACCCAGCCGCACACATTTCTCCGAAGTTCATATGCCTTAACAAAGCGTATACCCAATCCTCAACGGAACACTACCAACCAAATAAACCGCGCACATTTCCCCGAAATTATTTCGGTTAACATTTCTATCTAAACGATATCCCTTGCTTGCACCCAAGCCATCCCAATTTCCCCCGAAAATACATGCCCATACTCGCTCGCGTCGCCCAACCAATTCCCGGTACACCCAACCAACGAAGTCAACCCAGCCTGTACGGCCAGAATTCGTTGGAACTGAATCCCTATGCGAGCATAGCAACTCGTCCACAATTCCCCGTAATTGGCAGCGAGCCTAACTCTGCCATGACGCACCGCCACGACGCAATGAATGAATTATATTCATCCAGGAGTCAGTCGAGTTTTAACAACCAATCGAGAAGGGTCCGAATTCTACAACCGAGTGTCTTAAGCATTTCACGTTTGTCCGTCGCGTTTAAACACCGTAGCTTAACAGAATAAAAGAAAATAGAAACCGAGTGTCTTAAGCATTTCACGTTTGTCCGTTGCGTTTAAACACCGTAGCTTAACAGAATAAAAGAAAATAGAAACCGAGTGTCTTAAGCATTTCACACTTGTCCGTTGCGTTTAAGCACCGTAGCTTAACAGAATAAAAAAAGAAACACTGACGTTCTATAGCTCGACCATCATTTTCCCGTTGCGTGTGTTTGTTCGTTAGTTTACCAAATAAAAGGGGAGGAAAACATTATCACGACCAAGGTGTGTTACAACTAATAAACGAAACCCAATCGCAATCAATTAAAGAACCCCTTTACTACCAACCATTCAGTGGGTTTTATTTGGCATTTTGGCGAGCGGCGTCCGGAGCAACATCGGTGGAGATTTACTGAATCCGCGCCTGTACCGGCGTAAGAGTTGAATACCCCACACATTCCACTTGAATCATTCGAGCAGTATCCCGCTCTCAGCATCCAGATTCCCGCTCCCAGCATCCAGTATTCCGAAGGCCCAACAACAACTGTACGGGATTCAACTGATATACGAGCAGACCAATAAAAGTTTTTCCGTAAGCAAATTGATCTTTAAATTTTTTCCCAAAAACCTCCTAATAAACAGGCAAATCCCAGCGGAGACAAGGGCTTGGAAAAGCCAGAACACCCTCAGCCGACGACAG
This sequence comes from Microdon myrmicae, assembly GCA_963931805.1. Lineage (NCBI taxonomy): Eukaryota > Metazoa > Arthropoda > Insecta > Diptera > Syrphidae > Microdon > Microdon myrmicae. Next base: position 213,020,002 of record OZ007497.1, read on the forward strand.
GACGTTGCTCCTCCCTCTGGATCAGAGGAAGCACGGCGACGCCTCCTTGTAGGACAGTTTTCTCAGGAGCGGTCCACCAAAGACATCATACGTCCTTTTCAGGACAAGAAGACGCGCTTCCTGAGGAACAACCCCTACAGAACAGAACACGAGGAGTCGCCCGTTCATTTCATATCCTGCTACAACAGAAACAACACCAAAAAAAAAGATAAATAAAGAAAGTGTAAAGCGTTATTGTCGAATAATGAAGAACGCAATTCGAATCTATGCTTAGAAGAGGTGAGACCCTTTCTTTAAGCTGTAAGATATTTGCTTCAATTTTCACGTTTAAATTTTGCTATGAAAATTGAAGGAGAAGGTTTTACAGTGTAAAATATGACCGTCCCACTAAGATTCGTATGCTATATTAGTTTTCGACCTCAAGTTCACGAATGCATGTATTAGAGGATGTTTTAACTCGCTACATAAGCTGTGGCTACTACGTTAATGTTCTGGTATATGGTACTGATTCTTTTTTGGATTCTCTTTTGGTATTCTTCATTACGGTTGGATATGCATACTGTGTTGGAAAAACCACAAGAGGACTAATGGCGGCGATTACAGTTTCGGGTGACGGTCTGCGGAAGAAACGACAGTTTTCGTCATTAATTGGATCAGTTGGCAAAGCGTGGAGAGAAAATGCAGAAAACAGGGAACGGACAGGTGGCCGAGTTAGTGAGGTAAAAAACGTTCGTGTTTCTGCAGACCAGTAAATAGAATAGAATAGTGCCGGAAAATTGTCGACGTAGAAATAAAGTCTTGCGTGCATTGAAAGACTAAATTGGAAAAAATAAATTGATTTGGTAAAATAGTGGCTGACATCGCCATCGACATGTTCCACCACTCCGAAATCTTACATGGCATTAAGGGGAGGTTCTCACCAAGAAGTTTTAAGAAATCGATTTTTTTTTCATTTCTTGATAGCTTTTCATTTTATAAAAAAGTTACAGCACAACGATGTCAAGTGGGAATGTTATATAATTAAGATCGTTTAATTATCATCCCCCTATAATACTAATTTTTTTTTTTTTTTTTTTTTTTTTGTTATTAGACTTCTCTCGGGAGAGGCGAACCTATAGCGTCGAGTGGGCGCCCCGAGATGCCATCAAATAACTGTTGCAGTTTTTTTTGAACAGTTGCAGGTTGTAACGCTCCGGGAACACCCGCGTGGAAAGGGAGTTCCACAGCTTCCCCGCTCTGTAACGGAACGAGTTCTGATACGGGGATGTTCGCGCCGTCGGGAGATGAACCACAAACGGGTGCGATCCGTCGGATTGTCTTGTGGAGCGCATATAAACCGAATTGCGTGGAACAATGCCAAGAATCTCCGAAGAACAGCACCCGTGATAATATCTGTAAAACAGACAGAGGTCGGCCACGCGCCTTCGATGTGATAGCGACTGTAGTCCCGACGTCAGCGCCGAGTCCCCGATCAGGCGGATCGCTCGTCTTTGTACGCTCTCAAGTAGGTCAAGGGTATGTTTAGGAGCCGAGCTCCAAACATGAGAGCAATATTCGAGCGCGGGTCTAATTTGGGATTTATATAGGAGAAGAAGTTGGGCCGGTGTAAAGTATTTCTTGGCTCTAAAAAGATAACTCAGTTTTCCTGAGGCTGATCTGGCGATACCCGATACGTGTTTATGCCATGATACATTCCCACAGACCGTGACGCCGAGCAATCTCAAACTTTCCCCAGCCGAGAGGGCCCGGCCACTCATCATCAGCTGTGGAACCGATGATCCGGTTTTCTTTGAGAATGTTGTATACTGGGTCTTCGTTGCGTTGAAGTCGACAAGATTGGCCTTTCCCCAATGCAGGACTTTATCTAGATCCTGGTTCAGAGAGTCAATCTGTCTACATCTCAGTTGGTGCGACGTTGATGCACCAATCGGCCGATCACTCGAAAAAGAGGAAACAAGCGTACTATCATCCGCAAAACTGAACACTTTGTTATCTGTTGTCTCCAACAAATCATTTATGTGAAGCAAGAACATGGTTGGTGCCAAAATAGAACCCTGGGGCGCCCCCGAATTAACAGGATACAGATCCGAACACTCGCCGTCCACAACAACCCGGATCGATCGATTCTCGAGGAAGCTCCTCGTCCAGTCGCAAAGCTGTTGGGAAAGTCCATATGAACGAAGTTTGCTCAGCAATGTCCCGTTCCAGACGCGGTCAAAAGCCTTGGAGATATCTAATGCGACCGCCCTTGACTCACCATGCCGTTCCATCGCAGATGTCCATATATCGGTTATAAGTGTCAAAAGGTCTCCTGTGGACCGCCTGCCACGGAATCCGTATTGACGATCATTCAGAAGACCGTTGCACTCCAAATACTTAACCAACTCTGTATTGATGACTTTTTCCATTACCTTAGATAAAATAGACAGTAATGCTATCGGACGGTAATTTTGTGGGAGACACTTTTTTCCCGTCTTTGGGATTGGCTGAACTCGAGCGATTTTCCAGCAGGCTGGAAAGGTCCTCCGTGCATAAGATAAGCGGAAGAGTCTGCCAAGAACCGGCGATAGTTCTGGAGCACAGTTCTTAAGGACTATTGCTGGTATTCCGTCCGGGTCGGTTGCCTTCCTACAATCCAGTTCACGTAGAATGCGTTGAATAGTGCGCGGGCGAAATCTCACATCCCGCATGGAAGACTGTACCGGCGAGATCACAGGTGGCTGCAAAAGGCCGGGATCGAGGTTTGAATTCGCGGAATATAAATTCGCGAACACATTCGCTTTATCCTTTGGATTCGTGACTAACGTCCCGCTGTCTGTCGCCAACGGAGGGAAAGAGGAGGAAGCAAAGTTACTGCTGACAGCCTTTGCCATTGACCAGAAGGAGCGCGAACCAGTTGGGCACCGAAGGAGCTTATTGATCACCCTGTCGTTGTGAGCCTTCTTCGTGGTATCAATCGCCTGGTTGCACACGTTTCTGATTCTAACAAAATTCGTTCTGTTAACATCAGTGGGATTGGAGCGCCATTGCTTAAAAGCTCTATTTTTTGCCGCTGTAATCTGCTCGCATTTTTTGTCAAACCAAGGTTTATCAGACGAACTTCGTTTGATGGAATGTGGAATATACATCTCCATCCCCAGAAGAATAATCTCTGATACCGGCTCCGCGCAAGCGTTAACATCGCAGTTTCCGAAGCACGTCTCGGACCATGGAAAGGATGCGAAGAAATCTCGCATATCGTCCCAGTTAGCAGCCCCATACTTCCATACATGGCGAAGCTGCCTAGGCCGGTTATTCGCTTGGTATGCAAGTGCTTGCGCGACAGATACCAAGCAGTGATCTGAGTTTCCCAGTGGCGCAGAAACCTCTACGGTATAAATACTCGGTTCGGATGTCAAAAACAGATCCAGGGTGTTCGCATAATCGCCTCGGGCATCCGGTATTTGCGTTGGCTCCCCCACGAGTTGAGTCAAGTTGTGGCTTACAGCAAACATCTCCGCCAGCCTCCCAGCCTCGTCGGTTCTGTTAGAATGTAACAACCAGCCGGAATTGTGCACATTAAAATCACCAAGGACAACAATTTCAGAAGCTGGGTAGTTGATCTGTATCCAGTCGACGGTATATAAAAGATGTTCGAAAAATCTCGTGTCTGCACATGAATATCCCTTCCCAATACACAAAACATCACTTTACCATTACAATAGTTTTGTCCCACCAGGCAATAGATAAATATTTACCAGAAATTAACATCCCTTTTTACGAAATCCCCATCCCAGTGTATAATATTTGTTTCGACCTTTAAAGTCCCAATGTTATATACTGAACACAGCCATAGTTCCCCTAATTCCGTTTCCTCAATATAACAACCGTTCCTGTATTGAGGAAGCGGAACAAAAAAGGATGTGGATAGCGAGACACGAGTTTGGGGTCTGTTGAAATTGATTAGTAAAAGCGTGCGGTTGTGTTCTGAAAGTCATAAACTTTTGAATTAAAAGAAAAAAAAAAAGAGAAAAAGGAAAACTTAATAAAAGTTCCTTTTCGAATTGAGTCGTGTGCCAATGTGGTTCGGATGTAAAATGGAATCGAATTGTTTTTAGTGCCACTGATTTTACGTTGTATTTAATTTAAACAATAAATTAGTGAGATATTTGAATAAGTAAAAATGGAATCGAATTGGTTTTAGAGCCACTGATTTTACGTTGTATTTAATTTAAACAATAAATTAGTGAGATATTTGAATAAGTAAAAATGGAATCGAATTGGTTTTAGAGCCACTGATTTTACGTTGTATTTAATTTAAACAATAAATTAGTGAGATATTTGAATAAGTAAAAATGGAATCAAATTGGTTTTAGAGCCACTGATTTTACGTTGTATTTAATTTAAACAATAAATTAGTGAGATATTTGAATAAGTAAAAATGGACTCGAATTGGTTTTAGAGCCACTGATTTTACGTTGTATTTAATTTAAACAATAAATTAGTGAGATATTTGAATAAGTATACATGGAATCGAATTGTTATTAGTGCCCCGAAGATCTAGGATAAAAAGTTAACAGTTAGTGATTCAGTCAAGAAATCAAGACCACGCAGGGGTAAGTTTTTTTTTATAAAAATATATAAACAATTGTTATAAAAGTAATATAACACGTCGTTTATTTTTTACTTCAAGGCGTCTTGTTCAGTAGGCTCTCAAGTGTATACTAACAGAGCAATCGACCTGAAAATTTATATAAAGCTAATGAGATATAATACCATTAAATTTGACATAATATTTAGACCTGCTGGTGCCATCTGTAGGTCATGCCGGGAACTTTTCACCCCACCTCGTATAGCATTTTGAAACTTTAAACGGGTTTTTCTCGAAACCGTGCTTTTCACATTGGTCTCCACGATATATCAAAAACTACTCGATGGCTTGCCTTTTTTTAAATTTTAAAGTAAATTAAATTTGTTGGCGCCTGAACCTAAATGTAGATGATTTTTCCATTTTTTTTCTATTCAACGTTAAAGAGCAAAAGAAAAAAGGGAAAATCGATAACCAAAGTTTGCCTGTCCGCCATTTTGTTTATTTTCGATTTTGTTTTCTTGAAAATAGGTTTAGACTCCGGAAAATATTATATGATTTCGAAAATGTTTCTGTTATATGATTACAGGCGATTGGGAAGTCCAAAAAGTCAGTGACATCAAATTGCCCTCGTATATACCATAGATCTGGGGCAAGACTAATAACCTTGCCCGGAAAAAACAAATCATTATGGAAAATTTAACAAGCCAGGACTTGCTAAATAAGGCCAAGACCGGTTCCTGGTTGTAGTGTCGATGATGATGATGATGATACCATAGATCTGTGGCGGTTCCGCCAAACCCCACTGTCTGCTTACCCGAAGAACCCCCGTAGCTACAACCCAACCTTCATAGTTTTCTGCTAATGCAATCACATTAGCACCTGTAAATGCTTCACGCATTAAGTTCATCAAATGTATTTAGCTAAAAGCTCTTGGAAGAGAATTCTTACCTTCCATTCATTTATTCGAATCCAAAATTCCCTATAAGAATTCTGTTCCAAACATCATAAATCCCAACCCCAATTCGGCACCTTCGGTTGCCAGGCAAATCTCATTTTTACATACATACGTTTCCTTAGTCGAATACCTGAAAACAAAACAATTTGGTTTACATATAATGTAACCATCATAAGAGGGATCATAAACATCACATGACCTATTCCCAGCCTCACCATGTGTATAATAAATTCATTTACATACACATTGGTTGGCGGACAAAAGCAAATATACGCATCTTGCGTCTTAGGCATCAATTAAATCCTACAGGCAAATGCAAATAGGAATCGCATACTTACTCTTGGCAGGGATGCTGTGAACGCCAATTGCCTGTAGATAAATTAAAACCAATTAGCACCATGTGCAGGACGCATTGCGGTCTATCAATACAGGCGCAATGCACATTCATAGACAATGATCTATACGATCCCTTTGTCCTACATATTTCTGGATCTGCTTCTCATGACTAGCGGCATGAACAAACAGAAACCCAATTAGCACCCAATGAGATTCGGCTTGTTTACTTAGCCGAACTCATATCTCTTTGATGCACATCATTCCTTTTCTTGTTTTCAGATTCGTTCCCATGGCCTTGTGTATGAAAAAACCAATGTGATCTTCACTCACACATACACATACATCACCAAGTCCTCCTTACTTGTTTTTACCACGAGAGAAACACTTTCTCTCTCGAGGAAACTCACCCCCGGTTGCGAAGTGGCTCTGCATCGAGCAGAGCAACGCGGCGTCCTTTTTCATCCACCGACCAAGCCGGTCGTGTCACTCCTGCCCCCCGATGCGCACGGGGACGCGAAGATAATTAAGTCGAGTCGAGTAAGCGCGTTACCGAGTAAAAAGTAATTTTTCTTGTGCAGCCAGTAATCTAACTATAATTCGAAAAAGGTACTGTGAAATAAACAGACCTTTATGAACAAAATTGCGCGTCTTATTTCTCCTGTTTTTGCTTTTCTTTGGTGCACGTTGAACCTTTGGCTTTGTGGGTTGGTGGTAGAACTCGCACCCATACTAGCGCCACGACCAACTTCCCCACAGTTCTCATGGGGAGGTTCTCATCAAGAAGTTTTAAAAAATCGATTTTTTTTCTCTTTTGTCTGATAGCTTATAGTGTGTAGAATAAGTCCCCAAAATCATTTTTGTTATACGATTACAGGCGATTGCAAACAGCGCTACGATGGAAACCGATTGTGTACATTTTTTTTCGAATCGTCATCTGCGATTGAACGGCATGGTGAATCAAGGGCGATCGCATTGGATATCTCCAAGGCTTTTGACCGCGTCTGGCACGGGACATTGCTGAGCAAACTTCGTTCATATGGACTTGACCAACAGCTTTGCGACTGGACGAGGAGCTTCCTCGAGAATCGATCGATCCGGGTTGTTGTGGACGGCGAGTGTTCGGATCTGTATCCTGTTAATTCGGGGGTGCCCCAAGGTTCTATTTTGGCTCCAACCTTGTTCTTGCTTCACATAAATGATTTGTTGGAAACAACGGATAACAGTTTTGCGGATGATAGTACGCTTGTTTCCTCCTTTTCGAGTGATCGGCCGATTGGTGCATCAACGTCGCACCAGCTGAGATGTAGACAGATTGACTCTCTGAATCAGGATCTGGATAAAGTCCTGCAGTGGGGAAAGGCCAATATTGTCGACTTCAACGCAACGAAGACCCAGTATACAACATTCACAAAGAAAAGTGGATCATCGGTTCCACAGGTGATGGTTAGTGGCCGGGCCCTCGAGGCTGGGGAAAGTTTGAAATTGCCTCAGGAAAACGGAGGTATCTTTTTAGAGCCAAGAAATATTTTACTCCTGCCCAAGTTCTTCTCCTATATAAATCTCAAATTAGACCCGCGCTCGAATATTGCTCTCATGTTTGGAGCTCGTCTCCTAAACATACCGTCAACCTACTTGAGAGCATGCAGAGACGAGAGATCCGCGTGATCGGGGACTCGGCGCTGACGTCGGGACTACAGTCGCCATCACATCGAAGGTGCGTAGCGGACATTTGTCTGTTTTACAGATATTATCACGGGTACTGTACTTCGGATATTCTTGGCATTGTTCCACGCGATTCGGTTTATATGCGCTCCACAAGACAATTCGACGGATCGCACCCGTTTGTGGTTCATCTCCCGACGGCGCGAACATCCCTGTATCAGAACTCGTTCCGTTACACAGCGGGGAAGCTGCGGAACTCCCTTCCCGCGCGAGTGTTCCCAGAGCGTTACAACCTGCAACTGTTCAAAAAGAACTGCAACAGGTATTTGATGGCATCTCGGGGCGCCCACTCGGTCCTATAGGTTCGCCTCTCCCGAGAGAAGTCTAATAAAAAATAAAAAAGAAGAGAAGGCGTAGGGAAGGCAGGGAAGATGTGTATGACAATAAACTTACAAGACGTCCAACAGATGTGATTATTGAAGAAAACATAGATAAAGTATATGATTTTGTGAAAGTTTCCAAAAAATCTTCAGTGAGATTCATGGAATTGGAACTTAACATACCGAAAATAACAATCCATAGTCTTTGGGGCACGCACCCTTCATCATAAGCGGCGATTTAAACTCCAGACATGCCCACTAGAACAACTCTGTTTTTTTAACAAATGGCATAATATCGTACCAATGGTACATCGACAACTCTAATGCCGTCAACTTCGAAATAGTCGCACTTACTGTTGGTACGCGAGCCCACACAATTCTGGACATTGTTTTTGCGGCCAAAGACTTACTTCCCCAAATCAGTCCTTCCCAAGTATCGGCGTGTCTTTTTGACCATGACGCTGTGACAATGTTCATTCGCAGCTATCGGGCATCCCCGGATCATATGAGATACACACCCGATTATGCAGCATAAATTGGGACAACTTCAATGTCACATTGAACGAAAAACTCCACTAACTCTCTGTCCCCACTAGGAAACTAACGACGGCTGAGATAAACAACGCAACACCTTGACTTTACGACATTCTAGTTGAAACTTCGGTGGCTCATATCCTCAAGTACAAAATGGAAACGACATCAGATTCCCCATGACGACTTCACTCTCCATCTGTCATCTCATCCGGCAGAATAAAAGCTCTGCAGAATGATATATCATCTCCACTTCTCCCCAAATAAGCCAATAGTGCGATCCATTATTTAAAATATTGGTGCACTGATAAAACAGAGAAACCAAAATAGTTGACCCGGCAATTGGAATTGGTATTCGGATTGACCAGAATATGTATAAAGACGTTTAAAAGATACGTGGCACTTCTCGTAACACTGGCCCAACTATCCACAACGCTATTGTTGTCAATAATGTCACCAATAAAGCAAACTTCATCGGAGAAGCCTTCGAAAATAATCACACACTCACTTTCGAGGATGGAGACCCAGATGCTAATGCAAACGTTAGTTCTGAGGTTCACAATAAATTAGACAACCTTAACGTACCAATTGCTGTGTTTAACCTGGCTAATAGTGCATACTTCGACGACACATGTGATAATGGTCACGAATTCCTTACACCAAATACCATACAAAACCTACTTAAATTTCGAAACCTTAAGAAGTCATCCGGTGTCGACAAAATGTTGTACCACTCGTTGCGAGGGCCTTCTGCATTAGTGTTAATAAAGCTCTCTATTCTGTTCAACCATGCCTACCACATGGGGTACTTTCTCCAAGCTTGGAAACATGCTATTGTTTGTCCAATAGCAAAAGTTGGGAAACCAATGTATCGCCCCCAAGCTGTCTACCCATTTCGCTCTTCACTTGCATCAACAATTTATATGAAAAGTTCATATACGAAAAGCTAGACAACCTTATCAGTGCCAGGAACCTAATACTTGATTTCCAATTTGGATTTAGAAGAGCGCACAGCACCACTTTGGCTCTCAACGTTTTTCAAAAGCATATCTGCGTGCGCCTCATTAATAAGGAACCCACCATTGTGGTGAGGCTGGACATTGAAAAGGCTTTGGGCACGACGTGGATCTAAGGTCTCGTCTTTAAATTATTGTACGCTGATCTCAGTAGAACGATGTGTAGTATCATCTATCACTTCGTTAGAAACAGAACCTTTCAAGTTCGGGTAAATGAAAGCTATCCTGAACTTTCAACGCCGCCACAGGCATACCACAGGGCTCCATTCTAGGCCCCATCCTATTTAATATCTACACCTTAAATATTCCTCGCCCTGTAGACGGGCGAGTTGACCAGATATGCTATACGGATGACGTCCTAGTGTACACGTCATCCGAAAGTCCTAAACTCGTAACAACCGAATCAAATTCCACCCGGACGAACTGTATCAGTATTATAGTCGATGGACAATTCGACTTAATCCATCCAAACCAGTAGCCATTGTTCTGAGTAGTATACACTCTCAACATGCTTCTCGATATTTACAGAATACTCGAATACCAATGGGAGGTACTACGATCAGACCACAGGACAGGATGAAATATCTTGGGGTCGTTTATAAAGCAAAAATGAATTTCATCAAACATGTGACCAAACATTCTTCAAAGGGCCCTCGTTTGGTCTAAGAAACTGCACAATATCTTGAAGTGGAGGAACAAGGTTGACACCAAAATTACACTTCTCTGCTATAAGCCTCTAAGCCGAATATCCTACGCCTTTCTTATATACTCCTGTATATCTTCGGTCCAAATGGAATGACTTCGAGTTTTCGAAAGGAAACTCCTCAGAAGATGTATCAATCACTCAAGAGGGTCTGACTGTGTCCGCTACCCCAACTCTCAGCTATACGAAGGTATTACCCCCATCGATGGGATCCTTCTACAATTAGTATACAAGCACATCGAAAACACTCAGAATTGCGAAAAGCTACTTGTACGGGAGTCTTGCTGAAACTGAAGAAAGCTCCCTTCCCAACAACATTTCCCTCTACACTAGATGACTCCTGCACACACGCACGCACAGTAGACGACGGCAGCTAGTTTCAGTCCGGCCATATCTAGTCAGCATTTAATGCTGTGGATTGCTTGGGAGCAAATATTCTCCAGGTCATCTAGATGATTAGCTACGGCCACTATTACTAAATCATCTGCGTACCCAATGATTCTAACATTGACTCTAAGCACACCATCATACATGATATTCCATAACAGCGGACCTAATACAGGTCCCTGAGGTACACCCGCTGTTATTTTATATCCCGGTGGTCCCTCATTTGTATCATAGAGCAGTCTTCTATCCAAGGAATAGTTTGCTAGTATACGCACCAAGTAGTAGACTTGTAGATCGCGCAACGCTTGTAGAATATGATTCCAATTCACCGAGTTAAACGCATTTTTAACATCAAGCGTCTCCACCGCGCAATATTTTTTCTGTACCACCTAGCCATCGTGCTCCAGCTATCGCATTGCGAGCGATGCCGCACACCACAGGTAGTGCCTTTCTGGTTGATCTACTTTTCCGGAACCCATACTGCGATTCAGAGAGCCCCGATGTTTCCTCAGTGAATTCTTCCAGGCGAGTAGCAATTACTCGCTCAAGCAGTTTTCCTGTTGTGTCCAGCATGCACAACGGGCGATAAGACGACGGCTCTTCTGGATTCTTGACACCTTTTGGTATAAGCACTAGCCGCTGTTTTTTCCATCGTTTAGGAATTTGTCCTGTTTGGTAAAGCAGTCTTCACTACAGCGTTGGGGATACCATCCAGTCCCGGGGTCTTGTTTTTTTTTTTATAACCCTTGCAGCCAAGAGTACCTCTTCGGTGGTCACGGGAGGTATCTCTCCTTCAGTGATCCTCCACTCCTCTTGCACTCTCAATACCGACAGCAGGTTGAGCTTCAAGGAACACCTGAGGAAAACGACTGAAAAAATGGCAAGAGTATGGAAAGTTTTGGCGAGACTGCTACCCAGTATTGGAGGACCCCGGCCCCACATAAGGAAACGCATAACCAGTGTCAACACCTCCACTAGTATAAGTCGTACATGAAAGGAGTGAACTCAGCGCATGGACTGACATCACTAAGAGTATGCTGTGCATTCCGAACCGTATCCGAAGATGCCATAAATATTTTGGCCGGGAGGACACCACTTGACATTGCAGCTAAAGAAAACGCTGCATTGCATAAGGTCTCCCAAGAGAATCGTCAGAGAATGCGCCCACAGTTAGAGCTCTCAAGCTTAAGAGAATGGCAACGAAAGTGGGATTCTTCCACCAAAGGAAAATGGACCCACACCATGATACCTGATATAGAAACATGGGTGAAAAGAAAACATGGCGAGCTGAATTACTACTTGACTCAGCTAATATCAGGACATGGATGCTTTCGGCAATACTTGCACAAGTATACGCATGTGAATGTACGGGTACTGCTTGTATTGCGAAGGCGGAACACGCACTCATAGAGTGCGTGAGGTTCGAGACCGCACGAACGATTTTGGACAGACATATGAGACGGACAGTTACTCCGGCTGGAGTAATAGAATACATGCGTAGTTCAAAACAGGGATGGTCCGTAACCAATGGTATTCTCCGTGAAATGATGCAGCAGTTGCGACGTGACGAGCGGAGAAACAGGTAAACTCCGTCCCGCCCCGCGATGGAATATCAAAAAGAAAGTTCCACGGGGATCAACGGGAATATGAGCCTGGCGGGAGGCGGTTTTAGCCGGTAAAAACCGGCATGCTTCTGGATCGGTCTAGAGGTATCTTTTGAAGATTTCCATCTTCCTACCAAAACAAAAACAAAAATAAAAGAAAAACACACACAGTATAAGTCGTACAGGGGGCAGGAGGTGGTTTTAGTCGGTAAAAACCCGGCATGCCTCTGGATCGATCCATTGGTATCTTTTGAAGACTTCCAGCTTCCTACCGAAACAAAAAAAAAATACACAGTATAAGCCGTACATGAGGTGAGTGAACTCAGCACATAGGCTGGCATCACTAAGAGTATGCTGTGCATTCCGAACGGTATCAGAAGATGCCATAAATGTTTTGGCCGGGAGGGGAATAGTATTTGCCTAGCATTGATTCCCCAGATAACATTGATTTTAAAGCGATTCGACATATCTTCGTTGCTCAGGATTTACATTTGAGATTCTGTTTCAAGGGCGGAGTCTGCGTCTTTGCGCTGTCTGATCTGGCGTACCAAAGGATGAAGGCGTTAGAACCCAATAACTTAGACATCATGTGGGAGAAGGTCGTGCTGGGGAATTCTGTTAAATTTCTTTATTGTCTTTACCGCTCTCCGAATGACGATTAACTAGCGACATTTTGCGAACATCTTTCACGTACCGGCGACTGGATACAGATTAACCACCCAGCCTCTGAAATTGTCGTCCTTGGCGATTTTAATGTGCACAGTTCCAGCTGGTTGGTAGATTCGAACAGAACTGGCGGAGATGAGTCAACTCGCGAATTTATTTTCCGCGAATTTGAACCTCAATGCCGGTCTTTTGGAGTCACCTGTGATCGCACCGGTACGGCCTTCGTAGCAGGATTGAAGTTCCGCCCGCGTACAATTCTACGCATTCTACGTGGACTGGACTGTGGGAAGGCAACTGAACCGGAACGAATACCAGCAATAGTCCTTAAGAATTGTGCTCCAGAACTTTCGCTGGTTCTTGGTAGACTGCTTCGCGTATCTTATGCACAGTGGACATTTTCAAACTGCTGGAAAATCGCCCCAGTTCAGCCAATCCCAAAGAGGGGAAAAGGTGTCTTCGACAAAATTATTGGTTATCTAAGCTATTGGAAAATGTCATCAATGCCGAGATAATTAAGTATTTTGAGTGCAACGGACTTCTGAATGATCGTCAATAGGGGTTCCTTGGCAGGCGGTCCATGGAGACCTTCTGACCCTTATAACCGATATATGGACATTTGTGATTGTGCGGCATGGTGAGTCAATGGCCGACGCATTGGATATCTCCAATGCTTTTGACCGCGTCTGGTACGGGACGTTGCTGAGTAAACTTCGTTCATACGGACTTTCCCAGCAGCTTTGCGACTGGACGAGGAGCTTCCTCGAAAATCGATCGATCCGGGTCGTGTGAGTGTTCTGATCTGGATCTTGTTAATTTTGGAGTGCCTAAAGGTTCTATTTTGGCTCCAACCTTGTTTTTGATTCACATAAATAATTTGTTGGAGACAACGGATAACAAAGTGTTCAGTTTTGCGGATGATAGTACGCTTGTTTCCTCTTTTTCGAGTGATCGGCCGTGCATCAAGGTCGCACCGCCTGAGACGTAGCTAGATCAACTCTCTGAATCAGGATCTGGATATGGTCCTGCAGTGGGGAAAGACCAATCTCGTCGACTTCATATACAATACAACATTCACATAGAAAAGTGGATCATCGGTTCCACAGCTAATGATAAATGACCAGGCCCTCGAATCTGGGGAAAGCTTGAAACTGCTCACCGTACTGGTCTGTGGAAATATATCTTGGTATAAACGCACGTGGAACATCGCCGGGTCTGCCCCTGGAAAACCGTGTTATCTTTTTAGGAAATATTTTACTCCGACCACTTATTCTTCTGTATAAATCTCAAATTAGACCCGCGATTGAATAGTGCTCTCATGTTTGGAGCTCTGCTCCCAGGCATACCCTCGACTTACTTGAGAGCATACAGAGACAAGCGATCGGCCTGATCGGTGACTTGGCGCTGACGCCGTAACTGCCGTCGCGATCACATCGAAGGCGGGTAGCTGACCTCTGTTTGTTTTACAGATATTGCCACGGGTACTGTTCTTCGGAGATTCGTGGTATTGTTCCATGCAATTTGGTTTATATGCGCACCACAAGACAATCTGAAGGATCGTACCAATTTGCGGTTCATCTCCCACCGCCGCGAACATCCCCACATCAGAACTCGTTCCGTTTGTAAGCCGAAAGGCATAGGCTAAATGATAATGTATAATTTGGAGTGCTTGCGAAGAGCCAGTAAGTTAATGTAAGGATGATATTTGTAAAATAGAAGTTAACACGTAGTCTTAAGTAAAATCTGTAATTGAATTGTTAAATAAATGTGGAGATAAAACAAAACACAAAAAAACTCGTTCCGTTAAGGAGCGGGGAAGCTGTGTAAACACCCCCCCCCCCCCCCCCGCAGGAGTGTTCCCGGAGCGTTACAACTTGCAACTGTTTAAAAAGAACTGCAACCGTTATTTAGTGACATTTCGGGGCGCCGTTCCGGGGCTATAGGTTCGCCTCTCCCGAGAGAAGTATATTAAAAAAATATATTATGGGGCAGTCGTGTGGATGAGAGTCAAATTGGGGCATCGTAAACGTGTCACGAAATTCTCGTGCCGACGTGTGATACGTGGAGGTATGCCTTTTTCGGTGTAGGAAGGATCAGGCGGTTCTCTGAAATTCCCTGAACAAGTAAGGATGGGGGGCGGGGCGGGGGGGGGGGGGGGGAATAGTCCCCACATAAAATGTTTAATTTAATTTTTAATTATAAGGAAAGGCTAACCTATAACACCAAGTCAGCGTCCTGAGATGCTCTCGACCGGGTCCATCAGCCAAGCTCCGAAAGATGCTCAAGGATTTTTCCAACCATTTCACGAAGCCTATAGCTTAATGGGGTGGTATTTCACCAAGCGGTTGGGCTTTGTGATCCTACCCATCGCTCAATAATTGTGCCGAACTAGACAATAGGAAGAGTCACCAGTTGAACCTAGGTTTGCACAATCAAACGTAGAACACAACCTCCTTACCAACTCAGCCATTGAGGTGACGAACTCGTTGAGGCAGAAATGAGATTCATCAGCTCAGGCAGATTCTGCAATTTTAGGATGAAAATTGACATCTTTTTAAATGGTCTATCGATTAGTTTCAGAAATGTCGACGCATTTCATAGCTTTAAATCATGCGCCAAAATAATCTTGTGGCATCTCTAACAGATACACACAATTCACAAGCAAAATAGTGAAGGACACCGAACGAAAATCGAATAAGAAAAATACATCAGATCCGTATACCTAGCGATAACATAACAATTCACATCAGTGGAGTATAGTCGAGTTTAAAAATCAAATTCTAAACACGGTCAGTAGCCTGATGGGTAACGCTTAGGTTCACTTTTTTTCGTGATTCAAGCTGTTATAGCGTCAGTTCGAATCACACGATCTTCTTCACTATTATTTCAAACGCTATAATCTTATATAGATGTGGAGCCAAAAAACATGGGTATTTCGTAATAGATAGTTGCGTAACCGCCCCAATTCGTTTTACACTCTTCGTCGGGAAGGCTATGTAGATGGGAAAATATTGTGTAGCAGGTGCATTGACTCGAACTTTTTCATGAAACGCTTCACAATTCTCATTGTGGAACGAATATGCTGATCGAAAATTGGAGTTAACGTATCTAAAGCTGACACAACTGAACCAAATTTTGTCAATATATGTGAATAATTTGTGAATGTTGTTGAAGCGTGTACTCTCGCATGATCAAATGGTATAATATATCAGTTTGAACTGTTATATAAGCACTGCACGAACACCAGGCTTCATTGCCAAATTTTGATTAGAAAATGCATCGTAACAATTTAAAAAAAAACCGTGATAATACACAAAACAGCTTTTCTGCGCAAAATATCTTTGATAAGCGCCAATCAAAACTAATATTGCACTTGCTAGAAGGTGCGAGCATATGGGAACAAAGCGTTTTGCCATTCATTAATCCCGTGATTCATTTTCGACAAAGTTTTCTTTTCTTACTCTTCCTGTATCCTTTTTCTGTCGCATCGCATATTCTGATACTGTAGCTTTACTCACAATCGCTTCAAGGAATCCATATTACTTAATAAATGAAACAGGAAATGATATGTATTACTTTAAATTCGTGGTATACACTAGTAAAAATCACACTAAAACTGTCATAAAAACAACCCATATGTTGGAATTCTCCTCATTACTAACCACCGAAGCATTGTGCTCGTGAGCACAAATTTAACGTCGTAGTAAATTAAACAGTCATCCGATAATATAATTGCCAATGGCATGATGCATTCAATACAATCATTTAACGACCAACTACAAACGATATTCAAGGTTCATTATTGATAGTACAGTAGCCGCATGTAATGCTCAACTAATTTACAGCCACGTTTTATGGACGCCGTAGGTGACTTTGAAAAGGTGTTGATAATCGACCATAATATGGTAGTTAGAAAATACAATTGAGCCTTCTATCTTCCATTGCCATTAGGTTCTGAATCTAGTAATCTGGTAGTTTGCTTACCTGTAATTCTCATTATGTCTATTCAACATCACAAAGACTTTATTTCGGAAACAGACTCTGAATCCAAACTTCTAGTTGCCACCAGTTGGCTTGAAACTGATTTGATTAAGTTGTTTGTACGATTAATAGACCTCAGTGACGTATAATTCTCTCTTGTACTTAGAATACCATGTTAAAGTCGGCCACGAAGATTAAGGTTGTACTAATGTTTCCATTAGGGAAATTTCAGTATCCCTTTACCACTGTGAATATCGGCCATTACAGCGCTAAAACTTTTTTAAGTCGTTCATTAACTATCGATTATCGCCTAATGTTGCCTTTCAAGAATCGCAACCGACACAATAGTCAGGTTTTCATTTGTTATCCACAACACTTCCTGCATCAGTCAAAAATATCTCGTTTGCAATCACATTGAGAACAATAACTTAAAGCGGAAGGTTTAGAATAATCGTCTAGTACACATGTGGGAACATTAGATGGGCATAACGGAATTTTTCCGTTCAATGTCACCAGGTTTAGCACATACACAAAAGTGTATGGTTTTGATCTCTTTTCCGGCTTCATTTTATTTCGGTCTACTTGAACTTAAAGAATTCCTCTCTTGATCGGATTTATTAGCAACCAGATATTTCATGAGGCTAATAAAGAACTGAAGGCCAGTGACATATAG
The DNA here is from genome assembly GCA_963931805.1 of Microdon myrmicae. Lineage (NCBI taxonomy): Eukaryota > Metazoa > Arthropoda > Insecta > Diptera > Syrphidae > Microdon > Microdon myrmicae. The sequence goes on from OZ007497.1 coordinate 213,037,463, forward strand.
TTTGTTTGACCACTACTAGCTCCATGAAGTATATCGAATCATTAGCCGCAAATGTGTATTGCATCTATAATAAATTACACGCTAGATGTGTTATTTTCTGATTTTTGCCGTTCCCCCGTAAAAATTGGTTACATCGTTTTTCTTTCTTTTACACGGAGTCACTGGACTCGGGAACAGGATTATAAGCGAAGATGGATCTGTGGCGGTTCTTTAAAGCTTCCCAAAGAACCATCCATTTCTTTAAATCAACCTACTTTCCCCTCACTCCATAAACCACTATACTTACCTGCATTCGAGCAGCGTAAACTGTCTTTCAAATAACTTTCACCTGAAAGTAAAACCCCAGCAAGCTTGCACATCAAACAAATTATTTCATTCATATTACATGAACCGTACCAGCCCAATCGGCTCGGTTTTTCAATAACTATAGAAGATAAACACTCGCTGGCAAGCGTAATTGTTGATACAGCTGTAGCCGATATTCTTGCTACCGTTCATGATTGAATATTTATCCAATCCCAAGGTTCGCTACAGTTGCGACCAATTTCCTTTATCGGTTATCTACCGATCATGGGATTTGGACACGAATATGATTGACATTGGACAATCATACCCATATTCATGCCTAATGATGCCGCGGCCTGTAAAACAAACAAACACACAGTAGCATCACTGCGTTTATTTTACTTACCAACCGCTGTCCGAGTTTCCCCTGTGTGAGACGTACACTTGCACATCTGCAAGTCAAATTCCTAACCATCATACCCATGTTCCATTTAATTAGCTCAAACAAAAGCCACCATAGCCTTGGCCATAGGCGAGCAAACCTTGGGTTTGCTTATCGCCACAAGAAATCTATTGCTTGCAATGGCATAAGTCTGGGGCGATTACGTAAACAGACGATGTTACCATGTAGCATCGGCTAAATCACAAATAATGTGCATCGCATCGTATGACCCTCGAAATAGCGTTTCTGTTTATTTAGGACACAGAAACCTATTTCTTCCTTCGGCGATCTTCACCATCCCGTATCTCAATAATGCCTGCGGTTCATTACACCAGAGTCCATGTTTATTCAGGTTCATTTTCGTCGTTGCCGATATGCAGGGTAAAGGGCATCGTACTTGTCCTATACAGACACATAGAGAATCCTCCCATTCGATCCTTTTGCGATCGCCCATTGGCCATTTCCAAGTTGAGCCTACTCACTCCTCCCACACCGATGTAACCCACCACCGTTGAATCTGGCGGACGTGGATTGCATCGGAGAGTCAGATTTTAGAAACCGAACCGGACGTCAGAATCCAGAGTCAAGTAATAACACCAAAAGGGTCGTGTCGTCATCTACACGGAGTGTGTATCGAAGGATGAGTAACGTCAAGCGTCATAGTGCGTGTGTTTTGTTTCCCTACTATGAGAAATTCAGTTTTTTTCGTTCCACGTAACTTATCTGTGAATCCGTGAATTGTTTGCAAAATATTTTTCATGTACATTTACCAAAACGTAACCAGATATCACCAGTTGTATGCAAATCACCAATGTCATTAGTTGTATTCAAAAGATTTTCTTTTGCTTGTGAGTAAATAAAAACAATCAAAATAAAAGAACGTTTATACAATTAACAGCCCGGAGCTTCATTTTCTTCTATATGTGAACGGTTTGTGGCGGAGCGGTGATCTTTGTGAACAATTATTCTCGCAACGTTTAGTGGAAGTGTAGTGGAGGTGTTGCTGAACCCACCCCTATGACGGCGTATGAGTGACATCAAACCCCGCAGATCCACAAAAGTAGTTGAAATGTATTGACTACCTATTTCCATCTGTTTCGGGAGAGTACAGTCTAACATTTCTTACACCTTAAAATATTTGATGTGTCAAGTAAAGTTATTTGTGTTTTAAGTTGAGGTTATAGCTTTTTGCGAAGGAGTGATGACCGTGATTTGAATTCTAGTTAAAAAGACTACAACCAAAGCATCAATGCATCAAACCATTGCCCAGTGTATGCGAGCTTGTCTTAACTGCCTATATAATAGTAATCAAAATAGTAATTGGTACGTTAATGCTTTGGTGTATGGCGCTGATTTTTTTCGATTCCCTTTGGCACTGTGCGTAATTGTTGGAATCACGACAATGTGATATTGACAAACAAATAAAACCAAAATGAACCATGCAGTCTGACAATAAAAATATTGTTTCGGTCTTTATGATTGCAATCTGTCTTGGATATCTAAAACACAGAATATCCGTGTTTACTTATTGCTTTGTGAGATAAGTTTTGTCTAAATTCCAAACAACCAAACAAGTCACGTTCAATGGCATTGTGGGGGTTCTCTACATCACACGGAGAACCAACCCACAACCCTAACCTGCAAACATGCAAAAATCAAATCCGCAATAGCATATATTCCCAAATATGCAATAAAATATTTCCCACACCTCCAAGAGAATATAATTCAACCGAATATATTCTAATCACCACCACATGCATTTTCCCAAAATTGCGTTACTCAATTATCCATATTTCCTCAACGCAAGCAAGCAATCCACATTTCCCCGAAATTCGTATGCCATAGCAAACGCATATTCAATCCTCAACGGAACATTACCAACCAAATAAACCGCGCACATTTCCCCGAAATTATTTCGGTTAACATTTCTATCTAAACGATATCCCTTGCTTGCACCCAAGCCATTCCAATTCCCTCCGAAAATGCATGCCCATACTCGCTCGCGTCGCCAAACCAATTCCCGGTACACCCAACCAACGAAGTCAACCCAGCCTGCACGGCCAGAATTCGTTGGAACTCAATTCTTATGCGAGCATAGCAACTCGTCCACAATTCCTCGTAATTGGCAGCGAGCCTAACTTTGCTATGACGCACCGCCACGACGCAATGAATGAATTATTTTCATTCACAAGTCAGTCGACATCTAACCGCCGCCACGTGCGCAGCACCACCTTCCCTCTCCGGTCCGAGTCGCCAGTCGAATTTAACCAACTGACGTGCGCACACCCCCGGGTTATAGAGAGCCGAGTTTCGTGAGTCTTCAAGGCAGTCGAGTAATCACAGTGTAGCCGCGAAGTGCATTCATTCTTTAACAAATAAGACATAAGTGAATTATAATACTTAACATCGCCTGCGCGTCCCTCTCTCAAACACTCGAATACGGGCCCTCTTGTAACGAATATGCAAAGACCACATTGTAACATCCTGTGAAACGCCTGTGAAAAGGGGCCAGGTGCACATACTAGAGATACCCCTCCTAAGAACGCTATAGTACAGCGGGAAAACCCATCGCAATTTGTAAGAGCCGACAAAGTGAAGCGAACAGTGTATCGACTACATCCTTGTAATATATTTATGAAATAGTGTTCTAAATGAAGCCGAACTACTAAATGTTATTAATCTTATTCTTGTGAATATTTTAACGCCCGCACCTTCGAAGGCGTTCCTACAATTAGTCCACATGTGTATCCAAGAGAACAATAAATATATATAAAATCCAACAGGACGAGAAATGCGTGTTTCAATTTAGTGAAGTTGGCAGTTGCCTCAGACGACTACGTATCAGTGGAACATTCTGTGATGATGGGGACAAGAGTGAACTAGTCTCCGTGCGACACACCTACCGATCCCCCACAGCATTACTTGGATATGCATATTATTAAACAGTGGTGGACGTGGCTTAATTTGAATGAACTGGAGAATATTTGGGGCCGTGCAATCCAGAGTGGGCATGTACTGACCGGACTATATTTATTAGTACGTAAGACAAGCAGCCCTGATGTGCAAATAGACACATCATCTTATTTAATCCTTCTATAAAATATCTTGCCGGTCCACTGAACAGTAAGTTATCTTTTAATTGAAACACTTGAAAAAAAGAGCTAATATTGGCAAGCAACTCATTAATAGGACTGATACGTAATGTCTGAGAACCTCTTCGCTAACTCAAAAAGCTCCATTGTCGTGTAACCAGCACACACATTGAATGAACCCCCCCCAATGTGTCGTACATGGGGAATATAAATTCGACAAATAGACCGTTATTTTTTTTAAAGTGCAATGTTTTTCAAATAGAATTCCAAGATGCCACAAATGTCACTGTCGGAAAGAAACCCTTCATATCGCAGTTCAAAAGGCCGCTAATTTAAAAGAGGTCGACGAATTTGTTATGCAAGAAGATCTTTTGCAATTGCGATTTTTGTTTGAGTTACTTAGGTTTCTCCAAATGTTGAAAAATATTATCTTTTATCATTTTCTGTTAAAGTCCGCAAAATCTTTAAAAAAACACGAGCAAAATTCTTAGATCTAAAGATTACCACCACCCCCTCTTCTCGTAACCTTCTTTGGAGTCCACTCGCTTTCGTCTGCCTTCCCCTTTCCAATCACTACGCCTACGACTTCCACAAAGCCAACAAACGCCTCATCAACGACTACCTAGGCCGCCCTTCGTTCAACTGCGATCACCTATCCGATGAAGATGCCATCACCCACTTATATACCGACATGTCTTACCCTATTTCCCTATTCGCTCCTTACACTACACAAAGAACATCAACCCCTTCCCTTCTATGGTACAATCACAAGCTTCGTTCTCTGCAAAACAAAAGGAGTAAGTTATAGGTTATCTTCTGTCGGAATCGAACTATTCCCGACTACTCCAACTTTCTTGGCTGTTACCCCTCCAATTGACAGTACTTTACAACACCCTTTATCGCACTTACCTTATCAAAACTCAGACCAATCTCAAAATTGACTCCAAAACCTTCTTTCAGTTCGTCAATCATAAACGTAAATCCGATGGTTACCTCACGTCGCTTACCTTAAACTGTCATACCTCAGCTGATCCTGTTTTAATGTTAATCTCTTCGCCGCTAACTTCAGTCAGTCATTCACTAATGACTCCTTTGTTCCTGACCCGTCAAAGTTCAACTACCTACCTAACTTTTCCCTCTGGCCTGTTTTTCACAACTCCGTTGGTCCATCCTAGTTGAAAATAAGCTCCTGCAACTCAAAGACGAGTTTACACCGGGCCCTAATGGTATTCCCACAATTCCCCTCAAGAAATGCTCATCCATTCTCACTGCCCCTGCTCTCATTGATGTTCAGTCTTTCACTCACTTCACTCTTCATCATCATCATCATCATCATCGGCATTACAACCGGGATCCTGTCTTGGCCTTATTTAGCAAGTCTCTCCACCGATATCCGGCCCTTATCCGAGACTTGTTACAGTGTCCTTAATAATTTGTTTTTCCGGGCAAGGTTATTAGCCTTGCGCCAACCTTTCTCTGGATGTCGCTGCATGCATTGGTTCACTACTTGGCGGGTGCCAAAGTAGCTATCCGGGGGTGTGACATGGAGACTGCAGGTCAACTTAGATTGTCCTGGCCTTCACTGACTTGAAAGCAGAGACTTTGCCCTGTATATTCGCTCACCCCCCCCCCCCCCCCCACTCGCCGCCCCTCACTTCACTCTTCACTCTCTCCAAATTACTGGAAATCAAAGACGAGTTCACTCTGAGCCAAGATGGTATCCCAGCAATTCTCCTCAAAAAATGTTCATTCATTCTTTCCGCTCTCCTCTCAGAAATCTTTAACCATTCCTTTCCTTTCCACCAGAGTTGGGAAACCGCCCTCATGACCCCCACCCACAAGAAGGGTCCCAAAAATGATCGTACGAACTACTGCCCCATCGCCAATCTTTCCGACTTACCAAGATTCTTGAAACCATTCGATACGAATCTCTTAGTTTTCATTGCAAATCTTTTATTTCACAAAGGCAAAATGCTTTTCTCAATGGCCGATCAACTACAACCAATCTCTTTCGGTTCACTTCGTTTACCCTTTCAGCCCTAGAGCACGGTTGACCCGCAGGGTGTCAACCGACCTAAGTAAAGCATTTGATAAAATATACCACAATCTTATCCTCTTCAAATTATCTCCCCTCGGCTTCGAACTTGGATCACTGAAATGGATTTCTTCCCATCTAAAGGATAGACTTTATTCCGTTCGGTTCAGGTCCATGATATCCAACCCCTTCCTGGCCGCCTCTGGGGTCCCTCAAGGAAGCCACCCGAGCCCTCTTCCATTTATACTTACCTCTAATGATATTGAAAAAGTCATTAAGAATTCCTGCTTGTACGAATACGCCGATGACACCAAGCTATACAAGATCATCTAGTCACCACTTGATTCTGCACTGCTGCAATCAGACCCGTGGACTAGGTATCACAATAATTGCTTTGGACTTAACATCGCCAAATGCCAATCTATAACGTTTTCCCGTAAGCGTATGCACTCATCCTCGCGTCGCTATTCCCTTCATAACCAACCTCCGACTATTGTCCAATATATTCGAGACCTTGGGATCCTTCGCGACAGGGAGCTTAAGTTCTTCTGTCACGTTGATGAGAAGATTCGGAAAGCCAATCCTAGGGTGCGTGAAAAGTCGAAATTCTCTGAGCCCTACGTAACTCGGTCCGTTTACCTTACCTTTGGCCGTCCACTCCTAGAATATGCTAGCCAGGTATTGTCCCCTTATCACAAAACCCATATCCGTAGAATCGAAAGTATTCAACATCGCTTCCTTCGGTTCGCTTTCCGAGCGCTAGGATAGGAAAACCCCCTTATCCCCCCCTCTTACATTAACTGTCTCAATCAATCAACTTCAGAACCCTAGAGGAGCGCAGGGTTCTGGCTGACATAGTGTTCATTCACCGTGGTCCTCTCCAGCTCGGTTGATTGGGCCTACCTTCTTAAATTAATTCCTCTGAACACAAACCTTCGAAATACGTGTAATCCCCACCTACTCCACATTCCCCCTCACCGCACCTCTTGTTATTGCAACCAACCTCTTTCCGGATGCTGAGAAAAGTCAACGCGAACTCTCACACCTCTCTACCCATACTCTTAAGCAACGCCTCCTAAACCATTCGTACGACCAATCTTTAGCGGCGCTTTCTACCCTTTCCTCTTTAATCTGGCCCCACCTCCTGCCCCTTGTCAATCCAATGCCATCATGATATGTCCTGTTTACCTTATGTTAAGCGTAGTTAAGGTAGTTCTTACGTTCTTTAGTTTGTCAAGTTATATATATTTTAGCTTATAAGTAGAGTAACTTCGGGTATTGTGATATAGGTATTTGTTTTCTAACAATTATTCGTAATTTTTATTACATAGCTTTTGCCGCACTGTTCATTATAGCTCTTTGATACATTGCGAATTATATTTCGTTTTCAGTACCCTGTAGCGTAAGCCAATCTGCAGCTATTTACAACAAAATAAAAAAATCTCTGTACCACCCCTTATTAAAATTGGCGGATAATGTGATATGGCTTTTAAAACAATCAAGAGATTTTTTTAAAAATGCACTTCACTGAATTAAAAACTCACCCAATATACTGTCAGCTCTATTCACACACAAACAAAATGTATTACTTCAGTTTTTATTTTTGCTCCAATTTTTGCTGAAATATAACATAAAGCTCACACATAAAAAACTGTCGACTGTACACCTTAAACAATTTCAATGCACTGACATACAACGCAATGAGCGCGAGCGCGCCTAAAACTGCAGCACGTGTTCTTTTCCATTGCCGTCATGTTGACAAGAAAATTCTTGTCGAGAATTGATTATATCGGAAAATATGATGGTATATCACATTTCCCAACCATAACACAATACCCGAAGTTACTCTACTTATATTGCTTGAATTAAGAAAATAAATGGGGTAGTAGCCCCACTAAATTTAAGAAACTTAAACTTCTACTTTTGCGTTTTACAGGGCGAATTATTATACCGTAAATTCTTATACTGCAAACTTTTATTCTGCAAACTTTTATGTTGCAAACTCTTAAGCTACAAACTTTTCTACCGCAAGTTTTTATTCTACAAACCTCCACACTGCCAACGAACATATTATAAACTCTTATACTCCAAACTTTTATACGACAAACTATTATACTGCAAACTCTTATGCTGCAAACTCATATACTGCAAACTCTTATGCTACAAACTTTTCTGCCGCGAGCTTTTATTCCACAAACCAACACGTTGCAAACTAACGCACTATAAACTCTTATACTCCAAACTCTTATACGGCAAACTCTTATGCTGCAAACTCTTATGCTACAAACTTTTCTACCGCGAGCTTTTATTCTACAAACCCACACACTGCAAACTAACATACTATAAACGCTTATAGTCCAAACTCTTATACGGCAACCTCTTATGCTGCAAACTCTTATGCTAGAAACTTTTCTTCCGCAAGCTTTTATTCGACACTGCAAACTAGCATACTATAAACTCTTATACTGCAAACTCCTATACTGCAAACTCTTATACTGCAAACTCGTATACTGCAAACTCTATACTGCAAACTCTTATGTGGTAAACTCTTGTACTGCAAACTGGTATGTTGCAAACTTTTGTACCGCAAACTTTTATTCTACGATCCTCCACACTGCAAACTCACATATTATAAACTCTTACACTGAAAACTCTTATACGGCAAACGTTTATACTGCAAACTCGTATACCACCATTTCGTATATTGTTCATCCTGTGTGCATTATACTATATGTGGTTGTTTTACACGAGTACTTCTTAACGTGTTTTTTATGTTGTTTTATATCCACATTTATATAACAAATGAATTACATATTTTACTTAAGACTAAATGTTAATTTCTTTTTTACAAATATCATTCTTACATTAACTTACTGGCTCTTCGCAACCACTCTAAATTATACATTATTATTTTTCTTATGCCTTTCGGCGTACAATAACTGTTTTTATAACATGTCACAATAATTGATATGTTTTCTTTTTTAAATGTATTCTATTTTTTTCTACATCGTGTATTCTTTATAATATTTTTTATTTTTATTTATTTATTTTCCTTTTTAAATTACATATATAGTGGGTTGACACGCGAAAAATAAAAATAAAATAATGAAACAAAACGGACAAACATAAACAAGGAATACAAATAAAAATTAAAAAATAAAAAATTAAAATTAAATTAAAAACGAAAATAAAAAAAAATAAAAATAATTGGGATTTGGGGATAGGGGAAAGCGGTGCGCCTGAGAAGCATACTATGTTTGGGGACGTGTAGTCCTTTTTTTATCACTGATCCACCACCAGTTGGGATGGGATCGATCTTTTATTGATTTATCTCTTTTATCGGTCACCATACTAAAACGCAGGCGGTCTGGAAAATTAGAGATATCGTTATCGTGGAACGCAAACACTGCCTCTTGAACACCCGAAACTTCTTAACGTGTACCTCTTATGGTATTCACTGTTAATGTATTTATTGTTATACTATTTATATTCTACCGTGGTGATGTTACATTACTTCAATGTTATGTTACACTATTATACGCTGATATACGTGTATGCTACTCTACTACTATTCGGCATCTGACTCACTCTACTTCGTCTAGTCGAGTCAATTTTCCAAACAACGCATTATCATTTACTTTTAGCACTGTGAATGTAAAGATTTGAAACAGTTTTGAACTTTTAAATTACATTTAATGTTGATAAATATTTTATGGAAAGCAATGGCAACCAAAAAAATTGGCCTACTTGCTCACCTGCCGTTGAATCAGCTTTATTTAGTGTAATATTCCAGTGAGGAATATTAAAGTAATTGTTAGACAATTCATTTAAGAAGTAAATAGAGGGATTAAAAAATTAGCGCAAGCGGGCTCCGTCCACTTGTATTTTCAGAACTATACCACCAAGATGTCGCAATGGGCGAAGGCCCTAGCCTTTGTGAAAAATAATTATTTTATATCTTTCTAGTACACTGTTATTATTTACATTTTTATTTAATAAATGTTGTACGTAGGATGTATAATCGTTTCGTATAACTAACGTGTCTATTGATCAAACTCATTGACTAATGTATTTACCAAATAATACTTTGTAAACCCAAAACATCACACAAAATAAAAACAGACTATAGCCAACAATTAATTATCCGACCATTTTCATGCCGACAAAACATATACGTACAAAAATTAGCTTATAATGAAGTAAAAAAAAAAAAAACAAGATATTATTAATAGAAACACATACCACCACTGGAACACTAATCCCAACAACATTATTAAATCGAACTTCCAAAGAACAATGGTGACAACAACTTGTCTATCAACTTGTAACCCAATTTCAAACAACAGCAAACATTCTTTGGGTTCTCCGTCCGCCGGTGCCTCATGTATTTACTCATGTTGTCACCAGTTTTCGTTTCACGGTCGTCATTGACAAAAGAGTTAAACAATCGTAACACATCGCTACCGTGTCAACGTCTCCCTTTACAACAATTAACCCACGATTCTCATGAAGGCTATACAACTTCACTAATTTGCAGTCAGTCAGTCAAAAAATAAAATAAAATATTTATTTCGAAATACCCATTGAAATACTTTTTCTAAAAGCCATTTGGGCAACAGAAGAGAAAATGAAACTGGTAAAACCAGAATCAATTTGCAACGACCTTGTCGGTTGAACTCGCCTCTAAATCGATCTCAAAATTATCATCTGATTAAAAACAGAAAACAAAATAGCATCTAAATACGAATTCCAAAACAAATACACGTTCGGCATAAGAGGGAAATTCCAAGGCGATCGAATATTGCGAGCGTTAACGAACCACACTCGGACTTTATTCTAGTTCCCTTGACTCTGTAGAACACAATGCATCTGGACCAAGATTCTGTAATCTATCTGCCGTGTGCTGGTTTTCGTTTTTAGTTAACAACCAATAGCATAGGAAGCAAGGTCTTGTCCCCAACCACAGCTCATCAGCTAATGAGGTTCTGCAGATCATTGAAATAAGTTATCGGTAATAAGTGCAGAAGACGTTGCCGAATGAGAGGTACCAACTAGAGCATGCGATATCAAGATGGAAGTTGCAACCTCGATACATTCATAATTGAGCGCCGAGATAAATGAAATATTTTTACTTGGATTTCAATGCCTAAGGCCGTCGATTGAACCGGCGACGAATTGAAAAGTGAGCCGTTCTTGGTGAGTTGTAGCGCGGTTTATTAAGGTCTAAATGTGCCCCACTTTGAGAACTAAAACAAATTACCTTGAGGTCAGTCTTACTGTCAGCCTAGTTTTTCTATTGGTTTGGCACAAGAAAGAATCGGATGACTAACATTAACATTTCCCACTTTCCGACATCTTGCGATTCAATATCGATTGGAGTTTATTGGACAAGCGAACTTTAGGTCTTCCTCTTCAGAATGATACGTGTTCTGTAGAAGGTGAACTTCAAAGTTTCCCACAGAGATTTACAACATGTGAAGGGCAATATACAAAATAACGTGAAAAGCTTTAATGCCTATTTATATAAATAATAGGACAATATAAAGTCCAAAAACAGTTGATTTATCCTTGAAATGGTGTTATTAAAAGCAACGTGCATTTATTAGTGTCAGCAAAACGAACCTTGTGTGGTAAACGTACCCTGCGCGATATACGTCCCTTGTGTGTTAAACATACCTGTTTTCACAGCTTTTTAAATCGCAATTGTTACTACAATCCATTTGATAATGCGAGTGATGTATCCTACCAAACACAAGTAGCTAATATATACACCTTGACCCTGGTCAGTGATTCTCAAAGCATCAAAATAATCAAATGTATTCAATGCACTTTCGGCTCCTCGATAGTATAGTGGTTAGTATACCCGCCTCAGGACTTGCTAAATAAGGCCAGGACCGGTTTCCGGTTGTAGTGCCAATAATGATGATGATTCAATGCACTTTCACAGTTTATACTAAATTATAGGAAACGGCTGGAGAATCATTGTTTATCGAAATTTGCTCAAGCATTCGATAAGAGTAAAATACCTTAATAAGCCTCAACTTAATTCCTTTTCCCCAAACGATGCCTCATAGTACGAACCTTAAATTCATACTGTGCGTTGAGCGATCCCCTGGAATGATAACATTATGAAATTCGTATCTTCAAATGCATTGCATGGTTGTGCCTTCCGCGAAATTCGTCAAACGAAATCTCAATATCTTCCCCATATGAATCATATGAGCGACAAATTAAACCAAAAATCCATTTGTCGCACATTGGCTCAATTCCCAATAACCCTAACATTATGAAATGCCTAAATGTATTTCATAATGTTTCCTTCCGGGAATTTGTTCAACCAAATTCCCTTCCACTTCCTAGAACCCCATTCCAATTGAAGCACACACCAAATCTTGTTTGTGTTTCTTGGAATTTTTAAGTAAAATTTTTAACAAAACTCTGTGGCCACAGAGTATAAAGGGGCGGCACATTTTGGATTCGTGATCAGTCGAAAACCAGAAAGCCGAGAAAACGGCTAAAGAGGAAATAAATATAAAATAAAAAAAGGTCCACTTAAAACGTTTTCTTGTTGTTTTTATGTTCACACATTTTTTTGTTGGTTTCGCGACGTCCACACTAAAAGGAGATCCATCTCCTGTCGGGAACTAAGGTCGGAAGCAACCGACCGGAAGGAGCCTACAGTGAAAATCGGCTCACCGGGAAGCTCCCACTGAAGAGGTCCGAACTCACCATTTACGCCGCCCTCGTATTAGAAGATAATACAAATAAAACATACCATAACACAACCAGTAGAAGAAAAAAAAACTCATATACCCTGGGCACAGCGGCGATTTACTCTTTTATCTTTCAGTGACAATATATCTATCTACTTTATATGGGAACAATGCTATCTTAACCTATTGGCAGGATTTCCGTGAAGGAAAACCCCGTCGGTGCTGGGTCACTCCTGGATCGTAAAATTGTTTACGTTTGATGCATTTCTGATTGTGTTCTTATTTTCTAGAATTTTGAAGATCGTCAGTATCTAGCAATGCTGGGCTTGACCGATTGTGTTTGAAAACTATTTGAGTCTCCAAAGGGTTTGAGTTTTATAACGTTTTTTTTAATTTTTTAATTTTTGTTTTTTTATTTTACTTCTCCTTCTTGTCTCGACCGTGTCCATCAGCCAAGCTACGAAAGATGCTCGTAGATTTCTCCCAAGTATTTCACGAAGCCTATAGCATAATGAGTTGGTATTTCACCGGGCGGCTGGGCTTTAGGAACCTACCTACCACTCAGTAATTGTACCGAACTGCACTATATCCAGAGTCTTCAGTTAATCCTAGGTTTGCACAATCAAACGCAAGACGCAACTTCCATACCAACTCAGCCATTGTATTACAAAGTAGCCACGCAGGTGTGACACATATTGGACATATAGCTCACTTATCAAGAAATAGCCGCGCAAGCGTGAGATAAGTTGTAGTCTGGTTGCTTCCTGAGCATGTATGAAAATTCGTTGCCACAAAGTTGTTAGGAGCTTCTTTTATTGTAAGCCATGAAACCGGAGAAATTCTTGTATTTTATTCGCAAACGGCTTTATTTTAGAGTCGTTCATAAAAGTTTTTCAGATTTTAAAAATAGACCACGTTTTGTATTAAATGGGAATTCCTGATGAGTACACAAATATATCAGGTTATCCAAAATCATTTAATCAATATGAAACTACCCGACACAGAGAGTCATCTGTAACAGGACGACAATATCCCACAACTTCTTATTATGATATGATGATTCTACTACGAGAACCCAGAATTTTAGCAGTAGAATACAATCAGAGAAGCTCCACACACACTGATTAAGATTCATCCCCCGAACAATTCATATTCATCAATTAGTGTAAAAAAAATATATATATATATGTATATATATATTCGGGCGCTAAGTTCAACGCTTAAAGCTTCCACCATGAACTCGACCACAAGAAGAAAAGTCGTGCCCAGTTAAATCGAATTCTGACGAGACAATGTTTTTTATGTATTACACTTCTGAAGTGTAAGTTTACGCAACACCAAAGTTTATTGATCCAGAAACTAGGCCGATAAGATTGTAAATGAAACTCTCTTCCCAGAATTCACACAATGCGATTGTTAGTGAATTGCTGCGATGTCTGGATTCTTTTCTCCCCAATATCCAAGCGTAAGCAAATTCGTACATGTCTCATTACATTGTTGTCGCGCTCCCTGGGGCTACTTCCTATCGAATTACATACGATGATAGAGAATACCAAATCACACAATATACCACCCTATTCTTGTCAACGCCGCCTACAATCGTTTCCGGATCCGGCGAACGTCAGGAGATGAGAGATATATATAGTGACTCGAGCGGCAGACTAGCGTCAACGTAAAAAAAGTTTATAGTATTTGCAGAGTAGTGAAGAACGTGGTTTGAACCATCGGTATAAAAAAGTCACAATCCAAGCATAGCGTTTCAGGCCACGGTCACATCTACATGAGTATGTCTAACTGCTTAATCTGTGTGATTGCTAGGTAAAACCTCTGGTATACGGCACTGCTAAATATATTTAATGCTCGTGTGTGCTATGTTTTTCGTTACGATTGTGTGCATGCTAAGTGGTCATAACTTCCCAGTAACTACGTTATGACCACTTTGTACAGAGGGACGGAGCAGGTTTAGTAAGCCGAGTGGCCTGAGAGAGGAAATTGCGTAAATACCCGGCTTACTGTGGAAGAGCAATCTGCTGTGTAGAGAACACGTGAGGTTTACCAATTATACGGTTCGAAGTAATGAAATGAAACCGTTAGAACTGAGGCATGACCTATCAAGCCACAGTCGATTCTATGCGGGTACGTCTCAAGTCGCTACATACGTTATGGATTACTATTTTAATGCTCTGGTATATGGCTCTGATGTTTTTTATTTTAAGAACACTTTATGTGGAACCACGAAGCAAGTGGAATGAGGCGAGCGATTTAAAGGAGAAAATGACGTTAAGTCCTGGTTTCCTATGGTGAAGTGTTTTGTTTTCCTTTGTCTAGAAATCCCATCGCGGTCACCAATTTTAGCATTTGGGTATTAGTGAACAAATTGAGTGAAAACAACGATATGAAGCAGACTAGTTCCGACATCAGAAGAGTTTACAGTGTAGACAGGAATGTGATTTGAACCAACGCAATGAACAAGATAAAACCAAACCATGACGTCTTAGACGATATCAGCACGTGACCGAGGTTGTCCAAACTCACCACTTAAATTATAAGAGTGCTAAATGAATGCCAACGTGTAAGGCACTGATGAATTTTCTCGATTCTAATATGTGTTGTGCTCTTCACCTCGGGTGGGTGAGTGCATCAGTTTCAATTACACTAGCAACTTATGTATCTACTGTATCCAAATTCGAACCTAATTAATAAAATATTATCCTAACGTACTGTAGAGTAGAAATGACGAAGATGAATTTGCGATAAGCTTATAGTTCCCAGTCACATCATGACAATGGAGACAAGCTGCATTTTGTTAGTCCTATAATTCACAGTCAATCAGAGCGGGGTACTCTTGATAGGGGGAGCAAAAGAATAAAAAACAGTCAGCCATAAAATGTTTAATAAAGAGAATATTTTTATCCCACAGTAATTGTTGTGATCACGTATAAGAAATCTATTAATTATATTTTGATAAGACATTATCTTAGCTTGGCGGTCGAAATAGAACGATTAGCATCAACATCATCTTGCGATATGCGCCTGAAATAGGGTCGAATTTGCTGTAATCGTACCAAATCCTACACCAAAACCTTAAATCTAATCAAAATCCAAAAAACCTAAACTAAATCCAAAATTCCCATTGAACGAATCAAGCATCCGTTTATCGCTTAGCATTTCCCCCCACGGCATAATTTAATCAAAAATCCTAACTAAAATCAAAATTCGCAATAAACGAATCAAATATTCGTTTATCGTTTTGCATTTGCCCCACGGCATAATCTAGATTCAAAATCCAGAAATACAGTTGAATCTGGTAGAATCCCTCATAAATAAATAAACCAAACCCATGGCAAATCGAACCAGATGTTCAAATTTGCCACAAACAAACAAAACCCAAATTCAAGTACAAATTGTCATATGTAAACAGTTTCATGAGAATTCAGAAAACTGAATTCTTATCTAAAACAAACATTGGGCATCACACGAAATGTATCGAAAATCGAGATTTTCCATCAAAAACGTTCATTTCAAAGATACAAATCTCGATTAGGTGCCGTTTAAAGGGGGATGTACCGCGATCTCGAGGAGACATTCTATTCATGTACCTAGTCCTCGGCGGAAGTGCTGAAGGACCACAATCAGAAGATAAAGCTAGGATCTTGGAGGTGGTGTCCCCAGGATGATCAATTGTTTCCCTATCTAAGTAAATACAAATGAACCTATTATAACAAAATAAAAGGTGTTTTCCATTGACTTGGGCTTTATGCATTCGCTGAGAAACGTTGGCTGCTTTTGAGAACCAGAGACGATTTCCAACCAGGAAAAGGAACCGGTGAATTGAGTGGTGGCAAGCCCACAAATTAAACCATTACAGCGTCCACGATTACGGGCATCAATAGAAGGCGCCACGTTGCACGGCGCAGGGATGTTATTCTGGAAACGACGTCACACGAACGAGTAGGTCGTTGCTCTTTCCTCAAGGTTTGAGAAAGCACGGCGGCGATCACACCAGGTCCCCTCAGGAGCGGTCTTAAGAGATCCCTCGTCATTTTCAGGACAAGGAGACACGCTACCTGGGAGCGAGGCCAGTAACAACTATTGTTACTACAATCCGAAGACGATACACATTATTTTTTGGATAACAATAACCATTCGGTGGTAGATCTGAACCATAAGACGGATACGTTACAACGGGAATGTTTATTTTTTTTTTTTTTTGTAATTAGAAATTCATTGACAACAGGCGACCGCGCATTATTATGACACGACTTTCAAGGCTAACGAGATCTGGTCGTTCTTCCGGGATATGATACTTTAGTAAGCGCTTCAATACACTGATTGAATAGGCCGTATTATCGTTAAAGATGGGCCATTCCGTATCATTATAATGGGGGTTGATTGTTTGCTCGGTAAAAACGATAACAGGTTTGCCGGGACTTCTATCCAATTTCGGGATTCCTAGCCCCTTTGAAATGGCTATCGAAAACACATTCTTTTACCGTGACATTATTAAATCCCGTACGCAACTTTTCATAAGTGTTAATAGATGATAACCCACGCAAATCACAACATTTTACCACATACCGATGCTTGCGTAAGGCAGACATTACCAAATTCTAGAGGGGAGATTTTATACGTGAACATATTATTTTTCAGGCTATAGTTGCCAAACGTTATTGAACACCTCGCACTGTGCTAATGTGATACATAAAACAATAAATGTTAAAAGCATATTATAAAACCGTTTAATTTCGAAGTTGATTCGAAAAAAAGAGCAACTTTGCCAAAATGGCATTTGTTGTCCGCTGATATGCTATATTGAGTACAATGTGCGAAATGAAGTCTAGACTTCAGACTGTAGGACAATAAACTGGATACGACTTCCTATAAAACTGCGCGAAACACAAACAAACACAATATCGCTTTTACACATGTTCAGGGTACAGAGTACCAAAGCTCATTATGACAGTAACCCTCTGAATAAGATCAGCTGTAATAAACAATTCAGCAAACGAAAAACGATTACATTCGCCATTCAACCAAATACCGGCAAAACAACCAAACAATTGTAACCAACGAAACCATAGCCAACTACTATTGTTCCCCTTGAAACATTTAAAACGTCAAGAAATACAAATGAGTTAATCCTCAGGGTCTGAGTTTAGTTTCAAACGCTAGAAACCAAAAACTATCTATGAAACGAGGTTATTACTAAGCCGCCAGATACAGTTCCCACAACATGATTGTTCGAAGCGTATTGAGAAACAAGATAATGGGCTTTAGATACCTTTCAACGGCATAATTAGAGTACTCACGTGAATTCCCTTTCATTTGGTTATGCAAACCAAAGTTCCGCATTTAGCCGCAGCGCCAACTGAACAAGGAAAAGGAATTGCGGTTATTCATCACAGAAAATTGATTTTCATCACCCATTTTATGATGCCAC
This sequence comes from Microdon myrmicae, assembly GCA_963931805.1. Lineage (NCBI taxonomy): Eukaryota > Metazoa > Arthropoda > Insecta > Diptera > Syrphidae > Microdon > Microdon myrmicae. Next base: position 213,055,470 of record OZ007497.1, read on the forward strand.
AATATTTCACTATGCACACACTGGAATAATGAAGCAACTTTCAATTCAACGTCATAAAGAAAAATGCATTCCAGTTGGCGAATCACTATTTCGATTGTACAATCAATTCAACAATAACCGTCAGAAATTCATCATCACTTTAATATCTTATCTTTGTTGACAGAACTGTTCGGGACCTTGGCCATAATACCTGAGGCCCACACAACATTTTATCGGCCGACCATCGGCGTTGCATGCTTTTAACGATTTATAAAAAGGACAGCCCATCAAATGGCCAACGCAGATCAGCAAATAACTTTTTTAGTTACTATGGCATCCATTGGACATAATTATCATGCTGATTTATGCGAACCATGTAAATTTTTGTAATTGGAATTGAATCGGTTCGCTGGCGATCGTGTTGAGGTTAAATTTCTAACCGATGAAGCAGCAATACAAACTTAGATATTAAATACACAAAAGCAGTAGTACGCAACCGATCTAATAAATAAATTTCAATTTACACACGTATTTGTATAAGAGCTTATTAAGGTGTTGTATTCACCAATTTGTATGCATATCAACCAAGTTTTTTGGTCATGGTCAGAACTAGAGGTAAGTCAATCGAAATGCAAAAATAAAAACAAAAGCAAACAACGGCAAAAGTAATTTCCATTCAATCGGGTTCTTGATTAAAGATCAAATGTCGTACTTACATCTGGCATTGAGAGGCATGTCGAAAATAATGACCAAACCATGAAAACCAATCCAGTTATTTGTGTCATTTTGAAGGCTGCCTAGGGAATCTGAAATGAAAAAGAAAGTCATTGAGAAATTGTATTGGAAATCAAATCGAAAGAGTTGAGTGCGAACGTAATGTTATACATTTACGAGTATCATATTATAAAAAAAAATGCATTTTTGAAACTTTAATGAGATCAGTGTTTGATTCCGGTGAGAAATATTAAATACTGCCTGCCACCTGTGGTTTTATTATTTCAGTAGCGTTTACAGAGCCATTTACATTTTTATTATTTCTACTTTTAGGTAAAGAGTTCAGATTTTAAAAATGTTCATGTCCGCGGATGGCCACCGCCCAGGAAATGAACTCACCGATGACGAAGAGCTCTCAATTGTTTTCGTCGAATCTCTATAGTCAAATCATATTTCTTCTATCGTAGTGTAATTTTAATAACCTGTTATTAAATTATTCTGATACTATTAGTCTTCACTTCATCGAGCAGAGGTATTCTACTAATTTGTGACAGTGGGCATGTGAACAGTCATGACCGTAATTTCCTGTTCTTCAATTTATCTTTACTTTTATTGTTGGAACAACTCTTTTATGTATTGTTTGTAAAGGCCTTCTTTAATTCGATTCACAATTGCATGGTCGAATATTTGAGGCTATACACGTTTCGAGGTTCTTTAAGTTAAATCACATCTACTTCAACGTAATAGATACGTAACAGATCGACCTTTTCAGTCATAAATATCACTTAATTTATTTTACAGAGTAGTGTAGCCTCCATGCCACTGAGTCCCTACAGACTGTTGACTACAAACGTAATAAAATTGCGAAGCCATATTCAATCACTTTTTCAAAAGCTTTTACGTCAAAACCCTTCCAAGAGACTCATTGATACGTATTCAATAATGATTACGAGTTACGAATTAAACATCAATTGGAACATGTTATAGAAATAACCGTTATAAATTTGCTGTACCAAAAAAAAAAAAAAAAAACAGGAAGTTGCCGCTTCGGAAGCAAAGCAAACATTTTTTACGCCAATCGCACGCACAAATGGGATTTGGGTAATATTAAATCTTTTATTACGCTCTAGGTAGAAGACAGTAATAATATGGAAACACGGTATATATGGATATATATTGGCCACGAATGTCTGGATTGTATTGAAAGTCATTATAAGGTAAAGCGGCTTGCACTTAAAAGGTTCGACTAATAAAATATTCTCGGTGATCATCCTGCATCTGGGCTTCGTTGGTTGAGCATTTTTGATAGCGTAGAACTACTGTCATCAGCAAAAGCTGGAATTGAATTATGAGTAATCGATAAGAGATAATTTATAAAAATGAGGAAGCCCTATTATTTTTTTATCTTTGGTCTCAATGTATTATCAACATAATAGGACAGCAATTACCTCAACCGGGTTGGTTCCGTTTTTACTAAGTTGGCCGAGGATATGCTTAGGAGTAGCGCTCCAAACACGAGAACAGTTCGAATGAGATATTTGTACATGAGAAGAACTTGTACCAGGGAAATATATATTTTGGCTCCCACAGACCGGTGAAACACATGGCCGTTCCTCGTGGGTTGCGAATTTACAACTCCAACCCAGAGGAACTGGTCTACCCGAAACAATGCGCACCGAACAAGAACCGCGTATGCACGCATCACAAAAGGAATGCCCCGCTTGGCGTGCGGCGCTCCCCAGCATCCAGGAATCAACCGCATCCCCGCAGTATCGGTACATTACTTTCGACTACCATCCATTACGTGGTCATTGATCGTGGGTTGCGAATTTACAACTCCAACCCAGATCAAATGGTCAGCTCTGCGACCAAGGGTACCAAACACCAACGACGAACCTCGTATCGTCACCAACACTGTATTCATCACCAATTCAGGGCGGACGGCTCTATACAGATGTGGGGTACGTGGTCTGGGCGCAGGGTTTTACCACGTCCTCACAAACTAACGTTCCGCCGAACACCAAAGGGAACTGTTCACTGAAAACGGACGAAACGAAACTCCACGGCATTGCGTCCGTAAGAAGCAAGTCGAATAAAACACTCGGGTGAAATCGTTTAACTGGTTTAAGGAGTTTTATTATTTACGTTGTTGACGGCACCTTTACATTAATAATAATCGTTATCTCATCGGATTATATAACACGCAATTGTTTATGTAACTGACGGCATCCTTACATTAACAAAGATTGTGGATTCATTAAGTTATACAACACACGAATTGTTCACATAGTTGGTGGCATTTGTATATTAGTAACGATCGTTATTTGATCGAATCGTATAACACGCGAATTGTTTCGGGGAAATCACGATTGCCCACAGACACGTTTCCCAATAGTCAGTAACCATACCTGAAACAAAAGGTTATAGGACATGCAACGACGTTGAACCCGATATGAGAAAGCAAGGAGCTAAACGTTCAAAAGCTTCCAATATCGAGTTCAACGCATCCTTACATTGTATTCAAAAGGCAGGAAAGCACCGCATCTAAGCAAATGTGCCATGCAGGAAAGCGTCGCATGTAAATCATTTACCCATCCTAAGCATCAAACCGATGTTTCCCATGAAATACCATTGTCGGTAAATAAACCGAACAACATATGCCGACTCTGGTAGCTAATAGCAATTAGCACCTAAATCCCTTGCATGACCCTAACTTGTGCAAGCGAGGAATATCGTTTCGGTGCCGAGCAATAGTCATGCAAGCATAAACATCTTAACGTAATTCGCTCGCTAGATGTTTATGGTTCGAAAATCCTAACAAAGGAACTATACCAATCCCACGGTTCCTTTTATTACCCACCTGAAACGCACAAGAACATTGTTAGCTTAAGCCAGATGGGTAACCTAAACAAATCCCCCGAAAAGATCGGAGAATAAGCGGCGGCATCCGATCTTAAAACAAAAGGAACAACATTCCGATAACCAACAGCTAATGGTGTTGATGATTATGAGGAACGATTTCTCCTTTTTAGATACTATGGGAAATTCTCCTTTTGAGATGCAATGGAAAATTTATGCTGTTAACAGATACTATGGAAAAGCCTGTTAGCAGATATGATGGGAAGTTCTGTGCAGAGATGCGCTAGGAAGATTTCCCTTGCCGATGGGGAATTCGAATTTAGTCTGGAAAAGGAGAGGATCCCTAATCGAGGAGGTCGACTTTGAGAAGCGGATTTTTGGTACAGTGTTTTTAAGACGCGATCAAGTGAATTAAGTTTTGAGTTCTCTTGTGTTACCGCCGCGCAAAAGATTCATATATTTAGAATCGGATGTTGTTTCGAAAACCCATAGACCGTATGTACGAGTAACAATATTTTAGTGTCATAGATGGAAAAAAACGTTTGTGGAGAGAAATACCTGCGCCGTTTTATTAAAGGCAGCTTAAGCTAAGTTAATCAATTGTACATCCTAAATAATAAGTGAATTAAAAGGTGGTGGAACGAATCAAATGTGTACTTAAAAACTAAATTGTAAAAATTACCTAACTATAAAATTAAACGAAAAATAAATAAGACCGAGTATTAAAGAAAAGCCTCCTTGTGAGAGTTCTCTATGACGACTGTGGCAACTTCTCTGGCGGTGATTCCATTCACCGCCTTCGTTTTTTTCCCTCCTTTCCCTTTCCTTGTGTGGTGACTTTCTCTAATCGAGAATATTTCCACCAGTCAAGATCGTGCTCACACATACAGACGCGGAGGTTATTGCTGCATGCTGTAGATCATCCTGTGATCGTCAAAATTTTCATACCTCCAATTAATTGTTTACGTAAACAATCGGGTGAGGGTTTTCTTCTTGTCGATCGTGGGATAATGTAATTATCGCTGTTTACATATCCCTATGGGAACAGCATTGGTTTATTGCTAGTACTCGCATTGGCCTTTGTTTGGACGAAGTATATTGCGGCAAAGACAAAAGGTTTTGTCGACGGATTGGGTTTCCAGAAATTAGCGTATCGCCGAGATGTGGTGTTTGTGCAGCCGTGCCAACCGTTTGTGTATATCCAGTTAATGGATCGTTACACAATTTCTGTTGGTGAGTCTGTGGCGTTTGGACGTACTTGTGCTGTTGTTAGCACTGGTTCTACTTCCGTCACCAGCAAATTCACTCCCTGCACTGTCACCAATTATGGAGTTACTTGGTCTTTAGTGTCTCTGAAGGTCTTCCCCAACTCCAGATCTTGTTCAGATCTCAGTGTAGTGTGGATGTAGAAAACAAAGTCTAAATTTTACACATTCCACGGTTCTTTATTATTCTTAAAATGAAGGCTAATTTAAACTAATGTCATACTACTTTCTTAAACAATCTATCGACACTATTGAATTACTATGGATTTGATAAACGAAACAACAGAATGAATTTTCTTCCACAGATTATAGTATGCACACGTAGTGGTAGTTAGAGTCACTTTGATTTCTTAAAGTAGTTCTAAACAAAACTGAATTAACATTGATTTAATAAACTGTTCGCTCGACGACGCAATATTGCCACTACAAAAGCCAATTCACCCAGCTGCGCGTTTTTACTTCAACATATTTGACACTCCAAAATAATTCTTTTGTGTTTAAACTCTCAACTCAAGGGTGGCTAATTTCCGACTGACATTATTTAACGCGGAGGCCTGACTTGCCTCCATGGAATCCGTATCTCGATTATTTATATCGACCGAAGCGACAGAACACCAAAATGTTCATCTATAGCCCCGATGACCATATAAGGGATGATCTTAGAAGATGATCACCGAAAGGATGCGCACACACACAGATGCGGCTGCTTCGCACGCTCATGCTGTGCATGAGCAAGCGGACCGTGGATACAACAATTCCATAAGGGGAATATTAGCTGGCATGGTTGTAGCTGGTGCCATTATCTCGACATAGAGATTTAGGTGTTTACACGATCACCGACTGCGTAAAGCACTTATGCTGGTCGTGCACATCTTGGCGGCATGTCCACGTGGTCGAATTATCGATGGTAATTTTCTATCTTTGAGAACTCGAATTCCTTGGGCGGTCAGCCGCATGCCTTGATGTATTTGTCGGTCGGATGACCGGCCGATGTGGGCATGTATAAAAAGGAAAGATAAAACATCTTGTGCACGTGTGCGGCTGACGCGTAAGGGTATATCTTGGTGATATGGTTCGGACAATGTTGGTTGCTTGGTGTATGCCGCATGTTATACGTTCATACTAGGAAATCCGATGATGCAACATACACCCGACGCATGGGTTTCTAGCACATGATGCCCGTGAGGAAAATCTCTTGTGGTTCGTGCCATTGAATTAGAAAAAATATGGTTTAGGAGACACTTTAGGTGGGTGACAAAAAGGTAAGTACATGCTTAATTGCTGGGCAAGCAATCAGTACTTGTTTTATCGGTTTTCGGCCACTCTAGGTGGTAGTTTTTACATGGTTAATGGGAAGATGAGTAGTGGCGTTCAAGGGAACCGCCACAACTCTATCCTTCGATCGCCGTTCAGGCGTAGAACAATTGGTCGGACTTGTGACCCACGTATCTGTGGATACGTGGGGTTGTTGCCTCCCAGATGCATGTTACCTTTATTTCAGGTGGAAAGGGGGACTTTTGAGGACACGTGTCTGTGGGCACGTGTAATTTAGCTATAGGTGAGTGTGTTCCTTGATGAAACGACGACATCTCGACCAATAGTAGTTCATGTGGTTCGTAGAACCGCCACAGACTCACGACCACTTTTGAAACGTTTGTGCCACTGATAAATGGTTGTTTTCTTTAGAGTATCGTCACGGAAAACCTCTCTCCAACAATTTCGAAGTCGGTGAATTGTTAAACGCGAACGGGCTCCAAAGATGGCAAAGACGGTGAAATCAACTGGAAAGGTTATATGTTTTGGGATGCATGTATCTTCAATGACTATTTGGAAAAGGTGCAGGCGATAAGTGGACGGTATTATGCGTCATTATTAGGTGAGCTAAATGAGAAAATAAAAGAAAATCGTCATCATTTTCTAACGACTTATTGACCTGCCCACCTATTATTTGATTAAGAACTGTTAGAGTAAAAATATCTTACCGATTGATCTTAGCATTTGATTTTGTAAGAATATTTTTATTGTTTATTATTTTTCAAATATAAATTTGTTATAAAAATAGAGTTATTAACAAACAACAGGTGATTAACATGCGATTATAGATCTATAACATGTAAATAACATGACAAAACGCGAAACTCGTTCAGGTTCTAATACCTGGCTTTCAGGAATAAACAAAACTTGCTCATTCCATACGTTAACAGTACAAGTCCACATTGGACATGTGTCTCTCTACGACTGTGTCCAATCAATTTGTCATCATCTACTATGATAACGTTTCGCACTATTTGGGAGAGACAAGTCGGTGGTCCGAAAACTCGCGATATTTCTACCGATTTCCTAGCCTAAGGCTATAATCCTTATCGTTAACTACCGAGACTGGTTTAGAGCCAATCTCTAAGGAGCCGCATTTCTTGATACTATCTGGTTTAGCAATGCTGTTCTGGTATACATGTTTATACCCTATTTCACCACAAGTGCTATCGATCCATCCATGATTACATCCATTTTTACCTGCTATGGAGAGGTTAACAGATCTTGAATATGCATAACCTCAGGGCGAACCAAATTTTAGGTTTTATATTCCTCCGCGATTATTAGCACATACAATGCTTCTAGGACTTATATGAATTCCATAGATCTATGATAATGTATGTAGATCATAAAAATATCACCAGCGGCGACCTAGTGGCCTCATCCAAGGTAGTTGTATTTATCTTGCATTTTATGCTTAACTACTGTATATCTTGCTGTTAAAATGAAGCTTTTGAAACACCGCCAATGGCAAAACCTACGGAGATGATGTTTGGCAATATTAGTAACTCTACCAATGTACTTTTATCGGGACCGGTAATTTGTAAATTAACTATTGACTAACCTTCTTATTTGTACCTTTTTAATGGCCACAACTAAAGCTACTGCATCAAAATATATACAATATATAAAAAAAGATGATTAGCCTTTCGACGCAACCTTCACACCAATCAATGACTACAGTAATCAGGTAACTTCTTAAGAAGAACAATGCGTTCCAATGACGTCTTTGTCTGGTTGGATCACAATTAATGATTATTAATGAAGTTGTGCTAAATTGAAGCCACTTAGACAAACGAATTGTGGGGTTTTGGCGCATTGGAGCTATTAAACTAACTATGCGACATTCAGACGAGATATTTCCATATCCCAATTCGTTAACACTCTACTCGCACAGCCAGGTCTGTGGCTGGTAACATTTGCATATGTTTGTTATCGAAATACAACCAATGCGGAGACAAGTGATCATAAAGGGTTCGAAAGTGCCGTCGCTATCACTGAGTCTAGTTAATGAAAACTGAATGATGGTCGGACTATTTATGACCGCACTTAATAGTCTACCATATACATGCAGAACACATTCGACAGCCGGACGTGATTTCATTAGTGATTGTCTAGATCGCATATTTTTCTGGTGGTTAGGCAGTCGCTTCAAGGTTGGGTAGAAGTGGCAGAGAGCTTTTTTGACCAAAGTTGGTAAATAAATTCTGGTAATATGGAATTTTCGTAATATCCTAACCACTGGACAATTGGTGGATGTGTTTTTCTTTAGATGTTGGTTTACTTGCTGGTGCATTAGGAAATAAAACATAATTAAGGAAATCAATGTGTTTAAAGTTGGAGTTGCCACTGCCTGATTATGAGAAGGAAACCGGCCACTTAAAAGCTTACTGAACAATTTAAACCCCTTATGAACGGATTGCACTAAAATCAAAGTCATTCATTATTCCAAATGGGAAGAACATCACTTCACGTGAATTCGAAAAACTTAACGACCAACCTGAACAGAATTTCCGCGCCACAGGGGCCAGCCACAAATTATTATTCCCTCCACAATCAATGGAAGGAATCTCAAAATCCCGTTTGACTCCAGTAATATCATGAACGAATAAGTAAGGTGATGAAGTGAGTTTAATGCGTACCCCTAACACCGTAAGGAAAATTTGAAAAGTTTTAGACGACCAGCCAAGTTTGCTTTAGCCTGTTCTAAACAAATTATTCCACTTTAAGTGAAGCTCTAAAGCTGCCATAGAGCGTGAAACGTAATCCGATACGAAATCAAACACATTAATTAAAAGCGAAGTCCGAGTTTCTTGCCTTTCCTTTCGACAACACGAATCCATTCCAGTCGCGCCGGTTTATTTTTGGTTTACCTTTTCGAGGTGTTGTATCGTGGCATACATCTTTGTACTTCTCGTTTTCAATTGAAATAAATTATGGTCCTTCGAGTTTTTTTGTTGTTATTTGTTGTTCTTACGAATTTTACATCCAGTTGGTCCAAAAAGTTACAATAACAAACTGAGCTTACAAAATAACAAAATACCTGTTGCATCTTGGCCGATTTCTAAATTTTAACTCTTTTTCGAGCCACGTCACTCCTTACCCCAATATTTTGATTCAGGATCACTGTGGTAGACCCAAGTTTCATCCATAAATGAAACGACACCTATAACCCCCTTTATGTGTTCTAAAATGCTCCCAAAGTTGCTAAAAAAGTCGCATAAGAATGTGTTTTTGTTCCATTGTTAGCGAATAGAGGACCCAATATGCATACAGCTTCAAAAACATAAAACGTTAGTCATGATATTCCTCACACTGCTTAAGATATATGTAGCTTTTAGTAAATCACACATGTTCATAAAAAAGCAGTCCCATTTTTAGAAAAATAAATCGGCGAAGCTATCACCCCCTTCTCTTATTGAGCGACAAAATTTATTAAACAAACTTATTTCCTTCTCTGAGACAAACTGAATATATGGCGCTTGGTCGCTTCGATGCGATTCGATAACTGTTAGAATTGGTTTTGAACAGTTGCAAGTTCTAGCGCTCCGGAAACACTCGTGCGGGAAGAGAGTTCCACAGTTTTCCTGTTCAATAGCAAAACGAATCTTGCTAACAAGAGGTACGAGCGTTGGATTGGTCTTATAGCGTATGTAATGAAAAGCGTGATTCGGACCCGCACTTTGAAAAACTATGAGAAGATCATCCGCATTAAACCAGTTTGTTTAATAAGTTTTTCGGTGGGCAGATCTGTCGTGATTCGTATGCCGGAATGAAGGAACATTGTAATATGAACTTTAATGGTTCTTAATTGGCGATTTCCGTGAAGGAAAATCCAGTCGGGTTTGTTCTAAAAGTATCGTAAAATCGGTTTGTGCTTTAGGGTCCTTTCGTTGAAATTTTGAAAGCTGGCAGCATCTAGGAGGCTGTTTGTGTGGTGCTGGCTGCTGACTAGTAGTAAAAAGCATTTTTTATATAAATTTTCGAGTTTAAAGCATAGAAATCAGAACTCAAAACTTTAAACGCGATTATCTCAAAACCATGTTTTTCAAAATGCGGCTTGCAAGATAACTCTCCCCATTTTTACGCGATCGAGCCCAAACTTTAACTATAGCTTCTTACATAATTTCCAAATGTTAAAAATAATATATGTTATTAAGAAAAAACAGTAATTTTTTGGCGAAAAATGGAGTTTTCTATTCAAAAGCTTAGCATTTTTTCAAAAATCAATATTTTCAAAATTCAGTACGACATTCTATAGACATTTTCATGTAGAGCTTTTAAACAGTGACCCTCCAATCCCACTAAGGTTAACAGAACGAATTTTGTTAGAGTCAGAAACGCGTGTAACCAGGCGATTGATACCGCAAGGAAGGCTTACAACGACAGGGTGATCGATAAGCTCCTTGAGAGATCAATGGCAAGGGCTGTCAGTAGTAACTTCGCTTCCTCCTCTTTTCCTCCGTTAGTGACGGGCAGCGACACGTTGGTCACAAATTCAAAAGGTAAGGCTAATATGTTCGTGAATTTATTTTCCGGGAATTCAAACCTCGATTCCGGTCTTTTGGAGCCATCGGTGATTGGACCGGTGCAGTCTTCGATGTGAGGTGTGAAGTTCCACCCGTGTACTATTCAAGGCATTCTACGTGGGCTAGAGTGTAAGAAGGCAACCGGCTCTCACGAAGTCCCAGTAATAGTACTTAAGAACTGTGCGCCAGACCTATCGCCGGTTCTTGGCAGACTCTTTCGCGTATCTTGTGTACGAGGAACCTTTCCTACCTGCTGGAAAATGGCTCGAGTTCAGAGAATACTCCTTGAGTCCCCGACTGGTTAGCGTTCCTTCTGGTCAATGGCAAGGGCTGTCAGCAGTAACGCTGCTTCCTTCTCTTTTCCTCCGTTGGTGATGGGCAACGGGACGTTATTACCAATAAAGCTAATATATTCGCGTATTTATTTTCCGCGAATTTAAACCTAGATGCCGGTCTTTTGGGGCCACCTGTGATCGCGCCGGTACAGTCTTCGATGCGCGACGCGGGGTTTCGTCCGGGTACTATTCAACGCATTCTACGCGGATTGGACTGTAGGAAGGCAACCGACCCAGACGGAATGCCAACAATAGTCCTGGAGAATTCTCGGAGGCTCTTGGCAGGCTCTTTCGCATATCTTATGAACGGGGGACCTTTCCTTACGGAAAATCGAGTTCAACCAATCCCAGAGACGGGAAAAAGGTGTCTCCCACAAAATTACCCTCCGATAGCATTACTCTCTATGTTATCTAAGGTGATGGAAAAGGTCATCAACGGCGAGTTAATAAAGTATTTGGAGTGCAACGGACTTCTAAATAATCGTCAAAACGGTTTCCGTGGCAGGTGGTCCTTTTGACCCATATAACCGATATATGGCCTCCTGCGATTGAACGGCATGGTGAGTCAAAGGCGGTCGCATTGGATATCTCCAAGGCTTTCGACCGCATCTGGCATGGGGTATTGCTGAGCAAACTTCGTTCATATGGACTTTCCCAGCAGCTTTGCGCATGGGCGAAGAGCTTCCCCGAAAATCGATCTGGCCGAGTTGTTGTTGGTGGAGAGTCTTCGGATCCTTATTCTGTTAATTCCGGGGTGCCCCAAGGTTCTATTTTGGCCCCAACCTTGTTTTTCATCATCATCATCATCATCATCGGCACTACAACCTGGAACCAGTCTTGGCCTTATTTAGCAAGTCCTGAGGCTTGTTAAATTTTCCATAATGATTTGTTTTTTTCCGGGCAAGTTCATTAGTCTTGCGCCAACCTTGTTTTTGCTTCACATAAATGATTTGTTGGAGACAACGGATAACAAGGTGTTCAGTTTTGCGGATGATAGAACGCTTGTCTCTCCTTTCTCGACTGATCGACCGATTAGTGCAGCGGCGTCGCCAGCCTGAGATGTAATCAAATTGACGCACTGAATCGGAATCTGGATAAGGTCCTGGAGTGGGAAAAGTCTAATATCGCCGACTTTAATGCAACGTAGACACGGTATACAACAGACACAAAAAAAAGTGAATTATCGATTCCACAGCTGATGATGAATGACCAGGCCCTCGAATTTGGGGAAGCATAGAATTGCTCGGCGTCACTGTCTGTAGGAATATCTCGTACCATAAACACGTGTCGAACATCACCAGGTCCGCCTCAGGAAAACTGAGCTCTCTTTTTATCGCCAAGGAATATTTTACCCCGGCCCAACTACTTCTCTTATATAAATCCCAAATTAGACACGTCCTCGAATATTGCTCTGATGTTTGATGCTCTGCTCCTTACCTCGGCCTACTTGAGAGCATACAGAGATGACTGATCGGCCTGATCGGGGACACGGTGCTGACATCGGAACTACAGTCACTATCACATCGAAGGCGCGTAGCCGACCTCTGTTTGTTTTATATATATTATCACGGTTACCGTTCTTCGGAGATTCGTGGTATTATTCCACGTACTTCGGTCTATCCGCGCTCCCAAAGACAATGCGACGGATCACAATAATTTGTGGTTCATATCCCAACGGCGCGAACACCCCTGCAGCAGAATTCGTTCCGTTAGATAGCGGCAAGTTTTTAGTACCCGCTCCCCGCGCGAGAGTTCCCGGAGCGTTACAATGTGGAACCGTTCAAAAAGAACTGCATCAGTTATTTGATGCCATCTCGGGGCGCCGTGTCAGCGCTACAGACTCGATTCTCCCGAGAGGTGTATATTAAAAGAAAAACTTAGAAGCCCCCGGCCCGACTATTCCAATTTCTATATTACATTTAAACGTTCACACAAAGAATACTTTCAAATTAATTAAAATAAAACTTTATGAAATACAATTTGTAAATTGTAACAGAATTACCTGTACTCACATCCCTCGCCCACAACCCTCATCCACAACCGCCACTCACAACGCTCACCTACAATCCTTACCCGCAACCGTCACTCACAACCTTTAGTCCCAACCCTCAGTCACAACGCTTAGTCAAAACCCTCACTCACAGCCCTCACTCGCAACCCCCACTCACAACGCTCACGCAGAACCCTAACTCACAACCCTCACTCACAACTCTCACTAACAAACCTCAGTCACAACCCTCAGTCACAACCCTCAGACAGAACCCTCAACCGCAACCCCCGCTCATAACCCTCACTCACAACCCTAACAAACAACCCTAACTCACAACCCTCACTCACAACTCTCACTCACAACCCTCACTCATAACCCTCACTCACAACTCTCACTCACAACCCTCACTCACAACCGTCACTCACAACCGTCACTCACAACCCTCACTCATAACCCTCACTCACAACACTCACTCACAACACCCACTCATAACTTTCACTCACAACGCTCGTTACCACAAACTTGGGAAACGTCTTTTAACAAACTCTCTTTTTTTTAAATGACACGACCGTGTTTATAGACGGTATGATATTCACGCTCGACTTCCGCGTCCGTATTCTTTGACGAGTAAATTTCAGACCCTTTCATTTATTTCATGAAAGCCTTTTTCATTGATTGAAACCCGACTCTTGTTAATTTAGAAAACGACCGCTTTGTCGATAGGTATAATTTGACATCCGGCTTCCGCCCTTTTCAGGGATACATTTTAGTGCAAGTTTAGTATGATTAAACCCGGCCATCATTGTCAAGTTTAACTTCGATTCTCTTTCTTTTCAGGGATTTGAAGATCCTTCAGTGGAACAGATGTCATCATTACCCGGAGCTTTCCACACAAGGATTCGGAGAAGACATAGGTGACAATAAGTGTGTCGGCACATTAATTTAATTGTTGTGAGACGAGTCTCTATGATGACAATCGATTACATTTATGGATGGCACCATATGTCGTTAGAGTGGAATTTAGGGGAATACGGTGCCATAGACAATTTCAAATATTTTGTTTTAGCTACGTAAGGTAGTTTAGGTTAGATGGTAAGTCAATATGTAAATGTATTTCAGTCTTAGGTCTCCAGGTTGGATATTTCCTCCTATCATCACCATCATCGGCACTACAACCGGGAACCGGTCTTGGCCTTATTGAGCAAGTCCTGAGGCTTGTTAAATTTTCCGTAATGACTTGTTTTTTTTTTTCGGGAAAGGTCATTAGTCCCGGGGGGAATCGAACCCCGGTCTCTCGCGTGACGGGTATACTAACCACTATACTACCAAGGACCATTTCCTCCTATATATATATATATATATATATATATATATATATTGTTTTTTTTATTTTTATTTATTTATTTATTTATTTATTTTTTTTTTTTTTTTGTTGTTGTTGTTGTTGTTGATATAATAAATGTCGTAAAAGACCGCGATACAACGAGACAAAGAAAGAAAACTGATTTCTATTAAACTCACAGGAAAACTATTGGCTTCGAGAGGTAGATATCACATAGAAGGAGCATTGTAGGCCTTTGTCTTTGTATGTTTTTTGTACATATTACGTCTGGGACTGTTCCTTAGAAATCAGCTAAATCATTGGTAGGAATTTGGTTTATTTGCGCCCCATATTGCGCAATCTTATAGATGCCGCATAATTCGCGGTTTATCTACCATTGGCGCCTAAAACCCCATACCAAAATTCATGTTTTTACAGAAAAGAGAACGGCAGGACTCCCCTCCCATCATAGAACCCAGGTCAATCATCAAGCCACTATTTCGTACTTTACTGAATTATGTACGTCAGATATCTGACAGTAGAACGTTTCCGCACATTGCACTGTGGCTCCCAAAATCATTTTGATTCTTCTTTTGCAATCCCGAAAACATAATAATATGAATAACGCGTTGGATTTCTTTTGTCATGCTTTCCTTCATTTTATTTGGACTAAAAGGTTAAATTTGATTGCTCAAGTCGCTTATGAAATGCATAAAAGATGATCAACAATATCTACCTATGGTGGGAAGATATGAATGGTTTGATTAATTAACAACGAAGCATAACATTTTCCGGATTTTAAAAATGTTTCCCTTGATTGACATTATAATAGAAGAGGCTTGACAGTATATACATTACCAAAAATCGTGTGATCAATCATCGGTTTCAGACACGGTCGACAGATGTCTAATCACAGACAATGCCAAGTGGGCTCTGGACAATGTTACGCAACCTTATGCATATATTCGATGAATGGTATTTGTTCAAGACGGGTGCCAGAATACGAAAAATGATATTTAAAAAAAAAATTGTATTCATAATCCTTAACGTAAGTGGCAATTGCCATTTCCGTTTGTTTTTCAATTAAAGAGTTTATCTCATAAAAAAAGACGAAACAAGAAACTCTATTTGCACATAATTCACTAACTTGGTTCGTATGTTTTTTAAACGTCGCTGATTTGACGAGGCTCTTGTTATGCAGAGATCACAGAACAGGTTGTGTGAATTGTTTGTTGTTATACATATCAAAGCGACTCGAGCTCGTTTGCACGGCCGATTCACACCAAAATCTCAGTGGAACCTTGAAAATGTTTATACGTATTTAACATTCTCATGGATTTGTATTTCAGTCAGTGAAATTCGAATGAAACTAACAGCAGGCTTGGCTTCAAGCTAGGTGCATGTGGCATAAATAATATGAAATAATTTACCAGTTCAAACCATAGACGTGACAATTTATGACATTCGGTAGGATACTTGATGAGGTTTCTATGTTGGAGACAGATAATATCTATTATTTTTCCGCGTTTAATAATGCTTTCAATGATATCGAATTTCATTTCATTCTTGTCCAACCCCCAAGGCGCATTAATATTCTAGAAGTACTTAAAATTCAATTAGTGGAAAAACCAGAGGATTCGACAGTTTACACGAGGCTGCAATCTTTTGAAATTAAATCATGTAGCACGAAATCTAACAACAATTTGTTCTGGTAGAAGAAAACCTATAGCATAGCAAACCACGTTGTTAGAAATATATTTCATATTCCCCAGTTTGCACAATTTGACAGAAATAAATTATAAAATTCTTGCACTGATTCGTCAATTGAACCTGCATACACCCTGTCGCACAGTCATCAGTTGATGGGCAAACGCCATGAAAATTTAACACAAAAGACGAAAAGAAAAGTATGCACACGTGGTCTATGGTCATATAGAGCAATAGAAAAACAAGTCGAAAACTAGAACCTCGTCAAATAAATTCATTTAGAAATGTGTATGTAAATTGTTCTGGCGCAAGGCTAATAACCTTGCCCGGAAAAACAAATTATTATGGAAAATTTAACAAGCCTCAGACTTGTTAAATAAGGCCAAGACCGGATCCCGGTTGTAGTGCCAATGGTGATGTGTGGTGATGATGTTAATTGTTCGTGCGTGTGTTTACATATATATATATAACTTGAACAGCAATAAAAATAAAATAAATAGCAAAATAAAAAACTAATTAAAAAGTCGTGGTGTGTCGACAATGAATGAGGAACAAGCTTTGTCTGAATTGGTGTCACGGTGAAGTCTCAATCTGCTCGCTAGCCAGGCGGTAAAACAACACAAATAATCAAAGAGGTCATTGACCAAAAAGATTTATATTAAGATAATAAAAAATGTGCAAATGTCAATAATGTCCACTAGTATTGAGAAGAAACAATTTTTTAAGGAACTGGTGGTTAATGAACCGCCAAGTGATAAAGAGCTCGTCAGTTTAATTGTAGAGCTTCCAAAAACAAAGCAACCAACTACAAACATCCTGTGGTGGCTTAAAATTACATTGTCCTTAAATTGTCATTTTTCCATCAAGTACACATCACCGTAAAATTTTCGAGTTTGCTTTTCCCAACGGCACTACTTTCGCTATTTCTTGACGGTTACCAAACACTGTGAAAGTGTGAGAAGGGAGAGACAAAATAACAACAGAGCCATGTCAGAGAAATTTCGAGATCTTTGTAGACAATTTGGTGGCGTCGGTTTGTATGCTAGTTTTTATTTTGTTATACAGTTGGCTGCGGATTCGGGGGCGGTAGACGTCAGCGTGGGCTCCTCGATAGTATAGTGGTTAGCATCCCCGCCTGTCACGTGGGAGACCGCGGTTCAATTCTCCGTCGGGTAGCCACAGGCGCAAGACTAATGACCATGCCCGGAAAAACAAATTATCATGGAAAATTTAACAAGCCTCAGGACTTGCTAAATAAGGCCAAGACCGGCTCCCGGTTGTAGTGCCGATGATGATGGTGATGATGATAAGACGTCAGCGTGGTTGTTTTTTTAATTATTAATGCGTTGTAATAAAAGTTCTGTGGTGGTTCCGCCGAACCCCACGGCCCGCTTCCCTGAAAACCCCCATAACTGCTACCCAAGTTCCTTAAGAGGGTATTCTGGTCTAGAAATTTGAAAAAATCATTTTTTTCATATTTTCAAAGCTTAACCCGCTTAAGAGGATTTTAGAAAATTTGCTGACGAGTCGTCTAAACCGGTATTGCCCACCTGGCGCAGAGAGTTGGTGTAAGTAGCAAAAAGCTGCATCTGAAGGTACATTACAGGAGTTTGACCACGAAAATCCGCCTCTATGTGCGACGGTATTGGATATTATGAAGCCGATTTAAAAGAGTTTATCGTCGGAGGAGTTGTTGACTCGATGTTTAGGCTCAGAAACTCAAAATAATAATGAGTCTCTAAATTCTTTGATTTGGACTTTCGCGCCGAAACATATTCATTCCGGAACTCACGTCATTGAAATTGCTACGTTTATTCCTGTTTGCATATTCAATGAAGACTACATACCTCTTTTAAAAATAATGATGCTTATGGGAGTCAAAATTGGTCCAGAAGCTTATTCATTCGCTGGGAAACGAGACAATGCCCGGATTGAACGCTCAGAGATACGAGCGTCTAACGTATCAAAGGAGGCCAGAACTGCTCGGTTCGAAGAGAGAAGCGCGAAAGATACTTATTTCGAAGTCGAGGAAGGTCCAATGTATGCAGCAGGAATGGCAGATTGAATAAACGTAAGCCTAAAATATTATTTCATGACTCAGACGGCGAGAAACTTTACGTGAAACTTTAAACGCGTTTTTCTCGAAACTGTCTTTTTTTAAAACAATACCCACGATTTTTCAAGTTCTACTGAACCGATTTCCTTCAAATTTAGTAGATGTCTTCTTTATAGGCTTTTCTATTGCATGAACTATCCTCATCCTCAAATTTCAATGTAAACTATTTTTAAAAAATTCGAAAAACTAAAAAAAAAGTGGTATAAAAAAATTTTTTTTCAAGCAGTCGCCATTTTGTTAAAAAACATTTTCAACTTTTTTTAGTTCCAACGATAGAGGCATTTCTGTAAATTAATAATCTTTTTTTTTCAGATTGCTAGGAGGATTGAATCGTGGGTATGGTCGCGTGCCAACTCTTTGAGATCCTCCACTTCATCAGCTGCTAACGTTTTGAATTTTGAATTTTTTACTTTCAATTTTTTTTTACTGCATTCTTGAAATATTAATAAACATCCTATAAAAAATGAATACTAAAAATATTGATTGCTTCTTTTTACAGCACTTCAAAAATTGCGTTAAATTCGTGCGTCTAGACCAGAATACCCCCTTAAGTTCACTAATGCAATCACATTAGCACCTTAAACGTTTTACGCATTAAATAGCACAATTTATAATCTAAAAGCCCCTAGAAGAGAATTCTTACCTTTCATGCATCTCTTCGCATACAAATTCCCTACAAGAATTCTTTCCATTACACAGGTGCATAAACCAAAACGTATTTGATACCTTCGGTTGTCAGACAAATTCCAACCTTCCCACACCTGCACCGCAATCTCCCGGCAGCAAAGACATTTCCTTCCCAAGGATAGTTAATGTTTTCAATGCATTACCTGGAAATGCCTGCAAAGAATTTTTCCTACATGGGCATTCATACATGTATCAATGCATCTCTGCATTAGCGACCCAGAACCGAATTTCCAATTAGTGTAGATATTCACACTAGAGTACGATCCTGGCGTCGCCATAGATGCCATGTACAGTTGACACAGATGGCATATACACACCGTCGTTGTGTAATCACTATTGCTTCGCAATGACTTGCAACTATCAATACAGCTGCAAGCTCTTTACCCAGAAATGCTCCTTTGTTTGAATCTCCAAACAATCATCGACTTCGCGCATAGCCGCCGGATTGAATTCAAAGCATAAACAATTCAAATATAGAATCCGTTTCCCACAAACCAATTTCCCTGCATATACAAATGTTAGCAAGAGATCCGTTTCGTCCACCAAACGATAAGCACCTTTCTCAATGTCTATTCGTATATTTACACAAGGGCATCACTCATATAAGACTTTTATGATGCCCTCGTCTCATCTTTTCTCTTACCACATTTCTTCGATGCATCGCCGTCTATTTATCTAGACGCGATGCACTTCATAGACAACGATCTTCTCGATCCCTTCGTCCTTGCCGCCTGCCTGTTTTGTTTTGCCATTGCCTTCGCGCATGGGTAAACAACACAGATCTAAACGATCACACACGTACCACCATGATTTTCATTACGAGATCTGGTTTTCTATCCCACCAAGAGATACTTTACGTTTCTCTGGTGGTAAGTAAAAACATATCCTTAGTGGAGAGGATATCTACCACCACACCACAAACTCACCACATTAGCGAGTCGGCTCTGCACGAGCCGTTTATCGCTGAGTCTTATTACATCCGCCGACCACCACGGTCGTTCCACTCCCGGTCTCCGTCGCGCGGCGGAAAAGCGTAGATATACCGAAGTCATGTCGAGAAAGAAGTATGTAATCCTGTATAAAATTTATAAAAATCAATTTAATATTAATAATAAGTTCTAAGTGAAGTGTAAAAACACTAACATAATTAATAATGGCTGAGAACAAAGAGAATAAAACTGAACAAATGAATTCCGGTGTTTCATTCATTTGCCTTGTTCCTTAATGGCTCGTGATGGTGCGAACGGTCTACTTGGTGTGAATTCCTTAGCGCAATAACAATTCGGCTTGGCGGAATCTTTTAGAACTGGTGGAAACGAGGTAGAACCCCGTGTTGTGCACCGTCACAATGACCTCGTACCCCACAGTTCTATCTACGAAATATCTAATATATGTCTATGTGCGGCGTTTCTAGCAAATACACACACGATTAATAGTGTAGAACAAACCACCGAAATGACACGTCAAAAAATCAAAGTACACCCATTAAAGCTGCATACCATAGCAATAACAGCATCTCCACATCAGTCGAATGTACTCGAGTTAAGAAGTCGAATTCATACACGCGGTAGTGGCCTAATGCGTTGAGTTTTGGTTCTATATTTTATTGATTGTAACCGTTATAGTGTCAGTTCCAATCACACGCTCTTCACTATCGTCCTATACGGTATGTATGTATTCTATAACAAAATTGTCTTCGGAAAACAGAAGTGGAGCATATTCATCATAGAGACCCATACCACAATTTTGTACCAACTAACTGTGAATTATAAAATAAGCAAAAAACATAGATGTTTTTTACATAAACGCACAAAAAGGAGATTTTGAGATACCCCCAATCCTCAAAGCACATTGCGAGTCGAAGAAAAGGATGAAGATAAGGAAAAGGAATAACGATGTATTGGGTTGTACCACATGAACTGTCCGATTTTTGCTCATTCGGAAATAAGTTTTCGAGTGAACATCTGTTCCAGAACGTTAAATTCTTTTTTTATAAAGTTAAGTAGTACGTGTGCTTGGTGTGCGAGATTTTTGGGATTCGTTACAAGTACAGTTTTTTTTCTTCTAGGAATTGTTTACCATGTGGTCGGCAATTCAAATTCGAACCCTCTTCCTTTATGAATTTAAAATGGGACATAATGGATCATAGGAAATGAAAAACATTAATGATGCATTTTGGCTTGGTAAGTTCAGCCTCGAAAATGAATCACGTTCGAAGCCGGAAACTCTAGTTGACGACAATGTTTTAAGAGTAACGGTGGATGCGGACCCAACGAAATCGGTGCGGGAGATTGCACAATGCATGGGAGTATCTTTAATGACAATACGTCGACACCTTTCTCTCATAGTAAAGGTAAAGAAACTTGATAAGTGGGTACCCCATGAACTGATCGACTTCCAAAAACTACGGCACCTGGAAATCTGTGCATCACTTTGATTAAGAAACCCAACTGAATCGTTTTTGCTTGGATTAATCACGTGTGATGAAAAGTGGATTCTGTATGATAACCGTAAAATACCTGGGCAGTGGTTGGATGCAGGTGAAAAACCAAAACACAGGCCCCACCGCAATCTTCACCCAAAAAAGGTTATGGTGACAATTTGGTGGACATCGAAAGGACCAATCCACTATATTGGTTTCTATTACTATGGCGGACTAATCGAAGCAGTATCGTGCGTTTGCAACAGAGTGCTATTCCGCGTTGGCGAGTCTGTCGTGTGCGTACAACGTGTGTTTTGAAAACATTTTAAGATTCAGCCGCAATACCAAGTTCCTGCGAGTGGAACTATGTTGAATTGGATAAAGAACCTCCATGAAACTGCTAGGGCATTAAATCGAAAGCCAAGAGCCACATATTACGGTATAATCTGAATTTTCATCGTTACAAGTTAGCGATGACATAATAGTTGAGCCTCGAAGTTTATCCAAAAGGAAAAAGATTCATCGAGGAAAAAAATCGAGAATGAACAAATTGATCCGGATAAAATGCAGATGTTTGACGAAGTTCACATTTAACCGACTGATCTAACAGTGCCAGACTTTTATCTATGGGGTTATTTGAAAGCCAGGATGTACACCGCTCAGCCAAAAACCTTGGAACAATTAAAAAATCAAATTTGGGATGAAATTTCTAGAATTCCTTCAGCAGTTACGAAAACGTGATTGAAAATTCCTCATCTATAAACAAATAATCAGATCCACACTCACGTATGCGTGCCCACTGTGATGTCATAGAACACCCACCCAAATAGAGAAACTTCACACTTTCGGAGGGAATGCTCCAGGATGGTCACTGGCCATAAACGACAACCCAACTCTTATAAATATTACAATAACAGCTTACTATACAATGTCACTGATATGGACTGTCTAGATAGACGTTTCTTGGAGCTGTCTAGCAAATTTATTGAAAACCTCCCATATAATCCCAACACTATAAAAACGTCACCCCTATCAAACCCTATAGATGACAGGTCTCACTATCTGAACTGTCTCCACATCAGAACTCCCTTCACCTCTGGAAGATTGGTTAATGACTCCAACAAGGTAGTGTACCATAACACCAAGCTGGCACACAATTTAAATACTGTAACATACAACCATTCTCCAAGTTTCTGCGTTTTAACGAACAACCGGAAAGTGTTACACCACCCGTGACCACTAACTGACTACATCTCACGCCAACCTACCTCCTTAACCATCAATCTCTATATTCCCTAATTCACATTACATATTTAACTTATTATAATATTAACTATGTTAATCTAAATTAAGTTAAATAATAAAAATCCTGGTTCTCTGACCTTTTCCAGGAAGACTATCAATATTAAAATCTATAATACCCAAATAGTTATTCATACATTCAGTTATGTTTGAAAAATGTGTCGTGTATACAAGTAAACAATTGTATCACCAATAAGCGGTCCTTTGAGCTGGACCACTAACATCCAGTTATCCCAACAACAAGCCCAAACCCCAAAACCCAAAAGACGATAAACAAGGGAGAGCGTTGGTAGAACACACACTAGTTAGAAATCTCTCTGAGTAGACCGGTCATTACCCCCAAACCATCGACGGGATAAAGGTGGAGCTACTTCAAAACCGGTGCCATGAGTAGGGCGTTAGAATATACTCACAGCTAGGCCGGCTTGTCGTAAGAGGCGTCAAAAGGTCTAGTGGTAAGTGGGATCCCAACGCCCTGTCGCCCGCTTAAATACCACCCCATTAAGCTATAGGCTCCGTGAAATGGTCGGGAGAAATCCCTGGCCGTCTTTCGGAGCTTGGCTGATGGACCGGTTCGAGAAAAGGTTGGTTTAGGTGGTAGTCGGTCCCAAGGTGAGATACCACACCGTCATGCTGTGTCTTCCGTGATAGGGTCGGGAGAAATCGTCGACTATGTTTCGGACTGACACAAAGAGAACTCATGATGGTATCTTCTGAAATAAAGAATTCCGGAGGTAAACTAGTTTCCCATTCGAATCTCCGGGGAGGACTATGTCAGGGGAAAGACCATGCAAATATCATGATAAGTAACCGAAAAAAAACAATCTCATAACCGGGCTCGTTCTCGAGGCTCTGCCGGCGCTCGACTGGTAACGGCATTTTGTAACATCAGGGGCACCGATTTCGCCAATACGATTGTAAACACCGTCCACCAATATTTGCAAACAGCGAAACCCGATTCTTGCCGATTTTAATGTACACAATTCCGGCTAGTTGCTACATTCTAACAGAACCGACGAGGCTGGACGGCTGGCGGAGATGTTCCCTGTTAGCCGTAACTTGACTCAACTTGTGTGCCGGATGCCCGAGGTGATTATGCGAACACCCTGGATCTGATTTAGAAATCCGAGCCGAGCAGTTATACCGTGGAAGTTCCTACACTACTGGGACACTCAGATCACTGTTTGGTATCGGTTGCACAACCACTTGCATTTCAGGCGAACAACCCACCTGGCCGGCTTCGCCCTGTATGGAGGTCCGGGGCTGCAAACTGGGCCGATTTGCGAGATTTCTTCGCATTTTTCCCTGATCGGACGCGGGCCTTAGAGACTCCGATGTCGATGCATGCGCGGAGTCGCTCACGGAGATTATTCTTCTCGGGATGGAGATCTAGATTCCGCATTCCATCAAACGAATTTTATCTGATAAACCTTGGTTTGATAACAAATGCGAGCAGATTACAGCGGCAAAAATAGAGCTTTTAACTAATGGCACACCAATCCCACCTAGGTTAACACAACGAATTTTGTCAGAATCAGACAGGCGTGCAACCAGGTGATTGATACCACGAAGAAGGCCTACAGCGACGCAGTGACCAATAAACTCCTTCAGTGGCCGACTGGTTAGCGTTCCTCTGAACCAATGGCAAAGGCTGTCAGCAGGAACTTCGCTTCCTCCTCTTTTCCTCTGTTGGGGACGGGCAACGGGACGTTAGTTACCAATTCAAAGGATAAAGCTACTGTGTTCGCGAATTTATTTTCCGCGAATTTAAACCTAGAAGCCGGTCTTTTGGAGCCACCTGTAATCACGCCGGTACGGTCTTCGATGCGCGATAAGGGGTTTCGTCCGGGCACTATTCAACGCATACTATGTGGATTGGACTGTAGGAAGGCAACCGGCCCGGACCGAATACCAGCAATAGTCCTGGAGAACTGTGGTCCAGAACTATCGTCGGTTCTTGGCAAACTCTTTTACTTACCTTATGAACGGAGGATTGTGCAAATTCCTCAGCGTATACAAACAAAGAATTCGGTTTTTCTGTCGGCATAGATGCCATAAACAAATTTGCATCGGAAGCATTCGAATTCCATTAGCAGCCAAATGCTGCTCTAATGAGGCACAAAGTATTTGCTCAGCTGCACCCCTCATTACACACGATGCGCTTGGTCGATTTTCCCTTTGTTCATCTTCTCTTGCCTCAATTTCGTTTTCCCATGACCTTCGTGCATGGGTAAAACAATGTGATCTTTGCGATCACCACACGCACACATCACCAAAATCTTCTTCCTGGTTTCTCTTCTTAGAGAGACATTTTCTCTCTCCTCCACTAAACTCACCTCGAACTGAGGGTGGAATCGAAAGTCGGAATTTAACCCTCAGAGTGTCGTATTACAACCACCAGACGCGCCGGTTGTGTCGTCTTCCGCTCCCCGTAGCGCGCACAGGGATGCGTACATCCCAGAGTCGAATTTAAACCCCTGAGACTGTTTTGTCTAGTTCGAGTTATGCTTTCCGGAACAAAGTCATTATTGCAACGAGTCGAGACATTTACCTGTATTATTCGTGTGTGTTCTATAGTTAGTGAATTTGTAATCATTGTTAATCTTAAAAACGCCGTCTAACTAAATTAAAAATTCCATGGAACATAATATTAATTACATAAAATAGAACAATAAACGACAATTAACAACGAAAACCATGCGCTAGTGTTTTATTTTCTCTACTTGGAATGGTTGCATTAAGCAATGGATTGACTGAGTTTCTTTGTGAAAGGAAAAAGGATAATACAAGTGTCAGAGAAAAGTAATTTTAGGTGAGAAACTCAAATATTTCTGTGGGTGATAATCATTTTCGTAAAGTGTTCGGCGAACAATATAGTGGGGTCGTAGTAGAACCAGTTCCCATGCCGCGCACCGACCACGTACCTCCACAGGACCTTTCCTAAAGGAAAATCGCTCGAGTTCAGCCAATCCCAAGGAGGGGAAAAAAGTCTCCCAGAAAATTACCGGCCGATAGGATTACTGTCTATGTTATCTAAGGTGATGGAAAAGGTTTTGGGGAGGTAATGTAGCCACTTCGGTGATGCGATTAATTGTCTATGAAAATCCCGAGGAAGTACGTCACACGGTGAATATGATGCACCAGAGCAAATGCCGTCACAAATAAAACATCGGAAATCGCCTTCTACTTTAACTTTACTTTTATTATATATTTTGCACAAATCGTTAAACATACAATAAGGTGTCTTAGGGACATATTAGCGATGACACACACGTTCTAACGCTCTACGTTTTAACACCGGTGTAACGCGATTCAATTCCTCCTATTCGTTCCCTCCTATCCGACCGTCTGTTCTCTCCGCTCGGAAGTCCTATATCGACCCTTTGACGATTCGAATCTAACTAACCATCTCCATCCAAAAACCAAAACCTGATACAGATCGTATCTACGTCTGCCAGAAGAAATCTTTCATTTCATCCGCTAACAGAACTTTCCACGGTATCTGTTAGCGGCATGTTATTAATGCCCATGGGTAATTTAGGTGCCTGAAAAGGAGAAAGTCCCTCGACGCATACATCCTTATATCATCATCACCATCCGTGGTGGTGATCGAAGTTCGGATCGACGCTTGTCGATTGTGTGCCGCCTCTATTTGCATAAAACATCTGGGGCGCAGAACGGAGATGATTGTCCGGGCGTACAGCCCGTGGTTGTTTGCCTTTTGTAACAACCGAAATCCATTAGATCCTTCTAATGGGTGTGAAATTTTTACAAAGGAATCGTGGGACCGGAGTATTTCCTTTGTTGGCGTTGGACTTGTAAATCTTCCGAATTATCTTGTTGCGATAATTACGGTTGTTTACAATTTTGGCCGCGGATAGGCGATATGCTTTCTTGCGTTTAGCTGCCAGCGTATGCATCCGTTGTTATTTATCTACCGAAAATGTAATTCCTGGTAAACATCGTGCAGATGCTTTGGATGGAAGATTTATGGCCTGTAATCTGGAATTGTTTTTGCATACTATGAATGGATGCGTTGACTCGATGCTGAAAGTTTTTGAACGTTAAGTTCCTTGTTTTTTTTTATGTCGCGTTCAACATTGTTTCAGCTTCCTATGCCCTTGTTACAGGCCTGATTAAGAGCTTTGGGGACACGTGTCTGTGGGCACGTGTAATGGATAAGGTAAGTAAGTTCCTTGAAGGTTTGGAACCTTACCTGGGCGGAATTGTGCGTTCGTAGGACGCTACAATGTCATCAACGCCGAGGTGATTAATTATTTTGAATGCAACAGACTTCTAAATGATTGTCGATACGAATTCCGTGCCGGGGGGTCCACGGGAGTCCTTTGGACACTTATAACCGGTATATGATAATCTGCGGTTGATCGGCATGGTGGGTTAAGGGCGGTTGCATTGGAAATCTCCAAGGCTTTTGACCGCGTCTGCCACGGGGCATTGCTGAGCAAACTTGGTTCATATGGACTTTCCCAGCACCTATGCGAATGGACGAAGAGTTTCCTCGCAAATCGATCGGCCCGAGTTGTTGCGGACGGCGAGTCTTTGGATCCTTATTCTGAAAATTCCGGGGTGCCGCAAAGTGCTATTTTGGCTCCAACCCTGTGTTTGCTTCTCATAAATGATTTGATGGAGACAACGAATAACAAGGTCTTCAGTTTTGCGGATGATAGTACGCTTATTTCCACTTTTTTCAATGATCGGCCGATTGGTGTATCAACGTCGCACCGGCTAAGATGTAGACAGATTGACTCTCTGAATCAGGATCTGGATAAGATCCTGCAGTGGGGAAAAGTCAATCTCTTCAATTTCAATGCAACGAAGACACAGTATACAACATTCACAAAGAAAAGTGGATCATCGGGTTCACAACTGATGATGAATGGGCAGGCCCTCACGGCCGGGGAAAACTTGATATTGCTTGACGTCGCGGTCTGTGGGAATGTATCATGTCATAAGCACGTGTCGAACATCGTCAGGTCAACCTCTGGAAAACGGAGTTATTTTTTTAGTGCCAAGGAATATTTTACACCGGCCCAACTTCTTCTTCTGTTTAAATCTCAAATCAGACCCGCGCTTGAATATTGCTGTCACGTTTGGAGCTCTGCTCCTAAGCTTACCCTCGACCTACTTGAGAGTATACAGAGACGAGCGATCCGCCTGATCGAGGACTTGGCGCTAACGTCGGACTACAATCGCTTTCACATCGAAGGTGCCTAGCCAACCTCTGTCTGTTTTACAGATACTATCACGAAATTTGGATTATATGCGCTCCACGAGACAATATAACAGATCGCAATAATTTGCGGTTCAAAACCCCGACGGCGCGAACATCCCTGCGTCAGAACTCGTTCCGTTACGGAGCGTAGAATGCTCTCTACTTGACTCAAGTCGGACAATTCATACGTTAAATAAACGTAATTGTAATGGATTTTTTTTCCAAACTGTTATAACAAGAAACATCGTCAAATAGAATTCGGCATAAAGACGTTTTCAAAGTGAAAATGTGAAGCAAAAATGAAAGAAAAGTGCGGTTCCACTCAATGCAATATTCTTTATGACATGACGACCCAATTTAACTCCAAAATAATGATAATCGACTACTAATACTGTATTCAACTGTTGTACATCCGATGAAAAGTTCACGAATTAAATCCTGAGTGAACGATTATGAATAAAATGACAAATATAATGAGGTCTTCAAGAGATGTTAAAACTATTGTACCACTGGCGTGAAATCAACCACAATTTTTATTCCTTGTTTGTCAAAATTTAATGTCACCCACCTTTAAATATTCAAATCCTCTAGATTGTAGACTATGATAATTTCTTAAATCATAAACAGAAATAATCCAGCTGCGGACTCATACCGGGGTCCAGCTGTAGAGCCACAAAGAGGAAACGAACTAATGGCAACATAATGCTGACAGCCTTAAAGTACTGCCACACGCTTTTGAAAGCGATTGCAAGGCTCACCATATAAAGTCCTTCGCCTACTGCAAATGATATCTTTACTTGAATAGATTAGAAATTATCAGAAACCACCTTTCGGCCACTGCAACAAAACGAATGGCAATCATTTGACGAACTGCAGTTCGACAGGTTGTAATTTTCAAATCGCTTCTTGGCCAATAACGAATATCATTTTTATAACTCAACTTTCCGCGCATTAAATCATTTCTCCTCTTGGCTCCTGAGGAACCCGATTGGTTTGCTGGTAAACCAGCTTCTGTGTAGCACTGCTGGTGGCAATTTGCATTAAATTTCCCAACACTAGGGAGTCCCTCCTAATTGATTAGGTGCTTGTAAAATTGCGTAATTTTTGTAGTGCCGTGGCTGGTTCGTGTATTTCACCTGAAATTGGTACGTATCGATAGCGGTAGGGTATTTGAAGACAGCTTGCTCTGCATGCGATTTTCTGGCTAACGTAATAAACATAACTTATGCGAAGCAGCTGCTGCGAATAACTTAGTTTATTATAACTAAGTCTTAATAAGGAGCTGAGGAAGAACGGAAGGTATACCGGAGTATTGATGGTTTTATATGCTTTACATGGGGAAGCATAATTAACTGAAGATTTTTAATCAATGTAAACATTTTTTAAATACACAGGCCAAACATTGTAAATTTGTTTTTATATAATAAGTTTTGTAAATATTCAAGGGCTGAATAATATACAAAGATTGATGCCAGGTTATCTACGCAACATATGAGTGAAAGGGTAATCCGAGTGTTCATGCCTACGTAACGAAGATGGATGTTGTTTAAAAACAATTATTCTAATCGAGATTATCAGTCTTATAAATTTGATGTATCAGTACACATAATATTGAGCGTTTGCAGCGAATTTATCAACATGAAAATAGTTACTCATCATTACGGCATACATATAGTAAACTGACAAAATATTTTTGACGTGGAAACAGACCAATTTTGGGCATACATTAGCTACACCCAGTCACCATCATCATCATCATCATCGGCAGTAGAACCGGGATGTGGTCATGGCCTTATTTAGCAAGTCTCTCCTCCGGTATTCGGTCCTTGCTAAATTGTCCCAAATACTTTGTTTTTCCGGGCAAGGTTATTAGCCTTGCGTCAAAGTTACACCCATTAGCAATATAAAATTGGACATTTTTAGTTTTTATGATAATTTTCAAATACGCAAATTAGTTTTAATATTACAGGTGACGATATTATATTTTATGATAACAATCGCCGTGCTTTCTCGCAAGCGAGGGAAGAGCGTCATACTTGGAGTTTCGGAAAAGTAAATTAATACGGTTTCATTTAATTATCAATTTAATTTTACAAGTGCGGGTCAATAAGTTTTTAGAAAATCTAAGAGATCGCGCTTGTAGCATCGCTAATGGTCTGTCTTTCGTAAGTATCATTCCCCACTAGCTATATGTTAAATACAATATTTAAATACGTTGTGGATATATGATATATTCGGCATGGAATAAATATCTGGGAGATGGATGCCACATTTGCTCTCAGCTGAGTGTGTTGAACTCCTTCTATAGTATTATATTGAAAAGTAAAAAAAAAAATGGTTGTCTGGGCGCAAGGCGCTCGGACATTATATTCGTGACAACGTATCCTAAATATGTAACATTGAATATACAAGTTATTAAATCAAAATTAAAGTGTTTTTTTCCGAATGCCTCCAAGTGTAGGCATTAATTTTGGTTTGCTTAACGAAATTTTACAAGTAGTGCAAACTACTGTGTATTCGTCATGACACAGTTGTCGATTTTCTTTTGTGTGCCAGTCCGAAATTACGTTCATCTGTTGCACTGTGATCGGTTTTAAATCGCGTTCAAACCAAAGTCTATAGTAAACAGAGCAAGCATACCCAAAGTCATTGTCAAGAAACATCAATTTAAATCTTGATATCGATTTGTTCCATTTCATGTCCCATACCTCTTGCGCCGATATAACTGGTTGTATTGTAAAATACACGGGTTCTTCTGCTGAAGGCTGTTGTAGATATACAACCTGTAGTTCTTGAACGTTGTTTGAACTTGCCGCTGCGAAACCACTATGAACAGACAATTTTCTCTTAGCTATATCCGATTTATTTAATGCTGCAAGGCGCTGCCTGTATTCCCGTTGTCTCCGTGTATTTTTTGTCTTTACACTTTCAACCTGTACAGCTGTTCTCGACAGTGCAAGGCGCTGTCTGTATTCCCGTTGTCTCTCTGCATTTGACTTAGGAGCAATTAAGAGAGTTGCGCTCTCGCTCACTACAGCTCGTGCGTTATCGGTTATCGTTATCGTAACGCTACAAACTTTTTTCCGAATGCCTCCCAAGGTATACCGATTTATAAGACGTTGTCACGTCAAAAAATTACCGAAAACAATGTTTTACTCTCTTTTTCTAAGGACTTATTGACCTGTCCTCGTTTTTGTCCGTACGCTCGGACGTTCTGCAAAAACCGCATGGCCTCTTCTAAGGCTCTTTTGTAGCGCATGCATCGTAACCCAGAGTTTTTATGCAGATTAGTAACTGTAGATCTGGATACACCACTACACTCATGTGAGGAAAGAACAGTCAGAACCGCGGATTGTTAAAGGCGAACGGTCTTCAAAAAGGGCAAAGACAGTGAAATCAGCTGGAAAGGTTATGGTTGTTGGGATGCACGTGGGATTATCTTCTTTTGACTATTTGGAAAAGGGACAGACGATATCTGGAGAGTGTTATACGTCATTATTGGGCCAGCTAAATTAGAAAATATAAGGAAATCGTCCTCATTTGAAGAAAAAAAAGTCCTCTTCCTCCAGTATAAGGTACGAGTGCATACGTGCACAGTTTCAATGGCTAAACTTGAGGAATAGAAGTTTGAATTGATAGACCGTCCATTGTATTTACCAGATTTGGCCCCAAGTGACTTCTTTTTATTTTCAAATAAAAAAAAAAAACGGGCTCAGTGGACAACGATTTATATCAAATGAGGAGGTCATCGCATAAAAAATGGTTATTTTGAGGAACAACCACAATCACACTTTTCTGAAGCCTTAAACAACTTTGAGAGATGTCTGTCAAAGTGACTTGAACTAGAAGGATATTATGTCGAAAAATAAAAAAAAAAAGGTTTTCTTTCTTTTTCTAAGGACTTATTGACCTGCCCTCGTTTTTGTTCGTACGCTCGGACGATCTGCACAAAAATTACTTAAAACTATCGAGAAACCTTCTAACCTATCCGGTCAATAGTAATGACCCATTTCTGTAATTAAAAGGATATTAGCAAAGGGTTTCCTGCAATAAAACATGGTCCCTACTATTTATTGGTGTGTAGGAACCCGAGAGTTCATGACCTCACTGACTCGTGTACGTCTGTACACTTTACATCAGAACGCAAGCGATCGGTGAACTCTTCACGCCTGAATCTATCGGAGATACAAGATTATTCTGTTTGCTCTTCCCATCCGGAAAAGGCATTTCATGTTTGTGTTCCAAAACAGTTCGATTCTAATTGCAGTAAAATCCACAGTTTTAGAAAATTTTACGATGTTAGTGCACTTGTCGAATTAGACGAGGAGATTTTTTAATTCACTATTTATTAATCTACTAATGACCTTGCCCGGAAAAAACAAATCATTATGGAAAATTTAACAAGCCTCAGGACTTGCTAAATAAGGCCAAGACCGGTTCCAGGTTGTAGTGCCGATGATGATGATGATTTATTAATCTGCTTATCTCGAAAAAAATAGATAAAATTAAATAGATCTGGATTTCAAAGTCAAGTTCGGTGTCCAGAATATACAACATGGCCGGATCATCCCTAAATGGGGTCACACAAGTGCTCGCATACGCGGATGACATCTCCGTTTTGGGCGAAAATTTAGAAACTGCAAATAAAAGCAGTGAAATCATCACCCAACTGGCAGAAAAGGTGGGGCTAGAAATAAATTAAGCCCAAACAAAATGTATAATAACGGCGAGAGGAGGTGGACCTCAGGGAACACATATAAACGTCAGAGACAAGATATTTGAAAAAGTTAAAGAATTTCAATATCTGGAAACGTCGAAGGAAATTAACAAAACACTACATTCCGGCAATGCTAGCTGGTACGCAGTTGGCAAACTGCTGAAACCCGAACTGCTATCACGTAATATCAAGCTCCGTGTTTATAGAACCATAATCGGCATGATTGTTCTATACGGATGCGGAGTATGGGCTCTCACAAAACGGGAAGAAAACGAATTTCGCGTATTCGAGAATAAAGTTCTAAGGCGTATGACGAAGAGACAGGACAATGGAGGAAACTCCGCAACCTCAAATTGGAAGTGCTATACCGCAAACCTACAATAGTGGAAGTACTCATTTCGCGAAGATTGAGATGTTCCGGACATGTGGCAAGAATACCGTAGGACCGTGCGTAAAATTCTTGACGGTAGACCAACAGGAAAAAGACCGGTAGGACGGCCGCGACGGAGATGGCAGGACAATGTTAGGTTTGACGTTGAGGAGATCGGATCAAATGGTCAAGCGTGGAAGGAGAGTTCACAGGACAGGAAACGATGGCAAAGTTGAGTCGGTGATGTCATGAACTTCCAGGTTCCTACAGGCCAATAAATAGTAAATAGTAGTATTGATTACGTTATGTTTAGGTGATGATGATGAGTCAGGCGTTAACTCACGCACTCCAGTAGGTCATTGGGAAACTCATACTGCCTCCACTCGGCGAACATAATTCGAATGTGCAATATGATCGGGTGATCAATCGTGGAAGGAGAGTGCAAAGGGCAGGGAACGATGGCGCAGCCGAGTCGGTGAGGTCATGAACTTCCGGGTTCATATAGGCCAATAAATAGTAATAGTGAATGGTAGTCCAGAATATATTAATCAAAAGGAGTTCGAGTTCGAGATTAATTGGGATTTCAGCAGTTGTTATCAGATGCATCAGCTTTACATTACAGGATTACGATGTCAGAGGCTAACAGTTGCGCCATGCCAAGGTTTAGCATACAATGTGACCGCTATGCCAAACTTAGCTGGACACACCAATCAGCAAGATGCTGAATTACGAAAATAACGTAATTGGGAGTAAGAGCGATATTCCGCGAGCCGCGCATTCTTGAAGAAGCAGAAATTTACTAAATTTGCTCACGGATTCTGGAAATCCAACGTATTGTTTCTCAGACAGATCTTCCTCTTCTTGAGGTCAACTGTCCGACACGTGAGTAATTTATACAATTCTTCAAAGATATCTTGCCTGAGTCATTTCTGATTCTACACAGCCCAATAGGCAGTCTTTAGAGTCGCTGGAAAGCCGGACAAAGCAGCCAAAAGGCCACCGCTCGACCGGGAAGGTTATGGCCTCCGTTTACGCATGGCATAATTCTAACTGATTACTTGCAGAAGGGAAGGACAGTCACAGGAGAGTATTATGCAGTGTTACTCGATAAATTGAACAATGAGATAAAGAAGAAACGGCCCCATATGGGGAAGAAAAAAGTTCTGTACCATCACGATAACACATCGTCAGGCACACCACCAAAGCGGTGGGGAAATTGGCGGATTACGATTTGATTGGTTGCTCACCCACCGTATTCTCCAGGCTTGGCCCCCAGTGACTATTCCCAAACGTTAAGCGGTGGCTTTGTAGGGAGGAAGTATTGTGCCGAGCATGGGCACTCCCTTCACTTCCATCCCCATCATCTATTGTTCACGCGCTAAGCAATGCAACACTAAACAAAACTTCACAACACAGGAAACAAGTTCAAAATACAGAGCGGACACAGCACAGGAACAATGAAACGCACTATTTGTCCTATTATGATTGCTTTATTTTATATGACAACTACATTTAATTTTTACTTCACTACTTGTGTTTCTGCCGCGGCGATGTCTTTATTAAACTTCGAAGGTAAACTCCAGGTATTGTTACTATTCACTTAATTTATCCACATCGTATATACGGCAACTTTGAATAACTTTTACTAAACACGACTCCGGTTTAATCATGCTTCTCCGCAGCCGGCCGGAGAGCGGGAGGGGCATGGCCGTGGCGATCAGCGGATTGTAAAGGACTCAATGATATTCAATCGTTGTTAAAAGAAATTCAGCCAGTGAAACTGGCTCTCTTAAATTAAAGATGCATTTCCTGTTCCAGAAGAGACGTAAAGTCTCTCTTTGGGGTAACCAACAGATCTCATAAAGAAGATCGCCACAGTACACATGTATGTGTGTACACTGGTTCTTTTATGGATCAAAGCCATGGAAAAGACTCTAAACAAAGAAAGGAAAAAGGGACCGTGGAGTTCTTTGTTTATGTGAGAGGTTACTGGAAAACGAATCCAGAACTATGTAGGATAAAGGAATTTATGGCCTGAGAGTTCAACTGAGTAAACATTAGATGGTAGGTGCATTTAGGATACTAGGATGATTGAATTATTTGCGTATCGCCAGAATGCCTGATGAAGGACAGCGGTCTTTTGTTTACTCATGGTGTGAGTTAGGGAAATAGTCTCAACGTGTATGGTGCTAATTACATGCAGCTGGGGTTGGACTATTTATCGCTGGCTAAAAGGGACGACAGCCGATGTGTGCATAGATAGTTTTTATGTACACATATTGAGGCTGGGATTAGCCAACTCAAGGGTAAGATTTCCTGATATACGGTCGTATATGATATGCGAACCGATGAATTTTATTATAGGGAATTTATGGTAAGGTAAGAAAGAACTTGCAAGAAAAGGTAAGAATTCTTTTACTGAAGCTTTTTAGATTATACCTTAGATAATCCTAGATGCGTAAAGCATTTAAGGTGCTAATGTAATTGGATTAGCGAAATTATGTGATTGGATAGAGTTATGGGTGTTTTTTAAGAAGACGAGCCGTGGGTTTTGGCGGAACCGCCACAGATTCAGGGATAGAGATTCAGATCGGGTCAAGAACTCATCGCGGAAACCGATGCGTACTTCGAAGGCTTGGGCGTTCCGTACTATAGAAATGACACCGAAATGTTGAAAAATCGCTATACCTAGCGTATCGCCGTCAAAAGCAACAATGTTAAGGAATAAAGATACTTTACACATAGAACGCTTTTTTTTACACTAACGCGCGCACAAAAGAGGTTTTTGAAGTACCCTTAAATGTCAGAGCACAGTCCGCGCAGATGGAGAGGAAGTGGATAAGGAAAGGAGGTGTCGATGTATATTGGTATTGAATGTCTGGACATCCAACGACGAGGAAACACATGATCAGGCAGAACACTCCACATTTGTGTGGTTCGGTTAAAGAATAATTCTCTATGTTTATTTGTGCGCCTGAAGTCTACTTTCAATGTGAACTGATGCGCATTCACAGATTGACGGGTATCGCGGGAAAATGTCTGAAGGGGCGGAACACATTCAGCAAGTTCAGTTGAGCAAAGGCCGTGATAATACCTATAGAAAAGAGATAGGCATGATACGTTGCACCTGTGTTCTAACGACGGAATTGATTGGTTTACAGCTGGTTCCCAATAAGTTTCGATGCTCGCTTTTGCATCCTATCGAGCACGTGTAGTGCAGTTTTGAATGCGCCTGACCAAATATGGGAGTTGAACTCCATTTTTTAACAAATATAGGCCTTGTAAATAGTGGCCAGGTTGGATGGAGTGAAGTATCTTTTGCATCTCTTGAGGAACTCCATACATGCGGCTGCACTTTTCGCAGCTTTACATATGTGGTCATTCCAATTAAGAGTCGAATTAATTCGAGTGCCGAGGATTGATAGTTCCTTGGCCTCGTCGATGCAAGTGCCGTTCATCGACAGTATATTTAGTGTGGGGTTCGCCTTTGACGACAAGAGGCAGCACTGAGGTTTTTGGGCATTGAGTTCTACTCGGTTAGACAATCCCCGCTGATATATCTTGTTGAGGTCGGAATTCAATGTATCAAGCAGAAGCTGCTGGTTAGAAAGTTTGGTCGAGAATGTTCGTATGCGTATGAGAAACTTAATGCGCTATCATCAGGAAACGGGTGAATTTGGTTTTGGGTAATTGACAAGAGATCAATTATAAAGATGAGGAAGAGAGTGGATGAGAGTAGCGAACCCTGGGGAACACCTGCATTAATTTGATGGGAGACAGATTTGACACCGTCAAGAACCACCTGGATTGAACGACCAGAAATACAGTCTCTTATCCATTGGATCAGGGAATTGTCCACTGCATGGGAATGTAATCTTGACAAAGAGGTTGGATGCCAAACTCTGTTGAAGGTTTTTAAAATACTTAGCTTTCACCGAGGTAGTGGATGGAATGGCTCCACTATTCGGTAAGGAACGCCATCAAATCTCCTGTGGACCTGTTGCTACGAAAGCCATATTGGTGGTCACTGAGGAGGTCATTTGATTCCAGATATTTCGAAAGGTGATGGTTAATAAGTGATTCCATTACCTTCGAGCGAATAGAAGCTAGTGGTATGGGTCGAAAAGATGAGAGTGACGATTTGTCATCCTTTTTGGGAATTGGCTAAATGTTCGCTGACTTCCATCTATTTGTGAAACGGCCAGTAGAATAAGCCAAATGGAAGAGTTTCCGCACTGGTTTAGTTCTCCAAGAGAATTGGGGGAATGCAATTAGGACCAGCGGATTTGTTTGCGTTTAGCTCCTTGAATATGTTGCGTAATAAAGCCCCCCCCCCCCCCCCCCCCTCCCTTAATGATGCGCTAATTATCGCCCGTTATCATTCCCGCACTGCAACAGCATTGCACCCGCATGCTGGTGTAGCATATTAAACCCACTTTTCACACCCTTTTTCCAACGTATGCCCCCCCGAATGTTTCCTATGCTACGACAGCATGTCAAACATATCCTCTCACACATTTTCTCATACGCAATTTTGTATACGGAAAACCCTTACCGGTAGGTTTTCCTTTGATTTTCCATAACACCTGCGGTTCCTTGCAAAAGTGATAAAATCGACGCGAATTGACAGAGAACTAGGGAGTAGCCAATCAACAGTTGTGCTGGCCGGTCGATATAGAACGGTAGTTGTTAAGAGTCGATAAGTAGTTGGCGGAAAAGGTCTGAAACCAAGTGTGTAGTGTGGCAAGGTAGAAAAATAATAAAAAATAAAAAGGATTGTTAATTAAGGTGAAGTGATGTAAACAGATATTCCGTGATAAATTCCTTTTTAATTGCAACAAAAGATTTTCATTTGTTCATTGCAATCTCGATTCCATGTTGATCCTTGGAATCCACGAAGGTGCCGTTAAGATGTGTCTACCAATTAAAATAAATCAAGTTCGTGTATAAATTCAATTCAAACAAAAAACAAAAAACAACAAGGTCGCAAAAGAGTCATGTAGAAAGTCGAAAGACCGAATTATGTTCGAACTTTGTAATAAAGAAAGCAGTAAAGGACAAACAACGTCAACTTAGTGGTTTAGTGTTATTCTCATTCAAGAGCGCACAATAATACACCAAGGAATAGGTCACCCCGTTCCGAGACAAGCCATCATTAAGAAAAAGGATCGTACAACATCGCTGGCACTTTCTGATGAAGATAGTACATTCATACATCATACAAGTCATCAAAACGTTGAACAATCAACAACGAAGGAGGATACCAGGAAAATGCTCAACCGTGAGTACGTTTTTTTTATCACTTTGTTTTTGGTTTACCACCGCATTTATAAAATATTACAAATGCGCAGGCAACAGTACGCGTTCGGAAGTGATTTTGATTCATTGTGTGCTGCTTAGGCTCAAGTTGAGGTGGAACTGATGTGGTATCAAGCACCGCTGAGTTGGCTGCAAAATACGCAGCAAGTAGATTCGCCTTCCCTATTGCATTGCTGACTGATCTGTCATCGACTATAAGCGAAAGAATTGATGAGGAGACCTAGTTTTGAATGTTGTTCAGGAATGCTCAAAAGTTTATAATATTGTGGCAGAAGCTGACAAGCAATTTCATTTCATATGTATGTAGCTATACCATGGCGTGGAAAGACCAGAGGCACTAAGTTATAACCATGTAGATTGAAATCGGAAATATCTGTATTAGTTATTACCTGGGTTTGGCTAAGTGCAAGGATACTTGGTTTCTGGTTAGAAACGTGGGCAGACACTGAGGAGAAGTTTTATCTCAGGCCGCGAATGTTGCAAAGATCAACGTGAAATTCCCATTTTCATTGAAATGCCCCTATATGGGAATCTAATACCACTTCGGAAAAGGATGAAAATCAGGACCAGCGATAAATACGCGAAAGCAACCATTACAGGTGTTATGCCTTTGTAGTAGGTGCCCCACTAGACCTGTGGGGTGTTATTACTTGTGCGTCTGCACGGATGCGGATTCAGTAAACACCCACAGAGTAAAAGTCGACGGAACACCAACGATGTTGAGACAAAGCACTGATCACCTGAGGATGTCGATGAATGAAACAAGTTGATGGTTTCCGGTTATAAAACGTTCTTTTTATTTGTGTTAATCCGATCCGATGGATGGGTGTATAATTGTGTTCCTAATTGATTTCACGTTAACTACATGTTCCTTTTAACACAATAAACTTGATTAAATTTTATTTTCGTTTCACGGCACTTAGTGTTCCTTTCAATAAACAGCAATGGTTACGTGGTTATATTAAGCGACTCGCGCAAGGACGGACTTCAACACAAGCTCGACATAGGATCACGCATGAGACAAAAGATACTCCGTTCGGACTCGACTCCGTATATTAAAAAAAAACCTCAATAGGCGCGTATAATGCGTGTGCACTCTTAAGATGACGAAATCTGACTCCTCGAGAGCTGCTCGATGTAGAACTATCCCGGTGGGTGAGGGGTGACAAGGGAAATCGATCTTTCTGGTGACGCTGCAGCCCATGAGAAACCGATCCGCGTCCCGTTGGAAGATTCCTCATAGATATCGTTCAGATTGGAATGAATGTCTTCACCTTGGAAGGAAAGACAAACGAAACGCGCGTTGGTAGAAAGAAGAGAAGGCAAACATGCAGCTGTTCAAATAATTAACGTGCATAGGCTGAAAGCATTGCTATCATAAACGATAGAGGGTATATTGTACGTACCGTAACGCTATCTCAAAGGGCAAGCGCTAAGATGCGCATTTGTTTGTATTAGCGAACGAAGCATGGGACGAGACCGTTGCAAGTTGTTTAAGGTAAACACATTAGGGTCGCATCAAATTCGTTGCATGTTTATCGCTATGCAACCGATCTGGGGTAATTGGATGCAGCTATATAAGCCAGCGATTTGCCATGGCTTGATCGTGGAACCAGCGGTCGCTGGAGAAAAGCAAACACTGTGGGATTCTTGTGTATATGGTAGGCATCGATGCCGGTAAGAGGACCGGGGAAGATTTCCTAATGGTTGCAATGGTCATGGGTGCCGACCAGAGGAACCAAATATGTTTAAAGGAATACAGCGATGTGGTTGATGCTGGGGCAAGATGATGATCGTGCCATGGGGTGGTTTACAGGTAAATTACGTGATTGAAGGGTAGCTTAACGCTGTCTGATTGCAGGTAAGTCAACAACCTTTATTGGGTAAGAAATGGGGTTTGAATTAAGGAAAATGGGCGGTTC
The DNA here is from genome assembly GCA_963931805.1 of Microdon myrmicae. Lineage (NCBI taxonomy): Eukaryota > Metazoa > Arthropoda > Insecta > Diptera > Syrphidae > Microdon > Microdon myrmicae. The sequence continues at coordinate 213,095,571 of OZ007497.1, forward strand.
TCGGGATATATTAAAAGAACCGCCACTTAAACTATACCCAAATTCACTTTGGTCACAAGACAAGTCACGTCTGTTTGCTTGGGATCACACAGTAAGACTTGTCGCGCGAACCGATAATGCGATTGGTTAGGCATCTTGTGTTTATTTAAGATTCCCGAAATGGGTTGCACAACTGATCCGATGGCACGGATCACGCGGAAGTGGTAAAATGCTGTCTCGTCGCCCGTCAGAAGTCGACATCTGCTTAAAAGAGCTCGACTTTTGCTCGTCTTGCTTAAAAGAACTCGTCTTTACACTACCGCCAGAAATCGCAGACATCATATTCCGTTCTTAGCGTTAAAGTCCAGTTATTCGGTCAGTAAAATATAAATTAGGAAATTATAATCTATTAAAATTACTACAAAAAACACATCATCCTCAAACACACAAAAGTCCCCGTATTATGTTGGTGTTCCTCAAGGTGCCACATTGTTGCTCTCTCTATTGCCAGACCAATATCTTATCATAACCTATAGACCTTACCAAATGTTTGATAGCTGACAGAGCTTATCATCCGCTTGACTAGCTCTACAGTATACCAGATTAGAGAGCTGATAACTCCCCTAAAGAATTGTAAAAATATGGCATTGTAGTTGGAAAAACTATCTGGTGTGAGTTACTTTAAGTACCTTACACATTCACAGCCACAAGAGGTGCGTCTGCTGCAGGAGTGTCTACTTTAATTGCATCATTTGTAGTTAACCTATTTTCGAGAAACTTTGGCGCACGGCTAATAACCTTGTCTGGAAAAACAAATTATTATGGAATATTTAACAAATTTTACTTGCTAAATAAGGCCAAGACCGGATTCCGGTTGTAGTGCCGATGGGGATGTGTGATGTGATTTTCGAGAAACACCTCAACAGCGTGTTTACAAGACAGCCCCAAACTTAAACCTAGTAAACACTGTTTACAAAAAAAATTTTCTACATATTACGAACTAGCAGAAATTGTTATTCATAAAAATTCTAATTACCATTATAATAATTACCACATTTACGGTGTATTTTATGTTGCACGACCAATTTTTTCTTACAAAACACAATTTCTGGACCTTGGTCCTGAAAATAAAAGTTTTATTGTGCCACTTGACTTTTAACTTTGTCTCAAGTTAATTACATCTCGGCTCCCAATGCATTACTACATGAGATTTATGCTTTTTAATTAATAAAACTTGCAGTTTTATTAAGCCCTCGTGACGTGATCGTATTAAACGAAGGCTGCAAATATGTGTCATGTCGTTTTGGAAAAGTGAATAACTTATTTCAAAAAACTCGTCGTACTCAATCGTGCAAGTTGAAAGGGGAAATCGAACAGCAGTGAAGTATGAAAATATGTAGGTTGCTATTTATATTTTCAAAACGGCCACACTAGCGTTGCTAAGCAACATGTAAGGGTTCCATTATAAAAGTTGACCCTTTTAAATTTTTATTGGACACGTTTTATCGTACAGACGCTAATCGTTTTATTAACAGTTAGTTGACAATTAAATTTATGATAAAAATTTAATTAACACGCTATTATTTTTAGTAATTTTCGACGTGGATTATCTCAACAAAAGTGTATCGATGAATTCAAATCGACTTTTGGTAATGAAGCACCAGACATCACTACTGTTTGCCGCTACTTCAATAAATTAAATCGAATCATGGCCGTCGTTTGCTAACTAACGAAGGCCATGAAGGTCGTGCAAAATCGGTTGTTGTACCAAAAAACATGGATGTTGTGCGTAAAATCATAATGCACGAGAAGGTGTGACATACCCTGAGATTGAAGCATGATACTATGGATAGCAATAGAAAAAACTCGTTCGCGTTGACTCTCATATAATTTGGTAATCGTTCAAAAAAAAAGAGGAGTATGCATCGGTGCTAGTAAATGCTGAAAAAACTCCATGGAAGTGTGTCAAATGCCATGAATAACCTCCGAGCAGCTGCCGAGTCATGGATACATTCATATCAACCTAAAATGGCAGTGGACTGCATGAGTCATTCAAATCGGGCCAAAACTAACGAAAGTAGTTCGCGAAAGAACTACTGCAAACCAAATGCACACGCGTTTTTTTTTTTGTTTTTTTTTTTGAGGGACAGTTCCTCTAGTGAATTATAGAACAGTCAATTCTGAATGGTGGATAACTATTTATTGCCAGAAATCTTCAGCCAAAAGGGAAGAAACAACTGAGGACGAAGAAGAATTATTCACCATCCCAGTACAAACTCGCACAAGACGACAAAAAGAACTCAATATTTCACCAGTATAAATATCTAATTAACCGATAATCCACCCACCGTGCACTTCTGATTTTGAACCCAACGATCTTTCTGTTCCCAAACGTCATAATCAATGCCTTTCGACGCCAAAGAAAGCGGTTGATGCGTTCAAAATGCATGTGTTGGTGGCACCAATTTCAGAGTGGTGTGAATGTTAGAATATAGTGGGTATAAAAGTACGGAGTGGTCTTATTTAGACGAAGGCATCGGACAACACTATAACTTTGACATTTGTTGTCTAACAACTATCGTAGGGTACATGTTTGAAACCTCACTCCTAGGTGGTTTGTGCTAAAGGGCCGTACATGTAAATCGAACGTTCTAAAATTGTTCAGCTGGATATTCAAAAAAAAAACCTTCTCAATTCTGAAAACTCAACGTACATGGGGAAGAAAAAAGTGAAACGTGAATGTTGAAATTACACCATATAACGTTTGCAGGGAAGATTTTTGTCTTCTGGTACTGTTGCTAGTCATCATCATCATCAGCACTACAACCGGGAACCGGTCTTGGCCTTATTTAGCAAGTCCTGAGGCTTCTTAAATTTTCCATAATGATTTATTTTTTCTGGGCAAGGCCATTCGTCTTGCGCCAGAGGCTCCCCGACGGGGAATCGAATCCCGGTCTCCCGGGTGACAGGTGGGTATACTAACCACTATACTATCGAGGAGCCTACTGTTGCTAATACCAGGCAATTAAAAAGCTTTCATCCTAGCAGATCCGATGCAAATATCGCTGTTGTACAAGCCAGTTTTGAGACTTCTCCGAAAACACGATTTCGACGTCCTTCTGCGCAGTTGAATATCAGAAGAACCACTCTACGACGTATAATTGGTGTTGATTGGAAAACATGCCACTACAGAATTCAATTGGGTCAACGACCATTGTCAGCCGAAAACGCACTACGTTTAACATATTCGATTTTCATCATCCAAATGGCAGAAACCGAGGAGAATTTTGTTGACAAAAATCATCATGATTGATAAAGCACATTTCACGCTAAACGGAAATATTAACAAACATAATTGTCGGTTCTACGGCACAAGAAATTCTCAAATTAGGGGGTGAGGCTATTGAAGTGTTACCAAACTCAGATTGCTATAACTTTGAAACAGTTGCTAATACTGCCCGAATATTTTTCACTTTATTAGTGCCTCAGTTGTATGGAAAGAAAAATATCCGTGATGGAGCTGATTCGTAATGGTATGATTTCTTTATATTTAGCTGGCAAATTACAGCCAGTTAACATCATCTCAAAGTGAGTTCCAACACTTCAAAGTGAATAAAATGTTTGCACATCGTACCACGGAACGTTAGAACACAACTGGAATCACTGGAAATGCTCCGAGGTACTCGGTAAAAGACAACAACAAGCACTAGAATGGTCTCCAAAATTCAGAAGCGAAGTGAAGGGAGAAACATGGCTGTCTTACTGAGTATGTCAACCATAACAAATATTGAAAAATAGTGTAGAACTGAAACTATACGGAATCCAAATGGTGCATGATCTAACACCAACTCAAGAAAAATTTAGACTGGAAAGAGCCAAAGCCTTACTCCATTTTATCGAAAGTTGTGAGCTATCGAATATGTTTTTATATTTTTTTTCTGATGAGTCAGTCTTTACTCCGAATGACGATCGACCAGCGACATTTTTCGAATATTTTTAACGTATCGTGGACTGGATACAGATCAACCACCCGGATTCTGAAATTGTCGTCCTTGGCGATTCTGATCTGCACAATTCCGACTGGTTGGTAAATTCTAACAGAACCGACGAGGAGCTGGGAAGCTGGCGGAGATGTTGGCTGTTAGCCACAATTAGACTTAACTTGTGGAGGTGTGGAGGAAGTGCCGGATGCCCCAAGTGATTATGGGAACACCCTGGATTTGTTTTTGACATCCGAACCCTGGATTTATACCGTGGAGGTTGCTGTACCACTAGGAAACTTAGATCACTACTTGGAATCGGTTGCGCAACAACTTACATTACAAGCGAATAACCGAGCCGACTATTTATACCATGGAGATTGCTCCGCCACTAGGAAACTCAGATCAGGTTGCAGAACCACTTGCATTTCAAGTGAATAACCGACCTAAGCAGCTTCGCCATATGTGGAGGTACAAGGCTGCCAACTGGGAGGATTTTCGAGGTTTCTTCGCATCCTTTCCGTGGTCGAAGGTGTGCTTTGGAGACTCCGATGTTAATGCATGCGCGGAGTCGGTCAGAGAGATTATTCTTCTCGGGATGGAGATATACATTCCGCATTCCATGAAACCAAGTTCATTTGATAAACCTTGGTTTGATAAAAAATGCGAGCAGATTGCAGTGACCAAAAATATAACTTTTAAACAATGGCGCTCTAATCCCACCGAGGTGAACAAAACGAATTTTGTTAGAATCAGAAACGCGTGCAACCAGTCGATTGCTACCGCGAAGAAGACCTACAACGGCAGAGTGACCAATAAAGTCCTTAGTACCCAGCTGGTTGGCGTTCCTTCTGGACAGCAAGGGTTGGCAGCAGTAACCCCATTTCCTCCTCTTTTCTCTGTTGGTGTCATTGTAGCGATCCTTAATCGCTACCCCTATCCAAATCCCCAATAACATCAAATCAAAACCCAAATCCCAAATTCTCATATTGCCTCATATTCAAATTCCATATTGAGTCACATGTACAACGAATTTAACCAAAAGTTAATTCATCGTACATTGACTCAATTCCTAAAAACCTTGACATCATGAAATGCTAAAATCCAAAACGCATTTCATGATTCCCCTTCCCAGAATCTATCCAACAAAATCCTCAAACAATTCTCAGAACAAAATTCCAATCGAAGCACGCCAAGTCTTGCGTGTGCTTCTTGGAATTTTGACATTAAAATAGTTGACAAAAGTCAACTACAAAAACTATAAAAGGACAGTGCTTTTCAATTTCGGAATCAGTAGAAGTACAGAGGCCGAACCGCTGGCCGTTCAATATCAGTAGAAGCGCAGAGGCGGACCCGCAGGCCGTTCAATATTCAGTATAATTTCGGAGGCCGAACCGCTGGCCGATTGTCAGTCTTAAAAATCACTCATGTACCTTTTATAAAATAGAGAAGAATAAACATTACTAAAATTGTTTTAACTCAATCTCTTCACTTTTCACTACCGACACTCCGGGCTCTTCTCCCGCCGCTTTGGGAAAGCACTGCCCGGAGTATAACATCATGCAGCGAGGCGTGAGTCACAAATTCAAAGGATAAAGCTAATGTGTTCGCGAATTTATTTTCCGCGGATTCGAACCTCGAAGCCGGTCTTTTGAAGCCAACTGTGATCGCGCCGGTACGGTCTTTAATACTGCATGTGAAGTTCCGCCCACGTACTATTCGACGCATTCTACGTGGACTGGACTGTATGAAGGCAACCGGCACGGAAGGAACGAAGGAATCGCCGGTTCTTGGCAGACTTTTCCGTTTATCTTATGCACAGAGGACCTTTCCTGCCTGCTGGGAAATTGCTCGAGTTCAGCCAATCCCAAAGACGGGAAAAAAGTGTCTTCCACAAAATTACCGTCCGATAGCATTACTGTCTATGTTATCTAAGGTGATGGAAAAAGTCATCAATACTGAGTTAGTTAAGTATTTGGAGTGCAACGGACTTCTGAGGGCTGTTTTCCTTTTTCACATGCATCCATCTTTTACGGTTATCATACAGAATCCACTTTTCATCACATGTGATTATCCGGCGCAAAAACGATTCAGTTTGGTTTTTTAATCCAAGCGATGCACAGATTTCGACGCGCCGTAGCTTTTGGAACTCGTTCAGTTCATGGAGTACCCACTTATCTAGTTTCTTTACCTTTCCTAAGGTGTCAACCGTATTGCCATTGGGGATGCTCCCATGCTTTGTGCAATCTCCCGCATCGATTTCGTTGGGTCCGCATCCATCGTTGCTCTTAAAACATCGTCGTCAACTAACGTTTCCGGCTTCCCACGTGGTTTATTTTCGAGGCTGAAATCTTCCGAACGGAACTTTCCAAACCAACGTCGTATAATGCACTCGTTTACCGCTACATCCTCTCCCACTTTTAAATTCTCTGGCTCATGTATAGAGACGATTTTGAAACAGTGTATCATCACCAAAGTGTGCCTTCAATCGAGAAAAAATGTCCGAGGGTTTAACGCCTTCGTTTGTTAAAATGTTTATAATAATCCGTTGCGCGACAGACGTATGTACCTCTTACTCGCTCATGGCTGTACTGTCTACAAAGTCGAGCGCGCCAACTAGTCTAGCCGGTTCCTCTACTCTTCATAAACCCAACACAGCCACGCACAAATTTATCTAGTTGGCAACTTGTTGCTAAGCAAAAACGTAAAAATACCGCTTATATTTGATTCACCTTCGTATGTACATTTTTTATTTTGTCCCCTCTCTTATAGCTAGACAAAAAATGCTTAAACTCTAGCTTACTTATATTTTATCGTAACATGCTGGTCCAAAGGTGGACACTCTAAGCTAAATTTGAGATGCTATTGTTATCGGTCGTTGCCTTTCGACTTTATATCTTTTCCAAGTGTTGATATCTTTATTATTTGTAAAAACAAAGAAAATTTAGGATTTTGGTGGTATCTCGGTGCGCCCAGTCGGTGCAAAGATTCGCCTCTTCCCCGAGAAGTGTAATAAAAAAAAAACCTTCCGATTTATCATGATACGTATTCGCCTACAATGATGTGATCTTTAATTAACGTTAAAACCGAAAAAATTCTCTCAGTGTAGCATCAAATACTGCTCCAGCCCATGAAATCCTTATGGTGTAGCTGTCTACCTGTTGCTAAACGCATTCCCAGTTCTCATGCTCAGAATTGTAATCTTGCATTTCCCACATTCCACCAATGCTCTGCAAACAAACTAATTCCCCATCACCTTGAAATGCATGCATTTCCCATTGCCATGCCTAAAATTGCAATTCTGCAATTCCCACACCCAACAGTATTATCACCTAGATGATATATTGACCACCCAACACCCCATCACCTTCAAGGTAATTTAACCTGCATGCTATTCGCTATGGACAAATCAGATTCGCGTCAGCGTGAATCGAAATTTTCTCATAGCATTGGCGTGAAGAATTTTGCAAAAAAATGCAACGTTATGGATCCCATCGCCGTTGACTTGACCTTCGACTGAGACTAGCGTCAGGTGGCTGTCTGGAGGACAGCTATGATCGTGGGAAGGTATAAGAATTTTTATGTAGATTCCGGGTATAAATAGGGAGTTCCAATTTAGATTAATTTAATTAGTATCCGACAGCCAAGTGTGGCAGTTGATTGCATTAAAACAAAAATATAACATTTAGTGGCAGTTGATTGCATTGGAACAAATAAAACACTGAAAAGAATAAAAAAAAACTTTGTATTCACACCTCCGATGCTAATACTATCGACTCATCGAAAAGCACAGCTAAGCGGATTAAAACACCAGGTTCGCCTCCTCTCACACCTCCAGTTAAACACCTACATTAAGCCGGTCACACCTCCAGCTGAACCGGCAACGAAGGTGGGATTCTTCCACCAAAGGAAGATGGACCCACACCCTGATACCTGATATAGAAACATGGGTGAAAAGAAAACATGGCGAGCTGAATTACCACCTAACTCAGCTAATATCAGGACATGGATGCTTCTTTGACAATACTTGCACAAGTATAAGCATGTGTATCACCCATACTCCTTGTATTGCGAAGGCAAAATAGAAAATGCGGAACACGTACTCACAGAGTGTGTGAGATTCGAGACCCCGCGAACGATTTTGGAGAGACATATGAGACGGACAGTTACTCCGGGAGGAGTAATAGAATACATGCTTAGTTCAAAACAGGCATGGCCCGTAACAAATGGTATTCTCTGTGAAATGATACAGCAGTTGCGATGCGACGAGCGTAGTAACAGGTAAACTCGATCCCGCCCCGTGATGGAATATCTAAAAGAAAGTTCCGCGGGGATCAACGGGAATATGAGCCTGGCGGGAGGTGGTTTTAGTCGGTAAGAACCCGGCATGCCTCTTTAAAGATTCCACCTTCCTACCGGAAAAAAAAAAAACACCTCCAGCTGGACCGGGAAGTTGAAGATTGCCTCGAAGGACCACAAGTCTGGGGATATAGGAAGGAGATCGAACAAAACGAAGGGCACCTGCAACACTTTGAAGCAGCTAGGGCCGACACCCTCATCAAAACCAATCCGCACATTAAGGACCAGAGGGACAGAGCCGGTAGGATCCAACAAAGAGGTAGGACGTTTCCCCAATAACCTCCCTCACACCTACAACTGGGACAACCCAGTCAACCTACGGGCTAACAGTTGTTAAGTGCCGGTAAGTGTTGTTAAACAAATAATACAACAGGTATTCCCCCGATGCATAATTCTTGATGATTTGAAGTTACTCCCGTCGAAAATTCAAATATCGCGTCGACTTTTACCTACCGACAAGCTACGTTGATTGGATTCGGCGGATTTTATGGTAAACATAGCTCATTTTTCCTTTATTGAAACCGTGAATAAATAAAATTGTAGGTTCTACAGAAATGAAAGCCCTAAAATAATTTAAGAAAAATCTGTTCACGATTACTCTGTGAGTTTTTGGACTAGAGTGTTTGGGGAAAGAATCTTTGGAACACTCTCCTTCAAAGATTACCCTGAACGGTGAATGGAAGGGGTTACCGGGTCTTCATAACGAATCTTTTTATGTCAATTCTGATTGATAAGAGAATGGGTGATTATTGGTTCCAATGGGACAACGCCAGAACTTACACAGTCTGAGACACGATCACTTGATCAAGTCGTTTGTTCTCCGGACGCCTAATTTCGAAAAATAGTGGTTTTGAATGTCTTCCGCGATTGCCTGTCTTAATGTTGTCATACATTATCCTATGGTGTTATCTGAAGTTGAAAGTTATATCCAAAGAAAATCTCGAGTCTATCCCGTCCTTCCCTATTCGATAAATATTACTATATACACTGATCGAATGAACTTGGTCTCCTTCCACAAGTATTCAGCTGTAAGAACCATTAATCAGAACGAGCACATATTAAGTGTCAATTTTGATCGACCTGATAAACGCATGCTGGCGCAAGACTAATGACCTTGCCCAGAAAAAATAAATCATTATGGAAAATTTAACAAGCCTCAGGGCTTGCTAAATAAGGGCAAGACCGATTTCCGGTTGTAGTGCCGATGATGATGATAAACGCATGGAGTTGTTCTTCAGTCGAACCACACGAATGTGGAACACTTTGCCCAGCCATGCGTTTCCTCGCCTTTTGAATCTACAGGCATTCAAAAGTAATACGTAACGTGCTCCCCTTTCCTAACTTGCTCTTTCTTCTTAGGCCCCCAATGTGCATTGACCTTTAAGACTATCGAACAATTCTTTAGGTGCGTGCTTATCATATTAAGAAAATAAATCTCAGCTCTGACAATCTCAGACCTGTCTCATTGTTCTAGATTGAAAAACATCAAACAAACTTCACAATCATTAATGATTCTCACCCCTTAGGCTAAAAATGATTGTGAATTAGTTATGAGATTGAAAATAAGATTATTGTAAAGCTTCTATACAGCTTAATAATAAATTAATAAATGTCTAAGATTCACGAGTGAGGTGAAAGTCGAACTAATGGTCAAGATTTATGGTCTGCTTGTGTTCCAAAAGGATCTCAATATTAGATTGTGACACACGAGCAAAACCAAGATAAAGAGATCAGTTTTGACAATAAATTCAATCAATGGACACAAGAATGGGGTGGTGATTAAACACCAGTTTTAAAAGCCAAACAAGCCTCGGGAAATATAAGTTGACCTTGACAGATGTCAGTCAGAGCATTTATTAACAATAGTTTAGTTGTTTGGTTACTTTCAAGGTAACCAATCCCGCGATACACTTTTTTTATTCCCTAATTATAAGATTAGATTCTGAAAAGAAAAGATATATGCTTTCCAAGATCTAGACAACATTTTGAAAATTATGCAGAAAGTCTTATATCTGAATTGCAAAACAGATACGATGATTTTCTCATTAGGCATACCAATAAACTCGTTATGATGTATCGACAAATTAGCATGCGGGAGAGAAAAAGCAGAAGCAGTTTCAATGTATTGTACATTAGCCGCGCGTATCTTCAAATATCAAAATCGAAGGTAGCTAAGATATATTGTAGATAAAACTGGACCAACCCACAATGGTGTAAACGATCTTCCAAACCCGTTGAAATACGATTGCGAAGTATCTGCCTGAACATTTAGAGCGCTAATCAAAAAGTGTGAAAACACGTTAACACAAATTCGTCACTACTATCGATTATAAGGTGTTCAGCAAAAGTATTTAGTCCGCAAACCGCAATCTTCATGACATATTTGGATAAGATTATAAAACTAAAAATTAATGGCATCACTGACCTTTTAGGGCTAAAGCCTCCTATCAAGTCACATAATGGACCGAAAATAATAAATGTAGAAAAACCCCCCTTAAAATTAATTCAGCTTTCATAACTTGATATATTTTTACAGGAGTAAATAGAAAGTTTATTGGTCAATCGTAACAAGCGCCCATATTCGTCAGATGAACCCACGTACGCACAGTCACCTTCTTTCTTACTATCATGGGCGTTGAAGCGATTACGTTTGGATACAGAAACGTCCGTTAAGGGATATTCATACGTGATTTTTTAATGATCAGCGATTTATTTATTTCTATCTGAAACACATATAAATTGCTTACGAGATTAAAACAATTAGTCCGAGACTTGTTGTATTTCTCATTATGTAATTTGTAAACCAAATATTGATTCGGAGTTTTCATGTCGTTTCATTTGAGGACACTTATAAGCAGCAGAATTCATGTAGTTCCTTCTCTTTTATGCATGTCACATAACCTGAATAACTTAGGTAGTCTACAATACGAGAAGTGTCCATGCGTCTATAGCGTTTGGAATGATAGTGAAGAACGTGTGATTCGAACTGACGCTATGACAGTTAGAATCACCAAAAATTGAACCAATGCGTAACACATCAGGCTACTGCCCGTCCTCACAATTCCATTTTTAAACGCAAGTATATTCCACTGATGTGAATTGTTATGTTATCGATATGGTATACGGCCCTGATGCATTTTCTTATTCGATTTTCGTTCGGTGTTCTTCAGTATTTGCTTGTGTATTGTGTGTGTATCTGTTAGAGACGTTACACTACTCCCTCCTCAGTAACTCGAGAGAAAACGTCGGAGCAGGCGAGTGTGCCTGGTGCTCTATGCGAAAGCCATGATCGTGATGTTCTGTTTACTACGGGAAAGTGTGTGCTGTGTGTACAGATCACGTCGGTGAGTAACCAATTATAGCCTTTCGAATGATAGTGAAGAACGTGTGATTCAAACTGACGCTATGACAGTTGGAATCACCAAAAATGGAACCAATGCGTAACACATCAGGCTACTGGCCGTGCTTACAATTCGATTTTTAAACTCAAGTATATTCCACTGATGTGAATTGTTATGTTATCGTTATGGTATACGGCTCTGATGTATTTTCTTATTCGATTTTCGTTCGGTGTTCTTCACTATTTGCTTGTGTATTGTGTGTGTACCCCCCCCCCCCCCCCCCCCCCGCGCTTGGTAGAAACCTTGACGTGGTGCGGGAGCTTAAATTACAATGAATCACTCAGGCTATGTGCTTCCAGTAGGGCCACCCATGTCAGACAGGCTACAAGGAGTAAGACCTACCACCTCTAATCCAGGGTGTTACGCGTCACCGTGCCCATTGGATGGTTTCCAGCCAGGGGTATTCCATCTGTATTATAACGGCGCCTCTCTGACACCGGCCGGAATTAGAGCAGTAAGCAGATCTTACCATATCAAAACGGGGCTCTGATGTGGCGGACTATTTGAAACCCTAAGACTCGTGGGATCAAAAATGAATAACCAATATACAAAAAACAATCCCACGAAAGACCCGGTAGGCGTAGGTGTGATGAGCCGACACTACCATAAGGGAACAAAGCATCAAGAAAACACCGACTCGGCAAAAAGGAGACGTAGGGAAAAACGAAAAAAGCGGGATATACGCGTCAGCACGCGGAATGTTCGAACGTTATATAAACCAGGTGCGATACAGACGGTCGTAGAAAACGCGAAACAATATAAAATGGACATCGTCGCGCTTCAGGAAGTTCGACTCCCACATCAAGTAATCGAAACCAACGGGTTTACACTGGGGTGTGGAGGTACCGGTACACATAACCTCGGAACTGGCTTCATCATAAGCAAGAAGATTACGCCCCATGTAAAAGATGTGCAATTTATTAATGACCGAATGTCGGTGCTGAAAATACAGGGCTCATGGTACAATTATGTATTTATAAACGTACACGTCCCAACAGAATCTACCGACGAAGAAACGAAGGACACATTCTACGATACCCTAGAGGAAGTATTTGATGAGATCTCATCATTCGATGTTAAAATCCTCCTCGGCGACCTCAATGCGAAAATTGAAAAGGAAGATATCTTCCAACCAACAATAGGTAAAGAAAGCCTACATGACGTTTCAAATGATAATGGTATTCGAGTTATTACATTCGCAGCGTCAAAAGATCTGGTAGTGAAAAGCACGATGTTCAAGCACAAGCAAATCCATAAAGCCTAATGGATATCACCCGACGGCGTAACGCGTAACCAAATAGACCACTTCCTCATTGAAACCAATCGAATATCCTTGACGTAAGATCATATAGAGGAGCAGATTGCGACTCCGATCACCTTCTAGTGATGGGCAAAATTAGAAGTCGGCTTGCAGCAAACCCACGTGGACAGTCACGGGAGACGAGCAAAAAGTTCGAGATTGATAAACTAAAAGACCTACGTAAAAGGGCTGAATATCAAGACGAACTAGCGAATTGATTTAGCATCCTAGAGGATGACAGTAGTGAGGAAGAGGAAGCCAATAGTGTGGACACTAAATGGGCATCGGTCAGAGACACAATCAAACAAACAGCCCAAGAGGTATTAGGATTTAAGAAAACAACTAAGTGCAAACCTTGGTTTGACGATGAGTGCAGGGCAAAGATCGAAGAACGTAAACGCCTAAGAATGATCCACTCAGAAGCATATGATGAAGTCAACGCAGCAAGATACGCGACAATTCGGAAAGAAACAACTAGACTTTTCAAACGCAAAAAACGCGAATGGGAGAAGACTCGGATCGAAAAAATCATAGAAAATGCCAGAGCAAAGAACAGCAGAGGTATGTATGCCGGCATAAATTCAATTAGAAATGGCTACCGAGGGAGAGCCAAAATAATCCGAGACACAAACGGCTGTCTGGTGACAGAAACAAAAAAGTGACAAAATGGAAGCAGGACTTTGAAAACCTGCTCAATGTGCGCACCCATCAACCACAAATAAACGCACCAGACGTACATACAGCCGAGCCTCAGATCCCAGAGCCCTCTTTCGACGAAGTTGTAGACGCGATAAATCGACTGAAAAACAAGAGGGCTCCCGGAATCGATTGCATACCGGCAGAGCTTGTGAAGCATGGAGGAGAGGCAACCGCTCGAAAGATCTGTGCCGGTTCTTTAATACATTCCCAAAGAACCGCCCATCCTCTTAAATTAACCACTTTCCAAACCCGCCATACCTACCTGCAATTTTGGGGCAGCGTAAGCTACCCTTCATTCTCTTTCACCTGAAAGTTAAATCATATCAAGCATGCACACCAAACAAATTATTTCATTCATACATGCACCGTGCCAGACAATCGGCTCGGCTTGTCAGCAATTATAAAAGATAAATACACGCTGGCCAGCGTAATTGTTGACATAGCTGTAGCCGGTATTCTTGCTACGGTTCATGGGTGAATATCGCGCCTATGCCCTTAGGTCCGCAACACTTGCGACAATTCCCTTTCTTCGGTTATCAACCGATCCTGGAATTTGGGCATGGAAAAGGTCATTATTTAGGTAACCTTACCCATGCCATGCATATGATGACCCGCCTGAAAGTATTCCACTGTGTGCGTTTTACTTACCCGCATATTAATCTAAACATATAGCCATCCAGCCTGACCCTTTGCCGCCGTCGACGAGGTTCCTGTTGACTTATGTCAACAAAATAATTTGCCTCCTTGTGCATCGGAGCCATATTACTAGATTGGATATTGCCTACATCGGTGTTTACAAGGAATCTTAAGCAAATACCATGGCGACCCCTTTTCTATCACAGGCACATCATATACATCATCTATGCATCATCATCATCATATACACCATTGATCCGTGAAATAGCGTTTTTGTTAACTTTGAAACAAAAACTATTTCGATCTCTGGCATACATCACCAACGATGTACTTCTGTTTGATCAGGTGTCCACCGATCATCGTCTTCATGGCAAGGCATTGTACTTTTCTTATACGCCCCCATATATAATCCTCCCTTATCTATGCAATTCGCGGCCATCGAACAGATGGATGTGAGTTGCATCATCTGAGTCAGTTTTTAGCCACCAAACGGAGCAGAAGATCCCGAATTTATCTCCTGTCGGGATTACACGCGTGCCAGAAGTCGAGAATCGCCAGTCGCGTTGGTCGTTCACCAAGTAGTCTTTGTGTCTGGTGTGAATATCGTTAAGGACCATTGTCCGGGAAAATGAACGGTGAACAAGTAGAATAATCGGTCCCGACAACCATTAAAATTAAACGGACAGTTTGTGTGACCTTTATATATTTAACATTTACAACCGTGTAATTGATCAAGAAGTCATTTTACAAGTGGCACTATTTTTAATTCGAAACTCGGCGAAAAAATAGAAAAGAACATAAAATAAAAAAATAAAAAGCTGTTTCCGACAGGATTGTGTGTTTCATTTATTCTCATCGCTTCCCAGTGTACATCGGTGGATTAACTTTTCTGTGTTCTCCGGCGGATCAATTAGTGCTCTCAATAATTCCTTGGTGTTTTCGCTCAACCTGCGTCCGTGCAGACGCCTCTAGCGAAAAATACCCACAGATCCACCAACTGGTTAAAATAATATGGGACAAGGAAGTCATTCCGGAAGAATGGAAAACCTCAATAGTCATCCCCATTTTCAAAAAAGGCGACAGATCTGACTGCGAAAACTACAGAGGAATATCATTGCTCCCAATCTTATACAAAATATTAACAAATGTGATACTGGCAAGAATCACACCATACGCAGAAAAAGTTTTGGGAGACTCCCAATGCGGATTCCATCGGAACCGGTCAACAAGCGACCAGATGTTCACAATAAGGCACCTGCTGGAAAAGAAGTGGGAATACGGAGAAGAGAGGCGGTTCACCAACTGTTCGTTGACTTCAAAAAAGTCGCAAGGCAAAAACTCTACCATATTGTGGTTGAGCTGGGGATCCCAAAAAATATGCCGCCCTCATTCAAATCTGCATGAACGAAAACAAAGGGCGAGTTAGAATAGAAAACCACCTCTCAAAACCATTTGAAATCCGGGACGGACTAAAACAAGGGGCCTCTCACCATGCCTTTTTAACCTTGTCCTCGAGTATGTTATCAGAAGGGTACAAGACGACAACATGGCCGGATCATCCCTGAACGGGGTCACACAAGTGCTCGCGTATGCGGATGACATCGCCGTTTTGGGCGATAATCTCGAAACTATAAGTAAAAACTGTGAAATCATCATGCAAGAAGCAGAAGAGGTGGGCCTAGAAATAAACGAAGACAAAACGAAATACATGATTACGACGAGAGCAGGTGGACCCCAGAGAACATATATAAACGTCAGAGGCAAGATATTTGAAAATGTCAAAGAATTTAAATATCTGGGAACGATACTGACGACCAGAAACGAAACATCAAAGGAAACTTACAAAAGACTACATTCCGGCAACGCTAGTTAACATGCAGCCAGTAAACTATTTAAATCCAAACTGCTATCACGTAATATAAAGCTCCGTGTCTATAGAACCATAATCATGCCGATTGTTCTATACGGATGCGAAACATGGGCTCTCACAAAACGGGAAGAGAACAAATTCCGCGTATTCGAGAATAAAGTTTTAAGGGGTATATTTGGCGGTAAATATGACGAGGAGTCAGGACAATGGAGGAAACTCCACAACCACGAATTAGAAGAGCTATACCGCAAACCTACAATAGTGAGAGTGATCAAGTCGCGAAGTTTAAAATGGGCCGGACACGTAGCGCGAATGGGCAATGATAGGACCGTGCATAGAATTCTTGACGGTAAACTAACGGGGAAGATACCCACAGGACGGCCGCGACGGAAATGGGAGGACAATGTTAGATTGGACCTCGAGGAGATCGGATCGGATGGGCGAACGTAGAAGGAGAGCGCACAGGACAGGGAACAATGGCGGAGCCAAGTCGGTGAGGCCATGAACTTCCGGGTTCCTACAGGCCAGTAAATAAATATAAAAAAATTGTGTGTGTATCTGTTAGAGACGCTACACGTCAATCATGTTTATCACAATCCATACGGCTGATTAGTGACTCCATAACTCTCAACATAATAAAAATTAATCTTATCTATTTGGAAAAAATGTGTGCAAGTGGACCCGGTCCCCCTATGTCTTTTGAAGATTACCGCCTGCAGGTCGCAAACCAAAAAAAAAAAAACAAATCGATTTAGAAATTGGCGAAATATTTGTCGCAGAGATGTAGCGTACAAAGAAAAATTGCTTTTCAAAAGGATTAGAGAAATGCCACTCCAACAGCTAAGGTTTTTCTTTTTTTTCCAACATTTACTGATGCTAATGTTCACCCTTTTGAATGATAGGGGAATCGTGTAACTTCAAAAGCGAATCTGGCTCACGTTTTGGTAATTGAACTGAAGTTGAAGAGAAGTTATAGCGTTTCGCTATAAGCACCATGAAAAAGTTAGAACCCAAGTATCAACACAGTAGGCCACGGACCATTGCACACCGTCCGGGTTCCTACAGGCCAATAAATAAAATAGAAATTAAGCTTTAATATGTTGTATTCCAGAATACTACCCTTTATTAAATTTAACACTGAATCTCCTTACACATCCTTAAAAACTTCACTTAACATATATTACATTCTCACTTAATACATACCATTCATAAACATTCACAATATTGCCAGTTACAGCACATTTAATAACCTGCACCTTTTTATTCATTCAAAACATAGTAACTTTGATTTTCGTCCAAATTTGATTCATGTTAAAAGTCACAGAGAAAATCGAGAGAAAAAAAATCAGTTTGAGTTAGAATCAGTTCCGATCCAGTTTAGTTTTGAGAGTCGAGAAGAAAAAGTTTGATTTCACAGTTTTGTGAAATAGATTAAAAGGTTTGAAATTATATATAAATTAAAACAAAGCGGTAAATAGAATAAGAATAGAATAAACCGAAAGAAGAAATAAAGAAATTTACAAAGAAGAAGAAAGACGAATTATTATTTATTCGAAAAAGAAGACAGACAGAAGACGTCTTACCATCCTCTATTAAAGAAAAGGTCCACGCTCTTCCCTCGAAAGAGGAAGCACGGCGTCGGACATACAACAAATATGGGACAAGAGAACTTTTTACGGAGCACTTGACGAATTGTGTAATCCTGAAAAGCAATAATTTTTAAAGTGTTATTTTCGTAACTGGCGCAAAACTAATGACCTTGCCCGAAAAAAAGAACAAATCATTATGGAAAATTTAACAAGCCCCAGGACTTGCTAAATAAGGCCAAGACCAGTTCCCGGTTGTAGTGCCGATGATGATGATGATTTTCGTAACTGACACGAAAAAGGTTATTCCACTTCATCGGAGTACACCAGGACCAGCAGCTGTAATTGAAGCGGAAGTCGGTTTCCAAGTATGTTGAGGATGGCGCGTTAACCCCCCTTCCCCGATCCAAATCCAGGGCGCAACTGTGAGTACGTTCCACCTATTGTTTGTATTACATGTTATTTGTGTCCAAGGTTATATGCAACAGGAATTAGTTTAACTTTTCCCACAAAACGCTTGTTTTCAGTGAAAATCTCGGGACTATGTAGTATTCTAATAGCCTTTTAATGGCAGAAATGGGGCATCCTTTTATTACTCGGATAGATTAAAAGCATATATTCTCGCACTGCACTTGAAGACGTGCACCGTCTTATTTCGCAGCACGTTTATCAAATGAAATCCGGCGCAGTTATTTAGAGAAACAATTTGTTTATAATGGATTCTACAACAAAACTGATCGATAAGTGGAACTAGGGGTTCGATAAGTGGATAAAGGCACCCATCCCCAAAAATCGATAAGATAGGACTTACATGCTGCCTTATTGGTGGTTATAAAAAAAAATCGTTGTTGTCACAGACACAATCATGTCTGTGGGGGTAACAATTATGATGCCAACGTATGACACTAGTTTCGCTTAAATCCCCCGACACTTGTTACTCCGAACACACGTTGCCGAAAGAGGAGAAATAAAAGGCACTGGTTTAGTTGTTTAAAGTTTTTTTCTTTTCATTATATTTTTGTTTATGAGTTCTTTTATTTTACATTGGTTAGTTTATATTTTCGATTTATTTTGGAAAATTGTAATTGTAAACTATTTTGTTCTTTTATTTTAAAATTATTACAGAAATAAAAAATTTGTCCAGAGTATATATATCTTTACTTTAAAAACACGGTACGAACATTCACTGATTAAATAATTGTGCACGATACTGCTTTTTGATATTTCACTCACAATTCTAAGTGTAGTGGTTATTGTCTATAGGTTCTATTTCGTGTAAAAACATATATGTTTACTCTAAAACACGGTACAACATTCACTGACTAAATAATTGTGCACACCTCCGTGGTCAATATTCGACTGGGTTAAAAAATCGCGAAATTAGGTTTCCCCAAGCGGTGCGTGACCTACCGCGTTGTGGTTGAGTAATGACTGCTGCATTAGGGACGAAGATGGGATTTTTGCTTTTGCACAACGATCAGCCAATGGTAATCGCGCTCTCTTGTGCATGCTTCAATTCTCTACGCTCATCGAGGTGGAAGGTGTGTATGTATCTGGCTTTGGTGTGCGTGTATCAATGCAACTCTGAGGGTGGCCCACTGACCTAATTCGGTGAATGTGGTGATCTCGGAGTGCATTGAACTGTAGACAGATAAAATTGTAAAGGAGAGGAAAATGTATTTTGTGCTATTCACCTGTAAGAAGATATCATTGATCCCCAGCGAATAGAGTGTCTGGGGAAAGTCAATAGAACGTCGCTGATGATTGGGAAATAATCAGCGTGAGAACCAGACTCAAAGACGCTGAAATAACCCCAGCGGATTTGCTATGATGCAACAGCGTCGTTTGGTTAGATTTAGTTGTTGCCAACCAATATGACGTTGAAATCTCATAGGGTTAATGATATGGAGTTGCCGTATGGCAAAAAAGGTAACTGAATTCAATTATGCATTACCTGCATAGAATACTGAATTCGGCTATGCTATCTTTTACAGGTAAAATAGCTGGACGTGGGATAGGGGATAATGTGACGCGCTGTAGGTTGAAATTAGCTTGAAATTGTGGGTTGGTTCTCCATGTAGTATAGAGAACCCCCACATCTCTTTTATATTGAGCAAAATATTGCAAAATGAAATTTCACCCTACCATAAAATTCGGATTGGTTTTTAATGGCACTGAATAGCATCTTCGGTCAGTCCTTTCCAGACTGCAAGCTAATAAAAGTGGTCTGAAAGTTGTGAATATGACTATCAGAATTGCGATTTCTGTTTTTGACACTTGACATGGTAATGTAGAGGCTCCTCGATAGTATAGTGGTTAGTATACCCGCCTGTCACGCGGGAGACCGGGGTTCGATTCCCCGTCGGGGAGCCTCTGGCGCAAGGCTAATAACCTTGCCCGGAAAAACAAATTATTATGGACAATTTAACAAGTCTCGGATAAGGATAGGATACCGGGGGAGAGACTTGCTAAATAAGGCCAAGACCAGATCCCGGTTGTAGTCCCGATGATGATGCTGATGATTGTCAATATGCCTCTAAAATCTCACTCTTCTTCTGCTCGTTCTAACCATTGACATATAAGTCTATCAAAAAACTCCTTTTGTGAGTGTATATAAAAAAATCTGAATAATGCTCTTACACTAAATACGTAAACTTATCGCACAGATGTAAGATATCGCTTCTGATATTTAAAAAAAAAAAAAACGTCGTTTCCGCTATTTTGATGACAACCTTAAAGGTTTTTTTGATTGCCGAGTGTTTATATTCGGGCGCAGGATCATTTGGAATAATTATGGTTGTTGTATTACATAGTCCCGGTTTTACCGCTTATTTTAGTATCGACATACAGCTGGTTATGCGGTTATATTGTTGTACTATAATATGTGCTTGCTTTTGGGATAAATCGAAATTTCTCTCAATCCAAACTGACTAATGTCTGAACGGCCTCATTTCTGGTCATTGAACTGCCATGCAAATATGGTAAGTATAACACTGACAGAGAAACTTATTTACGATAGGCTATGAACGGTTTCATCTTTCCGCTCAATTTTTTCTTGTTTTCCCAGCAGCCTAGAATAATCGAAGTTGCTAAAAAATTGCTTGTTAACCTAGTTATAATGAGGATCAGAATTGACATTTTGCGATTAAGAGACTAATTATTTTAATTTTTCTTTTATTATTCTATTTCTCGTATTTGTTAAGTGAATTTAACTTTTTCAACGTTTCGTTTCCTTCCAATTGCTTCTTTCTTTTATTGCCTTATTTAAATTTCTAAGCAGTCTGAACTTAAGTTCAGCTAATAGCCTAGTAATTAGGGTGACATCATCAGAGCATGGCGCCGCCATTTTGTTTTAAACAATTGCGTTATTTTGAAAGAGCCCGCAGGCCATTTTGTTTAATTTGCGCCGAGCTGTTATCTTCTTTGGTATACGAAATTTTTGATGGATGTCTTATACATTAAGTAAAACTAATGTAACCAAAAGGTCAGGGACGTTTTTGCTGCGTAAATTGGAAATGCGGCAAAAAATAAAGATATCACCATTTCTGGTATAAAATTAGGTAAGGCAAATCTGATTTGACAATTCCTTGCCCCTGTACATTACCTCCATGCAATCCAGTTAGGCCCGGAGGTGGTTAAAGTAAATTAGGATCTAGTTTTGCAGATGTTCGACCATGAATTGCATCACACGGGTTGTTCTGTTTTGACGTCAAAAGACATATGTGTCCAGCCATTGAGCAATAAATTTAGTCATTTGCAATAGAGCAAGTTGTTTAACCTGAATTTTATTTCAAGCGGCATATTCATATATAGGTGGTAAAGTCAATAATCTTAAATCTTTCCAAAATATGCTAAAAACGGATGTGGCGGAGGGAGGAAGAGTAAACTAGATATAAAAGGTGTGACATTTAGTCTCTAGTACATTCAACCGCAATCTCACCATAAAAGCAAGACGTAAAAGGTAGTATTCGGGGCAGTCACACTTGCCTTCTGTGGCACATGAAGTAAAATATAATACAAGAGGTAGCGGAAGTATTGCGGATGTGCTGATCAGTATAATATAATTACTTACTTGCTGATCTGCTGGAAGCCGAAAGCTCATCACCTCATTAATTATTAACATAATTAATAATATTCAAAACCTTTTATACGCTCAGCATTTTAGTTCCACCATATACACGAAAAGAGTTTTATTGCCACAAACTCGTTTTTACCATTGAATAAACTAAAATTTGCAAACAAATAGTCTTGCATAAATGTCTGTCTGTGTTGGATTAGATGTAACATATTCTATCTACCCAATTCGTAAGCGTAATTTCCATATATTTGGTTGTCGAAAAAGAATTCCGCATTTTTCTGGTAATTTCATTTCAAATTGTAATAACTTTGAAATAGTTTGCTGCATTTGGCAACTCTATTTTTTAATTTATTTTTTTTAATGGGCAACAAATCAGCTAGTTATTGGTTATAATTTTATTGATATTGGTGCGTTCCCTTAAAAACGATAGCAGAACAACAATGGGCAACGATAGGACCGTGCGTAGATTTCTTGACGGTAGACGAACGGGAACAAGACCGGTAGGAAGGCCGCGGCGGAGACGGGGGGACAATGCTAGGTTTGACCTTGAAGAAATCACGGAAAAGGAGAGTGCACAAGACAAGGAACGATGGCGCAGCCGAGTCGTTGAGGTCACGAACTTCCGGGTTTCTATAGGCTAATAAATAGTAGTAGTAGATAATTAAACAACAATGACTACAATTTCGGAAAAGGGTACAACAGTTTAAAATTTTACTACGTTAAGAGAAGGAGTGCGGCACGTACATACGAAAAAACATGTAGGATTTATGGTGAAGGTGCTGTTTGGATTACTCTAACACACTTAAAAAAAAACATAAAAACACTGTTTTTTAATAATCTAATTTACAATTTGTTTATCGTGAAGCACTTCTTTCAATTTGTTGCATAATTAATATAAATAATATCCACCCCCTGCACTTTTTACCCTAAATAATTACGGAATTCGGGTCCTTAATTCCGTAATTGCCCACATATCATACACAAAACAACATTTCCCACGTTACAACAACATATCACACATCATAATCACATTTTTTACATTCCCATTCAAAACATCTCCCACACATTTCTCCCTAAATAACACAATCCCATCCGAAAAAGCCGGCCACCGGCAAATTTTTCCGCTGTATATAGAATGTGCAGACTATTAAATTTTGAATAGTTACGATTTAGAAGTAAAATATACATACGGATATTTTTCCAACCCTTTCATCCCCAATCACGCAGCATGTCGTATTTCTTAAATCAAAGAATTACCAAATTCCCTATACCAGGCCCCCACTAGTAAAACACACGCATATATCTGTACACAACAATTAACTTCATTTTATTTTCACCGGTTTATCTTTAATTAACCATCAACAACTGTATTAGAAGATGTCGTCTCCATTTTCAAAGTCGCCGGAATTGTCTGAGAAGAATAAAAAATATGATCGTCAATTACGATTATGGGGCGACCATGGCCAAAATCTATTGGAAAGTTCAGCGGTCTGTCTCATAAATGCAAATGTACTTGGAACCGAAGTCTTGAAAAGTGTAATTTTACCAGGAATTGATGGTTTTACAGTCATCGATGGATCCATAGTTACTGAGGAAGATATTGCGAACAATTTTTTCCTAGATATGTCAAGTGAGGGGCGTAAAAAGGCGTCCGTATGCATGCAATTTTTACAAGAACTTAATCTTGATGTACACGGAGATTATATCGATGAAAGCATTGATTTCATACTAGTGAACCGTCCGGAGTTTCTTGATACCTTTGACGTAGTAATTGCATCAAATTTAGATGAGAAAACATTAATACAACTCTCGAATAAGTTGTGGGATGCGAATATTCCATTTGTATATTGTCGATCATTAGGATTCTTTGGCGCAATTCGCATACAATTTAAAGAACACTGCGTTGTGGAAACTCATCCAGACAATAGGCAATATGATCTGAGATTGGAAAATTCATTTCCCACTCTAGCGACATACCTGAGCAAAACTGAAGTTACCCCAAAAGTTCCTTGGTTGCTAATTCTTAACAAGTATTTACTTATCTGGAAGGAAAAAAATGGGGACCGAATTCCGAAAACATACAAGGGTAGCCTTTTATATTTCGGGATTCGAGAACAAAAACAAATATTGATCATCGAAAATCACTTTATTGTTTTTCAAAATATTCCCCATGAAGATCTATACACTTTTGCATGCGTTTGAACCAATTGTCGAAGCACTTTTGCCACTCTGATTGAGGTATCTCCAACACATGCATTCTGAATGCAGCAACCGCTTCTTCAGGTGTCGAAAAACGTTGACCTCTCAGTTTGTTTTTTACGTACAGGAATAAAAAGAAGTCATTCGGTGCCAAGTCAGGACTATACGGCGGATGACCCATCAAATCGATGTTTTGGGTGCTCAAAAATGCAGTTGTCGCAGCCGATGTGTGAGAGCTCGCATTGTCGTGGTGAAGGGTGATCCGTCTTCGGCGGTTGGTTTTCCTGATTTCTTGGAAGACAACTGGCAAACAAATGGTTATGTACCACTCAGAATTGACTGTTCTGCGTTGTTCTACTGGTACGGTTGCGACATGTCCAGTTTTTCCGAAAAAACAGGCGACAATTTGCTTGGAAGTGCTTCGTGCGCGAACAACTTTTGTTGGATTTGGCTCATCTTGAAACACCCAGACAGTCGACTGCTGTTTACTTTCGGGCTCATACGCGTAAATCCACGATTCATCGCCTGTCACGATGTCATAGACGTGTTTCGAAGCACCGCGACCGTATTTTTTGAGCATTTCTTTCGACCAATTGACACCAGCCTTTTTTTGGACGATTGACAAATTGTGTGGGATCCAACGCGAACAAATTTTTTTGACGGTCAAATGTTTATGCAATATTGAATGTATGCTGGTCCCACTAACGCCTAAGGTTGTCTCAATCTCACGATAGGTCACATGACGATCTTCCAATACCAGTTCGCGCACAGCATAAATGGTTTTCGGAACAACAACTGATTTTGGACGACCTTCACGAAATTCATCTTGGAGTGAACTACGACCACGACTGAATTCACCATACCATCGATAAACACTGGTCCTTGATGGAGCTTCATCGCCAAAAATTGAATTAAGTTCATCCATGCACTGTTGCTGAGTTAATCCACGCCGAAAGTTGTAAACAAAAATCGCACGAAAGTGTTGACGATTTAATTCCATTTTTGGGCCGAGATGAATCTTTTAAGTTACCGTAAACAACACAAATAGTGCTCGTATGTCAAAACGTTCTGAGTGCGTATAACCTCAAAAATGTCCAACTTTACGACAGAGCTGTCAATTGCCGGATTGCAACGCTAGGGTTGCCAAATCCCGAAACATAAGAATCAACCCTCGTACAAGGAGAAGACAGAACTTCGTGATCTGATTCGGTCTGGAATGACGAAAGACGAGGAAAACTACGAAGGAGCTATTAAAGCAGTGAATACCGCCTTTAGAGCCGGACAAGTGTCTCCGGGTCTCAAAACCATTATCAAGGACGAAATTTGTTCTAATATAACGAAACACATTAATTTATTTTGGTTCATGGTAAAAGCTCTTCGAGATTTTGTGGAAAGTTATACTAATGTTTATCTACACGTGTCTGGTGTTCTGCCAGATATGACTGCAGAAACAGCATCGTATATTAATGTTCAGATTTTATATCGCCAACAAGCTCTGCATGATGCTGACATTATTTACAAAAAATGTCAGCACTACCTAAAAGAATGTGGACTACCTGCGGACTCGTTATCTGAAAGTATAGTTCGCGTATTTTGTCGAGAGTCGGCTGGATTAAGAGTAGTCCGTGGTACAAAAATCTCCAATGATTACACGAAGTCGATTGAAAATTTTGTAACATATGATACTCTGAACGACAGCTATGTGAAAGGTCTATTATGAAAGGTACAAAACAGAATTCGGTAATCCTCCTGGAGCTATTCTAAAACTAAAAAGCATGCTGGTAAATTCTACACGGAATGGGATATCCACAATCAAGTTAGCGATGATGTAATTCAAGAAATCTGCCAATATGGAGGATGTGAGATTCACACTATATCAGCGTTTATTGGAGGATGTGCTGCACAGGAAGTGATCAAATTAATTACCAAACAGTATGTTCCTATTGATAAGACATTCTTATATAATGGTATCACATCTGAAACGGCTACAATCAAATTATAAAAGCATTTTATTGGAAACAATTTTATCAACTCTTGATTTGGTGTGGAGGCGAGATTCTATTGACACCGTTTGAGAATTAAGAGACAAATCTTTAACTTCTGTGATCATCTTCGAAACATCATAAGTTTCAGAAACATACATTTCAATTAAAATACTTTTTAAATACAATATCAATCCATCCAGTGCATTGAAAATTGTTTTTTTTTTTAAAGGAAATGCCAACTTTAAAAAAAAAAAAATTGAGTATTTATATGGGAATGTGCACGTGCTTTAATATCTTCCCTCGGTCATCGAAAAGTGCACTTACAAAAAACGAGAAGAAATACATATAAGAGGAATCAAATATATGTCACAGGTCTATCGTCGCAGGTAATCGATTTCATCGCCGCCATGGTACAACCGCACACTCTGCGCGAAATAACTTGTGGAGCATTTTCCTCAAAACGCGTTCCATCCAAAACTACTCCAACTATCTCGGTTCCTTTTATAAATTTTCCGAGCTCTACAACTCCCTCTACTCCAACTACCTCACAAAAACACAATCTAATTTGATCAATGACCCCAAATCTTTTTTCCACTTCATACAAACGTAAATCCGACGCCTATCCTAACTCCCTTTCTTATGGCGCGACTTCTTCAACCGACCCCCTAACTACTGCTAATCTATTCGCTTCGTTTTTCAATAAATCCTTCACAGACATCTCCTTCGAACCCAATCCGTCTCACTTCAAAGACTTGCCCGAATTCTCCCTCGGCCCCTTCACTCCTCAAATTATTCAGCGTCGCGTAGTTGAGGATAAATTAAACTTACTCAAAGACGAGTTCAGCCCTGGGCCTGATGGACTCCCTGCTGTATTTTTAAAGAAATGTTCCACTTCTCTTTCCCTCCCGATATCAAATATATTCAATCTATCCCTTTCATAAGGGATCTTCCCTAGTTTTTGAAATCCTCCTATGTCACCCCCATACATAAAAAGATACCTAAAACCGATATAAGCAACTACCGTACCATCGCCAAACTGTCTCATATCTCCAAACTGTTCGAAGGAATTCTTTACAACGCGTTATCTTTCCGTTGTAAATCCATCATCTCACCCAACCAGCATGGTTTCCTTTCGGGTAGGTCGACCACAACGAATCTGGTCGAGTTCTCATCCCATACTCTCCGTGCCTTAGATAATGGCAACGAAGTCGATGTAATCACCACCGATTTCAGCAAGGCCTTTGACAAAATCTCCCATAATCTCATCCTTTTCAAGCTGTCCTTCCTAGGTTTCGAACCCCCATTGATCAAGTGGTTATCCTCTTATCTGAAAGATCGATCCTACCGTGTCAAATTCAGATCCTCCCTGCCGTCCTTTTCTTCCCACGTCAGGGGTTCCGCAAGGCAGCCATCTAGGTCCCCTCCTATTTATCCTTACCATCAATGATGTTGACTCCGTTATTAAATACTCATCCATCTCCCCCTATGTAGACGACGCCAAACTCTACAAAACGATCATCTCTACTCTCGACTCCTCACTTCTCCAAACGGACCTCGACAGCTTCTCGACTTGGTGCCGTAATAATTGCCTTGAACTCAACGTTGTCAAATGTCACTCCATCACCTTCTCAAACCAACAGATATCATCTGTACCCTCAATCCGCGACCTCGGAATCTTATTTGACAGGAAGCTTAATGATATTATTCTTAAGGCCAACTCCGTTCTTGGGTTTGTGAAACGCTGGTCTAAAGAATTCTCTAATCCTAACGTTTTCCGTTCTCTCTACATAGCCTTCGTCCGCCCCCTTCTTGAATACGCCAGTCAGGTCTGGTCTCCACACTACTCGTCCCATGTACGCAGAATCGAAAGCGTGCAACGTCGTTTTCTGCGTTTTGCCCCCCGCGGACTGAACTGGGCGAATCCTCGGATTCTCCCCCCATTCACAAGCCGGCTCCAACTGATCAACTTCAACACACACTTGAGGAGCGCAGAACTCATGCCGATATCCTTTTCGTTTACCGTCTCCTTTCAGGCACAATCAACTGCCCCTGCTCTCCATCATTCCACTTCACACTAACCCCCGTAACCTGCGAAACCCTCGTCTCTTCGGCCCACCCACCACACTTCTTACGGCTCTAATGAACCCATTTCGCGTATGCTGCGGCGGGCAAACTCCTACCCTACCTCTTTCGATTTCAACTTTACCTCTACTGCTCTCAAACTTCATCTCCCCTCTTTCCCCTCGTGACCACGCCCACTCCCCGCCTACGCTATTACATCATGTACTAAGCGAGGTGAATGAATGAGTAATATTTGATGGATAAACCCAGTAACCAACCCGCCAAACATACCCCCCCACCCCCCCTTTTTTTTTTCTTTTTAACCATAGTTTATATTCTTATATATAGTTCTAAGATAGTTGTTAAGTTTCATCGCTTGTACTAAGCTGAATATATGAGGGTTCTGGCCTCACTAAACTAGACACACGACCCTTCCCAGGAAATTTACCGTTACCTCTCCGTTATATATTTATGCACCTGAAAATTCTTTGAAGCCACTGTTCCGGCTAGCAACAGCCGAAGCCAAATTAAATGAATCGGTAACCGGAAGGGTGGAGTAAATTTGTAAGGACGTGAATGAGCGAGGGGCAAAAATTCGAGAGTTGACCGAAGAGAGGCTAAAAAGAAAGTCGTGCATAAATTGTCCTGTAGTGGTTTTGTTAAAATAAACCATAGTCGCTGATAGTATTTCGAATTCATCTATTGGGGTCTACCACATAGAATGTCAGATTTTCGTTCAGTCGGAAATAAGAAGTTCTCGAGTGAACATCTGTGTCGTTCTCTAAGACACGGAGAGCGTGAGATGAGAATTCAACTAGATTGGTGGTGGTCGACCTACCCGTAAGGAAACCGTGCTGGTTGGATGAGATGATGGATTTGCAGCGGAAACATAACGCGTTGCAAAGAATGCCTTCGAACAGTTTTGGAATCTGTGCCAGTTTGGCGAAGGTGCGGCAGTTATTCACATACTTTTTTGGGTCCTTCTTATGTATGCGGGTGACAAAAGAGGATTTCCAAATATTTGGGAAGACACCTTGTGTAAGGGATAGATTGAATATAATTGATAGCGTGAGAGAAAGAGAAGAAATCCATTTTTTTAAAAGGAAGTCCATCAGGTCTTGGGCTGAACTCGTCTTTAAGCAAGTTTAATTTTTCTTGAAGTAGGCGATGCTGGACAATCTGAGAGATGAAGGGGCTAAGGGAAAATTCGGGCAGGTCTTTGAAGTAAGAGCGGTTAGGCTCGAAAGAGTTGTCCGTGAAGGATTTTTTTCAAGAAAGAAGCGAAAAGCTTGACTGTAGTTTGTGGGTCGGTTGAAGTAATCGTGTCACAGGAAAGGGAGTTGGGATATGCGTCAGATTTACGTTTATAGTTAATAAAGTGGAAAAAAGATTTGGGGTCATTTATCAGGTTGTTTTGTGTTTTTGTGAGATAATTGTAGTAAACG
This sequence comes from Microdon myrmicae, assembly GCA_963931805.1. NCBI lineage: Eukaryota > Metazoa > Arthropoda > Insecta > Diptera > Syrphidae > Microdon > Microdon myrmicae. The sequence goes on from OZ007497.1 coordinate 213,125,149, forward strand.
GAGTTGTAAAGCTCGGTGATTTTACAAAAGGAACCGAGATAGTTGGAGTAGTCCACGGAAGCGCGTGTTCTTAGAAAAATGTTCAACACATTATTCCTCTTGTTCCGAAGAGTACGGAGTTTGCTGTTGTACCATGGAGGCGATGATACCGATATCCTATGTCGAGTATACGGGATATATAGGGAAATGGCGTAGTTCCTTATAGAGAACGGCAGTAGCTTCTTCTACCTCTAGGTGATCAAAGCGAAATGCGATTCTGCTAAGATGCTCATTTATTAGGCGATAGTTAGCTTTGCGGAAGTTGTAAGAAAGTTGACGTGGGTTGGTGAGGTTTGCGATAAGCTGTCACGATAAAGGCATACGAGAAGCGGGGGTGCTAGTTGTCGATGGTGGAGAGAGCGTGGGGACTAAGGGCAACTCGTGAATTATAGGGGCCCATTGTAAACACAAGATCAAGTTGCCTCTTCATATGATTTGGCATATTACTTATTTGACGGAGGCTTAAGTCGGTGAGGCTCTCTATCAAAAGACATTCCTTGGTACTAGTGGGGTTTGAGGTGTAAAAGGATTGATCGTCTGACAGCGTCGATTGAATATGGAGATGGTTGAGAACACTAATAACAACGATATCGCCAAGGGAAGTACTTAACTCGGTTAGGTGATCAACCGCTGCTATTGGCAGTTCGTATGACACGATAGGTTGCGAAAGAGGTATGTAGAAACATATAATGTATAACGACTTTGGGCGGTGGTCAATTTTTATTGCGATATAGTCAAAATTGGGAGAAGAAGAGATATCAATAAGAGATGAGGCGAGCTTATTTTGCATGGCAACCAGCACACCACGGCAAAGTGAATCCACAGACATACTATCGTCATTACGAAAAGCGGTAAGTATGGAGGGGAATAGTTCTTGACTGTGAATATTGGGGATAAGGTTGATTTCGGTTAGTGCGTATACATCGAAAGGGAGGGCATGAGCATTTTTCAGAATGGATTGCATTTTAGAGCGGAGACCTCTGACATTTTGATAGTTTACGGTTAAGGGGGGGGGGGGGTGTTGAGAGTCTTGGGGGGTGGTGTGGGGGGGGGGGGGGGTGTGGGGGGGTGTGGGGAGGGGGTTGATTTGGGTAAAAAAGACTTGCCTTTTTTGGAAGAGGTCATTTTCTTGCGAATATAAAGACGATAGGCCGAGGATCATTTCTGCAATACGTCTTCGCTAACTTTGCCCGCAAAGTTAAACCCAAAGACTATTTGTGGGAGCATATTGAAATTTGTATGGAATTTCATAAACAGATTGCGAAGGCTGGGGAAGTTGGTAGGTAGGTCTTCCTGCTGAATGGAAACTGCGACGCTGGTTTTCGTCTTACCTTCATAGCAGACTGAATCAGATTTGTCATGGGGGTACGAAAGATAGAGGCGAACACTTTCGTAGGTCGACTTATTTCTAAATTTAGATAAGGCGTAGCGACTATCAGATGAATTGATGGATTGTTGTGTGATTTTAACAGTTGGAGGTATGGGGGGATCAATAATTGGTCGGGTGGGGGGGGGGGGGGGGGTGTCGGGCAAGTGCGAACTGTGGATGTGGCAAGGGATGGTGCGAAATTCGGTCTTGGGTTGGGTTGGGTGGACGGGTGGAAAGTGTCTTGATGTGAGGGGTTATTGGGATTAAGGGTGTATGATCTGTGGAAGTTGGTATACTTCGCACCAGTTTTGAGGTCGAAAAGAATGATGGGACAATAGATAAGGGCAGATTAGGGTGTAGGGCGAACAGTTATGGCGTGATTAAGAGGGAATTACGATTACAGGCAGTTGAGGAGGAGGGTCTAGGGTAACGGGTGGTGAAGCGGTTAGAATTAGGGAGAGGAGTGTGATTAGAATTTGGCTTGGAAAAAGATTTTGTGGCTTACTTCGCACCAGTTTTGAGGTCGAAAAGAAGGATGGGACAATAGATAGGGGCAGATTATGGTGTAGAACGAACAGTTGTGGCGTGATTAAGAGGGAATTACGATTACAGGCAGTTGAGGAGGAGGGTCTAGGGTGACGGGTGGTGAAGCGGTTAGAATTAGGGAGAGGAGTGGGATTAGAATTTGGCTTGGAAAAGGATTTTGTGGCTTTAGTTGTAATTATTTTGGGAAGTGGGGTGCAGATGTGACCACATTTGGAAGAGGGAAGATGGGTATGCATTTGCAGGGGGTGGGACCTTAAAGGACAAGTTATGGCCGGATTGATGGGTGCCGCGGAAGGAAGAGGAAACGAAGTGGTTTTGTGGACTAGTTTAGGAGGGGGAGTGTGGGTATTATTACATCCTACGGATTTAGGAAAGAGGGACAGGTGTTTATTTGATTTGTTGGGGATGTGCTTGGGTCCTGCTGCCGATCATGAGGTAACCATTTTTGTTCGGATGAAAAATCTAATCGTATCTAGAGGGGAGAACTATGCGGAAGCAAGACCTGTATTTGGAGACAGGAAGCAAGTGACATTCTGTTACGGGAATCCTATAGTTTTTAGAAAGAATTCCGAAATCCAATCTCAGTTCGCGGTTTAAGGGGGGTCCTTTAACAAATATGAGGTATTTGGTTGATTGGAATAATCGAGTTTATTAATACGGGCGCGCCATTCTGCACTGGTCCAGGATGTGCCAAAATGGAGGATCGGAGGGATGAGGGCGAGGACCACCACAGAAGTGGAAGGAGGGGCGTGGGGTGATGGTTGCTGAGGCGGGGGTCAAAGCGGTAAACTATGGTGGGGCGGGGATGGGACCACATTGTGCAGTTCGTCATATAAAGACGTCTTGCGGCGCGGGGAGGGTTCGGGGTTGGTTCCATTTGACTGCATTGATAAGATAGCACTTTCAAGCTGGCCAAGGTGGGACCGGGAAGCCGCCAGCTCGCTTGCGCCAGTATCGAGTTTGTGTATGACAAGCTCGAGTAGGGGGTCGGGTTCGACTGGGGTGAATTGATCTTGTGTAGAGGGGTGCGATAAAGCGAGCTCATCACTAAGGCTGTTCATCTTGAAGAGAATATTCTCAAAACGGGGGTTGGTTTGCAGAACGGGCGATAGTTTGAATGTCAATTGTAACCATTTGCCAATATTTAAGCGGAAGGAGTTGGTTAACTTCCGAGTGTGTGAGTCGAGGGATTCGTTGACCGAATAAGTAACCCTATTGACGATCGTCGTGTTATTATCACTAATGAGAGAGTTGATGTTGGATATTGATCTTTGGTGGAGAGATTCAAGGTCGTCGATATATTTGAGACCACTCTCGAGACATGAAATTTTGTCAGTAATTATTTTTAGGTTAGAGCTGTGGGAACTAGTGTTAGCGTCGCTCAGGCATTTTATTGCCAGAAGGACGTGTGGCAGCAAGATATATAAGACAAATAGGAGATTGTCTGGGAAATCCTTAGCGAAGCGATTATTTCGCTTATTCGGTCCCACACAGGAGACGTGATAAGATTTTCCGCAGATGCCCTTACAGCATACAAAATCGGCATTAACATTATTATAAGAAGAGATTGCAGTTAGGAGTTTCTCACCAAGCACTGTCACTTAAGTGTGGATTTATTTTGAGTTAAATTCGACAACAAGAAAAAAAGCCAAGTTCACTTGCACACCTATCACATAGACACCTCATTCTTTCCCTCTGCTTACATTCAAATATAGTAAAATTTGGAATCAGAAAATCCCTTTTGTACATGCATCTCGGGTAAAATAAATACTGACCCCAATTTGTTGGTCAAATTCCATCCGAAAGTTGCAATACGCAATAAAAAATAATAATGATAAATTAAATAAATAATGAATAAATACAATAATATTTACCATAGAATTCTTCGAAGACACCTTTTGGAAGCCGTCAAAACTGGAGAATGGATAAATAGAACTATGTAAAGGGTTGTGAAGTTGTGGAGCGCTTCTACATTACCATCATTATCATCATCGGCATTACAACCGGGAACCGGTCTTGGCCCCATTTAGCAAGTACTGAAGCTTGTTAAATTTTCCATAATGATTTGTGTTTTCCGGGCTAGGTCATTAGTCTTGCGCCAGAGGCTCCCCGACGGGGAATCGAACCCCGGTCTCCCGCGTGACAGGCGGGTATACTAACCACTATACTATCGAGGAGCCTCTACATTACCATGTCAAGTGTCAAAAACAGAAATCGCAATTCTGATAGTCATATTCACAACTTTCAGACCACTTTTATTAGCTTGCAGTCTGGAAAGGACTGACCGAAGATGCTATTCAGTGCCATTAAAAACCAATCCGAATTTTATGGTCGGGTGAAATTTCATTTTGCATCTCATACAATTGCCGTAAAAAAGGAAAAAAAATGAAGACCTGACGAGTTAATGCCACAGTGAAGGCTTTATTCCACAACAATACATAATGTGACATGACTAGTATAAATGGGTATCCAGATTTCAAACCCCCTTCTCCATGGGTAGCTGACAGCTATCAAATTTGTTGGGTTTACCCGGAATGCCGTTCCTTGGTTCAGCGCAATATAATTTATCCCCGTGGTGCCTTAACAATTTACGAAAATGAAAACAAAGGTAAGACAAGATATACCAACCATTCAATTTCATTTAAAACTCCACCAGGTGATTTCAATGTGCGACTACACTGTCACGGCTCGTTGAACCTGTTTGTTGCTTCTCGGTCCCAATTAAATCTCTGTAATACACCACCGTGCACCAGAAGTACTATGTTTTCCCAATATTACACCAATTGACTCCCCTGCCACTGTGACTGCAACACAATTCGTTACAAATTCCTCAGATCACAGGGTGATGAATAAAAGTGGAATCTAGAAGAACACACACAAAGCCGGTAAAGTTCGTTAGTCAATGCTACGCGGGGATACATCAACCAACTGGTTGAATTAAAAAGCGAAAGCACAAGATACACAAGGTAACCGAAACACCTAGGCACAGATACAAAGGTAAATAAACTATCGCCACCGTCAGTGATGGTGAACCAAGAGAGCCAGTATTTTCCACTTTCGTTTTCATTAGCCGCTTAACACGGAATCGGAAGAATCAAGACAGCGTACTAGTAATAGTTTTATAATGCCCAAGTTGTTTGTACCCGCTTTAAAGTCGGCAGAAGCAGAACGTACCCGGGGATAGGGAATTCATTTGCAGCATACATATTCAAACAAAGGATAGGCCGTTTTCTGGCAAGGACTAGTCAAGCGTTAACTAAACCACTCATGATCTGCCTACCAATGTCGAATGAGAAAGAGGCTGTTTTACGTCTTGTTTCTTTTTAGGGTTTTTTGCAGAAGTTAAAAACGAAATTAATGTGGTTTGATTTCATTTACGAATTTCGAAGCGCCAGCCAGACACGACAAATCGTTTCCTTGATATAAAATTAGTTCAGACTGAGAGATACGATACCATTGGCTATAGACTAAAAGATGTGGTCCCACGAAAGGTTTGCGATAGGGAAGCGAACTTTGGATTATAAAAGACGTTTGCGGTTGATTTGATATCGTTTCCGGCTGGAGTGTAGTCACGCATTAGTTACCAGGGGATAAATCACATAGGACACGAATTATATCAAAAACGAAGGTAAGTATTGTAACTAATTACTTTTGTGCTACGAAAATACAATCACTCGACCGTCTTTGATGTGTAACGTTCGTTTACTAAACAGGTTTTTATGGAGAATATTTGCATGTACGTCAAATTAGAGTCAGCGTGGAAAAGCATACGACCATCATTAGAGAGGTAGTGGGAGAAGAGACAACAGTCTGACACATCGAATTACAATCGAGCTCAAAGATGTGGACTAAGTTACCTCAAAGATAGACATATGAGGTATCGGGTCCCAGTTTGGAATCCACGACATATCACCCACGGACATTGTGTGGCTGCGCAAAGCACATGGGGATACACACAATCTGCTACCGTCACCCTTCCTACAGCTTTAGCAGAAAAAATTTCGAAAATTGGCAAGATTGAATTGGACGGGTCATCTGCCGCATTCGAATACCTTTCTGAGTAAATGTTTTACATGACTGGAGTTCAGACATATGGACAAGCACTGCAAAAACCAATAGCGTTCTCAACTTTGCAAGCAATGTGAAACTCCTAGTGATATCGCAAAGGATTGCGTCAACATCGCCGCATGCGTGTTTTGCAGAGGGGCGAATTTTGTTGGGGCAATCCATCCACCTGTCAGTTAGAGCTGCCCAGTATTAAGAAGAAAATACACCAAACATCGCATTGAAGATTATACAAATAAATCTAAATCACTGTGATATGGCCCAGGATATCCTAGCACATATGGTCGTATTAACGCTCGCACTATGCTCTGGCATTTAAGGGTACTCCAATCTCCCCGTTTGCGCGCGCGTTAATGTAAAAAAACAACAGGGGGGGGGGGGGGGCAGCTTTCTCCTGAGTGACACTGGAAACCTCATAAAAGTTTTGATAGGAATACATGAATCGGGACCAAGACCAAACTAGGTATCATATGGGAAGACGGAAAATACGTTTTTCAATCAATCAGTAAACGGGCTTCATTAGGGCTAAAATAAATTGCGTCAAATTCTATAACTGTTATGCTCGGAACATTTATATGAATATCAACCCATGTTAGACAACCTCATAGTAGATCAAATTCCGCCATCATAGCCGGTGACTTCAAACTATGGGCGACCGAGTGGGGCAGCAAATATACCATTAAAAGGGGACGCAGTCTATTGAAAACATTTCCGCCGTTAGAAATTAGAAGCACAGCAAATACGGACAGGATTAACACTAACCGCATCCTTATCTGCCACCTACTCATAAAGTTGGCTAAATGGCAGGTTAGTGAAATATTCACTCATAGTGATCACCGAACCATTACGGTGGACTAAGGAGGAAGAAATGATAACCGCCGTGCTGCACAAATAGGTTGTTAATGGAAGGAAAGCGCATTCGGTGAAGATTTCTTCGAAGTTATAATGAGGGACTATAACAATGTGTATATTCAATGCGCAAATTTCTTGTATGACCAGAGAGTGAGACAAAAAAGACTACACTTTCCCACAGGTAGTAGAAATTTCTAGGCATTTGTGAAGAAGATCTAAAACTCGGTCTCCTCATCCATTCCTTCGGTAATAGTCGATGATAGACCGGTCACCAGTGCAATAGAGAAAGCGAATCTAATTGCTGCACATTTTGCAGTCAACTCAACGCTGCGTGATACCACATCAGTTCCGGCTCAACTTGAGCATAAGCAGCACACCATGAGCCAGATTCGCTTCCGAACGTGTACTGTTGCCCGGATACTCAAGGAGTTAAACGTACACAAATCCACTGGTCCTGGTGGCATTCGCCCAATTCTGTTGAAGACATATACCTCTTCATTCTCTAAACCACTGCGGAAACTCTTCCATGTGTGTTATTCTACTGGCCGTTGCCCAAATAGATGGAAGTCAGCGAACATGTGTGGTACGAAGTAGGGTGTGCCGGCGTACGGCACAGGGTTCACTCCGGTGCCCATCTCTCTGCCACCGTACTGTTCACGACGAAGAGAATAAAGGGTTGTTAGGGGGGGGGGGGGGGGCAAACATCCAAATAAAACACACTGTATAGACAATCATTCACAAATTGTTTGGTTTTATTGTCACTTTTGGATAAATAAGGAATTATTCATAAGTTGTTTGGCTTGTCCGGCTCGACCCCACTCGACTGAGACGCGACAGACACTTATTGTATGCTCGGGGGTTTGTACCCCCCGAGTGCACGTTACGAGGGGCTGACTCTTAAAACGATGTGCGCGCGCCGATGGTAGAATGATGACTGATGAAATGGAAAAAAAAATCTATTCTAATTTCGAGTAGAATTGCTACGCTTGCGTACGAATTCAGTTCCAGCGAATCCTGGCCGGAAAAGCTGAGTTAGATTCGTTGGTTGTGTATACTGGGAAATTGGTTTGGCGGCATAGCCCGGTATGATCAAGGGCCTTGTTTGTTGTGATCGTTTCGTGGAAAATTGCCTGCCGCTTGGTCGCAAGCGAGAAGTATAATTTAAGAAGGAAATGATCCGGTGGTTTTCGGAGAAAATTGGAATTGCCTGGGTGTAGCAAGGAATATCATTTAGGTAAAATATTAACCGAAGTAATTTCGGGGAAATTAAGATTGCTTGGTTGCAATGAGAAAATATAACTTAAGTAGGGACTTGACCGAAGCAATTTTGGGAAAATGTATGTGGGGTGATGTAATGGGGGAGATGATTGCTATTCCGTTCTAGGTTGGAATATGCATTATATTATGGTTTATGGATTTCCGCCGAAATTAGGATTGCTTGGTCGCAAGGAGAGAATAGAATTGACCGAAGCGATTGTGGGGAAATGTATGCGGGGATGATTAGAATATATTCTGTTGGGAGTTTAGAAAATGTTTTTTTTTTATTGCAGATTGGGAATTGAATTCTTGCAAGTTCGAGCTGGATGCGCTTGCAGATTAGGATTGTTTTTGCGTGTTTATAGGTTAGGATAGGGTGGCGCACTGTTAGCGGTCAGGATTGGTTGGCATTGTGGGTTGGTTCTCCATGTGGTATAGACAACCCCCACAAACATTCAGCCAATTCCCAAAAAGGGCGTATATCATCGCCCTCTTCTTATCGACCCATAGCCCTAACTTCTATTCTCTCGAAGGCAATGGAATCACTGATTAACCGTCAAGTCTGGAAATATCTGGAATCAAATGACCTCCTCAATGACCGCCAATATGACTTTCGTAATAACAGGTCCACAGGAGATCTGATGGCCTAGCTTACCGAAAAGTGGAGCCATTCGATCCACTTCTTCGGAGAAAGCAAGGGTGTTGCACTGGATATCTCGAAAGCCTTCAAAAGAGTGTGGCATCTAGCCCTTTTATCAAAATTACATTCATATGGAGTGTACAATACTCTGATCAAATGGATAAGAGACTATCTTTCTGGCCGTTCAATTCCAGCGATTCTTGATGGTGTCAACTCTGTCTCCCATAAAATCAATGCAGATGTTCCGCAAGGTTGGGTACTCTCACCCACTCTCTTCCTCATCTTTATAAATGATCTCTTGTCCATTACCCAAAACCCAATCCACTCGTTTGCTCATGATAGCACGTTGAGTTTCTCATACTCGTACGAACATTCCCCGACAAGTTCTTCGAACGTCAATACCAGTTAGCAGATTATGCTTAATAAACTGAATTCCGACCTCAACAAGATATATCAATGGGGATTAGCTAACCGAGTAGAGTTTAATGCCTTAAAAACTCAGTGCTGTCTCTTGTTGTCAAAGGTGAACCCCAAAGTAAATATACTGTCGATGAATGGCACTTGCATCGCCGAAGCCAAGGAACTATCAATCTGCAGCACTCGAATTACTTCGACAAACTGCCGGAGTATTTACACTCCAGATCATTCATACAAATAATTACAAATTCTTACTCATTCATTCATAAAATACAAATTTGCTTATTATGCTATTCTTACTTCTAGCACCAGCTTAGCGTATAGTGTAAAACAATGACACGAGTTGACCTATTTAATAATGAATCACTGCCAGCACGGTGTGCATGCTATGTGAGACTTCCGAACCGTAACTGCAGCAATTCATTTCTGTGACTCAAGAGTTGACCTTGAATCATGGCCGGCACCGAATGGTTGTTATGTGACATTTGCAAACCGTGAGTGGGGCAATTCATTTAGCTGATCTATTTTACATGGTCATGTGGTGATCGCATTGTTACACTACTTTCTTTTTTTTCAAATACAGGGCGCGTGACGATACACTATTCCTACAAGTAAGAAGCGTTTCAAATGTGTTTTCAGAGCTCAAGGGTCTGTAGACTATCCTAATAGGTTAGGTAGATGGAAAAATCCTTCGTGTTATTAAGAGGGAAATGGTTTTCAACCCGCTCTCATTTTTTCAAGTACCCCTAGAGCTCTTCCCCCGCCAGTGGTAAAACAAAGGGAAAGAAAGGAATATACACCATGACACATCGAGCCGGTGGATCGTGATAAGAGCTGGACGTAGTAGAGTCTAGAGGAAAGTCGTGCCTAAATATTCGGGTTCTGGTAGGTTTATCTGTCTTCAGACGTCCTTGGCCAGCTAGCCTAACATAATAGAGTCCACTAGGGAGAAGTAAAACTGATATGGCCAGAATCGTTCCCGTTCTCTTCCCGCAGTGTGATGAGGTGTTGAGAGTGCCAGAGAAGTAGAGTATCACGGAAGTAGAGATACCTCCCATGACCAGCGAAGAGGTGGTCTTGGCTGCAAGGGTTGTCAAAAAAAAGCAAGAACCCGGGACTGGATGGTATCCTTAACGCTGTAGTGAGGACTGCTTTAAGAAAAAAGCCGGAAGTCTTCAGCAGTCTATGCACAATCTGCCTTCAAACAGGACAATTTCCCAAACGATGGAAAAAACAGCGTCTGGTGCTTATTCCAAAAGGAAACAAGAATCCTGAGGCGCCGTCGTCTTATCCCCCGTTGTGCATGTTGAACACGACAGGAAATCTGCTTGAGCGAGTAATTGCCACTCGCCTGGAAGAATTCACTGAGGGGACATCGGGGCCCCCTGAATCGCTGGAGCACGATGGCTAGGTGGCACAAAGAAATATTGCGCGGTGGTGACGCTAGATGTTAAAAAAACGTTTAATTCTGTGAATTGGAATCGGATTCTAGAAGCGTTGCGCGATCTACAAGTCTCACCCTACTTGGTGCGTATACTAGCAAACTATCTGTCGGATAGAAGACTGTTGTATGATACAGATGAGGGACCACAGGAATATATAATAACAGCGGGTGTACCTCAGGGATCTGTATTAGGTCCGCTGTTATGGAATATAATGTATGATGGTGTGCTCAGGGTCAATGTACCGGAGGAGGTTAGAATCATAGGGTACGCAAATGATTTGGCAATAGTGGCCGTAGCTAAACATCTAGATGACCTGGAGAATATTTCCTCCCAAGCAATCCAGAGCATTAAATGCTGGCTAGATATAGCCGGACTGAAAATAGCTGGACATAAGACGGAGGCAGTTTTAATAAGCAGCCGCAAGAAAGTTGAACACCTTGATTTGGAAATAAAAGGACAAATAATCAGTTCCAGTCCTTATATTAAATATCTTGATGTTATACTCGACAACAGGTTGAGCTTCACGGAACATCTGAGGAAAACGAGTGAATAAACGGTAAGAGTATGCAAAGTTTTAGCGAGACTGCTACCCGATGTTGGAGGACCCCGGCCCCACATAAGGAAACTCATAACCAGTGTCAACACCTCCTTTATAATGTATGCAGCTCACATATGGGCAGGAGCTGTGCAGTATAAGTCGTGCATGAGGGGAGTGAACTCCGCACATAGGATGGCATCACTAATGATATGTAGTGCATTCCGAACGGTGTCCGAAGAAGCTATGAATATTCTGGCCGGGAGGACGCCACCTAACATTGCAGCTAAAGAAAACGCTGCATTGCATAATGTCTCCCAAGAGAATCGTCGGAGAATGCGGTCACAATTAGAGCTCTCAAGCCTAAGAGAATGGCAACGAAGGTGGGATTCTTCCAATAAAGGAAGATGGACCTGTGGGGGTTCCTCAACTTTACGCAAGAACCCACAATTTCAACCCCAAACTCCTTTGGAAAATTCGCAATTTACCTGCAAAATTCGCCTTCAGATTTCCTTCATTAAGGTTTTTCCCATATCCCTGTAAAAGAATTCTTACCTTTCATGCATTCAATGCACATCCAAAATTCCTGAAAAAATTCTCTTACATACATATCATAAATCAGGGAATGTTATCTTCGCGTCGGCTATTCCCACCCTCACATGTGCAAGAACAATTGCCCTTACATGCACATTGGTTGGCGACCTATTTGTCTAACGACACAAAGCAACACCAACCAGCTTGTTGACGCAGCTGCAAACAATCAGTGCAATAGCCGCTAAAACCGAATTCTTCAGCATTTCGAAATGCAAACAAGAACTCGGTTCTTACTGCAGTCAGAGATGCCATAAACATCTAAAATCCATTAACACGTAATGAGTTGCAGCGTATTTACTTAGCTGAACCCTCATCACAGAACGATGCCCTTGTTCGCTTTCAGCACCATTTGCCTAATTGCGTCGCGGTCTATTTATACAGCTGCAGTGCATATCTCATAAATACCCTGTATTCCCTTCAATTTTTCAGCTGCGTTTTCCCATGATCTTCGTGCATGAGTAAAACAATGTGATCTATACGATCATACACACACACACACACACACACACACCAACCAAGATCATCTCCCTGGTTATTCACCAAAGAGAGACATTTTCCCTTTTCCCGCAAACTCACCATCGAACTGGGGGTTGGATCAAGAGTCAGATTCCAACCCTCGGTTGAGTCTTATTACAACCATCACCACGATCGGGTCGTCTGCCATCCACCGTACCGGCGCCAGTGAACTGAGCAGATGATCAGGAGTTTAGTGACAGTTGATTGTTCTTAACCAAGTGATTTAAATGAAGCAGGCAAAAAGGATAATAAAATTGTCAGACATGCTTCAGCATTTATTGCAAATTTTATCCGAAGTTACATTTCGACCGCCATCCAGAGAAAAGTAATGTTTAGTGATCAGCGCGCTATACCTTCTTCTCCGCAGTGCACCACCCAGCGAACAATTTGTGGGGACGTAGTAGAACCAACCGCCCATGCCGGCGTACCGACAACGTACCCCCGCAGACCCACACCATGATATCCTATATAGAAACAGGGATAAAAAGGAAACATGGCGAGCTGAATCACCACCTGACTCAGGTAATATCAGGACATGGATGTGTGGGGGGTACGAGATCGCGACGCCAGCATGGGTGGGAGTTCTACCTCGTCCCCACAAATCACTAAGGTATCCGGCAAGCACAACACCGAGGGAAAAGCACAAACACCGGACAAGTAAAAATAAAACACACTATTTCGTTTATTTAGTTTTATTTCTAAATCAGGGAGAAACACTACTATTGGAATAACTTGTTTGAATTCATGGATTATTGTTTCCGTTTCATTTTCTTATTGGATACTAACATTTTACGGTAGCACTGCGTGAGAGTTACATTGTGAAGTCAATAAAAAGGCACAATCTTCGAAGACTGCAGCGAATATAATATTCGACACGGCAGTTGCAACACTACACTGTACGTGGGGAATGCGAGTTATGTCTATGAGGCACATGATTTTTACTTATTTTATTGTTCCTTTTTTGTTCCTAAATTATTACACACACGCGACTCGGTGATTTTTCATGTCCCCGTGCGCACCGGAGAGCGGAAGTCGGCATGACCGGGGCGGTCAGCGGATGGTAAAAGACACCGCGATAATTATCTCGTGCAGAGATGATTCGCTTATGGGGTGAGTTTGTGGTGTCGTGGTTGATGTCCTCTCCACTAAGGATATCGCGTTTACCTACCACCAGAGAAACGTAAAGTCTCTCTTGGTGGAGTAGGAAACCAGATCTTGTAATGAAGATCATGGTGATATGTGTGCGATAGTTCAAATCTGATGTTGTTTACACGTGCTCGAAGGCAATGTAACAATGACGCAGACAGGCGGCAAAGACAAAGGATGAAGCGACCAAATGCTTCGTCCGGTAATGAGGGTCATGTTTACGCTGTGTATCGTCGCTATAATAGACGTTGGGAAAAAAAGGTGGTAATGGGATTGGTGGCAGAAACGAATCCCTTGCCTGCATTTTTATATGCAGGGAAATTAGTTTGTGGCGACGTACGAAATTGATGATTGTTTGTCTATTGAACAACGAATCGCTGGTCGGCTTGGTGTAGCTGTAAAAACAAGCAGTCCGTCGTTGCATTTCAATTGATAACAGTGGGTGCCGAATGTTTTGTATTTATGGTGCATATCCACATTAAGGAACTATTTTTAGGAATTTTATCTAGCGCGTTGAAAGCATTAAATGTCCTTGTAAAAGGAAATGTTTCAGGTATGCGGTGGAGATTGCGGTGCAGGTGTGGGATATTGAAATTTGCCTGGGAACCGAAGGTAACGAATAGGTTTTGGGATTCCTGAAAAGGTAGAAAAGAAATCTTACAGGAAATTATATGCGAAGAGATACATGAAGGTAAATTTTCTTTTACAGGGATTTTTTAAATTATACCTTAGATAATCGTAGATGTGTAAAGCATTTAAGGGGCTAATGCGATTCCATTAGCGAAATTATATGATTGGATGGGAGGTATTGGTTTTTTTTTTTTTAGGTAAGTGAACCGTGGGGTTTGGCGTAACCGCCACAGATGCTTTCGGCAATACTTGCACAAGTATAAGTATGTGACTCACCTATACTGCTTGTATTGCGAAGGCAAAATAGAAAATGCGGAACACGTACTCACAGAGTGCGTGAGATTCGAGACTGCGCGAACGATTTTGGAGAGACATATGAGACGGACAGTTACTCCGGGAAGAGTAATAGAATACATGCTTAGTTCAAAATGGTATTCTCTGTGAAATGATGCAGGAGCGGAGTAACAGGTAAACTTCGTCCCGCCCCGCGATGGAATATCTAAAAGAAAGTTCCGCGGGGATCAGCGGGAATATGAGCTTGGCGGGAGGTGGTTTTAGATCGGCCCAGAGGTTTCTTTTGAAAATTTACACGTTCCTACCGAAACCAAAAATAAAAAACCTAATATAACACCGTGGAACCACTTCGACGAGGATCGCTACGCGTTTTGAAAACCATTCCGAAAAGTGATTTCGACACGTGTTCGAAGAAACGGTTACTGAAATTGTGTTATATCGGAGGGGGATTACTTTGAAAAGCATGAAATTGATTCGGAATCTGTATGCTCTCAAGTGGGTTGAGGTATGCTTAGGAGCGGAGCTTCAAACATGGGAGCAGTATTCGAGCGCGGGTCTAATTTAGGATCTATACGGGAGAAAAAGTTGGGCCGGAGTAAAATACATCTTGACTCTAAGAAGATAACACCGTTTTCCAGAGGCGGACCTAGCGATCTTCGACACGTGTTTATGCCACGATACATTCCCACAAACCGAGCAATTTCAAGCTTTCCCCAGATTCGAGAGCCTGGCCATTCAGCACCGGCTGTATTTTTTTTTTTTTTATTTAACTTCTCCCGAGAAAGGCAAACCTATAGCGCTGAGTCAGCGACCTCTGGTGCTGTGATCTCGACCGGGTCCATCAGGCAAGCTCCGAAATATACCCAAAGATTGCTCACAACGATTTTACGAAGACTATAGGTTAATGGGGTGGTACTTTGTCAGGCGGTCGGGCTTTGGTGCCCTACCTACAATACCACTCAGTAAAGGTGCATATCAAGAGAAATTATCCAACGCACTAGAATTCAATGTTTCTACAATAAAACCCAACAAAGAGGAATCCGATCGTAGGCCTAGTGTTGATATACCGCTCTTGTATCGTCGAAATCAACGAAGTCACATTTCTTGACATTTAAATTAATTCGACTCTTGACTATAAACTACAATTTGGAGTGGTGAAAACTCTCGGGACTTTTCCAAAAATGCAGGAATATTTCACCCCACCCCTAACTTAAATGCAATTATCGTATTTAACAGATGATCCAATGTTACCAGTTTGTGTGATAATGATTGACACCCCATTTTGATATCATATTCATCTGCAGGCTTATTCACCAACAGGTATTTTAAGGCGCTTGTCATGTAAGACCTCATCGTGGACCAACATCTTGACCCACCGCTCACTACAATTCTTAGCATCTTCTTGGATACCCTTTGACTCAAACATAACCATCGTTAGATTTAAAATGCCGTGTGGCGCAAATTAATGCGAGCATTATGCCTCTTGGAGCGTTAATCGCTTAACCTCTAACTTGATGTGTCAAGCATGTTACACCACAAAACTACAAGGAACAGGTGACACTGGCATATTTCAGTTCTGAGCTTCCGTGTTTCTTTTTTGGTTCTTGGGACTGATAATGTATCCGACCTTACAGGTGTGTTGCGCCTTCTAAACACCTGCCACTGTTGCTCTTGAAATTACATAAATTGTCGACGCTGCGTAGTTCGCAATTCTGGTAAAGTTACAAACAATTCGCCGATTTCCCTTTTTCTTTGCTTCAGTTTCGTCTGCGTTGCTCACTTCCTGGAATGTGGGAGTCACACATTACTTTCACTAGGGGGCACATTGTTTAAGGTTAATGGATCATGAAGAGTTTTCGACAGAGAAATGTGAAATTTATTTTGGGGAGGTTTAAGTGGATCTGGTTTTTGTACGTATCCATTACACGGATGTCAATTGTATCTTCAATTGTATTTTGAATGTGATCATTATCGCAGTTGCTTTATCAGTGAGAAAAAAAGATTAATTGGCTTCATTGTTTAGAAGTTGTGTTGTTGGGTAAAAGGGGAGCATGTAATAAACGTCACTTGATATCGAAGAGTGTACAATATATGTCTATTATCTCCTTAATTACACGTAATACGCCATTTAATATCGAAGTGTGTACAATATATATCTGTTATCACCTTAATTATAAACATCAATATCTCCACCATACAGGCAATTTAATGAAGTTAAACCTGCGGTCGGTGCATTCTATAAATGCCACTCAACTATAAATGTTTTACCATAACCATCTATTAGCGAATTGACATTTTGAAGCAAGGGACAACAGAGAGGATGCGTTATATATACGATCTGAAGGTGGTAGATGATATGAACCATTTGAGTAGTACTCGGTGAAGCATATGTTCAATTGACAGTTTGTTGAGAAGATTGTAAAATGAAAATGACTATTCAAAGATCACTCTTACTTGATACATTCGGAGCGATGGAGACGTTAAGTTGACAGTCGAGAAATTGAATAGATTATGGAATAACTTTATTGACACTCTTGATTGGTCCATATTTCAAGTGGAATTCCACAGACACCGTGAAGTCAAAACCGGTAACTAAATATGTTAGACCCGGAAGCTATTGAGTGATGTGTTACAAAACGTCAAATTCTGCGCTTAAGTAACAATGATTCACGGTACAAACAGCAAATGTTGGCATCTGACAGATTCGCATAGTAATCCGCTGTGCATTCCCACAAATTATGACAATATGGTATTAACATCAGAACCAACTCTGTGCTTGTAGGAACGTTGGTTGCTCGCCATATTCTCATCAACCGGGGCCAGCTGTTTTCCAAGTAGTACACAATGCAATCTCAACAAAAAACTAAAATGTGGAATTAGTTGATGACGTTCCAGGAGTTTTTTTTTTTTTTTTTTTTTTTTTTTAATATATCATTTTTTATTTCTTCCTATTATTATAATTTACTTACTTGCAAGACAAAAATGATTAAACTCTAGCTTATGTTATCTTATTTCTTAACTTACTGGTCCCTTGCGGACTCTCTAAGTTACATGCATACGCTTAAAGCATGAAAATTTGTCTTTCGACATTATGGTTATTTTGTTTGCATGAATTTTTAGGGAACTTAATTGGACACAAAGAAAATGAAGAAAAGAAAAAACTTTGTTTTTGTTATTGTTTTTATCTTATATCTAACTTAAATACTAAACTATCAATAGATTTTTTTTTTTTTTTTTTTTAACTTAACTCTATTCTAAACCTAACATCAAAACTAAGTTTTCGAAATGCTAAATCTGTGTAAGCTTTCCGTTGTTTGTCGGGGTTTTTTTTTTTTATTATTATTATTATTATTGCTTTAGTTTTATAAGGAAACAGGTTTTTAATTGCCACTCAGCCGCCAAAATCTCTGGTGTTGCTTATTCGTGTCTTTACGGTCTTTCTGTGCTACTGCCGTACTGAACTGCAGGCTCTCTTCATTAGTGTGCGCAACCTCTCGATTATAACATATTCGTTTATCTATACCCGACCGACGCACGTGATAAATCAACGGTATAGCGGATTCATTTTGTATGAGGCCATTCATGTCAAGACTAAGGAATGCTTCTGGTGGAATAAAGCCATTGCGACGTACCCCCTCACAATACATATTATTGGGGTAATATGCACCAAAAAACAAATCGTTCTGTGAGCTCATTGATCTCGCAATATGCCCTCGGATCAGCTTGATCATAAAGTTATCCACTCCGTTTATATTGGCCCCACTGTACAACGCTTCATTCGGATAGTATTTTTTGTGATCGGATTCAGGAGTCCGATGTAACTTAAGACACGTCCTGAGGCATTGCCTCTCAAAAATCCGAATCTTTTCCATTAAGCTAGGTCCCACATTAAACCACACTGGACATCCATATATGATCATCGGTCTGATGAGAGCCATGTAGCATATAACTTTAACTCTGCTGTCAAGTTGACTACTATGAAACAGTCTTCTTGTCATAGCGTAAGCTTTCTTTGCTCTGGTCAGGGCAGCTTCCACATGTTTGTTAAAATATAGATACTGATCCAACCAGATGCCTAAGTATTTGACTACAGTTTTGGTTTCCAGTGTTTGTTGGTGTGGTCCCATAATAGCTAGCTTTCGCCAGTTTTTCCTGGTGTCTCTGGTAGCTTCAGCCAGTGGTGTTCTAAAGAGGATGGTTTCACACTTCTGGATATTGATTTTGAGTTTCCAGTTGTCGCAGTATCGCTGAACATCATTGAAATCCCCTTGTAATAATCCGTTAATGATTTCAATTTTTGGTGCTGTTCTATATATTCGGCAGAACATATACTAAAATTGGACGTTCCGGGGGTCTCTCAAGGATCATTCTCGGATTTTCATTCTCCTTTTATGCGATAATTCTGCTTACTAACGAATGCACTAAAGTGGAAGATTTTAAGCAAAAAGTGACCATTCATTGCATTCCTTGAGCATGCTGGCAACACTGCAAAAAATCATCCGCAGAATTCAATTCGTACGTGGACAGATGCAAATGCTTCGTCGGAATCTTGAACAATGTGGTCACTGCAAAGCTGCATTTCTGGACACAATCACGAATCGAGGTGTTTGAATGTTCAGGCACGGAGTCGCCCACAACGCGGGTAGTATTGATGGTACAGACGTTTTTGGGAACATTTTTTGAGATTCGTTCACCCTAGATCGATTGTTTTTACATATTTGCACGATCTTCCGAATTATGAACTCGATAGGATGATGATTGTTGGAGATGGAGCAGCACACGATGGCAACACTAGATGCGGCCAACGCAGGCACTACTGCATGCAGCCATGACAATACAAATAATAACAAATGTCAGCAAACAGCTGACATTCAATAATATTCAAATGAGCTGACACTTCGTAAATCAAATTCAAGAAACACAGTTCTACAGAGACTAAATCTAGATAAATCAAAGTAAATTCAAGACAAATAAAGGGAAAAAAGGGTTCACAGCAGTTAACTACCGTGTTTACATTATCTGGAGGATTCTTTACTTGAGGTTCTGTCAGCAGTCCATCCAACTAAAGTTATTCGTTTCTCCTTTTGCTTACCATAGCAATTGTTTCAGGACGACAACAATCGACATCGATATACCGTGCTGGTGGCCAGTTAATTGGCCTCATTTTCAAGAGAGAGTTCCGTATCGTTCGCCGTAATTTACGTAATGGCCGACCGAGTGCAAAATTGGTCCTTCGGGTTGGATCCACGATCCGAGATAACCACAAAGATATACGCCACATAAGACCAAACACAGCAGCTGCCGACTGGACAACCTCTCCTGCGGTGCAACGTGGAACCAAGCATTTCAACAGCAACGCATTGAAGCGCACCTGCGGCGACTAAGCAGCAAGACAGACGGTCATCCAGCCGATCAAAGCTAGCCACAACCAGCAGCGCACTCAGTTGCGTAGAAGCTACAGCCGATCCACAAGAATCGGAATCAAGGAGCTAGTGGCACTTCGATCCACAAGCATCGAATAAAGCTCAAACTAAGTTGCAATGACGACCAGCGATATGACTGTTCCGACAATGAAACGGAGACGAGGAGTCATCAGGGGATTCCTCACACGGTTGGAGGAGTTCGCGACCACGTCGAATGAGGTTACCAGGAGGGAAGTCGCAAGCAGACTGCGCAAACTGGAGGACTCATTTAAATCCTTTAAGAGCCTCCAGAAATGTATCGAGGAGAACGACCCGGAACGTGAACATCGACAGGGAGAACGAAGAGCGAGCAGATTTCGAAGACCGATACTTCTCGCAGCAAGATAAGCTCAACCAGCGGTTGACCATGGCAACAGGCACAGTCTCCGCCGCATTGGATACGTCAGGAGACACCCTGAGAACGGCAACTACTAAAACGGTAACAGCGGAGCAACCAGGAATAGAGAGGCTGCTTGACACCATGAATTTCAGCCAGAGGCTCATGAACAGCTTGGCGATACTATTGGTTACGCGGTCCACGGAACCGACAGCAACGGATTCCACGAGTGGAGTAACAACCCGACCGGTCAAGTTGAAGCATATCGAAGTGCCTACCTTCGATAGGGACTACCAGTAGTGGGTAACGTTCCGAGACCTGTACCAACCACTCATCCACGACAGCCCCCAGTTATCAGCAGTCGAGAAATTCCAATTTCTCCGGACTTCTTTAAGAGCGGACGCACTAGCAGTGGTTCGCAATGTTCCGGTCACGGCAGCAAACTATCTGGAGGCCTGGGCTGCACTGGTCTGGCGCTATGACAAAAAGAAAATCATCGTGGAGGCACATCTACGAACATTAATGGCGCTTCCAGCTATGCAATCACCAGGTGGCACGGAGTTCCGCAGATTCATCAACGACCTCTTCGAGCAGTTTCGGGCCTTGTGAGCATTGGAGCTACCACTGGAGCACTGGAGTTATTGGTTGGTTTTCACCAGAGTCGAGAAGCTCGATAGTGAAACTAGGCAATCATGGGCTCGAGAAACCAGCAAGAACGAGATGCGGATGTTCGAGGAGCTGACTAAATTCCTGGAAGCCCGCCTCACTGAGCTAGGGAGCCTCCCGACAGCGAAGAACTATTCAAGGGGTCACTTTATTCGGGACAGAGGTATAGCAGCCGGCCCACCCAGGAAGACGTACTCGGCAATCACATCAGCAGCGACGCCTAATTGTCCCAGATTCACGCAGCCGCATCCATTGTTCCAAATCAGCGCATTCAGAAATCTCTCAGCTCAACAGCGAGATCAGTTTGTCCACGCCAAGAGCTATGCAGAAATTGCCTCAGTTCAGACCACAGCATTAACCAATGTGAGAGGGGGAACTGCCGAGAGTGTAACGGGCGGCACAACACCCTGCTGCATCAATCGGTAGACGTTCCGACGTTATGAACGAATTATGGACCATCAGAGGGATCTTACGCGACAGTACAAGCCCAGGATTCACTACTACCTATAGCAATAGTAACGGTGATGGGCGACAGAAACCAGTTGGTTCCTTGCCGGGTGCTGCTGGACTCAGGTTCGACCACATCCTTAGTCCGAGAAACATTCATTCAGCAGTTGCGCCTGCGACGCATGCAGGCGAAGGTAAAGATAAGTGGCATAGGGGAAGCGAATCCACAATTCAGCCGAGGAAACGTCGAGATGCTACTGAAAAGCCGAACAGGGGAAACAAGTATTCGGATAACGGCATTGGTGGTGGGGCGATTGACTTCGGATCTGCCGTGAAGGTCACGGGAACATGACTGGAGAAGCTTTTCATCGCTGGCGTTGGCCGACCCGCTATTCCACAAATCAAGACCCATTGACTTGTTGCTGGATTCGGACACTATCTTCCAGGTGCTGCGCGATGGACGACTGATGGATCCCGACAGTAAAATGATGGCGCAGAACACCATATTCGGCTGGGTGATCGCAGGGAGTGAACCAGCTCTGGCCGATTAAGAACAACATTGCTACACTGTCATCCACAAGGCCAAGAAAAACATTGCTGCACTGTCACCCACGGACCAGCTCTGTCCGATCAAGAACGACATTGTTGCACTGTCAACCACCAGGTCGACCCATTAGAGGGGCAACTAAGAGCCTCCTGGGAGAGGAAGCCACCATCCAAAAGGTTCTGTCCGTGGAGAGGCGATTCAGGCGAAACCCGGGCTAGGCCAACAGTATGCGGAATTTATGAAGGAATACCAGGACATGGGCCACATGCAGCGGGTGATCGAAGAAACCCCAAATTTACCGACAAACCAATGCTGCTATCTACATCACCATGCAGTAATCAAGCTCAGAGTGGTGTTCGATGCTTGTCTAGTCACCAGGAATGAAACATTTCTTAACGATCACTTGATTGTCGGACCAGCCTTGCAGTCGGACCTCGGCTCAATATTGACCCGGTTCCGCAAGCATCCCATAGCGTCTGCCCCGGACATCGCCAAGATGTTTCGCCAAATTCGAGTCCAGTCGGATCACACCGACTTCCAAAGAATTATTTGGCGGGACAACCCAGAGGAGGAGTACCAAACGGTCAAGCTGCTATCTGTGACATGCGGAGCGGCGTCTGATCCATTGATGTAAACGCGTTGTTTGGTCCAAATGGCCGAGGAGATCGAACAATCGGGTCCGGAGGCAGCGCGAATTATCAGAGAGGACTTCCACATGGACGATTGGAGATCTGGAGGGCTATCCGTGGAGAAGGCAATCCGGTTGGTGGGACAACTGACGGAGGAGGCTCAATGCTTCGCATATACCAATTCCACTCGGGCGCCCACTCACCAAGTCCGAGAGGCGGGCACCGGAACACCGGTAGACCTCGAGGAGCGCAAGGCATCGTGCGTGGTAATACAGCAAGAGGAGCTGTCCATTACAAGAAGATTATCCAGCTTCACTCGAACGGGACGAACAGTAGCGTGGCGAAAAGCTGACTTAACGGCCATTAGAGCCGGGAGACAAGGATCAAGACGAAGCGAACGGATTGCGCTCAACCTATTCATCGATGACCAAAGTACCCCCAGGGTGAGCGGAAGACTAGAGGCAGCAAGGATGGAACACGAACGCCGACTTCCACCAATCTTACATCGGCAACGACACCTGGCAAAGATCATCAGGAGAGATTTGCACTTGAGACGGATGCACGCTGGAAGCCGGTTACGCCTACCCGCAGTGAACTCCCGGTACTGGATCATAGGGAGTCGACTTGTCCAGAGGGTCATCGGGGAATGCACGGTTTGCGGTCGTCACAAGCGACGGGTGCTAGCTCAACAAATGGCGGGATTACCAGCCAGTCGGATTAATCCCGCAAGGCCAGGTAGTAACACCGACGTGGATTATGGAGGTCCTATCAGCGAGATGTCCAGCGAAACTTTCCTGGAAGGGAGATGGTGGCGGAAGAGGAGACGGTTGAACCGACAGTTCAAGGTGGGCGGAATGTTGGAGATGGAGCAGCACACGATGGCAACACTGCATGCGGCCATGACAATACAAATAATAACAAATGTCAGCACACAGCTGACATTCAATAATATTCAAATCAGCTGACACTTCGTAAATTAAATTCAAGAGACACAGTTCTACAAAGACTAAATCTAGATAAATCAAAGTAAATTCAAAACAAATAAAGGGAAAAAAGGGTTCACAGCAGTTAACTACCGTGTTTACATTATCTGGAGAATTCTTTAATTGAGGTTCTGTCAGCAGTCCATCCAACTAAAGGTATTCGTTTCTGCTTTTTCTTACCATAGCAATTTTTTCAGGTCGACAACAATCGACATCGATATACGAGGGTTGCCTTTTATATTTCGGGATTAGAGAACAAAAACAAATATTGATCATCGAAAATCACTTTATTGTTTTTCAAAATATTCCCCATGAAGATCTATACACTTTTGCATGCGTTTGAACCAATTGTCGAAGCACTTTTGCCACTCTGATTGAGGTATCTCCAACACATGCATTCTGAATGCAGTGTTGTATTCCAGAATACTACCCTTATTAAATTTAACACTGAATCTCCTAACACATCCTTAAAAACTTCACTTAACATATATTACATTCTCACTTAATACATACCATTCATAAACATTCACAATATTACCAGTTACAGCACACTTAATAACCTGCACCTTTTTATTTATTGAAAACATAGCAACTTGGATTTTCGTTCAAATGAATTGTTGTTAAAAGTCAGAGAGAAAAAATAGAATAGAGGAAGTTCAGAGGAGATTTGGAAGTGAGGACTGTCAAAGAAAAATTTATTGATAGCTGTGAACACAATTTCCGTTGATTTATTATTAATTCAAATATACATTAACAAGTCGATGATTTCAAATCGATGGTTCTGTCTATAACGAATTTTTGGATATCGGTGATAGAGGAATGTCTAATACCGAAAAGAAAGGTTTTACAAAATTAAGCAATTAAAAATAAAAGGTCCCCGCTCTTCCCTCAACCGAGGAAGCACGGCGACGGACCTCAACAGCAGCAACCGCTTCTACAGGTGTCGAAAAACGTTGACCTCTCAGTTTGTTTTTTACGTACGGGAATAAAAAGAAGTCATTCGGTGCCAAGTCAGGACTATATGGCGGATGACCCATCAAATCGATGTTTTGGGTGCTCAAAAATGCAGTTGTCTCAGCCAATGTGAGAGAGCTCGCATTGTCGTGGTGAAGAGTGATCCGTCTTCGGCGGTTGGTTTTCCTGATTTCTTGGAAGACAACTGGCAAACAAATGGTTGTGTACCACTCAGAATTGACTGTTCTGCGTTGTTCTAGTGGTACGGTTGCGACATGTACAGTTTTTCCGACAAAACAGGCGACCATTTGCTTGGAAGTGCTTCGTGCGCGAACAACTTTTGTTGGATTTGGCTCATCTTGAAACACCCAGACAGTCGACTGCTGTTTACTTTCGGGCTCATACGCGTAAATCCACGATTCATCACCTGGCACGATGTCATAGACGTGTTTCGAAGCACCGCGACCGTATTTTTTTGAGCATTTCTTTCGACCAATTGACACGAGCCTTTTTTTGGGCGGTTGGCAAATTGTGTGGGATCCAACGCGAACAAATTTTTTTGACAGTCAAATGTTTATGCAATATTGAATGTATGCTGGTCCCACTAACGCCTAAGGTTGTCTCAATCTCACGATAGGTCACATGACGATCTCCCAATATCAGTTCGCGCACAGCATCAATGGTTTTCGGAACAACAACTGATTTTGGACGACCTTCACGAAATTCATTTTGGAGTGAACAACGACCACGATTGAATTCACCATACCATCGATAAACACTGGTCCTTGATGGAGCTTCATCGCCAAAAATTGAATTAAGTTCGTCCATGCACTGTTGCTGAGTTAATCCACGCCGAAAGTTGTAAAAAATAATCGCACGAAAATGTTGACGATTTAATTCCATTTTTGGGCCGAGATGAATCTTTTAAGTTACTGTAAACAACACAAATAGCGCTCGTATGTCAAAACGTTCTGAGTGCGTATAACCTCAAAAATGTCCAACTTTACGACAGAGCTGTCAATTACCGGATTGCAACACTAGGGTTGCCAAATCCCGAAACATAAGAGGCAACCCTCGTATGCCGGGTTACGGGTTTTGCCAAATATTAAAAATTATAAGAGTTATTAATAAACAAATGTCATTTTGTGTGAATTTTTTTCAAACGCTTGCAATTTTTTCAAATATCAATATTTTCAAAATTTTGTAGGGAATTCACTAGACATTTTTATGTAGGCTCCTCTATAGTATAGTGGTTAGTATATCCGCCTGTCACGATGGAGACCGGGGTTTGATTCCCCGTCGGGGAGCCTCTAGCGCAAGACTAATGACCTTGCCCGGAAAAAAAAAACTCATTATAGAAAAATTTAACAAGCCTCAGGACTTGCTAAATAAGACCAAGCCCGGTTCCCGGTTGTAGTGCCGATGATGATGATGAAGAATTATATTATTTATTATTATTATTATTATTTTATCATTTTTTTTTTTTATTTTTGCAGGATCAGAGCTGTTCAAGATATTTTGCAAGCCCCAGAGCAACTTTTAAAACCCGTTTTTTTTTTCAACGACTTTTTAGTGGATTTATGTATCAAAAATACAGGGACAAGAAACTCGTTTTATTAACTAATCTACCTTGTTCAGCTATACCATTGCCATATGCATTCAGACACAAGATATACGCATCAGGAACTTGTTTCTATTTAATCTGTTAAAAACGTTTAAATTCTGCATCAAAAATCCACGTTTCTCTGCACACAGCAACTGTCAATGAACCAACCGCACACTCTTTATACATACAAAAAAACTTTAAAGCCAACTATCTTGTATTTTGTATTTTTTGAAAACAAAAAGCACCTTAATACATATATAAACAAGTAGTAAACTTCGTTTTATTAATAATAAATTGTTTTCCAATCCAAAAAAAAACCAAAGAAGTGGTCAGTTTTCAGCTCTCCACAATGACATAACCCCTTAATAAAATTTCACGTGTCCCACAATAAGTAAGCATGCGCCAAATTAATACTATCGACAGCTCTATAATATGAAGACACCGATGAAACAAATAAAAAGCGATATATATATCATGGCTAGACTGACATACCATTAAATACGGAAGCAATCAGCAATCAAAAAACGGAGTCTTCACGCAACACATCTGTTGAATGGGCAGTTATCGTGGCAAATCTGCAGTCTCGTTATATAATAGCCACGCTTCGAATACGCATTTATTAAATAGACAACATATTCCAATAAAATCTTTTATAAGAATTTTGTTTTAAGATATGAACTTCTGAGTTATTCTTGTAAAACTGTTACGCAATACGAGGGCAATATCGATAGGTTTGAGATCTACACGTGCTGCGATGGGATTGATTAATGGCGACTTTAATTAATTATAAATTTGACACCAGTGTTTAAAAGGGAAAAAGGCATACCAATTAGCACATCGACTACACGTTTACCTATTTAGGTTATTGTATAACTTAGTATTTGATGGAAATTAAATTACCCTACTATGGACCACATGAACAAAACACTTCCGCCGTATATTTTTATCATGATTCGTGCAAAATATTTCGTCATACTACAAATGACGTCTCAGCTTGAAATCACACGTAACCTTACACACGTTGCTAGTAAAACTTCCGTAAAATACTCTCGCCGTACACAACTTCTTGTTGATAAAAGTGCGCAGTGATAAGGTCAAGTGTCTTCGTATACGTTGATGGGCTACTTTTGCATATATAAACATTATTTCAAAAACCACAACAACAAAATGAAAACACACCATAAACAATTCAAATGTCGTTCGCCATGTGCTGTGTTGGCGTTTACTTGTCTTATAGGTTGTGCTCTCTACATCAAGCAGATGTTATCTCAAACTCTCTAGACTGATTAGTGCTTGATTTTGATTTTCCATCGTGTTTTAATTATCTTTTTTCTTGGCTCTTTTCGTAAAACAACCTCAAACAACTTCCGTTTTTAAATGTTCATTTCTCAATCAACATCTATTTAGGTTTCATGTTTCTAAACTCCCCCATGTTCACATTATATATTTCTAGTACGAAACAATAAGAACTTGATATCAGCTCAAGGTCCCTTTACCCTTTCAGAAATCGATACCACGACATAATTTAAACGACTGGCTAGATCAAAAAGAAAAATCGAGATTGGCAAGCTTCGTGGCGGATACAGTTCCCACCTTAAAAGTAACAAGACGATCCGCAGAAATAGAAAGACCACAATGTGGTTTTGTCGCGCAAGATTACACCTTTAGTATCTCTTGAAACCATCCCATCAGACTGGTAATTCAAATGAACTGATTGATGGTAATATCCAGATACGCGACAATATTGTTAAAGAAAATCACTGCGTTGGCATTGAATCGAGATTCAAGCGAGTTCAACTGTTATAATGATAATAATCAAGTTGCAATTCAAGCGAACAATAAAAAGCACGAACAGATACGCCTTTCGAATGGAGGTCAAGCTAGACGACAGCCGACTTGTTTAGGGCACCTACTCAAGGTTACATACTCCAAATAGAGCAGAAATACTGCATTTTATGTACTGATGGTCGAGCTGTCTTAGATCTTGATGAACGAAATATTCATGACTCAATTGTAAGTTAATTTTAGTAGATGCCACCGCAAGATTCCTGAATTTAATAGACATTTTCATTTGAATGGATATTGGGCCTTGACGTCTGAAGCGTTTTAATTAAACTCGAAGTGTCTTCTCATATTGTGAAATAACCACAGCACCATAGCAATTGTACATGAACTGACTGCAATTTGCCACGAGCAATAAGTACTGGAAATGTTACCTATAACGAAACATGGTAACAACTTATAACCTTAAAAAGTAGTATTATTAATGTCCGTCACTAAATAGGCCAGTATTGCTCTATCGATCTTAACGATCAAATTTAAAATTACCGAAAAAGCGAAGTTTTACTCCGTAAAAAATCCTTAGGAAGACCTAGTCTGCCGGTAGTGAGAGAATAAACCAGATTTATTGGGCACACAACCAAATTCTAAAGGAGTATATGTTATGCCTGATAACTAATCATGGTAGCTTGCAAGACCTGACTATGTTCTTCATACAATGTTGCTCTTACTATGCCACTATATTCTTCATATAATGCAGGCATACAACACGATTTTTTAGGGATTTCCTTACACACGGATTGTTACGCATTTTTTTAACGTAGAGAAAAAGTTGGATTATTAATGTCCGTCACTAAATAGGCCGGTATTGCTCTTTAGATCTTAAAGATCAAATTTAAAATTACCGAAAAAGCAAAGTTTTACTCCGTAAAAAACCCGTAGGAAGACCTAGTCTGCCGGTAGTGAGAGAATAAACCAGATTTCGTTTTGGATACGTTCTCGTCCACTTTTAAACTCTCTGGACCACGTTTTATTCAGAAATAATTATTTTTCAGAGACAAGATTTTTTGTTTATTCAGTTGGAAAATTTCATTTGTTTGCCCGCTTGGCTTACTTTATGAGATGTCTAAGGACTCTTCTGAAGATTGCCACACTGTTGGGGATATGACCCAAAGTAACACTCTTCCGCAATTAACCTTTGATATATACGTTCCTTTTTTAAATACACCACCCTGTTTCAAATTGAACACATAGACTCGACATAAAACTGTCAACAAAGACGGTCGGTCGTATCCTTAACACTAAACCTACCGGCGTATTATATATACTTATTTCTACCGATGGCGGTCAAATGACCGCTTTTGAAATAAACATTATAGTCTTTTCCAGATAATTGTAATTAATACAGAATTTAGCATAAACAATAAACACAAAATAATTATCATATAATAATTATAAAACATTTATTTTTCGGGCTCTCAAAAGCGGTCATTTGACCGCTCTGGTAGGTTTAGTGTTAAAGTTGGTGATTTTATTTAAAAAAAAAAACACAAATCCAATCGTGTTAAATTAAAGTGCTGTCGTTTTTTTACACCAATGCGGACATAAAAGGGCATTTAGAGGTACTGTGGCGTTTCTAACAGACACACACACCATACACAAGCAAATAGTGAAGAACACCGAACGAAAATCGAATAAGAAAATACATCAGAGCCGCATATTATAGCGATATCATAACAACTCACATCAGTTGAATGTATTTGAGTTTAAAAATCGAATTCAAAAAAACGACCCGTAGCCTGATGTGTTACGCTTTGGTTCAATTTTTGGTGATTCTAACTGTCATCAGTTCGAATCACACGTTCTTCACTACCATCCCAAACGCTATAGTACCGTTAAATGTCAGAGCACAGTGCTAGTGGAAGAAGAATTAAAAAATGTATCAATGTATATTGGTTTTAAATGCCTGAGTATTGAAACGACAAAGAAACACGTTGTCAAGCACAGGATTCTACAATCGTGTGGTTCGACTAGAGAATGTGTTTATCTGTATTTCGGAAGTTATCGTACGTCAACTGATACGCGCTTTTTGATTACCAAAAATGTTTGGATAAATGAAATAATTCATCAAGTTTACTTGAGAAGCGACTGTGATGGCACTACAAGAAAAAAGGTGGGCATTGTATGTTGCGGACTATTTGAAACCCGAAAACTCGTGAGAACAAAAAGGAATATCCAATATACACAAAACAACTCCACGAGAAACACGTTAGGGGTAGGTGTAATGAGACGACACTACCATAAGGGTTCAAGTAAAGCAAATCCATAAAGCCATATGGATATCACCAGAAGGTGTAACGCGTAACCAAATAGACTACTTCTTCCTAGAAAATGACACCACTCGAGCATTTTTGACGTAAAGTCATATAGAATAGCAGATTGCGACTCCGATCATTTTCAAGTGATGGGCAAAATCGGGAGTCAGCCCGCAGCAAACCCACATGGACACTCACGGGAAACGAACAAAAAGGTCGACATCGATAAACTAAAAGACCTGCGCAAAAGGGCTGAATATGAAGACGAAGTAACGAATAGATTTAGCACCCTAGAGAATGGGAGTAGTGAGGAAGAGGAAACCAATAACCTGGGCACTAGATGGGCATCGATCAGAGACACAATCAAACAAACAGCCCAAAAGGTATTAGGATTTAAGAAAACAGTTAAGTCCCAGCCTTGGGTTGACGATGAGTGCAGGGCGATGATGGATCAACGTAAACACCTCAAAGTGATCCATTTAGAAAGATATGATGAAGTCAACGAAGAAAGATACGCGACAATTCGGAGAGAGACAACGAGACTTGGAGAAGAGTAGGAATGGGAGAAGACTAGGAATGGGAGAAGACTAGGAATGGGAGAAGACTAGGATCGAAAAAATCCTAGAAAATGCCAGAGCAAAGAATATCAGAGGTATGTATGCCGGCATAAATTCAATTAGAAATGGTTACCGAGGGACAGCCAAAATAATCCGAGACACAAACGGCTGTCTGGTCTCAGAAACAATATCGTGACAAGATGGAAGCAGTACTTTGAAAACCTGCTCAATATGCGCACCCATCAAACACAAATAAACGCACCAGACGTACATACAGCCGAGCCTCATATCACAGAGCCCTCTTTCGACAAAGTTGTAGACGCAATAAACCGATTGAAAAACAACAAGACTCCCGGAGTCGACTGCATACCGGCAGAAAGTGTGAAGCGTGGAGGAGGGGCAACCGCTCGATAGATCCTCCAACTGATTAAAACAATATGGGATAAGGAAGTCATTCCGGAAGAATGGTGTTGCAACGGCAACAGCATATCAAACAAATCCAAAGGACTCGGCGAAATACCAACTTACAGCACCTCAGAGTATGCAACTATAAAGTTGTATAAGAAACTCGGTGGTGTCACTGAATGCTTCTAATTGCTCTCAACCCATGGAAACGATTCAGCTGGCTGATAACGGGCCCCGTTGTTGGAATTGCTGAAGTCAGGAGAGAGGAGAATTGTGACTGTTCATGGACAGTCTTTTGTTACTGTTTTGGAAAAATCAACAAACAGTTTTATTAATGTTAATTCTCCTACAGTTCCTTTAAAAACGTTTTAACCAGTAAAGTTCAGTGGTACATTCGGTACCTTTTTTTGTTCAGTTGTTTTTAAATTGTGACAATTAAAAATCTCTCGTCAAGTAATGAAGTTACAAAGATCTCGTGTTGCGATCTGCGGTTTAATTCAGTGTTTCATTTGTCGGATACGTTCTTTTTGAATTTAATTCGTTTTTTGATTTGTGTATATGTATGGATTTGGTGCAAGACTAATGACCTTGTCCGGAAAAAACAAATCATTATGGAAAATTTAACGAGCCTCAGGACTTGCTAAATGAGGCCAAGACCGGATCCCGATTGTAGTGCCGACGATGATGATGATGATATGTACGGATTGTTGGTTCGATTATTAAGGTTATTTGTGCGCAGTGCGACATTATTCGAAAACCATACAGAGGCAAAGCTATGCCACAAGGTTGCTGGTTCATATATACGCTTGGCAGAAGTGAGCGGATATAAGGTGATAATCTTCAACAATTCATGTTATATTTGCTGGGCTACAACGCCACATTTTGCTGTCTCTTCGAGGTATATCTTGAAGCAGATACATACCGGTGGATTTTTATTTGCTTTTCTTACGAGTATATCTCGTACAGAAACAAATGGAAAACCTCAATAGCCGTCCCCATTTTCAAAAAAGGTGACAAATCTGACTGCGAAAATTACAGAGGAATATCTTTGCTCCCAGCCACATACAAAATACTAACAAATGTCATACCGGCGAGAATCACACCGTACGCAGAAGAAATACTGGGAGACTACCAATGCGGATTCCGTAGGAACCGGTCAACAAGCGACCAAATGTTCACAGTAAGGCATTTACTGGAAAAGAAGTGGGAATACGGAGAGACGGCTCACCAACTGTTCGTTGACTTCAAAAAAGCCTACGACTCAGTCCCAAAGCAAAGACTCTACCATATTGTAGTTGAGCTGGGAATCCCCAACAAATATGCCGCCCTCATTCAAATCTTCATGAACGAAATTAAAGGGCGAGTTAGAATAGAAAACCACCTCTCACAACCATTTGAAATCCAGGAGGGACTAAAACAGGGGGATGGTCTCTCACCATGTCTCTTTAACCTTGTCCTCGAGTATGTCATCAGAAAGGTACAAGACGACAACATGGCCGGATCATCACTGAACGGGGTCATACAAGTGCTCGCATATGCGGATGACATCGTCGTTGTGGGCGATAATCTAGAAACTGTAAGTAAAAACAGTGAAATGCAAGCGACGGAAGAGGTAGGCCTATTTGTCCACACGTGAACCGGCGATAGGTTTAGTGTTAAATAAATGTAAAGTGTAGAGGTAGGCCTAGAAATAAATGGGGACAAAACAAAGTACATGATTACAGCGAAGGCAAGTGGACTTCGGGGAACACATATAAACGTCGGAGGCAAGATATTTGGAAAAGTTAAAGAATTTAAATATCTGGGAACGACACTGACGGCCAGTAACGAAATGTCGAAGGAAATTAACAAAAGACTACATTCCGGCAACGCTAGTTGGCACACCGTCAGTAAACTGCTGAAATCCAAACTGCTAGCATGTAATATAAAGTTCCGGGTCTATAGAACCATAATCATGCCGATTGTTTTATACGGATGCAAAACATGGGCTCTTACAAAATGGCAAGAAAACAAATTCCGCATATTCGAGAATGAAGTCTTAAGGAGTATTTTTGGTGGTAAATATGACGAGGAGTCAGGACATTGGAGGAAACTCCACAACCACGAACTGGAAGAGCTATACCGCAAACCTACAATAGTGACAGTAATCAAGCCGCGAAGATTAAGAAGGGCTGGACATATAGCGCGAATGGGCAGCCATAGGACTGTGCGTAGAATTCTTGACGGTAAACCAACAGGAAAGAGACCGGTAGGACAGCCGTGACGGAGATGGGAGGACAATGTTAGGTTTGAACTTGAGGAGATCGGATCGGCTGGTCAAGCGTGAAAGGAGAGTGCACAGGACAGGGAACGATGGCGGAGTCGAGTCGGTGAAGTCATGAACCTCCGGGTTCCTGCAGGCCAATAAATAATAATAATAATAATCATCATCATCGGCACTACAACCTGGAACCGGTCTTGGCCTTATTTAGCAAGTCCTGAGGCTTGTTAAATTTTCCATAATGATTTGTTTTTTCCGGGCAAGGTCATCAGTCTTGCGCCAGAGGCGGGTATACTAACCAGTATACTATTGAGGAGCTAATAATAATAATAATATAATAATAAACTCAAGTACACTCAACTGATGTGGAATTCCTATGTTATTGCTAGGTATACGGCTGATGCTTTTGCTTATTCGATTTTCGTTCGGTGTTATTTGCTGTTTGTTTGTGTATTGTGTGTGTATCTGTTAGAAATGCCACAAGTCCGCGAAGAAAAACCCAAAGTCAGTCCCACAGGGAGAATGGTAGAAAATGCGGGTGTATTTTAGTACGTCGGCGCGGTGATGTTGCACACTACCCAACTCTGTGAATCTTGTATGCCAGGGGCTCGGGCCTGAAAGGCTTAAGAAAAATAATAATGTATAATTTAGAGTGCTTGCGAACAGCCAGTAAGTTAATGTAAGAATGATATTTGTAAAATAGAAGTTAACATTTATTCTTAAGTAAAATATGTAATTCATTTGTTAAATATATGTGGACATAAAATAAAAATAAAATGAAAAACAAGGCTCGGGTCTGTGGTATCTTTGAAAGATCACACTTCCTTTGGCGCAACCATAAAAAAAAAACGCAAAGGAAAAGTCCGAGTGTGAGTGTTACAAAGCCGTCATTGCGCTAAAAAAAATTGTCAATATATCACAATTTTCACATTAGAGGAGCCCGGGGTAGTCAACTTAATAAAAACAAGACTACAGTTTGAGGAGACTGGTTCGACGATGGACAAATCACGAACGGAGAGACCTAGATCGCAAAGAGACGGGGAAAAAGGGGATAGTGTGGGTTAATGGGATCGCGCGACTTCCGACATTTCCATTCGCAAAGTGGCAAAGAGTCTTAGTAAAACGGGTGTGGCGATGATTAACAACTTTTTGTCTTACATGATTTTGTTTGTTTTAGACTTTCACCTCAGGGGAGAATCTCTTAAAATCACTTAGAACATAACCGTTACAGCAACAAGTCTCGCTCGCGAGATCAATTCTAAGCAAATAGGCGTGCCAAAGTGGCATCGCCAACAGAGAACATACGCCAGGCAATTTTCAGAAATATTGTGTGTAAAAAACAATGCTAACAAAATAACCATAGGTAACATTTGGACGAAGTAACTTTTATGAAATATACGCAAAAAGAACGAATTTAATTAAAATGTAAGTCGCAATTCATAAAAACCTACCATCTACATTATTAAGGAACTATTGTTAAAAAAGAAAAGGCTAGTCCTTTAATTGACTTATAGAAGTTCCCCTGCAGAATCCTGTGGAAACTCAGCCTTTAACGTATCTGTAGGAGAATTACCTAATTTCCACAACACAATCCATCTTATGATACAAAAATTGGACAGGACAGGTTGTGGTTGAGAGGCGACTTAATAAAACACGAACAGATAGTAGATAGTGAATGTGGGAAAAATTCAACAACCTGTTAAATTTTCACTCAAAACTGAAAAATGTATTGTGTCCTTCCGGTTTATTCTAAGGGTGGCCTTAAACCAGATCTATGGCTTTCATCCCCTAGAATTTCCGTGACCCTTACGCTGTGCGTCGACTCGGGGATATTCAATTTAAATATGTACTCAAAGCTACATTTATGATAAACAAAAACTCTTAATAAGCAATTAAATAATTTCTCACGGAAACAAAATATAACATTCTATAAGGTTCATGATATAAATTCCGCTTCACCTCTACATTTTTTGAGAACCACAAAGTCTCAAAGTTATAAGAACCTCATCATACCAATTATCACCACATTGTAATAATATTAAAGTTTCCAAACGTATTCATGAAAGCGATTTTGAGTA
Organism: Microdon myrmicae; assembly: GCA_963931805.1. NCBI lineage: Eukaryota > Metazoa > Arthropoda > Insecta > Diptera > Syrphidae > Microdon > Microdon myrmicae. The sequence goes on from OZ007497.1 coordinate 213,160,519, forward strand.
TTGACCTTAAGTCAAGCCCCACACTGGCTAGAGTAGAAACATGATCTCTCAAAGTATCGTAGAAGAGATTACTATCCGACATGTGCAACAAAAACATCAAAAGCAATTTGCCTATGGGAAACCGAACGAAGGTCGTGATGAAATGAATGAAAAGCCCTGAGTTGACACGCGATCGTTTTGGGAAAGAAACGCGTCGCTTACATAATACGAAACCAATGGTGATCGGTGGACAAACACTGCAGGGCAGCATCTGCAAAAACACTAGTATAGTGATTGAATGGCATTGTAATGGAAAACGTTTTAAATTGCTTTTGAAAAAATGTTACAACGCCTGACTACAATCGTTGGATGATCCTATGCCAGGGGAGCTATTGAATATAAAGAACGAAAAACGACGAAGTCATGGCGGACCCAGTGCATAATGTAGACAAGATGAGAGGTTATTGAAAAACTCAATTTACGAACATTGATGTATAGGACACTATTTATATTTAGAGCTTAGTCATTAAAAGACAGTAATTTGTCATTGTTAATATCTTCATTGTTTTTCTAAAAATTCTCTTATGATCTATACTCCTTGCATGCGTTCGAACCATATATCAATGCAGTTTTCCATTCTGCTTGGGGCAACTACAATACATGGTTTTTGAATGCATCAATGGCTTTTTCTGCTGACGAAAATCGTTGTCCATCCAATTTATTCTTGACGTTCAAGAACAAAAGGAAATCATTGGGTACTAAATCAGGAATGACTAGCAGATAAGCCATTGATTCGATTTTTTGAGCGCCTAAATACCCAATTGTTATATAAGATGAGTGTTCGCATTGTTTTGATGAACAATGATCGGACAGCTGTTATTGGTTTTTCACATCTCACTGGAAACCTCCGGCAAATAAATGGTTGTGTACCATTGAGCATGACCGTCTTACATTCCTATAAAGACACTGTTGTCACATATCCAGAGTTTCTGAAGAAACAACCGATCATTTGTTTCGAATTGCTTTGAGCGAGACCAACTTTTGTTTGATTCTGTTGATCTTGAAACAACCATATATCCGACCGTCGTTTACTCTCCGGCTCATTTTATATGGTCAGGTCCATCATCCGTCACCCATTAAACAATTTTATACATATTTTTGAAGCGCCGCCTTTGTAATTCCTGAGCGTTTGTTTGCACCAATTGACACGAGCATCTTTTTGAAGTTTTGTCAAATTTTGGGGTATCCAAAGAGTCTTTTTTGCTGGTAAATGATCATGCAATGTTTTATGTACGTATGCTAACGAGACCAATGTCACCTAAGTTGTTTCAATCTCACATGACACATGGCGATCTTGTATTGTTAGTTTTTGAACAGCATCAATATTTTCTGGCACAACAAATCGTTTTGGACAAACTTCACGATATTCATCAGTTAGCGAATGCCAGGTCCGATTAAATCATCTTACCAACGTTTCACCATCGCAACGGATTTCGTTTCGTCTCCAAAAGTAGAATAATAGTAAGTTGATCACTGTACTCTTCACTTGATTATCGCATGTCGAAAGTTATAATAAATCATATCACGAAAATGTTCACGGGTTAATTTTTTGAAATCTTTGTTAACAATAAAATTCGCGCTCCTATAACAAAACATCCTATAGAAAGTCATGGCCAAAAATGTCAAACATTTGACATCAAAGTACACCCGGTGTGACTCAAGGCCCCTCGTATAAGTTTGAAGAAGAAGAAATCCATTATTTTATGTTTAACAAAGTATGAAATTTCCGATTTGGGTCAAATATGCACCATTCTATAATTTGTTTGATTCAATGCCCCTGGTATTAGTTTGAAGAAGGAGAAATCCATTATTTGACGTTTAACCCTTTCATGCTCGATTTTATTGGCAACATTATATGTTTGAGCTACTGACTCCCGTAATTTTAATTTTTTCTCTAAGGGTTTTTTTCTCAGAATAGCTTGATATGTTGTGCAAGCTTATTGGCGAATATTTTATTCTAAGTATTGCTAATGATCACATTGTAGCTGATCTGCGTTGAATGCAAGCGTACAATTTTTTTATGCAAAAAATGAATGTACAAATAATAAAAAAAATATATTTAAAGAAATTTGAGTGTACAAAACAAAGTGCATAAAATAATTAAACACAGGTAAGAAAATTAGGAAAAAAAATAAAACACCCGAAAAAATGTTTAATTTATGGTCAGTAATTTGTCAAACACAATGTTGCCCATAGGCACCATTGGTCCATTATGGTTATAAATCATATAATGCTCTTTTATGCCTTAGAAATGCATCCGATAGGTTTGACCCAGCAAGAGATTCAAAAAATGTGCGAATTCAGTTCGCATGATTCAGTTATAAAAACAAATTATTATGGAAAATTTAACAAGGATATGGACAGGATACACGACGGCAACCACGGAAACGAAAATGGCTAAGCGATTTAAAAATGTTCTCTTGGAACATCCGCTCACTATACAGAGCTCGAGTTGCACAGCAGCTAGTCGATGCCCTTTCCGAATATAAGGCTCACATAATAGCATTACAAGGAATAAGATGGCCAGGGAGTGGTGTTATTCAAAGAAACGGGTGTGACATTTATTACAGCTGTCATGTAGATCACCATGTGCATGGGGTAGGCTTTCTAGTCAGCCAAAAACTGAAGCCTGCCATTATCGGCTTTAATGCAATAAACAAAAGGCTATGCACCCTTCCCATGCGAGGCAAGTTTAAGAACACAAGCCTCATAATTGGCACCTTTTAGTTTTCAATTATATGCGATTTAAGGGTGTCACATAAAAGGCTGAACAATCCATCAATTATTCAGCAGTTGGACGCAGTACCGAAGAAGACGCTGGACTTAGGCACGGCAAGACCTACGTTCAACTCACGGCTGAATCCATTCGTTTTATTTATTGTTTTTTTTTTTTAGTTTTTTTTTCTCTCCTTTTTTTTCATCTCCTTCGAACCCAATCCGTCCTATTTCAATGACTTGCCCGAATTCTCCATTGGTCCCTTCTCTCCTCAACTTATTCAGCGTCACGTAGTTGAGGAGAAACTAAACTTACTCAAAGACGAGTTCAGCCCCGGACCTGATGGACTCCCGTTTGTATTCTTAAAGAACTGTTCCACTTATCTCTCTGTCCCGATATCAAAGATTTTCAACCTATCCCTTTCTCAAGGGACCTTCCCTAGTATCTGGAAATTATCCTATGTCACCCCCATACATGAAAAGGGACCTAAAGTGATATCAGCAACTACCGACCCATCGCCAAACTGTCTCATATCCCCAAACTGTTCGAAGGGCTTCTTTACAATGCGTTATCTTTTAGTTGTAAATCCATCATCTCACCCAACCCACATGGTTTCTTTTCGGGTAGGTCGACCACAACCAATCTGATCGAGTTCTCACCCCATACACTCCGTGCCTTAGAGAATGGCAACGAAGTCGATGTTATCACCACTGATTTCAGCAAGGCCTTTGACAAAATCTCCCATAATCTCATCCTTTTCAAGCTGTCCTCCCTAGGCTTCGAACCCCTATTAATCAAATGGGTATCTTCTTATCTGAAAGATTAAAAAATTCAGATCCTCCCTTTCCGATCTATCTTATCCTCTTCTTTTTTTTTCCACCTCAGGGGTTCCGCAAGGAAGTCATCTAGGCCCCCTTCTTTTTATCCTTACCATCAATGATGTCGACTCTGTTATTAAACAGTCACCCATATCCTTCTATGCGGACGACGCCAAACTCTACAAAACCTCCTCTCCAACAGGACGTCGACAGCTTCTCAACCTAGTGCCGTAATAACTGCCTGGAACTCAATGTTGCCAAATGTCACCCCATTACATTCTCCCACAAACGTCCACTCCCACTTCCTCGCTCCTACTTCCTGCTTAACCAGCAGATTTCATACGTATCCTCAATACGTGACCTCGGAATCTTATTTGACAGGGAGCTCAGCTTCATCCCACATATCGATGATATCATTCTTAAGGCCAACTCCGCCCTTGGGTTTGTGAAACGCTGGTCTAAGGAATTCTCGAATCCTTACGTTCCCCGTTCCCTCTACATAGCCTTCGTCCGCCCCCTTCTTGAATACGCCAGTCAGGTCTGATCTCCACACTGCTCGTCCCATATCCGCAGAGTCGAGAGCGTGCAACGTCGGTTTCCGCGTTTTGCCCTCCGTGGACTGAACTGGGAGAATCCTCGGATTCTTCCCCCACACACAAGCCGGCTCCATTTGATCAACCTCAGTACACTTGAGGAGCGCAGAACTCTTGCCGATATCCTCTTCATCCACCGTCTCCTCTCCGGCACAATCAACTGCCCTAGCTTGCTTTCTGCCATCGCACTCAGCACCAACCCCCGTAACCTACGAAACCCTCGTCTCTTCCATCTGCCCTCCCACCACACTTCCTACGGCTGTAATGAACCAATTTCACGAATGCTAAGGCGGGCAAACTCTTACCCTACCTCCTTCGATTTCTACCTCACTTCTTTGATCTCAAACGTCGTCTTCTCTCTTTTCCTCTCATGACCTTGCCTCACCCATCATCTACACTCTTACTACCCGTACACATTCCTATCATCCCGCCCCTTTATCCTACTACCCGGTCTTCGCCAATCCATCACGTGCACAGCCACCTTCCCACCTTATTACCTTCTTATTTATTCTAAAGTAATTTTTGTAATCCCCAGTTCTTAAGTTAGTTCGTAAGTTTTTTACTTTTAATTTCTTTTTTTTTTCTAACGCTTGTACTAAGTGAAATAAACGAGGGTTCTGCTCTCACTAAACTAAACGTTCATTGACCTACAGAGGAGTCCCCTGACGACGAAAAAGAAGAATACTAAGAGAACGTCGAACGGGGCTTCAATCCCTGCTCAAGATACAATGTGAAAATCGTTCTTGGTGATTTGAATGCGAAAATAGGTCGGGAGCCGGTTTTCGGGCATTACGCAGGCTCCCATAGTTTGCATGAGAACATTAATGACAATGGACTACGAGTCATCGAACTGGCAGCATAAAAAAACTTGGTCGTTGCGAGTACCAATTTTCCGCGTAAAGATATCCACAAACCCACCTGGGTATCACCTGATGGAGCCAGTGTATAGATTGCTATGTCCTACCCAATGCAGAGACAGAAACGGTAGCCATGGCCTTCTTTGACCAAATAGTTGCGCGGTGTGGTGTTCCGAAGCAACTGGTCACCGATCAAGGAAGCAACTTCTTAGGTAGCTTATTTATAAGCATCTCGGGGCGCCCACTCGGCGCTACAGGTTCGCCTCTCCCGAGAGAAGTCTAATAAAAAAAAAAATGTATAAGCGTTTGCAAGCTGCTTCAAATCAAGAAACTTCAAACCTCAGCGAACCATCCACAATCGAATGGCGCTCTGGAACGAGCCCATCATCCACTCGAAGAATATCTACGCAGTATTCTGGATGGAAATTCCCAGTCATGGGATCAGTGCCTGAGGACGACAACATTTGTGTACAACACCAACGTACACGAAGGTGTGGGGGTTCTTAAATCTCACCTGAAGAATCCCCCATATTCGCAACCCATATTTGCATCCCAATCACCAGCATACCTGAAACATTTCCTTTCTCAAGGACATTTAATGCATCCAACGCATTATCTGAAAATCCCTAAAGAGAATTCTCACAGCATTCACGCATTTAATGCGTTATTCAAATTTCCTGTAACGAATTCTTCACATCATACGGCATCGTAAATCCCAAACCATTCGGCAACCTTGTCATCGTAAAATGCTATGTCGGACAGCTTGTATATACACCTGCAATAAATCGACCCGGGATTCGTTTGTCCAATCGACAAACAATTACCGCATCCCAAGCATTATCATCGGAACCGAATCCTCTAGCATTTCCTAGTACAAACTAGAACTCGGTTCCTACTGCAGTCTGAGAGGCCATACACATTAAAACCCATTAGCACATTTTCCTAATGGCATCTATTAACGCATCCGCACCACGCATCCACGACTGTAATGATGCCCTTATTTGTTTTCAGCACCATTTCTCCGATGAATTGCCGTCTATGATAGCCACAATGCACAACGTAAACAATGATCTATTCGATCCCTTTGTTCTTTTTTCCTCGTTTCAGGTTTCGGTTATCCTTTGCTAAATGCATCGATAAACACGGTGATGGGTACGATCACACACGGACACCACTGCGTGCCAGAGATCACCTTCCATTGGTCACTGGTCAAAGGAAATTTCATTTCCTTTTTCACCACGCCACCAAACTCACCCCATTAGCGAGTCGGCTCTTCACGAGCCAAATATCGCGGAGTCTTATACCAACCGCCGATCAGTACGCGTCGTTTTATTCATTCCGGTAGAACGCACACGGGGGTGCTCACACCCCCGAGCGTTAGTAACAGGCGAGCGTAGTCGAGAGTTAAAGATTGTCGCTCATCTTACCTGGTCCCCTTTTATGTGCGTAATTGTGTATTCAGTGAACGTCTGAGTGTTAAATTAAATATAACTGTTTTCTTTTAGATAAAATAAAAAGGCGGTGATCACCAGCCATAAACTAAATCAGTGTGTTTCTTTTCTTTCATCGTTATTTTTGTCGACGTTAGTTTTGGAGTTTCGCTTGTGTTGCTCTCCTAGTGCGTGCCCATTATCCTTGGAGTGATTGCTTTTCCGGTGAGCTCATACAAATATTTTCCATCCCATATCTCGCAAATGTCGTAATTCTTACCCCAAAGCAATTGCAAAATTCTCTTAACGAGGACCAGTTGAGGCCATTGATACCGCGAAGAAGGCTCACAACGATAGAGTGATCAATGAGCTCCTTCGGTGCCCAACTGGTTCGCGCTCCTTCTGGTCAATGGCAAAAGCTATCAGCAGTAACTTCGCATCCTCCTCTTTCCCTCCGTTGGTGACAGAGAGCGGGACGTTAGTCACGAAATCAAAGGATGAAGTTAATGTGTTCGCGAATTTATTTTCCGCGAATTCAAACTTCAATGCTGGTCTTTTGGAGCCACCTGTGATCTCGCCGGTACGGTCTTTGATGCGGGATGTGATGGATGGATTGTAGGAAGGCAACCGGCCCGGACGGAATACCAGCAATAGTCCTTAAGAACTGTGCTCCAGAACTAACGCCGGTTCTTGGCAGACTCTTCCGCTTATCTTATGCACGGGGGAACTTTCCTGCCTGCTGAAAAATCGCTCGAGTCCCACCAATCCCAAAGACGGGAAAATGGTGTCTCCCACAAAATCACCGTCCGATAGCATTACTGTCTGGTGATGGAAAAAGTCCTCAATACAGAGTTAATTAAGTATTTGGAGTGCAACGGACTTCTGAATGATCGTCAATACGGATTCCGTGGCAGTCGGTCCACGATAGACCTTTTGACACTTATAACCGGTATATAGGCATACGCGATTGAGGGGCATGGTGAGTCAAGAGCGGTCGCATTGTATATGTCCAAGGCTTTTGACCACGTCTGGCACGGGGCATTGCTGAGCAAACTTCGTTCATATGGACTTTCCCAACAGCTTTGCGATTGGGCGAGGAGCTTCCTCGAAAATCGATCGATCCTGGTTGTTGTGGATGGCTAGTGTTCGGATCTGTATCCTGTATATTCGGGGGTGTCCCAAGGTTCTATTTTGCCTCCAGCCTTGGTTTTGCTTCACATAAACGATTTGTTGGAGGCAACGGATAACAGTTCAGTGTTCTGTTTTGCGGATGATAGTACGTCAAATCAGCTGAGATGTAGACAGATTGCCTCTTTGAATCAGGATCTGGATAAGGTCCTGCAGTGGAGATGGGCCAATCTCGTCGACTTCAATGCAGCGAAGTCACAATATACAACATTCACAAAGAAAAGTGGATCATCGGTTCCACAGCTGATGATGAATGGCCGGGCCATCGAGGCTGGGGAAAGCTTGAAATTGCTCGGCGTCACGGTCTGTGGGAATGTATCATGGCATAAACACGTACCGAACAGCGCCAGGCCAGCCTCAGGAAAACTGAGCTATCTTCTTAGAGACAATAAAATATTTTGCTCCGGACCAACTTCTTCTCGTATATAATTCCCAAATTATACCCGCGCTCGAATATTGCTCCCATGTTTGTAGCCCGGCACCTAAACATACCCTCGACCCACTTGAGGGCATACAGAGACGAGCGATTCGCGTGATCGGGGACTCGACGCTGACGTCGGGGCTACACCCGCTTTCACGTCGAAGGCGCGTAGCCGACCTCTGTCTGTTTTACAGATATTATCACGGTTACTGTTCTTCGGAGATTCGTAGTATTGTTCCACGCGACTCAGCTTATATGCGCTCCACAAGACATTCCGACGGATCGCACTCGTTTGTGGTTCATCTCCCGACAACGCGAACATCCCTACATCACAACTCGTTTCGTTACAGAGCGGAGAAGCTGTGGAACTCCCTTCCTACGCGAATGTTCCCGGAGCGTTACAACCTGCAACTGTTCAAAAAGAACTGCAACAGTTATTTGGTGGCATCTCGGGGCCACCAGTCCGCGCTATAGGTTCGCCTCTCCCGAGAGAAGTCTAATAAAAAAAAGTCATAATGTTCACACATATCTTTCCCTAACATAATCCAACGCGGTTCATGGTCAAACTTTCCATCGCAAGTAAGATGTACAAGCTATTCAAATGGAATAGTCATAATTTAAATAGAAAAAGTACATACAAACATTTTCCATCCCAAATCTCGCAAATGTCGTAATTCTTACCCCAAAGCAATTACAAAATTCTCTTAACGAGGACCGGTCATAATGGTCACACATATTTTTATGTGCAATGACCCTTTCCTGCGCAAATGCCGTTACTTGCCATTATATACTTGTGCACCTAGCGATTCATTGAAAGGATTTCAAGCCAGAGAGAGCCGAAACCGAATCCAGTGAATCAGTAAATGGTAAAGTGGGGGTAAATTTGTGTCCTCATATAAAAGGACGGTAATGAACGATTTTCGATCTCGTTGTTTTAAGTTCTCGCGACAGCTCTCGATTGGTTTTGGTCAAATTAATCAAGTCATCGAAATAAAATACTTACTCGAGGGTGTTTGCGAATATAACTTGAGTACGGTTGTCTGAAGTGTTTCAAGACCAATTTGTATTACCATAAATCTTTTAACAAACTGAACATTTAACAAGTATTTGAGACTTTTTATTCAAGTAAAAATTATAGCGATACTAATAGTGGAAATATGTACACAGTTAAAGTATTGTGAACTCTATAATGTAAATAAAAGAAATAAGAAAGGAAGGACATTTTATTCAGATTAAAACAAAACAGCTAAAAACTCATTTTCATTAGTTCGTGGTGGAATATTCTTGTAGAAAGCTCACGATCAATCTTCATTGTTATCAATAATGACCCAAGACTAAGTGATAAAAATGGCACTATGAATTAAATACGCAGTCTATATACAACTACCCAGAGATATACAGCGACACGAACTGGTCCACTTAAAAAAAACCCTCGGGAATATCAGCATCAACTCTCGCAGGAGCCAGCAACGCAGACACCTACGCCACACGAACCGGGAGTACGTACGTTGCTATTGAAATTATATTTTATATTTTGTTGTGTGCAAAAATAAAATTGCAGCATTACCCTAAAAAAGGCAGCAAATTATAGAACAAAGCGGTACATATTTGCCCCAAACGTGACAATCCGAACAACGTTATATAAATCTTGAAATACAAATAGTGCATTTCTTACCCCAAACTATTTTGTGTGAATATGGGTGTGTGCATTCAACTGGTTAACCTATGTTATTAAAGTTTCCTGTTTACAATTTCGTGGCTAAAAATGCCAAAAGCCAAGGTTTACATTTCGAAATTATGGAGCGGACTTTGGGGCATTAAAAGCCCGAAGGGGAGTTTAGGAAGGTTATTACCTAAACCAGCAGAACACTTTAAAACTGGAGATTCGAGCTGCTACACTGAAATTTTCGTAACTAGAATATTGCTATTAAAAACAGGAAAAATTGTAGACTTTCTCTGTAAAGATTAGTATAATACTTAAACATTGTTGTACGATAATACCTTACTCTCAGGGAGCGCGTCTCCTTATCCTTAAATGGACAGGGGTCTCTTTAAGATACCGCTCTTGGAAGGCTCGTAGCGGTCACCGTCCTGCTTACTTAAACCTGAGGGAAGAGTATCGACCGATTTTTCGTGGAAGTTATTTTGAAATTTCCAGGGCAACCCCAGCGACCAAACGCTGACTTTCGTGGGGACAGGTGATGCACAGGAACGGGGTTTTCTAAAAGGAGTGTTTTTGTGGATGGGCCACAGCTCTACTTACCAGTCATCAGTCGTCTGCCAAAACTCAGTAAATTAGTAAAAGTATTTTAGTTTGTAGTTGGCTCCTCGATAGTATAGTAGTGAGTATACCCGCCTGTCACGCGGAAGACCGAGGTTCGATTCCCCGTCGGGGAGCCTCTGGCGCAAGACAAATGACCTTGCCCGGAAAACACAAATCATTATGGAAAATTTAACAAGCCTCAGGACTTGCTAAATAAGGCTGGTTCCCGGCTGTAGTGCCGATGATGATGATGATGATTTTAGTTTTACTTGAACTCTTTTTATTTTTCTTTGGTAAAGATGTGGTCCTGGGGTACTTCCTCCAGGGAAAGTGACACTAAAGATACTGGCCGCGTGAGATAAAAAAAAAAAAAAAAAAAAATTGTGGCGAGAAGGCCGAACTTAGCGGACAGGACATATGTGTCCTTCATCTTGTCTCTGACTTCTGGTCAACCGAGGCAGAGAGGGAGGCCCTCCTTTTCACTGCATATGCAAGACATACCCTCCACAATGGATTCCAAAATTAAAGTTATCCTCTTAAATGTCAACTCCCTTGTTTCGCATTCCAAGCGTATGATAGTTTCTGACTTCATAAAGGAAAGCCGGGCGGACGTGGTACTTGTAACCGAAACTAGGTTGCATCCATGTCACCGTCCCGTATTCCCAAGCTTCTCCATAATTCGAAGAGATCGAACCCTCACTGGCGGTCCCACCATCAACGGAGGTGGAACTTGTATACTAGTTAATAGCGGACTTCGCCATGAACCTATTGACCTCCCACACCTAGAGTCCATAGAGGTGTCTGGAGTTGAACTGCATCTGGCTAGTAATGGTAGAGTGAATATATACTCCGTATATAAATCATCATCATCATCATAATCATCGGCACTACAACCGGGAACCGGTCTTGGCCTTATTTAGCAAGTCCTGAGGCTTGTCAATTTCCCATAATGATTTGTTTTTTCCGGGCAAGGTCATTAGTCTTGCGCCAGAGGCTCCCCGACGGGAAATCGAACCCCGGTCTCCCGCTTGACAGGCGGGTATACTAACCACTATACTATCGAGAAGCCCAAAATATATAAATAGTTAAAAAAAAAAAAAAAAAAAAAAAAAAAAAAAAATATATATATATATATATATATATATATATATATATATATATATATATATATATATATATATATATATATATATATATATATATATATATATATATATATATATATATATATATATATATATATACCAAAATATACCATAATAGTGGCGGCTGGGAGGTGCTGATTCACTTCTGGTCAGAACGATCTTAGTACCTTGCGCGCTGCTAAAAAATTACATTCACTTGGGTCCGCCGTTTTGAATTTAAGAAGAAAAATGTTTCGAAAGCAACGTCCTAAAAACCCATGCTTACAACTTTTCCTTAAATTCCAACTACGAAAAGTATTTTTTGCCACAAACTCGTGGGCTATGCTCCGGGGAAATAAATCGATGAAATATACACTTTCAACAATAAATCGACGAAATATACACTTTCTTCAGTCTTTTTTATTGCTATCTTAAAACTCCCCTGCCGCCGTTACGACACAATTTATGAACTAGGTCGCAGAATTATCAAAAATAAATAACTACACACCAATCAAAAAGTCGTCAAAAATGTTATGATGGTGTGAAAATCAATAGGAATACCATTAATACCGTGAAGGTTTTTTATTTCCTTTTTTGTTGTTAACTACGGAACTGTATACGAGTATAAATAAAGGAGGTTTGGTTTTTCTTTTACTTTTATCAAATAAATAATGCAAAAATCTCCGAGGTCTGGAAACGAGATAACGAGACGTTGAATGCCTTCAAACTGCTGATGTCAAAAATGTTGACTTTTTTTCTGGTTTTGTTTGCCGCCTTTATTACCATTTTAGCCACACCTAACCTAATATAATTCAAAGCTGCTATAAAAAAGCTATTAGCATTCTAGAGTTGGGAAAGATTCAGGTGGTTGTGGTATAATAGATATCTTATACGAAAACGGTAATAAATAATGATGTACTTCAAGGGTGGGCTGAAAAGTTTCCGACCTAACAAAGATACAAGATATTTAAAATTTAGTTTTATGTTTCTACATAGTCTCGTTGTAACTCTACACGCTTCTCCCAGCGATGCTCGCATCTCTCTAACCTGCCCAAATAGTACTCGGCGGTTTTCTCTGCAAAATAACTGTTCACGAAGGTAATTGACTCCTCATTTGACGAAAATCTCTGTCCTCCGAGCGCAATTTTTAGATTAGGGAACAAACAGAAGTCGTTTGTGGCTAAATCTGGTGAGTAAAGCGAATGGTCAAGCAGTTCAAACCGTAATTCGTGGATTTTCGCCATGGCAACCACTGCGGTGTGAGATGGCGCGTTGTCTTGGTGCAACAGGATTTTCTTTTTCTGCAAATGTAATTTAATTTAATAAATGCAATTTTTCCACAATTTCTGCCTTCAGTTCATTAAGTAATTATGCGTAGTATGTTTCTGTAATGGTTTTTCCTTTTTGAAGATTATCGATTAAGATAACTCCATGACTATCCCAAAAAAACAGTCGCCATCACTTTCCCAGCCGAAAAAACAGTGTTTGCTATTTTGGAGCCCATTCCCCCTTTGCAGTTCACTGTTTTGACTGTATTTTTGTTTCGGGTGTATAATGGTGTATCCAAGTTTCGTCGACAGCAATTAATCGGCGCAAAAGCAGCCCCATCGCCACAAAGGTCAAGGGCATGATTTTTGTGGATTCAAAGGGAATAATGTTCATAGCCTTGTAAGGAACTATCACAGACTAATATCACGGTGAATAGTCGAACCGACTTGATAACAAACTGAAGGAGACATTGCTGTACAGTCGCGGCCAAATAGCAAATAGCAAGACCCAACCGCATGGCAACTCGGAAGTCGATCAATTCCGTCGTTAGAACACAAGTGCAACGTATCATGCCTATCTCTTTTGTATAGGTATTACCACAGTCGTTGCTCAACTGAACCTGCTGAATGTGTTCCGCCCCTTCAGACATTTTCCCGCGATACCCATCAATCTGTGAATGCGCATCAGTTCACGTTGAAAGTGGACTTCACACGCTTAAATAAACATAGAGAGTCATTCTTTAACCGAACCACACGGATGTGGAATGTTCTGCCTGATCATGTGTTTCCTGGTCGTTGTGATGTCCAGACGTTCAAGACCAATATACATTGACACCTCCTTTCCTTATCCCATTCCTCTCCACCCGCTCGCACTGTGCTCTGACATTTAAGGGTACTTCAAAATCCCCTTTTGTGTGCGGGTTAGTGTAAAAAAAAAATTCCGAGGGTCAAATGTAAGAAAGAAGGCAAAACGTTTGCAGAACGTACACCCGAAAACCCTTCGGAGGTAGACATCTCTTTGAGTAAACTGGTCATAGTAACTGGGCGCTCAAAAAGATAATAGAGCCCCCAACAAAAAATCGGGGAGGTAAGCTTGGTGCCAAAGGAAATACTGGGTGGGGCAAAAGTAACGACGTTTTCCCATTTTGTTAGAAAAAAAAATTGAACTCTGTTTTTATGGAATGTTTAGTTGAAGTTGTGAATAATTATAATTCTCTATGTCATAGCAATTCTGTCTTTATGAAAGTCAAAGCACAATAGCATCAGACACCATTTGCAATAATTATGGCACATTCACGTCTTTTTTTTTTTAATTACACTTCTCTCAGGAACATATACCGATAGTGCAGTTGAGTATCTTGTGTATATTTAAGATTCCCAAAACGGATTGCACAATTGATCCGATGGTAAGGATCACGAGGCAGAAGTGCACGTGCTGTCTCGTTGGTGGTCTTAAATCGACAAAGCTAATTGAGACTAATGGATACAGAATTCTTACAACTTTGTTTATTTTGTCAATTCTGGTAGTGATAGTGGCAGACCTTGTCTACGATGGAGGGATGGCGTAGACCAGGATGCTCAGAGCCTGGGAGTGCCAAACTGGATGACATCGGCTCGAAATCGGGACCGGTGGAGAGATTAGAGAGTTAAATAAGACCAAGACGGGATCCCGGTTGTAGTGCCGATGATGATGATGGTAGTGATGTGTTTTTGGAAGATAAGTTTTGTATCTAGAATAATACCTAGATATCTACAGTCTTCCCACTAATCAATATCAACAGAGCACATACTGAGTTTAGTGCCATTTGGTAGGTAGCAGTGTTTCCTACATCTTGAAAACCAAACAGCTTCTGTTTTATTACCATTTATTTTTATTTTTCATTTCCTAAAATAAACTGCTAGTTTATCAAGAGCTGCTTGCAAAAAGTTGTATACGTTAGTGAAAAAGGCACCCGAAGAGAAAATGACCGTATCATCGTCAAACATAGCTAGAACGATGTTTTCACCTAGACATGGTAAATCTGAGACAAACATCGTGAATAATATGGGTCCGAGGACCGTGCCTTGGTGTACACCATAATGGATTGGTAAGTAGAGAATTTGGCCGTTCCTATACTGACATCATATTTTCTCGAACGAAGAAAACTCTGAAGAATTTTAATAAGCGGTATTGGCAGCTTAAGTTTTAGTAGCTTATAAATCAAGGCAATCGACTTTTTTTTTGAAAAAACTATTTAATATATACTTTTGCAAATTTGAACCCTTATTGTGCATGCATAAAAGTCTTAAATTAATTTTTTCATTAAATTTTATGCATAAAGAAGCAAGTTATAAGTAAAAGACATTAGAATAAAAAAAATTTGCGGTTTGCAGTATAGAGCCTGGTTGGATGTTCCGTAAAAATCTGATGGGAAATAATGCGATTCTTTTGGCGAAAATTTTCAATCTATTTTTGTTTATAACTTTTTATAAACAAAATTTTAACTTCTACAAATACATACATGAAGTGGCCAGTTAACTAACCTTTCATTTTAAAAAAATATTGTGGAGTACGAGATCGCGACGCCAGCATGGGCGAGAGTTCGACCAGGTCGCCACCAGTTCTAAGTGTCTGCCGTAGACCGAAAGCACGAGCACCAAGGGAACAACAATGATGAAAACACATTGAACTTGTTGTAATTAATTTCTTGTTTATTTTTGGTCCTTGCTTAAGAATTTATTTCACTATAATGTTTCTTATGTTTACGGAGTTGAATAGATCCCGATGATCTTAAATAACATTTTTATTATAATTTGGGAAGACATTTTAAAGTGCACTTTAACTATTTGTTCACACAGCCGGCTCGCTCGACTCACACTCGACTTTATTCGCGTCACCGTGCGCACCGGTGAGCGGGAGCGGCACTCGACCAGCGTGGTCGGCGGATGGTAAAGATCTCACGGAGGATAGAACTCTGACATGAATTCCATCCTATGTTAGGGTTAAGAACAAAAGAAGAGAGAGAAAAACTTTTCTCTTAGGGGTGCGGCCGCCAAGGAAATGCACTCTTTCAGTGCAATGGTATGCGAGTGTGACCATACAGATCGATGTTATTTACACGTGCTCGAAAGCAGTGGAACAACGTAACAGGCAAGCGGCAAAGACAAAGGAGAAATATGATCCGGGTCTATGCTGTGCATTGCAACTATCATAGACGGCAGTTCATCGGAGAAATGTGGTAAAACCAAATAAGAGCATCATACAGACATGGATGAGTGGTGCGAATGCGTAAGTAAATATATCGCCATTAGGAAGATGTGCTAATGGTTTTTATATTTACACAATGGGAAATGTGTATCGCTGGTGATGCTAAAAGGATCGAATTGTATACATGATTACATGCGAAGGAATTCGTTTTATGACTCTATGGTATGATGAGAGTATTTGCTTTTGTCCGATGGTCCAAGAGTTGCCGCGGCCGTGGAAATGCCAGGGACATGTAGTCTGCACATGTACGCCGGAATTGCATTGGTGGAACAGGGGTGCCTAATGCTCGGGAATCTATGGTGCATATGCACGTTAAGGAATTGTTTTTAGGAATTTCAGATAATGCGTTGTATCCATCAAATGTCCTTGGAGAAGGAAATGTTTTCAGGTGCCAATGCTAATGCATTGGCGGGAAACAAGAGGAGTTGTGGAATTCATAAAAAGGTATGAAGAATTCTTACAGAGAATTGTATGCGAAGAGATGCATGATGGTAAGTTTTCTTTTACAGAAGCTTTGAAATAAATAAATTCGGTAAGCTTGATGCGTCCAGCATTTACTGGTGCTAATGCAATAGCATTAGCGAAGTTAAGAGATTGAATGGGTGTTATGGGGGGTTTTTTAGGTAAGTGTACCGTGAGGTTTGGGGGGATGGGTGCGAACATACAGGGCAAAGTCTCTGATTGCTTTCAACCCGGCGAAGGCCAGGACGATCCTTGTCCCTGTTCAATCCAAGTTGACATGCAGTCTCCACGTGACACCCCTGGATAGCTACTTTGACACCCGCCAAGTAGTGAACCAATGCATGCAGCGACATCCTGAGAAAGGTTGGCGCAAGGCTAATAACCAGGCCCGTAAAAATGAATTATTATGGCAAATTTAACAAGCCTCAGATATGGACCGGATACACGGCGACGACCACGGAAACGAAAATGGCTAAATGATTTAAGGATTTTTTCATGGAACATACGCTTACTATACATAGAATATAAGGCTGACATAACAGCATTACAAGAAATAAGATGGTCGGGAAGTAGTGGGATTGCTGTCCAAACCAATAAACATCTATAATGGACTCCGACAAGGGGACGGTCTGGCCTGCCTCCTCTTCAACCTAGCGTTGGAGAAAGCAATCCGTGACTCTGGCGTTACAACAAGAGGGACTATTGTCACCAAGTCCAGCCAGATACTTGCCTACGCAGATGATATCGACATCATCGGTAGAACCGAATCAGCGGTACAGGAATCCTTCACCCAGATCGAGCAGGTGGCACAAAAACTGGGACTGCACATTAATGAGGGAAAAACCAAGTACATGGTGGCAACTTCTGCGAAGAGAAGACCTAACGTTGGTCAAACTATCAAGGTAGTGGAGCACGAATTTGAAGTAGTGCAATCCTTTAACTACCTTGGGTCAATAGTATCAGCCGATAACAATATGGAAGAAGAAATACGCGAACAGCTGATTAAATCCAACAAAGCCTAGTATGGTCTATCAAGGCTCTTTAAATCCCGAAATTTATCCAGAACATCCAAGCTACTACTGTACAAGACCATGATCTTACCAGTACTCATGTATGGATCTGAGGCCTGGGTGCTTAATAAAAGGCACTCTGAACTTTAGCCGCGTTCGAGAGAAAGGTCTTAAGGAGAATTGTTGGCCCCGTATGTGAGGGAGGACGATTCCGGAGACGCTACAACCATGAGTTGTACGCAATCTACTTTGAAGCTCATATTGTAAGAAAAATCAAGTTCGGTAGACTCCGGTGGGCGGGACACCTAGCTCGAATGAGCGAAGAGGAGCCTGCCCGGAGAGTCCTTTGTGGCAGGATGTATGGAAGGAGACAGCGCGGCAGACCTTGCCTGCGATGGAGGGATGGCGTAGACCAGGACGCCCAGAGCCTGGGAGTGCTAAACTGGATGACATCGGCTCGAAATCGGGACCGGTGGAGAGATTTGTTAAATAAGGCCAACGCCGGATCCCGGTTGTAGTGCCGATGATGATGATGATGTACCGTGAGGTTTGGCGGGACCGTCCCATAAATTTAAAAGTGGTGATTTTAATATGAAAGACAGTGAGCGCTCGGGTAGACCACATAAATGTGAAGACGAGCAATTGCAGGAGTTATTGGATGATGACCCAACTCAAACTCAACCGGAATTAGCAGAAGCATTACACGTGTCACAAGAAACAATCAGCAGACATTTACGAGCAATGGAGAAGATCAATAAATTCGGTAAATTGGTCCCATATAATTTGAATAAATGTCAAATGGAAAATCGCAGTCACTTGTGAAATGCTGTTTCAACGCCACGAAAGGAAATCATTTTTGCATCGAATAGTGACGAGTGATTTATTTTGAAAACCCGAAGATTTATTTTGAAAACCCGAAGCGGAGAAAATCGTTGCTTTCACCTGGCGAAGCCGGTCCTTCAACACCAAGGCCAAATCCCCTTCGGCAAGAAGACGATACTCTGTGTCTGGTGGGACCAGAGCGGTATTGTGTATTATGAACTCTTGAAGCCCGTATCGTATATTATGAACCCTTGAAGCCCGTATTGTGTATTGATAACTCCTTGTTACGCTCTCAATCAGAGGAACATTTAAAATGTGTTATAATATTGTTACGTAGATTAAAATAATTAACTTGATGGGGTGTCGTGGCCGGTAGGTTTATTCCTCGCTGCTCTACCAACAGAGCTGTCGATTCAAAAAGGATCTGTGGCAAGAAGCATTGTGCTCCGGCGTACGGCGCTGATTCCCCTCTTCCTCCATCATCACTATAAGAAAGTTCCGCCATAAATTGTTCGGTGGGAATTGTCCCCAAGGAACGAAAGAAGACACACAGATGTGACACACCGAAGCGAAAATTATGAACGCAAGCCGCATAAGTGAAAAATAAAACACACGTTTTGTGGCTGGTGATCACCGCTTTAATTTATCGTATCTTTATTGTTAACTTTAGATTTTTACACTATTGCCTTTACGGGTTCAATTTTATGTAATAAAATATTTATAACTACTTGAAAACATGGTACGTACATTCACTGCGGGTTTCATTTAAGTGTGACGTCAAACACTAATTACTCGATTGACAAGGAACGTAATAAGGAAATGTTTTTAACTAATAAGAAGACGCGTACGGTACGGTGGACGGTAGAAGACCCGACCGACTTGATGGATGTAATACGACTCAATCGAGGGTTGGAATCTGGTCCTTGATTCACCCTCGATTCGGTGGTGGTGGATATCCTCTGCGCTAAGGATATGTTTCTACTTACCACAAGAGAGACGTAAAGTCTCTCTTTGTGGGACAGAAAACCAGATCTCGTAATAAAGATCATGGTGGTACGCATGTATGTGTGTACATTGGGTCATTCATTGGACGAAACTATGAGAACGAAACTGAAACAAAGAAAGGGCATAATGTGCATCCATGAGATGTGAGTTCGGCTAAGCAAGTAAGCCGAATCTCATTGGATGCTAATTGGGTTTGTGTTTGCTTATGTGAGAAGGTCAGTGGTAAACGGATCCAGGAATATGTAGAACAAAGGGAATTTATGATCTGAGAGTTCAACTGAGTAAACAAGCTGGAACTCATTAAATGAGAAATGCATTTGGGATACCACAAACGGTGTGGATTGTTTATGGTATCGCCAGAATGCCTTTGAAGGTCGGCGTTCTTTTGTTTGCACATGGTGCGAGTTAGGAAATTAGTCTCAACGTCTATTGCGCTAATTACATGCAGCTGCGTTGGACTGTTCATCGTTGGGTAAAAAGGTCGCCAGCCGATGTGTATGTAGGTAGTTTTTATTGTATACACGTTGAGGCTGGGATTAGCCAACTCAAGGGTAAGATTCCCTGATTATGCGGTTGTATTATATGTGAACCGATGAATTTTCTTTCAGGGAATTAGTTATAAGTAAAGTAATAAAAATGCGGTGATCACCGATTAAATCTGTGCGTTTTAATGTGTTTTCCTTCCCCCCGGACTTACGGCGTTTGTCTTTCTTTTGCCTCCCATCCCTGCTTAGTGTTCGTCGGTGGAACAATTAATTATGATGGAAGAGGAAGTAGAACTCGCACCCATGACGGTGCCACGACTTCCTCTCCACAGGGTTTTATCCACAAAGGATTTATCCAAATGGACAACCGTTCAAGCGGTATATTATCTTCAAATATTTCAGTGGTTGTTAAGCCATGTTCGTCGTGTTCTTCCAAAATATAGAGAGCCAGGTAGTTAAAGATTATTACTAACAATGTACCTTCTCATCGTGCTACAATGATCTCCAATTTTGTTTTAACTAAAAAATCTTTTTTTTTGTTTTTGTTATTTCCACATTTTCCGTACTCGTCTTATCAGGCTCTCTGTGATTACCTTCTCTTTTCCTGGGTAAACCCCACTTGACTATGAAAGAAAACCGTTTTGTACCAATTGAAGACCTCCGTCAGACTTCGATTACCATACTCAACAACATCCCAATCAACGGCATACGCAAGTCATTTGATGCACTTGAAAACGCGAACAAATCAATGCGTTGCAATCCAGGAAGATTATTTCGATTGAATATAAAATGATTTGGAAAAATAAATTAATTATTGATTGTGTTCTTTTTTTATCCATTCCGATTTATTTTGGGACAGGTGGTATATATAGAAGACATAATTCATACAATGGAGTTCAATCAAAAACAGGAGATATGAGGGCTGTACGATAAGACCCTTGTCTAGGCCAGAGATAGCGCCTAGTATACAAAATTGAAGAGTTTTCGTAAAAACAGTCTTTTGTAACAACATTGTCTAACTGTCCAGTCAAGAAGTCTAGTAGTTTATAAATGGCAACGATTTAAATAAAATCAATTTTGTGATGTCTGGCGCAAGACTAATGACGTGGCCGGAAAAAACAAATCATTATGGAAAATTTAACAAGCCTCAGCACTTGCTAAATACGGCCAAGACCGGTTCCCGGTTGTAGTGCAGATGATGATGAATTTTGTGATGGTAAAATTATTTGTCAAGTCCAGCTGATTATCATACAACACTCCTAATATACAAGGATCGGACCTTTTTTAACCTTTTAATTTTAAGTTAACCTTTTTTGTCATATCAATATTAATACCGACACAAGGCTAAAAGCCTTGCCCGTAAAAATAAATTATTTTGGAAAATTTAACAAGCCTCGAGATTTACTCAATAAGGCCAAGACCGGATCCCGGCTGTAGTGCCGATGATGATGATGAATATTAATATCGTGAAACACTGCCTGAATTATAAGAGTAGTCTTCTGGAAACTCCTCTAACAAATATACTATAGCAAAAGTATCTTAGAAAACTCCGATCATAACACTCCAATTTCAACTAGCAATAATCACACCTCAGTAGAACCTCATTGGTTACGAAACAGCCTCTTGCGCAAAAGAAAAAAAAATTAATCAACTACAGGAACATTAAATCCGAATAAATTAAAATGCCAGATTAAAAAGCTTTTTAAAAATCACTGTCTAAATCCAGGAAGCTGCTGGTAAGCCTCTGTTTTATTAGCATCATTTAGTTAGTCAATTAATAAAGCAAAACTAGCAAATAGGCAAAACCACACTCACCACTCGTCGGGTATTAGTTTTTCCAATTTTGTATTTTAAAATATGTCAAACGTCTAATGACAATTCCGATCACAAGCACAACGCTTCATATACAAACAATAAAATAAAATAAAAAACAATAACCTTAACAACGAATTACACTTCCTTCCTTCTTTCAAGGCGGTCTTTTCTTTTTATATCATTATTGATTTATTTAAAAACAAAAAGTAAACCAAAAAATACAACTTAAATTTTCGGTTGTACGAAAAACGCGTCAAATCTTCACAATTCACATAAATACGCGCTAATGACCGGACCGCGAGTACGGCAAGAAATAGCACAAGAAACGAGTAATTCACGAATCACAACTCTAATCTCAGGCCACACAGTGATACCTGGAACTGACCATCTACATATAGATACGTTACGGCTTGAGATTTATTTTCGACTTTGATTTAAGCCTCGGATGTGACGATAGTGATGATGACCTTTATTCCGGCACAGCCGATACGATTAATTTTGAATTCATCCGTTTATTTTTATTTTAGTATTCTTTTTTTTCTGTTCACAACCAAAAACTGCAGCAACATATAATCATAAACGCCTTGGACAGGTGATTACAATAAAGACAATAGGAAAAACTGTAAAGAATTTGATTTCATCCCAAGATTAAGGAATTTTCCAAAGTGACAGGTCATGATTTTACGCATATATCAAAAAATTTGGCTACACTCATCGAATGTCAGAAATTAGTCGAAAGATTGAGATTTTTCGCGCAACGCTTTGATAGATTTTGAAGTTCCGTTAAACCGTTCACTTTCTCTAGGTCCACGCGCTGACTTACTATGTCCATCTACAGCCGACAGTCACAGATTGGTTTCTTTTTCTTAATTGAGAAACCAGGCAATAGTGTAACTCAAAAACTTACTTTTGTCCGAAGAATTCCTCCTTGACACAAACCCCGATATTCAAAGTACCAAAAGTGGTAAATTTAATAAGAGCCAACTATCAACAAAAGTAAAACTGTCTTGCCGTGTTTCCTCCTTCTTTTCCTCCTTGTTGTTTTTGTGTTTTTCGTTTATTATCTCGTATGTGTGCTTAACTCACTTTTGATTTCAAGCTCGTCCAATAGCTTGGATTAAAATAATCAGATACTCATGCCGAAGACTCACTTTTCTTTTCTTTTCACGAAAAGCGAAAAAAAAAACGGTTTAACGTTTAACAGCAAACAAAACCACAAAAGAAGATATGTAACAAGAAATAACATAAATAAATAAAAAAAAAAGCTTTACAAAAAAAAGGTGAAAGGGACGAGAGAGGGGAGGCAAATAAAAGCGAAAACGCGATCAAATTGTTACAAAACTTCTGCGCAAGTAACTTGAAGATTGAGATAGCAGAGCGGATACGTAGGTAGGTAGAAGGTACATTGTGTGCAATAGTTTCTTGCATTTAGTGTTACATACACTTACAATTTGTTTAACAGCTACTATAGCACTTTAGATCGATGTTTACGGATCGCACAGAATGTTATTTGTTTTATACAGACGTATTATTATATTTTGATTTGCATTTGATTTTAGGAAAAATAATTTGCAGAAGCAGAAAAGACGAAAAACTAAAACAAAACCAACGCACAAAATCTAATTTACACCCGGAATGGAAGGTTTTAACCGACTTGTGGCCGTCTACCCTAACTGGTCGGCGCACACTAAAAGTTAAATCTTACTAAATCCAAAGCCGAAGACTTTATTTCTCCAGACACGGCGGTAACGTGTCGAGTTATTATTCAAATTGAAAGCTTGGCTTGATGTTTTTTAAGTTTTTGCATGAAACTAGTATCGAGTACGTCTACACCTGGTTGAAAGGTGCAAATTGGCGAGAGGCACACCGATGGAAGGCTAGTATAGAGGAGCTACGCAAGACTGAGAAGAGACAATGCAAGCTTAATCAACGTTATGTATCAGATGGATCGATGGATCGATGGATCGATGGAGTTCGGAGAATAAAGCTTGATTCTGGTATTTGAAACATCTATATTGGCATGATTGGTTGGAGACGGACATGCAACTGATCAAAAGATACAGAGGCTTTTTGAGCGACTTTCGAAACTAACTCGAATATCGTGTAAGAAACTAAACTTATGAAATCAGCGAAAGCGATCGTTTGGTTACACTCAACGAATGCAATTTGAGTTCCATCAAATCTGACTCAATCATTGGTATTTTTATGAAGGCTCAACTTATATGATAACGAGTTTAAATATTAAAGTTGAACAGAGCGTATATACACTGAAATGCACTGGAAGTGTAAAAGCACTCGCCCATAGGATACGAAAAGAGGTGACTCAGGCAAACTTTGAATAAACAACGCTATGATTGATGTGGATAGTGAACTATGTCGGCAAAGCCTTTTCGTCATTATCAAATTTGACAGTCATCACTTTGATTGCAGCCTATTCTCTACCTCTTGTTCCAAAACACAATGTTTTAAACTTAAGGGTACCAAAAAGATCCTTTCTAAGTTAAAAACATAAAAAAACAAATGAGTCTATTGGAGGATATCATATGTAGTAGTTTGGGTGTCAACATTTGATATGACACTGTTTATTTTTTTATTTTCGTTTTATCTCCACATTTATTTACCAATTCAATTACATATTTTACTTTAGACTAAATGTTAACTTCTATTTTACAAATATCATTCTTACATTAACTTACTGGCTCTTCGCAATCACTCTAAATTATACATTATCATTTCTCTTATGCCTTTCGGCGTACAATAACTAATGTTTTTATAGCATTTCACAATAATTAATGTGTTTTCTTATTAAAATGTATTCTATTCTTTCTATCAACATGATCATCGGCACTATAACCGAGTTCGGGTCTTGTCCTTATTTAACAAATCTCTCCACCGATCCCGATATCGAGCCGATGTCATCCAGTTTGGCACTCCCAGGCTCTGGGCGTCTTGGTCTACGCCATCCCTCCATCGCAGACAAGGTCTGCCGCGCTGTCTCTTTCCATACGTCCTGCTACAAACGGCTTTCCGGGCAAGTTTCTCTTCGCTCATTCGAGCTAGGTGTCCCGCCCACCGGAGTCTACCAACCTTGATTTTTCTTACAACATTAGCGTCAAGGTAGATCGCGTACAACTCATAGTTGTAGCGTCTCCAGAATCGTCCTCCCCCACATACGGGGCCAACAATTCTCCTTAAGACCTACCTCTCGAACGCGGCTAAGAGTTCAGAGTGCCTTTGTGGCGGTTCCACCACACTCCACGGTTCACTCACCTAAAGAAAACCCCATAACTTCCATCCAATCATATAATTTCGCTAATGCAATCGCATTAGCACCTTAAATGCTTTACGCATCTAGGATTATCTAAAGTATAATCTAAAAAGTCCCTGTAATAGAAAACTTACCTTCATGCATCTCTTCGCATATAATTTCCTGTAAGACTTCTTTTCTACCTTTTCAGGAATCCCAAAACCTATTCGGTACCTTCGGTTCCCAGGCAAATTTCAATTTCCCACACCTGCACCGCAATCTCCACCTAGCATACCTGAAACATTTCCTTTTACAAGGACATTTAATGCATACAACGCGTTAGAAAAAATTCCTAGAAATAATTCTTTAAAGTGGATATGGCATCATGAATCCCAAGCCTGTCGGCACCCTTTGTCTGTGTTATAATCCTATGTCGGACAGCTTGTTTTAATAGATGCCATAAACCATATTTATATGCATGTAAACATACATAAGCTCCAACTCATCGTTTGTTTTTCCACTAACAAACAATCTTCAATTTCTTTCCCTGCCGCAGCTAATTACCCGGCATACACAAAGGCATGCAAGGGATTCGTTCGGCCACCTTTTTTTCCCAACGTCGATAATAGCGACGACGCATCGCGTAAATAATGACCCGCATTACCAACGACGCATTTGGTCATTTCTCCCTTTTGTATTTGCCGCCTGTCTGCTTCGTTTACCTATTACCCTCGAGCACGTGTAAACAACACAGATCTGAACGATCGCACTCATATCACCATGATCTTCATTACAAGATCTGGTTACCTATTCCACCAAGAGAGACTTTACGTTTCTCTGGTGCTAGGTAAAAACGATATCCTCAGTGGAGAGGATATCTACCACGACACCACAAACTCACCCCATAGCCGAATCATCTCTGCACGAGATGATTATCGTTGAGTCCTTTACCATCCGCTGACCACAATGGTCATGCCACTCCCGCTCTCTTTAGTGTTGCAGAGATGCGTTAAATTCGAGGTCGCGAGTGTCCGAGCGTTTAATTTTTTTAATTGTGGCGCGTTTTAAAAAATACAATGTCGGTTAAAGAAATCCTATCGTGGACAATTAATAATGTAACTCTAAGTCAACACAACGTACTGTAAATCGCGAACATGAAACAAACGACCAAAAATAAATTAAAATCGGCTGATCAATAAATTAAAACAAATGTTTTATTTTCCTCCTCCTGGACGTTGGATTGTGGAGCTTCGCTTGTGTTTTGCTCTCCTGTGCTGCAGTTTCCGGGATGTTGTCGTTACCCTTCCGCGTTTGATGCACAGTTTCCTTTTAGTGTTTGATGGAACAGTGTTTGGGACATATAGTAACGATTCGGTTTGGCAGAACCTTATCCGAACTGCGAATAGTTAGTGGGACGAATTAGAACTCGCACGCATGCCGGTGCCACGACTTCGCCCGCCACGCCTTTTATTGAGCACCAAGGTCTTGGATCCATACATGAGTACTGGTAAGATCATGGTCTTGTACAGTAGTAGCTTGGGTGTTCTGGATAAATTTCGGGATTTAAAGAGCCTTGATAGACCATAGTAGACTTTGTTGGATTTAATCAGCCGTTCGCGTATTTCTTCTTCCATATTTTTATTGGGTGATGCTATTGACCCAAGGTAGTTAAAGGATTGCACTACTTCAAATTCGTGCTCCACTACCTTGATAGTTTGACCAACGTTAGGTCTTCTCTTCGCAGAAGTTCCCACCATGTACTTGGTTTTTCCCCCATTAATGTGCAGTCCCAGTTTTTGTGCCACCTGCTCGATCTGAGTGAAAGAATTCTCTAAGGCCGATTCGGTTCTCCCGATGATGTCGATGTCATCTGCGTAGGCAAGTATCTGGCTGGAGTTGGTGATAATAGTCCTTCTAATTGTGACGCAAGAATCACAGACTGCTTTCTCCAACGCCAGGTTGAAGAGGAGGCAGGCCAGACCCTCCCCTTGTCGGAGTCCATTATAGATGTTTATTGGTTTGGACAGCAATCTCGCTATTTTTACTTGACTAGTTACGTTGGTCATGGTCAACCTACAAAGTCGTATCAATTTGTTTTGAATGCCGAACTCTCTCATGGTATTATATAGTTCTACCCTGGCTATGCCGTCGTAGGCGGTTTTAAAGTCTATAAGTAGATGATATAATGGAATATTAAATTCCAGACATTTTTCCATCGCCTGCCTAAGGGTGAATATCTGATCAGTCGCTGATTTGCCTGTGATGAAGCCACACTGATATTGACCAATGATGACTTTCGCGTATGGGACTATCCGATATTGTAGGATAGTGGAGAGTATCTTATAGGCGGTATTCAGCAATGTTATACCCCTATAGTTGCTGCACAGTGTGATATCTCCCTTCTTATGTATGAGGCAAATTATACCACGACGCCAATCTTCCGGCATTTCCTCTTGCTCCCATACGTGCACCACGATCTCATGAATTGCGTGATTAAATGTTGTCCCTCCTTGAGCTCAGCTGGTATGCCATCAGCTCCAGGACTTTATTTGATTTGATTTGTCTTATGGCTTTTAATGTTTCCTCAATGCTTGACCAATGATGTTACTCGTATTCTCATTGCGCAAAGCAGCCGTGTTGATTCGAACCTGATCCGCGGATGCAATCCGCGCTCGGAAAACTATGCCAACAAGATAGTAATCCGAGACGACGTTGGCACGTCGGTACGTTCGTACCGTCATCAGGCTCGAGGTATAGCGCGATCTATCAACACGTGGTCAGTTTGGTTGCGAGTGGCTCCATCAGGTGATACCCAGGTGGCTTTGTGGATATCTTTACGCGGAGACCTGGTACTTGCAACGACCAAGTTTTTTGATGATGCCAGTTCGATGACTCGTAGTCCATTGTCATTAGTGTTCTCATGCAAACTATGGGAACCTGTGTAGTGCCTGAAAACCGGCCCCCTTCCTATTTTTGCATTCAAATCACCAAGAACGGTTTTCACATCGTGTCTTGGGCAGGCATTGAGGGCTCGTTCGACGTTCTCATAATATTCTTCTTTTTCGTTGTCAGGGGACTCCTCTGTAGGTTCGTGAAGATTTATGAGGCTTATGTTCTTAAACTTACCTCGCACGCCTTTCGTTTATTGCATTAAAGCCGATGATGGTAGGCTTCAGTTTTTGGCTGACTAGAAAGCCTACCCCGAGCACATGGTGTTTTGCATGACAGCTGTAATAAATGTCACTCGTTTCCTTGAATTACACCACTGCCCTTTCATTTTATTTCTTGTAATACTGTTATGTCAGCCTTATATTCGGACAGGTCATCGGCTAGCTGCTGTGCAGCTCGAGCCCTGTATAGTGAGCGGATGTTCCATGAGCATATTCTTAAATCGTTTAGCCATTTTCATTGGGGTGGTCGTCATCGTGTATCCGGTCCATCTCCGTGGCTTGTTAAATTTGCCTTAATAATTCGTTTTTACGAGCATGGTTATTACCCTTGCGCCAACGTTTCTCAAGATGTCGCTGCATGAATTGGCTCACTACTTGGCAGGTCCCAAAGTAGCTAACCAGGGGTGTCACGTGGATACTGCATGTCAACTTGGATTGAACAGGGACAAATATCGTGTTGGCCTTCGCCGGGTTGAAAGCAATCAGTAACTTTGCCCTGTATGTTCGCCCCCCCCCCACCCCCCCCCCCCCTCCAAACGACCTTGTTTTTGCTTCACATAAATGATTTGTTGGAGACAATGGATAACAAAGTGTTCAGTTTTGCGGATGATAGTATGC
Source organism: Microdon myrmicae (assembly GCA_963931805.1). Classification (NCBI taxonomy): domain Eukaryota; kingdom Metazoa; phylum Arthropoda; class Insecta; order Diptera; family Syrphidae; genus Microdon; species Microdon myrmicae. Next base: position 213,189,117 of record OZ007497.1, read on the forward strand.
TTGTTTCCTCCTTTTCGAGTGTTCGGCCGATTGGTGCACCTACGTTGCTTCAGCTGAGATGTAAACAGATTGACTCTCTAAATCAGGATCTGGATAACGTCCTGCAGTGGGGGAGGGCCAATCTCGTCGGCTTCAATGCAGCGAAGATACAATATACAACATTCACAAAGAAAAGTGGAGCTTCGGTTCCACAGCTGATTGTTACGGCTCCAACGCCGTGCTTCCTCTTTCGAGGGAAGAGCGTGGAGGTTATTATTTATTAAATTAACGGGTTATTAAAATAATTAAAGTTTTCTTTATTAATAATTATTATTTGTTTTATTTTTATTTTATTGAACTCAGCTATCTCAAGCTGAGCTCTCTTCTTTCTACTTTTTTCATATAAATTTACTTTATTATATAGAACATTTTGTTCTAACTGACTGTGGCGTATAAACTGAACAAAACAATCTAGAAGTCTCTGTGACTTAGAATTTTGAATAAACTTTGAACGAAAATCAAAGTGGCCATGTTTTGAAATGAAAAATGTGCTTGTTATGAAAAGGGGCATATTTATGAAATGTGCTGTAAGTGACTGGATATAGAATATCATCATCATCATCGGCACTACAACCGGGAACTGGTCTTGGCCTTATTTAGCAAGTCCTGAGGCTTGTTAAATTTTCCATAATGATTTATTTTGTCTGGGCAAGGTCATTAGTCTTGCGCCAGGGGCTCCCCGACGGGGAATCGAACCCCGGTCTCCCGGGTGACAGGCGGGTATACTAACCACTATACTACCGAGGATATAGAATATAGTGTCTGTTTATTTATGAAATGTGCTGTATTAACTGAGAATGTAAGATATGTGAGGATGTAGTTTTAAGGGTTGTGTTTGAAAGGACATGAGTTAGTGTTAAAGCGAATAAGGGTAGTATTCTGGAATACAACATCCCACCCTTCTTCGAGAACGAAAATTATCCTTGAGGAGAATAATTTTCTGTTAACTATTGCTTAGATTAGGATTAATTACCGACTTGGATTTTCGTTCAATTACAATGGCGTTCAAAATTAATCTTATATCAAAAATAACAAAAATCCAGAAGTTCGTACTACTAGAAAAATAGGTTACAATAATCTAAACGTTTACTTATAGTCTACTTACATTATCTTTTAACTAACTTTAAATATTTCTAACTAACTTAATATTTCCACTTGGAACCTTTTCTTTTATTATCCAACAACTTTTTTTTCTATATATATAATTAATATTATTTCTCAAAATTCTCTTTTTCGTTCGAATTTCCAATATATTATATCCCAATATATATTTTAAAATGTATTATATAAATTTTCTTTCTTTCTTCCCCTTTTTTAACTTTTTTTTTTTTTTTTTTTCTTTCGTTTCCGTCATTTCTTACAATTGTTTTATATATTGAATAAAAACAAAGGCCATTTGTTAAGTGTCTATCTTTTCCTTAAATTTATGGAAAATTTCCCAAAACTTTTTTGGGCCTATTATTATGATGACTGCATAGAATTGCATAATACCAAAAATTTTCTTAAGAAATGATCTCAGTTGTCCTAAATGACTGTGTACCTTTTTATTTTTTCTTATTTTGTGTTCGAATACATGTTTATTGTTGTAAAATTTAATTTGTAAGGTATTTATACGGTTTTTCTTTTCAATACCTATTTTAATTGAATTATTATTTTCAATTTTCATAACTTCGTGTTGGTGTTTAATATCGTTATTTAAAATGTTTAGTGTTTTCGGCTCATTGTCATCATTTTCTATAGCTTTAACTTCTTTAATTGAATTATTATTTTCAATTTTCATTACTTCGTGTTGCTGTTCAGTATCGTTATTTAAAATGTTTAGTGTATTCGGCTCAATGTCATCATTTTCTATAGCTTTAACTTCTGTCGGAACGTTTACCTTTTCAGTCTTACTCATTGCTGATGGATCGTTTAGTTTCTCAGTCTCATTTACTGATTCGTATAGTTCTTCAGACTTATTTGCTGTTAGAACATCTTGGTTCCCAGTCTTATTTGCTGTTTGAACTATTTCTTCAGTTATATCTGCTGTAGAAACCTTCAATCCTTCAGACTTTGCTGCTGAAACATGGTGTTCTTCATTGTTAACTACTGAACTGACCTGGGTTTCGATTTTTATTGCACCTTTTGTATCTTCAGTCTTTACCACTGCTGAATTTTCAGTCTTTGTTGCTGAAGTGTCGCGGTTGTCTATAGGGATAGCCGAAATGTGAGGGATTTTTGTTAGTGTATTTTCTGCAAGTTCTGAATTTTCAGTCTTTAATATTGCTGAGTTTTCAGTCTTGGTTGCTGAAGTGTCTGTGTTGTCAATAGGGATATTCGAAATATTAGGGATTTCAGTCTTTACTACTGCTGAAAATTTCGAATTTTCAGTCTGTGTTGCTGAATTATTTTCCAAAATTGGAGTATGAATCGGAATATTTATATTAGTGCTTGTTTTCTCTTCGTTTATCTGTATCGCTTTATTTATTTGGTTAGGAGCTTCATTAAAATTGTCGTTATCTATTGCCAAAGATCTAATGTTATAAATAGAAAAATTTTGTCTGTCTTCCACAAAATTGGGTTGGCGTCAGGCCTCGTTTTCCGACTCTTGCACCCGAGAAAAGTGAACATTTTGCCTATCGTTTTGTCTATTGGTGATTCTAGGATATTCACTAAAACGATTTTCGGTGTTTGCAGGATTATTTCGGAATGGATTACGCGTTGTTGTACCTTGTTGATAATTTGTTAAGGATGGTCCATTCCCAGATATCTTGTATCTACACTCGTTCTCTGTGTGATTATTCCGTCCACAGAAATTGCATATAATGTTATATTCTCTTTTTATTGGTTGTCTATTCGGAAAATTGTTGGACTGCATGTTCCGACAACATGTGTCCTGAGAATGGCCTGGCTTACCGCAGGTTTGGCAGACTATTCGATTAAATCTGTCATTATAGTTATATGGCCTGGGAGAGTTGTCCATTCGAGCAGCATGTGATACTACATGTGCAATAGACTGTGTTAAACTACTTCCCCCATGGACTTTGGCTAGGATTTTCAGTTGTTCATTCTTGAGACCATCCTCAAATATTTGCACTGCCAATTTTGAGTTTTCTTCTATCAAGAAATCTCTAACCACCGCGTCTACTGTTATTTCACACGTAGCAGAGTTCAGCGTCCTCAGAGCATTCGCAACTCTATCTCCGTATTCCCGAACGGTTCCTCTGAAGTTTTGTTTCAGGGATATCAACTCATTGTGTGACGTTGACCGAGATTGCTCCTCTTTATATTCTGATTCAAGTTTATCCTTTAAATCCTCCCATTTAGCAATTGTGCTATACCTAATTAGATCATAGGCAGGACCCTCTAGTCTATTTTTGACTAGCTCCAAAAATGTTTCATATATCTCTGGGTCTGCCCTTTTCATAGATCTGAATAAAACATCTCCCCCGGAAATAAATTTATCTAGGTCGCAGGGTTTTCCGTCAAAGGTAGGGAAGATTCTGAAAACATCAGAAATTCCGACAGAAAGAGCCATTTCAGGGGGGTTATGGTGTATTTGTAGAGAGTGGATTTGTTCTTCCCCCTGCCTAGCCACCTGTCTCGTGTAATACGGACTCGTAATCTTGAAAACTCTGAAATCAATGTATGGCAAAATCACTTCTTAAAAATACGGTATATAAAAATGGCCTTTCTTTTAGTTATTCAATATATATGAAAAAGAAAGTTAATTTGGTCTCAAAGCTGTAGAGAAAGAAAATTCGGCGAAAAAGACAAAACGGAAATGTCGTCGAAATACTGGAAAGAGAATATTCGAAATAATTTCTATCGGACAAAATTGTTAGTAAAAAGGAAAAGTTAAAAGTTCCAAGGTAAAAATATTCCTACGGAAAAATGAACAGAAAAATTGATATTTCGCTAACGATTCTTACTACTAATATATGTTGATTGATGTTTTGTTCTTCTTTTTTTTTTCTGAGGTGTTGTCTTCTTGTGTTTTTTTTTTTTTTTTTTTTTTTTCATCTGCTGCCACTGAGGTTAATTTAGATTTCCTCTGGAACTCATCGGCACAGGAAATTTCGAAGTTATTTGCACTCGATACATCGAATGTTCCGCTATCCAAGTCGAAAATGAGGACCTTCCTTCCCTCCTTAGGGTTTTATCTTGCACTAATCTTCCTCTGGGATCGAGTCCTCCTTCGAGGATTAAGTCGTCCTTCGGGGATTGGTCTTCCTTCGAGGATTGGTCTTCCTTCAAGGAGTCTTCGTGGATCGGTCTTCCTTCGAGGATTGGTCTTCCTTCGAGGAGTCTTCGTGGATCGGTCTTCCTTCGAGGATATAGTCGTCCTTCGGGGAGTCCACCAGTCTTCGTGGATCGGTCTTTGTGGGTCGGTCTTCCTTCGAGGATAGAGTCGTCCTTCGGGGAGTCCACCAGTCTTCGTGGATCGGTCTTCCTTCGAGGATTGGTCTTCCTTCGAGGATAGAGTCGTCCTTCGGGGAGTCCACCAGTCTTCGTGGATCGGTCTTTGTGGATCGGTCTTCCTTCGAGGATAGAGTCGTCCTTCGGGGAGTCCACCAGTCTTCGTGGATCGGTCTTCCTTCGAGGATATAGTCGTCCTTCGGGGAGTCCACCAGTCGTCGTGGATCCCACCGCTGCCACCAGTGTTACGGCTCCAACGCCGTGCTTCCTTTTTCGAGAGAAGAGCGTGGAGGTTATTATTTATTAAATTAAGGGGTAATTGAAATAATTAAAGTTTTCTTTATTAATAATTATTATTTGTTTTATTTTAATTTTATTGAACTCAGCTATCTCAAGCTGAGCTCTCTTCTTTTTACTTTTTTCATATAAATTTACTTTATTATATAGAACATTTTGTTCTAACTGACTGCGGCGTATAAACTGAACAAAACAATCTAGAAGTCTCTGTGACTTAAAATTTTGAATAAACTTTGAACGAAAATCAAAGTGGCCATGTTTTGAAATGAAAAATGTGCTTGTTATGAAAAGGGGCATATTTATGAAATGTGCTGTAAGTGACTGGATATAGAATATAGTGTCTGTTTATTTATGAAATGTGCTGTATTAACTGAGAATGTAAGATATGTGAGGATGTAGTTTTAAGGGTTGTGTTTGAAAGGACATGAGTTAGTGTTAAAGCGAATAAGGGTAGTATTCTGGAATACAACATGATGATGAATGGCCAGGCCCTCGAATCTGGGGAAAACTTGAAATTGCTCGGCGTCACGGTCTGTGGGAATGTATCATGGCATAAACACGTGTCGAACTTCGCCAGGTCAGCCTCAGGAAAATTGAGCAATCTTTTTATAGCCAAGAAATATTTTACTCTGGACCAACTTCTCCTGTAAAATCCCAAATTAGAACCGAGGTCGAATATTGCTCTCATGTTTGGAGATCGGCTCCTAACCATACCCTCAGTCTACTTGAGAGCACACAGACCCGAGCGATCGCCCTGATCGGGGACTCGGCGCTGACGTCGGAACTACAGCCGCCATCACATCGAAGGCGCGTAGCCGACCTCTGACAGTTTTACAGATATTATCACCGGTACTATTCATCGGAGATTCGTGGTATAGTTCCATGCAATTGTAGCGATCCTAAATCACTACTCCCATCCAAATCCCCAATATCATCATTAACCTATATCCAAATCCCATATTGAATCACATGAGCGATAAATTAAACCAAAAGTTAATTTGTCGCACATTGATTCAATTTCCCATTAACCTGCACCCAAATTCCAAATTGAATCACATGAGCGACGAATTAAACCAAAAGTTAATTCGTCGCACATTGATTCAATTCCTAAAATCCTTACATTATGAAATGCTTAATTCAAAACGCATTTCATGATTTCTCTTCTAGGAACCCATCCAACTAAACCTTTAACCAATTCGTAGAACACAATTCCAATTGAAGCACACAAAAACCTTGTGTGTGCTTCTTGGAATTTTCACATTAAAAAAGTTGACAATTCTCAACGTAAAATAGAATAAAAGGGCGGTAATTTTCAATTTCGAGATCAGTGAAGTTCTGGAAGGCTAAACCCCTGCTCCGGTGCCGAATAAAAAGGAAAGAAATAAAAGAAGTTCCATTTAAGAAAGGAGAATACAACACACCAGCGTTTTAATTGTCGACAGAACACTGCCCCTGTGGAGAGTGTCCTATCCTGTGAAAAGAGATCTTAACAGGAGACCCTCAGACGCAAACTAGAAGAGATCTTAGCAGGAGACCCTAAGACGCAAACTAGAAGAGATCTTAGCAGGAGACCCTAAGACACAAATTAAAAGAGGTCTTAGCAGGAGACCTCAACAACCGAGTTAACAGAAATATTAACGACAAGGGTTAAGCAAGGTCTTGGCCAAACATTGCGGGCCAGGCCGCACCACGAGAGGAAATACGGACAGGACATTGCGGGCGCTAACTCCTGGGACCCCCTCCAGAAGACCATCACAAAAGAAAGGCGACCCACTGGCTAGTGGTAATCTAAAAAAGGAAGTAAGCAAACCTGATGTTAAACACCCATTTCTCAGCTTCCTCAACACAATTCAGCGTATATGCTCTCCACAAGACAATCCGACGGATCGCACCAGTTTGTGGTTCATGTCCCGACGGTGCGAACATCCCTGCATCAGAACTCGTTCCGTTACAGAGCGGGGAAGTTGTGGAACTCCATTCCCACGCGAGTGCTCCCGGAGCATTACAAACTGCAACTGTTCAAAAAGAACTTCAAGGGTTATTTGGTGGCATCTCGAGGCGCCCACTCAGCGCTATAGGTTCGCCTCTCCCGAGAGAATTATAATTTAAAAAAAAAAAAAAAAAAAAACCTGAAACTTATATGAGACCGACTATTTTGTAACATAACTATTAATAGGATTCCGAGAACATTGCAAACATAGATAAGTTTATAAAAAGCCTAAAAATCAAATTATAATTTAAAAGTGCTGTTAAGTACAGAGCCAATGGTCTCACCTGTTAGGCTAATTATGTTAATTTATTGATATGTAATTTTAAATTACTTGTTACTAACAAATAAAGAAATAAATCATTAACCATGAATGAACACTTGTATAAACGCAAGGTGCTTGCAATCGTGATATGCATATCCCAAAGTAAGAAAAGTTCCGGCGACCAATCAATAATTGCATGTGAACATTTACCCAAGAACCGAGTGTAAGCTAAGAATGCTACACTTACAATGCATGCAAGGTAAAGATTTGGATAACATCAGAAGATGATGCGCACAGAGGGGAATACATCTACAGAGAGAAAAAGTTGAAAAATTAGCCATCGACTTACCTTTTCAATTTGAAGATGACACAAATATATTCCTGAAGTAGGAGCTGCATTCCGCAACCGCAAATTTGAACCGCGGTATTCGTAAAATGAGAATTTTTTCTGATTCCACCCTTAAATTTATATGGATCAATTTATACGAGCAAAAAATTAACTGGTTAGTTATATATTTTCCTGCGACTGTAATTTCTGAATGCCCAATTCTTGTGGGCATCGGCACTTAGGACCCTAGCTTCGTTATCCTTTATACATGTTATCTCTTTATTGATGTACAAATTATATAAAAACAAACAGAAGGCAGTATAATAAATCTTTTGAGATTGAGTGATGTATTGGTTCCTCCGATGTGTACACATCATCATCATCATCATCATCATCGGCACTACAAGCGGGATCCGGCCTTGACCTTATTTAGCAAGTCTCGAGGCTTGTTAAATGTTTCATAATAATTTATTTTTACGGGCAAGGTTATTAGCCTTGCGCCGATGAGGTGTAAACATCAGTCTTCTTAAAATTGCATATTTCAAAATTTCATTCTTGAGACCATTACAATCGCCACGAAATTCTTCCCTAATTTAAATGACAATATTATCTTCATGATGTATATGACGAAATTCCATCCTAATGTTCGGCCAAAATTTGTTTATGCTTCTGACCCAAGTAGAAAAGTCAAAATAGAAGTGTGATAAATGATCTTTCTTCTTCTTCGGTTATTCTCTCTTATCTCAAGTAGATTTAATACCATAAAGAAGTTCGTTTAGATTAATACCAGGTTTTCAATGGCATAAGTTAAATTTGACTACTGAAAATAGAACCACGCCTGCATGCCCACAAGAAAGACGACAACTGATGCTTACCCCAACTTCACAACCGGTCACTTCTTCGCAAACACAACTTATTAGGAATCGATACCAGATAGACTTAAACCTGATTATTGCGCGAACCTACTGATCTCGAATTCATAAAAAATTTAATGGATCCACTTCGTTCACAAACACCAGATTTTACTGCGAATTGACATTTAGTTGCCTACGACAAATTTTAACGAAACATCTTCCAAATCGATGCTCACGGAATTCATGGGCTAAGGAACTAGAAGATTATGTAATCCTGTGATTAAATAAGTCTTAAATAGTTCCTAGCAAATCACGTTCTTGGGGTTGAGTGTATCTACAGTAGCTAGGTACAGGTGTGTTTTACTCTTTACTGGTTTTTAAGTCACTGGGTATGCAGCCCTCCCTTGGAATTTATCACCGTCGCGTGTGGCTTGTATCTCAGCGGGATACCTTAGTGTCCTTCGACAAACTAATCAAACAGTTTTGCATAACAATGTAAGTGCAGAGCCACGTGTAAGATAACTCCAAAATTTATGTGGCTTATGTTAAACAATATTGGCTAATCAAAAAACATGTAAAAAATTATTTATATAAATCATCTTTGGAGTGCGCGTGTCTGGGGAAGTTCGTACGATGTCGCATCTTAGTTCCGCGAGACTGAGGCTGTTATGAAACTATTTATCAAACTTTTGCCTAATCGGATTGGAATTAAATTGGTGACAATATCAGGTTTGTCTTTATTCGGTTTTGCTGAATGGAATGCATAAATCATACAAGACAAAAGTATTCAACAGCTAGATATGATGCACGATGTCGTTCTGCTGTGTTAGAAGTCTAAAGGGCAAAGGTTTCTTGAAACATTACTTTGAGACTACTAACAAAAAACGACAATGACCATTCCTAAGAGTTCACTTGGTCCAGTGACTATAAATTCATTTCTGGTATAGCTGTATAAAGGGTTCTTAAAAGATCAACCAAAGATTGCTCTTTTTTTTAAAGCCCACACAAAATGAACTTGTTTTGAATAATGGTATCTATATCGGATTAACCTGGCAAACCAATAAAACCAAAACCTGCAACTTTGTAGCCACAGAATTGTTGTCATAAAATAAACTTCCACACTCATTTTGTCGCATATAACTTGATATAAGTTAATGGTAGTCACCCACATCCCCCTTTGAACTTTCCGCTAATTAGTAGTTAGCAATTTAACCTCTTCACTCCTACAAGTCGCTTATAATCTATTGTATAATGAGAAGTCCTGTTTTTTATTCACCTAGCAAAAGAATCTTAATCTGAGACCCCATGATAGCGCTGGTATGGAGCCATTTTTAATGTCTACTCTCTATACGAAATATATTAATTTAATATTAGCCGCTGGCGGTTTCGTTGATCCTAAGTTTCGACGACTAGATTTAACTAATTGCAAATCTTCTAATACTGTTAGCATAATGTAATAGAATCGACGACATCCTGTCTGCGAGGAATATTTGGACTGGTTTCGCGAGTTCTTCTTTCAACATACCACTCTGTGCTATAATTTATAGTGATCGGGATGCTTGAGCTATTGACCTTTACCATTTCGTGGTTAAGCCATTTAGGAATGAATTTTGGAGGCATAACGAAGTGTATAATTCTATTAAACCGGAAATAGAATTGTTATGATTGTAACTTGTAACGTACTTACACAATATTAGCTATAATTAATTAATGAGGAGATTTACAATAATTAACTTGACAACAACTTTGTTGAATAACAAAGAATCGAAACGAAATCTAACGATTTGTATTATTGACTTATCACTCGACAGATATCAGTCGAGTTCAAGGAATAACATCTACAATAGTATAAAAAAATATGCCTCTTCTCTAAATGGCCTGGTAGAAGACCTATTATGACGTCCTCCTGGTGGCAGTCAACAGACACTAAATATATAGATATATACATATAAGCTAAAGTATATATATATCTTATAAGCTAAAGGATATATAACTTGACAAATTAAAGAATCTAAGAACTAACTTAACTAAGCTTAACCCAATGTAAACTGGACATATTATGACGGCAAGAATATGGGTGGGAGGTGGGGGCAAGTTAGACAAGAAAATGTTGAAAGCACCTCATACGATTGGTGGGGAGAATGGTTTAGGAGGCGATGCTTGAAAGTATGGGTAGAGAGGTCGAAGTCGAACCAAGTGGAGTTGGAGTTGACATTTCTCAGCATCCGTGAAAGGGGTTCATTGAAATCATAAACCATAAGAGGTGCGGTGAGGAGGAATGTAGAGAAGGCGGGGATTACGCCTGTTTCAAGAGTTTGTGTTCAGAGGAATTAAACTAAGGAGGTAGGCGCAGTCGGCCGAACGCATAGGACCCATTATGTCAGGCACGACCCTGCCCTCCTCAGGGGTGCTGAGGCTGATTAATTTGAAGCGGCTAATGTACGGAGGAAGGATTAAGGGATTCTCTTGTCTCAGCCCTCGAAGAGCGAACCGAGGAAAGCGACGTTGAATACTTTCGATTCTACAGATATGGATTTTGTGATAAGGAGGCCATACCTTGCTCGCATATTCAAGCAGCGGGCGGACGAGGGTAAGGTAAAGGGATCGAGTAACGTAAGGGTCGGAGAATACCTTAAACCTTCGTTTCACGAATCCGAGAGCAGAATTGGCTCAATGTGAGAGAGAAAGTTAAGGTCTCTGTCGCAAGGGATCCCAAGATCTCGAAAACATTGCACAATAGTCAGGGGTTGGTTATAAAGGGAATGGGGACGCGAGATTAAGTGAATGCGCTTACGGGAAAAGGCTATACATTAGCATTTGGCAATATTAAGTACAAATCATTTTTTGTCATACCAAGTCGAGAAGCTGTCAAGGTCTGATTGCAGCAGTACAGAATCAAATTATGACTCGATGATTTTGTATATCTTGGTGTCATCAGCATATAGGGACAAGCAGGAATTCTTAATGACCTTGACAAACTTATTAGTGTAAAGTATAATTAGGAAACGGCCTAGGTGGCTTCCTTGAGTGGCCTCGAAGGCGGCAAGGAAGCGGTTGGATATCATTGACCTGAACCGAACCGAATAAAGTCTATCCTTTAGATAGGAAGAAATCCATTTCAGCAATCCAGATTCAAAGCCGAGGGGGGATAATTTGAAGAGGTTTGGATTGTGGGTGATTTGTAGATTGCTTTATTGAGATCGGTTCAGACCATGTCGACCTCGTTACCGTGCTCTAGTGCTGAGAGTGTAAAGCCTACTCAACAAGGTTGTTTGTAGTTGATTGGCGATTGAGAAAACTATGTTGTCTTAATTAAATAAAAGATTTGCAACGAAAACTGAGAGATTCGTATAAAATGCTTTCGAGAATCTTGGGGCAATAGTTCGCGACATCATTTTCTTGTGGATGGGGGTAATGAAGGAGGTTTTCCAAATGTGGGGGAATGGCCTTGAGGGAGTGAGAGATTGATAAACAATTAAAACAAAAATGTTTAAAAAATTAAAAGAGAAAGTTTAAAAAAAGAACAATTTTATATATTGTGGAATGGAAATGACGGAGGTGAATTTGAGATAAACTTAAAGTTCTCAGTCATATCGCGACAGTGGAGACAGGCCGAATTTGGTTTAGTATTATAGTTCACATTCTCATCGTGACAATGGAAACAGGCCAACTTTTGTATAGTCTTATAATTCACAGCCAAGCGGGATGGAGCACTCTTGATAGGAAGGTACATGTGAAAATAAAAAGACGGTTTGTGATTGATTGTCGGCTACTTTGAGCTGCAGTTACTATTTACTATTTATTGGCCTATAGGAACCCAGAAGTGCATGTCCTCGCCGACTCGGCTGCGCCGTCCTTCCGTGTCCTGTGCACTCTCCTTCCTCACCTGACCATGTGATCCGATCTCCTCAAGGTCAAACCTTATATTCACCTCTCATATCCGCGGCGGCCGTCCTGTCGTCCTCTTTCTCGTTGGTCTACTGTCAAGAATACGCCTTGAGAGAGTGAGAGATTGATAAAAAAAAAAAAAAATTGTTAAAAAATTAAAAAAGAAAGTTTAAAGAAGAAACATTTTTAGATATTGTGGAATGGAAATGACTGAGGTGAATTTGAGATCTCCTCAAGGTCAAACCTTATATTGATCTCTCATCTACGCCGCGGCCGTCCTGTCGTCCTCTTTCTCGTTGGTGTACCGTCAAGAATACGCCTTGAGAGAGTGAGAGATTGATAAAAAATTTTAAAAAAATGTTTAAAAAATTAAAAAACAAAGTTTAAAAAAAGAAAATGTTTAGATATTGTGGAATAGAAATGACGGAGGTGAATTTGACATAAACTTATAGTTCCCAGTCACATCGCGACATTGGAGACAGGCCGAATTTTGTTTAGTATTATAGTTCACAGTCACATGGCGACAATAGAGTTAGGCCGAGTTATGACTATGTATAGTCTTATAATTCACTGTCAAACAGGGCTGAGCACTCTTGATAGAAAGGTATATGTGAAAATAAAAAGACAGTTTGTGATTAATTGCCAGCTACTTTGAGCTGCTGCTGTGATCCTTCTCTCAGGCAGCGTGTCTCCTTGTCCTGAAAAGGATGAGGGATCTCTTTAAGACAGCTCCTGAGGGGACCCGTTGGGGTTGCTGCCGTGCTTCCTCAAACATTGAGGAAAGAGCATCTACCGATCGTTGAATATGGTTCCTGGGAATCGGCCAGGCCCAATAAAAACTACTTTTTATTTTATGATATTATTATTTTAGTTTATTTGACTTAATTTATTGGCGTTCTACCACTTCGGATGCCAATTGAGACTGATCGTCGAATTTAAAATGCATCGCCCTTTTATACAAATCTTCATTGAGATTTGTATGTGAAAAATTGGAGAAAAAGGAATGGAATATCTCTTTTTAGAATGTACCGATCTGGCTACAATCCAAATGGAGATAAGGATTTTAGAAATTGTGTGTATGGGAATGAAATGGATATATTTTAACATGTGTTTGTTTGAGTATAGTAATTGAACATCTGGTTCAACTTACCGTGGGTTTGTTTTGGTTTGGGGATTACTGGAAATTAAGATGTATGGATGATAAACGAATATTTGATTCGTTTATCGGGATTTTGTATTTTTGAATTTGGGTGATTGATTTGTTTGAATCATCCTGCAGGTGTTGGAATTTGGATGTATGTGTGGGGAAAGGAGATTGTAGGGCTTTGTAGAGCACTACACTGCAGTTACAATTTACTATTTATTGGCCTGTAGGAACCTGGAAGTTCACGACCTCACCGACTCAGCTGCGCCATCGTTCCCTGTCCTGTGCACTCTCCTCCTTGACCATATGATCCGATATCCTCAAGGTCAAACCTTGCATTGACCTCTCATCTAAATCGCGGCCGTCCTGCCGGTCTCTTCACCGTTGGTCTACCGTCGAGAATTCGACCCACGGTCCTATCGTTGCCCATTCGCGCCACATGTCCGACCCATCTTAATCTTTAAGACCACATCACTCTCATGATTGTAGGTTTGCGGTACAGCTTTTCCAATTCGTGATTGTGGAGTTTTCTCCGTTGTCCTGCCTCCTCGTCTCATTCACCGCCAAAGATACCCCTTAAAACGTTATTCTCGAATACGTGGAATCGGTTTTCTTCCCGTTTTGTGAAACCAATGTTTCGCATCCGTATAGAACAATCGGCATGATTATGGTTCTATAGACCCGGAGCTTTATATTACGTGATAACAGTTTGGATTTCAGCAGTTTACTGACAGCTTGCCAACTAGCGTCGTCGGAGTATAGTGCTTTGTTAATTTCGTTCGACATATCATTACTGGCCGTCAGTATTATTCCCAGATATTTAAAATCTATATATTTTTCAAATATCTTGCCTCTGATGTTTATATATATTCCCTAGAGTCCACCTGCTCTCGCCGTAATCATGTATATAAGACGGCCTAGGTAGTCATTGATGAGGCGAAAGTTAACTTTATGGAAATCGTAGGCGTAGTGATTGGAAAAGTGAACAGGCGGTGGGAAGTGGACTCGAAAGAAGGTCATGAAAAGGGGGGTTGGTGGTAGTCTTTAGATCTAAGGACGAGGGGACTGGGTAAGACTAATGTACTGATAGGGTCTGTTGTAAAGATGGAGTCTAGCTGCCTACCCGAGAGGTTTCTACCGTTGCTGACTTGGCAGAGGGAATAATCATCCAGTCGCTCAATGAAGAGACATTCCTTGGCAGAAGTGGGGTGGGACGTGTTACATAATTAACAATGACAGTTTCCACCCTCCATTTCCATCTAAATAATTAAACGAATTCGCATCCTTTTCCCCTAATTACACCCGTTCCGGACTAAAAACAAATTTTCCCCGCGCCTCAATAGCACATTTTATTCTATACATTCAAAAGATATGGACAATATTTTTCCCTAACCTAATCCTATCCCAAAAGCGATCTTCTTGGTCAAACTTTCTATCGTACTTACATCTACAAGTCTATTCAAAAGGAATAGTCATAAACCAAATGGAAAAAGTACATACAAACTTTTTTACCCTTTCCATATTCTATTTCGAGAAAGAGTGATTTGACTATCGCAGCGTTCGTAATTATTACTCCAAAGAATTACAAAATTCTTTTAACAAGGACCTTGAATATTTGCACACATATTTTTTGGTACATTGACCCCTCCCAGCAAATTGCCCTTACTTTACCATTATATACAAATGCACATCACGATTCACTGGACAAGGGTTCAGGTCAGCGAGAACCGAAACCAAATTCCAAACAATCAACAAATGGTAAGGTGGGGGCAAATATCTGTCCTCTCTCATGGTATGATTTGAAATCGTTATGCGACATCTAATTCATTGGTTTTGAACTTTAGTTTGTGGTAGTTAATAATGGCGTAACATATTGACATAACTACAAACATTTTAAGCAAGAACGTATTTTTGATAAACGGTTAATAAATAATATCGATAGTAAAACCAAATAATTGATAACTGCTAATTTTATAATTAAGAGGTAATTTTAAAACAAATATATTATTGCTTTTACGTCCGCCACAAACAATCGGATCCACAATTGACCAATAAAGACATTCTCTGCCAAGAACCCAAGCAACGTTACCCGATTTTTATATTAAGTGTGAATAAATCTGTATTTAAATAAAAATAAAAATATAAAATAAAAAAAAGACTCTTGCGTTCGCACGAAACCTAGCTGGTTGGCTTAGCTAGGATCAGCTGGATAAATTAAAGCAACAGTGGCAGCAGCAACAGTCAGAACTGTAAGTACGTTCCATATCCTTTAGCATTTATACATTTTATTTTGTAACAGGTAAAGATGAGGTCTAGCTGGCTACCCAAGAGGTTTCGAACGTTGATGAGTTGATAGAGGCAAGAATCATCTAGTCGATCAATGATCCCTTGGCCGAGGTTGGGTGGGAGGAGAAGTGTGGTTGATCGTCAGATAAACCCCAACTGAGTTGTGGAAGGTTAAAATCTCTAAAGATGATGTTGTCCTCACAATTACTCAGCTCGATTATATGGTCGATGGTATTAAGAGCTAGCTCGTAGATTTCAATAGGCTGAGTGGCAAGATATAGAAACACATGACAAAAGTTGATTTTCGAGGAACAGTGATTTTGACAGTCACAAAGTCCAGCGTGAAGGAGGTAGGGAAAGCGACAAGTGACGACTCAAGGCTGTTGTGGGCCGCGATGAGCACTTCTCGGCGGGGGAAAAGTCAGTAGTATGATTGAGAAGGTCATCGCGAAAGATGGTGAACGTGGGGGGAAGCAGTTCCTGGTTATGAATACTGGGGATTAAGTTCGTTTCACTTAAAGCGAAAACGTCGACAGGGAGGGCATGGGAGTTTCTCAGAATAGATTGGGTCTTTGAGCGAAGGCCTCTTAAGTTCTGACAATAGAGGGTAAGGTAAGTTATACTGTCGGCTTTGGGATAGGATATGGGAAGTAGGAGTTTAGGAACGAAAAAAACATGTTGAGGTCGGCCTTACTGCGTTGAAGATGGGATAACGTTCTGAAGTGAACGAAGTGGCCAAAAGTTTTGAAGTTATTCAGAACTTTATGAGGGGATAAATTGAAAATGTCGTGGAATTTTACAAATAGTTTGTGGATACTGGAAATATCAGCGGCTAAACCGTCCTGTTGAATAGAGAGTTTGACACTGGTTTTGGTTTTGCTTTCATAGTAGACGGAATCAGATCTGTCGGAGAGATACTAAATGCTGCTAGAAAGAGACAAATATTTAGATATGTCTTTCGGTCTCTGAGTTTGGACAGGGCGTAGTGGTAATCAGATGTTTGGTAGGTAAGCTGTGTGATTTTTACTGCGGAAAACGGGGTCAAAAATGTGTTGGGAATGAGTGTTGGGGGTGAATGCTTAGAATCACTTAAGGGATTATATCTATCGAGACTTTTTTCCATTTTTTTTTTAGCTTAAATTAAGTACAAATATCCCAAAAATGATATCCAAAAGGATTTTAATGTGGGGAATATTTTTTCTTTTTTTTAAAGCTGATTTCTGCAACAATTTTAAAGGCTCCGAAGCCTCCGAGAAAGCCGCTTCGCTTTTGCAGCATTTTGGAGTATCAAAATCCGGTGAATAATTTTTATTCAATACAAGTGAGCCTTACTTTCATAAAATACGTATAGATGGTCGATCGATTTGATATCTTAACCGTAGCTTCTTAGATAAACTATCTACGATGGTACACTCAGATTTAGTGATTAATGAACAATTACATTATTTATAAACAGTTTAAGGTCGATTTTGTATTGGAAATTCAATTTTGTTGAGATGCACGTAATCTAGGAAAGTATTCGATTAATATTTAACAATTAAATTGATAGCTGTAAAAATAATTCCAGTGTTGACCGCCCCAATTTCACTGTCCAAAATCCAGCTTAATCCACCCTTAAATCTTAAAAGAGACACTGTTTCCCCCGGGTCATATCCAGGCCGCTGGGACTCACATCTTGCCAACATTTTACACCGCCCTTCTTTAATATCCCAGACAATCAATACCATTGTGGGGGTTCTCTATATTACATGGAGAACCAAACCACTATTCCAACCTAATTTTGACCTCTACCAGCGTGTCACCTTAACCCAACCCCCCATTCAAAACTTGCAAAGAATACACATCCCAATCCGCAATAGCATATATTTCCAAATCTGTAATAGAATGCATTTTCAAAACCTATAACAGAATACATTCCAAATCCTGCAATAGAATACATTTTAAATCATCTCCCTCATCTATAATCAAACCGCATTTAGTTTTCCCCGAAAACCATTCCGGGTCACTTCTTACTTAAACCATTGTTCTCGCTTGCAATCAAGCAGCATTTAGTTTCCCCGAAAACGATTTCGGTTCCCCATCCCATCTAAACCATTTGAAATAATATCAATTCTCCTTCCTGGCAAGTCACCAGCATGATGAGTTGTCTTTCCACGGAACAACCACCGCAACGGTCAAGACCCATGTTCTATTGTCTAACCGACAACCCATGACCATACTTGGCTATGCCCCCGAAACCGATTTCTCCGTATACACAGCAACAGAAGAATCTACTTCAGCCCGTACGGCAGAAATTCTCTGAAACAAAATTTTCTATGTAGGCATAGCAACCCTCCTCCATGTTCCTAGTATGTGGCAATGCGTTTACTTAGCGATGCCTCCACTGCCACGATACCCTAAATGAATTCTTGCCTTCGTTGAGCCAGTCGCTAATCATCCACCAAACGGCGTACAAGTGACCGAGTCGCTTTACAATCGCCACCGCTGCGCGTACACCCACCAGAGCCGGTTTTCACCCCTAGTCGCGCACACGCAACACGAGTCACGGGTTACTTTCTTCTAAACGGACATGGAGTCGATCCTTACTTTCCGCCGCTTACACACACGTCACTGAGTCGTACATTAATTACGGTAAAGATGTAGTAGTTTCTAACACGAAATCAACATTGTGCCTATAAAAAAAATAACCGAAGGAATAGTAAAGTTATAATGATGTGGCGCGTCTTGTTCGGAATTCAAGTGTCAAAAATCTAGAAAAACAAATTACTTATATTATGTAAACAGAACGACAAGGATCTACATAAACTCGAGTGATATCAAATTACTAAATCTTAAATTCCCTGTGCTAAATTCGTTATTGTCCAAAGACAATAAGTAGATTAAAACCAAGAAAAAAAACCTGGTTGTGGGAATTAGTTTAAATAAGAAAACGTAGTTATGAATGTCTAAATAAAAAAATAAAAACATTAACATTAAAACTACACCAGTGTGTTTTCTTTCGTGGCCTATTCCTCCTCCTGGTGACAATTTTTGCGCAGAAATCGTCGGTGGGTGATAGTGAACCTGTGTCGTACGTCGACATCCATACCTTCACCGCCGCACCATCCTGATCCAACAACGAAGTCAATAATGCCTCCAAGAAACCCAAATCTGTACACCAAAGAGTACCCCTTGCTCATAAAAAAAACCGATATCAAACCTCTGATACTAACCCAACGCCCGCCCTCCAACATCTTCTTAATGTGGCCCAAAAATTCCCAAAACCCCTAAAACACAAAAAGCCCACTCATAACCCCCCGCCCAAAGTTCTATAAACAGTTCGCTTATAAAACGAAAGCCTCCTATACAAATTTCCGAGGTTCCCATATTTTGACCCCCCCCCCCCCCCCCCCCCCCCCCCCCCGCCGCCCACACACATTAAAACGTCTCGAATAATCAAGAAAATCCTTAAAGAACGTAGAATCCTGGCCGATATACTTTTCACTCACCAATTTCTCTCATTCTCGATCAGGAGCGCCAATCTTCCCAACTCAACCCCATTCAGCACAAACTCTCATAAAATACCTAATCCAAGGCCTGTTCTGGGGGATGGGAGCGAACATACAGCGTAAAGTCTCTGGTTTCAACCCGGCGAAGACCAGGACGATTCTTGTCCCGGTTCAATCCAAGTTGACATGCAGTCTCAACGTGACACCCCTGGATAGCTACTTTGGCACCCGCCAAGTAGTGAACCCATGCATGCAGTGGCATCCTGAGAAAGGTTGGCGCAAGGCTAATAACCTTGCCCGGAAAAACGAATTATTATGGGCAATTTAACGTCTCGGATATGGACCGGATACCCCTGGAGAGACTTGTTAAATAAGGCCTAGACCGGATCCCGGTTGTAGTACCGATGCTGATGCAGAAGGCCTGTTCTACCCCGCTACCGCTTTAAAACTAATAAATTGGGCGGTAGCCCTACTAAACAGAACTAAGTCTGAAACTGAATAAAAATGTCCTACACGTAACAAATGGCAGTGCCCTTGAATATACGAATATAGGAAAATACCCTTTTCCACTAAAAATCATTTACGCGTAAACCAAGAATAACAGCATCATATGGACGTTAATTGAGGGCATTAACACTACAAGGGGTATTTTGCCTAAATATGTGTATTATATTTATTTAATTTATATTTTACCTTAATAATTATAAACCGTAAATGGGGAAAATTATATAACGTTTTCGGTTTTTATTTTTCAAAGCTTCAAAAAGAACATAATTCCACAAACTTGACTACGCAACTCATCCATTCTACTCATTATTCAATTAGAAGATAATATGTTAATTGAACGCTAATCAACTGATAGACAAAAACATTTTATAGGCCTTTTCATAACGTAATTTGCATGTAATAAGATCTTCGGCTGATCTGCGTGCAACGCAATGCATCCCTAATCACCCAATATAATTGGCCATTAATGTAACCTTGATTCGAGAAGGCCAAGAGGATTTTGATACCCATAGCATATTCCATCGGAATGTATTAATTAAGGATAGTGCTACGTTATCTGTTGAATTAGCTAAAAATTACTTTCACCAGTCAAACTTTTGAATAACTTCTAGTCAATGCTAAGGTTGTTTCCTTTTGACATTGACGCCACGGTTAGTTTGCTTGTTGTCCATTTTTATGTTAGTAACTGGTAGTTTAGAGTCAACTTGAACATGGTGAAGTAAAACGCGCATTTTCGGGATTTTTTAATTTTCTTTCCCAAGAAAAAGAACGCTATTGAGGCTTATAAGAAGATCATGTGAAGTTTATGGCAATATTTCCATTGCTGCAGTACCTGCTATAAAAACCTCACCTCAGATTTCGGTACTGCAATCTGTTGAGGGTGTTTTAAATAATCTCAGGATACCTGTTTGCATTTATTGGTTCGTGCAACTAGCCGTGTGTGTACAAACAACGCAATCGTATCTAGACAAGTTCGTCCCGGTGCCTATATTAAGTGCAACATAAAAAATGTTTACACGAGTGTGTTCAACTTCTCACCCGTATCCCTTGCGTATTTTTTTTCGCTTCTGTTGTCTCTCTTAAACATCAACAACAATACTGTCTATTAATTTTTTATCATTAGTGAATTTATGCCGTGATACTAACATAATATTCGTAGCCGAAGTGTTTACAAGGATTCAGTCACCCAAGTGCAAAATGGACAGAATATATATAACCTCACTCAGCTGGGATCTCGTTTTCAATCATTACTGGGTTTTTGTACCGGGCCATTGCAATGACACGGGAGTTTCGCGTCGAGTGTGCAACATCCGTAGCTTAAAGGACAACCTTCCTGCTGAATTTCTAGTGATTGACTCCAAACACGCATTAACAATGAATTTTGCAAACCAAACCTCCGATTACGAAAACGAAGTGAAGAAATCGCACAAATCGTCCAAGTTGATAACTCCTCATTTCCATTCTTGGTGAGACTATTTAAGTTAGGTTAGTCGTTCAGTATATAAATGATTGCATTTTTCGATATACGATATACGATATACGATATACGATATACGATATAACACATCGTTTATTAAGCCCCGAAACTAACTCAGAGATCATTCAACATCTAACGATTGAACGGTACGGATCGTCCTATCGGCCTGCCCGGTGTCCTTTTATTGTGTGCACGTGTGTGCAGAAGTGTGAATTGTGCAAACAGTGTGGCCGTCACTGAGAACGGCTGTATAGTATATTGTGAAATATTGAACGGTGTACTGCGTACGTGTTCAGTGTATGTACGTGTGTGCATTTATACACACAGTGTGTGTGCTAACGCGCGTGCGAGTTTGTGTGTTAACACACAGTGTACCCCTCATCAAGAACGGTCATACAAAAAAAAAACAATCAATGTGACATAGAGCAGTACGGACTTACTCGACCATCATCACCGGCACATTAAAGAGAAGAAACGCACATTTGGCAATGACACGGCGCCGACTCGAGCGACAGCCGAAGCGGCGCAAGCCAAATACAGATGGCGATAAAAATGCAAAAGAAGAGAAAAATGAATACACTGGAGCAGGCAACCAATTCAACGAATTGGTTGACCTTGACCCAAGTGAAATTGAATTACCTGCTGATGAAGACAACAATATCACAGGTACGGCAACAGATCCAGCGGAAGTGGACAAACTCCTTGCGGATATCGACAACAAAAAAGAGGAACTGAAGAAACAAAAAGAATCAATCCTCAAATTAAAAGACCTAATGCAGCAACAACAACGGAAAGAAAATACAACAACACAAAGGAAAAATCAGGAACAACAACATCAGGAAGCAAACAAAGGAGATGCAGCAGCAGAAGAACCAGCACATCGTAACCAACAAAAAGGAAAAGGCGCCACCTATAATATGTTACTTACGTCCATGGAAACAAAGGACGTTATAAAATTAGGTGAGTTAACTTGCAACAATTGTAAAACGAAAAAAATTAAAATTAAAAATTAATTAATAAAATTAATGTGCGATGATATTGAAGGTTATCGCAAAGTAATGACTGCTTTGGGTAGGACAAAAAGCGAGTACTACACGTACACCCCGAAATCGGAGAAAATAATCTCCATGCTCCTAAAAGGAGTTGACCCATGTTTGTCCCCTGAGGAGGTATTCGAGGAATTAAAAAATGTCGAAACCGACAATTTAAAATTTACAGGTGTGAAACCCTTCTCTACCGCCAACTCCAGAAAACGCAATTGCAAATTGCCTTTCTTTATTGTATCACTGAGTCCCAACAGTAAAGTTGATGCTCTCCGATACATCAAACACCTCAATCACCAAACAATAAGTTGGGAAAAAATGAGAAAAATCTATCGCGTATTGCAGTGCATGCGTTGTCAACGCTTCGGGCACGCGGCATCAAACTGCCACATGCAATTCAGGTGCGTAAAGTGCCTCTCCGACCATATCATTGGTGAATGCCCCTTGGCAAAGAACAGCTTCCAGATAGGAAAACACTGTCCTGTGTCCTCTGTAAAAATACAGGTCACACTGCAAATTTTAGAGAATGTCCTAAATTTCAACAAATGAAATTAAAATTGGAATCCAAAAAGAAACAAGTTGAAGACGAGAAAAAAATGAAAACTCGTTCTTACAACAATTTCGTGGCTCCTTGTGTGTCATATGCACAAATGGCCGGTGCTCCTAAGCAACCAACACCCATGGAACATACATCTAGTAATGGAAGAATGCCTGCGCCAGAGGCACATTCAGAAATAATAACAATGTTATTAACCATGCAAGGACAATTTGCCGAATTTCAAACAAAACTGACTCAACAAAGAGCACGAATAGATACTCTCTATTCAACCCAGTTCTCAAATAACTCTCCAAGCCAAAATATTCAACCCTCCGTCTGAACTAAACCTAAAAATTATAGCTGTGAATGTAAATTCACTAATCCACCTCGAAAGAAGAGATAATTTAGGCAATCTGCTCCAAGCCGAATGCCCAGATGTGATCTTAGCTAGCGAAAATAAGCTAAACCAAAGGCACAAAATGGGCTACAAAAATTATAACATAATCTACTCGAGGGGGTGGGGTGGCTATCTTAGTTAAGAAAGGTCTTCACCATAAGGTCGTTTACAGCACGGAAGTACACAAATTTCAGGTGCCAGAGGCATGCATTATAGATATTCCTCTAAAAAGTCAAAGGCATCAATATATAGTCGCTGCTTACGCGCCTGAATCTGTTCAAGGTACCCAATTGATCAGTGAAATCGATACGCTTTTCCGAAGTCTCAAGTTAGATTCGGAAAACAATTACTTTTTAATGGCGGGTGATTTTAACGACAAGCACAGTGCCTGGGACAATCTGACCTCGAAGACCAGATCCCTTGTTTGATTCATCATCATCATCGGCACTACAACCGGGATCCGGTCTTGGCCTTATTTAACAAATCTCTCCACCGGTCCC
Source organism: Microdon myrmicae (assembly GCA_963931805.1). NCBI lineage: Eukaryota > Metazoa > Arthropoda > Insecta > Diptera > Syrphidae > Microdon > Microdon myrmicae. The sequence continues at coordinate 213,212,553 of OZ007497.1, forward strand.
GATTTCGAGCCGATGTCATCCAGTTTGGTACTCCCAGGCTCTGGGCGTCCTGGTTTACGCCATCCCTTCATCCAGACAAGGTCTGCCGCGCTGTCTCCCTCCATACATCCTGCCACAAAGGACTTTAGGGGCAGGCTCCTCTTCGCTCATTCGAGCTAGGTGTCCGCCCACCGGAGTCTACCGAGCTTGATTTTTCTTACAACATTAGCTTAAAGGTAGATTGCGTACAACTCATGGTTGTAGCGTCTCCAGACTCGTCCTCCCTCACATACAGGGCCGACAATTCTCCTTAAGACCTTTCTCTCGAACGCGGCCAAGAGTTCAGAGTGCCTTTTATTGAGCACCTAGGTCTCGGATCCATACATGAGTACTGGTAAGACCGTGGTCTTGTACAGTAGTAGCTTGGATGTTCTGGATAAATTTCGGGATTTAAAGAGCCTTGATAGACCATAGTAGGCTTTGTTGGATTTAATCAGCCGTTCGCGTATTTCTTCTTCCATATTGTTATCGACTGATACTATTGACCCAAGGTAGTGAAAGGATTGCACTACTTCAAATTCGTGCTCCACTACCCTGATAGTTTGACCAACGTTAGGTCTCCTCTTCACAGAAGCTGCCACCATGTATTTAGTTTTTCCGTCATTAATGTGCAGTCCCAGTTTTTGTGCCGCCTGCTCGATCTGGGTGAAGGATTCCTGTACCGCCGATTCGGTTCTACCGATAATGTCGATGTCATCTGCGTAGGCAAGTATCTGGCTGGACTTGGTGACAATAGTCCCTCTTGTTGTAACGCCAGAGTCACGGATTGCTTTCTCCAACCCCAGCTTGAAGAGGAGGCAGGACAGACCGACCCCTTCTCGGAGTCCACTATAGATGTTTATTGGTTTTCGTGATGTAAGGCTGTCCCTCCTTGTTTGATCAGCTCGCCTGGTATGCCATCAGCTCCAGAGGCTTTATTTGATTTGAGCTGTCTAATGGCTTTTAATGTTTCCTCAATGCTTGGTGGCGACAGCATTTGATCTTGATCTTGCATTGGTGGATTTTTCTGTGAGCTGACCATTTAGCAATTCCTTGAGGTGCACTTCCCATCGCTCCAGAATGCCTTCAGGATCGGTGATCAGATTACCCCTTTTTATCCTTGCAGTAAGTGCAGCGTGGTGTGTACCGCGTCATACTGCGGATTATTTGGTAGAACTTCCGCGCCTGGACCTCGCTCTCTACTTTTCTCTATTTCACAGACAAGGTTTTTTTCCCAGGCACTTTTCTTTTGTCTGTGAAGTCTTTTTTCAGATCTTCTGAGCTCTTTGTATTTCTCCTCGCGTACCCGCGTCCTATGGGACTGCTGCATTGCCCGGTATGCAGCATTCTTACGTTCAGTCGCTAGTTTGCACTCATCATCAAACCAGTCGTTCCGATCTCTTCGACTACTGCCTACGATGGAGTTGGCAGTACTAATGACAGTATTCTTAAGGCGTGTTTTCATTGGGGTGGTCGTCATCGTGTATCCGGTCCATATCCGAGGCTTGTTAAATTTGCCTTAATAATTCATTTTTACGGGCCTGGTTATTCTCCTTGCGCCAACCTTTCTCAGGAAGTCGCTGCTTGCATTAGTTCACTACTTGGCGGGTACCAACGTAGCTATCCAGGGGTGTCACGTGGAGACAGCATGTCAACTTGGATTGAACAGGGACAAGGGTCGTCCTGGCCTTCGCCGGGTTGAAAGCAATCAGAGACTTTGCCCTGTATGTTCGCACCCCCGCCTTGTTTGATTGGTGGCAAACAAATGCGATGGAGCATAAACTAGAATTGTACGCCACAAGTACACCGTCTTATCCAAGAGGTAACTCCTTCCTGGATTTACTTATGTCAGATGATCGAATTCAGTTACCAGATACCAAGGTAACTACTCGAAATTGTCTTCGCACAATTGAGTACGATAGCGAGCATTACGGACTTGGAGCCGTCATACACGTGCCAAACGAGCACTATCTACTTGACCAGTACGACCAGATACATACTTTCGATTTCCGAAACGCACGTTGGTCGTGTTTCGATCGCAAAAAGTAAAAAGAGAAATACGCAACATTGGCATAGACCCACCGACTAATAGAAACCTTCGTAATGATGAAATCGATCATTACCTCCTATGTGGTTCTAAGGCATTTTCCTCGCGAAGTAGTGAACATATACACTACTTTGTTTAACAACGCTCTAAACAATGCACACTATCCAACCCATTGGAAGACTGCAGTAGTCCACCCTATCCCCAAAAAGGGTAAGGATAAGAGCAATCCAGCCAATCTCCGCTCGATTAGCCTGCTTCCCAACATCAGCAAGGTATTCGAAAAAATTATAAACAAAGCACTGATAGGTTGGTGTGATGAAAACAATATCATCCCCAACAACCAGTTTGGCTTTCGAGCGCGACATGATACAGTTCATGCAGCGACGAATCTTGTTTCCGATATACAGTGGAACGAGGCAAACCGACAATGTACAGGCGCCTGCTTGGTTGACTTTGAAAAGGCTTTCGACATGGTTATAAGGACTTGTCTATAAGTTAACAAACCTGGGTATGCCGCAATAGCTGCTATACATCATTTATGATAGGATAATGAACAAACATTTTGTGGTGAAATGTGGGGACATACTCTCCAACAAGACCTTCCAAGTTAAAAATGGCTTACAGCAGGGAGCTGTGAATTCTCCCGTTCTATTCAATATTTACACTAGTGATCTAGTGAGTTCTCTCGAAAACGCCATTGCGTACGCCGATGACATAGTGGTGTACAGAACAGGAGGAAAAATAGACGTCATCAATAGGCACCTTTAAGATGACTTCAACAAAATTAAACATTTTTGCGACGACTGGAAATTAAAGATTAATTTCCAGAAAACCGAGACTTTTCCTTTCAGAACGCCTCTATTCAGGGCCTCGAGGGATACAAAATACAACTGGAAAAACAGACCTTCCACTGCAAGTGAAAACTGTAGTAAGATACCTTGGTATCCGGCTAGACCAGTATTTATATTTTGACAAGCACGTAGCAACGTCCCTCTCCGCAGCTAAAAGCGCATATTCTGTGACAAGAAGACTACTCCGGACTAGTCTTCTTGACCCCATAATCAAAATAATTTCTTACTCGGCATTCATCCGACCAGTTTTGGTTTATGGCTGCCCAATATGGTATAATATATCTCCACTTTATATGGAGAAGTTTCGTGTGTTCGAAGGGCAATGTTTGCGTTCCTGCCTCGGACTTTATAGAACACCAGAGTCGCAATACAAAAAAATGCTATCAGGGTTAAATAGGATAGACAATTTCCTAATTAAAATTATTCGTGGTCACACAGCAAGGGCAATGTGCAGTGACAATAATATTATTTCGGGAGCGTTCTATCCCAACGATATGTATTTGGAGAATACGCTCCAGAATGGGTTTATTCCCACAGAAGCGTTCCCTTTCTTGGATCAAAAATGCCTTATCCAAGACGTGCATAGAGTCCCGATTAAAAAAAAGTATAATAAATGATGTATACATATAGATGTACACGGCCTATGTAATGTTCATTTATGTTTAAGAAAAAAAAATGTACGTCGAAAGGCATAAATAAAAATCAATTTATACTGTATAATTTAGAGAGCTCGCATAGAGCCAGTAAGATAATTTAAGGACTGTAATTGTAAAAGAGGGTTTAACATTTACCCCTAATATTATATACATAATATGTAAAAAGAATTAGGAAAATAAATGTGGTTTCAAAACTAAAAAAAAAACGGTATTTGTATTTTTACTTTGTTTTATTCTATGTATAATACTATTTAATCTGTTACATGATCTCTTTATTTAATTAGCGCACCTCCAGAACCTACAATAGTGAGAGTAATCAAGTCGTGAAGATTAAGATGGGCCAGACATGTGGCGCGAATGGGCAACGATAGGACCGTGTGTAGAATTCTTGACGTTAGACCAACGGGAAAGAGACCGGCAGGACGGCCGCGATTTAGATGAGCAAGGTTTGACCTTGAGGATATCGGATCACATGGTCAAGGAGGAGAGTGCACAGGACAGGGAGCGATGGCGCAGCTGAGTCGGTGAGATCGTGAACTTCCGGGTTCCTACAGGCCAATAAATATTAAATTGTAACTGCAGTGTAGTGCTCTACAAAGCCCTACAATCTCCTTTCCCCACACATACATCCAAATTCCAACACCTGCAGGATGATTCAAACAAATCAATCACCCAAATTCAAAAATACAAAACCCCGATAAACGAATCAAATATTCGTTTATCATCCATACATCCTAATTTCCAGTAATCCCCAAACCAAAACAAACCCACGGTAAGTTGAACCAGATGTTCAATTACTATACTCAAACAAACACATGTTAAAATATATCCATTTCATTCCCATACACACAATTTCTAAAATCCTTATCTCCATTTGGATTGTAGCCAGATCGGTACATTCTAAAAAGAGATATTCCATTCCTTTTTTCCAATTTTTATTTCTACGAACCACACAATCCACTATTGGTCGAGATGTCGTCGTTCCACCAAGGAACGCACTCACCTATAGGTAAATTACACGTGCCCACAGACACGTGTCCTTAAAAGTCCTCCACCACACCTGAAACGAAGGTAACATACATCTGGGAGACAACAACCCCACGTGCCCACAGACACGTGGGTCACAAGTTCGACCAATCGTCCTACGCCTGCACGGCGATCGAAGGACACAATAAACTGGGAAACATTGCCTTACCAAGGACATTTAACGCATTGTCCTAAATTCCTGAAAATAATTTTATACATCATACAGGCATCGTAAATTCGAAAACCTGATCGGCGCCCCTGTTATTAGCCAGCGTTACCTGCAAACGTGCAAATATAGTCCGAGCCTTGCCGCCAGCTAAGATACGGGACACAATTACCATTGTATACCGAAATCCCTTATAGCACCATTGACCTAATTGCGTTGCAGGCTATTAAGCAGCTACACGATGATCCTATGATGCCCCTTTGTTCTTTCCTCTTTTCTCAATTCCGTTTTCACATGACCTTGGCTGCAATAGATCTATTAGCTAAGATCAACCAGAGAGAACAGTCGAGATACAGGATCCGCACAACGCAACCGTCGCGATAGTCAGTCGCCAAGTAACATTCACAGAGGTCAGATCCTCCATTACCACGAGAGTCGTCGCAGATAGAAAACGAAAAGTAAACCTATCACCAAAGGTCGCGAGTGTGTCGAGCGTAACGTGTCGGCGAGTACTTAAGTGTTATATCAGTGAATACCTTTGTAAAATCGCCACGGGCGTTGCAGTGATGTGAATCCTAGATTTAATAACAAAAAAAATAAAGAAACATTTAAAACAAACCTTTCGCTGGGTATTATTAAAGTGCCGTTTCGCTCCGTTGTGCACAGTGTTCGGCGGAACACTTCACCGTCATCATTAAAACATTCCACTTGATCCCAAAATCCGCCAAACGGCCGCGACGGAGATGGGAGGACAATGTTAGGTTTGACCTTGAGGAGATTGGATCGGCTGGTCAAGCGCGGAAGGAGAGTGCACAGGACAGGGAAAGATGGCGGAATCGAGTCGGAGAGGTCATGAACTTCCGGGTTCCTACAGGCCAATAAATAGTAAATAGTATAGTATCATCATCATCATCGGCACTACAACCGGGAACCGGTCTTGGCCTTATTTAGCAAGCCCTGTTAAATTTTCCATAATGATTTGTTTTTTTCCGGGCAAGGTCATAAGTCTTGCGCCAGAGGGCTCCCCGACGGGGAAACGAACCCCGTTCTCCCACGTGACAGGCGGGTATACTAACCACTATACTATCGAGGAGCCCAAATAGTATAGTATAGTATAGTAATATTTAAGAGTGATTAGTACGACACCTCCAGTCAATCAATCTGAATCTGTACTTTCTCTTCTTATCTTCTCCCTCTCCTCGCCTACACTCCGTGCATTGACATGTAAAAGTTTCAAAAAATCCGTTTTCATCATGCACATATTACACAATACGACAAAAAATAAAAAATAAAGCAAGCAAAAGTAGATTTTAAGCATTTTTCTCTGACAATTAAATAAAAATTTATAGAATTAAATTGAAATTGATAAGATCATGCTTAGAATATCCAACCAAGGACGTTTTTTTTTTAAGAAAATAGTTCAATTATTTTTTCTTTTTTCACTATTTAAGAAATGTTTGTGAAAAGAAATGAAGCAAATAATTCGTGCGCATTTAAACAACTTATAGTATTCGTAACCGAATTCAAAATTCAAAATAATGACACAAAAAGCCAAATAGGTTAAACAATAAAATAGAGCACGAAATAAATGTATAATACAACGCGATGTATTCTCTAAAAACATAAAAAAGAATACCAACGTGATCACTTGAATATCAAACACACTTAGTAAATAGTTTATTCATTGATTAAGCAACGTCCCAATTAATATTCAAAACTAATTAATTGTTTGACTAAGTCGCAATCTATCTTGCTAATAAGTTTTCTTAAATGTTAAGACACGTGTTATTCACGAACCTTTCAACCCAAACTGTCCTCGTCTTTGCATTAACATGAGGTTATTAAAACCGAATCCTTCCTGTACTCATACATATCATCTATACAATTAATTTACAGAATGTATGGCCCCAGTATTTACCAGAATTAACCTTCCGATTACAATTAACATCATTCTTAGATGTTTGTCCTTGGAATTCCGTTTCCTATGCACACATCAGTTATAATTATATTGTAGACAACTTTCGAACGATTCAAAATCCGCATCCGTGTACCTAATTGATTGTTCCCATTGATCGTATAGTAAAATTAATTATTAGAGTCATGCCGATGATACGTACGGCACACCCAAGTTTTAACCCAGACAACCACTCTGGACTTTTGTCATCAATTTTTATGGCTGACCGCAACAGGAACCTGATACACCTTGTAGAGTTTATATTGGCCGTTCAATATGGATATTGAAATGATGTGACGACGGCTAACTTAAAGTCGATATCCATATCAGGAGATCAAACAACTTAGACTTTGGTCAAATGGCTTGTTTTAATACTACATAACAGCTTAAAAGTACCAAAAACACCAAATATTTCATGGTATACAATGATATTAAAAAACGACTAACGTTATAGCAAATGTTGTGATATGCTTTCGGAAATTATTTCGAGATACCATAATTAACTTTATTTTATCGACACTAACAATAAAAATGTTGGAACAACCTAAATAACTCCGCTAACAATTTATGAAGGGCTTATCCTTTTCATTGTTTGGTAATCATTAATAAGTTTATTTAATTACCTTTACAAAGTCCAGGGACAACCGTAGCTCAACAACAACAATTTAAACATAGACTTTTAGCGCTCTTTACAAATGTTCCTATCCATATTCAGTGGGCCTATTTTATATCGCCATATATTACTGCAACCAACAAGTGACAAGAGTCTGAAAAGTGTCCGTTGATTTGTCATTATGTTATCCAACCACAAATTCAACATGTTGAACATTTTCAACAATATAACCCTGGTCGAAAACTCAATGGAATTAACCTCCTTGAATTGTCCCGGCAGGAAAACATTTTGATCACTTTTATACAAGAAACGTGGAATGCTTCCCTTGGCAACACTATAACAAATGTCGGCAACTAGCTGACATAATCGAATTTGGTTATCGAGCAACCAATAACAAACACTTCTTCGTTAACCTTTAGGCGACACAGGTCGCAGTAATTTAATCAATATAAATTAAAGCCATCAACCAAATAAAATTCATTTTAATTATTTCAAACAACCCCAAATTGTTAGTCTTTTCTTGGATGAGGATTATTTGAGGAGAATTGCTGCTCCAATTGAGGATTGGCGTTGAATTGCTGCAGGTATTCTTTTCATTTCATTTCTTCACTTTTCTCAGTGTTTCAGAACACAACGCTTCCCCGACGTCATTCCTCGGTCGGCGGAGACCAAACATTGTGGTCCTTCGAGCCGGATCCAGTCTGTGGATCCATTCTACTGCTGCCAGTTCGCAGCTATTATATCGCCGCCCAGTTCGCGCAATCGAAAATAATCACATTTTGCCCAGCCTCCAGCCAAACACAATTAATAGCAGACCTAAATCGAAGTTCACCACGGCGTTGCATCATACTTTTCCAAAAGTGACGAACGAGTTGCAGATAATTTAAGTCACATTAACTGCGATAGTTATAGACACAACGGACCATCGCGGCAATAAGAGGAATCCGATTGTGGATCCATACCGCCGCCACGTTCACGACGCAACAGCCGTGCAGTCCGCCGCCCAGTTCGTGGCCACTGTCAGGGATCCACCTGTGGATCAAGCCGATGCCCAACTCGCAACTAGAGGGTCCACCTTAAAGACCGACCGCCGCCAGGTTAGTGGCGCAACAACGAGCTGTCCCTAACTGCAGCTACACTACCGCCACCAGGTTAGTGGCGTATCTACAACTAACACAGCCAAGCACATCAAAAAGGTTCCAGAAGCAGTGAAAGAAGTGCAAACTGTAGCAGCACCCCTCGCCGCTAAAGCGACACTACCAAAGAAGGCTGATTTCAACTAGAAGGCACCAGCGGCTGCCAGTGCACCAGCACCAGCGAAGAAAGATGCCAAGAAATCCGATGCACCCAATCAAGGAAAAGAGCCTGCTGCAGAGAAACCCACCGAGCAAGGCAATGATAACAAATCAACGAGACTGCTCGAGGGCCAGTCCGCGCTCGGCCCAAACTCCCCAATTAAAGCAAACCGTGCCGACCAAGGCAATGATGACCACAACGCCGATCCAGGCAATAGACAACTACCGAGACTGCTCGAGGCCCACTTCGCGCTTGACCCAGTCTCCCCAACCAGGGTGGATCACGCAGACCAACTCGACATTAGCAAGCTGCCCCTAGTGTAGCTGTCAGAAGTCTCCATCAACCAACCGGTTACGGAACCGCACCCACTCCCAGTGAGTAACAGTCAGCAGGCCGCCGAACGGAGCGATGCCTGCCCAATTAGTGAACCGCATTCCAGTCCAGGGAGTATGCACCAGCAGGCCGCGGGCCAGAGTGCCGCCTGTCCAAAGCTCAACTCGGCACCTGTCCCGATGCTCGGAACTTACAACTCCGACCCAGAGGAACGAGTCCACCTTCCATCAATCGATGGTCAAAAACCGCTACCACATGTAGCCTCCCAAACAGGGATAGGAGAGCGCAATGCCCCTCTTGGCGGGCGCGCTCCCCAGCATACAGGGATTAACCGCATCCCAGACAACAAGCGCGCCTCTCAGTCATCCAGAAGAGGCGGTACCTCACTAAGCCCAACAGGCACTGGGTCCGCACCTGTCATTGGACCCGCGGACGGTGCCATGGAAGAAGCCGCATCAGGCTCACCGTTCCGGCATCACAGGCCAAAGGCCGCATCCCATCGGTAGATACCTTCCAGAAACGGAACTCTCGTCGTCGCCAATTCAAGGCAGACGGCTCTTTCCCGACCTCCGCATCATCAGAAGACCACGGCCCTAGGCCCCCGTCCCCTGGAACCAAAGGGTTCGCCAATGATTGGCGAGGCGGGCGGAGTCTGTATACTCGGCCATCAATAAAGCAGGACTTAGGAAGTCAGACTATCGGACCTATCCTTCGCCCGACCATCTGCGTGAACCAATTGTCGGACATGCCCCTTCACCGCAAGCCGCGCTGCTCGCAACCGCTCGAGTTATCGTGATGTCGGAGCGCCAACCGAAGATTGAAGTCCGTTATCTGCTGGAGCCCTGCTCCAGCGACACCTTCATATCAACGAACCTCGCACAAAGATTGAGCCTCCGGCGTCAAGCATCAACCTACGATGTTGGGGGCCCCCGTGGCCTTGCCACGGGGACGCAATCCGCCATCACAATCACTCCTTGCCTTCACAGTTCGAGCCGGTAGACATTGAGGCCTCTCATCCTGTTCCGCCTCATCCTGTCCCGCCTATCGATGTACGTACCACCAACACAAACAACGACGAGGGACCTCTCGTTCATGGCGGATCCGGACCAATCCGATCCGAAAATCGCGGCCTCCGATGAGGTGGACCTAATTATAGGAGCAACACCCACCACAGCATCAAGCATAACGGTCACCAGTCCTGTCACCAGCCATCACATGGTCATTCCTCGTGGGGTGCGACCTTACAACTCCGACCCAGAGGAACTGGTCGAGCATACCCCTGTGGGTGGCAGCTCACATAAGAATACCAAGAGGAGGTACTGTCGGCATCGACCTACCGCCGACCCCCTCCTGGACCATTCATCATTCGCCCACTGAACCGCCGTATGGGCAACGGGAAATTGAAGAGCCATGAGCCTGAGCACTCACCTGCTCCAACTCCAGTTATCACCATAAACCAAGGAGCGCGGAATGTCCCGCTTGGCGGGCGGGGCTCCCCAGTATCCAGGGACCAACCGAATCCCAATCAACCAGCACTCGTCATCACCACTGGTCTCGATGTGGTGAGACCAATTACCAGCCAGCTCGTGGTCACTGATCGTGGGTTGCGACTTTACAACTCCAACCCAGATCGCGTGACCAATTCCGTGACAATCCTTCCACAGGAGGAGGAACCCCCGACCAAGCTCCGGACGATCGTCCCCTGGAGCCAAATGATTCGCCAATGATTGGCGAAGGCGGGCAGAATGTTGCGGATTCACTCGATGCAACCAGCGAAGTCGCAATGGAATGCTTCCCTTGGTAACACTATAACAAATGTCAGCAACTAGTTGACGTAATCGAATTTGGTTGTCAAGCAACCAATAACAAACACTTCTTCGTAAACCTTTAGGCGACACAGGTCGCAGTAATTTAATCAATATAAATTAAAGCCATCAATCAAATAAAGACCATTTTAATTATTTCAAACAACCCCAAATTGTTAGTCTTTTCTTGGATAAGGATTATTTGAGGAGAATTGCTGCTCCAATTGAGGATTGGCGTGGAATTGCTGCAGGTATTCTTTTCATTTCATTTTCAGTTTTCTCAGTGTTTCAAAATACAACGCTTCCCCGACGACATTCCTCGGCCGGCGGAACCTCAGAGATCTTCTCCGACGACATTCCTCGGTCGACAAAGATCAAACAAAACGCATCTCCAAGAACGCCACAAAATTATTCTGAACAACACCCTAGAGTGGTGCATAGCATTTCCTATTTCTTTTATTAAATAATATGGACTCCTTGAAGCGATTGTGAGTAAAGCTATACTATCAAAATATGCGATGCGCCAAAGAAATGATACAGAAAGTGCAATAGAAAACCTTATCGAAAAGGAATCACGGGATTAATGAATGGCAAAATGCTTTGATCCCACATACTCGCACCTTCTACCAAGCGCAATACCAGTTTTGATTGATGGTTATCAAAAATATTTTGCGCAGAAAAGCTGTTTTGTGTACTATCATGCGTTTTTTCATTTGTTGCGATGCATTTTCCAATCAAAATTCGTCAATCATGCTTGGTGTTCGTGCAGTGCTTATATAACAATTCGAATTGATTTATTATACCATTTAATCATGCAAAAGTACACGCTTCAACCACATTCACAAATTATTCACATGCATTGTCAAAATTTGGTTCAGCTGTGTCAGCTTTACATAGGTTAACTCTAATTTTCGATCTGCATAATTGTTACTGCTCTGCGGACGGCGCCTTCTCCGGCGACGTTTTAGCTTCCTTCTCTTTGCGTGGACTATATTCCCGCGCTGGCCGGCCAAACGATTTATTTGGCTAGCGCACCGTACTTCCAGAGGCGGATTCTGCTCTGGACAAAGGGCGTTATTGTCTTGCCCAGTACGGTTCTTGTATTCTCCAAATAAAACACCGCTGCTATAATAACTAAACCTTTATTACTCGTTGCGCACTGATTTCTATTGTGGTCGTATGCAGGGGGGTATCTAAGGATAGTGTGGACAGGGTTTCAGGTGTTCTCTAACTACTTGGATGGTGAGAAAGAAATCATACAAGACCGGTAGGTCTTGAATGCGATATAAACGCAGATCACGTCTTCAGCGTCTGATAATCTGCCAATTCACCGAGTTAAACGAATTTTTAACATCTAGCGTCACCACCGCACAATATTTTTTTGTACCTCCTAGCCATCGTGCTCCAGCTATCGCATTGAGAGCGATGTCGCACACCACAAATAGTGCCTACCGGTTGATCTACCTTTCCGGAACCCGTACTGCAATTCAGAGAGCCCCGATGTTCCCTCAGTGAATTCTTCCAGGCGAGTGGCAATTATTCGCTCAAGCAGTTTTCCTGTTGTGTCCAGCATGTACAATGGGCGATAAGACGACGGCGCGTCTGGATTCGTGACTCCTTTTGGTATAAGAACAAGCTGCTGTTTTTTCCATCGTTTAGGAAATTGTCTTGTTTGAAGGCAGGTTGTGAAAAGACTGCTGAAGACTTCCGGCCCGTTTGTTAAAGCAGTCTTCACTACAGAGATAGGGATACCATCCAGTCCCGGGGTCTTGTTTTTTTTTTGACAACCCTTGCAGCCAAGAGCACCTCTTCAGTGGTCATGGGAGGTATCTCTCCTTCAGTGATACTGTGGCGGTTCCGCCAAACCCCACGGTTCGCTTTCCTTAAAAACCGCCATATCTTCCATCCAATCATATAATTTCGCTAATGCAATCGCATTAGGACCTTAAATGCTTTACGCATCTAGGATTATCTGAGGTATAATCTAAATGGTCCCTGTAAAAGAAACTTACATTCATGCATCTCTTCGCATATAATTTCCTGTAAGCTTTATTTTCTACCTTTTCAGGCATCCCAAAACCTATTCGGTACCTTCGGTTCCCAGGCAAATTTCAGTTTCCCACACCTGCACCGCAATCTCCACCTGGCATACCTGAAACATTTCCTTTTACAAGGACATTTAATGCATACAACGCGTTAGATAAAATTCCTAGAAATAATTCTTTAAAGTGCATATGGCATCATGAATCCCAAGCCAGTCGGCACCCTTTGTCTGTGTTAAAATCCTATGTCGGACAGCTTGTTTAAACAGATGCCATAAACCATATTTCTACGCATGTAAACATGCATAAGATCCAACTCATCGTTTGTTTTTCAACAGCTAATGCCACAGCTAATTACCCGGCATATACGAAGGCATGCAAGGGATTCATTCGGCCACCAATCCCATTAGCACCTTTTTTACCAACGTCGATAATAGCGACGACGCATCGCGTAAATAATGAACCGCATTAACAACGGCGCATTTGGTCATATCTCCATTTTGTCTTTGCCGCCTGTCTGCTTTGTTTTGCCATTGCCTCCGCGCATATGTAAACAGCTCAGATCTGAACGATCGCACCCATACCACCATGATTATCATTACAAGATCTGGTTTTCTATTCCACCAAGAGAGACATTACGTTTTTCTGGTGGTAGGTAAAAACGATACCCTTAGTGGAGAGGATATCTAGCACGACACCACAAACTAGCACGCTGACCACAATGGTCATGTCGCTCGCGCTGTATGTAGCGCTGCAGACACGCGAAAATACCTGAAGTCGGGTCGTGCAATGAAGTGTTCGCCTTGTCAAAATTAATCATCATCATCATCGGCACTACAACCGGGAGCCGGTCTTGGCCTTATTTAGCAAGTCCTGGGGCTTGTTAAATTTTCCGTAATAATTTTTTTTTTCGGGCAAGGTCATTAGTCTTGCGCCAGAGGCTCCCCGACGGGGAATCGAACCCCGGTCTCCCGCGTGACAGGCGGGTATACTCAAAATTAATACCAATCAATTTAATGTTAGCAATAAGCCTAAGTGAGAGAATAAAACGGAATAAACAAATCAGTGTGTTTCCTTTTCCTGTCGTGTACATTTTATCCTGGGTGTGTTTGTTCTTTTCGTTGTGGACAATGCGCGGTTGAACCTTTAGTGACGGTGGGACGAAGTAGAACCCCGTGTCGTGCGCCGGCACAATGACATCGTACCCCATAATACTCCACTCCTCTTGCACTCTCAACACCTCATCACACTGTGGGAAGAGGACATTTGACTACTGTTGTTGTGTAGTCTTTTCATGACTATCCTGTAGGCACTGCCCCATGGATTGTTATTTAATTCATCCCTTAGGGAGCAGACCACGTCATATTTACTTTTGCGGATTACATTCCTCAACTCTTTCCGTTTGTTGACGAATTCCGCATGCAACTGTGGGTAGGTGTTGTGGTTTCTTGTTCTTTATTGCAAGCGCCTTAATCTATTACACTACGATTGCACATGGGCGATTTCTAAGTTCCACCAATACACTGGTTTGATTGCCCCTGCTGGTTGTTTTTGCCGCGGCATAGAAGCATCACATGCGGTAGTTGGCCACTTCATGACTTGCCAGCCTGCCTGTTCGCAACGGTCTCTGCGTCAAACTGTGCGATTTGGTCTTCCAGTATATAATCGAGCAGTTCCGCATCGAGGTCCTTCTCTTTCCACCCATTTTTTTGGACTTTCCTCGCCAATTTTCCAGTGATGAATCCCCTGTGTGGTAATATTTCGTACATCACGGCTTGGTGATCACTTTGGGTGTATGTGTCCAAAACTCACCACTGCATACTTCTTGCCACCATGGAGTTGGCAAATGTGATGTCGATTTTAGACCGGCATCTCTCGTTTATGAAGGTATGATCAACACCATCTAGGACTGCGAAAGGTTCGAGTAGTGCCTGTCCTCTACTGTTGGTCCTTGTGCTCCCCCATTCTACTGTCCAAGAGTTGAAATCTCCACCAACTATAAGAGGGTTTTTATCTCTAGCTTCTTGGGCTATTCAGCCCAAAAAGCATTTAAAATTTTCTATTTCCACCTTGGCGGAGCGTAACAACAGTAGAAATGAATTTCTCTGATCGTAGCATAGGCAATTCCTTCCAGCCGCTGAACACTTCTGCATTCCATGGGGGAATTTCCAGTTGTCCAGATAGCCACTGTTCCGCTGCTGTCTTCCTCCCATGTAATAGTACAAGTGCCAGGCATCCTGTACTGCTCATTGATGAGTACCACGTCGGCACCATATTCCTTAACCGTTTGGAAAAGGAGATGTGGCGGTTCACTCGAACGCCACTACTTACCTGTTCTTTTGCCACCAGGTAACCGTTTCCTCACGCGCCCTACAACAGGAAAGGAGGTACTTACCTTAGCATGGTTGCCAACTAACATCTGGGGGCTGTGTATCTTTGATGCCCACTGGTGCAAAAATACATCAGCAACAATAAGTGCGTAGCACAAAAGGCATAGCCGTAAGAGACGCACCAGGTTCTGGAAAAAAAGTTGGCTGCACCATCATGGGACCATCGTAATGCTAACCAAAGGGACACCGTAAATATAAACTACAAAAACAGCATCCGTGGATTGTCGACGCACTGAATTTCCTCGTAGGTGATACCCAGCACACAGTGCCACAGGAAAACCCGGTGCTACTTCACTCAAATATTTTTGTCTCGTCGCGCAAGCGTGCGACGTATTCCAGTACACAGCAAATCACCCAAGCTATGATCATCGGTGATTTGCCCGCCAATAGTGCGCTAGTGTATGGAAAGGCAAAATAAAATAAACCACACCATACATCCAGGGGTGTGGAGTTACCACTGGCGTTGTTGCGGGGCACAGCCATCGCTGTACAAACAGCAGCACCAATGTGCTTGGCCGCCCTATGATGCGGCACAGATTCCAAGGCAGCTGTGATTACACACCCTTGACTGTGTTGCAGCGTTAGTAGGAAGATGCCGATGATCCTCATACCGGTCGGTTGCCAGCGAACGATTGTGTGAGTGTTGGTAAGTGAGATCAACCTCTATGGGTAGTGCACGTCCATGGGAGTTGATTCGAACAGTCTGAATTCTGTGGTCAAGTGATAAAGTCGGAGCGGCTAAAGTTTGTGGTTTATTGAATGACGTACACGCGAGACAAGGTGCAGGGTGTACATGGTTAGAATTAATAAAAAGCAAGTGCTACCGTTGTATATAGAAGAACATTTTACATTGTTCGAATTAATAAAAAGCAAGTGCTAACGTTGTATATAAAAAAATTAAATTACTTCTTGTTAAGAAAACATTTAATCTACTTAGTGCGAAAGCGTTATTGGTTTACTTAGTGTAAAAAAACATTAAATTACTTCTTGTTAAGAAAACATTTAATCTACTTAGCTTGAAAGCATCATTGAGTTACTTAGTTGTTTAAACGTTGAGAAATAAAAACAGTTAAGCTTAAGAAAGAGGTGTTTATTTTTGTATTGGAAGGGACTGCTGCGTCGTGTAGAGATTATAACAATTTCGGCAGCAGCGGATAACCAAATAAATACTACAGAGATGTTGTGCGGCTCCACAATGGTTTAAGTTAATTTGAATGCAATTAAACATGCTCATTTTTATTCTGAAGATTGGACAACGCGTTTTTAAATGGTCGGCATTTATAGCTCCCTGTTGAGTGGTGGTTACCGCCTTCACATTCTGATTCGAAGAACATGCATTTGGATTGTGCTTTACAACCCATTGCTTTTTGACCTTTTCACCGCATTTCAAACAGTTTTCCGAACGATCTTCTTCGGATTTGCAGGATTTCGCCACATGAGCGTATTGCCAACAACCGGAACATCGTATGGGTGCGATGTGTTCTCGAAGTCTGCATCTCACTCATCCAACCCGTAGAAAACCTGTAGCCAGCAACATGCTAGCCTTTTCGCTTGGTAAGCGGATCATGGCAGCCTGTGTGTCATCTGGTTTCCTTCTTAAACTCTTTACCGCTTCCTTAGGGATCGCGTTCAGCCCAGAGAACTCTATAGCGATCGCTGTCAGGATTTCCTCCATAGTGGTAACCTCACCTAAATCACGACACTCAACCGTAATTTCCTGTGACATTGTTTTGACGTGGTCTCCTTCTTTTCATAATATTGGCCTTCCCAGTATCACCTTTTGGAGCCTCTTCATCCACAAATCTCGCATTCCTCTTCCTTCCCCTCTGGCCAATTGTAAACCGATTATAATGAGGTGCTTCAACATTGATCTGTCCGAGATCCTGCTTACGTCTGTGTGCGAGTTTTGCTTTGGCTGGATTTGCACGCTTCCACCGCTTGCTTCAGTCGGTGCGGATGGCTTCTTTAAGCGATTTTCCACTTTTTTATCGTAAAGGCAACCAATGACCTCGACCAGCTCTCGCGCGCCTTAGTAATATGCCTTTGCTTTTTAATTTTGATCGCCCTCGTCAATTCGCGATCCGCTCTCCGAGCTGCCCGAACATCAAAGAACCATCATCACCTCCATCACGGTTCTGAACCGCGCTGGTCTCTAAATCACCACTGCTTATTGCCGCCATAAATTTTCCAGAAGCCTTCCCTTGCACAACTGTTAAAAGACCCGCTGATGCTGTGAGGAGAGTGGAGCAAAATTAAATCTGCGAAAAGCAAATACTGTTGTGCACCTCTATAGTTTATCGCCGATTGTCGGAAGTCAAATTTTCAATATACATATAGGGTTTTCCAATAGGGACTTGACAACTTTTTTTCGGTAGTAAATGTTTATAATTTGCCGAGGTTGTTCGGTCGTGTACTTAACCATGATGAAAATGTTGATATAAATGAATAAATTGACAGTAACAGTTCGATGATTAGTGAAAGGGTGGGTTCACAAATTAAATTCAAAGTTGTCAAGTCTCTATTGGAAAACCCGATACAAAACTTATCCGGTGATGAACCAATTGAATTCACTCACTTTTTTTCTCAAATTTACACTTTCTAGTTTACTGCTTTTATTTTTCACCGTCACTTATTATTTACCACTATATCATTTATTATGTTATGTTCCAATTGTGTTCTTTTTTCTTCTTTTTTTTTCTTTTTAGACCAAATGTCTCTTAATTATAACTCACTTTTTATCACCTCGAGCGATTGAAAAAACGCATCCGCACACGTCCGCACTCTATGTGTGTGTGTGCTTGTGTGCTGTCTTGTACTGTGCGTGCGTATTTGTAGTGTGTCAGCATTAGACCCTATGGGATGAGTCCAGGAATCTTATATTATAGAGGGGAATGTTTTGTACTGAAGAAGAAATTGTGTTGGTCGGATCCGAAGAGATCCAAAGAGAGGGGGGTCCAGAACGCAGGACTCCCATACAAGTGGGTTCTCGCTGTTCTGAATTCTTTCGAGGTACTTGTATGCTAATTGTAACAAGTACTCGCCGAAAGGGGTAGGAATTCCGGACGACCCCCTGCAGACCTGTGGGGGTTCTTTTAAGCTGACCCGAAGAACCCCCCATTATTACAACCCAACTCCCATTGTCTCCCGCCAATGCCATCGAATTGGCACCTGAAAACATTTTCTTTTTCAAGGACATTAATGCAAACAAGCATTACCTAAAATTCCTAAAAAGAATTGCATCATCGCATCGGCAAAATTCTCCCAACAAAGAACTCTGTATGGAGTAAACATCATATCCCTGAAAAAAAACATTCGGTTTACATATCATGTAGCCATCACAATCAGGGATAATGATCATTGCGTTGCCTATGCAAAGCCTCATCATAGGTTCCAAAGACCAGCCGCACGGTGAAATATCACCCCATTAAGCTATAGGCTTCGTGAAATGGAAGGAAAGAATCATTAACCATCTTTTGGAGCTTGACCGATGGACCTGTAGCGAAGGTGGTCATGGCGCCTGCATGGGCGCCGGTTCTACTACCAACCCACTCTGCTAAAAGTTCGACGAGCACCAAAGAAAAACGGTTCACCCGAGAGAAAAACGAAACAAGACTCCACAACACACTGTCCACTAGGAGCAAGTAAAATGAAACACGGTTTGGTCCCATTGTGGTGGATGATCTTTAATTTATTTAAAACTGTTTAAAAAATTTGGGGAATGTTCACAATTATTTGATCATAATGTGAAGTCATTTTAAGTGCAACTGAGTTTTATCTTACTTAACTATACACTGAATACATTTTTGTTGTTAAATGATATCCGACTTCACTGCCCGCCAACACAAACATGATTTAATACGGAGATTGCTAATTATCGATCACCGCATCTTTTGTTTCCGGAATTACTTAACCAAACGAAACTCTACGACGTAAGGGACACGTCCCGCAGGGGTGCAGACTCCGATGCACACCCTACGGGGAATGATAAAACGAATCCTTGTGCGCGCGCTGAAGAATGAGAGACGACTCAGCGATATTAAATCGCTATCAATAGAAATTCGGCCAGTAAAATCGGCTCTCTCAAATTAAGGTACACATATATGTGTGAACATTGATTCATTCATGGGACGAAACCATGAGAACGAATCTAAAACAAATAAAGGGCATAATGTGCATCCATACGATTGAATTCGGCTAAGCAAACAAGCCGAATCTCATTGGATGCTAGTTGGGTCTTTGTTTGCTCATGCCTCGAGATCATGATGAACGGATCCAGGGAAATTAAGAGACAAAGGGACCGTATATATCGTTGTCTAGGATGTGCATCGCGGATAAATAAATAGACGACGATGCATCGAAGAAATGGTGTTAAGAGAAAAGATGGGACGAGGGCATCATAAAAGTCTTAGCTGAGTGATGCCCTTGTGTAAATAGCCAAATAGCCATTAGTAGGGGGTGCTCCTCTCAACTATTGATAATCACCACCCCCCGCGTCTCGTATCCCCATACCACGACTACTCAGCCCACAGCACACCGCCCCCCTATCAATTTTCTTTCAACTTCCGAAAAGCCAATTTCCGCCTCATAATTGAGTACCTCAGCAATATCACACTCTGCGTAAATGATATAAGTGTAGAGGACGCTACAGCCTCGCTCTACACAGAAATCCACAACGCCATATCCCTACATGTCCCATACTCCCGACACAGGTTATCATTCTCATCGCCCCCATGGTATAACCACAAACTACGCACCCTTCGTAACAAGAGGAATAAGTTGTGGAACACTTTCCTAAACACTCGTTCTCCCCTTGACTACTTCAACTATTTGGGTTACTTTTACCAATTCATCGAGCTTTACAGCTCTCTCTACCACAATTACCTTGCCAAAACTCTATTCAACCTGATCAACGACCCCAAATCTTTCTTCCACTTCATCAACCACAATCGGAAATCGGATGCCTATCCCACCTCCCTTTTCTGCGGCTCAACTACTACAACCCAAACCGTATCCAATCTTTTCGCGCCCTTCTTCAAACTATCCTTCACGGACGACTCATTCGAGCCTAACCCCTCCTACTTTACTGGCATGTCTGAATTCTCCCTCGGCCCGCTCATCCCTCTACACATTTAACAACACCAAGTCACAAAAAAACTTAAAGAACTGAAAGACGATTTCAGTCCCGGCCCAGACGGACTCCTTGCTATCCTCTTAAGAAAATGTTCCTCCTCTCCCTCTCTCCCGCTCGCGTCAATTTGCAATCTATTCCTTGCTCAAGGTCTATTCCCTGACTTTTGGAAATCCTCTTACATAACCCCCATACATAAAAAGGGGAGAAAAAGCGATATTTACAATTATCGTCCCATTGCTAAGCTTTCGCACATTCCTAAACTTTTCAAAGGCCTACTATATGAGGCGTTATGTTTTCGATGTGCACCCATCATATCTCCTAACCAGCACGGCTTCCTCTCAGGCAGGTCCATTACTACTAACCTTGTCGAATTTACATCCCACATACTCCTTGCCCTAGAAAACGGCGATGAGGTCGACGTAGTCGCTACCGACTTTATCAAGGCCTTCGACAAAATCTCCCATAACCTCATTCTCTTCAAGCTATTCTCCCTTGGTTTCGAACCCCTGCTGATTAGGTGGGTCTCATCCTATCTCAGTTATCGAACCTACCGCGTGCGATTTAGATCCACCCTCTCCGATCCTTTTTTCCCAACTTCAGGTGTCCCCCAGGGCAGTCATCTCGGCCAACTCCTATTTATCCTAACCATAAACGACATAGGCTCTTGCATTAATCACTCTTTCATCTCGCTTTACGCGGATGATTCCAACATTTTTAAAACAAATGGACTCCTGATCTTGACAGCTTCTCGACTTGGTGCCAAAATAATTGTCTAGAAATGAATATCGCCAAATGTCACACAATCACCTTCTCTCGGAAGAGTTCCCCCACTCGCCCACGCTCCTATCTTTTACTGAACCAACCGATAACATCGGTTGAATTGATTCCCTATGCGACAAGGAGCTCAAATTTACCACACATTTTGATTACATAATCCTCAAGGCTTACGCCGCTCTTGGGTTTGTCAAACGCTGGTCGAAGGAATTCCTTAACCCCTACGTCACCCGATCACTCTACACAACTTTTGACCGGCCACTACTCGAATACGCTAGTCAGGTCTGGTCCCCGTATCAAGTGACTCACTTTCGCAGGATTGAGGGAGTTCAACGTCGTTTCTTGCGCTTTGCCCTCCGCAGACTAAACTGGGAAAATCCGCTGATTCTACCACCATACACAAGCCGGCTCCGTCTAATCAATCTAAACACACTTGAAGAGCGCAGAATCCATCCCGACATCATCTTTGTCTATCACCTTCTGTCTGGCTCAATCAATTGCCCAAGCTTGCTCTCCACTTTAACATTTCATACAAACCCCCGTAACGTACGTAACCCTCGACTGTTTTACGTGCCTGCTCATCACACTTCTTACTGCGCTAACGAACCCATCTCGCGTATGCTACGACAGGCCAACTCTTTCCCCACCTCCTTCGTTTTCAACATCTCCACTCCCGCTCTTAAACGACGTCTCAGAATAAACCCGTCCTAAATCCGCCCCCTCCCTCCAATAATCCCCTCTACCTCTCCTCTCCTCTCCTACCCTCAAAATAGTTCCCCCAGCCCCACCCACAATTTCAACCTCTTCCCCCAGCTCACCAACCCCTCCCCCTACCAGTACGTAGACATCCCCTTCACTGTCACTGTCTCACAAATTCCCAATTTACCACCCACACATACACTCGCTCCTCCCTAGCCTCCTACCTCCCCCATCGCACAGTCATCTTCACCTTCCTGGTTTTTTTCTTTTTTTCTCCTTCTTACTCTAGATTTAAGATAGTCTGTAAAGCTTTTATATTAATTTAATTTAAGTTAATATAAGCTTGCATTAAGCTAAATAAATGAGGGTTCTGCCCTCACCAAACTAAAAAAAACTAAACTAATGGATTACAATACTTTATGCAACGAGAATTGTAAATCGTATCTTGGGTCGGTGGCCGAAACGAATTCCTTGCTTGCATTTGTATATGCAGGGAAATTCTTTTGCTGCAAAGAACGAAATTTGTGATTATTTATTCGTTTAGACGAGGGATCATGGTTGGGTAAATGCGAGCTGAGCAAACAAGCTGCCCTACGCTGCTTTGGCAGTTGGACAATGAATGTGTATGTAAGACATTGTTGTACACATGTGAGGCTGGGAATAGCCAACTCAAAGTTAAGATTCTTTGATTATGCGGTTACATTATATGTGAACCGATAAGCTTTCTTTTCAGGGATATGCTGTTTGGAACAGGATTTTAAAAGGAATTTTGAATTCGAATAAATGGAAGCAGGTAGGAATTCTCTTCCAGAAGCATTTAGCTAAATACATTTGGTCATTTGTCGTGTGAAGCATTTACAGGTGCTCAGAAACTTATGAAAGCTGGGTTGTAGTTATCGGGGTTCTTCGGGTAGACAGTGGGGTTTGCCGGAACCGCCACAGACCCGGTCGAAAAAAATAGCGTCTTAACGCTACAGGTTCGCCTTTTCTTGAAGAAATAAATTTTAAAAAAATTAAAAAACAATTGTCACTTTATCAGCGGCGCCTTTATCTTGACCATATATCCCCACACTGAAATCGTTTATGTGCGTGATTTTAATCCGCATAACCACTGAGACACACAACACCTGAAGGTCAGTATATTCAGCTCTTTGCTGAGTCAAATAATTTAACTCAACTCGTGAAAGAGCCAACAGGGGTACCAGATATAGATGGGCATTCCATCAACAAACTGGACCTGTTTCTCACTTCCCACCCGAACAAATACACAATTGAAGCTTCTTCGCCCTTGGGCACTTCAGTCCACTGTGTCGTGTCAGCTAAATTTCCTCTAACCAACAGCAACATTAGCGAGAAAGCCCCCAAAAGAACAGTATGGTTCTATAAGAAAGCCAACTGGGAAGGTCTCAACGATTTTTTGGGAAGTTAAATTGGTCGTTATTTTTCTTCAATAACGATGTTGACTCTATAGCGGACACATTGACAGATACGATTCTCAAATCCAAAGAAAGCCTACTATGGTCTATCAAGGCTCTTTAAATCCCGAAATTTATCCAAAACAAGCAAGCTACTACTGTACAAGACCATGGTCTTACTAGTACTCATATATGATTTCGAGACCCGGGCGCTCAATGAAAGGCACTCTAAACTTTTAGCCGCGCTCAAGAGGTAGGCCTTAACGAGAATTGTTGGCCCCGTATGTGGGGGAAGACGATTCCAGAGACGATCGATCATTAATTCATTAAATCATTCAATCATTTGACCCCTTCTGATAGAAATATGTATATATAAATTGTCGGTAGGTTTGTGGGGTTGAAGTAGGTGCCTGACACGACACGGTTTCACTTCACTCCCCAAACAATCTAAAAGTTCCGCGAGAGAGCACCACAAGCAGAAATGATCACCAGAAGAAAGTTCCAACACACACGAATGAAGATCAGAATAAAAAAATGTCACAATAATAAAACACTTTATCTTGGCTGTAGGTTGTATATTATTTTGCTTTGGTATACTATTATTTGTTTGCTTACGATAAGTTTTAATTATTAATTAGCACAATATCCTATTTTCCGTACTTCTCGGTGACGCGAAATAGTTATTTAAAAAAAGATGAAACGGTGCGAAATAATTTATGTGAATGTTTGAATTGACTTTAACTAAGCGACGATTTTCTCTCAACACCGACACTGACTTTTTAACGGCACGGTCGTGGGGCACATCTCGGTCTTCCCTGATTATGCCCCAACCGTCATCTGGATGAATTGTATCAGTATTACAGTCGACGGAAAATTCGACTGAAACTGTGGGTAGTATTTGCTAGGCGTAACACGGACGCGGATTCAGTCAAATACCCCACAACACTAAATGGCGCACTAAATTGTTCCGCGAAGAAAACAAAAAAAAACAAGCACACAAGTTGATCCTTGAAGGCAGCAAAGGAAAACAAAATGAAACACTTAATCTTGGATGTAGTTTGTATATTATGCAAAATATTCTATTTCACGTACAGTTTGATGATGAGACACAGCTATTAAAACAACATGAAACAATGCGAACTAAACTATGTGGATGTTTGAACTGACGTTAACTAAGCGACGATTTTCTCTTAACTCTAGTTCCGCATCCGACTGATGATAAAATGTTGACTCCGTTTAAAATTAACGACAAAACGCATAGCACGACAGCGTATGTGTACGCGACGGGGGTTGCAATCTGACTCGAAGATACTATCCATATCTGCCAGATTCAACGGTGTGGATTACGTCGGTGTGGGAGGATTGTATATGTGTCCGTGTAGGACAAGTACGTTGCCCTTCAGCCTGCATATCGACAACGACGAAAATGCCCTAAATAAACATGGGCTGGTGTAATGAATTGGTATTATAGAGATATGCGATAGCGAAGTCGCTGAAGGGAGAAATAGGTTTCTGTGTCTTAAATAAACAGAAACGCTATTTCGAGGGCCATAAATCTTTGATGACCTGCGCCTGAGAACGAAATAGGTTTTTGCTTTAAGATACACAAAAACGCTATTTCAAGGATCACGATGATATGCACATCGTGTTTGTTTATTTAACAGGCCGGAGCATCGTTCGGCATGATCTGGATTGTCTAACATCAATCATATTAGTGCCCAAATCCCATGATCGGTAGATAACCGATAAGGGAAATTGGTCGCAAGTGTTGCGACCCTTGGGATTTGGGCAATATTCACTCATGAACCGTAGCAAGAATACCGGCTACGGTTATGTCAACAATTACGCTGGCCAGCGAGTATTTATCTTTTATAATTGCTGACAATCCGAGCCGATTGTCTGGCACGGTCCATGTATGAATGAAGTAATTTGTTTGATGTGCATGCTTGCTGGGGTTTTGCTTTCAGGTGAAAGAGAATGAAGGGTAGCTTACGCTGCCCCAAAATTGCAGGTAGGTATGGCGGGTTTGGAAATAGATTAGTTTAAGAGGATGGGCGGTTGTTTGGGAATGTATTAAAGAACCGACTGATGATAAAATGTTGACTCCGTTTAAAATTAACGACAAAACGCATAGCACGACAGCGTATGTGTACGCGACGAGGGTTGCAATCTGACTCGAATATACTATCCATATCTGCCAGATTCAACGGTGTGGATTACGTCGGTGTGGGAGGATTGTATATGTATATGCTTGCTGGGGTTTTGCTTTCAGGTGAAAGAGAATGAAGGGTAGCTTACGCAGCCCCAAAATTGCAGGTAGGTATGGCGGGTTTGGAAATAGGTTAGTTTAAGAGGATGGGCGGTTGTTTGGGAATGTATTAAAGAACCGCCACTTCACCTGTCGGTAGATTTTCTGCTAGAGGCGTTTGCACGGACGATGAATCCTTCACAACAATTTTAAAACGATAAATACACTCTGCGGTTTTTTGTTTAGTAGTTTTTTATTTCGACCGATGTCAATTGTTCACAACTCCTAATTGACATTACTGAAGGTAATGTTGCTAACGTACTTAATTTAGCTGATTACTTGTTGCAGCTTCAGATCACTAATTTGTAATTACCGAAAGTTGTAATAATACTTTAACTCGAAATTACCGAAGATAACAGTGACAAGACTCTATTGATCAGCGACCGCACTCCGACGTGTATCAGTCTAGGGATGACATCAGACTCCTCGGACAAATAAAATCTGACTCCATTAACAAACGTGTTGTCTGAAGTATCTTGACTGCCTATCGTGTCTCTTTACAGACATCCAACAAAAACGAACCTAAGGGATTCGCCGCCGAAGGGTAGCCAATGGTGAAGGTCATAAAAAAAGGAAAACAGGAAAAACTCATGTTGCAGGTCAAATCTGCTGTTACACGTATGGGCAAGATAAACTGCCGCCATCCGCAAGGGATAGATTCTTTGATTGACGTGAGTCAACAAAACTCTTGCCGAAGACAGGAATCTATTTTGGGGATAATGAATCAAGCATTGGGTTGATTCCGTCAGGCGAGAGCACCCGCTTGGATGTTTACTTTCTGTAAACGAAAACAGCTTCGATAGCCAGCGTGAGAATCGTGGCTACTCGTTGCTTAAGTAAATATTGATGATCACCGATGCTGGTGATCGTTCCAAGATACGGCAACGGATCATAAAATCGGTCATGCTGATAACCAAGCAAATATGCGCGCCTGAAAGGCCAATGTTTAAATTTGATCTTCTCTTCCTTTGGAAAGATAGATCATAGAACATGCCGTTGAAAATCTGGCTTGCAGGTGTGCAAGCAACCCGAAATTACTTCTAGGACAATGGATGGGTACCAAGATAACACACGGAAAGATTAGCGTGTGTTGGTGGAGATGTGCCATCCATTGTTCGGTCGCGGAAGCTCAGTTGATGCTGGATTGATGTCATGGCAAGATGATAATCGTTGATGCGGCGGAGGACTTTGAATGGGCCATCGTAGGGTGGGTCGAGGGGTTTCTTGACCTTATCCACCTTGACAAAGACGTGCGTGCAGCTGTGCAGTTCAGGGTGGACGAAAAGTTTTTTGGAGCCGGCTACTGGTGTTGCCCTAACCTTACGTAGCAGGTCACGGAGATGTCCCAATTCGCGAAGTTGGTCACGCGTGTGTCGCCGTCCAGGAAGAGTTCTCCTGGAAGAATGAGGTTAGTACCGTAGGTGAGCTCTGCTGCCGAAGCTCCCAAGTCCTCTTTAATACTTGTCCTCAGGCCGAGGAGGACAGTGGGCAGGTCGTCGAACCATTGGGTGTCGTTATGACACATGAGTGAGGCCTTGAGGGATCTATGCCAGCGCTCTATCATCCCGTTGGATTGCGGGTGGTATGCGGTGGTACGACTTCTTTGGCAGCCAAGGAGATTCGTTAGCTGTCTGAATATTGTCGCCTCGAATTGTGGGCGTCGGTCCGAAGTTATAGTAGTTGGTACACCGAAGCGTGTGACCCTAGTTGAATAAAAGGCTTTGGTGACTGATTCGGCAGTAACTGCCCGGAGAGGTGTCGCCGCTGGCCATCGCGTGCAGCGATCCATCATTGTGAGGATATAGGAAAATCCTCTTGATGGAGTAAGCGCTCCCACTATGTCTATATGGACATGGGCGAAGCGTGCCGTGGGAAGCGTGAACTGTGCTGGCTCCAGTACATTGCACTGGAGACAAGCACGTGCCCAACCGGTGAGATCTTTGCTCATCCGGGACCAAACAAATTTGCGATGGACAGCAGCGGCTGTGGCTCGGCCGCTGGGGTGGGCCGCTGGGGTGGGCCGGGTTGTGGTAAACCTGGAACACGCCCTTACGCAGTTTTTCGGGAATGTAAGGTCTAGCGGTTCCAGTGGAAACATCATACCAGATTTTGCCCAAAGGGTCGCGAAGAGTAATTTTCTTAAACTCTAGTGCCGTATCGGCAGTTAGGGGGGACTTGAGCTGTTCGTCGTCCTCTTGAGCTAGGGCAAGGTCAGTGTTGTTTAAGGCGGTACGCAAGTGAATCATATCGATTCGAGAAAGGGCGTCCGCCGTAACGTTCTGTTTACCGGAGATGTGCTTGATCTACGTAGTATTTTGCCCTATCAGGTCTAATT
This sequence comes from Microdon myrmicae, assembly GCA_963931805.1. Lineage (NCBI taxonomy): Eukaryota > Metazoa > Arthropoda > Insecta > Diptera > Syrphidae > Microdon > Microdon myrmicae. Next base: position 213,240,412 of record OZ007497.1, read on the forward strand.
GACGCTCTTGTCGGGAGGAGGCATTTCCCGACTTTTTCCGGAACGCGTAGATCAGCGGTTTGTGGTCTGTCGAAATGGAGAGTGAGCGACCTTCCATCATGTGACGGAAGTATTTAACAGCGCTGTAGATCGCAAGTAATTCACGATCATAAGCGCTGTAACGTCACTCTGTAGGACTCAGTTTCCTGGAAAAGAAACCAAGTGGTTCCGGTCGGCCTTCGATGTCCTGTTGAAGGACGGCCCCGATTGCGATATCCGATGCGTCGCATTGGATTGACAGTGGCGCTACCTCGAGGGAGTATCGGAGTAAAGTGACATTTGCCAATTGATCTTTGGACGGTTGGAAAGCTCGATCCGACGCTTCTGTCCATGGGATTGGGGCAATATTCACTCATGAACCGTAGCAAGAATACCGGCTACAGCTATGTCAACAATTACGCTGGCCAGCGAGTATTAATCTTTTATAATTGCTGACAAGCCGAGCCGATTGTCTGGCACGGTCCATGTATGAATGAAGTAATTTGTTTTATGTGCATGCTTGCTGGGGTTTTGCTTTCAGGTGAAAGAGAATGAAGGGTAGCTTACGCTGCCCCAAAATTGCAGGTAGGTATGGTGGGTTTGGAAGGTGGTTAATTTAAGAGGTTGGGCGGTTCTTTGGGAATGTATTAAAGAACCCCCACAGGTTTAGTATTAAAGACTTTGCAAACAAGCAGAATTTTCACATTTGATCTCCTTGAAGATCCAAGGACAGAAAGCCCATGCGTACACATGACCCGAGAAATCTTTGAAAAAATTTTCCGGAAATGATGTGGAAAATTCCCTTTTGGTGAATAGTGAGCATTACAGTGTAATTTTAACCTACTTTATCAGATTTGGATACCATCGATAGCGACAATACGTGATTCCAACACGATGGAGCTACATGCCATACAGTCCAAACCACCATACCTTTATTGAAGGAGAAGAGTCCTGCTCGCATAACGAAGTCAATTGGTCGCCAAATTTATGCGAATTAAGGCCTTTCCTCTTTGGAGTTATCTTAAGAGTAAAGTTTATTTTGCTACAACTTTGCTTCCGCCGTTTTGCAATAGATGGCTGTAGCGGTAAGTGGTAGTTGAAATAAATAGACCATAGATGTCATACAATAAGCTTAGGTATTTGTAAACATAGCGCCATCGAAATATTAGTCGATTTGTGTCTGCATCATAAAGTTATTCTCGATTAAACATGTCAGCTTACGAGCCAAATTCTCGTCATTTGCGGGAGGTTTCAATTTTCTCCTTTAATATGAAGAAATCTGCGGCTGAGGCTCATCGAATGCTCTCAAATACCTATGGTGGGGCCGCTATTAGTGAAAGCACGTGCCGAGAGCGGTTTCGACGCTTCAAGAACGGCGATTTTTTTTATAATAAAGCCTCGAATTTCGGGAAAAAAACGGCGGAAGCAAAATTGTACACCTAATAGTTGTTCGTTTTTTTTTTTCTTTATTTGTTAATATAATGGTTTCTTTTCATCATCATCATCGGCACTATAACCGGGAGCCGGTCTTGGCCTTATTTAGCCTGGGTCGGGAAAAAAACGGCGGAAGCAAAGTTGTACACCTAATCATCATCATCATCGGCACTACAACCGGGAACCGGTCTTGGCCTTATTTAGCAAGTCTTGAGGCTTGTTAAATTTTCCATAATGATTTATTTTTTCTGGGCAAGGTCATTAGTCTTGCGCCAGGGGCTCCCCGACGGGGAATCGAACCCCGGTCTCCCGGGTGACAGGCGGGTATACTAACCACTATACTATCGAGGGGCCCATGGTTTCTTTTACCTTAAAATAAATTATCACTAGATTTAAATGGAAGGACTTGTATTAGTATTTACAATAAAGCCTCGAATTTCGGGAAAAAAACGGCGGAAGCAAAGTTGTAGACCTAATACATTAAATGAAGAAAATAAAACATTAAGGAAAAACTTTTTAAAAGATGTTCTAAATATAGTGGCAAAAATACAGTTCATAATTTCATATCAAATTCAATATTATCAGAGGAAAAATAAAAATATACATAACTGAAGTTTATTCTACTTAATTGAAATTAATTGCGCCCACTATTTAACTAATTAATTACCGTCAATAGTAACACCGCAACGTGCGTCATCAATCGCACGTTTATAAATATTGTGTGATTGATATACGAATATCATTTGCTATGAGTTCAATCATCCTTATGATTTCATTGTACTTTACCAAATTGTTAACCCTCATCCGAACGACGCACAGGTCATTTACATCTTTCATGACAGGAAAAATGGCATAGGGTTCACTGAGCTTATTGAACTCCCTCGGGGTTTACTGACTCCCAGGGACGTTCACGAGACGCATTTGTCGACCTACACTCTTTAGGTGGTGACACTAAATAATTGAAATTAGTTTAGATCTAACCAGAATATCCGATTCCTTTATTTTTGGGACGCAATTCAATGACCCGATCGTTTGAATCACACCAATTAACTTCACATTGGGGTCAGGGTGTTTATGCGGTTGAGCGGCCGCAATTAAAGGTTTACGAGGAAGAACGTTCACGGGGTGACGCAAAGTTGTTCATTCCACTTGTCGATTGTATATGATTGACGACATTCTCGATCGTTTGTGTGGTAATTTCGATCAGTTGTAAGGTGATCTGCCTTTTCGCTTTTCATCACTTGCTGTTTAATTTATTAAAGAATAATTTATTCAAAAGATATTTGAGTTCACGGGTGTTGTGAAAACAAGGGATTTGGTCATTTTGCGGTCAACAGAAGAAATTACAAGGTACAACGATTTTTGACTCAAAGGATGTTTAATAGTTAACGGTAACGACTTAAAACTTGTTCATCGGTGTGCTTAAGAGCAATGATTTAATTTGATATCATTTCATCAATTTTATGAAGTTGACCTGTAAATGTCGTCTGTGCAAAGTTTGTTTAATACATAACTAAGTTTCATAAGGATTGTGTTAAACAGACTATACAGTCGTGAGTAATATATTATCCTTTATTAACATCATAACATTTCTAAATATATACGAAATGTGTTTAACTCATTTATGAGGCTTTTTTTGCAAATGGCGATACTTGATTTCGTAAAAACCGTTAGAGGGAGGGGCGCGAATTAATGTCTTCTTATATAATTAAAAAAATGTTTACACTTTATTTTCTTAAAACTATCTTTACAAAGTATTCTAGATACTAATTGTATCTGCACGCATCACTCGATGAAACCTGACTAACTTATTCCACCGTTCGCATATATCCCTTTTCCAGTCATCTTTTGTGGTTTCTCCAATTTCTTGTCTCACACTTCATTTGGGTCGTGGGATCGTTTTGATAATCCTGTTCGATGATTGTTTGGACAGCTGTGTCATGTCGGGTGCAGCAATGAATCCTATCTTCAATGTTGATCACGTTGGAGGTCATCATTTCTATTACATCGTGGTGTAGGTTTGTGATTTGATGAATGTTATCTTCTAGTTGGGAGTTGGGTGTGTAACTCGCGCGAGTGGCGGGGAATTGTGCGTCTCTTCATGCAATTAGAGTCACGATGGAGCGCTTCACGGGAAAACAGCGTGCTTTTTGCGTAAAACAATTTTACAAAAACAACGATTCCTACGTTAGTACGACGCCTATTTAGACTTGGATACAGATTACGCCGTGTAAGTGAGTGTCCAAGTGTTAATTTAATCAAAGCCTGGGTCAAGAAGTTCGAGCAAACGGGATCGACAACGAATATTAGACAAACAGAGCGGCCACGTTCAAGAAGAATCGATGAGAACATTCGTGAGGTTGAAATTTCCGTACCTCGCAGCATTTGTCAGTGAGTTTTCCAAAGCTTGCGTAGTCGATTGCAGGAGTGCCAACGACGAGACGGGACGACGATGTCATTTAAAAAAATAAATTTCAATAAACGTTTATTACGTTAAATAAATGATCAACAAAATAACATTTGTAGTTTTATTTCTATTCATGTTTCAAATGTGCAAGAATTTGTGGCCCACCCTTTATAACTTCAAATGAGTCATGATTCCCACGAGATACATATCAGGTTAGTTTTTTTCTTTCATATAAAATCGCATCTAATCTAATCTACTCTATTCTATCAAAAAAAATGTCTCCGGGCGACAAAAACGATTACTCTACGATAGAGTTGGAGCAAGCCTATCATTGAGATATTTATTACTTAGATTGCAGTAGCACTTTCGTAATATTATTCCGTTTTTTTTTTTTTTTTTATTAGACTTCTCTCGGGAGAGGCGAACCTATAGCGCCGAGTGGGCGCCCCGAGATGCCATCAAATAACTGTTGCAGTTCTTTTTGAACAGTTGCAGGTTGTAACGCTCCGAGAACACTCGCGTGGGCAGAGTTCCACAGCTTCCCCGCTCTGTAATGGAACGAGTTCTGATGCAGGGATGTTCGCACCGTCGGGAGATGAACCACAAACTGATGCGATCCGTCGGATTGTCTTGTGGAGCGCATAAAAGCCGAATTGCGTGAATTGCGTGGAACAATACCATGGATCTCTGAAGAACAGTACCCGTGATAATATCTGTAAAACTGTCAGAGGTCGGCTACGCGCCTACGATGTGATAGCTGCTGTAGTTCCGACGTCATCGCCCAGTCCCCGATCAGGCGGATCGCTCGTCACTGTATGCTCTCAAGTAGGTCGAGGGTATGTTTAGGAGCCGAGCTCCAAACATGAGAGCAATATTCGAGTGCGAGTCTAATTTGAGATTTATATGGGAGAAGAAGTTGGGTCGGAGTAAAATATTTCTTGGCTCTAAAAAGATAGCTCAGTTTTCCTGAGGCTGACCTGGCGATGCTCGACACGTGTTTATGGCATGATACATTCCCACAGACCGTGACGTCGAGCAAATTCAAACTTTCCCCAGCCTCGAGGGCCCGGCCTATTATCATCAGCTGTGGAACCGATGATCCACTTTTCTTTGTGAATGTTGTATATTGTGTCTTCGCTGCATTGAAGTCGACGAGATTGGCCCTTCCCCACTGTAAGACCTTATCTAGATCCTGATTCAGAGAGTCAATCTGTTTACATCTCAGCTGATGCGACGCAGATGCACCAATCGGCCGAACACTTGAAAAGGAGGAAACAAACGTACTATCATCCGCGAAACTGAACACTTTGTTATCTGTTGTTTCCAACAAATCATTTATGTGAAGCAAAAACAAGGTTGGAGCCAAAATAGACACTTGGGGCACCCCCGAACTAACAGGATACAGATCCGAACACTCGCCGTCCACAACAACCCGGATCGATCGATTCTCGAGGAAGCTCCCCGTCCAGTCGCAAACCTGTTTGGAAAGCCCATATGAACGAAGTTTGCTCAGCAATGTCCCGTGCCAGACGCCGTCAAAAGCCTTGGAGATATCCAATGCGACCGCCCTTGACTCACCATGCCGTTCAATCGCAGATGTCCATATACCGATTATAAGTGTCAAAAGGTCTCCCGTGGACCGCCCGCCACGGAATCCGTACAGACAATCATTCAGAAGTCCGTTGCACTCCAAATACTTAACTAAATCTGTATTGATGACTTTTTCCATTATCTTTGGGATTGGCTGAACTCGAGCGATTTTCCAGCAGGCAGGAAAGGACGTCCGTGCATAAATTAAGCGGAAGAGTCTGCCAATAACCGGCGTTAGTTCTGGAGCACAGTTCTTAAGGACTTTTGCTGGTATTCCGTCCGGGCCGGTTGCCTTCCTGCAATCCATCCATCACATCCCGCATCAAAGACCGTACCGGCGAGATCACTGGTGGCTCCAAAAGACCAGCATTGAAGATTGAATTCGCGGAAAATAAATTCGCGAACACATTAGATTTATCCTTTGAATTCGTGACTAACGTCCCGCTGTCTGTCACCAACGGAGGGAAAGAGGAGGTAGCGAAGTTACCACTGACAACTTTTGCAATTGACCAGAAGGAGTGCGAACGAGTTGGGCACCGAAGGAGCTTATTGATCACCCTGTCGTTGTGAGCTTTCTTCGCGGTATCAATCGCCTGGTTGCACGCGTTTCTGATTTTAACAAAATTCGTTATGTTAACATCGACGGCATTGGAGCGCCATTGATTAAAAGCTCTATTTTTTGCCGCTGTAATCAGCTCGCATTTTTTATCAAACCAAGGTTTATCAAACGACCTTCGTTTGATGGAATGTGGAATATACATCTCCATCCCCAGAAGAATAATCTCTGATAATGACTCCGCGCAAGCGTTAACATCGGAGTTTCCAAAGCACACCTCGGACCATGGAAAGGATGCAAAGAATTCTCGCAAATCGTTCCAGTTAGCAGCCCCATACTTCCATACATGGCGAAGCTGCCTAGGCTAGTTATTCGCTTGATATACAAGTGCTTGTGCGACAGATACTAAGCAGTGATCTGAGTTTCCCAGTGGCTCAAAAACCTCTACGGTATAAATACTCGGTTCGGATGTCAAAAACAGATCTAGGGTGTTCGCACGACCCTCAACCATATGATGTCCATATTATTGGGTTCCAACGCCTCCATCCTCTGGCAATCCAGATTGGAACACGCGAAGACGCAGACTCCGCCCTTAAAAAGGAATCTCGATTGTAAGTCGTATCCTGACCAACGAAGATATGTCGAATCAGTTGACGAATCGACCTGGGTCTCAGTTAGGGCAAGGATATCAGGTTTCGTTGTTTGCAAATATTGGTGGACGGCGTTTACATTCGTATTGGTGAAACCGATGTCCCTGATGTTACAAAATGCCGTCACCAGTCGAGCGTGGGCAGAGCCTCCAGAGCGAGGCCGGTTGTGCGATGACGAACCTCTCAAAGTTCCATTATTTATCATGATATCTGCATGATGTTGATGTATTTAGCTGCTCCCCTCTTCCCATAAATGTATTACCTACAAGTCACACTAACTATCTATTAAAGCCAAATTTAGACTGTGACGACATACATCGTAAGTTACATATTAATGGTTGAGCAGTAGAATGGGGAAGCACAATGACCATCAGTAAAGGCCAAGCACTACTCGAAGCCTTCGCGGTCCTACATGTGGTGCTACTTAATGATGGTGCTGATGACAACTTCATAAAGGAGAGAAGCCGAAACGTGGTAACGTACCCCGCCGCCCTTGTTTAGGTGAACGGAACTCGAAACTGCATGACATGTAAGCGCCGAATAACTTTTAAACTAAAACTTAAATAGAATTATATTAACTTTGAATAAACATAAAAACACAACATACACTGTGATTGAATACATATAGTTTATTTAGTTTATTCAATCTAACAATGTACAGTACAAATTTTAAATACACAATTTGTATAAACAAATATAGAAAACTAAAACAGCGGGGGCGCAAACCCGCATAAGTTGAAAAATGGTCATGACGTTTTCGATTAGTTTCGGGAGAGTCACGGCCAAGAATCTTCACCGAGGCAACGGTGTTAGGAAGGCGAAGAGGGAACGATGGATGAGATAACGCGAACAGAATTTGTTCTGGTCTCTAGATAGTGATATACGTTCTTCTCTTGTTCCGGTTGCTGCGCGGTTTTGTGGTAGAGATATATGTGCTGTTATTTAAAAAAAAAAAAAAGGAAAAAGTCGGAGGAAAAAGACCACGACAATTCGTTTACCGTTGTACAGATTAAAATCTTAAAATGTTAATACGTGATAAATGAACTGTTTACTTTTGTACAAAAAATAAAATTTAAGGAAGTTAATACCTTAAAAAAGCTGCTGTGACTCATTTGACCTTTGCCTAAGAAAGAAATTTTAAAGTGTCGGGACATTTGCTGTCAGTCGGGGTATAGGGACGACCGTTGCCACACGGATTGTGCACCGGATGAGGATACCGACTGACCGCCGCACCATTAGAAGGACTTACGGAACTCCAATTGGGTAAAACTTTCCATACGAGTGCAAGAATGTACACGCGAGTGATGTGCAGTGCGGGTAAACCCTCTACCCTTTCCATCCCTTGTGTCTGTTTTCCTTTTTTCGCACCTCTTTTTCCTTTTTGCGTCCCTCAGGCATCGATACTCTCCATTGATTTATATTCTATGGAGAGTTTGTTGAGTCTGAGTGGCATAATGTTCATCATGGAAGGGATGTGAATTGGATTTCGGCACAGATCTAGTGGGGCGCCTACTACAAGGACATAACTCCTGTAGTGGTTGCTTTCGCTTATCTATTGCTGGTCCCGACTTGAATTCTTTCCCGAGGCGGTAGTGGTTTTCTGTGTATGGCCATTTCAATGGAGCGGAAATTTTGCTTTGTTTTGTGTAACATTCGCGGCTTGAGATGCAATTTCTCTTCTGTGTCTGCCCTTGTTTCTAACCAGAAACCAACTATCCTCGCACTTAGCGAAACCCAGGTAATTACTAATACAGATATTTCCGATTTTAATCTATCTGGATATAACTTAGTGCCTCTGTTCTTTCGACAGCGTGGTATAACCCCATACATACGAAATGATATTGCTTATCAGCTTCTGCCACAATATGGGCTCTGCTCCAACCCAGAATTTATTTTCTCATGGCCACAACTTCACGTTCGTAAGCGCATCATACTTTACTGTTTTCTTTACAGAAGCCCAAACTTGTTTAGAAATGCATCCTTTAACGAAAATGATGCTCTGTTTGATGCCATCGACAGGATCTTGACCCTACATCCGCACACTGAAATCGTTATTGTGGGTGATTTTAATGTGCATAACTCTCAGTGGCTTCGTCACTACGGACACACAACACCTGAAGGTCAATATGTCCAGCTCTTTGCTGATTCAAATAGTTTAACTCAACTTGTGATTGAGCCAACACGGGTACCAGATATATTGGTCATTTCATGAACACACTGGACCTGTTTCCCACCTCCCACCCAAACAAATACACAATTGAAGTTTCTTCGCCCTTGCGCACTTCAGACCACTGTGTCGTGTCAGCTAAATTTCCTCTAACCAACAGTAATGTTAATGAGAAGGCTCCCAAAAGAACAGTAAGGTTCTACGAGAAAGCCAACTGGGAAGGTCTGAACGACTTTTTTGGGAAGTTAAATTGGTCGTTATTTTTCCTCAATGACGATGTTGACTCAATAGCGGACACATTGACATACACGATTCTACTTGGCATGCGGGCCTGTATTCCACACAGAGTAAAGAGTATCAAACCCAAGAGAAATATTTGGTTCGATTCCGGGTGCAAAGAAGCCATTAAGGCTAAAGAGTTGAGATTCTGGTTGTATAAACCAAACAATACTGAGGAAAACCGGAAAAGATTTAAGAGAGCTAGGAATGACTGCAATGCGTATATTCAACGCGCCAAGTTTTTCCATCACCAGAGACTGAGACAAAAAATACTACACTCTCCCACAGGTAGTAAAAACTGCTGGGCATTTGTGAAAAACATTCAAAACTTAGTCTCTTCATCCATTCCATCGCCTCTAGTCGATGACAAACCAGTCACCGCTGCAATAGAGAAGGCGAATCTACTTGCTGCACATTTTGCAGCCAACTCAACGCTGCCTGATACCACATCAGTTCCATCTCAACTTGAGCATAAGCAGCACACCATGAGCCAGATTCACTTCCGAACGCGTACTGTTTCCCGCGCACTCAAAGAGCTAAACGCACAAAAATCCGCTGGTCCGGATGGGATTCCCCCAATCCTCTTGAAGAGATCTTCCTCTTCACTCGCTAAACCACTGCGGAAACTGTTTCATTTGTCTTATTCTACTGGCCGTTTCCGAAATAGATGGAAATCAACGAACATCAGCCAATTCCCAAAAAGGGCGACAAATCATCCCTTTCTTCTTATCAACCCATAACACCAACTTCTATTCTCTCCAAGGTAATGGAATCACTTATCAACAACCGTCAACTTTCGAAATATCTGGAATCAAATGACCTCCTCAATGACCACCAATATGGCTTTCGTAGCAACTGGTCCACAGAAGATCTGATCGCGTACCTTACCGAAAAGTGGAGCCATTCCATCCACTACCTCGGTGAAAGCAAGGTAGTTGCATTGGATATTTCAAAAGCCTTCGACAGAGTTTGGCATCCAGCCCTTTTGTGAAAATTGCATTCATATGGAGTGGACAATTCCCTGATCCAATGGATAAGAGACTATCTTTCTGGTCGTTCAATCCAAGTGGTTATTGATTGTGTCAAATCTGTCTCCCATCAAATTAATGCAGGTGTTCCCCAGGGTTCTGTACTCTCACCCATTCTCGTCCTCATCTTTATAAATGATGTCTTGTCAATTACTCACAACCCAATTCACTCGTTTGCTGATGATAGCACATTGAGTTTCTCATACTCATACGAACAAACTCTTCGAGGGTCAATACGACGTTAGGTCTTCTCCTCGCAGATGTTGCCATCATGTACTTTGTTTTTCCCTCATTAATGTGCAGTCTCAGTTTTTGTGCCGCCTGATCGATCTGGGTAAAGGAGTCTTGTACAGTCGAATTGGATCTGCCGATGATGTCGATGCCATCTGCGTAGGCAGGTATCTGGCAGGAGTGGGTGACAATAGTCCCTCCATTTGTAATTCCCGAGTCCCGGATTGCTTTTCTAACGCCAGGTTGAAGAGGCGGCATGCCAGACCGTCCTCTTATCGGAGTTAAAGATTTTTATTGGTTTGGACAGCAATCCCGCTATTTTTACTTGACTAGTTACGTTGGTCATGGTCAACCTACAAAGTCGTAGCAATGCCGAACTCTGTCATGGCATTATATAGTTCTACCCTGGCTAGGCTGTTGTATGCGGCCTTAAAGTCTATAAATAGATGATACAATGGGATCTTAAATTCCAGACATTTTTCCATTGCCTGCCAAGGGTGAATATCTATTCAACCGCTGATTTGCCTGGGATGAAGCCACACTGATATTGACCAGTGATATCTCGCTTTTTATGTAAAGGGCAAATTATTCCACGACGCCCATCTTCTGGCAATTCCTCTTACTTCCATACCTGCACCACGATCTCATGAACTGCATAATGTAACGCTGTCACTCCTTATTTGATCAGCTCACCTGTGTAGTGCTGCAGCGTGGTGTGTACTGCGCCATACTGCGGATTATTTGGTAGGACTTCCGCGTATGGTGCAGACCTCGGTCTCTACTTTCCTCTATTTCACAGACTAGATTTTTTTCCCAGGCACTTTTCTTTTGTCTGTGGTCTTTTTTCAGATCTTCTGAGCTCTTTGTATTTCTCCTCGCGCACCCGCGGCCTATGACACTACTGCATTGCCCGGTATGCTGCATTCTTACGTTCAGTCGCTAGATTGCACTCATCCAAACCAGTCGCTCCGATCTCTACGACTACTGCCTAAGACGGAGTTGGCAGTACTAATTAGAGTATTCTTAAGGCGTGTCCATTTCTCTTCTACGCCCGGCACTCTGGCCCCACGACTTATTCTCCCTCCATCGAGCTCTTCGGGGGCAAGTCTTAACGCACGACCAAAGGTGTTGCAGGTGTTCTCATTGCGTAAGGCAGCCGTGTAGATCCAAATCTGATCCGTGGATGCAATACGCCTCCGTAAGGCAATCCGCGCTCGGAAAACTATACCAATAAGATAGTGATCCGAGTCGACGTTGGCACCTCGGTACGTTCGTACCGTCATCAGATTCGAGGTATGGCGGCGAACTATCAACACGTGGACAATTTGGTTGCGAGTGGCTCCATCAGGTAACTTTGTGGATGTCTTTACACGGAAACCTGATACTTGCAACGACCAATTTCTTTGATGCTGCCAGTTCGATGACTCGTAGTCCATTGTCATTAATGTTCTCATGCAAACTGTGGGAACCTGCGTATTGCCTGAAAACTGGCTGCCGACCTATTTTCGCATTCAAATCACGAAGAGCGATTTTCACATCGTATCTTGAGCAGGCATTGAGGGCCTGTTCGACGTTGTCGTAGATTTCTTTTTTTTCGTCGTCAGGGGACTCCTCTGTAGGCCCGTGAACGTTTATGAGGCTTATGTTCTTAAACTTGCTTCGCATACGAAGACTACATAGCATTTCGTGTATTGTATTAAAGCCGATGCTTGGGAGTAAACTTATCGAACGCATGTTCATTGGGTTTGTATAGTCTTTGCCCTTTTTTGCGATGGGCTGAATGATTGCCGTTTTCCAACGCGCGGGATAATATGCATTATTCAGCGCGTTGTTAAACAGGACCGTGTATATACCTATTGCCTTTGGGGGCAGGTTCTTGAGTACGATGTTAGGTACTCCATCTATTCCCACTGACTTTTTGCTTCTTAATAAGTCGAAGACACTCTGGAGTCCTTCCCTTGTGATTAAAAGGCTATTAGCCTCACCATTGGCATTAATGTCAATTGACAGATTATCGTCACTGAATTCGGTAAAACCCGGATTCTCCGATTGCCAATGTGAAATTTCATTCCGGAGGTGCAGGTGATTCAGTAGAACTCTGTCCTCCAGGTCGTGATTTCGGCGAATGCTTCCATTCACCTTGTACATTTCCTGAAAGACAGCTCCCACAGCGTTCACCTTTTCCAACGGATCTTCGATCACGACGAGCTCACTATTGAGGATAGCGTTCTCTGTATCTATACCAATGTTGGTTAGCAGCTGCTTATTTACATCAGTACGTGGAATTTGGAGACACTGAATCTCGTTTTGATTATTTCTCCTGAATATTTTATTTATTTGTGGGAACATATTCGGGTTATTAGTTTTTATAGCCCGAATTCTGTTGTTCCAATACAAATTTGTTGCTAATCTATAATTAGCTTTAAGTAATTGTTGGAGGTTTTTTAATCGGGATTTCAGTGATATCATCTCCTGGTCTTGTCTGTCTGTAAACTGTCTGTGTAATTGTTTAAGTTTCGATAGCAGTCTGCTCTTTTTCTTGTGGAGTGCGTTTATTGTTGTGTTTCTGTACATGTTTATGTGATCTGTAACTGTTGTTTTGGGAATTGTTTTGTCCATTGTTCGTTTTACGGTTTCGTCCATTTGTTGGATGTATTTGTTGATTTCGTCATTTATCAGGTTTCTGTTTACTGGCAGATTAAAGTCATTCGAACGAAGTTCTTTTGTTAATGATCTGGTGAACCGCGGCCATCGCATTGCCCTGTAGTTATAGGGTTGCGGGATCACGAATTCCTCCAGATCTGCGAGATCGCTCGGAAGCTCCATTACTGCCGTGAATGCACAGTGGTCACTGTCGTATTCAATCGTCCGTAAACAGTTTCTGTTTCGTCTGTTGGTGTTAAGTAGTCTCAGTCGTGAGTCAATTAGCAAGATATCTAAGAACGATCTACCTCTAGGGAACGATGGATATTCGGTAGCTAGCAGGTCAGTTCTATATTCAATATGATACTGATCTAACCAGCCAGCCAACTGATTTCCTCTGGCATTAGATATACAATTTCCCCAATTTCTATGCTTGGCGTTCATATCTCCCCCTAGGATAAAGTAGTTTTTGTCCAGATGCAAATGTAAGCATCGAAAGAGTGTCTCGAGCTCCGCTATAAATAGGTTATGTTGGTGCTCCTCAGGTGCATACACCGCAATCGCATACAAGCCCCTTCCTTGCTGAAGGGGTATGCGTACGATACAGGCTTCCAGCACCCGGAACCTGCGCACTTCTCCACAATATATAACTTTATGATGGATTCCTTTTCTAATAAAGATTGTGGCTACCAATGTTGTAGCCTGGTATGGTGGCGTCCCACCCGACGCAACTTGTGCGTACGACCGCTGCGATGTTACGGGTATTGTTGTAGTACGAGCTGGCTCTGTGATTTTTGCCGGGTCACACTTCTTGCTATTATTTCTCGGAATTTAGGACAGCCTCGATAATTAGCGGGGTTTCCCTCATTCCGGCACACTGCGCACTTTAGAAGGGCTTTGTCTTCTACCCTTTCTTTTCCCAGAGGGCATTCTTCTGCCTTATGGTCTTTTCCGCATTTTACGCAACGGTGCTGCATTTCACAGTTCGCCGCCGCGTGACCAAACCTTTGGCAGCAGACACATTGCAGGATGTCTCTGCCTTTTTTTAATTTGTCCCATGTGACACTTTGATGATCCAAGACTGTAATCTTTCTTAGACCACCAATTCTTCTGCTGGGCGTTAGTTGAACCAAAAAGACGAGTAGCTTGCGGTTTTCCCTTCTTGCCTTGATTGTGGTGAACGGTTTTACGGAGATAAACTCGAGATCGTCGTGCCTCAACTTTTGAAGCATCTCGAGCAGAGCCTCCGGTTCCACCTCAGGGTCGACACTCTTTAATAGAACCGTTACCCTCTTTGTTTGCTTCGACGTGGATGAGTAAAATTCCGCGATGGCTCTTTTGAGCTACGACCGGGAAGAAACGCGCACTGAAGAGGAGCTCCCGCGCTTCAGTACGGCTATCTCCCACAGAGACCGGGACGATAGTATTAGACAGCGTCAACAGTTCTGGTGGTTGAATGGTATATAAAGACCTGGATACCAAAGTCGGTATAGAATCACACTATCATCAGCTAGCTTACATAGACTTAGCTTTTCTAGAATTAGGGTAGTATAAGATTTAAGTTAAGTTAAGTTAAGTGCTTTTACATAAAATAAAAAATTAAAAAAAAAAAAAAAAAAAAATAGGTAAGGTAAGTAAGTTAAATTTTAAGGACAAAAAAAGCAAAAAAAAATTGACAAAGTTTTTCAAATTTTTCTTTGTCTTACAAAAAATTATAAGTACTGCCACAAAGTTCTGTCGCCGAAAGGCAAATTATACAAATGTTAAGTAATGTTTACCTTAGAGCGTCTGCGAAGGACCAGTAAGTTATTATATAAGATAATTAAGCTAGAATTTAAGCATTTTTTGTCTAGCCTTTAATTTAGAAACTAAGAATATAGTATACCCGCCTGTCACCCAGGAGACCGAGGTTCGTTTCCCCGTCGGGGAGCCCCTGGCGCAAGACTAATGACCTTGCCCAGAAAAAATAAATCATTATGGAAAATTTAACAAGCCTCAGGACTTGCTAAATAAGGCCAAGACCGGTTCCCGGTTGTAGTGCCGATGATGATGATGATGAAGAATATTTAAAAAAAAAATAAAAAATGTTAAAAAAAAAAAATTGTATTAAAGCCGATAATGGCTGGCTTCAGTTTTTGGCTGACTAGAAAGCCTACTCCGAGCACATGGTGTTTTGCATGATAGCTGTAATAAATATCATACTCGCTTCTTTGAATAACACCACTCCCCGTCCATCTTATTTCTTATATGCTGAGCTTGATCTCTGTATAGTGAGCGGACGTTCCATGAAAAAATTCTCAAATCGTTTAGCCATTTTCGTCTCCGTTGTCGTTGTAGTGTATCCGGTCCATAACCGAGGTTTGTTAGTTTGTCCATAATAATTTGTTTTTCCGGGGAAGGTTATTACCCTAGCGCCAACCTTTCTCAGGATGTCGCTGCATGCATTGGTTCACTACTTGACGGGTACCAAAGTAGCTATCCAGGGGTGCCACGTGAAGACAGCAGGTCAACTTGGATTGAACAGGAACAATGATCGTCCTGGCCTTCGTTGGGTGGAAAGCAATCTCTAACTTTGCCCTGTATCTTCGCTCTCATATCTCATACAACGTCCACACTTGACTGTTATTTTCTCTTTGAAAAGAACACACGCACGGATACGCGTGTACGCGAACAATACTTTTAATATTTTTTTGTTGACGAGCGACGATCGATATAGTTCGCTCAATGACTTTTCGGATTGCTACCGAGTTCCGCACTCGTATTGTAAAAGAATTCATCTTAATTTAGTTAGATTCCAATTTCTTCTGGATGCGAGCATTACTAATTCACAATTGTTGATCTAAATATGTTAACATTTAAGGGGACAAAAATGCACAATACAATGTAGAGCTGACCCACCCCAGTATGGGACAGGCATGAGAATCAGTGTAGGCATGTTCAAATCACGAATTCGTGTTTCTTGGTTTTTGAAAATGAATCTACTTACATAATTAATAAAATTATGGAAATCTATGAAATTAATTTAAGATAATTTGGTTTTATCTTGATTGTGATGGAAATCGTTTTTATTTTTATTTTGGTTTTCTATAATTTAGTATACGAGCAATTTTTTTACCTGAAATCTTAAAGTTAATGTAACAATTTACCTAAAACGAATGAAATCATTGCAATGACGGTTATCGCAGGTTAAAGTTCTAATTACATTCAATTGAAACCACAGTAGTAAACTATAAATACATTAAAAAATACTCACATATATTTCATCTTCGAAAGTGTTCTGCGTGTCAATAAAAGGCTGTACGTGTAAGATAAATTCGTCAGAACCAATAATATTTAAATATCCAAAAGCAACCTTTCACTGCACTGACACGTTAACCTCATATACCCTGATAACCCAACTCATTATTTGAATGTTAACCTTATAAAGATTAACAAACCAATTTCAAATTACACATTGTCTTTTAAGCAAAACCGATTATAACATTTTCAATCGCTTAAAGTTCGTCGTCAAACACCCCTGCAGTCAAAAAACCTGCTTTGTAATTACCTCCGTTGACCGCTAAATTACCTAGTTTATTGTTTTCATAAACAATGCACTTTACTTTAACTTTGTATTGAATAAATTATTCAATGACAAATATCAGTGACCAATACGGCTTTCTGGTGAACTTCCCGCTGGATAATCCTTATAGTGGGGCAATCTTATTTTACCTTCTGACGATTACGATAAAAGGCCCAAAGTATCAACGTAAATAAACAAAACTCTATTGATTGTTTTATTTCCGGCAATCCTGGACCTGCTCACCGATTTTGACAGTGGGTACATCTGGGGAATAGTCCTACTAATACTAAATGCAACTGGGAAATGTACACCTTTTACTATTAGATGCAAATGTCGTGAAAGTCATCATATTGCAGCTCGTTATCAAGGCAGATTCATTAATCTAGTCACACTGTGCAACTTATCCTGGAATTGATTTGTTATTTCAAATCATACGCAAAGTGTACTATTGATCCTAGATCTCATTAGCAGCAGTGCCCACTAAGTATGGCCTTAGAATATACTCTCAGCTAGACCGGTTTCTCGTAAAAGGCAACTTACTGCTAAGTGATAGTTTGGGCCCGAATGTTCTGTCGCCCAGCATAGAACTATTCCATGCATTGTGCTATAGGGTCCGTTAAATGATCGGGAGAAGTCTTTCATTATCTTTTGGACCTTGGCTGATGAACCCGCTCGAAAAAAGTAGGAACTGTTGGTAGATCGGGGGGTGGGAGCGAACACACGGGGTAAAGTCTCTGATTGCTCTCAACCCAGCGAAGGGCAGGACGATGCTTGTCCCTGTTCAATCCAAGTTGACATGCAGTCTCCACGTGGCACCCCTGGATAGCTATTTTGGCATCCGTCAAGTAGTGAACCAATGCATGCAGCAACATCCTGAGAAAGGTTGGCGCTAGGGTAATAACCTTCCCCGGAAAAACAAATTATTATGGACAAACTAACAAACCTCGGTTATGGACTGGGTACACGACGACGACAATGGAAACGAAAATGGCTAAACGATTTGAGAATTTTCTCATGGAACGTCCGCTCACTATACAGAGATCAAGCTCCACAGCAGCTAGCCGATGCCCTGTCTGAATATAAGGCTGACATAATAGCATTACAAGAAATAAGATGGACGGGGAGTGGTGCTATTCAAAGATGCGAGCATGACATTTATTACAGCTGTCATGTAAAACACCATCTGCTCGGAGTAGGCTTTCTAGTCAGCCAAAAACTGAAGCCAGCCATTATCGGCTTTAATATTATACAATACACGAAATGCTATGCAGTCTTCGTATGCGGAGCAAGTTTAAGAACATAAACCTCATAAACCTTCACGGGCCTACAGAGGAGTGCCCTGACGACGAAAAAGAAGAAATCTACGACAGCGTCGAACGGGCCCTCAATGCCTGCTCAGTATACGATGTGAACATCGTTCTTAGTGATTTGAATTCGAAAATAGGTCGGGAGCCGGTTTTCGGGCACTATGCAGGTTCCCGCAGTTTGCATGAGAACATTAATGACAATGGACTACGAGTCATCGTAGTGGCAGCATCAAAGAAATTGGTAGTTGCAAGTATCAAGTTGCCGTGTAAAGACATCCACAAAGCCACCTGATGGAGCCACTCGCAACCAAATTGTCCACGTGTTGATAGTTCGCCGCCATACCTCGAACCTGATGACGGTACGAAGGTACCGAGGTGCCAACGTCGACTCGGATCACTATCTTGTTGGTATAGTTTTCCGAGCGCGGATTGCCTTACGGAGGCGTATTGCATCCGCGGATCAGGTTCGAATCAACACGGCTGCCTTACGCAATGAGAATACCAGTAACACATTTGGTCATGCGGTAAGACTCGCCCTCGAAGAGCTCGACAGGGGGGGAGAGTAAGTCCTGGGGCCAGATTGCCGGGCGTAGACGAGAAATAGACACGCTTTAAGAATACTGTCATTATTACTGCAAACTCCATTTTAGGCAGTAGTCGTAGACATCGGACCGACTGGTTTGATGATGAGTGCAAACTAGCGACTGAACGTAAGAATGCTGCATACCGGGCAATGCGGCAGTCTCATAGGACGCGAGCGCGCGAGGAGAAATACAAAGAGCTCAGAGGATCTGAAAAAATACCACAGACAAAAGAAAAGTGCCTGGGAAAAAACCTTGTCTGTGAAATAGAGGAAAATAGAGAGCGAGGTCTACACCATACCCGGAAGTTCTACCAAATAATCCGCAATGTGACGCAGTACACACCACGTTGCACTTACTGCAAGGATAAAGAGGGTAATCTGATCACCGATCTTGAAGCCATTCTGGAGCGATGGGAAGTACACTTCAATGAATTGCTAAATGATCAGCTCAAAGAAGAATTGGAGGCTCCACCAATGCAAGATCAAGACCAAATGCTGCCACCACCAAGCATTGAGGAAACATTAAAAGCCATAAGACAGCTCAAATCAAACAAAGCCCCCAGAGCTGATGGCATGCCAGCTGAGCTGATCAAACAAGGAGGGACAACATTACATCACGCAATTCATGAGATCGTGGTGCACGTATGGGAGCAAGGGGAAATGCCGGAAGATTGGCGTCGTGGTATAATTTGCCTCATACATAAGAAGGGAGATATCACACTGTGCAGCAACTATAGGGGTATAACACTGCTGAATACCGCCTATAAGATACTCTCCACTATCCCACAATATCGGATAGCCCCATACCCTAAAGTCATCATTGGTCAATATCAGTGTGGCTTCATCACAGGCAAATCAGCGACTGATCAGATATTCACCCTTAGGCAGGCGATGGAAAAATGTCTGGAATTTAATATTCCATTATATCATCTACTTATAGACTTTAAGACCGCCTACGACAGCATAGCCAGGGTAAAACTATATAATACCATGAGAGAGTTCCGCATTCAAAACAAATTGATACAACTTTGTAGGTTGACCATGACCAACGTAACTAGTCAAGTAAAAATAGCGGGATTGCTGTCCAAACCAATAAACATCTTTAATGGACTCCCACAAGGGGAAGGTCTGGCCTGCCTCCTATTCAACCTGGCGTTGGAAAAAGCAATCCGTCACAACTAGAAGGACTATTATCACCAAGTCCTGCCAGATACTTGCCTACGCAGATGACACTGACTTCATCGGTAGAACCCAATCGGGTGTACAGAAGTCCTTCACCCAGATCGGGCAGGGGGCACAAAAACTGGGGCTGCACATTGATGAGGGAAAAACTAAAAACTAAAAACTAACTAAGAAAAGACCTAACGTTGGTCAAACTATCAAGGTAGCTGCGCACGAATTTGAAGTAGTGCAAAACTTTAACTACCTTGGGTCAATAGTATCAGCCGATAACAATATGGAAGAAAAAATACGCGAACGGCTGATCAAATCCAACAAAGCCGACTATGTTCTATCAAGGCTCTTTAAATCCAGAAATTTATCCAGAACATCCAAGCTACTACTGTACAAGACCATGGTATAGCGTTTGAAATAATAGTGAAGAAGATCGTGTGATTCGAACTGACGCTATAACAGTTTGAATCACGAACAAAATTGAACCTAAGCGTTACCCATCAGGCTACTGACCGTGTTTAGTGTTTTTAAGACTCGACTATACTCCGCTGATGTGAATTATTATGTTATCGCTAAGGTATACGGTTCTTCGGTCAGTCCTTTCCAGACTGCAAGCTAATAAAAGTGGTCTGAAAGTTGTGAATATGACTATCAGAATTGCGATTTCTGTTTTTGACACTTGACATGGTAATGTAGAGGATCCTCGATAGTATAGTGGTTAGTATGCCCGCCTGTCACCCGGGAGACCGGGGTTCGATTCCCCGTCGGGGAGCCTCTGGCGGAAGACTAATGACCTTGCCCAGAAAAAATAAATCATTATGGAAAATTTAACAAGCCTTAGGACTTGCTAAATAAGGCCAAGACCGGTCCCCGGTTGTAGTGCCGATGATGATGATGATACGGTTCTGATGTATTTTCTTATTCGATTTTTCGTTCGGTGTTCTTCACTATTTTGCTTGTGAATTGTGTGTGTATCTGTTAGAGTCGCCACAATGGTCTTACCAGTACTCATGTATGGATCCGAGACCTGAGTCCTCAATAAAAGGCACTCTGAAGTCTTAGCCGCGTTCGAGAGGAAGGTCTTAAGGAGAATTGTTGGCGCCGTATGTGAGGGAGGACGATTCCGGAGACGATACAACCATGAGTTGTACGCAATCTACCTTGAAGCTAATGTTATAAGAAAAGTCAAGCTCAGTAGACTCCAGTACGCGGGACACCTAGCTCGAATGAGCGAAGAGAAGCCTGCCCGGAAAGTCCTTTGTGGCAGGTTGTATGGAATCAGACAGCGGGGCAGACCTTCTCTGCGATGGAGGGATGGCGTAGACCTGGACGCCCAGAGCCTGGTAGTGGCAAACTGGATGCCATCGACTCGAGATCGGGACCGGTGGAGAGATTCGTTAAATAAGGCCAAAACCGGACCCCGGTTGTAGTGCCGATGTTGATGATTGTTTTCTGCGGAAGTCACTGAAATTGTGGAGGAAGTTATTTTGTTGGGGGCTGGAAATGTGTATCGTTAACCCCTACATAATTTATCGCATCACTGAGCGAAAAAAGAATTAAACACTCATGACGCACTTCAAGTTTGTAAAGGCACTTATAGACCAGTTAAGAGGTGATTTTCGAGAACGAAGAACACGTCCATCTACATCTTCGGTGGTCATCAGACTTCTTTTTTTTTTAATTCTATTATACTTCTCCAGGAAAAGCGAACCTATAGCCTTGAGTCAGGGCCCCGAGATGCTGTTTTTTCGCGACCGAGTCCATTAGCCAAGCTCCGAAAGAACCTTAAGGATTTTTCCCAAACATTTCACGAAGTCTATAGCTCAATGGAGTCGTATTTCACCGGGCGGCTGGGCTTTGGGACCCTACCTACCCCTCACATTCTGAATAATAAACTGTATATTCCCGGTGTGGGGAAAGGAAAACGGGATTGTATTGTTTGTTCTGAAAGAAAAACACCTGGTGGAAGACGTCAAACAACTTACTATTGTAAAAAATTATACAAGATTATAAAAAATAAAATATTGATTTCTTTTGCAAATACACATCAATGTTAACCAACTTATACATGTCCAATATCATTATAATACGTTAATTGGTTCCAAAACTATGCTAAATAATATGAGGGTTCGTAAATGCACGTCTCTGTCACAAAGTGGCGCTGAGTAGATAGTAGCTAACCTCCGAAATGGTTCGGGGTGCAAAGGGTTAAATAAAATGACAGGACAAAAAAGATAAGAAAAAATCCCAAGAGATATAATAAAGGTAAGTATAAGTTTAAATTTATTGTAATGGAATAAAATAGAGTAACACTAAAAATTCACATTGTTAAGAGAAGTTGTGCGTTCAATCGCTGTCCTCAATTTCCGATTCCTCTTCTTCAGACTTGCTCTTCTTGCGTGGTTTGACCTTCGATGCTGGTTTAGGTTTACTCTTTGAAGGCTGAAAGACAAAATGAATTTGAATTTATCATATGAATTATATGCAAATAACAGGTGGCGCAAAATTAATCACCCGATCGGGTATTTTTTTTTTTTTTTTTTTTGCAAATGGCGTCGTACGCCAATCATATTTGACATTCGTGAACTAGACAGCTGCAGCATACAAACAGACAAGTAATGGAGCGATGGAGGTCCAAATAAAGATATCCATCACTTAAAATCATTTCTTTTTTTATTTAGTAAAAAAGTAATTTAAAACAAAATTGGATGATTAATTTTGCGCCACCCTATATATATAATGTGATCAAAAAGCACCGGTAATTCTTAAATTTCATTGGATTTTGAACTCATATTTTCATTTTTTTTTTCTTGTTGCTCTGTGAGTAGGGCGTTAGAATATACTCACAACTATGCCGGCTTGCCGTAAGAGGCGACTAAATGCCGAGTAGTAGCCGGGGTCCCAACGCCCCGGTGAAATACCACCCCATCGACCTTTAGGCTCCGTGAAATAGTCGGGAGAAATCCCTGGCCATCTTTCGGAGCTTGGCTAATGGACCGGTTCGAGAAAAGGTTGGTTAGGTGGTAGTCGGTCCCAGGGTGAGATACCACCCCGTCACGTTGTACATTCCGCGATATCGGGGGGGGGGGGGGGGACATCATGCAGATATCATGATAAATAATGGAAATTCGAGAGGTTCGTCATCGCACAACCGGCCTCGCTCTGGAGGCTCTGCCCACGCTCGACTGGTGACGGCATTTTGTAACATCAGGGACATCGGTTTCACCAATACGAATGTAAACGCCGTCCACCAATATTTGCAAACAACGAAACCTGATATCCTTGCCCTAACTGAGACCCAGGTCGATTCGTCAACTGATTCGACATATCTTCGTTGGTCAGGATACGACTTACAATCGAGATTCCTTTTTAAGGGCGGAGTCTGCGTCTTCGCGTGGTCCAATCTGGATTGCCAGAGGATGGAGGCGTTGGAACCCAATAATATGGACATCATATGGTTGAGGGTCGTGCGAACACCCTAGATATGTTTTTGACATCCGAACCGAGTATTTATACCGTAGAGGTTTTTGAGCCACTGGGAAACTCAAATCACTGCTTAGTATCTGTCGTACAAGCACTTGTATATCAAGCGAATAACTAGCCTAGGCAGCTTCGCCATGTATGGCAGTATGGGGCTGCTAACTGGAACGATTTGCGAGAATTCTTTGCATCCTTTCCATGGTCCGAGGTGTGCTTCGGAAACTCCGATGTTAACGCTTGCGCGGAGTCAGTATCAGAGATTAGTCTTCTGGGGATGGAGATGTATATTCCACATTCCATCAAACAAAGTTCGTCTGATAAACCTTGGTTTGATAAAAAATGCGAGCTGATTACAGCGGCAAAAAGTAAAGCTTTTAAGCAATGGCGCTCCAATACCACCGATGTCAACAGAACGAATTTTGTTAAAATCAGTAACGCGCGAAACCAGGCGATGGATGCCGCGAAGAAGGCTCACAACGACAGGGTGATCAATAAGCTCCTTCGGTGCCCAACTGGTTCGCGCTCCTTCCGGTCAATGGCAAAATCTGTCAGCGGTAACTTCGCATCCTCCTCTTTCCCTCCGTTGGTGACAGACAGCGGGACGTTAGTCACGAATTCAAAGGAGAAAGCGAATGTGTTCGCGAATTTATTTTCCGCGAATTCAAACCTCGATCCCGGACTTTTGGAGCCCCCTGTGATCTCGCCAGTACGGCCTTCGATGCGGGATGTGAGATTCCGTCGGCGCACTATTCAACGCATTCTACGTGAACTGGATTGTAGGAAAGCAACCGGCCCGGACGGATTACCAGCAATAGTACTTAGGAATTGTGCTCCAGAACTATCGCCGGTTCTTGGCAGACTCTTCCGCTTATCTTATGCACGGAGGACCTTTCCTGCCTGTTGGAAAATCGCTAGAGTTCAGCCAATCCCAAAGACGGGAAAAAAGTGTCTCCCAGAAAATTACCGTCCGATAGCATTACTGTTTATTTTATCTAAGGTAATGGAAAAAGTCATCAATACAGATTTAGTTAAGTATTTGGAGTGCAACGGACTTCTGAATGATTGTCTGTACGGATTCCGTGGCGGGCGGTCCACGGGAGACCTTTTGACACTTATAACCGGTATATGGACATCTGCGATTGAACGGCATGGCGAGTCAAGGGCGGTCGCATTGGATATCTCCAAGGCTTTTGACGGCGTCTGGCACGGGGCATTGCTGAGCAAACTTCGTTCATATGGACTTTCCAAACAGGCTTGCGACTGGACGGGGAGCTTCCTCGAGAATCGATCGATCCGGGTTGTTGTGGACGGCGAGTGTTCGGATCTGTATCCTGTTAGTTCAGGGGTGCCCCAGGGTTCTATTTTGGCTCCAACCTTGTTCTTGCTTCACATAAATGATTTGTTGGAGACAACGGATAACAAAGTGTTCAGTTTTGCGGATGATAGTACGCTTGTTTCCTCCTTTTCGAGTGATCGGCCGATTGGTGCATCTGCGTCGCATCAGCTGAGATGTAGACAAATTGACTCTCTGAACCAGGATCTAGATAAAGTCCTGCAGTGGGGAAGGGCCAATCTCGTCGACTTCAATGCAGTGAAGACACAATATACAACATTCACAAAGAAAAGTGGATCATCGGTTCCACAGCTGATGATAAATGGCCGGGCCCTCGAGGCTGGGGAAAGTTTGAAATTGCTTGACGTCACGGTCTGTGGGAATATGTCATGGCATAAACACGTGTCGACCATCGCCAGGTCAGCCTCAGGAAAGCTGAGCTCGCTTTTTAGAGCCAAGAAATATTTTACTCCGGCCCAACTTCTTCTCCTATATAAATCCCAAATTAAACCCGCGCTCGAATATTGCTCTCATGTTTGGAGCTCGGCTCCTAAACATACCCTCGACCTACTTGAGAGCATACAGGGACGAGCGATCCGCCTGATCGGGGACTCGGCCCTGACGTCGAGACTACAGCAGCTATCACATCGTAGGCGCGTAGCCGACCTCCGACAGTTTTACAGATATTATCACGGGTACTGTTCTTCGGAGATTCGTGGCATTGTTCCACGCAATTCGGCTTATATGCGCTCCACAAGACAATCCGACGCATCGCACCCGTTTGTGGTTGATCTCCCGACGGCGCGAACATACCTGCATCAGAACTCGTTCCGTTACAGAGCGGGGAGCTGTGGAACTCCCTTCCCACCCGAGTGTTCCCGGAGCGTTACAAGCTGCAACTGTTCAAAAAGAACTGCAACAGTTATTTGATGGCATCTCGGGGCGCCCACTGGGCGCTATAGGTTCGACTCTCCCAAGAGAAGTCTAATAACAAAACAAAAAAAGTCGAATATGCTTGAGTTTTGCAATCGAATTCGTACACGCGGCAGTGGCCTGATGCGTTGAGCTTTGGTTCTATATTTTAGTAATTCTAACCGTGAAAGCGCCGGTTCGAATTACACGCTCTTTACTAACGTCGCAAACGCTATACATGTTCATGAAGTACGTTCACAGTTGTGGCCATTTTGAATGTTGGATATTTTTGACAGTCAAAAAGGTTATACGTCTTTCGCTATCCTCAGCTTTTTTGTTAACAAAAATAAGACGAAATTGTTAATTTACCCCAATCAAAATGTTTGGCGAACATGATCATCCATTACTTCTGTCTATTCTCGGGAAGATAGACAGAACTTTGAAACTGCGACACTTTTGTACCATTGATGAGATAAAAGTAGAACAGATAAAAGATAGCAAAAGGGTCTTCTACCAGTACTTGCGAGATTAGAAAAGAACGCGTATTATAAATAATAGTGAGATCACTTTGAAAAGAACAAAACTGGGCAATTTAAAAAAATTGATTATGAAATAATGATTCTTTAAGAATAAAACAAAATTTCCATTACTTTTTAATCACACAACATATTCTATTTTACTCACCGGTTTACTCTTTGTTTTTTCGTCCTCCGATACATCTACCTCCATTTCTTCGTCTTCAGACTCTCCCTTCTTTTTCTTCGATCCCTTATCCTCGGTCTTTGACTTTGCAGTCTTCTGAACACGTACATTTAATATTTTTAACTACAAATTAGATAGAATTTGGTATTGGAAACTTACTGAATCTTTCCTGTCTTCATCAGAAACCTCCATTTCCTCGTCTTCATCTTCGGATGCCGACTTTTTCTTGGTAACCTCTTTAGTCTTCTTTTTACCCGCAGTTTCGGAATCGTTGGAAGACGAATCATCAGAAATGTACTCCTTACTCTTATAGATCCCGATTCCAGAAGATGATTTCTTTGTTGGTGACTCTTTCTTTTTCTTAACAACTTTGCCACTCTCAGTTTCACTTTCACCTTTGCCACCAGCTGCTTGATACTCCTTCATCTCATCCATATAGCGCTGTTTGTCCTTTGTGGCTTTTTCCTCCCATTTAGACTTGTCCTTCAAATCCCGCCAGAGCTCTCCAGCTTTCTTAGCAATCTCAGTCATTTTAATACCTGGATTGTCCCTCTTGATGTCTTCTCGTGTCTCATTCATCCAGAGCATGAAAGCCGTTGTAGCTCGTTTGGGTTTACCAGAATCCTTTTTCTTTTTGGTTACCTTGGATGATGATTCTTTCTTTTCCTTCTTTTCTTTCTTTTCGGGTTTATCCTTTTTCATTTTCTTCTCCTTTTGTCGAGCCGGATCACTGCCACCTGCCCCACTGGCATCTGAGTCTTCCGATGAACTTTCAGCGTTACTGTCGTACTCCTCAGCAACATCAGACTCATTATTTTCTGTTGGTTTGAAGTCTTCATCAGTGGACTCCTCATCGGAGCCATCATCCATATCGGAATCTTTCTCCTGTGCTTCAGCTTTAACACGGGCCAAATATGCATCAGGTTCGTTCTCATTGTCCGAATCGCCAAAGTCATCCTTGTAAGCGCCCTTGTCGTTCTTGCCGGTGTTCTTTACGTTCAATTTCTTCTGCTGGATGAAATCGAAAAGTTTGCCATACTCTTCTTTCTCGATGCTGCTAAAGGTGTGAACAGTTCCAGACTTTAGTTCTACTTCAAAATCGAAGCTTCGCGTCGAGCCTCCACTTCGGGCAAAATTCACCGTAGATATCTCTTCAAAGCGAATATGAATTGGCGGCTTATGTACATAAATAAATCCACGTTCCAATGGGTACAAATATCCGGCAGCTGCTTTAAACGAACACCCGACAGCTGGAGTTCCCGAATGCCTGTGAGGGAAAAATTTTGCTTTTAAGTTGCCTTTAAATTCGAGAAATTCACTCACCCGATGAAATTGCCTGGACCAGTGATTTTTCTGTTGATGAGGACCTTCATTATTTTGCCCATTACTTCGTAGACCGGACCGGAGAGTTCTTTGGTAATCTTATTGTCGTACTTTTCCTTGATATCCTCCTCGCTGAATGGCAGCTCGATGGTGATCTCTTCATCCGGACCGAAGAGTAGCACTAAGAAATGATACCTAGTCTGACCCTGTTTAATTGGTGGATCTAAAGACAGAACAAAGAACATTTGCCGATTATCTTTGTGCGGCAATAGGAAGAGACGCAAAACAGTGGACATGGGAATCTTGTAATCAAACGTTTTGCCATGAAGCTGGAAAAATGTCGAGAATATCTTTATATCATATCGACCACGAGGTGTCAGGCAGTGAATTTCCCTGAAAATGGCAATAGCATCGCCAGACACAGATATAACAGACGCTTTGTTCATCACGTTATTGTGGAAATTATCAACGGGATCGTTATCAGCCGACTCGCTAGTCGGTATGTGAAAGCGCATCTCCATTAAACCAACAGGTGCATCATCATTCTGATGAAATTCTAAGGTCACTTCATTCTTTCCTGTTGTACACTGGGAAACGTGGTTAAGAGGAATCTCAAAGGATGTCTTTACATCCATATCAAAGCTAAGTACTGAGCCACTGAACTTGGCTGTGCCCCAGTTCCAGCCCCGGACACACAATTCCTTCTCCAACATATCAATGCTGTACTGTTTCTTGAAGAACTTCGCTATCTTTTCGATGTCCGTGTCCTTGAAGCCGCAAAATCGATGCAATATCCCATTCTTGGTGAAGACTCGCACGCCCCAGGATCCAACAAATTTTTGCGAATTCACTAGTTCGATGTCGGCCGAATTAATTTGCTCCACTTTGCCGGTTTTGCTGTTTTTAAACACGATATTTTGATCGGTTATTTTTAAGCGTCCCGGAGTCTAGAAGTAGGGATTCTCAATTTGCAGTTGGAATAAGGCGAAGAAAACTTTTGCTTACCATGACTCCACGGACTTCAGACTGTATATCATTATATTCTAATGTTTCCATTATCTTTTGTTAAAATACTCAATTACAATTGGGATTAAATCTGCCAAGCAATTTCACTTTGCTGCTGCACAATTAATGTGATTGATGTTTGTGGCGGTAAACCAATGAGGTTATCGAAGTGTCAGTTGAAGAGTTCGGTCAAATATAACAGTAATGTGTTTTAACCGATTGGAACACATCCCTGGGTTCATAATTCGAAATTAACCGCCAATAGCAATGAGGGAAGATGACAATGGCAAAGTGATTTCACAGCACATTGTAAAAAACCGCTGATACTGCTGCTACTTATTTTATATGAAATTTATCGAAATATTTAAAACAAAATGTCACTCAACCGGTCAGTAAACTAGTACGTGTACTTTGCCTCACAATTGTGCAATGTAAAATTTGTTTTCCAAAAGCTAACTGGGACCAACATTTATTTGGATAACTTTTTTAATAGTTTATATTTATTTTTTCTGAATGATGATGTTTATAATTTGACTGATAACATTAATCGGAATTCGTCTTGGCATGAAGAGAAAAAGGACCAAACCCAAGCCGAAAGTATGTCTCTATTCCAAATATTAAAAAAAAAAAACGGTTACGGTAAAGGAGTTGGGTGTCTTTGTATCGGGTTTTCCAATAGTGTTGCGGCCGCCAGATGATAACTGCAAATCAAATGCTTGGTGATTTGTTGGATAAAAAATCGCCGGAACCCCCTGTTGCTACAAAACGAAAGCATGACCACGATTTTGATGAATCCGATGCGGAAAAGATGCTTTACGAGTCGGAACCAAAAAAAAGTAACAGCGTCAAAAAATGCTGCCAACCTCTACGCATAAATGGCGGCTTCCATCCTCGAAGATGAAGATTTGGACGACGAACTTTCTACAACAATAGTTCAAACCAAAGTGCCTTTAACATCGGCTCCAATACAACAACAGCAGCAAGGCAACCCTGCCAAGGGGGCGTCTCAACAGATGTTATCCACATCACCTCAGCCACAAAAAGTGATAGTGACTACTCCACAGGGACAGCAAATGATAGTGAACCAAATGCCACGTCCTGTCCAACATCAAATATATTGTAGCGAGCTTAGGGTTCGCTGGATTAATTATTTTGAATAAATAAAAGCCGTTAAATCGATTTTGAATTAATATAACACTTTATTAGTCCGTTAATCACAACCGTTACTTTCACCGAACACAACGATTTCTTGACTTATCGCTTCCGTACTTATCGCGTATTTTACTTCTTACTTATCGCTTGCTTCTCACTCGAGACTTACTACTTTCTACTTGTCCCCATGAGTTGTGTGCGACGTATTTATACCAGTTCCCCACATTCTGATTCGGTATTTCGTTTCCGTTCGTTCCATAATCTTGAATGTTCTATTATCCATAGTCTTCAGTTTTCCAGTACTTTGTTTTGGACTTTTCCGAATATTCCAGTACTAACTGTCATATGCGTCACACTACCCTCCGACTAGATTAGTTCGTCCCGAACTAAGTTCACTGGTCTTCTGGGTTAACAAAAGTCGCCAGTCGGTCACGATGTACCACTTTCATTTTGGCGTTCGGCCTTCGCTGAATCCTATAGACAACGTCGTTAATTCTTGTGAGAATCTTATATGGTCCTTCCCAATGTTGCTGTAACTTCGGAGACCTTCCCTTTTGCCGATGAGGGTTATAAAGCCATACGCTATCGCCTGCATTAAATCCGGGTGCGTTGGCTCGAACGTCGTACCTTGTTTTCATCCTGTCACTGGATACCTTGATTTGCTTTCGAACCAAATGATGAATCTCATCGGGGCGATTTCTCCATTCGGCTACGTAGTCTTCGGTCTTATCTATGGCGTCTGGAGGTATTCCGAATCGCAGATTGGCTGGTAATCGTATCTCCCGTCCAAATATAATTCTTGCTGGAGAATGGCCTGTCGTATCGTGATTAGCCGATCTATAGCTCATGAGAAAGGTTTGTACATATTTGTCCCAATCTCGTTGGTGATCACTAACGACCTTCGATAAATACTCTTTCATTGTTCGGTTGAACCTTTCGATCATTCCGTCTGACTGTGGATGTAAGGGTGTGGTCCTGGTTTTCCTTACGCCCAGTGCCGCACAGATGCCTTGAAATATCTGTGATTCGAAGTTTCGGCCCTGATCGGAATGAAGCTCACAGGGGACTCCATATCTGCTGATCCAATTATTGATAAGCTGCTCAATGACGGTTGTTGCTTCTTGGTTTGGAATTGGAAGGACTTCCACCCACTTGCTGAAGTAATCCATGATAACCAACATGTATTTGTTGTTGTCGTTTGTTTTTGGGAATGGTCCTGAGATATCAATCGCAATTCGCTCGAAAGGGGCACCCACGTTGTACTGCTTCATAGCGCTCCTTGGTCTTGCTGTTGGTCCTTTGGTCGCAGTGCAAGTTGTGCACTTCCTACACCAAGACTCAACGCCATCTCTCATGTGAAGCCAGTAGAATCGAGATCGTAATTTTGAAAGTATTTTATTAACTCCCAGATGTCCACCGGAGGCCCCGTCGTGCATTTCTGTTAGTACATCTTTTACTTTTGATGGCGGGACTAGAATCTGCATTCAATGGGATTTTCCGTCCGCGGCTTCCCATTTACGCTTTAGAATTCCATCTTCCACCAGCAAGGAATTCCATTGTGCCCAATATGCTTTAAATGTTTCACTCTTGTCGGAAATATCGTTCCAAGTTGGCCGCTCGTTCTTTTCTTTGTGTTCCAGGATTCGCGACATATCTTCATCCTGAAGTTGAGCTGCGCGCATAGCCTCATTCGTCCACCCATCTAGTACTTCTACTTGTACATTTCGCAGGTCGTACGCCACTTCTTTCTCTTCCGCTTTATGACAATGTTTAAAATCTGGCTTACATCTTCTTTTTGATAGGGCATCAGCGTTATTATGCACCTCCCCTTGCTGAATTGAGCTTATCAATGATACGGGTGCACATTCTGCGGTTAAATCTCCTTTTCTTATTGCGACCGGCTCTTCGGACGCATTTAGTACTCTGACAGGTACAATGTGCTTCTTCACCTCAGATTGTTCCGTTGATAGTCTCCTCTTATGACAAGCGCATGAACAACAATTCTCACTCGATGTTTCATTCATTCGTCGACGTTTCCTACAGTCAACAGAGATGTGGCCGACTCCGCCGCATGTCCAGCACTTCATAACAGGTCTCGGGGTTCTCCGTTGTACATGCCCAATTCTTTGGCAGGAACGGTCCTGGACGGACATTTCTCGGACTCTATATGTACTCCTGGTAGCCAGTTTAGCAGATTCATATGCCAATGCGAACGCCAGTATTTCGTTAGTCGTCTTCTTTCCCGCTAAACGGACGGCTTGTTGCAAGTCCCGATCTTGGAGTGCGTTTGTGAATGCATCCATTGCTACCTCGTTCAGGAATTCCTTAGTCATATTTGAATAAGACAAGTTTGCCAATCGCTCAATGTCTGCCTGCAACTGTTGAAGATTTTCTCCAGGTTTCTGCGTTCTGCTCCGCAGTTGCATGCGGTAGACCTGCTGCATGTGGTTGTCTCCATACCTACCTTCAAGGCCGTCTCTTACCGCTTGGAAATCTGTTTGCTTCTCTGCTGGTATGGTTTGTAGCAATTCTGCAGCCGCCCCGCGGAGTGACAAGATTAGTGATGTTGACTTTTGCTCATTCGACCACTTATTATAATTGGCCGCGGCGTCAAACTGACGTATAAATACGGAGAAGGGTCCCGTTCCATCGAAGATTGGCGGTTGCATCCTTGTATCTTTGTAGTCATGTTGATTGCTAGGCGATGTCTTATTTCTCTCAACACACTCAAGTCTCTTTTCGATTCGCATTATTTCTTCGGTGACTTTTAGATCCAGATTTTCTACTTCGTTTCGAATTTCTGACTGGATTTCTTCCTTAAAGTGTTGAAAATTACATTTCATCCACTGCGTTTGAGCATCCAATTTTGCATTCAGATCTGCAGCTTGTGCGTCGAATTTTGAATTTTGGGCATCCAACTTTGCATTAACATCTGCAGCTTGTGCGTCCAATTTTGAATTTTGGGCGTCGAATTTTGAATTTAAGGTGTCGAATTTTGCATTAACATCTGTAGCTTGTGTGTCCAATTTTATCATCATCATCCTGAGCATCTCCGAAATGCCCAACTGTGGCGAACTCTTCTCCGTTACATTGGCACCATCTTGACTCGGTGTTTCTTCTTCATCCGGACAGTCTGGCGCAATCGCAAAAACATATGTGTCAACATCAATTCCTTCTTCCTCCATTGCTGCTTGTAGACGCTGTCGAAAAATTTGCTTCTGTCCTCTGCTATCCAGATTCCGGTCCTCTAGTTCCTTCTTCAACTCAGGAACGCGAAGATCCTCGAAATGTCGATCTGACATAGTCACAACACACTTTCACAGACTTATTCACTTAAACAATAATTAATCCCACTTCTGACAACAATTGTAGCGAGCTTATGGTTCGCTGGATTAATTATTTTGAATAAATAAAAGCCGTTAAATCGATTTTGAATTAATATAACACTTTATTAGTCCGTTAATAACAACCGTTACTTTTTACCGTACACTTAACGATTTCTTGACTTATCGCTTCCGTACTTGTCGCGTATTTCACTGCTTACTTCTTACTTATTACTTTCTACTTATCACTTGCTTCACTTTCTTCTTTCTCGATCTGCGTGCGACGTATTTATACCGTTTCCTCATTCTGATTTGGCGTTTCGTTTCCGTCCGTTTCATAGTCTCGACTTTCCTATTCCAGTTTTCCAGTACTTCCTAAAATAATCTAGTACTTTGTTTCGGACTTTCTCGAAGATTCCAGTACTGATTGTCATATTCGTCACAATACGTAAACACCGAAGGCGTGACGACAACCACTGCGAAACCACCCCAGAAAGGCAATGAACACAAACAACCTAGCAGTGAACAAATGACGATTGAGGAACTCATCGCCGCTCAGTTCGCGGCACAGGACCACATCTCTAGCACCTTCCTAAACCTACAGGACAAGGGACAACTTAGTCCGACAGGGATAGAAACAACCAAACGCGCACCCCGCGACGAATGGGAAGTCATCTCCAGGCGGCACAACGAAATCTTCTACACGGGGGCACCTGAGTATCAAAAACACGAGTACTTCGTGGAGGATTTTATCGGCGAGACCGAAGAAATATACCTCAAGAAACAGACAAAGCTACTACGCGTCAGCCTCCCCAACAATGGCGAACAACGCTAATCGCCTCCACCCTAGCGAGCTGTCCCCAGTGCAGCTGGCAACGATCACTACCAAGCCAGCGGAAAAGGAACCGCGCCCCAGACCAGTGAGTAAGAACCAGCAGGCCGCCGACCAGAGTGCCGCTTGCCCAAAGTTCAACACGGCCCAATGCCGAAGCTCCAACAGAAACCGATACTGCTCACCCGTTGTGGGGCACAACGTCACATGGCCGTTCCTCGTGGATTGCGAACTTACAACTCCGACCTAGAGGAACTGGTTCCCTTCAAACAAACCCAAGAAAGGTAGTGGCCACGGCGCACATAGGATCCGTGTCAGATCCAACGCCAGTGCTTTCCGCGAATGCGCCATCGACTGTCCCAGCAACAGCAGCCGACCCAATGACCAACCAGCCCCGTGTCCCGATACACAGACTACCGCCGGAACCCCTAAGGCAACAGGCTCAATGCACATTCTGTGGGGCCTCACACTCCGTCTACGCTTGCGAGTGTTTCCGATCACTCACACCTGGCCGTCGGAAGTCCTTCGCACACAAAAGAAACATGTGCCTCAACTGTTTTGGTGGCCACCGGCTTCGCGACTGCCACTCCAGCAAGCCGTGCCGTCGATGCCAGCGGAGACATCACACCTTGTTGGATGTCAGGACAGCCGCCATCGGCGGGACAACCCCACCGCCGCCGGGGGCCAAAGGATCCGCCCCCCCGGATTGACCGTCATCAAGGGGCCAGCGCACACACAGTCAGCCCACAGCATTGCTCGCAACCGCTCAAGTCATCGTGACGTCGAAGAACCAACGGAGGATTGAAGTCCGTTCTCTGCTGGACCCCTGCTCCAGCGGCACATTCCTTTCAACGTCACTCACCTGAAGATTGCACGTCCGACGGCAAGCATTATCCGCCCCCACCTACGGTGTCAGAGGCAATCGTGGCCTTGCCACAGGGACTCAAGCCGCCGTAACCATCACTCCTCGCCTCCACGGCTCGAAACAGTGGGCACTGGGGCCCTTCATCCTGTCGTGCCTATCGGGGTATGTACCACCACCACAATCGGCGACGGGGGTCCTCTCGTTCATGGCGGATCTGGAGCGTGCCGACCCGAACATCGCCTCCGCCGATAAGGTGGACATGATCATTGGGTCAGACATGTACCGCACCCTCATTTTGGAGGGTCTAAGGAAGGACCCACTTCCCGGCCTCGTCGCGCGGGCCACTGAATTGGGATCGGTGCTAACAGGAGCGGCACCCACCACGGCATCCAGCTTTAAGGTGACAAGGCCTGACACCAGCCATCACATTGTCACTCCTCGTGGGTTGCGAATTTACAACTCCGACCCAGAGGAACTGGTCGACCTTACGACTGATGATCCCAGCTCCCATCAGAAAACCAAAAGGAGGTCTCGCCGGCATCGGCCCCAGGGACCACCTACGAGGCCCATTCAACTACCAGCCACCGACTACTTGCGCGAGCCAACTACCAGACACACCCCCCGCCCGCTGAACCACTGCAGGGGCAAGAGGCAATCGAGGAACCAGGAGCTTACCCACCCGAAGGTTTCAAGGCAGACCACTAAATCCCAAGGAAGCTCCAAGTCAACCACTCAGGAAATTCACTAACGTACCTGCCCACCCCCAAAATGCAAAATCGGTGACCAGTCGGGTCGCCACTCGAACACTTCAAGGGATCTCACCAAAACCAAGATACCGCGTGATCAAGCTCCTGCCCAGGTCCAAAACTACCCGGGCCAACCGCTACCACGCGTAGCCACCACAACAGGACCAGGAGCGCTCAATGCCCCGCTTGGTGGGCGGCGCTCCCCAGCAACCAGCGGTCTCTCGAACTCCAACGAACAAGCACGCCCCTCGGTGCATCAACAGAGGCTGCACTCCAACGACTCCGGGGGGCATTTGGCCCGTGACTGCCATTCCTCCAGGCCACGGGGGCAGAACCAGGGACGACATCGCACCACACTTCACGCGACAGTCTCACACGCCAGCGGCCGCGTCCCGCCGGCTACTAACGTCGGACGGGCGCCAACGGACGCATCACCTTTCACCACCACTGGCCGCGATATAGCGAGACACATCACCAGTCATCACGTGGTCATTGATCGTGGGTTGCGACCTTACAAATCCGACCCAGATCAATTGGCCGGTTCCGTGACCACAAAAGTTACCGGACGCCTTCAGTGGAAAAGATCGTCCTGTCGCCATCTACCCTACGGGCCATCCCAGACCGCCAAGCCTTCAGCGCTCCTCGGGGCGGGCGGCCCCTTCCCAACCGACCATCCACGTGAAAGTGGACAGCAACATCCGACCACTAGAGACTCAATGACCAAGACCAACCGCCTCCAGCAGACCGCACACTCCCGACCCCAAGCCACCGTCCCCTGGAACGTGATGGCCAATGATTGGCGAAGGCGGGCGGAATGGTGCGGATTGGCTGTTGGATGTGCTGGAGAAATCTAGTACATTCACAGTGTATACCAGTTGCGCGGCTGCTGTCACGGACCAGCTTGCCGATTGTCACCAACGATGAGGTCAGTAACGTCCCTTTTTTGAATTGGCAGTTATGCCCGCTGAGGCAGTCTGGTACCAGCTATTATCGCGCGCACACATTCCGAGTCATTGTTGCTGATCCAACATAAATTATGAAATAAATTAACTCAGTCTCATGTAGAGAAATTGAACTGTTGTGCGTTGTTACTAAATTGTAAACTAAGTCGCATCCGACTTAAACAATAAAAACCTAAAGATCCACCTCGAGTTCGGTTTTGGTTTTCTTGTGCTCCCGTTTTGCTGCCAGCTTCATGGGGTTCCTCTCTACACGGGAACAGTGGACAACTTCAAACATTCCCGTCACAGGTATCTTGGCGTAAATATGACGAGGAGGGAGGACAATGGAGAAAACTGCACAACCACGAATTGGAAGAGCTATACTGCAAATCTACAATAGTGAGAGTAATCAAGTCGCGAAGATTAAGATGGGCCGGACACGTGGCGCGAATGGGCAACGATAGGACCGTGCATAGAATTCTTGACGGTAAGCCAACGGGAAAGAGACCGACAGATCGGCCGCGACGGAGATGGGAGGACAATGATAGGTTGGACATGGAGGAGATCGGATCGGATGGTCGAACGTGGAAGGAAAGCGCACGGGACAGGGAACAATGGCGGAGTCGAGGCGGTGAGGTCATGAACTTTCGGGTTCCTACAGGCCAATAAATAGTATATCTATGTTTTTCATTTCCTTTTTTAAGTTCCCGGCTGCTTACCATAATGGACGAAGGGGATATTATGCTCTCGTTGTCTTCTTTCAAACCATAAACTTTAATTTTGGTGATGAACTTTCGGTCAGAATTTTATTGTTCCAAACGAACTTGAACTAACGCCACTGGCGTGATTGTAAAAAACAACTTACTTACTTTTTTTCCCAACGAAACTACATTGACACATTTTTAATAGAACCGTTTCCGAACGAAACTACGCATACACATTTGTAATAGAATTATATTCGTAGTGGTTGAAATATTCCTTTACCGTCACCAATAAAACGGTTGAGAATTTTTAATAAGTTGCTGCTAACATCTTAAACAAAACATCTTTAAAAAAAAAAAAAAAAACAAAAACAACATCTTAAACTGTTCTTTTCTTTAATAACGAAATTGTAATATAAGTGTGGTAAATATCACATCTGTTATATGTTGTATACCAGTTGTCCCAATCAAAGAACCGAAAATATTCGACCAGTAAATGTCGCAATTGTGTTGAATAGTGTTGAATGTTCCCTTGGATAAATAATAAACATACTACAACTCATTTGATTTGATTACAATTACCTGTCGAAATGAAATAAATATCGCATTTCACTTTAAAGAAACGAAATTAACAAAATGTCGGGCTTCAAAAAAATAGGAAAGGAACAGCTGAAACAGCAGGTGGAAAATGTCGCTCATGACCTGGAAAATCAGCATCTGAAAAGTGTGATGGGTATTTCTTCATTTGGAAGGAAGGCCAAAACATTCGACATAGAGGTACGTAAATAATGTCCAACAATTGAATGAATTAATAAGTGTTGTGTTACAGGCGGAAATTGAAAAAGCCAAACAGATTGCACGCTCGTCACGAGCTCTTACCAATACGGCTGAGGAAACAACATCTACAAACGCTGACGAGGAAAGCCATGATGAGGACGAGTCTAAATTCCAACAGGCTTCTAAAGAAACGAAAGAGAAAAAGGAAAATTCCGACGATGAAAGCGAGGAGAGTGATTCTGAAGATGACGAGAATAACTTGGAAAGAAAAATTCCCGACACCCACGAGGTACAGATGCAGCATGGCAGTCGAGCGGTCCTTGCCTTAGCCGGTGATCCATCAGGTGGACGTTTAGTAACAGGATCAATCGATTACGATATCTGTTTTTGGGATTTTGCTGGCATGGACACATCAATGCGCAGTTTTCGAACCATTCAACCGTGTGAGAATTATCCAATCCGCGGACTCCATTATTCCGTCACGGGTGATTTGATTTTGGTTATCTCAGGAAATTCACAAGCTAAAATACTAGACCGCGATGGCTTTGAACGCATGGAATGTGTGAAAGGTGACCAATACATATCAGACATGGCCAAGACCAAGGGACATACAGCACAACTGACAGCAGGTTGTTGGCATCCGTTCACACGGGAAGAGTTTGTGACAAGTTCGAGGGATTCGACAGTAAGAATTTGGAATAGTTTCCGATCGAGAGAACAGAAAGTCGTTATTAAGGCTAGAGCTCAGGGGGGACTCAAAACGATACCATGCTCATGTACATATAACCGAGATGCCACGTTGATTGCCACTGGATGCGTCGACGGATCAATTCAGACTTGGGACACAAGAAAGACATTTGTCAATACAACCCATTGTGTACGCAAAGCGCATAGCACCGGCAGTGAGATATCTTCGATTGCTTTTTCGTACCTTGGCCACCAAATCGCCACAAGGAGTTGCGACGAGACGTTGAAATTGTGGGACTTGCGCTCACTAAAGAGCTGCTTACATTCTTGGGATGGACTTTTCTGCCGGTATGACACTACCGACTGCTGCTTTAGTCCAGACGATCGCCTCCTTATTACCGGAGAGTCTCTAAACAAAAACCAAAAGGAGTCCAACTTGCATTTCTTCGATACTCAAACCTTTCAAAATGTAAAAACCATACCGGTAACCAATTCCCATATTGTCAAGTCATTTTGGCATCCGAAGTTGAATCAAATCTTCGTTGGCTGCGGTAATGGTGTCGTTAAGTGCTACTATGATGAACGACGAAGTTTCCGAGGAGCTAAGTTGTGTGTGGTTAAATCGTATCGCAAGAAAAAGAATACTGAGATGATGGGCATTGCACAGATCATCACACCACATGCTCTTCCTATGTTTAGGCAGGAGAAATCGAAGTCTAGTCGGAAGAAACTAGAAAAAGACCGCATGGATCCCGTTAAATCAAAGAGACCCGATCTTCCGATCACCAGTGGTCAAGGTGGACGGGTTGCTTCATCAGGCGGAACATTAAGCTCTTATGTTATTCGTAATCTTGGTCTTAGTAAAAGAGTTGACGATGATCAAGATCCTCGCGAAGCTATTCTCAAATATGCTAAAGAGGCCGAAGAAAATCCATATTGGGTTGCGCCGGCTTACAACAAAACTCAACCCAAACCAATTTTTTCCGACGAACCAGATGCAAAGAAATCAAAACCCAATTAAATGTATTAAATTATAATTAAAGAAAAGACATATTTATGAAACAAATCTCTATTTTTCATTTATCTGAAGTGACGAAAGCATCCTGCAAGCGGTAACTGTCACTCGCGATCTTCCATTTGTCATCCTGCGCAGTTATAATGAATGTTTGTTGGAATTGTTTGGTAGGATTATCTTGGTATTTCACTGTGCCACCAACTTGAATGGCATAAGTGAGTTGACCACCCACAGCCTCATCGATTATTGGCTGGGCATCGAGTGTGAAGATATTATGCTCTGATGCGGGGAGGTCAATAAGGAGCTTCTGAATGTTGTCCTTGCCAACGGCGCCGTTTCCATTCCAAACAGATACTCCTGTATCGAGGTAAAGTCTGCCTACTTGCTGGAAGAAGAATATGCATACCCGGTTTTGAAAACTTCGGTGGTTATTGGTTAGTCTTTACATACATGCCGCCTTTTATCATAACTTTGATAGTACAGTTTAGTAAAGTCTTCTGCTGTACGGCAACATGATTCCAATTTGTTACGGAGTTCCTGCAAAGGGGAATTGTTTTAATTATAAATGTTATTGTAGGGAGTTATCAAAATCCTTACCGAATCCATTGTGTTTATAATGATTTTTGTGCACACTTATTTTGATCAGCCGCAGACAAATTTCTCGAGTGTGACAGTAGTGACATTAGGAGTATTTACTTCGCTTGGTTTACATGTTGGTATAAGTTTCTTTACTTTTTGTTTTACTGTTTTTTTTCTTTTTCTTTCATA
Source organism: Microdon myrmicae (assembly GCA_963931805.1). NCBI lineage: Eukaryota > Metazoa > Arthropoda > Insecta > Diptera > Syrphidae > Microdon > Microdon myrmicae. The sequence goes on from OZ007497.1 coordinate 213,280,602, forward strand.
CAAAAAAAAAAACAATACAAAAAATAGTTTGTAACACAAAAAATTAAGAACTATATCTTTCGAAATTAAGAGGTTGGTGATAGTGCTTTTAGAGTGTGGACAGTGCTAAGAAATTAAAATTAGTTTGACTACAGGTCTGTCATAATAAATTAAACGTAACTTAACAAATATTCGAAAAAAGAAATTCCTTTGTCAAGCTACTTCGTGCTTGTCCTCCAAATGGACCTTCAATGATCCAATATAGCTAACTGAGCAAAGAAAATGCAGATCTTTTAAAGACTACCGTGAATGCCCAGAAGGCAACTACCCTCCAAACGCTTTTTGGCAAAGGAAAATGTTGAGGTGGTGGTATAAATGATGATAGAGACTTCATTAATTTATTATAAAATATTGTTCCGAGCTTAGGGTTCGTTGGATTAATTATTTTAATTAATAAGAGCCGTTAAATCGATTGTCTTTGCAAAGACTTTATTAGTTAATAACAACCGTTACTTTTACCGTACACGTAACGATTTTTTGACTTATCGCTTGCTCCACTGTTTACTGCTTACTTCCTTGTTGAAAAAAAAAATTGTTGGCGAGAGGGCCGAATTTAGCGAGACAAGGACAGGTGTGCCCTTCATCTTGTTTCTGACTTCTGGTCATCTTGCAATAACCAGAATCACCCACATCCGTGAGGATGTTGGATTCGGTCGCGCGATATCTGAAAAGAAAAGAAAAAAGTGGGTGTATCCAAGGATAGTGTGGATAGTGTTAGTCGAGGTGTTCTCTAACTACTTTTATAGAGGGATGGTGGGAAAGAAATCATACAAGACCGGTCTAATCACGTCTTTGGCGTCTAATGATCTGCGCTTTGGTCGGTGTGTGTGTGTGTTTGTGCCGTCTTGTACTGTGCGTCCGTGTGTGTGTGGTTTGTTAAGAGTAGACCCTATGGGATGGATCCAGGAATCCTCTATTATAGAGGGGAATGTTGTTGGGAAGGGTGCTTTCTTCAGTTTTGTATTGAAGAAGAAATTGTGGGGGTCTGATCCGAAGAGATCGAGAGAGAGAAGGGTCAAGAACGCAAGAGTCCCGTACAAGTAGGTTCTCGCTGTTCTGAATGTTTTCCAGGTACTTGTATGCTAATTGAAGCAAGTACTCGTCGATAGGGGTAGTGGAGGCGCCTTCGTATAGGTGAGAGTTGGGGTAAAGATGACCGTCAGGCCTTCTAGAATGATTGGTGCATCTTCTGAGGAGTTGCCTTTCGAAAACCCGAAGTCTTTCCATTTGAGCCGAAGATATGCAGGACCATATGGGAAAGGCGTACGATATTCCAGATCGGATTCGCTGCTTTTAGCAGAGAAGCTTAACTTTGGTGTCAACTTTGTTGCTCCACTTCAAGATGTTGTGCAGTTGCTTAGACCGACCGAGGCCCCTTTGAAGAATGTGGGTCACATGTTTGATGAAATTCATTTTTGGGGTATAAGTGACCCCAAGATATTTCATCCTGTCCTGTGGTCTAATCGTAGTATCTCCCATTTTTATTCGAATATTCTGTAAATATCGAGAAGTAGGTTGGAAGTGTTTACTACTCAGAATTATAGCAACTGCTTTTGATGGGTTAAGTCGAATTTTCCATCGACTGTAATACTGATACAGTTCGTCCAGATGACGGTTGAGTCGGTTTATTGCGAGTTTTGGGCTTTTGGATGACGTGTACACTAGGACGTCATCCGCATAACTTCCTTGCTTGATCTGCGTGCGAGGTATTTATACCGTTTTTCCTCATTCTGATTCGGCGTTTCGTTTCCGTCCGTTCCGTTGCCTCGAATTTTCTACTGCTCCTAGTCTCTAGTTTTCCAGTACTTGCTAGAATGTTCTAGTAATGTTTGTCTTATGCGTCACACTACCCCCGCCTTTAAATCGATTGTCTTTGTAAACACTTTATTAGTCTGTTAATAACAACCGTTACTTGATATTTTGCTTATCGTTTTCTAACTTATCGCTTTCTAACTGCTTACTCCCCTCTGCGTGCGACGTATTAATACCGTTTGTGGTCACCCTGATTCGGCGTTTCGTTTCCGTCCGTTCCATACCCTTGAATTTTCTACTGCTCATAGTCTCCGGTTTTCCAGTACTTTCTAGAATATTCTAGTAATTTGCTTTGGAGACCTGCCAGATATCACAGCTGATTGTCATCTGCGTCACACTACCCTCCGCCTAGATTAGTTCGCCCCGAACTAAGTCCACTGGTCTTCTGGGTTAACAAAAAAAGTCGCCAATCGGTCACGATGTACCACTTTCATCTTGGCGTTCGGTCTTGCCTGAGTCCTATAGACAACGTAGTTAATTCTTGTGAGAATCTTATACGGTCCTTCCCAATGTTGCTGCAACTTCGGAGACCTTCCTTTTTGCCGATGAGGGTTATAAAGCCACACGTTATCGCCTGCATTAAATCCGGATGCGTTGGCTCGAACGTCGTACCTTGTTTTCATCCTGTCACTTGATACCTTGATATGCTTTCGAACCAAATGATGAATCCCATCGAGTCGATTTCTCCATTCGGCTACGTAGTCTTCAGTCTTATCTATGGCGTCTGGAGGTATTTCGAATCGCAGATCGGCTGGTAATCGTATCTCTCGTCCAAATATAATTCTTGCTGGAGGATAGCCTGTCGTATCGTGATTAGCCGATCTATAACTCAAGAGAAAGGTTTGTACATATATGTCCCAATCTCGTTGGTGATCACTAACGACCTTCGATAAATGCTCTTTTATTGTTCGGTTGAACCTTTCGACCATTCCGTCTGACTGCGGATGTAAGGATGTGGTCCTGGTTTTCCTTACGCCCAGTGCCACACAGATGCCTTGAAATATCTGTGATTCGAAGTTTCGGTCTTGATCGGAATGAAGCTCACAGGGGACTCCATATCTGCTGATCCAATTATTGATAAGCTGCTCAATGACGGTTGTTCCTTCTTGGTTTGGAATTGGAAGGACTTCCACCCATTTGCTGAAGTAATCCATGATGACCAACATGCATGTGTTGTTGTCGTTGGTTTTTGGAAATGGTCCTGAGTTGTCGAAGGTAATTCGCTGGAAAGGGGCACCCACGTTGTACTGCTTCATAACGCTCCTTGGTTTTGCTGTTGGTCCTTTGGTCGCAGTGCAAGTTGTGCACTTCCTACACCAAGACTCGACGTCATCTCTCACGTGAAACCAGTAGAATCGAGATCGTTATTTTGAAAGTGTCTTATTAACTCCCAGATGTCCACCGGAGGCCCCCTCATGCATTTCTGTTAGCACATTCTTCACGTTTGATGGGATTTTCCGTCCGCGGCTTTCCATTTACGCTTTAGGATTCCATCTTCCACCAGCAAGGAATTCCATTGTGCCCAATATGTTTTTAATGTTCCACTCTTGTCGGAAATATTGTTCCAAGTTGGCCGCTCGTTCTTTTCTTTGTGTTCCAGGATTGGCGACATGTCTTCATCCTGAAGTTGAACTGCGCGTATAGCATCACTCGTCCACCCATCTAGTACTTCTACTTATACATTTCGCAGGTCGTACGCCTCTTGTTTTTCTTCCGCTCTATAACAATGTTTACTATCTGGCTTACATGGTCTTCTTGATAGAGCATCAGCGTTATTATGCACTCTTGACTGTGGGAAATTTGGAAATCGTACGTTTGAAGTCGTTCGATCCATCGAGCTATTTGTCCTTCCGGATTCTTAAAATTGAACAGCCATTTCAGGGGGGTATGTTCCGTCCGAAGGTGGATTCGACGTCCGTAGAGGTACTTATGGACATTTTTAACGGCTTCTACGGCAGCAAGCAGTTCCTTTCTTGTTGCGCAGTAGTTTCTCTCTGGCTTAGATAGGACTCGACTATAATATGCGACAACTCTCTCTTTACCGTCGACTTCCTGTGACAACACTGCTCCGATTCCTGTGTTACTTCCATCAGTATCAATATAAATGGGCGATCCGCTCTTGGGAATGCCAGTGTTGGAGTCTTACATAACTCGGCCTTCAATGTGTTGAATGCAGCCTCACACTTTTCTGTCCAATTAAATTTCTTGTCTTTACCCGTTAGTTCGTGTAGGGTTTTAGCCACGCTGGCGAAACCTTTAACAAACCGTCGGTAGTATGTGGTTAATCCCATAAAGCTTCTCAACTGTTGCTTGTCTTCTGGAGTAGGCCACTCTCGGACGGCTGCTATCTTATCAGGACCCGTTTGAACTCCTGCAGATGAAACAATATGCCCCAGGAATTTTACTCTCCTTTGGAAGAGTTCACATTTCTTCGAATTGAGCTTTAAGTTGGCCTGTCTTAGTCGTTCGAAGACGGAGCGCAGATTATTGATGTGTTCTGGTAAATTCCTTCCAATAACGATGATATCGTCCAAGTACACAAGGCACGTCTTCCATGTAAGTCCCCGTAGAACACTTTCCATTAATCGTTCAAACGTTGCTGGAGCATTACACAATTCATAAGGCATCACGTTATATTGATAAAGTCCGTTTCCGGTAGTAAACGCTGTCTTCTCCTTGTCCTCCTCCTTCACTTCCACTTGCCAGTAACCGCTTTTTAGGTCCAGTGTTGAAAACCACTGAGCTCCAGAAAGGATATCTAGTGTGTCGTCGATTCGAGGAAGTGGGTAACTGTCTTTCTTCGTAACGTCGCTTAACCAGCGGTAGTCAACACAAAATCTAGTTGTCCCTTCCTTCTTCTTGACGAGCACTATCGGCGAAGCCCATGGGCTCGATGATTTTTCGATGACTCCTTGCTCTTCCATCTCAGTCCTCCTTTCCACCTGAAACAAAAATAACATGCATCTGGGAGGCAACAACCCCACGTACGCACAGATACGTGGGTCACAAGTCCGACCAATTGTTCTACGCCTGCATGGCGATCGAAGGACAGACTCACCAACAGAAATTGTGTAACGATCCATTAACTGGATATACACAAACCGTTGGCACAGCTGCACAAACACCACATCTCCGGCGATGAGGTAATTGCTGGAAAACCAATCCGTCGACAAAACCTTTTATCGCTGGCGCAATATACTTCGTCCAAACAAAGGCCAATGCTGGCACCAGCAATAAACCAATGCTGTTCCCATAGGGATATGTAAACAACGATAATTACATTATCCCATGATCGACTACTGTGAACCACACGCTCGATTGTTTACGTAAGCAATTCATCGGAGGTGTGAACATTTTGACGATCACAGAATGATCCACAGCAACCAGGCAATAACTTCCGCGCCTGTATGTGTGAGCACGATCTTGACTGGTGGAAATATTCTCGATGAGAGAAAGTCACCACCAGAAAAAGGGAAAGGAAAACTCTGGGGTAAATGGAATCATCCCCAGAGAAATTAATCACAGTACAGTTATAGAACCCCGACGGGCAGGTCGATTGGCGAAACGCGATACAACGGGAAAGTAACTTTTCGACCCAAAGTTTTAACCCTTGAAAAATACGCGCGTTAACCGGGGTACATTGTCCGAACTGCCACCAAAGGCAAACATCACAAACGTATAGGCTCGACTTTCAACGCATCGCAATTCAACGCGCGCCGGCTCACTACCCTCGTTTATGTACGATGCCACTTTTGTGCTGAAAAGAATAGTGAAAGACTGTGTGCGATAAACAGGAATAAATAAGAATCTTTAAAATAGAAATACGATTCGAGGTGTGGTAGAAGTTTGTTGTGTTTTCTGTTAGTATACTACCCGAACTATTATTGTAACAAACGTAAAAGAAAATTGTGACCTAGAGGATTAAGTAATAATAAAACAACTGGATTTAATAAAACCAAGAGTAAAACAAAACATTTCGTTGTGTTCCATTTGGGACGAAATTCGCTCCATGTTTGCTTAGCGGACAGTGTTCGGCGGAACACTTCGACCAAGACAATAAAATCCGCAAAACTACTTTCCCAAAGCTTGGAAGCATGCTATATATCCAATAGCCAAAGTTGGGAAACCACCGTATCACCCGTCAAGCTTTCGTCCCATTTCGCTCCTGACTTGCATCAGCAAAATATATAAAAAGTTCATATAGGAGAAGCTAAAAAACGTTATCAGTGGCAAGAACCTAATACCTGATTTCCAATTTGGATTTAGAAGAGTGCATAGCACCACTATGGCTTTCAGCGTATTTCAAAACCACGTCTGCGTGCGCCTCTTTAAAAAGGAACCCATCATTGCGATGACCCTGGACATTGAAAAGGTTTTTGACACGACGTGGATCAAAGGTCTCGTCTGTAAATTATTGAACACTGGTGTCAGTAGAACGCTCTGCAGTATCATCTACCAGTTCATTCGAAACAGAACTTTTGAAGTTCGGATGAATGGAAAACGCTGCCGAACTTTCAGCGCCACCGAACACTAGTGGGTTCTTACTTCGTAACAAACATCCCACCTCACGAAGATACGTGTTTTTCTTGGAAGACGAATAGCACGCCCCCGATTCAACCAAAAGATACGCACCAGATATTTACAAAATATTTTTTACAATTTTCATTTTTCGTTTACAAGTTCTTTCTTTTTTTTCTTGCGATTTTGAGAACAATCTTTGCCCCTTTGGTCCGTTCAATTCTCTCTCTCCTCTTCCTATAGCCTTCTGTGGGGGTTTTCTAACCTTACGCAAGAACCACCCACAATTCCAACCCCAACTCCCTTTGCAAACCTGCAAACATCCCCTTTTTCAAGGACATTTTAATGCATTACCTAACATTCCCTGCAAAGAATTCTTACCATTCATGCATCCAATGCATATTCAAAATTCCCCGAAAGAATTCTTTAAATTATACATGCATCATTAAAGCAGAAAACCTTATCGGCACCCCTGTTTGGCAAGCAATTCGGTTGCACACGTGCACACCACATTTTCCTGGCAATACCCATTGCCTCGGCAACCTTTTTGTCCAACCGACAAAAGCAAATATACGCATCTAGCGTCTTGTGGCCATAATTCGAATTCTTCCGCATATAAACATGCATATAAAAATTCGATCCCTTACGTTCACAATCACCCATTGTGTACATAAATTGCTCTTAGCATCATTTGCCTAATTGAAATGCGGAATATTTACGCAGCTGCACCATGCATCTATGCCATGAATAATGTCCTTTGTTATCTTCTCTTTTCCCGATTTCGTTTCCCATGACCTTCGTTGCATGGGTACATAAGGATCTATCAGCACTCTCGCTAAGATCAACCGGAGAGATCTTCTCCCATTGGTCACTGCCCAAAAGGAATATTTCATTTCCTTTTCACCACACCACCAAACTCACCTCGAACCGAGGGTTGAATCAAAAGTCGGAATTCAACCCTCGATGAGTCGAAAATCAACCTCCAACGAGCGCGCATCGTGTTTCACCCTAACTAGAGCGCGCACGGGTGTGCGTACGCCCGTGCCCTCGAAAAGCAAGTAGAGTCCCTATACGCAAGTCGAGTGGTGATCGGTAATTCACTTCGTACGTTTAACTATATTCTTATAAATCGCGTAATATTGACATCTAAACCGAATGTGACTTCTGTTGAATTCTCGAGTGTGCAAATGCCACGTAGTACGAACCTGATCTAACAACATTGTTAAGTTATGTGTAATCTGTGTAATTAGTGTACTGTAAAAATAAGAAGAATAATAAAAGGCATAGTCGCCAAACAATAAAATAAAAACAATATCCTGCGTATTTGTTTCTGTGGTTCAGTGTCCGCTCCATCCTTTAATTAACTGCCGTACCATCTTCGCCGTGTAGCAACAATAACAATTTATGACAACACATCTTTGCGTTTTGGCGAACAGTGTTCGGGTGAACAAATCGATGGGAACAGAAGTGAACCAGGGCCGTGCTGGCACCATACTTCCCCCACTAGGTATACGTCTCGGAAACAATGGATCTCATTATCCCAATGTCTGATGCCGCTGATAAACCAATTATTGTTCTAAAGGCTACCATCTTTAAAGTGTATACCTATCCGTCATCTTCCATTTTTTTTTTTTTAATTTCTGCCTCTCAGAAAATAAAATGTTCTCCGTTCAGTACAGGAACATTTGTAGACTTAATCTCCATTTTGTCGTCTCAAGCGATTGGTAACAAATACTGCGTTTACATATATTCAACGCTGCAGTTGAACATGCACCAATTTCCAACAAGAAAAAATTCACTCCACCTAACCTGATCGCGATCAACTGGTTTTTATAATTTAATTCCTACATCTAGTCAAATGCATATAAGCCAGTGTTGCACCTGCTCGACTCGATGCAAGTTATTAGAACCCGCTTAAATGCACATCCAACTATAGCCTTGAGTGCATATAAAAACGCAGTTTTCTGTTCCTGGTTTGTGAAGAAAAATTATTGTCACTAATGTAAAATTAGTATATGAGCAATTGACACTGTGTTAGTCTCCTTTTGACAGTAGCCGTATGACAATAAATTCATTGTATAGTAATACTTGTTTCATTTACTAACCCTTACCCAATAAAAGTAAGCGGTGCAGCAGACATCATTAGAATATATGCACGAGATACCCTGCCTATTGATTTTTCTAAGTAATATCACATTCGTTGCCCAACGGAACTCGATGAATGAATTCTACCTCCCAAAATGTTTGCCCAGAATACCCATCAATAAAAGTGCGCATCAGTTTACCTTAATAATTAAGTTCAGATATACAGATATATGGCTAGGTCCTCCAGTTGGGAGTCAAGTGTAGCTCGTCCTTCCTTCCCGGAGGAGAAAAAGAAACCAATGGTTAAAAGCGACTGGAACGTGCAGCGCTTCTCTGGTCGTTCTTTGATTGTAATCCGTTCTTCTAGTTTTACAGCCGGTTTAGATGTTTCTGCTAGTGCTAGTTCGGCTTCCCTTCCTTTTCGAAGGAATTTGGGATACGAGCTGACTTCATCCTTGGTCACAGATTATATACATCGGAGGAATAGGCCATATATCATGTTCAACTACATTCCCTCCCTAACTTCATCCCTTAGCTTGGAAAACAAAACCCGCTTTTTACAGATGGAACCGTCGATTGGTTCATTGGGCTGTTATTTGACCTCTATAATCTCTAAAAAAAAATAGGCATCAGTCGGGCTACAGGGGTGAGAAAACTGTTCGCAAGAGTTTGACCAGCGTCTCGAAAATTTTCACGTTGGAGTTAACGCCAAGCCACTATGATGTGGCATAATCCTCCAGCAACATTGGCATAGACTTTATAGTATTAGCATCGTTAATTCTTTCCAGCTCTTTGAGGGTTGTAATTGCTGCAATGAATTCTTCAAGCTTCGGGGTATCTCTTTCTCCGCGGAAACTTGCTGTGCAGGTGGTAATTGCTCCACTCCGGGAGTTACTCGTATCTAAAACCCTGATAAGGCGGGTAAATTGATATTCGGAGAAATTCTCCATCCTTTCTTCCATTCCAGCTAATCTTTCGATTCTTCTGATGGGTTTGTAATTTTGTGGCGTTCCTAACAGATACGCACACAATACCCAAGCAAATAATGAAGAACACCGAAAGATAATCGAATAAGAAAAAGCACCAACCGTATACCAAGCATAACATAGCAATTCCACATCAGTTGAATGTACTTGAGTTTAGAATTCGAATTCACATACGCTGCCGTTAGTCTGATGCTTCAATGCTTCGTTTCTCACCGGTTTCATCGTGTGTTCAAATCACCGTCTTCACTATCCTTGCTTAACGCAACAATCCCGATATGATCTGTACAGTACACACTTTTCCATAAACAGGACTTTACTACTACGATCCCGACTTCTGCATACAGCACCGACTCACTCGATTGCTCCGAGTCCTCTCGCTCGCTCGTTCCTCACTCCGTCGTTCGCACACGAAGTTGACCGTAACAAAGTTACTGAGGAGGGAGTAGTGTGGCGTCTCTAACAGACATACACACAATACACAAGCAAATAGTGAAGAACACCGAAAGATAGTCGAATAAGAAAAAGCATCAGCCGTATACCAAGCAATAACATAGCAATTCTACATCAGTTGAATGTACTTGAGTTTAGAAATCGAATTCGTACAGGCGGTAGTGGCCTGATGTGTTGATTTTTAGAGATTCTAACCGTCATAGCATGGGTTCCAATCACACGTTCTTCACTATCATCGCAAACGCTATAGTTTTCCTATATCATAGAAACCCCACGCTGGGCGTCAATTATAGCAAGCTTCTCAAGTCGGGAGTCAATACAGATAGGTCTCTCGTTGGGAGTCAAGTGTGGTTCGTCCTTCCCGCCTGGAGGAGAAAAGGAAACCAGCGGTTTAGAGCACATGGTTTTGACATGGCCTGGGTCAGGTCTTTTATCATACCAACTTAAGCTTTCTTATCGGTATTTAAAAATTATACTTTTAAAACAGTAGGAATAAAATTAAGCTTTCGGACATTATTTATAAACTTAAACAATTGGTAGGCAAAATTCAATATAGTTTAACTTTAAATATAAATTGACAGATAATAAAATAAAAATAAAGAAAAATTGTTTAGAATTCATGAATGAGCGGCTGCTACAGACAACAGAGACCGTCTACAGAATAAAGGGTACTCTTCTTGTTCATGTGTTTCATTAATTTTTATCAACATAGAGGTAAACAGAGAATTATTCCTTAGCCGAGCCAAAGGAATGTGGAAAGCTCTGCTCTTAAGGAGGAGATCCTGAATCACACGAATATGGTGACCCTTCAATAACCTCGTTCATAAATGTTAATATCTTCCTTCAACCTAATATGATAATCGTGGATTTACTTTTGACACCATGTAACTACCTCATACATTCTTCATAAAAATGCACTCCCACATTTTATAAAAACACCAGACAAACTTCAACCCACGACTCGAATGCTACATTATCCCGCAGAAATGGCCAATAATTAAAAATAAAGATGAACCTGATCAACATGTCACAGTTGAGTTATTCTTAGTAGCCGTTGCCTATAATTCAAATCACTACAAAACTATTATCAGTTTCTTACGCCCTTTCATTTCGGGAAAACATATAAATTTATTGTAATTAATTTATTTAATTTATATCGAATTCAATTTTCTGTTGCTGTTCGTAAATGGTGTTGAAGAATGACAAGGAAACAAAAGAAAGGCTCCCCTCTAGCGGAAGCATTGTTGCAGAAGTTTATGAGCGAACGGGATCTGCCGGATTGGTATCGAGGACTATCAACATTTCAATATAACGCCGCTAATTCGCTGTTAAATTCTATTCGGGATGACAGTGAACAAAAAACCACACACCGTGTCTGTGCTGCCCTTACCCGGCTTGGTGTTCAGCCTATGATGAGCCCCCAAAAGATTAAATTTACTATGAAGCTCAGTCGTGGCAATGACATCGCGTTCCTATGGTTTCTGATGGAGCTTTATTACAGGGGACGTGATGATAATGAAACGAATGGAGAAATGCCTGTATATTCAATTAACGAGCAAATAATTATATCGGCCATAGCACACTTGGATGTGGTTCCTACCCTCAGGGAATTAAATAAAATTCTACCAATGAATTCTGTTGAAACTCCACCAAAAACCAAACCACCCAAAAAGATAAATAAAAAACCCAAATATGTTAATCCATATTTTCAAACAATTCAACGACCAAAACCGTATGGGAAATCTTTGTTGGGGAAGAGAGCTAATTATCCTATTAATATGGGACTATATGCAAATTTAGAACTAGATCGCATTGTAATGCCGAACGAAGCGAATAGATGGTTTTCAGAATATACATTTCACAAGAGCCAGCGAATCGCCAAGGGAATTATTGACCTACAGATTGATAACGTATTCGAAAAACCAGAGGATGAAACTGAGGAAGAAAATAACGAGAACTATGAGAATCAAGTACAGTTGTGTTCGCACCACATGACTGTTCAATATTATCGAGAATCATTAGCTAACGAACTAAAGGTTCTAAAGAAAAGGGCTTGCGAAAAACATTTAGACATGGAGGCGCAAGCTAACGAGGTATGTCATTTAAATATACGTTGAATTTCTTTATACTTTTTTATTCTGAGCTACACGCAATTTTGTGATGGGCTTAGCAGCTTTCATGAAATGATGGAATGCCATCCAAAGTTATCATGAGGTTTGCGAATTAACTTATCCGACTTCGACTTAAATGGATTGTCGACTTGTCAACATTCAAAAATGGATCTCTAAGGTGCAGTGCCTCCGTTAAAAGTGCGAAAAACATCTACCGATTAGTATAACAGTGACTGTAGCGTTGATGTTAATGAGCTTTCGTCGCTGTACGCTCAAGACAAGATCAAATAGTCCAAACTGCGTCATATATAATCCCCCTTTCCTTGAATGAGCACTGGTGTTGCGAAACCTAATGGACCGATAGTAGATATTACCACACTGATGACTTCCCTTTCGGTAGATGTCTTTTGCCCATCTGGGGAAGTGCTCCAAAAACCGATGTGAAAAGCCAGTGAGTGTTCAGTCATTATCCATCTGAGTTCAAGGGTCTTTTCTTCTTTTGCCAATTCAATCATATCCCTTTGAGGCTGTTCTTGAAACCCTTCCCAAATTTCTGGTCTGTTGTTGTCCCACCCACCTAAGCGAAATTCGACCTGAGCATAGATTAAGGTAATAGAGCGTCGCTGAGGCTCTTCCCATTGAAATTCTCAGCTAAGTCGAATGCCATTCGCGGCTTCCTTTTAACCGAATGCATTACGGTTATATGAGGAAGATAGAAGGTTATGTTGCTGTCCCATCCAATTAAACGAAATCCGAACTGGGCGTAGATGAAGGTAATAGAGCGTCGTTTTCCTATTAAAATAGCAACTGAGTCGAATACTTTTAACCAAATGTGTTTACGGCTATGTGAGGAAGATAAAAGAGTCTTCGTGGGGTTGTTTCTGAGGACTGGTACGTGGTCTCTCTCTCTCAAAACTCCGCCGAAACGAAACAAACAAATAATAAACAATAATAAAATAATAACTATTCTATTCTATTCTATTTATTGGCCTGTAGGAATCCGGAAGTACATGACCTCACCGACTCGACTCCACCATTGTTTCCTGTCCTGTGCACTCTCCTTCCACGTTCGACCATCCGATCCGAACTCCTCGAGGTTCAACCTTACATTGTCCTCCCATCTCCGTCTCGGCCGTCCTATCGGTCTGTGGGGAAGAAGTATGGTGTGCAGCCTGTAATATTATTGTTATGAATATTATGATGCTGATGGGTGTGGTAACTAATTATTCAGTGCGTGCCTTGCACTTCCGACTCGAGGAAGACACGGTATTTGACCACGCTCCCCTGCCAGAGGAGGCCGGAGTGTAGGCCCCAGCATCCGTACGATGATCATGGTGTCCGTACGACCGCTCCTGGACGAAACTATCCTCCCCCCGCCGACGACTATCAGGCTCTTCGGCCGGCAACACGAATGACACTGCCCGGGGATTTAAATGCGATAAAACCGGCGCCGGCGCCGCGGTGCAATCCCTAAAAGTGGAGGAAGGGCCATCTATAAAAGTTGAAGAGCTTCCTAGTCCCACATCTAATGATTCAGACGCTGGATCGGCGATTCCGGGCCGCGCATCCACAAACAAGTCGTCCTGCCTCAACATTTCCCTTCGAGCTCGTTCAAATCCAGTTAGGTGGTCCACCAGGCTTCGAAAAGGGACATTACCCAAAGTAAGGAGGAAGTGCTTTAGTCCTTCCTCCCTCAGACTCCTCACCAACACCGGTTTGGCCATGCCCTCAAGCTGGCTGGCGAAGACGGACCTACCCTGACGACCATAAAAACGCTCAGCTGCCTCCTCACACCGTACCACTGCCCGCTTCACTCGGGAAACGAAACTTGTGGCATCCTCGGAAGGAAGTTGTCGCATTTTGGAGAGTTGAGCACACAGCTCCTCATACGACACCCGGGGTTCGTAGGCCTCTCTGAGACGCTGTTCCGCTTCGAGGAAGGTCGTGGGTGATCTCTCCTCGAACATTCTATAGGCCTCGCCGCTCAGTCTGGAGGGCAGCCACCGGAGGAAGGTATGTTCCTCCTCCACCGCCAGCCCATCCAAGGTCCTTCTACAGCCCTTGAGAAACGAAGAGAGTCTCTCAGCTGTATCCGGGCCTTCCTGTCCCGAAAACATGGGGACCGCCTTCGACACGAGGTCGAAAACCCTATCAGTGCCCAACATAGTCCGTACAGGACATGGCTGTGGGCCCAGTTTAAAATATGAGGGCATCGGCGTGTCCTCCATGCTCCCAACAGGCTGTTTACTGGCGGTGGGAGGGGGGCGCGTTGGCGATCGGTCGTCCACAAATTCGTCACGCGAATCATGGAATGCCTCCGGATCCACCTCGTCAACCGGCGGCTCGGGAAATGCCTCGGGCCGTGCCCGGGCAGGGGTGCCCTCTCGGACATCTCTCTGACGTTGCCTTGTTTGCATCTGCCGGCCGTCTACTAAATCCCACTATCACCGACACCAAAGTCAATCCCGGAGATCCCGCGGAGAGAAAAACAAACAAAAAAAACAACCCCGTCGCCGACAGTATCAACCACCAGAAAGGGCGTGGAAAACAAAAAGGAACACAATTCCCACAACAAACAAACAAACACTCTCAAAGGGGGACCAACAACAACGACCCCGCCCAAGAAAGGGAGAGAGAGAGAGAAAAGGAAAAGAACCCGGAAACGAAAACAAAAACCCTTCAACCCGACTATGAGGTGACAACACCAAAAATATACACAACAAAATCACACGCGTAATCAAAAAGAAGGAAGAAAAGGCAGAATCACAATTTCAAGGAACAAAAAAAATTTCAGAGATCGATAAAGGTCAACATAGAACATCACAGTTTTCACCCGAAGAAGCTTCCAACAAATGTCTTTTACACAATATAGACAAATAAATTAAGTAAAAAAATAAATAAATTTTTTAAATAAATAAAGATAGAGAAAAAAAAATGTTTTTCTTTTTTTTTTGCTTGCTCCCTCTGCCAGTCTCCGCTCACGAACGTATGGTTATCTCTAATTCCGCACCACCGGCACCAATCTGCCAAAGCCTTCAGGTTACAGAAATTTCGACTGTTGATTCAGTGACACTATTTTACCAAACCTGCCGTGGTCCCTCGGGAAGGTTTGTCCGCAGCGCCAGTTTGTAATATTATTGTTATGAATATTATGATGCTGATGGGTGTGGTAACTAATTATTCAGTGCGTGCCTTGCACTTCCGCTGTGGAGGTATAGTGGGAAGGATTAGATTTATTACCTAATTATTCCATTCGCTGTCCCGATGCTGAGCCACGGCTCCAACCGGTTTATAGAATTCTGTCTTCTGCTGTAGAGGGATCCTTATGTGCCGTCCTCTATCCTCGAAATGAGTTCTAGCTTCTCCCTTGTTGAATCTGCAGCACCAATTGCAACACAATCTCATAAACACTGAGTTGTATGTCCACTGAGATCGTCCATTAGGTAACACAACGTTAAAGGTCTTCTTCTTATGTGCCGTCTTTTATCCTCGAAATGCGTTCTAGCTTCTCCCCTACTGAATCTGCAGCACCAATTGCAACACAATCTCATAAACACTGAGTTGTATGTCCACTGAGATCGTCCATTAGGTAACACAACGTTAAAGGCCTTCTTCTTATGTGCCGTCTTTTATCCTCGAAATGCGTTCTAGCCTCTCCCTTACTGAATCTGCAGCACCAATTGCAACACAATCTCATCAACACTGAGTTGCATGTCCACTGAGATCGTCCATTAGGTAACACAACGTTAACGGTCTTCCTGTTCAAGTCCAGCAATGTTTTCCAGTGAATTCTCTCAATTCAAAAAACTGCTTCTAGTCGCAACCGAACAAAAAAAACAAAACTTAAAACAACTCCACAGTTTATTCAGTACACATTAAATTGCGCTTCATTTTGCACCTCCATTTCAATCGAACCAACAATTATCACCGGTAACAATAAAACGGTTACGACAGTTCGGTGTTTCGGCTTTTTTTTCTGCCCTTTCTTCCGCACAACATTTTTACGGGACTCCTTTTATTCTTCTTCTGACAACGGAACGTCAACCAAAAAACCGTACCTCAAAACATTGACCCTCTGTCTCTCTCGCTCCCCATTCACGTCCACTTCGAAAACCAAATTCGAACTCGAAGAACTGCACGATCCACACCCGAATCGGGGCGTGTTCAAAAACTCACTTCTGGATCGTGCAATTCCTCCACCACCTTACCATCATACTTCCTTAAAACAAATTATGTTAATAATTAAATACAAAATTATTAATTGATGGGGTGGCCGACGCACGTAACAAGCCATACTACACTGGATTCCCTTCTTCCTCCATCATAATACCGCTGTAAATAGTCAACAAGCATCCGGCGGTCGCGCACCGAACACCGCGGCAAAATGTTCACCAAGAGAAAAATTCACCCACAGGAGCAATTAATCAAAACACATGGTTATTACTGTTTATTAATTAAAACGTTACCTTATTAATTGGTTAAATGAAAAACATCAATTAAAAGTCGCTTGGAATTTTTCACAAATCTTAATCTAAGCGTTCTCATGTTGTTTATTAATTAAAAAGTTACTTTATTGTAACCATCATGCGACTCGCGGTTGACCTTAGCGTCCCGCAGCGCTACGGGAGCGGAGGTGGAGACGCGAGCGGCTCGGTCGGGTGATGGAAAAAGACTCCCTGAGGAAAGAACTCCGACCTGTATTCAATCCTCAGTTAAGGGTGAAGTTCCGAGGAGAAAGAGAAAATTTTCTCTTTAGGGTGTGGCCACCAAAGAAATGCAATCTTTCCCTACCGGGTGTGGCCGATGGCCGGCGATCTCTTTATGCAATGGTGTGTATGTGTGATCGTACACATCACCGTGTTTATCGATGCATTTCAGCAAGGGATAAACGAAACCTACAACGAGGGAAAAAGAACAAAGAGAGAAGCGACCTAAGGCATCGGTCTGTAATTAGGGTCAGCTAAATAAATAAGCTGCAACTCATTAGGTATGAAATGCATTTGGGATACTTCAAACAATTTGGATTGTTTATCGTATCGGCAGTAGAACAGAATTCTTTTGTTTGCACATGATGTGTGCTGAAGAATTTGGTTTTAGCGGCTATTGGGCTAATTGTATGCAGCTGCGTCAATAAGCTGCTTGGAGTTGCTTTGTCGTCGGACAAAAGAGTCGCCAGCCAATGTGTATGTGGGTAACATTGTTGTACACATGGTGAGGCTGGGAATAGGTGACGCTGGGATAAGATTCCCCGATTATGTGGTTACTTGGTACGGTAACCGAATTGTTTTCTTTCAGGCATAATCCTTGACCTTTAACGAATTCTTCTACGAAAATGCATATGAATTATGAATGCCTGAAAATCCTTTTAGGAAATTTTCTGCCGATGCGTTGATGCATGGAGAATGCCCTTGTGATAGGAAATGCTTTGATGCGGGGAGATTGAGGTGCAAATATGGGTTGCGAATATGGGAGGTTCTTCAGGTGAGCTTTAAGAACACCCACAGGTCCCTTTCCCGTGGCTTACACTTACACAAAACTATTGTAAGAAAAAAAGAGAGGGGACGAAAAATACTTGGAACAGAAGAAAATAAAAATATCATTCGTTCGCCGCAAAATTTCAACAGCGACCAATCGTTGTCAGTCATCTTAAAACTACGAAAAGGTACACAAACTATCCGAAAGACGTCACAAATATATATAAGCGATTCGATTCAAAGCTCCCAAACAGAATGGTGTATATTTACTAAACAGAAGACAAATTAACAGAAAGGATGTGATGTGACAAGAATTCCTAAACTAAATGTTAACGTTTGGTTCAGAGAAAAGAAGCAAAATAAAAACGTTAATATAACTGTAGAAGAAAAAAAGAAAAAGAAGAACAAAACAAAGAACACGTTAGAGAGGAAATATATCTGCGGGTTCCATTTAACAACGCCCCCAGCAACTATAAAGCAGCTTTGGGCAAGCACCAGGAAGCTGTAGAGAAAAACCACGAGTAACCCCTTTTTCATTATTCCTCTCCTTAACAAATTCATTTATTTTGTGTGCACGGCCAGATATTTAAATTCTTTAACTTTTTCAAATAAATTGGTGCTGATGTTTATCAGGTGTACCGATATGAAGTTTTTTTTTAAAGTAAAAAACATTTTATTCGAAGTATTGGCCATTGCTTTCTACATATTTCGACCACCTTTCTGGCAATTTGTGGATACCACTTCAATAAAACCGGTCGTCTTTTGAGACAAACCCTTCGGAGACCCAATTTTTGACTTCTTCGTAGGAATTGAAATGCTGCTCAGCCAATGCGCGTCCCATTGATGAAAACAAATAGTAGGCGGAAGGAGCCAAATCTGGTGAATACGGCGGGTGGGGTAACACGTCCCAGCCGAGTATTTTTTTGTTTCTTTGACGGGTTTTGCTGTATGACTCGGAGCATTATCATGCAACAAAATTACCTTTCCGTGACTTGTGGCCCATTCTGGTCGTTTTTTGATCAATACATGGTTCAAATTGATCTTTTGTTGTCGGTAGCGTTGCGCATCAACAGTTTTGCCAGGTTTTAGAAGTTCATGATAGACCACCCTCTTCTGGTCCCACCAAACACAGAGCATTGTCTTTTTTCCGAACCGATCAGGCTTTGCAGTCGATGTTGATGCTTCGTCTGGATGTACCCATGATTTTTTGCGTTTAGGATTTTTATAATAAATCCATTTTTCATCACCAGTCACAATTCGATGCAATACTGATTTCCTTTCGTGTCGTTAGAAGCAACGTTTCACATGTGGTGTTTCGCTTTTCCATCTGCCTATCATTCAATTCATGTGGCACCCAGTTTCCACACTTTTGGATCTTTCCCATAGCTTTTAAACGGTCAGAAATTGTTTGTTGTGCAACATTTAACATTTGCCCCATTTGTTTTTGACTTAAAGTGTCATCTTGATCCAATGTTGCTTGCAATTCGGTGTCTTCAATTTTTTTTGGTAGTCTTCCACGTTCTTTATTTCGCACATCAAAATCATTATTTCTGAATCGCTTCAACCATCTTTTGCATGTTGCTTCCGATAGAGCATGATCACCATAAGCCTTGACAAGCATTCGATGCGACTCTGCAGCACTTTTCTTCAAATGAAAACAAAAAAATAATGCTTTCCACAAATCATCATTGCCTGGTACAAAGTTCTCCGTACAATGATGGAAATTAAAGTGGCGTTGCACAATTACCCGCGAACTCTATCACAGAGAACTCCATTTTAACAGTGCTATAGTTAAAAAGTGAAGTGAATTATTCTAGCTATTTAAAAGTAAAAGTATTTAAAAGTAATTATCGACAACAGATAAAATTCCCTCAAACTCACAAACAGAACACAACAAGGATACACCAGGTAAGAAAAAAAAAAACATTGCCTCTAGGGCCATCATTCCGGCAATAGGTTCCTAGAACTGGGAGAATGCTCACTCTCAGGCTCTACAACCAACGTTCCAACAAAAAAGAAAAGACAATCCCATGGTCTTTCAATTTTCCTGCTCTCCCGAACAAAACCGCAATAAACAACCCACAGTTCGTTCAAGTTTACCCATCCGAAACATCAATGCCACTTACATCCGTCAACGTCTTTGTACTAAAAAAAATCATTGATTCTATTAGCACACAGTACGAGAAAACCTTAGGGATGGATCTATCCTAATTCTAACTAAAGGCCAAGAAATCGCTGATAGACTCATCCAGTCTAAGCGCTTTGACACAATCTGTCCGGTCAATATTAGACTGCACCCCAAACTAAATACTTCCAAAGGGGTTGTGTATGCCCTTTGCCCCATTAACGTCTCAGAAGCCGACATTATATCAGAAATGGGATCCCAAGGTGTGGTAAATGTTCAAATTAACAAAAATGAACAACGAAGAACGATTATCCACAGGATTGATGCTATTTTCTTTTGATCGGCTACAACCACCAACAACAATAGAAGCCGGCTGGTACAACGCCAAGGTCAAGGAATACATTCAAAGACCAATGCGGTGCCGACAATGCCAATTACTCGCCCATACAGCAAAATGGTGTAAACGCACAACAGCATGTAATACATGTAATCTGCCACCACATCCCGAAACTAAATGCACAAGAACAATGTGTGCTAACTTTCAGGGTCCGCACTCGGCCTCTTCCTCGACCTGCCCTAAATATATTGAGTACCAAAAAATATTAGAAATTCAAACAAAAAACAAAACAACCATAGCTGACGCTAAACGCATATATAGGGAACAGAATACCATACAAACAACAAATAACGATCTTTACTCCGATCAAATTAGAAAATACACGTCCGCGCCTATAACTCCAGCCAGTTCCAATACACTACTACCAAAAGGAATACAAAATCCAATAGCCGTAAACAAATCTGCCAACAAAGAAACAAATATATTTCCCTCCTCTTCCTACTCAGCTCTAAAAGAAATTGAAAAGAGAAAATATCCCATCACTCAACAAATAAATATAACCAAAACTGAAGATCGATCTTCCTCCTCCCTACAAACTCAAACACATACAAGCAAAGCTAAGCCGACCACCAGGCAAACACCCAAAATCCCATTTAGATCAAACCGGGAATATCTCTCTACCTGAATATGGAAATATATAATTCTAACCTCTCTCAACAACCTATTGACTCCGCGGCACGGAGCTCTTCTCACTCAAATCGATTCGAGTGGACTGGAAAGCTGAGTGGGACGAGCTGTGTGGCGCGGAGTCAGGAAAAGAACTACCGTTATACCCCCGCCTCGATCTCTATAGCAATATCCAATTATAATCCCGAAGACCGCTTAATACTTCAATGGAACCTGAATGGGTTTCGTAACAATTATCACGAGTTACAGCTCCTTATAAAAGAACTCAAACCGTCCATCATAGCACTGCAAGATACCCACTTGCCCCACTCTTCAAATGCAAAAGTGCCTCGGGAATACACAGCCTACTTTAACAATCTTAAAGAAAATAACTCCTCTAAACAAAGGTCCGGGATATTAATACACCGGATACTAAACTGTGAGGGTTCTCTAACCTTACGCAAAGAACCACCCACAATTCCAACCCAACTTCCTTTGCAAACCTGCAAACGTTTCCTTCATCAAGGACATTTAATGCACCTAAATCCCAAAATTGCCAGTAAAGAATTCGCTAACATTCATGCATTTAACGCATTACCAAAATCTCTGAAAAGAATTCATTACCATTCATGCATCCAATGCATCTTCAAAATTCCCTGAAAAGAATTATTTACAGGCAAAGCATCATCCTTAAATAGGAAAACTTATCGGCGCCCATGTCGGCCAGGGTGATCTGCTGCACGGTGTGCACCACATTTTCCTGGCTTATCCATAGCCTCGGTAGCCTTTTGTCCAATCGACAAAAGCAATGCTTGCATCTAGCGTCTAGCTGCCATGAATCGAATTCTTCAGCATATAAACATGCATACAGGAATTCGACCCTGTCCGACAGCTAAGAGACAGTGCACAATCACCATTGTGTACCTAAACTGCTCTTCGTATCAGTTTCCTAATTGCAATGCAGACTATTTTTACAGCTGCATCCAAGTGTTTTATGATGCCCCATCTTCATCCCCTTTTCTCAGTTTCGTTTTCCCGTGACCTTCTTTGCATGAGTAAACAATGGGTCATTACCACACTAGCTAAAATCGACCCAGAGAGATGCTCTCCAATTCACCACCACAGAGAGAGACTTCACGTTTCTCTCGTGATAAGAAAACTAACCCTTAGCTGAGAGAGGACTCACCAGAGTCTCTCGAGATTAATCACTGGGTAAGTCAGTCAAAAAACCAACCACCAGCGAGTCGTCTTCCATCCATCGTAGCATGCGCACGGGAGTGCGCACACCCCGATTCGAATAAAGTCTCTGCGCGAGTGCAAAAGATTCTCCTTACTTGTTAAATCCTTAATTCCACATAAATCCTCTGTTAAACGTGCATTCAGTGATAAAGTTAAACTGTAATAAATAGGAAAGCTGTTGAATTCAATTAACTACCGAATGATTGTTAATGAAAGCAAACAATTGTATTGAATAAAGCGGGAGGTGATATAATAATTAAATAAAAATAAACTCAAATAAAAAGCAGAGTGTTTTATTTTTCTTCTTGGGAATAGTTGCATAAAGCAGTAGGGCAACAGAGTGCATATGTAAGGTTTATTTAGTGTGTTGAATCGTGATAAATAAGTGAAAAGGTGCATCTCCCACGCAGCAAATCTGATTTGGTATTCAGGGAGGCGAACATAAATCAAGTGGTTAAAGAAGAAATTTCATCACGATCTGTTGTACAAAGTATCATCATCATCATCGGCACTACAACTGGTAACCGGTCTTGGCCTTATTTAGCAAGTCCTGAGGCTTGTTAAATTTTCCATGATAATTTGTTTTTCCGGGCAAGGTCATTAGTCTTGCGCCAGAGGCTCCCCGACGGGGAATCGAACCCCGGTCTCCCGCGTGACAGGCGGGGATACTAACCGCTATACTATCGAGGAGCCCTTGTACAAAGTATACATGTGTGAAATTTGCTGAGTTCCCTTGTGAAAAGATATATCATACATAAAAAGAGAAAAGAAAATGAAGAGTGATTGGATAAATGTGTGGCAAGTATACTCATCCAGTTTAGTGAAGTTGGCGATTTGATTAGACGTGAAATAGTGCAATATTAGCGGACCCGTTCCAGTGCCGGCACAAGACTAAGATCTACTGCCACAAAACCATAAGCATATCAGTCTTAATACCCCTTTCTCGGCCACGGCAGTCGAACTAACGGGCAAACTAAAGCTAACCGTGATCTCAATCTACATTCCTCATACACCCTGGCTGACTTGAATAAAATAATTCAACACGTACACACCCCCATTCTTTTAATGGGAGATTTCAACGCTTGGAGTACAATATGGGGATCACAAACAACAAGTAAAAGAGGGAAAACCGTGGAACAATTTTACTACAATCACAATGGCAATATTGAGAAACGGCAATCCCACTCACTTTTCCACACACCAGACGTTTACAAATGTAGACCTTTCCCTCGTATCATCCCAACTGTCCCCTAATACAAACTGGGAAATACTAGATAATCTACATGGAAGTGATCACTTTCCGATAAAAATTTGTATTTCAACTGGCAACAATAAAAAGGGAAAAATCAAACTCCTATCTAAATTCAAATCTGACGATCTATCACCACACAATTCCTTAATCTACATAACACAAAATCCAACATAAATCAAGAAGCTGCCGTTATCACAGAAGCTATTCGAACAGCCGCCAATGGCTCCATTCCACAGACAACGAAAAGGTATCCCAAAACTGCCGTACCATGGTGGAATCCAGAACTGGCAAAGCTACGGGCAGAAAAGCAATTGGCATGGATAATGTTTAAGAAGCACGCAACCGACCAACATATCTTAAGCTGCAAAAGGCTTAACCCCATGTTCCGAAGAACAGCCAAAATTGAAAAGCAAAAGCCTTTCAGTTCTGCACGGAAAAACTAAACCCAACATACACCCCCAAAAATATATGGACCGACATAAAAACGCTAACAGGAAACTATAACCCATCTACTATAAATTTAATACATAGAGAATCCGATGCCGTCACATGTCCGCACAAAATAGCCAAATACTTCGCCGAGACTTGGGCAAATACGTCCACCAACTTCAACTTCCACCCAGATTTCCATACTGCCAAAAACCAAATAGAGGCGCATCCAACGCCCCCAACCAACCCAAGTAATTCCTATAATACCTTTATCGAACTTCCCATAACACAGATAGAACTAGAATCTGGTCTTCATACCGCAAAAGGTAAGACACCAGGCTTCGATAGAATTGACTACCAAATGACAAAAAAATGGGCCAAAGATTTTGAAACCACGCCTTCTAAATCTGCTTAATGCCATATATACGACCGGCACCATCCCTCAAATGTGGAAAATATCCACAATTAACCCTCTACCAAAGCATAATATGAAAACTGACACAATCAACGGCTACCGTCCCATTTCCTTACTCCCTTGTTTAGGAAAAGTATTGGAAAAAATTGTCGCTAAGAGACTAAACTGGTACCTAGAAAAATATAATCTGATAAGTACCAAACAAGTCGGTTTCAAACAAAGCAGGGGAACAATGGATGCGCTTCTTCATGTAGATAACTATATTGTTGCTGCTCTTTCCTGCAAGAAACATACATCCATTTTATCAATAGACTTCGAAAAACCATTCCACTGCATCGGTCTGTAGCGATTCTAACAGATACACACACAATTCACAAACAAAAATAGTGAAGAACACCGAACGAAAAATCGAATAAGAAAAATACATCAGAACCGTATACCAAGCGATAAGTAAAAATAATTCACATCAGTGGAATATAGTCGAGTTTGGAAATCAAATTCAAAACACGGTCAGTAGCCTGATGTGTAACGCTTAGGTAAAATTTTTTTCGTGATTCGAGCTGTCATAGCGTCAGTTCGAATCACACGATCTTCACTATTATTTCAAACGATCTTCACTATTATTTCAAACGCTATAGGTCCACACGTCATCCTCCACAAATTACAACAATGGAAAATAGGAAATCATATGTATAACTTTGTTAGATCCTTTCTGAATAATAGAAAATTCAGTATCAAATGTTTTCTGGCGTCCATAATATAAATAATTCGTACAGGCGGCAGTGGCCTGATGTGTTGATTTTTAGGGATTCTAACCGTCATAGCATCGGTTCGAATCTCACGATCTTCACTATCGTCGCAAACGCAATCGTTTTGTGACGGTTCCGCCAAACCCCACAGTTTACTTACCGTAAAACCCCCATAACATTTAGCCTGAAAATGATTCACGCATCATATAGTTCAAATATATGATCTTAAAAAGTCCCTGTAAAGAAAACTTACCTTTTCATGCATCTCCTCGCATACAATTTTCCGTAAGATTTGTCGCTTTACTTATCTGGAATTCCAAACCAATTCGACACCTTCGATACCAGACAAATTCCTGTAAACTAAATGATTCGGTTTGCATACAATGTAACCGTCATGACAGGGACCATAAATATTGCGCCGTCTATTTTCCCAGCCGCGTCATGTGTACAACAATGTTCCCTACATATACATTGGCTGGCGACTTACACCCAAGAGACCAAAGCAAATACGCATTCCGTGTCTCTTAGCATCAATTAAATCTTACAGCATAGACAAATGCAAATAGGAATTCAATACCTACCCTTACTAGCGATGCCATAAACACTATTTCCCAGTAACCTAGCTAAAACCAATTAGCACATTTTCACATCGCATCGTCGTCTCTCTGTTTAGCCGCGACGCACATGTTCCAACAAAGATCCCATTAGCATCCGACGTTTTCGGTTTTATTTGCTTTACCGAAATTGTATCCCACGAATGCACTTTATGCCCTTTCTTTGTTCTAGGTTCGTTCTCATCCATGAAAGAACCATGCACACATACCACCATGATCACCATAGCGAGTGAGTTCTGCGCGAGCAAGATATCGCTGAGTCGTAATTCAATCTCCGAAGTGGACGGGTCGCCCGCCACCCACCGTACCGGCGCCGGTACGGTGGGCTCTCTAGAAGTCGTTCTTCCTTTCCAGTTTTCCGTCCTCTTCGTGATTCGTGTGTGTCCTTAAATGTATTTCGGAGTTCTAACATTGTGTGAATTAAATTCGTTATAACAACCCATAATTACGCGATTGTATTCACATCCGTGCTATTTATCGTTATTTGATTGATTATATATGTCACCAGCATTAAGTTTGAATTGTCGCCAACTATGGTTAATAAATATAGAGACATTATTAATAACATTACAGGAGTGTTTTATTTTCGTTGCTTCTGGGTGCACAGTGTTCGCAGGAACTTTCTTTTAGTGACGGTGGGACGAAGTAGAACCCCGTGTCGTACGCCGGCACACGACTCGTTCCCCACAGTTTCCCTATATCATAGAAACCCCACACTGGGTGTCAATTATAGCAAGCTTCTCAAGTCGGGCGTCAATACTGCTAGGTCTTTCATTGGAGGAGTCAAGTGTAGTTCGTCCTTTCCACTTGGAGGAGAAAAGGAAACCGGTGGTTTATGGCGACTTCTCCCCGTAAAACAAAAAAGAACCTATGCAGTTGAGCGACATTCCCGAAGTGGAGTAAAAAATCGTGGGGTTGGTAAATTATATTTTGGGAAATTCGGGCTTTAGCATAGCCCAGGGACAGTCCACTGGATCGGCTAGGACCGCGCCCCAAAACTAGACTGTAGTACTAAAGAAAAATCGGACCTATCCTGCTACGGAAATCTTAGAGTGGCGAGTCAACCAACCTTAATGCTATGCTGGCCAAACCTCCTTTAGGAAAGATGGGGAAAACCTATAAGGGAAACGACTTCACTCGGTGAAAAGATGGTCGAGGTAAAACGCGGGCGTCGGAACTGGACGCTTAAGTTTAATCTTGTGACCAGTCACTGGAAGGACCACGACTGACTCCGCAAAGTTACACTTTCGCACCAAAGACAATCGAATTCATCCTGCTAGGAAAACCTTAGAGTGGCGATTCGGCCAACTTTAATTGCGAAGCAAGCATCGGTCATCCTTCCGGGAAAAGACTTCCTTCGATAAACAAACCTACAAAAATGGAAGGGAGTGGAGCAGCTTCCCTTGAGGAAAAAAAGAAAAGAAGTCTTGTCTCGAAAATGAGTGAAATTTAATTTCTAGAATTACTGCTTCAATTCAGCCTTGGGTCAAGTCACTGGATGAGACCAAGATTATGTACGTAAAGTTGAATGTTACATTTAAGTCAATCAGCCAGCCCTTCTAGGAACAACCTTGGAGTGAATAGTCGACTGACCGTGCGAAACGAGCAAATTCTCATTTTACACGAAAACAAAAAATGTAGCGGGAGTCCGATTTAAAGGAGACAAGGACAAATGTTCCCTTCATCTTGTCTCTTGTGACAACCAGAAGCACCTGTAGCGTTCCGCTAAACACCCACATCCGTGAGGATGTTGAGGTCGATGTCAAGATATCTGAAAAATAAAAAGGGGCAGATATCTAAGGATAGTGTCTATAGGGTTAGTTCAAAGGTATCTAACTACTTGGATGGAGGGTTAGTGGGATAGATTGGGCCGTACTCGAACAAGAGTGCAACGGAAAATGGGAACCGCTGGGCTTTTTCTCAAAAAAATTGAACCCGACCCAGCGACGATACAGTGCCTACGACAGGGAGTTACTAGCGATTTACTGCGCAGTAAAGTACTTTCGCCACATGGTCGAAGGACGCCAGTTGACGATCAAAACTGATCACAAACCACTGGTGTACGCTTTCCGAAAGAAAGCGGGAAGTTCAACCCCGCGACAAGAACGGCACCTGGATTTCATCGGGCAATTTAGCACCCAAATCGAATATGTTCCAGGTGCAGACAACGTAATTGCAGACACTTTCTCGCGTATCGATGCAATTAAACTCCGTGCGCAAATCGACGATGCCGACTTGGCACAAGCGCAAGGAGAGGACCATCAACTCGGGTCCCTATTGAAAGCGGAGACAGCACTAGTTTTGCGTAAACTCCCTTTCAATGACTCAAAAGATGAAGTCTGGTGTGATGTATCGACAGGGACAGCTCGACCCTACATCCCAACAAAATTTCGGAGGAATGTGTACGAAACATTCCATAACCCAGCCCACCCAAGCGGACGCGCAACCGCTGCAGCCGTCCGACGTAAATTCGTTTGGCCACATATGGCCAAAGACATAACAAATTGGGCACGCAATTGTTTGCAATGTCAGCGTTGTAAAGTCGATCGACACAACGTGCTACAACCAGCACAGTTTAAGCTCCCCGAGGCACGATTCGCCCATGTACACATCGACATTGTGGGACCGCTTACGCCGTCGGGAGGTTACATGTACCTCCTGACGATGATCGATCGCTTCACTCGGTGGCCAGAAGCAGTGCCACTACGAACAGTGACCGCAGAGAATGTAGCCAAAGCATTCTACTGGACCTGGGTCACACGTTTCGGCGTCCCGGCTACCCTTACAGCCGACCGAGGACCTCAGTTCGAGGCAGCGATCTTCAAGCAGCTGACCGATCTGCTCGGCTGTCAACAAAGCCACACAACAGCGTATCACCCCCAGTCCAATAGGGTGATAGAACGATGGCACCCTTCGCTCAAAGCCTCACGGATGTGTCACGACGACAATCAATGGCTGGACGCACTACCGACAGTTCTTTTGGGCTTGCGCACAAGCATAAAAGAAGACCTGGGAGCCTCAGCAGCAGATCTGACTTACGGAACCAATCTGCGCCTCCCAGGAGAGTTCTTCGCCGATGGAGAACCCACGCTCGAACAGTTGCCAAATTTGGAAAACCTACGCAAACTCATGCGAAACGTCAGGGCAACAGATATCGCCAGACACGGTTCCAAGAGGATATTTGTTCACCCAGAGATGGACAGCTGCACGCACGTCTTCATCAGGGTGGACAAAGTTAGGAAACCTCTAGAACCGCCCTACGAAGAGCCATACAAGGTGCTGGATCGAATAAACGACCGAGTTTTCTCCGTTGACATCGACGGCAAGCCGTACACCGTCAGTGTCGAAAGATTGAAACCGTGCCACCTGGAACTACCACCAGATACCGTACTGTGAGAGGCACATCAACAACCAGCGGCGGCGACCGAAACCTGCCCCGAACGCCACCCATCAGACTCTCACGAAACGCCAGGCACGGCAATAGTTGAGAATCAACCAAACCCTCGCGAAATGGACGCACGCGGGGCGTCGGACATCCTACACGGACCGATAACGCGGCAGCGCGCCCGAGATCTGCGCGCACAAGAAGGCGCTGCGAAGATTCTCAATGTACGGCAACCAGAAACCCCAACCGCTGACAAACGAAAAAAAACGACGAACGCGATAGCTTCCGCTCCACCCAAACAGCGCCCAATGTGTAAGGGAGCACACCCATAAGACACAACTACGCCCCCCAAGCATCTAACCTACTTCATATCGTGACTACGTCTCTGCGGGGCGGGGCGGGGGGGGGGGGGGGGGTGATGTAGCGTTCTACGAACGCACAATTCCACCCAGGTAGGGTTCCTACTCTTCAAGAAACATATCTAACCTGAAAACGTTACACGCGCCCACAGACGCGTGCCACTAAGTCCGCTAGCGCCCTGAAACATTCACCACAACGTTGAGCCCGACACGAAAAACCAAGGGACTGAACGTCCCAAAGCTTTCAATGTCGATTATAGCATACCTGAAACAAAGGTAAAAAACAACCATACATTCATCCGGCTCCCATGAGAGATTCCACGGATTCCATTATCTTCTGCTGGTGCGATATATTCGGTCGATCTGTCTGGTGCTCTAAAGAGTGTTTAAATTTGAATTTTTGTTTGAAGTAAATGTTAAAGAAGCAATAAGAAGTACTAGTGAGAAATTAATTATTATTAAAATTAATATTTGAATTACATAAGAGTTTTGTGACACCATAAAATCCTTGTAAGAGGCCGCCACAGCCAACTATTGGAGTTGGCCTTGTTCTAATTGCTGGGCCCCAGCCAACTATTGGAGTTGGCTTCTGGATACCTCGCTGCGCGCAAACCAACTATTGGAGTTGGCCTTGTTCTCATTGTTGGGCCCCAGCCAACTATTGGAGTTGGCTTCTGGATACATCGCTGCGCGAAAACCAACTATTGGAGTTGGCCTTGTTCTAATTGCTGGGCCCCAGCCAACTATTGGAGTTGGCTTCTCGATACATCGCTGCGCGCAAACCAACTATTGGAGTTGGCTGTTGGAGCGATATCTTTGCCTGCACCACAGCGTGTTTCATTATCACGGATGGTGATAATGATGTTTAAGGATGTATGCAAGGCATGACTTCTCCTTTCAGGAATATAAAAAATTTCCCCTGGGATGAATTAGCATGTCGCTAACAGAGGTATTGACGATTCTGTTAGTGGGCAGAATGGGAAATTGTCTCTGGGGAAGAGACAGATACGACCGGTACTCAGATACTTGTGGGTAGTATAGAGGTAGTCTATATCGAACATCCGTCTCAGGAAGGCAACCAGGGAACCCCGACGAGGAGGTGATACGCGAGACGAGATACGGTGTTACTCAATTTTAAGACTTCGGCGTTTGATATTTGAAATTGCGCTCAGTGCTGTTTAAAATGGTCATGCCAATAAGTGGCTCTGTGTTAAAGATTGTAAAGCGACCTAACTAGATACAAGTGAATGCGAATGTTGTGCTTAAGTTAAATACTATTATAATGATAAGGATACCTGCTTAAGAATCAACGAACCATATTTACCAACGACTAGGTCGTGTCGAATAAAAACATACATTATCAAAAAAAAAAAAAATTTCACAGTGTTCTTGTGTGGACGATTCGCTCCGTGTTCAGGTTGTATTATTTTCTCCGGTAAGAACAGTGTTCGGCGGTACATTGTATCCACATATAGCGAAAGACGCAACATACGCCAAAGTATCGACATTAACCGATAAACACCTACGTCCGTGAGAATGTTGAGGTCAATCTCAAGATATCTGAAAAATAAAAAGGGGCAGATATATAAGGATAGTGTCTATAGGGTTAGTTCAAAGGTATCTAACTACTTGGATGGAGGGTTAGTGGGATAGATTGGTCATACAAGACCAATAGGCCTTGAGTGTGGGAGTAAACGCAGATTACGTCTTTGGCGTTTGCTAATCTGCACTTTGATCGGGGTTTTTTTTTTTTTTTGATTTCGGTAGGAAGGTCATGCCGGGTTTTTACCGACTAAAACCACCTCCTGCCAGTCTCATATTCCCGTTGATCCCCACGGAACTTTCTTTTAGATATTCCATCGCGAGGCGGGACGGAGTTTACCTGTTACTCCGCTCGTCGTGTCGCAACTGCTGCATCATTTCACAGAGAATACCATTTGTTACGGACCATGCCTGTTTTGAACTAAGCATGTATTCTATTACTCCAGCCGGAGTAACTGTCCGTCTCGTGTGTGTCTTCAAAATCGTTCGTGCGGTCTCGAATCTCACGCACCCTGTGAGTACGTGTTCCGCATTCTCTATTTTGCCTTCGCAATACAAGCAGTATGGGTGATTCACATGCTTATACTTCTGCAAGTATTGCCGAAAGCATCCATGTCCTGATATTAGCTGAGTCAAGTAGTAATTCAGCTCGCCATGTTTTCTTTTCACCCATGTTTCTATATCAGGTATCATGGCGTGGGTCCATCTTCCCTTGGTGGAAGAATCCCACCTTCGTTGCCATTCTCTTAGGCTTGAGAGCTCTAATTGTGTCCGCATTCTCCAACGATTCTCTTGGGAGACCTTATGCCATGCAGCGTTTTCTTTAGCTGCAATGTCAAGTGGTGTCCTCCCGGCCAAATCATTTATGGCATCTTCGGATACCGTTCGAAATGCACAACATACTCTTAGTGATGCTAGTCTATGCGCTGAGTTCACTCCCCTCATGTATGACTTATACTGCGCGGTTCCTGCCCATATGTGAGTTGCATACATTATAGTGGAGGTGTTGACACTGGGTATGAGTTTCCTTATGTGTGTGTGTGTGTATTTGCGTTGCCTTGTACTGTGTGTGTGTTTGTAGTGTGTCAGCAATAGGCCACATGGGTGGGTCCAGGAATCCTCTAATGTGGAGGGGAATGTTGTTGGAAAGAGTGCTTTCTTCAGTTTTGTACTGAAGAAGAAATTGTGGGGGTAGGATCCGAAGAGATCGAAGAAGAGAAGGGTCAAGTACGCAAGACTCCCGGACAAGTAGGTTCTCGCTGTTCTGAGTGTTTTCGAGGTACTAGTATGCTAATTGTAGCAAGAACTCGTCGATAGGGATAATGGAGACACCTTCGTTTAGGTGAGAGTTGGGGGAATAGCGACCGTCGCACCTTCTAGAGATCCTGACTCCCGCGAATATTGTTACCCTTTAATAACCTCGTTCATAAATGTTAATATCTGCATTCAACCCAATATGATAATCGTGGATTTACTTATGACACCATGTAACTACCTCATACATTCTTCAAAAACATGCACTCCCACATTTTTAAAAAACACCAGACAAGCTTCAACCCACGACACGAATGCTACATTATCCCGCAGATATGGCCAATAACTAAATTTTAAGATAAGCCTAATTAACATCTCACTTAGTTGAGTTATTATTAGTAGCCGTTGCCTAAAATTCAAATCACTACAAAACTATTATCAGTTTTGTGCGTCCTTTCGGTTTTTTATGTCATTTCGGAAAAACATTTAAATTTTAGTGTAATCAATTTATTTAATTTATATCGAATTCAATTTTCTGTTGCTGTTTGTAAATGGTGTTGAAGAATGACAAGGAAACAAAAGAAAAGTTCCCCTCTAGCGGAAGCAATGTTGAAGAAGTTCATGAACGACCGGGATCTGCCGGATTGGTATCGAGGATTATCAACATTTCAATGTAACGCCGCTGATGCGCTGTTAAATTCTATTCGGGATGACACTGAACAAAAAACCACACACCGTGTTTGTGCTGTTCTTACCCGGCTTGGTGTCGTGCCTATGATAAGCCCCCAAAGGATTAAATTTACTATGAAGCTCAGTCGTGGCAATGACATCGCGTTCCTATGGTTCCTGATGGAACTTTATTACCGGGGACGTGATGACATTGAAACGAATGGAGAAATACCTGTATATTCAATTAACGAACAAATAATTATATCGGCCATAGCACACTTAGATATGCTTCCTACCCTCAGGGAATTAAATAAAATTCTACCAATAAATTCCGTTGAAACTCCACCAAAAACCAAAACACCGAAAAAGATAATTAAAAAACCCAAATATGTTAATCCATATTATCAAACAATTCAACGACCAAAACCCTTTGGGAAAAGTTTGTTGGGGAAGAGAGTTAATTATCCTATTAACATGGGAAGATACCACAATGTAGAAATAGAGCGCGTTGTAATGCCGAACGAAGCGAATAGATGGTTTTCAGAATATACATTCCACAAGAGCCAGCGAATCGCTAAGGGAATTATTGACCTACAGATTAATAGCGTATTCGGAAGACCAGAGGATGAAACTGAGGAAGAAAATAACGAGAACTATGAGAATCAAGTACAGTTGTGTTCGCACCACAAGACTGTTCAATACTATCGAGAATCTTTAGCTAACGAACTAAAGGTTCTAAAGAAAAGGGCTTGCGAAAAACATTTAGACATGGAGGCGCAAGCTGACGAGGTATGTCATTTAAATATACCTTGAATTTCTTTATATTTTGTTATTCTGAGCTACACGCAATTTTGTGATGGGCTTAGCAGCTTTCATGAAATGATGGAATGCCATCCAAACTTAACTTGAGGTTTTGGGATTAACTTATTCGACTTCGACTTCTGGTAAATGGAATGTCGACTTGTCTACATTCAAAATTGGATCTCTAAGGCGCAGCCTCTGTTAAAAATATAGCACTCGGCGTTTTTCTCTGCAAAATAACTGTTCACGAAGGTGATTGCCTCCTCATTCGAAAATGTCTATCCTCCAAGAGCAATTTTTAGATTAGGGAACAAAAAGAAGTCGCTTGGGGCTAGATCTGGTGAGTAAGGCGGATGGTCAAGCAGTTCAAACCGTAATTCGTGGATTTTCGTCATGGCAACCTCTGAGGTGTGAGACGGGGCGTTGGCTTGGTGAAACTGGATTTTCTTTCTCTGTAAATGTGGCCGGTTTTCCGCAATTTCTGCCTTCAGTTGGTCAAGTAATGATGCGTAGTTTGCTCCTGTAATGGTTTTTCCGTTTTGAAGATAATCGATTAAGATAACTCCATGACTATCCCAAAAAACATTCGCCATTACTTTCCTAGCCGTAAAAACAGTTTTTTGCTTATTTTGGAGCCGATTCCCCCCTTTGCAGTCCACTGCTTTGACTGTATTTTTGTTTCGGGCGTATAATGGTGTATCCAATTTTCATCAAAAGTAATTAATCGGCGCCAAAACTCGGATTTATTGCGCCTAAACTGCGCCAACAGAGCGCATTGGAAATGTTCATTCGAACACGTTTTTGGTCTAACGTGAGCAAACGCAGCACCCAACGCGAGTTATGGTTTTACGTTTACACCAAAACACAAACAATCAATACAATTGTTTTCTTTCTTTTCTTTTATTTACAATAACTCTTCTTAATTCTCAAGCTGAAATTTGGAAAAACTCTTCATCTGTCTTTATACTTTACAACATTTATAAACTGCTTCCTTCAATTTATATTACCATTTTCTCCAAGCTGAGATTCGTGAAACTCTTAAATCTGTCTTTATACTTTATTACATTTACAAACTGTTTCTTTCACTAAATATATATATATATATATATATATATATATATATATATATATATATATATATATATTACCATTTTCTCCAAGATTAGGAAACTCTTTATCTGTCTTTATACTTTATTACATTTGCAAACTGTTTCTTTCACTAAATATATATATATATATATATATATATATATATATATATATATATATATATATTACCATTTTCTCCAAGCTGAGATTCGTGAAACTCTTAAATCTGTCTTTATACTTTATTACATTTACAAACTGTTTCTTTCACTAAATATATATATATATATATATATATATATATATATATATATATTACCATTTTCTCCAAGATTAGGAAACTCTTTATCTGTCTTTATACTTTATTACATTTGCAAACTGTTTCTTTCAGTTTATATTACAATCTTCAACAAGCTGAGATTAGGAAAACCCTTTTGTTTGTCTTTATACTTTATTATATTTACAAATTGTTTCTTTCACATTATATTACAATCTTCACCAAGCTGAGATTAGGAAAACTCTTTATCTGCCTTTATACTTTATTACATTTACAAACTGTTTCTTTCACTTCCTCTGTCCGTTCAATTCCTAGCCGTTTTACTATTCGCCTCTATGACCAACCACCGACTCTCTGACCAACAACCGACTGCCTCCTAACTTGGTTTCATCTCTTCTCGACACCTCGGGGTCAACACCTCCCGATGACGATAATGCAATTACATTTCGCAGTGACCTAATTTCCACATTTTAACTTTAATTCGGAATTGCTGTGTACTGCGGCGTCAGCCGATATTTCTTCATCGATTTGAGCCATAGTTTAATATCCGCAATTGCGAACTGACTCAATTAATTATTTTGTGTTTCGTATGCAATTAACTGCTTTTCCGTGATTTGTTAATTGTTCCGGAATATGCAATTAATTGCTCTTGTATTATTTGGCAATCGTTTTGGAATATGCAATTAATTGCTTTTTGTGGTTTAATGGCTATGCCGATATATGCAATTAATTGCAATATCGTTCTGGGGGTTAATTGAGTTTAGAATCAGGTTGCGTTTTTCTGTTTGAGTGTATCAATGACCTTGTGGGGTATTCAACTCTTACGCCGGTACAGGCGCGGATTCAGTAAATCTCCACCGATGTTGCTCCGGGCGCCGCTCGCCAAAATGCCGAATAAAACCCACTGAATGGTTGGTAGTAGAGGGGTCCTTTAATTGATTGCGATTGGGTTTCGTTTATTAGTTGCAACACACCTTGGTTATGATAATGTTTTCCTCCCCCTTTATTTGGTGAACTAACGAACAAACACACGCAACGGGGAAATGATGGTCGAGCTATAGAATGTCAGTGTTTCTTTTTTATTCTGTTAAGCTACGGTGTTTAAACGCAACGGACAAATGTGAAATGCTTAA
Organism: Microdon myrmicae; assembly: GCA_963931805.1. Taxonomy (NCBI): domain Eukaryota; kingdom Metazoa; phylum Arthropoda; class Insecta; order Diptera; family Syrphidae; genus Microdon; species Microdon myrmicae. Next base: position 213,316,409 of record OZ007497.1, read on the forward strand.
GACACTCGGTTTCTATCTTCTTTTATTCTGTTAAGCTACGGTGTTTAAACGCAACGGACAAATGTGAAATGCTTAAGACACTCGGTTTCTATTTTCTTGTATTCTGTTAAGCTACGGTGTTTAAACGCAACGGACGAACGTGAAATGCTTAAGACACTCGGTTTCTACTTTTTTTTATTCTGTTAAGCTACGGTGTTTAAATGCAACGGGCAAATGTGAAATGCTTAAGACACTCGGTTGTAGAATTCGGACCCTTCTCGATTGGTTGTTAAAACTCGACTGACTCATGGATGAATATAATTCATTCATTGCGCCGTGGCGGTGCGTCATGGCAGAGTTAGGCTCGCTGCCGATTACGGGGAATTGTGGACGAGTTGCTATGCTCGCATAGGAATTCAGTTCCAACGAATTCTGGCCGTACAGGCTGGGTTGACTTCGTTGGTTGGGTGTACCGGGAATTGGTTTGGCGACGCGAGCGAGCATGGGGATGTGTTTTCGGGGGAAATTGGAATGGCTTGGGTGCGAGCAAGGGATATCGTTTAGATAGAAATGTTAACTGAAATAATTTCGGGGAAATGTGCGCGGTTTATTTGGTTGGTAGTGTTCCGTTGAGGATTGGGTATACGCTTTGTTAAGGCATATGAACTTCGGAGAAATGTGTGCGGCTGGGTATGCTTGCTGATGTTCCGTTGAGGATTGAATATGCGTTTGCTATGGTTGCGTTGAGGAAATATGGATAATTGAGTAACGCAATTTTGGGAAAATGCATGTGGTGGTGGTTAGAATATATTCGGTTGAATTATATTCTCTTGGAGGTTTGGGAAATGTTTTGTTGCATATTTGGGAATATATGCTATTGCAGATTCGATTTTTGCATGTTGGCGGGTTAGGGTTGTGGGTTGGTTCTGTGTGATGTAGAGAACCCCCACAGTACTCCCCGCCCAGTGACGTAGTCACGAGATAAGGGTAGGGCGAAAGGAGTAGGTTGGTGTGTGGCGGGAGGAATGTTAGGTAGCTAGGGGTCTGGTGGGTTGGGTTTGTCGCTGAAGGCGCGGTGATAGGGATTGGGTCGTCGTTGGGAGTGGACCTGGTTGTAGGTGCCGCGTGTGTTGCCGGCAGGGGCGAGGGGGTTGCGGTGTGGTCCAGTGGTCTGTTGTGGTCTGTGTTGACCAGCAGGTATGATGGCTGGGTAAGTGGTGGCCTGTCGGTAGCTCTCTCACATTTGCCGTGACGAAATTGCGTGTGTGGGATGGAGGAGCTTGGAGGCCGGAGTTTATTCTTCTGCGCAGTGACGGGGTGCCGTGTGCCGGGTGGAGAAGGTTTGGTTTGAGGGTTGGCATTTTTCGTGCATACGGTGGTATGGGGGGTTGTTTGCCGCTCTTGGTGGGAGTGCGGTTTCCTGGGTGTTGGCGTCGGCGTGGAGTCTTGGCCTGGTGGGTTGGTGTTGGGGTAGGGGTTGCTGGGGAATTCCTAGGTTTTGATCTCCTTACCGTTTTTCGGCATTGATCCCACGTGTGGTCCGTATGGCCACATACCGCGCATCCGATTGGGCCGCTAGTCACTCGGATGGTTGATATAGTGGGGTTTTGGGAGGTAAAGGGTTGGTGTGGTCGCGGGTGTGCTTCCCTCGGGGACTGCCTCTGCTGGCGCGGTGATCTATTCTGTGGGAGTGGGATATGGTGTGCACGACATTCTACAATGTCGTGGCCATACTGCCAGCACTCCCGACAGAAAGGCGTGTTTCGCCTTTTTAGGCACTCGTCGTACAGGTGGCCTTTTTTATGGTAGAAGCTGCACGTGATGCGTGCGGTCAGTGAGTACAATCGATGGGCGCCTTGATCCCTCGTGGGTTGATCCACTGGTGTGGTATTGTGAGGAGGCGGAGGCCGATCTGTCTGTTGGGTATGCGCGGTTCGGTGGGGGCTTCTTATCTTCGCGTGAATTTGGTTTAGTTCGCGACGGAGTGAGGCCTGCAACGCGTGGAGATCGGATATGGTGGTGGGCGCAGGGGAGCTGTCTGAGGGGGACTGGTTGGGCCTGCTGTCTTGGGTCCGCTGTGGGAATTGGGTTCCGCGGAGTGGGGTCCTGGGGGCTTCTGAAGGGGGTGCAGGAGAGTGCCGTGTAGGCGGTGCGGCGTGTTGGCTAACCGCCGCGACCTGGTATGGTGGGAGCTCAGACTGTGGGTCTAAGGTTTCCATGATCGCGTCAGCCACCTTTGATAAATAGCCCAAACTTTGGTTAGGTTGGGCCATTAATGCCGAGCGGGCATGTTGAGGTAGATTCCTCAGAAAATGTGGCCTAATTAGATCATCCGAGATCCTGGTCCCCGCTATGGAGCGTAAATGGGTCAGGAAAAGGGATGGTCTAATACCCGAGAAATTGGTCTCATTCGCCAGTCGTTGCTGTTTGATGCTGATGGGCTGGTCCAAGGCGTTGAGGAGCGTCTCCCGCATGTTGCTGTATGGGTTGGGGCCTGGTGACCTGATTGCGTGCGCGATATGCGTCCGCTGTGTCCCATCCAGCACCCGCAGCAATTCTATAGCACGATGTTCTTCGTCGTGGATGTTGGCGAACCGGAAAAAACGTTCGGGTGTAGCGAACCAGAGCTCTGGATCCTCCTCGTCGAACGGGGGGAGCTTTATATTTTGGGTAGGGGGTGGGAATTCGACGCCGGAAGCGTCCTGGAACGCGGGGGAGTTGGGTCGCGGTTGTTCCTGCTGGGTAGTACCGGCTCGTGTGGTGGGCATAGTGGTGCCGGAGTCGGGAAGGGTAGCCGGGATTGAGGAGGGACGGGGTGTGTCTGTGGATGAAGCCAAGGGGCGTGGAGCGGACGCGTGAGTCGAGGGGAGTCAAACGAGAGTCGCGTAAGGTCCAGTGGAGTCGTGGATATTGTCGCGGTTTTTACTTTAGTTGCTTCTATGTTTAGTGTGCGTGGATTGTACCCAGAAGGGGTGCACGACAGTTTATAATTTGATAAGGTTCTTGCGCCGAGTTTAGTTTGATATTTTGGGTTTTTTTTTGCTTGTTATGATTATGACACGGTGGTTTTGAAGTATGGTTCAATCGTGATCTTGTTTTTGGTTCGGACCCGGAAGGGGACTTACAATAGTTTGTAATTTTGATAGAATTGTTTCGCCTAATTTGGTTTTAATATTTTCGGGTTTGCCGATTGTTATTGTAATTTTTGATCTCGATAAATTTATAATTTTTATTGTTAAAAGGGAAATGCTTATGTTTTGTTTGGTCGGTTTTATGTTTGCGAAAAAGAAAAAAAAAAAAATTTTAATTGTTCTTTCGCTCTTTTCTTTTTGATCTTTAATGTTGTGTAATACGCTTTTTATTAGTACTTTGGATGTTTGATACGATAGTGAGTGTGTTTGGTTATATATATCCTATTTTTCTATTGTAACGAATTATGTTTGTATGTTTGTTTTAATATTTTGCTATTTTTGTTTAAAAGCTTTTAGGTATTCTTAGTAGGGCTTAATGATTGGTAAAATTGGTGTTTGGCGACTCGTTTCTCTTTACTGTGCGTGTGTACGGAAAGATATCAATTTTGTAATTATTTAGCTTTAATTATTTAGTCATGAGTCTGTGTCGTTTAAATTAATTGTGTTCTTTTGTAATTATTTAATTATGCTTCTTTAAATATTAGTAACAATGTTCTTGAATAGATGTGTGATTACTTGGGCACTGAGGTCATTATAAATTAAAAACGGAATATAAGAAATATGTGCCAGAAAAAGTAGGAGACTGGGAATAATTTGGTTTCTTACTGCTGTCTTTAGCATAAAACTTTAGTTTGCGTTTCTTTTGACAATTTTAACTTATTTTTAAATTTTAGTTTAAAGTTCACAATTTCATTAAATTTTGGAATATTATTTGAAAATTTATTTTTGGTGACTCAGAAGGAGCTCGTCGCAAGGAGAAACGACGCTTGGTATAATAAAAGAAAGGGAAACCTGATTATCCGGGACTGTTGTGTCGATGCCGGTGCTGCAGCTTCGGATCCCTTGATGAGGTGTTATGGCTTCGCTGTGGTGTTGCAGGTGGGGGTAAGCTGCCAGGTGGAGGCTGCACTCCTTTCGTAAATTTGTGTTGATCAGTGCTGGATGAGGAACCTGATGATTCTACGGGTTCGGGTACTTCGTCTTTAATTGGTGTAACGGTGATTGTGTTGTTCGTTTGGTTTATTTGTGATGTCCTGGTATTGAAAGTACTTAAATTGGATTGGATTCGCTGATTGCGGTAAGTGTTTAATCGGTGTTGATTACTGTTGGGCAGGCGGAGCCGTTTTGTAGATATATGCGATAAGAAAGTGTAGGTTGCGGCGTTGGTAGTCTCTCGTATGTATAGTTTTATTTATTTTAGCGTAGATTTGTTGCACTTGCTTTGGGTTAAGGTGCGTTGAAACAATTATGTGCGCGTGCTGTTTTTGGTGTTTTCGATTTGATTGTCCGATGGGGGGTGATGATAAACAGGGTCGACCGGGGCTCGATAACCGTATTGCCTGTCTTACTTCACTTTTGGGTAGAACATCTTTGTCGGATTTCACTCGGAATTGGTCTGTTTTTATTTTTCGCGGTTTCCGCTGGCACTGTTCGTCACTGAGTGTTAATTGTTTTTTGAGGGACTTTTGTTGCTAGCACTGTCACTGTTCTAGTTTTTTTTTTTTTTTTTTAGTTTGGTAAAGGGTAAGTCGGTGTTTAGTGGTGCGTGTTTGCTCTCCGGTCACTAATGTTCGAAGGTTGCGCGTTTTTACGGGGTCACCAGTGTGGGGTGTATTCAACTCTTACGCCGGTACAGGCGCGGATTCAGTAAATCTCCACCGATGTTGCTCCGGGCGCCGCTCGCCAAAATGCCGAATAAAACCCACTGAATGGTTGGTAGTAGAGGGGTCCTTTAATTGATTGCGATTGGGTTTCGTTTATTAGTTGCAACACACCTTGGTTATGATAATGTTTTCCTCCCCCTTTATTTGGTGAACTAACGAACAAACACACGCAACGGGGAAATGATGGTCGAGCTATAGAATGTCAGTGTTTCTTTTTTATTCTGTTAAGCTACGGTGTTTAAACGCAACGGACAAATGTGAAATGCTTAAGACACTCGGTTTCTATCTTCTTTTATTCTGTTAAGCTACGGTGTTTAAACGCAACGGACAAATGTGAAATGCTTAAGACACTCGGTTTCTATTTTCTTGTATTCTGTTAAGCTACGGTGTTTAAACGCAACGGACGAACGTGAAATGCTTAAGACACTCGGTTTCTACTTTTTTTTATTCTGTTAAGCTACGGTGTTTAAATGCAACGGGCAAATGTGAAATGCTTAAGACACTCGGTTGTAGAATTCGGACCCTTCTCGATTGGTTGTTAAAACTCGACTGACTCATGGATGAATATAATTCATTCATTGCGCCGTGGCGGTGCGTCATGGCAGAGTTAGGCTCGCTGCCGATTACGGGGAATTGTGGACGAGTTGCTATGCTCGCATAGGAATTCAGTTCCAACGAATTCTGGCCGTACAGGCTGGGTTGACTTCGTTTGGCGACGCGAGCGAGCATGGGGATGTGTTTTCGGGGGAAATTGGAATGGCTTGGGTGCGAGCAAGGGATATCGTTTAGATAGAAATGTTAACTGAAATAATTTCGGGGAAATGTGCGCGGTTTATTTGGTTGGTAGTGTTCCGTTGAGGATTGGGTATACGCTTTGTTAAGGCATATGAACTTCGGAGAAATGTGTGCGGCTGGGTATGCTTGCTGATGTTCCGTTGAGGATTGAATATGCGTTTGCTATGGCATACGAGTTTCGGGGAAATGTGGATTGTTTGGTTGCGTTGAGGAAATATGGATAATTGAGTAACGCAATTTTGGGAAAATGCATGTGGTGGTGGTTAGAATATATTCGGTTGAATTATATTCTCTTGGAGGTTTGGGAAATGTTTTGTTGCATATTTGGGAATATATGCTATTGCAGATTCGATTTTTGCATGTTGGCGGGTTAGGGTTGTGGGTTGGTTCTGTGTGATGTAGAGAACCCCCACAACCTCTTGTACATCATCTTTGTCTATGATGTCACTAACACACTTAACACGCGCGGACAGCTTCTTCATGCCTAAATCCTGATTTAATATGTGACAAACACGTCTTTGGCGCAAGGCTAATAACCTTGCCCGTAAAAATAAATTATTATGGAAAATATAACAAATCTCGAAACTTGCTAAATAAGGCCAAGACCGAATCCCGGTTGTAGTGCCGATGATAATGAAACACGTCTTTGGACATTTTCATGGTCTCTGCTACCTCTCTCACTTTAATTCGGCGCTCGTCTAGCACCATTTGGTGAACTTTGGCGATGTTATCGTCAGTTGTTGCAGTTTTTGGACGTCCCGAACGTTCATCTTCCCCCAAGATCTCACGGCCACGTTTAAATTCAGCTGCCCAAAATGTCACTGTGGTAAATGATGGTGCAGAGTCCCCATACACCAGTCCAACTTATCTTTGATTTGCGTAGGCGTATTGCCTTTCAAAAACAAAAAATTAATGACAACTCGATACTCAATTTTGTCCATTTTCACTCACATCGACCCACTCAAACGACTGTCAAATAAAAACTACGCGCCCAAAATGGCTGAAATCTGGTGGCAAATAACTGTCAAAATAACTGTGATGCACAACTACATTCACTAGCCTTTATTGGCGAGTGCTGCTATCTTCACGTTGAGGTTGGAAACTTTTCAGCCCACCCATGTATAGTCCTACCCTGGCTATGCTGTCGTACGCGGCCTCAAACTGTATGAATAGATGATATAATGGAATCTTAAATTCCAGACATTTTTCCATCGCCAGCCTAAGGGCGAATATCTAATCAATCGCTGATTTACCTGGGATGAAGCCACACTAATATTGACCAATGACGACTTTACCGTATGGGACTATCTGGTCTTGTAGGATAGAAGAGAGTATCTTATAGGCGGTACTCAGGAATGTTATACCCCTATAGAGTTGCTGCACACTGTGATATCTCCCTTCTTATGTATGGCGCAGATCATTCCGTGGCGCCAATCTTCCGTCATCTCCATTTGCTCCCATATGTGCACCACGATTTCATGAATTTCGTGATGTAAAGCTGTCCCTCCTTGTTTCATCAGCTCAGCCATTAACTCCGAGGGATTTATTTGATTTGAGCTGTCTTATGGCTTTTAATGTTTCCTCAATGCTTTGTGGCGGCAGCATTTGGTCTTGATCTTGCATTGGTGCAGCTGTGGAGGTTTGGTGTGCGCCGGCAGGGGCGCTGGTTAACTGCTATTCCCCAACGATCAAAAGTTGGCGCAACACTGTCCACCAACTAATCGAAGGAACACCGCATAAGAGGAAAAATACAATGAGACACACTGATGTTGTTAATTGTTCATGATCTTTATTGCTTCAGCAACTGGTTTTTAATGTTACATGTATGGAAGGGGAAAATAAACGCACGAATATGATCTTAAAAATGTTTATTGTTTTGTTTTGAATTACTACACTAGGCACTTAGATACATAGTTCTCTCGTTTCTTGGCACAATGTCTTTATAGTAATTGATATTAGCACAGAAATATGGTTTGCATTGCTGTTTGACTTTCGCGATTTCACGTGTCGTAGTTATCGTCAGTATGTCCATTTAATGTAAAAAGGTCTATGGTTACTTTAAAACTCCGAACATTCACCGGGTAAGATGAGCGACAGTCTTTAAGTTCTGGTATAGTATTCCGAAACGGGTCTCTCGACTAAGGTCCGCTGGGGGGTAGTAAGGACCGTCTGTCCTCTGGGATGGTTATTACTCGACTGACCAAGAGGAGGCAAGAATCCATTCATCGTGTCGTGGCAGTGGAGTCATCGGTAAGTAAAACTCACTGTCACTTACTAAGAACTTAAAAAGGGTTGCTATGCGTGCATAGAGAATTTAGTTCCAGAGAATTACTGCCGTACAGGCTGAGTTAGGTTCCTCGGTTGCTATGTATACTGAGAAATCGGTTTTGGAGGCATAACCAAGTATGGGCATGAGTTGTCGATTAGACAAAGGGACGTGGGTCTTGGTCGTTGCGATGGTTGTTTCGCGGAAATGCAACGCATCGTGCTGGTGACTTACCAGTAAGGAGAATTGATATTATTTCAGATGGTTTAGGTAGGATGGGAGCCGAGGAAATTGAATGTTGCTTGGTTACATGCGGGGGAAATGGTTTAAGCAGAAAGTGAGCCGGAATGATTTTCGGGGGAAATTATTGCTGCTTGGTTGCATGCGAGAAATATAGTTTAAGTAGGAAATTAACCGAAGTGGTTTTTGGGAAAAATGTATGCGGTTTGGTGTAGATGGGGGAGATGATTTATATTCGGTTGTAAGTTTTGAAAATGCATTTTATTATAGATTGGGAAATGGATTCTTTGCAAGTTTGGGGGTGTATGCGATTGCAGATTTGGGAATGGGTGCTGTTGCAGATGGGAAGTGTGTTCTTTGCATGTTTGCGAATGTGTGCTATTGCTGATTGGGTTATGGGGGCGCGCTGTTAGCGGTCAAAATTGGTTGGAATTGTGAGTTGGTTCTCCATGTGGTATAGAGAACCCCCTCACATCCCCCAATTCTTGTGTGAGCTGACCATTTAGCAATTCATTGAAGTGCACTTCCCATCGCTCCAGAATACTTTCAGGATCGGCGATCAGATTACCCTCTTTATCCTTGTAGTAATTGCAGCGTGGTGTGTACCGCGTCATACTGCGGATTATTTGGTAGAACTTCCGCACCTGGTGCCCTCGCTCTCTACTTTTCTCTATTTCACAGACAATGATCTTTTCCCAGGCACTTTTCTTTTGTCTGTGAAACCTTTTTTTCAGATCTTCTGAGCTCTTTGTATTTCTCCTCGCGCACCCACGTCTTATGAGACTGCTGCATTGCCCGGTGTGCAGCATTACCCACTAATAAAATTCCCATCCAAAGCATCCATATCCTCAAATCAACGTTGAATTCAATGTCAAACAAATTGAAGCAAACGTTCAATTGTTAAACATTGAATTCAATTCCTCAAAATTTAAACATCACAACGGATATCTTCATATGCATTGTATAATCAATTATCAATTCCCAAAATCCAAAGTCTAAAATAAATACGCCATAAACGAGTCAAATGTTCGTTTATCATGCATATACAAAGTTCAGGTAATTTAAACATCACAATGCATATCTCCAGATCCATTGTAACCAGATGTTTTATAATATGCAAGTAGAGCCAGGTGCCCATCCAATTTCTCATCCAATTCCCATGGACTTTGTCCCCATCTGAAATGCATGCAAACTTTTGTTTGCATTAGCCAGATAGATAACACAAACAAACCTAAAAAAGGATCTATGTTATGGGGCGATACGTCCAGACTTTGATGAAGAATAAAAAGTAGATTAGAAGTCAGTCAGTGAGTAGCGTTTGCGGTGAGAGGATCCTCCAAAATTAAGTTAATAATAAAATAGAACCGTTTTATAAAATAAATCAGTTTCTGTTTTCGGCTGTGATGCGGAATTTTTGTGGCTGCGTTTCTGAAATCTGTTAATGCATCGCGAATTGGTCGTTCTCTACAGCTCCCCTTTTAGTGTGAACATATTGAACACTTACGTGGCATAGTCGTATGGCGTATCCTTTGGATTATCGGGAAGGGTTGAAGATATACGTCCACGGCTCCATCGGGATCTATACGGCTGCCCCCTCTTCCCGGAGGTCCACGAAAGCACGATGATGCACCAGGAATATAATATTGTATATCGACGTCGCCTAGTTACTACTACTTTTACCTCCTTTACCGATGAACTTTTCCTTGGAGATCAACGAAATCCGCTTATTCAGGTCCCAATAATTTTTGGAAATACCAACAGTTACCTTTTCACAGCTCAAAGCGCTGTCCCAGCGCTACAGAACCGCTTTTCCTGAAAAAAATCTATAAAAGAACAATTTACTTTAAGTGATCTTTTTGAGTAACACTAACAAAATATTTACTTTTTATACAGCAATCCTTAAAACGCGTTCAGAGGATGTTAGATATGGAAATTGAAAAACTCCAACAACCATTCGAAAGGCTTGCACACAGCACGTTACTTTTTCGATCTACTAAAAAAACGGGTAAAGAAATTAAAACTTTACAAACATCCGAAAGTTCGCCATCTGCTCGTCCTTCCACAAGAGCAAGTTCATTTGATTACGGTCACGGATTACCACCACTTTCAAAATGTCGCTTTTTTGAGGCACCGCAAAGTAATCAGCCATATAAATTTAATTATCATAAAATATTCGATAATGGCGTCAGAAACCCTATTTCGGAATTCACTCGAAATGCTCTGGAATGCAGCAGCAGCATCGACTCCTTAGATCATAGCCGGCATGTGAAGAAACTTTGTAAACGCATGTGGTGTTGTGCTGTCCAAAAATATAATAAGGAGTACGAGGAAGAAAAAAAAAGGAAGAAACTGGAGGCGATGCGAAAACCGTCAGTATTAATTCCAGAATTTAGAATGAAATACTTCGATCCCCGCAATTCAGAATTAATGGACAAAATACTATTAGCTGGATTAAATGAAATAAAAAAGGACAGGAGGTATGTCCTCGCATCCTTACCAAATGCCCATAAATATCCAGTGCTGAAGGAATGGGTGAAAAAACGTTATGGTCTGATGTATAGCAGAGAGGAAAAGATCCATGATTATCTCCAGTCAAAGAGCATCTTTGCTATCCTTAACTCTAGAGATATTAACATCAAAATACCTACTGCTACTGACTTGGCTGATAAGGAGAGCGTCAGTTATTCATGTAAAAAATATTTGCTAGACAAGGTAAGTAGTGCTTGTTTTATTAAATAACAAACGTTCCTTTTTTCCAACCCCTTTTTAATATTTCCAGACAAACTATCTACGAAATGATTACTATCATAAGTACAAGATAAACGTTTTGAAGCAAGCCCGTATACATTGGAGCATCGTGAGGCCATACCACTGCACCCAAGGACCACCGACAAGAGTATTCTTTGCCTATATGCCGGCCGCAGAAAACGATATTAAATTATTTAAGCCATGGAAGAAATCTGAATTCATGAACGCCAAATTAGAGTGGGATAAGAGGCAAAGACTAAAAAATCAACAATAACCTTGGAACGATGACAGATAATAAATAAAATTTATTTTACCTTCTGGTAAAATTGAAGTAAAGTACAAAATTTAACAAGAATATGCGATAGAATCAAAATTTATTTATTTATTTTATTGTTAACAAGTAATTCAAAATTACATATCAATAAATTAATAGCTGAGGCTATTGACTCTGGGAATCAAAATTATTTCAATTTTACGGAGATAATTCACAAATCCAGGGGGATGGGAGTGAACATACAAGGCAAAGTCTCTGATTGCTTTCAGCCGGCGAAAGCCAGGAGGATCCTGTCCATATTCAATCCAATTTGACATGCAGTCTCCACGTGACGGTCCTGGATAGCTAATTTGGCACCCGCCAAGTAGTGAACCAATGCATGAAGCGACATCCTGAGAAAGGTTGGCGCGAGGCTAATAACCTTGCCCGGAAAAAGAAACTTATGGTAAATTTATCAAGCCTCGAACATGGACCGTATACACGACGACGAACACGAAAACGAAAATGGCTAAACGATTTGAGAATTTTCTCATGGAACGTCGGCTCACTATTCAGAACTCGACCTCCACAGCAGCTAGCCGAAGGCCTGTCCGAATATAAGGGGCTGACATAATGGCATTACAAGAAGTAAGGAGGAGAGGGGGGGGGGGGGTGTTATTCAAAGAAACGAGTATGACATTTATTACAGCTGTCATGCAAAACACCATGTGCTCGGGGTAGGCTTCCTAGTCAGCCAAAAACTGAAGCCTGCCATTATCGGCTTCAAAGCCATAAAGGCTATGCACTCTTTGCGTGCGAGGCAAGTTTAAGAACATAATCCTCATAAACGTTGACGGACCTGTGGGGTAGGAAGTATTGTGCCAATACACGGGCACCCCGTTCACTTCCTCCTCCATCATAAATTGTTCGCGCGGTAACTGCTCACTACGCAAGGATGAAGCAAACTATGGTCGACCTTCGCAACCGAGCGGACACAACACAGAAACAAAACACTCCGGTTTTATAAACAATAATACTTTATTTGTTACCTTTAATACTTTCACTTAGATTTATTTTTAGTTTTGAAGGTATATCCAAATCGAACAACACATAAAATGACAGATTTAAATCAATACTTTCACCGACTTTAACTAAAGTTACTTGAACAACGCGAACACGACTCCAGTATATATTTGTGCGTCTTCGCAGTGACGGCGAGTTGGAGTGACGCATGACTGTGGCGGTCTGCGGATGGTAAAGGACTCAGCGATCGTCATCTCAAGCAGAGATGATTTCGCTAAGAAAAAAGGAAGAGAGAGAAAAACTCTTCTCTTAAGGGTGTGAATATATCCTTGCCAAGGATATGTTTTATCTCCCACAAGTGTAACGTAGAGTCTCTCTTGTGGGAACGAGAAAACCAGATCTCGTAATAAAGGTCATGGTGGTATGTGTGGGATCGTTCGGTTAGATGCGATTCACACGTGCAGTGGAACGACGAAACAGGCAGGCGGCAAAGACAATAGGGGAAAATGACCAAATGCGCCGTTGGTAATGCGGGTCATTGTTTACACGATGCCTCGTCGCTATTTTCGACGTTAGGAGAAAAAGGTGCTAAAGCAAATTGGATTTTTATGGCATCTTTGGCTGCAGTAGAAACCGGGTTCATATTTGCATTAGGAAATGCTGGAGAATTTGGTTTCGGCGTCTATTGCGCTAATTATATGCAGCTGCTTGGGTTGTTTATTGACAAGACAAACAAAAATGGTTGCCAGGCAATGTGTATGAAAAGGTATATGACGCGGCTGATAAAATAGACGGCGCGATATTTATGGTCCTTGTCATGACGGTTACATTGAATGCAATCCGAATTATTTTGTTTACAGGAATTCATCTGAGGGAATTTGACTGGCGACGTAGATGCCGAAATTGATTGGAAATTCCTGGTAAGTTAATAAAGAAATCTTAAGGAGCAATGGTATGCGAAGAGAATGCATGAAGGTAAGTTTTCTTTACAGGGACTTAGAGATCAAAGATTTGATCTCTTATATGCGTGCAGCATTTTTAGGTACTAATACTGTTGCATTAGCAAATTTAAAGGAGTTGGGTAGTAGTTATCGGGGGTTTTCCGGTAAGTAGACCGTAGGGTTTGGCGGTACCGCTACAGACCTACAGAGGAGTCCCATGCAACGATATCCTGAGAAAGCATGGCGCAAGGCTAATAATCTTGCCCGAAAAAACAAACTATTATGGAAAATTTAACAAGCCTCAGACTTGTTAAATAAGGCCAAGACCGAATTCCGGTTGTAGTGCCGATGATGATGATGTGATATATATATATATATATAAAAAAAAAAAAAAAAAATATATATATATATATATATATATATATATATATATATATATATATATATATATATATATATATATATATATATATAGATAAACATACATACATATATCCAACGCTTGGGCAGTAGAATGGGGTAGAGGCCAGGCACTACTTGAAGCCTTCTCAGTCCTAGATGTGGTGTTACTTAATGATGGTATCGATGACACCTTCATAAACGAGAGAGGCCAGTCCAAAATAGACATCACATTTGCCAGCTCCATGTTGGCAAGAAGTATGGAGTGGCGAGCTTTGGACACCTACAGTCACAGTGACCACGAAGCCGTGATGTACGAAATATTACCGCACAGGGGATTCATCACTGGCAAATTGGCGAAGAGAGCCCAAAAAAATGGGTGGAAAGAGATGGACCTCGATGCGGAACTGCTCGATTATATACTGGAAGACGACATCGAACAGTTTGACGCAGAGGCCGATGCGAACAGGCAGGCTGGAAAAGTCATGAAGTGGATAATTACCGCATGTGATGCTTCTATGCCACGACAAAGACAACCAGCAGGGGCTATGAAACCAGTGTATTGGTGGAACTCAGAAATCGCCCATGTGCGATAGGAGTGCAACAGGTTAAGACGCTTGCAACAAAGAGCAAGAAACCGTAACGCCTACCCACAGTTACATGCGGAATTCGTCAACAAGCGGAAAGAGTTGAGGAATGTGATCCACAAAAGTAAATATGACGCGTTCTGCTCCCTAAGGGATGAATTAAATAACAACCCATGGGGCAGCGCTTACAGGATAGTCATGAAAAGACTACACAACAACAGTAGTCAAATGCAAAAAAGCAAAACTGACATGGCAAGAATCGTTGCTGTTCTCTTCCCACAGTGTGATGAGGTGTTGAGGGTGCAAGAGGAGTGGAGTATCACTGAAGGAGAGATACCTTCCGTGACCCCCGAAGAGGTGCTCTTGGCTGCAAGGGTTGTCAAACAAAACAAGACCCCGGGACTGGATGGTATCCCTAACGCTGTAGTAAAGAGTGCTTTAACAAAAAACCAGGAAGTCTTCAGCAGTCTCTTCACAACCTGCTTTCAAACAGGACAATTTCCCAAACGATGGAAAAAACAGCGGCTTGTGCTTATTCCAAAAGGAGTCAAGAATCCAGAGGCGCCGTCGTCTTATCGTCCGTTGTGCATGTTGGACACGACAGGAAAACTGCTTGAGCGAATAATTGCCACTCGCCTGGAACAATTCACTAAGGGGACATCGGGGCTCTCTGAATCGCAGTATGGATTCCGGAAAGGAAGATCAACCGGTAAGGCACTATCTGTGGTGTGCGACATCGCTCACAATGCGATAGCTGGAGCACGATGGCTAGGAGGTACAAAGAAATATTGCGCGGTGGTGACGCTAGATGTAAAAAATGCGCTTAACTCGGTGAATTGGAATCGGATTCTAGAAGCGTTGTGCGATCTACAAGTCTCACCCTACTTGGTGCGTATACTAGCAAACTATCTCTCGGATAGAAGACTGCTGTATGATACAGATGAGGGACCACAGGAATATCAAATAACAACGGGTGTACCTCAGGGATCTGTATTAGGTCCACTGTTATGGAATATAATGTATGATGCTGTGCTCAGGGTCAATGCACCGGAGGGGGTTAAAATCATTGGATACGCAGATGATTTGGTAATAGTGGCCGTAGCTAAACATCTAGATGACCTGGAGAATATTTGCTCCCAGGCAATCCAAAACATTAAATGCTGGCTAGATATAGCCGGACTGAAACTAGCTGGACATAAGACGGAGGCAGTTTTAATAAGCAGCCGCAAGAAAGTTGAACACATTGATTTGGAAATAGAAGGACAAAAAAGATCCAGTCCTTATATTAAATATCTTGGTGTGATACTCGACAACAGGTTGAACTTCAAGGAACACCTGAGGAAAACGAGTGAAAAAACGGCAAGAATATGCAAAGTTTTAGCGAGACTGCTACCCAATGTTGGACCCCGGCTACACACAAGGAAACTCATAACCAGTGTCAACACCTCCATTATAATGTATGCATCTCACACATGGGCAGGAGCCGAACAGTATAAGTCGTACATCAGGGGAGTGAACTCCGCACATAGACTGGCGTCACTAAGAGTATGTTGTGCATTCCGAACGGTATCCGAAGAAGCTATAAATATTCTGGCCGGGAGGACGCCACCTGACATTGCAGCTAAAGAAAACGCTGCATTGCATAAGGTCTTTTAAGAGAATCGTCGGAGAATCCGGTCACAATTAGAGCTCTCAAGCCTAAGAGAATGGCAACGAAGGTGGGATTCTTCCACCAAAGGAAGATGGACCCACACCATGATACCTGATATAGAAACATGGGTGAAAAGAAAACATGGCGAGCTGAATTACCACCTGACTCAGCTAATATCAGGACATGGATGCTTTCGGCAATACTTGCACAAGTATAAGCATGTGAATGACCCATATTGCTTGTATTGCGAAGGCAAAATAGTAAATGCGGAACACGTACTCACAGAGTGCGTGAGATTCGAGACCGCACAAACGATTTTGGAGAGACATATGAGACGGACAGTTACTCCGGGAGGAGTAATAGAATACATGCTTAGTTCAAAACAGGCATGGTCCGTAACAAATGGTATTCTCTGTGAAATGATGCAGCAGTTGCGACGCGACGAGCGGAGTAACAGGTAAAGTCCGTCCCGCCCCGCGATGGAATATCTAAAAGAAAGTTCCACGGGGGTCAACGGGAATATGAGACTGGCGGGAGGTGGTTTTAGTCGGTAAAATCCCGGCATGCCTCTGGATCGGTCAAGAGGTATCTTTTGAAGATTTCCACCTTCCTACCGAAACCAAAAAAAAAAAAAAACATGTTAAGGAGTTAACGATTAAACACTAAGTTCATTTATAAGAGGATTATCAGAGAAGTTACATCTAATAAAGAAAGTTTCGGTAGCTTTACAGCTGTCATACAAAACACCATGTGCTGGGGTAGGCTTTCTAGACAACCAAAAACCGAAGCCTGCCATTATCGGCTTTAATGCAATAGACGAAAGGCTAAGCACTCTTCGCGTGCGAGGCATATTTAAGAACATAAGCCTCATAAACGTTCACGGGTCCACAGAGGAATCCCCTGACGATGAAAAAGAAGAATTCTATGAGAACGTCGAACGGGCCCTCAATGCCTGCCCAAAATACGATGTAAAAATCGTTCTTGGTGATTTGAATCCAAAAAGAGGTTGGGAGCCGGTTTCGGGCACTACGCAGGTTCCCATAATTTGCATGAGAACACTATTGACAATGGACTACGAGTCATCAAACTGGCAGCATCAACGAACTTGGTCGTTGCGAGTACAAGGTTTCCGCGTGAAGATATCCACAAAGCCACCCCGGTATCACCCGATGTAGCCACTAGCAACCAAACTGACCATACGTTGATAGATCGTCACTACTCATCGAGCCTGATGACGGTACAACGTACCGAGGCGCCAACGTCGACTCGGATAACTATCTTGTTGGTACAGTTTTCCGAGCGCGGATTGCCTTACGGAGACGTATTACATCCGCGGATCAGGTTCGAATCAACACGGCTGCCTTACGCAATGAGAATACCAGCAACACATTTAGTCATGCGTTAAGACTCGCCCTCGAAGAGCTCGACGGAGGGAGAGTAAGTCCTGGAGCCAGAATGCCGGGCGTAGAAGAGAAATGGACACGCCTTAAGAATACTGTCATTAGTACTGCCAACTCCATCTTAGGCAGTAGTCGTAGAGATCGGAACGACTGGTTTGATGATGAGTGCAAACTATCGACTGAACGTAAGAATGCTGCATACCGGACAATGCGGCAGTCTTATAGGCCGCGGGTACGCGAGGAGAAATACAAAGAGCTCAGAAGATCTGAAAAAAAACTCCACACACAAAAGAAAAGTGCCTGGGAAAAAAACTTGTTTGTGATATAGAGAAAAGTAGAGAGTTTTGTTGGGACAATAGAAGGAGACGAGAGACGACTTTGTCCCCAGTTTTGCGGCCGCATCAGCTGCTTCATTTCCACTAATGTTACAATGCCCGGGGGTCCAAAGTAGCTTTATTTTATTAGCTTTCTTTATAATGTTATTTTGGATTTAACGAATGACAGCATTGGTGGAGTTTACGTTGGTTATTGCTTATAGAGTTGAAGGGCATCAGTACAGATAATCGTTCGGATTTTCTGGACCAGTTTTGTTGCCTCCAGAATTGCCGTTGCTTGCGCGGATAGGATAGTGTGGGGTACGAAGTATTGTGCCGACGTACGACACTAGTTTCACTAATCCCCCAACACTTGTCCACCGAGAGAAATGGTCACCAGTTAGGAATAGAAGCAACGAAAACACTGTTTAATTGTTGTTTTATTTTATCTTCTTTATTGTTCAATTGTACATTATCCAATGGTGATTGTTTGTAATATTTTTAGTTGTTCTTGAATCAAAATAATTAGCAACACTGACCCAAATTTAGTATATTTATGATTTGATACAACACGAGTTGGCGGCAACTAATTAATAGTTCAATTTTAAACGGACATACTGTTATTCTTATATACGCAGGAACAAACACCGAGAGAAATGGTCACCAGTTAGGAATAGAAGCAACGAAAACACTGTTTAATTGTTGTTTTATTTTATCTTCTTTATTGTTCAATTGTACATTATCCAATGGTGATTGTTTGTAATATTTTTAGTTGTTCTTGAATCAAAATAATTAGCAACACTGACCCAAATTTAGTATATTTATGATTTGATACAACACGAGTTGGCGGCAACTAATTAATAGTTCAATTTTAAACGGACATACTGTTATTCTTATATACGCAGGAACAAATCACGACACAATGTAACGATTGTAAAGGTACGATTTGGCCAATAAAACACAAGGAACTAGAAATCATTTGAAGTACTGCGGCGAGTATGTGGGTAAATAACTTGGTGTCGTCGTAACGCTGGTTCACTTATTCCCCAACACTTGTCCGCAGAACACTGTTCACTAAATTATCCATGAAACAAAAGAGAAAATGAAATGCACTCTGTTGTTTAGTTGTAAACTATTTATTTTTGTTTCTGAAGAATACACTTATATTTCAATGTCGTTGTTCTAGTTTTACAAACTACACAAGAAACAATATTTATCCAAAAATACAGCTGGGTAAATTGTCATTTAATTTCTTTTACACCACGAGATTTAACGCAACAGAAAGGAGATTATATTTTATTAACTTTCTCGGCGACGTTTTCATTTTTAACCCACGATCACGGAGCGTATTTTTACGACAACAGAGTGTCAAAATAACTTTTATACCCGCGCGGGGATTTCCTCCTACTAGGAGTGCACTACTCGCGCAGTTGTCTTGCGTGTGTGCACGCAGTGATGGCTAAAATCTGACTCGAGGCAATTCACATCCATTAGTTCGAAAGCCGCGAATTGCATCGATAAGGGTGGGGTGTATGTGTCCGTATAGGACAAAGACGTTCCCCTTCAGCCTGCATATCGGCAACGACGAAAATGCACCTGAATAAACATGGGCTGGTGTAATGGATTGTAGATATTATAGAGATACGCGATAGCGAAAATCGCCGAAAGGAGAAATAGGTTTCTGTGTCTTAAATAATCAGAAACGCTATTTCGAGGGCCATAAATCTTTGATGACCTGCGCCTGACAACGAAATAGGATTTTGATTTAAGATACACAACAACGCTATTTCAAGGGTCACGACGATACGCACATCGTGTTTGTTTATTTAACAGGCCGGAGCATCGGTAGGCATGATCTGGGGTATGATTGTCTAAGGTCAATCATATTAGTGCCCAAATCCCATGTACATAACCGATAAGGGAAATTGGTCGCAAGTGTTGCGGACCTTGGGATTGGGGCAATATTCACTCATGAACCGTAGCAACAATACCGGCTACAGCTATGTCAACAATTACGCTGGTCAGCGAGTATTTATCTTTTATAATTGCTAACAAGCCGAGCCGATTGTCTGGCACGGTCCATGTATGAATGAATGAAATAATTTGTTTGATGTGCATGCTTGATAAGGCTTAACTTTCAGGTGTGATGCTGCAGGGGAGCTTACGCTGCCCCTAATTGCAGGTAAGTACTACGGGTTTGAAATGTGGTTAATTTAAGAGGATGGGCGGTTCTTTGGGAATGTATTAAAGAACCGCCACAAGTATGTTGGGTGACGTTCCAGATACTTGCGGTTGCGTGTCTGCCCGCGATGGTGATTGAAAGACGATTTTTTTTTATCCAGCAGCGGCGTGACCTGGCATTGTGAAGTATGACTAGCGACTGACTCATATTAGGGGTGAAAATTGGGATTTCTGTATTCGCACAGCTATTAGCCAATCATCACCGCGCTCTTTTCATGTATCTTCTCATTCGCATGCCTCCGTGGGCTGGATAATACTCGCGCATCATTCGACAGTCGCTGGACATGCGAAGGATAAAAATAACAAAAGAAAGAGCGCAATAACTTCGGGGTTGGCTTGTTACGGAGATTCCCCCCTTTACCTCTAAACGGAGAACAACTCGCCAAGTAGTTAATTTGCATAAACTACTTTATGCAAATTCTACTTGGCAGAGAAAATAATAAAAACCGGCGTTGACGCCGAATAATAAAATAAAACGTCAACGGCAAAAAAACAAAAATATGACATTCGACGTAAATCTCCGAAGCGAACAAGACCAAAATTATCGTACGTTTTATTTAAATGCTTAACAATAGCAGTCGTATTCAACCAAATAAAAGCATCACTAAAACGACGAAACAGAACGGACAACTATCAAGAACAAGGAACGAAAGCCGATCAGGGGAGCAGTCAGTCAACGCTTCCTGCACCCCGTCGCAGTTGCAATAGGCCAGCAGAATCAACAGCAACAGCGTCCGCTCCACGGACACTCAAGATAGAATCCCAAGTAAGTCCTTATACAATTCAAATACTTTAAATATAGTGAAAAATATTAAATATATTAATTAACTATATTCAAATTGTTAAAATAACACATAGCAATTTTGGCGCAGCCGGCTACCACCAGCTGAGGTTGTATCAAATCCGTCGGGGATACAATCCAGTGGTGGGAAGAGCCCTGAGGCTCTAACGTCCCTACGCCGACTAGCGGAACTAGCGGCTAGGAAAGATAAATAAAAATAAAAGCCGTATAACAAAATAACATAAATAAAAATATTGTTTCTCTATTTCTCTGTTTATTTTCCAATTACAGGAGAGAGGACGAGATCAACGTTGGGAGGAAAATTTAGAAATACCATACCCAATTATTTTCCGTTGTTTTAGTGTTCTCGTTTCAGGTTTTTTATCTTCTTCTTTTTTCGATTTAACTAGATTGGGTCTTGCCCTTCATCGTTGGGAAGTTTATGAAAATAGACTTAATCCCTCATCGTTGGATTATTGTTCCACTATCATGTTATCAGTCGCTACGGGTTAATAGCGAACCACGGGCAGAATAATCCAGGTAGTCCCTCCATACGCAAAGAATTAAACGCGCGGAAGTATTACCGTTGAATATAGTTATCAAATTGTTAAAATAACACATAACAGGCTTAGCTTGTGCGCCGGTATCAAATGCCGTTTCTAAGAATAACCTACTGCCCTAGTATTACGGCTCTGGTGATCTCAGAGTACATTGAACCGTAGGGAGACAGAATTATGAAAGAGAGGAAAATTTAGCTGGTGCTATTCACCTGCGAAAAGAGATCATTGATCCCAAGCGAATGGATGATCTGCGGAAAATCGATAGGACGCTACATCGGCTAGGGAAATAATACCATGGGAAAAACGCTAAGGAATGCGATAATTACCCAAGCTATTGAATGATGATGCAACCGTGTCGTTTGATTCGACTTGGTTGTTGCTAACCAACATGAATGGAATTTCCGGTGAAAATCTCATGGTTAATGCAATAATGTTGCCGTATGGCAAGAAAACACAATGCAATTGTGCATTAACCGAATAGATTAATGACTTCCGGCCGGTCTTCTTTTAGAGATTTATCTATTGCAATTGAAATAGCCGACGGTAGGAATTGGGATTGGGGTGACGCGCTGATAGCGGTCGAATTTAGGTTAGGATTGTGGGTTGGTTCTCCATGTAATATAGAGAACCCCCACAATGGAACAAAAGGTGCGAAGTGATCCCATTCTAATTTTTTATTTTTTTTTTGCGATTGTTGACTATAGCAAATGATACATTTGATTCGTTTTTGGAACCGTCTGTGAAAAGCAGGTTCCAGTTTTGATGTTTGTCGATGGTATCCTTGAAAAGTTGTTGATAGATTATCTGATTTGTTGAGTGTTTTGGATAGTGGGACAGGTCATCTAAGATTGTATTTCTCGGAATTAACCATGGAGGGTACTGTGTGCGGTGAGGTTTTGAAGTATTTATAGGGATATGTAAGTCCTTTGCTATATCGATGGCCCTTTCCAGCCCTGAGCGGTATCTCGACCTTTTTTTTTTTAAATAAATGTCCTGCAATGGGGGTCGCTATAGACGTTGTAAATTTGTAAGCGAGTGAAGCTGATATGTATTTTAGTCTGTTTTCTATAGATGGGAGACCGCATTTAACGAGGATGTTTTTGATTGGTGTAGTACGGAATGCTCTGGTACTTGCTCGAGCTCCGGCGTGATAGGGATATTTTATTGTTTGCAGGGTCGTTTTGTTACATTTTCCGTATATCATTAGTCCGTAGTCGATTTTAGATAGGATGATGGCTTTAGTTATGTTAATAGGGTGGTGGTATGTGCAGATCCATTCTTATATGCTAAGTATTTTACAATATTTAATCTTGCAGCTCGCCTTTTCTTAAGTGCTAAACAATGTTCTTTAAAGTTGTATTTACTGTCAAAGAGGATATCGAGGATTTTCATGGATTGCGTTTATTCCGTCAAAGGCTATAGCGAATAATAGGGCTGATAATGGAGAACCCTGTGGGATACCGTTTTTTTATGTTGTATATTTGTGAGAATGCACCACCTGTTTTGACTCTAAACTTCCTGTTGGAAAGAAAGGACTTGATTATGTAGAACATATTGTTACCAACTCTCCATTGCGCTAATTTATTCAAAATCACATGAGGACCGATCCGGTCGAACGCTTTTTCAATATCAATGGAGAAAATTGTTGTATGCTTTTTGGCCGATAGAGAGGATGTGATGAAGTTGTCGATATGCAGTAGCGCATCAATAGTTGCACGTCCTTTCTTGAAGCCAACCTGTTCAATGCTTATTAGATTGTTTTTCTCCATGAACCAGTTGAGTTGTCTAGTTACAATTTTTTCAAATGTTTTTCCTAGACATGGGAGTAACGATATTGGGCGATATCCTTTTGCCGTGGTCGATTCACCCGTGGGTTTTGGTATGCGTACAATTGTTGCTATTTTCCACACTTGTGGAATTACACCTGTTTGGTGTATGATATTGAAGAGATGGAGTATTCGGTGTCTCAAGAGTGGTGGACAGTTTTTTAACATTATGTAATCGACTCGATCATATCCTGGTGTTTTACCAGTGGCGCCGTGTAGGCTTGACTCTAATTCAATTTTATTGATCGGGAGATCTATTAATTTAGAGGATGGGCTTGTGTGAGGGGACGGGCTAATTTGGTCTCTTTTGGCAGAGAGAAATGACGGATGAAAGTTTACGTCTTCTGCATAGTTTGACCATGTTTTGCCAAGCTGGTCTGCGATTTGATGGGGAGATGTGAGAGTGCTTAGAGAGGGGGCGATACTGCCCAGTGAGCGTTTTTATATCCGTCCAGACTTTTCTGGGAGTAGAGTTCGGATTTAACTTTTCGGTAAATGTTCGGAAGGCTTTTCTTTTTTCTACCTTAGTTTTTTTTTGCGAAAAAGGGCATTTACCTTTTTGTAATTGATTAGATTAAAATCAGAGGGGAATCTTTTGAAAATTCTCCAGACTTCTTGTTTTTTTCTTCCTTAGGTTTTCCAATACTGGATTCCACCTACTGCCTTATGGAGTTTTCGACTTGTTTGTTGTATCGAGGCATTTGCTCCTATTCGGATTGCTTTAGTGATTATGGATGTTTCTTGATTAATATTTTGACTCTGTACATGTTGACTTAGTTAGTGCCTGTGTAGTTATATTTTGAAATTTACTCAAATTGGCGAGTTCGGTTTGAAATTTAGGAAAAAGTTTAGAGGATTTAGGACACATGCTTGTGTCAATGTTTATTATTATTGGAAAATGGTCGCTCCCGTGCAGGTTGGGTAAAGTATTCCAAATGCAAATGGGGCCAATTGAAGGGAGGCTAGTGATAAGTCTACATGTGTGAAGGATTTGTGGGAGAAGTGCGTGTGGCTACCGTTATTGAGTAGTGCTAGGTTTGCAGCCAATATGTATTTCTCTACGGTTTTTCCCTTTTTATTACTGGATGAAGATCCCCAAATGGGGCGTCACGCGTTAAAGTATCCGAAGAGAAGTATCGGTGTTTGGAAGCTATCTGTGGTAGTGGTAAGATTGTGTGTGGTTATTGGTTGAAATGTGGGGGTGTATGCTGATATTATCGTGAGGTTCCTACCGATATTTATTTCTACTGCTACGATCGAGATTGCGGAGCGTACTACTATAAGTTTATGAGGGATTGATCTATCTATAAGTATACCTGTACCATGTTTAGAAGCAACATTTTCCGCACGGTTGTGCAAGAATGCCGCGTATTCTTTGGGTCCTCTGGCCCGAGAGTCGTGGCAGATGTGCGTTTCTTGTAGAGCTATAATGGATGGTTTCAGATCTTTGATGAGTATTTGGAGCTCGTGTATATTGTTTTTGAGTCCATTCAGATTCCACTGTAATATTGTGAGTTTGTTGGCATGAATGCTATTGTGTATATTAAACCTGCTGCTGTTGGGGATTTTGTTGTTGTAAGGGTTCAGTCTCCGTGTCTCAAGTGTTGATCCATTCAAGCCGAAGCTCTGTCTGCTTCGGCCCGAGTTGGGATTTTCTCGAGACACAGAGTGTGCTTTCGTTCATAATGTTAGGGTTATATGTGGTTTTTGTAAGGGATTGGGGAGTTTAATAATTCTTTAATGGTGGGTTCATTTATTTTTGTGGTGGTGATTTTGTTAATAGGTAAAGGTTCGTTGTTACGGTTAATTGTTGTGGGTTTTACAATTAGAGATGCTTGGTTTTGTATGGCTTTCCGGTATTCTGCCGATGTAGAAGGGCAGTGTGGATGAAGCGTTTGTCGATATTGGTTGGAGTGCAGTTTTTGTTGGGTTTATTTTGTAATTTCTTTTATTGGTGATGTTTTTTGTGTAGCTGTTGCTTTGAGGAGTGCGGCATAGGGTTTGTGGCAGTTCCTTTGAACGCCACTACTTTCCTTCCCACCAATTATTAAAAAAACTGCTCCCTAGAGCACCAAAAACCTGAAAAGCATTTACTTACCTTTCCATCGTTTGCGCAAACTATCACCTGAAATCCTTAAATCTATAATTTTCGCTGATGCAAAATCCATCAGCACCAAACAAGTATTTTCCACAAGGGCATAATTACGTGAAACACCCATGTTCCTAAAAAGGCAATACGGTCGCATCACTAAGCAACCGATACAACTTGATATATATTTGGGCGCGCATATCGCCTATCCAATTCCGCCGCACGCGTGCAGGAGATATCCTCTCTTTTCTGTTTTATAGCGAGCATTTCGGTCGCTAAACCAATCAACAGGCAATGTAAGAACCATGCCTAACTGCCCAAGAAGACCAAACCAACATAGCACCAGCACCAAGTACCAATCGGGGGATGTACGGTCGGCGTAGATGCGGCGCACAATCGCCGATCGTATAAACATCCAACGTTCCCTTACATCATATTGCACAGCTGCAACCCATTCGTTGTTGTGCTCAACTTGTAAATTTTCCGTACATATATGCGTGCAGGTTGGCTGGTCGTGAGACAGAAAAAATATCACGCACGAGCAGCCAAAGTGCTGTGCGCAGTTTAGATGAACATAAACACCCTACTCTTAATGGTTTGCCCCAGCTGCAGGCATTGATTTCGTTTCAGGAAAATATATCTACATGCCCACGGTCCAAATGCTGAGGGATGCTCAGCATGGGCGACCGGGGTAATTATGTGTGCGTGCACATCCTCACCTTGACTAATGTATGGAAGATCATCCCCTATTAGTCACCGAAACGATGGATGAAATTTGGTATTCTGTCATTTCGGAGGGAATCTTCAGCCTTTCAACAGATTCCGTGGAGGCAAGACGTGCCCTCCACGTAAAACGTAAACGGTAGTCATTTAATGTTAGGTGCGAAGTTGCGTTTGTGTTCGTTAGAAGAAATAACTATTGTGTTATATTCCAATTGTTTAACGTATAAATAAAGAACTGAATTTATACCCGTTTGTGTCAAATAACTCTTGTGTATATTTCCAACTACTAAATGTATAAATAAAGAACTGAATGAATACTCTTTTGTGTTAAATAAAGAAGTGAAGACCTGTGGTGTTTCTTTCAAATTGAATATTCCGTTCGTAGAATTCAAAGCCAGAGGATTCGCGGTTCTTTGCGGAAAGTGAGCCCCAAAGGAATCTCGTGGATTAATGAAGGAGTCACAACAGTCCTTCTTCACCAAACACACGACGAAGCGGCCACAGGCTAGGAAGGGTTTGTGAACATGTCTCTGCCGGCACCTAATAGAAACCCGAATACCTACAGTTTCCTTTGGTTTGTTTGATGGCATGGGATTTCGTTCCCTATATATCCGTTTCGCTTCGGATAGTGAAGTTTTATTTCTTGTCTGTATTTCAAGAATGGCCTGGTTTTTTATGTATTGGGGGCATGATGATGAAGCGGGGCGAGTGCCTTGACAGTTGGCACAGAGGGTTCGGGCGCATTCTGAGTCGGGGTGTGGAGGAAGGTTGCAGTTGTTGCACACTGGGTTTCGTTTGCACCATTTGGCCGTATGTCCGAATAGTTGGCATTGCCGGCAGCGTATTGGTCTTGGGATGTACTCATTTACTTTGGCTTTGTACCATCCGACTTCTGTTACTAGGTGGATTGAAGCGGTCAAATGAAAACATTAGCCCAGAAGTTCTGATTTCGCTATTTTTCGATTTTTTAAATTAATGGACACTTACCACACCTTGAGATTTCATTTCTTGAACGATGTATTCTTTCAGAACAATAATTAGGTATGGTGCGTAAACTATGCCTTTCGAGAGGTTTAATTTCGGATGTTACTTTATTGTTACCACACATAGTTGATCGAACCGTTTGGTATTTATGAAACGTAAAGCTGTTTGTTCATCCTTCACTAATAAAAAAATTGAAGCGTCTCTTAGCATTGACACTTTTTCATACTGTGTACTAATTGAGTCTATAGCTCTTTTTAATACGAATACGTCCACTCCTATCAGAGGTTTTGTCGCGTCATTCGGTACAATTTGTATAATTTTTTCACTTGTCTTTGTTGGTAATTCCGGGAAGTTGGATTCAATAGAACTAAATGCCTGTCGTCTTTTTTTTTTCTTGACGGGAACGTCACTCAAGGACGTTTCCTGTAACATACCGAATCTGTTGCCGGCGTGCTGCTTAGGCCCTAAGGCCATTTTTTATTTATTTTGCTTTTATTTTTTCTGCGAGAGGAGCCGGTTAATTTACAATTCACTAACAAAAACTGTGTTTCACAACACACACAGTACCGTAATAAAATACTCGCACGCGGTTTTGTGTTCACACTTCTTTCACTGCACAATATGAGACGGTTACAATTTGCGTCCTTACTGTTCGAGAGGTTGTCCGTTAATGTTTGTTTCATTTAAATCGGCCTCCCGCCATTCTTTTTTTTTGCCAATATTTAAAATTCTATTGTGTTTATAATGAAAACTATAAATAGATAAAAATTCCGATTTACTATGCAATTTTATTTGTGTTGTTCCTCATTTCAAGTAAAACCAAAGTAAGCCTTTTTAAACTTGTCCAGGGTCTATTTTATTTAAAAAAACACAAGAACATGGTACACTTAAATGTTCACATAGAAGTATTTTAAAAACCGATTTAGTTTAAAACCTGGTGCCCTGAATTATTATAAATATTGAATTCAGATTAATTAACAACAGCACACGCCTGGCGAAGTGTTGCTTTATTCTTCTCTTCTTGTTATATATATATTTTCCATTCATTTTCGATCTAAAAATAATTCCCGATTATATGGTGTATGCATTACAAGCTGATATTAAGTTTTTATACCTAGTTTCACTTAATACAATCTCTATTACGATTGGTAATATTAATGTATTAATTACAAACTAAAAGAGATGTTTCTCAAGCGGCTAGCAAAGTTAAAAAAAAAACAGCACCTAGGCGTCCTTGTGTGATTTGAAACCAAGAGCGTAATAAATAGTAAAAAAAAGAGAAAAAGAAAAAAATTACGACGAAAGAAAAGCCTATAATACAATATCATACGTAACAAAGCAAATGTGATAATATAGTTTCATAAAGTTAATGAATTTAATATAAAGAAGGACTTAGTTCAAAATAAAACAAACATGCCGTTGTTGTTCATGTGTTCAAAAGTAATAAAGAAACACTAAACCAAGTGAAGTTACAATTAATTACACTTCTATTTTTTACAATTATCTGTGATCATTTTAAAATTGTATATGTATGTATATATAACATTTTTCTTTACTAAAAATCTAAAAGTGTACGTTTAAAATGTTTCTTCCGTGAGCTTTTTATTAAATCTACTGTACTTTTATTATTTCGTTTTGTTTATTAACTAGCCACTTTAACAAAACCGAAAATAATTCTCTTATCTTTATTTATAGAGAAGTTTTTTCAACTTCACCTTTTGAAGCATATTTGTTGTTGTTTTTTTTTTTTTTTTTTTTTTTTTACAAATAACTTTTTTTTGCTTTAAGTTTTACTCTGGCATGTGTCGAAATATTAAAAATATATATGTATATATATTTATAGTTTTGTACTGGCCAGAGGTTTTTTAAATATTTTGTTTTTTTCTTTTCTTTTTTTTTTTCTACTGAAACATGCGAAAATTTTTAATACAAAATAGAGAATTGCTTAAATTTTAAAACGTGTACAATGTTCAATAAAAAAAAACAATTTATTGATACATGATAAAAAAGAATAAGAAAATGGTTGCAACTCTCTTCACTTGGAAAAGAATATGAAAAACAAAAATAAAATCATGAGGTTTGATTTTATGCCGCGATCAGCTGAAATTAAAATAAATTTATAATATTTTCGGAAAGTGCACGTAATACAAAATACAAACCGCCTTAACAGTGGATTTTATGAAATCCTTCTTCTCTGTTAGATCGAAATCAGGATATTTGGCGTATACTTGCTTGCATACGGTTTTCATAGTGATTTCCTCCAAATTGGCTTTATCAAGGATCTCTTTCACGTAATTCCTTATTTGATCGTCCTAAAAAGAAATATTATACCTTCTGTATAAAAACTGCCCGGAATCGGTTAAAAAACAGATAATTGTTTATTTATTTTACCACCTTCAAAATAACCCCATTGTTTGCAATACAGCTGTGATAACACTGAGCCCATTCTTGCATGCGCCTATCATAGGCCGAAAGTGGTATGGCCTTCAGTACCTGACGCGATTTTCGTTTAATCTCCCCAATTGAGTCAAAACGGTTTCCACGGAAAAATAATTTCAGTTTGCGAAACAGGAAGAAATGACATGGAGCTAAATCCGGCGAATACTACGGTGAATGGTCGAATATATTTAAGTTTTTGGTTTTGAACTCGGTTACAATTGTTGCTCTGTTGTACACTATCGTAATGCACTGTACCAATCGCCGTAAGCTACGAAACCCTCGTCTGTTTTAACTACCAGCCGACCGCACCTCGTATGGCCTTAACAAACCGATCTCACGTATGCAACGCAACGTCATCTCTTACCCCACCTCCTTTGATTTCAGCGTCACCTCTCCTGCTCTCATACCCCATCTCCTTACTTTCTCTTCTTAGCCCGCGCCTAAGTTATGTAAATAACGCTTGTATTGGGCTGAATGAATGAGGGATTTGGCTTCACTTACACCCTAAACCCATCCTCATTCCCGTTTCCAAGCTTCCGGTCTATTTTTGTACCCCGTCTTTCCACTTACACCACCCTCTCTCTTCCCTGTTTAAATTAATTTAATTAATTTATTGTTAATCCCTAGTTTTTAAGATAGTTTTCTTATGTTATTTATAGATTTATAGATTTATTTATAGATTTTTATATATTCTTGTACCGCTTGTCATCATCATCATCGGCACTACAACCGGGAGCCGGTATTGGCCTTATTTAGCAAGTCCTGAGGCTTGTTAAATTTTCCATAATGATTTATTTTTTCTGGGCAAGGTCATTAGTCTTGCGCCAGGGGCTCCCCGACGGGGAATCGAACCCCGGTCTCCCGGGTGACAGGCGGGTATACTAACCACTATACTATCGAGGAGCCCCGCTTGTACTAAGCGTAATAAATGATGGTGTGGGGGTTCTCCATATCACACGGAGAACCAACCCACAATTCCTACCTAACTTCGACCGCTAACAGCGCGCCAGCATTCGCAAACATGCAAAGCACACACTCCCAATATGTAACAGCATCCGTCCCCAAATCTCCAATCGCATACATCCCCAAACTTACCAAGAATCCATTTCCCAAGCTGTAATAAAATGCATATCCAAACCTACAACCGAATATAAATCATTTCCCTCATCTACACCAAACCGCAGACATTTTTCCCAAAAACCACTTCGGTTAATATCCTAAACTATATTTCTCGCTTGCAACCAAGCAGCATTAATTTCCCCCGAAAATCATTCCGGCTCACTTCCTGCTTAAACCATTTCCCTCGCTTGTAACCAAGCAACATTCATTCAACTCCCATGCTACCTAAACCATCTGATATAATATCAATTCTCCTTACTGGTAAGTCACCAGCACGATGCGTTGCATTTCCGCGAAACAACCATCGCAACGACCAAGACCCATATTTCCTTGTCTAACCGACAGCTCATTCCCATACTTGGTCGTGTTTCCGAAACCGATTTTACACATAGCGACAGAGGAATCTAACATCCTATACGGCAGTAATTCGCTGGAACTGAATTCCCTATGCAAGCATAGCAACCCCTTTCAAGTCCCTAGTAAGTGGCAGTGAGATTATTTAGCTATGACTCCACTGCCACGTCGCGATGAACTTTTTCTTGCCTTTAACCAGTAGGTCGAGTTTCTACATCAGGAGAGTGCGCACGCGGAAGTCAAGTTCGTGGTTTGATAGATCTTTTGTTTTGCGTTAACGTTGGCATCTACTAAATGAGTAAGCCTAGAAATTTAATGCGGTAATCTTTCTTCACTGGTGTTAATGTAATAGACCGGAAAGTGAAAGAGTGACAATGTCCGGTAATACTTTTGGAGAAATGTGACGCTCTAACCGAAGATACATAAAAATGAAAAGAAAAGGCTTTGGGACAATATTATACAAACCGGCCATTATAACAATAAAAAAACAGTTTGCAACAAATAAAATCACAGTGTGTTTTATCTTTCTTCTCGTACAACAGCTCGCTGCGGAACTCAGTTTTTATTTATTCGGTGGACTATCGCGGTTGCGAATCTGGAATCTTAGTGGACCCGTGCCCGTGCTGGCACAAGGCTAAGATACATACCCGTGGCGGTTCCGCCAAACCCCACTGTACACTTACCCGAAGAACCTCCATAACTACAACCCAGCCATCATAACTTTCTGCTAATGCAATCGCATTAAGCACCTGTAAATGCTTCACGCAACAAAGACCAAATGTATTTACCTAAAAGCTTCTGGAAAACGATTCTTACCTTCATTCATTAATTTGAATTAAAAATTCCTTATAAGAATTCTCTCCAAACTTATCATAAATGCCCCGAAAGAAAAATCATCGGTTCACATATAATGCAACCGCATAATCAGAGAATCTTAACTTTGAGTTGGCTATTCCCATCCTCAACATGTGTACAATAAATTTACCTACATACACATTGGCTGGCGACCCTTTTACCCAACGATAAACAGCCCAACGCAGCTGTATATAATTAGCGCAATAGACGCTGAAACTAATTCCCTAGCATGTACCATGTACAAACAAAAGAACGCTGTCCTTTAGCAGGCATTCTGGCGATACGGAAAACAATTCAAACCATTCAAGTATTCCAAATGTATCTACCATCTAATGAGTTGCAACTTGTTTACTCAGTTGAACTCTTAGATCATAAATTCCTTTTGTCCTACATATTCCTGGATCCGTCTACCATTGACCTTCTCACATAAGCAAAAACAAACCCAATTAGCATCCAATGAGATTCGGCTTGTTTGCTTAGCCAAACTCACATCTCATGGAGAGAGACTTTACGTCTCTCTTGTGTTAAGTAAAAACATATCCTTAGCGGAGAGGATATCCACCACCACCAAATCGAGGGTGAATCAAGAGCCAGATTCCAACCCTCGATGAGTCTTTTACCATCCACCGACCGAGCCGGTCGTTTTGCTCCCGCTGCCCCTAGCGCTGCGGACACGCGTGTTGTACCCCGAGTCGTGGCTAGTGTTGCGTCGAATACAGTAGTGTTTAATATATTCAATTAAAAGTAATTTCTCTTGTGATCCCGGTCTAAATACAATAGTGTAAAATGTAAAAAAAACAATTTAAGTAATAAAAAGGCGGTGATCACCAAGTAATTCGTGCGTTTCATTTAATTTCCCGTGCTGCAGTTCCTGGGTGTTATCGTTCATTCCTTTCTGTGCGAGAACATCCCATCCCGCCGGAAGGAATTCAGAATGTACCAAACCACCACAATCAAAGAAAACAGTCAGCAACACTTTCACTTTTGAGCAGGTTTGACGCGGTTTTTTTGTTTTTTTTGTTTTTGATTTGGCTCGACGCCGTTTGTTCGATGGGTGCCTCGTATTTATGTCATATTTATAGACTCGCGTATCGTCACCAGTTATGATGCGATCCATGAAGTCGGATCCTCGAGAAATCATGTCTTCATTGACCCATTTTCGATAGTCTTTTTGCAAAACATTGAGTTGTGGTGGTTCTACGAACCGCACAAATCACCATAGGCTGAGACATCTTCGTTCCACCAAGAGACATACTCACCTATCACTAAACTTCACATACCCACAGACACGCGCCCCCATAGTCCACCTTTTTACCGATCCACTAGCTGGATAAACACAAGTGGTTGGCACAGCTGCGCCAGATGTCGACAAACATCATATCCCCGGCGATAACCAAATTGCCGTAAAACAATCCGTCGGATAAGCCTTTGACACTGCCGCAATGCACTTCGCCTAAACAAAGGCCATTGCGGAGAAACAGCAATAAACTAAAACGCTGTTCCCACAGGGCAAAGCAAATACGATTATCACAACCAACGATAATTACCACGATCCCAAGATCGCTAAGAAGAATAAACCATACACCCGAATATACACAAAAGAGATTCGACAGGTGTGAAAATTCTGGCGATTCCAGGAAGATCTACGGCCACACAGACGGCAACCTCCGGGTCTCTGTGTGTGTGAGCGCATCGACACATCTGGCCTGCGACGAAGCGGAAACCGCAGGACCAAAAAAAAAAAAGTGCGATCATCCCTGGTGGAGAGATTCTCGATTAAGAGAATATCGAAAAAGAGAACGATGTTGTGAGTAGTATCACCCCCAGAAGGAAGGAATAACAATTAATTTAGCCGAAAGTTGGATTTTATGTACCGTGGTGTCAAGACCGAGTTTCCGGGAGGCTTACGTTGTTTATAGTGCCGTTGCGAATTTGTTTGGTGTTGCTTAAAACTAACATCCAGTGACGAACGAACTTGTGGTTTAGTGAAGTGATTCGAAATTGTAAACAAAAAGTAAAAAAAGTATTAGTTTGCAGAAGTTTCCTGAGTGGTACTGTGCCATCAGAATCTCGAAAACGCTCGTTTGGAAATTTGGTTTGAATTGTGTTTTTAAGTGGTTGACATTGACTCAGCTCTCCGCGGACTTGACTTCTGCTATCTGTATATCGACGACATACTCATAGCATCGAAAAGCATGACAGAACATCGCTCCCATTTGAGGCAGGTGTTCGAACGCCTCCGAGACTTCGGCCTGGCGGTAATTAATCCAGACAAGTGCCACCTCGGAGAACCAGAGGTCAAGTACCTTGGCTATTGTATAAATGGTCAAGGCGTCCACCCATTACAAGACAGGGTGGACGCACTAAAGCAATTTCCTCGCCCCACTAATGTGCGCGAACTTAGGCGTTACCTGGGCATGTTAAACTTTTATCGTCCAACGATTCGAAACGCCGCCCAGGTCCAGGCTCCACTCAACGAATACCTAATAGGGGCCAAGCGTAACGACAAAAGGCCAATTCAATGGACCGAGTCAGCTGATCAAGCATTTCGCTTATCGAAAAAACAGCTGGCAAACGCTACTCTGCTTCGACATCCCATCGAAGGGAGCCCCATTGACCATACAGTGTGACGCTTCCGGCACTGCAATTGGGGCCGTACTCGACCAAGAGTGCAACGGCAAATGGGAACCGCTGGGTTTCTTCTCAAAGAAATTGAACCCGACCCAGCGACGATACAGTGCCCACGACAGGGAGTTACTAGCGATTTACAACGCAGTGAAGTACTTCCGGCACATGGTTCAAGGACGACAACTGACGATCAAAACTGATCACAACCCATTGGTGTATGCCTTCCAGGAAAAAGCGGGAAACTCATCGCCACGGCAAGAACGGCGCCTGGACTTCATCGGGCAATTTAGCACCCGAATCGAATACGTTCCAGGACCTCAGAACGTAATTGCAGACGCTTTTTCGCGCATCGGTGCAATCAAACTCCGTGCGCACATGGACAATGCCGACCTGGCACAAGCGCAACGAGAAGATCGTCAACTCGAGTCCCTACTGAAAGCCGAGACAGCACTAGTTTTGCGTAAACTCCCTTCCAATGACTCACACGACGAAGTCTGATGCGATGTCTCGACAGGGGTAACTCGCCCATACATCCCAGAAAATCTCCGAAGGAGTGTGTACGAAACATTCCACAATCGGGCCCACCCAGGCGGACGCGCAACCACAGCAGCCGTCCGACGTAAATTCGTCTGGCCACACATGGCCAAAGACAACCAGATGGGCACGTAACTGTTTGCAATGTCAACGTTGCATGGTCGATCGACACAACGTGCTACAACCAGCACAGTTAAAGCTCTCCGAGGCACGCTTCGCCCATGTCCACATCGACATAGTGGCACCGCTTACCCCGTCGAGAGGATAAATGTATCTCCTCACGATGATCGGTCGTTTTACACGGTGGCCAGAAGCCTTGCCACTACGAACAGTGACCGCAGAGAATGTAGCAAAAGCATTCTATTCGACCTGGGTAACACGTTTCGGCGTCCCGGCTACCCTCACAGCCGACCGAGGATCACAGTTTGAGGCAGCGATTTTCAGGCAGCTGACCGATCTACTCGGCTGCCAACAAATCACACAACCGCGTATCACCCCCAGTCTAATGGGATGATAGAACGATGGCACCCCTCGCTCAAAGCCTCACGGATGTGTTACGACGACAATCAATGGCTTGACGCCCTACCAACTGTCGTCTTAGGCCTGCGTACAAGCATGAAATAGGACCTGGGAGCCTCAACAGCAGATCTGAGTTACGGAACCAATCTGCGCCTCCCAGGAGAGTTCTTCGCCGATGGAGGACCTACACTCGATCAGTTGCCCAACTTGGAAAACTTACGCAAACTCATGCGAAAGGTCAGGGCAACACCGGTCGCGACACGGTTCCAAGAGGATATTTGTTTACCCAGAGATGGACAGCTGCACGAACGTCTTCACCAGAGCGGACAAAGTAAGGAAACCTCTGGCACCCTCTTACGAAGGGCCATACAAGGTGCTGAACCGAATAAACGACCGGGTTTTCTCCGTTGACATCGACATGACATTCTTCTCGGGATGGAGATTTACATTCCGCATTCCATCAAACGAAATTCATCTTATAAATCGTGGTTTGATAAAATATGTAAGCAGATTACAGTGGCAAAATAGAGCTAGGTGTATGCATACGTTTTTTTTTCCGGTTTAACTAAGAGATGGCGCCAGCGAAAAGTATGCAGAATATTAATTTGATACATACGTCATTTTGTTCGTCTGACATTTAACTACGAACACACACAAGCTGAGCCCGCCAACAACTAAGGTCTTTGTTTTATCGTTCAGTGATCCCGTCGAGTTTTGTGCCTGAAAAAGAACATTTCCGGCACGCATTGCTTTTCTTATTTAATCAAAAGAAAAAGGCTGTTGAAAGTAATTGTTTGCTAGCAGAAACATATGGCGAACAGGCTCCATCAATTAGAACATGAGAGACATGATTTCGACAATTTAAAAGTGGTGATTTCAATGTGAAAGACAGTAAGCGCTGTGGTAGACCATAAAAATGTGAAGACGACCAATTGCAGGAGTTATTGGATGATGACCCAACTCAAACTCAACGGAATTAGCAGAAGCATTACATGTATCACAAGAAACAATCAGCAGACGTTTACGAGCAATGGCGAAGTTCAATACCAGGTGTATGCATAAGCTTTTTCCCGGTTTAATTAAGAGATGACGCCAGCGAAAAATACGCAGCCCATAGCAAAACTAGTGAGACACCTTGAAAACGCTTGGATGGGACATCCTTCTGCACCCGCCGTACTCCCCAGACTTGGCACCATCTGATTATCACCTCTTCTCATCACCACTTCTGCGATTTCGAGGTAGTTGGAAAATGTCTCGACGAATGGTTTGCCACGAAAGACAAGCAATTTTTCTGGCATGCTATTCATAAATTACCTGAAATATGGGCGAAATGTGTAGGAACCGGATGGCTATTATTGTGAACAAAAAAAAAATTAATTTCCATGGAAAATTACGTATTTCTTCTATCAAAGAAACCAGAAAAAACGTATGCATTCACCTAGTAAACAATTGCACTCCAATCCCACCGAGGTTAACAGGACGAATTTTGATAGAGTCAGAAACCCGTGCAATTAGGCGATTAATACCCCGAAGAAGGCTTACAATAACAAGGTGACCAATAAACTCCTTGAGTGCAAAACTAGTTGCGTCCCTTCTGGTCGATGGCAAAGGCTATCAACAGTAACTTCGCTTCCTCCTCTTTTCCTCCGTTAGTGACGGGCAGCGGGACATTAGTCACGAATTTAAAAGATAGAGCTAATGTATTTGCGAATTTATTATCCGCGAATTCAAACCTCGATGCCGGTCTTTTGTAGCCACCTGTGATCGCGCCGCCACGTTCTTCGATGTGGGATGTGAAATTTCGTCCACATACTATTCAACGCATTCTACATGAACTGGACTGTAAGAAGTCAATCAGCCCGGACGGAATACTAACAATAGTCTTTCAGAACAATAGTGCTCCTGAACTGTCGTCGGTTCTTAGCAAACTCTTTTGCTTATCTTATGCATGGAGAATATTTCCTATCTGCTGGAAAATCGCTCGAGTTAAGCCAATCCCAAAGTGTCTTACACAAAAGTACCGACCGATAGCATTACTGCCTATTTTATCTAAGGAGATGGGAAAGGTCATCAATGCCGAGTTGATTAAATATTTGGAATGCAATGGATTTCTGAATGATCGTCAATACGGATTCCGTGGCAGGCGGTCCACACGGGAAACCTTTTGACCTTTATAACCGATATATGGACATCTGCGATTGAGGGGCATGGCAAATCAAGAGCGGTCGCGTTGGATATCTTCAATGCTTTTGACTGCGTCTGGCACGGAGCATTGCCGAGGAATCTTCGTTCATACTGACTTTCTCAGCAGGTTTGCGACTGGATGAAGAGTTTCCTCGAAAATCGAACGATTTGGATTGTAGACGGCGTCTTTGGATCTATATCCTGTTAATTCCAAAGTGTTTCTAGGTTTTATTTTGACTCCAACTTTGCTTTCGGATTGTAGACGGGGAGTCTTCGGGTCTGTATCCTGTTAATTCTGGAATGCCTTAAAGTTATATTTTGGCTCCAGTATTGTTTTTACTTCACATAAATGATTTGTTGGAGTCAACAGATAACCGAGTGCTTAGTTTTGCGGAGGATAGGACGCTTGTTTCTTCTTTTTCGAGTGATCGGCCGATTAGTGCATCAGCGTCGCATCAGCTGAGATGTAGCCAAATCGACTCTCTAATTCGGGATCTGGATAGGGCCCTGCAGTGGAGAAAGGCTAATCTCATCGACTTCAATGCAACGAAAATACAATATACAACATTCACAAAGAAAAGTGTATCAGCGGTTCCACGGTTCATCGGTTATCTATTGCTGGTTCCAACTTGCATCCTTTCCCGAGGCGGTATTGGTTTTCTGTGTAGAGCCATTTCAATGCAGCGGGAATTTCGCGTTGATTTGTGTGACATTCGCGGCTTGAGATGCAATTTCTCTTGTGTCTACCCACGTTTCTAACCAGAAACCAACTATCCTCGCACTTAGTGAAACCCAGGTAATTACTAATACAGATATTTACGATTTTAATCTATCTGGATATAGCTTAGTGCCTCTGTTCTTTCCACATCGTGGTATAGCCACATGCATACGAAATGATATTGCTTATCAGCTTCTGCCACAATGTGGGCTCTGTTCCAACCCAGAATTTAATTTCTCTTGGCTAAAACTACACGTTCGTAAGCATATCATACATTACGGTTTTCTTTACAGAAGCCCCAACTTAGATAGAAACGCATCCTTTAACGAATTTGATGCTCTGTCTGATTCTATCGATATGATCTTGACCCTATATCCGGACACTGAAATCGTTATTGTGGGTGATTTTAATGTACATAACTCTCAGTGGATTCGCCACTCCGGTCTCACAACACCTGAAGGTCAGTATGTTCAGCTCTTTGCTGAGTCAAATAATTTAACCCAACTCGTCAATGAACCAACACTGGTACCAGATATAGCCAACACATTGGACCTGTTTCTCACCTCCCACCCAAACAAATAGTTAGTTACCTGAAGTTTCTTCGCCCTTGGGCACTTCAGATCACTGTGTTGTGTCAGCTAAGTTCGCTGTAACCAACAGTAACGTTAATGAGAAAGCTCCCAAAAGAGCAGTATGGTTCTACGAGAAAGCCAACTGGGAAGGTCTATACGACTTTTTTGGGAGGTTAAATTGGTCGTTATTTTTCCTCAATGAGGATGTTGACTCTATAGCGGACACATTGACATACACGATTCTACTTGGCGTGCGGACCTTTATTCCACACAGAGTAAAAAGTATCAAACTCAAGAGAAATATGTGGTTCGGTTCCGGGTGCAGAGAAGCTGTGGCGGTGCCGCCAAACCACACGGTACACTTACCTCATCCCAAGACGCATAAGTTTTCGCCAATGCAATCGCATTACGCACCTGAAAATGCTTCACGCATTAAAGAGATCAAATCCATTATCTTTAAGTCCCTGTAAAGAAAATTTACCTTTCATGCATTCTCTTCGCATACCAATTCTCTGTAAGATTTCTTTATTAGCTTATCAGGAATTCCAAACCAATTTCGGCATCTATGTTGCCAGACAAATTCCCCTATACGAACTCCTGTAAACAAATGATTCGGTTTACATACAATGTAACCTTCATGACAGGGATCATAAATATTGCGCCGTCTATTTTCCCAGCCTCAATGTGTGTACAAAAAACGATCTACACACACATCGGCTGGCGACCCCTTTTAGCCAGCGACGAACAGTCCAACGCAGATGCATGTAATTAGCACCATCTGCGCTGAGACTAATGCCTTACCAATGCACTAAGTGCAAACAAAAGAACGCTGTCTACCAGCAGGCATTCTGGCGATACACAAACAATCCAATCACCAAGTATCCGAGATGCATCTACCATTTGATCAGTTGCAACTTGATTACTCAGTTGAACTCACAGGTCATAAATCTCTTTTATCATAGTTCTGGATCCGTGTCCCAGTAACCTTCTCACATAAACAAAGATCTCTACGATCCTTTTCCCTTTCTTTGTGTTTCAGGTTCTCCATCATGGCTTTGATCTATGAAAAGAACCGACGAACACACACACTTGTATACCGTGAAGATCTCCTCTATGAGATCGGTTTGGTTACTCTAAAGAGAGACTTTATGTCTCTCTTGGAATAGAAAAACGGCACCCTTAATTAAGAGAGCCATTTTCACTGGCCGAATTCCCTTGTCAGCGAATTAATATCGCTGAGTCCCTTTCCATCTGCCGACGACAATGGTCGTGCGGACTTCCGCTCCCGTTCCGCGGACGGGAGCGATACTACCCGGAGTCTAGTGTGAAGTAACAAAAGGAATAATTAAATAAGTAACAATCGTGTGCCTCATAGATAACTCGCATTTACCACGTACAGTGTTATCCAAGAATAAATTAAGACATCCTCCGGCCTTCGCACGGGTTTTCCTTTAAGTTAATATTAATTTTCATCCAGATCAATATTGTAACAGAAGCAGTGGTTTTTATTTAGTGAATAAAACATTAACGTAACCTTCCAGTGTTTTACTCTTCTGGTTTAAATTGTTTCCGGTGTTGTGAAGTTTTGTCCTGTCTAATTTTCTGTGTTGGCCGCCCCATGCCTCGATGTTCGACTTCTTGCCTTTCCCGCGGAACTTTGTCTTATTTAAGCTGGTGAGGACGAAGTAGAACCCTGTGCCGTACGCCGGCACCACGATTTCGTCAACCTCAAAGCCATTACGGCTAAAGAGTTGAGCTTCCAGTTGTATAAATCAAACAACACTGAAGAAAATCGGAAAAGATTTAAGAGAGCTAGAAATGACTGCAATGCGTATATTCAACGCGCCAAGTTCTTGCGTGAACAGAGAGTGAGACAAAAAATACTACACTCTCCCACAGGTAGTAGAAGCTTCTGGGCATTCGTGAAAAACATTCAAAACTCAGTCTCTTCATCCATTCCGTCGCTTATAGTTGATGATAAACCAGTCACCACTGCAACAGAGAAGGCGAATCTACTTGCTGCACATTTTGCAGCCAACTCAACGCTGCCTGATACCGCATCAGTTCCGCCTCAACTTAAGCATAAGCAGCTCACTATGAGCCAGATTCGCTTCCGAACGCGTACTGTTGCCCGGGCACTCAAGGAGCTAAACGCACACAAATCTGCTGGTCCGGGTGGCATTCCCCCAATTCTCTTGAAGAAATGTTCCTCTTCACTCTCTAAACCACTGCGGAAACTCTTCCATTTGTCTTATTCTACTAGCCGTTTCCCAAATAGATGGAAATCAGCGAACATTCAGCCAATTCTCAAAAAGGGTGACAAATCATACCTTTCTTCTTATCGAACTTCTATTCTCTCCAAGGTAATGGAATCACTTATCAACCGTCAACTTTCGAAATATCTGGAATCAAATGACCTCCTCAATGGCCGCTAATATGGCTTTCGTAGCAACAGGTCCACAGGAGATCGGATGGCGTACCTTACCGAGAAGTGGAACCATTCCATCCACTACCTCGATGAAGGCAAGGTAGTCGTATTGGATATTTCAAAAGCCTTTGACAGAGGTTGGCATCCAGCCCTGTTCTCAAAATTATATTCATATGGAGTGGACAATTCCCTGATCCAATGGGTAAGAGACCATCTTTCTGGTCGTTCAATCCAAGTGGTTCTTGATGGTGTCAAATCTGTCTCCCATCAAATTAATGCAGGTGTTCCCCAGGGTTCGGCACTCTAACCCATTCTCTTCCTGATCTTTATAATCGATCTCTTGTCAATTATTCATAACCCAATTCACTCGTTTGCTGATTACAGCACGTTGAGTTTCTCATACGCATACGAACACTCCCGTCCAAACTCTTCGAATGTCACTACCAACCAGCAACTTATACTTAATACACTGAATTCCGACCTCAGCAAGATATATCAATGGGGATTATCTAACCGAGTAGAATTCAATGCCTTAAAAACTCAGTGCTGTCTTCTGTCGTCAAAGGCAAAACTCAAAGTAAATATACTGTCGATGAACGGCACTTGCATCGACGAAGCCAAGGAACTATCAATCCTCGGAACTCGAATTAACTCGACTCTTAATTGGAATGACCACATATTTGAAGCTACGAAAAGTCCAGCCAAATATATGGGGTTCCTTAATAT
Source organism: Microdon myrmicae (assembly GCA_963931805.1). Classification (NCBI taxonomy): domain Eukaryota; kingdom Metazoa; phylum Arthropoda; class Insecta; order Diptera; family Syrphidae; genus Microdon; species Microdon myrmicae. The sequence goes on from OZ007497.1 coordinate 213,358,140, forward strand.
AGGGTTTTCCAATAGGGACTTTACAACTTTTTTTCGATAGTAAATTTTTATAATTTGTAGACGTTGTTCGTTCGTGTACTTAACCATGATGAAAATGCTGAGTTTACTGAATAAATTGACAGTGACAGTTCGATGATTAGTGAAAAGGTCCGTTCACAAATTAAATTCAAAGTTGTCAAGTCCCTATTGGAAAACCCGATAGATGCAAAAGGTACTTCACTCCATCCAACCTGGCCACTATTTACAAGGCGTATATTTGTCCAAAAATGGAGTTCAACTCCTATATCTGGTCAGGCGCCAATACCAATCAGCAGGTTATGCTTAATACACTGAATTTCGACCTCAACAAGATATATCAATGGGGTTTATCTAATTGAGTAGAATTCAATGCCCAAAAAAATCAGTGCTGCCTCTTGTCGTCAAAGGCGAACCCCAAAGTAAATATACTGTCTATGAACGGCGCTGTGGTCGGGACTACAGTCGCTATCACATCGAAGGGTCGTGGCCGACCTCTGTCTGTTTTACAGTTATTATCACGGGTTCTGTTCTTCGGAAATTTGTGATATTGTTCCGCGCAATTCGGTTAACACAATCCGATGGATGGCACCACTTTGCCGTTCATCTCCCGAAGGCGCGAACATCTATGCGTCAGAACTCGCTCCGTTACAGAGTGAAAACGTTGTGGAATTCCCTCCCCGTGCGAGTGTTTCGGACCAACCTGCAGCTGTTCAAAAAGAACTGCAACAGTAATCTCTTGCAATCTCGGGCGGGCGCCGATTCGGCACTGTAGATCCGCCTCTGCCGAGAGAAGCGTAATATAAAAAATTGCTCTAACTCTAGCAAACGTATCGAATACCATGGAGGACCTTTTTTTGTTTTTTTATTACACTTCTCTCGGGAGAGGCGAACCTATAACCCCGAGTGGACGCCCCGAGATGCCACCAATTAACTGTTGCAGTTCTTTTTGAACAGTTGCAGGCTGTAACGCTCCGGGAACATTCGCGTGGGATGGGAGTTCCACAGCTTCCCCGCTCTGTAACGGAACGAGTTCTGAATCTGCATCAAATAACATTGAATTCATCATACTCCAGTAATAAACAGATACAAGGACAAGCTTACCGTTGGAAATGCCGGCTTTCCTTTCTTTGTGAGAGGTTCATCCTCTGATTCATCCTTTTCGTCTCCAGATGATCCTTTTTTCGGTTTCTTAGGCTTCAGTCCCACTAGAATTAACGTCATTTAGTATAAGCCGCCTATGCTCCTTATTTTGTACTTACACTTAGTCGGAGTTTTCGTTTTATTATTTGATTTATTATTTTTGGTGGAAGAAACAGGTGTCATTGCTTTTTTAAGCTTCCTCTTTCTTGAATCATCCTGTAAAAAAAAAAGAATAATATCAATAATAAAACCAAAGTAAATTTAAAACACTTGTATACCTCACTTCTTTCGCTGCCCAAATCTGACGCATCCTCTTCCGTTGCTTCTTCTTCGCTTTCAGAATCATTTCGTTTTTTAGTGGAACTGCCGCGTTTAGCTAACCTACCAGATACACGTCCCCTTGTTGTTTTAGCAGCGGGGGCTGCACGTTTTCGTTTTGGCCCTGCCTAAAACATGTGATAATAACAGTAATATTAATAACAGAAATTTTAATATTGATAATAACAATAATATTAAAAATAAAAAAATAAAAATAATAATAATAATACAGCCATCCACAAAAGCGACTACATCTAAATGTGTCCCATATATGGCAACACTCTAAATTGTTTACACGTGATGTATTTTTTTTTTCAAATGACATGCCAGATGTGCATGTGGTATATAATTAAATGGAATATAAATAATTTTTAAGATTGAGCACTAGCTACCAGGGCTTTCTGTTACATAGATTAAAGTACTTTAAATGAATATTTCCCCGGCGCAAGACTAATGACCTTGCCCAAAAAAAAACATCATTATGAAAAATTTAACAAGCCTCAGGACTTGCTAAATAAGGCCAAGACCGGTTCCCGGTTGTAGTGCCGATGATGATGATGATGATGAAATGAATATCTCCAGTCGTAAAATAACTTCATTAAGAAATCTTATGTTGTTGTATGAAATTGCAGTTTTTTTTTTTACACTAACGCACGCACAAAAGGAGATTTTAAAGTACCATTAAATGTCAGAGCACAGTGCGAGCGGATTGAGAGGAAGTGGATAAGGAAAGGAGGTGTCGACGTATATTGGTCTTGAATGTCTAGACATCACAACGGCCAGGAAACACATGATCAGGGAGAACATTCCACATTTGTGTGGTTCGGCTAAAGACTGGCTGTATGTTTATTTGTGCGCCTGAAGTCCACTTTCAACCTGAACTGATCCGCATTCACAGATTGACGGGTATCTCGGGAAAATGTCGGAAGGGGGGGAACACATTCAGCAAGTTCAGTTGAGCAACGACCGTGGTAATACCTATAGAAAAGAGATAGGCATGATACGTTGCGCCTGTGTTCTAACGACGGAATTGATCGACTTATGGCTGAGTCCCCAATAAGTATTACTGCTCGTTTTTGCATCCTGTCGAGCACCTGTAGTGCAGTTTTGGATGCGCCTGACCAAATATGGGAGTTGAACTCCATTTTTGGACGAATATACGCCTTGTAAATAGTGGCCAGGTTGGATGGAGTGAAGTATATTTTGCATCTCTTAGGGAACCTCATACATTTGGCTGCACTTTTCGCAGCTTACAATAATGTGGGCATTCCAATTAAGAGTCGAATTAATTCGAGTGGCGAGGATTGATAGTTCTTTGGCCTCCTCCATCCAAGTGCCGTTCATAGACAGCATATTTACTTTGGGGCTCGGCTTAGACGACAAGAAACAACTATTACTATTACTATTTATTGGCCTGTAGGACCCCGAAAGTTCATGACCTCACCGACTGGGCTCAGCCACTGTTCTCTGTCCCGTGCGCTTGTGGCGAAGAAGCATAGTGCACCGGCGTACGGCGCTGATTCTCTTCTTCCTCCATCATCACTATAAAGAAATTCCGCCAAACATTGTTCGTCGGGAATTGTCCCCAAGGAACGAAACAAAACACACCGATGGCATCGAAGCGAAAGTTAATGAAACGCACTGTATGTAGTTTAATATAACTGGTGATCACCGTTTTTACTTTAATTTTAATTTATGAACACCCGCTTGGTAGAAACCTTGACGTGGTACGGGGGCTTAAACTACGATGAATCACTCAGGCTATGCTGCCGGAAGCATACGCTTCCAGTAGGGCCACCCATGTCAGACAGGCTAGCGAGGAGTAACACACAAATATCTACCGCCCCTAATCCAGGGTGTTACGCGTCACCGTGCCCATTGGATGGTTTGCAGCCAGGGGTATACCGGCTGTATTATAACGGCGCCTCTCTGACACCGGGTCGAACCAGAGCAGTAAGCAGACCTTACCATATCAAAGAGGGGCTCTGATATGGCGGACCATCTGAAACCCCAGAGTGATCCAATGAAATGAATGATCAATACACAAAAAACAATCTCACAAAAAACCCGGTAGGCGTAGGTGTGATGAGCCAACACTACCATAAGGGAACAAATCACCAGGAAAACACCGACTCGGCAAAAAGAAGGCGTAGGGAAAAACGTAAAAAGCGGGATATACGCGTCGGCACGTGGAATGTTCGACCGTTATATAAACCAGGCGCGATACAGATGGTCGTAGAAAACACGAAACAATATAAAATGGACATCGTCGCGCTTCAGGAAGTCCGACTCCCACATCAAGTAATCGAAACCAACGGATTTACACTAGGGTGTGGAGGTACCGATACACATAACCTCGGAACCGGCTTCACCACAAGCAAGAAGATTACGCCCTATTGTAAAAGATGTGCAATGTATTAATGACCGAATGTCGGTGCTAAAACTACAGGGCCCATGGTACAATTATGTACTTATAAACGTACACGCCCCAACAGAATCTACGGACGAAGAAACGAACGACACGTTCTACGACACCTTAGAGGAAGTATTTGATGGGATTTCATCACTCGATGTTAATATCCTCCTCGGGGACCTCAATGCGAAAATTGGAAAGGAAGATATCTTCCAACCAACTATAGGTAAAGAAAGTCTACACGACGCTTCAAATGATAATGGAATTCGAATTATTACGTTCGCAGCGTCAAAAGATCTGTTAGTAAAAAGCACGATGTTCAAGCACAAGGACATTCATAAAACCACATGGATATCACCCGACGGCGTAACACGTAACCAAATAGACCACTTCCTCATAGACAAAAGACACCACTCGAATATCCTTGACGTAAGATCATATAGAGGAGCAGATTGCGACTCCGATCATCTTCTAGTGATGGGCAAAATCAGGAGTCGCCTCGCAGCAATCCCACATGGGCAGTCACGGGAGACAAGCAAAAAGTTTGACACTGATAAACTGAAAGACCTACGCAAAAGGGCTGAATATCACGACGAACTAACGAATAGATTTAGCATTCTAGAGAATGTGAGCAGTGAGGAAGAGGAAGCCAATAGTGTGGACACTAAATGGACATCGATCAGAGACACAATCAAACTAACAGCCCAAAAGGTATTAGGATTTAAGAAAACAATTAAGTCCAAACCTTGATTTGACGATGAGTGCAGTGCGAAGATCGAAGAACGTAAACGCCTCAGAGTGATCCACTTAGAAAGATATGATGAAGTCAACGCAGAAAGATACGCGACAATTCGGAGAGAGACAATGAGGCTCTTCAAACGCAAAAAACGCGAATGGGAGAATACTCGGATCGAAAAAATCCTAGAAAATTCTGGCAAAGAACATCAGAGCTATGTATGCCGGCATAAATTCAATTAGAAATGGCTACCGAGGGAGAGTCAAAATAATTCGAGACAGAAACGGCTGTCTGGTCACAAAAATAAACAATATCGTGACAAGATGGAAGCAGTACTTTGAAAACCTGCTCAATGTACGCACCCATCAACAGATAAATGCACCAAGCGTACATACAGCCGAGCCTCAGATCCCAGAGCCGTCTCTCAACGAAGTTGTAGACGCAATAAACCGATTGAAAAACAATAAGGCTCCCGGAGTCGACTGCATACCGGCAGAGCTTGTGAAGCATGGAGGAAAGGCAACCGCTCGAATGATCCACCAGCTCATCCAAACAATATGGGATAAGGAAGTCACTCCGGAAGAATGGAAAACCTCAATAGTCATCCCCATTTTCAAAAAAGGCAACAGATCTGACTGCGAAAACTACAGAGGAATATCATTGCTACCAACCGCATACAAAATATTAACAAATGTCATTCTGGCGAGAATCACACCGTACGCAGAAGAGATACTGGGAGACTACGAATGTGGATTCCGTAGAAACCGGTCAACAAGCGACCAAATGTTCACAATAAGACAACTGCTGAAAAAGAAGTGGGAATACCGAGAGACGGTTCACCAAGTTTTCGTTGACTTCAAAAAAGCCTACGACTCAGTCGCAAGGCAGAGACTACCATATTCTAGTTGAGCTGGGAGTCCCAAAAAAATATGCCGCCCTAATTCAAATTTGCATGAACGAAAACAAAGGGCGAGTTAGAATAGAAAACCACCTCTCAGAACCATTTGAAATACGGGACGGACTAAAGCAGGGAGATGGTCTATCACCAACCTTGTGCTCGAGTATGTTATCAGAAAGGTACAAGACGACAACATGGCCGGATTATCCCTGAACGGGGTCACACAAGTGCTCGCATATGCGGATGACATCGCCGTTCTGGGCGATAATCTAGAAACTGTTAGTAAAAACTGTGAAATCATCATGCAAGCGGCAGAAGAGGTGGGCCTAGAAATAAATGAAGACAAAACAAAATACATGATTACGACGAGAGCAGGTGGACCTCAGGGAACACACATAAACATCAGGGGCAAGATATTTCAAAAAGTTAAAGAATTTAAATATCTGGGAACGATACTGACGGCCAGTAACGAAATGTCGAAGGAAATTAACAAAAGACTACACCCCGGCAACGCTAGTTGGCACGCGGTCAGTAAACTGCTGAAATCCAGACTGCTATCACGTAACATAAAGCTCCGTGTCTATAGAACCATAATCATGCCGATTGTTCTATATGGATGCGAAACATGGGCTCTCACAAAACGGGAAGAAAACAAATTCCGCGTATTCGAGAATAAAGTTTTGAGGGGTATCTTTGGAGGTAAATATGACGAGGAGTCAGGACAATGGAGGAAACTCCATAACAACGAATTGGAAGAGCTATATCGCAAACCTACAATAGTGAGAGTAATCAAGTCGGGAAGATTAAGATGGGCCGGACACGTTGCGCGAATGGGGAACGATAGGACCGTGCATAGAATTCTTGACGGTAGACCAACGGGAAAGAGACCGGTAGGACGGCCGCGACGGAGATGGGAGGACAATGTTAGGTTTGACCTTGAGGATATCGGATCGAATGGTCAAGCGTGGAAGGAGAGTGCCCAGGACAGGGAACGATGGCGAAGCCGAGTCGGTGAGGTCATGAACTTCCGGGTTCCTACAGGCCAATAAATAATAATAATTTAATTTATGAAAGAAATGTTTATATTTATTTTAAACGTGGTACACATTCACGGAGTATAACTAGGCGAGAACAATCACTAACTAACAAGGAGACTTTAGCACTCGCGCAGAGACTTGTACGACTTAGGGTGTGTGTAACCGGACGCCACGGGGAGCGGAAGACGCACCGACCGGATCGGTGGTTGGAATACGACTTAGCGTTGCTCTGCTCGATGCAGAGCCACTTCGCAGCTGGGGTGAGTTTCCTCGAAAGAGAAAGTGTTTCTCTCGTGGTGAAAACAAGGAAGAAGGACTTGGTAATGTATGTGTATGTGTGATCATTGGTTATTTTCATGGGACAAGGCCATGAGAACGAAGCTGAAAACAAAGAAAGGGAATACTGTGCATCATTGAGATGTGAGTTCGGCTAAGTAAACAAGCCGAATCTCATTGGGCGCTACTTGGATTTCTGTTTCTTCATGCCGCTAGGTCATGAGAAGCAGATTCAGAACTATGGGAAGGCAAAGAGATCGTGGTGATCATTGTCTTAGATATGCGTTGCATCTGTATTGATAGCCGTAATGCACCATGCACATGGTGCTAATTGGTCATAACTTATTTACAGGGAATTAGTGTTTATGACATCGCTGCCAAGGGTAAGTATACCATACCTATTTGCATTTGCTTATGCTGTAGGATTTAATTTATGCCTTAAGACGCACGATGCGTATATTTGCTTTTGTCCCTTGGGTATAGGTCGCCAGCCAATGTATATGTAAAGGAATTTATTATACGCATGGTGAGGTTGGGAATAGGCGACGCAATGTTTATGATCCCTGTTATGATGGTTACATTGTATGTAAACCAAAATGTTTTGTTTTCGGGAATTCGACTAGGAAAATGTGTGTGTAAGATTGAGATTTGCCTGGCAACCGAAGGTTCCGAATTGGGGTTGGGATTAATGAAGTTTGGAACAGAATTCTTATAGGGAATTTTGAATTCGAATAAATGAATGGAGGTAAGAATTCTCTTCCAGGAGCTTCTAGGTAAATACATTTGGTGAATTTTATTGCGTGAAGCTTTTACAGGTGCTAATGCGATTGCATCAGCAGAAAACTATGATGGTTGGGTTGTAGTTACGGGGGTTTTTCGGGTAAGTAGACAGTGGGGTTTGGCGGAACCGCCACACGCTCTCCTTCCACGTTCGACCATCCGATCCGATCTCCTCGAGGCCAAACCTAACATTGTCCTCCCATCTCCGTCGCGGCCGTCCTCTCGGTATCTTTCCCGTTGGATTACCGTCAAAAATTCTATGTATGGTCCTATTGTTGCCCATTCGCGCCACGTGTCTGGCCCATCTTAACCTTCGCGACTTGATTACTCTCACTTTTTGTATAATAATATATTTAATATGAAATGCTTTGTCCGTTACTTCATACAATAGTTAACAATATTCGTGGTAGACTGGAAATAAGATTGTTTAAAGTGTTGTATATATATTATATATACATGGTATATTGTGCAATGCTTCAACAAATCTCATTTAAGTTGTCCCACGTTTTGAATTGCTGGCTTTTCCTGGTCGTAAACCGCCCTTGCCAGGATCCCCCACAGGTTTGTAGCATCTCTAACAGATACACACACAATACACAAGCAAATAGTGAAGAACACCGAACGAAGATCGAATAAGAAAATGCGTCAGAGCCGTATCCCATAGCGATAACATAACAATTCACATCAGTGGACTATACTTGAGTTTAAAAATAGAATTCAAAGCACGGCCAGTAGCCTGATGGGTTGCGCTTTGGTTCAATTTTTGGTGATTCTAACTGTCATAGCGACAGTTCGAATCACACGTTCTTCGCTATCATTCCAAACGATATAGGTTCTCAATGGAGTTTATGTCTGGAATTAAAACTGGCTACCGTAAAATTTTAATTCCGTGCTCTTGAAACCACGTTGTTTTTCTTCGTGCTGTACGAATAGGAGCGTTGTCTTGTTGAAATATGTTATCTTCGTCTTCTGTTAGGGTTATTAAAGGAAGAAGATGCTCTTCCAATACTTCTTGGCGTCCATTCTTCCAGAAATAAAAACAATTTCTGTTTTCAGATTTCCAATGAAAGCTGCCCACACCATAAACTCCTCCTTCTCCTAAACGCCTGTATGACATAATTTTCCTCTCTTTCCTGAGATCAAACCAATAGTAGTTGAAGCCGTCGAGGTCGTCCAAATTAATTTTTTCCACATCACTGAAGATCACATGAGACCACATTTCACTGTGTTGGATGTATGTTTCAGCGAATTCAATGTGTGCTTCCTTATGTTACTGTTTGAGTGGTGGTTCGCACAAGCACTTTCGATACTCCAAGTTGCTTGAGGCCATTGCAGTCCAAATTAAAATGTCGAACCATTTGGGAGGTAGAAGCTCCTGTTTTGGACGTTTCACGTAGACCGGTTCGTGTTCCCGTCGGCAAAAATGTTGTTGGTCTCCCAGGAACGCTCATTTCTTCCGTAATTTTCAATACCGACTTCTAGAAAAATCTTTACTACCCCTTGAGAGCGATTTATTTCATTGGCAATTTGTCTCTGCGTCATTCCACTATTTTGTAAATTGGCTACTCTGTGTTTTTCAATGTCCATTAATTGTTTCCCACGTGGCATTCTTTTAAACCTTCAAAAAAATGCACTGCGTAAAACAAAAATCTGTTTATTATCACTCCACTCCAAAATGTCTGCACTGTTTTTTAAGAACTTTTGTTATACCAACTTTTGTGGCGCAAGGCTAATAGTCTTACTCGTAAAAATAAATTATTTTGGAAAATTTAACAAGCCTCGAGACTTGCTAAATAAGGCCAAGGCCGGATCCCGGGTGTAGTGCCGATAATGATGATGATGTTATACCAAGCAATGCGTTACAACTAAGCCTGAGACCGAAAAAAGACCTGAGGAGTTTATACTTTTTCAGAGGCCAAATGTGGGTTTTTTTTCAGAAAATTAATTACCATTTCTGGTAAAAAAGCAATTAAACCATTAGAGGGTTTTTCTTGAGTTGGTATCGATTGACAATATTTTTTCACAAAACTAGTCATAAAAGCTTATAGCCTTTGCGACGATAATGAAGAATGTGGTATTCGAACCATATCGACGCTATGACGTTTAGAATCACTAAAATATTGAACCAATGCTTAACACATCAGACGTCTTCCGCGTGTACGAATTCCATTTCTAAACTCAAGTCCACTCAACTGATGTGGAATTGCTATGTTATTGCTTGGTATACGGCTGATGCTTTTTCTTTTTCGATTTTTGTTCGGTGTTCTCACTAATTGCTTGTATATTGTGTGTATCTGTTAAAAACGCCACAAGTTTATTACTCATTCCAAGAAAACTGAAAATTTACGTCTAAGTCTATAATTTTTCACAACACTAAACACCCAATAACTAAAATAGTTAATAAGTTAAGGCATAGAATTAGAGCATCTTGTAATTGGATTGCTAACTTACATCACTATCTGCATCAGAAACTTCGGATTCTTCTTCAGAATCTGAACCTCTTCTTCGACTTTTCTTCGCTCCCTGTCGACCACGTCCAACTCCTCTGGCATGGCGTTTTTTACCACCGTCCGAATCTGAGTTACCTGAAGGATTATACTAAAAACGAAGTTTAATATTCATTAGTCAATTGGATTAATTTCAATGTGATTTACATCTGATCCTGATTCTGAATCATCATGCCTTCGTCGACGTTTGGTTGCGGGCACTTTCTGAGTGCTTTCGTCTGAACTCGAGAAGTCCACGTAAGCTGACATCTCTGGAAATTGCAAAACAGTATTTGATTTGTAAATTGTTTTGATTTTATTTAATGGGTTTTTTTACTAACTTTTTCCAGCGGTGGCACGTCTGGGACGTCCCGTTGAATTCTTAGCGTTACGTTGATTTGGTCGTTTGTGCCTGCGTCTATCCTCTTCCTCGCTGACTTCTTCGACTTCTTCTTTCGCCACTTTCTCGTCCTCTTCCTCTTCGTCTTCATCGTCTTCAGCGGGTTCATCAATTGTAGCTTCTTCGTTTGGATCCATTAAAAATTTCAAAATTCTATCCGAGATTTCATCCTTAGAACCTAAAATACAAAAACCGATTAAAAATAAGCATAAAATTAAATCCAATTTGTTGCTCATAAGTATGCAAACAATTGATCGAATTTTGGACAAATCCATTGAAATGTTTCAGTCAAACGTATAAGTAACGAGTACAATTTTTTCGCTAAATTAGCGAAGTGTTATTTAAAAAAAATAAATAAAAATTAATTTATTTTTAACTCAACAGGGAACAGAAAACTTGACGTAGCCGAGTTAGTGAGGTCATGAAGGTCCATACAGACTAATAAATAGTAGTCATCATCATCATCGGCACTACAACCGGGAACCAGTCTTGGCCTTATTTAGCAAGTCCCGAGGCTTATTAAATGTTACCTAATAATTTGTTTTTCCGGGCAAGGTTATTAGCCTTGCGCCAAAATAAATAGTAGTAGTAGTGTTAAAACCACGCACGGGTTGCCTCAGCAACACCACCGTCCACCCCAGGTCCGAAAAAACGATGCTCGCCACGTACTTACCACAGGGTGTTCAAAGGCTTAAACGTACACAAGTTGTACAATCAACAGACATAAATAAAATAAACACGAATATTCCCAGCTTTTGGGGTTGTTCCTCATAATCCTCGTCCTAACGTCCGGCCCTTTCCAATAACACGAACCACATGCCCAACAATTCGTCATGTTAAACGCAATTGATCCGCAGTACACGGTTCGATTCTTAGTGACAACTGAATGCGACGCTCGTCAACCGGTCGCATGATATCATCAATTCGAGCCATCTGCAAACGATATGATCTTTGGTTCACACACTTAATGTAAACATTTTTTGATCACAGCACGGTGGATCCCCAGCAATGAACCAGATAAAATTATTTACAGTTGCATTGTTTTCTCTTCTCATACACGAGTCATACACTCGAGGACGTCGGACTAGAAGGTTATGTAGGCATCTAAGATCTTCTTAATATTCGTGAATTAAATGCATTTATAAAATATCAGTTAAGGAGTCAAATCGTATCAAATCGTATTGCGACTTGCCATGTGAGAGATTTGTATATTCGTTACGTTTAAGGTGGTCACGGAGACTAGTGGGCATGTTTTGAGACATACTGTTCGCTATGGTTGTGAAACTAGACGCGCTTCTGGAAAGGATTCTTCGGATTATGTGGTCGATACGATCAATCGTTGTGTTCTCGGACGTATGCGCGGAAATAATTCCCAGGCCTACAGAGCGGGTTAAATGTGAATCGGTCTAGAAAATGAGATTCACCAAGATACTAGTACTATTCGGATTCCATGCAGATTCGTATCCTATCAAATTCGTCTATTCTGCATGTGGCAGCAGTGAATCCCTAGTAAGCCAGTGTGTGTGATGCTGCAGTGTTAGTGACATATCAGCCCGTGTGGGGATTAAGTATTGTGCACCGGCACACGGCGCTGATTCCCTTCACATCCCCATCATTCATTAGTGAGTTCATCGGTTCCGCCATTAACCGATCACCAAGGATTAAGTCCACGCACCGAACGCCGCAGCAAAATGTTTACCAAGAGAAAACGTCACACACGGGAGAAATAAAACACGCAGGTTTGGTTTATTAGTTCCAGAGCACTGTTTATTTCATTTATCTTCATAGCGGTTTTTATTGTATTGAATTTTTAATTTAGTTAGGTCATTTTTTTCAAGCTTAATAATCATTACAACTTCACCGAACTAAAGAACACACACGTTAGTTTTAATTTATTCTGGTATAACTACTTTTTATTATGCAACACAAACTCCGGGTACGTACGCGTCACCGAGGCGCTACGGAGAGCGAGGGGTGAACCGACCGTCGCGATCGCTGGTTGGATTTCGACTCAACGATATCAAATTCGCTGGCAAAAGGAAATTCGGCCAGTGACTGGCTCTCTTACTTTAAGGGTGCATTTTCTCTTCCCAGAGACACGTAAAGTCTCGCCTTGGGGGAAAGTAACCTGATCTCATAGAGGAGACCATAGAGATACACATGTATGCGTGCACATTGGTTCTTTCATGGGACAAAGCCATGAGAACGAATCTGAAAACAAGGAAAAGGGAATAATGTGCATCAATGAGATGTGAGTTCGGCTAAGTAAACAGGCCGAATCTCATTGGGTTTATGTTTGTTCATGCCGCTAGGTCCTGAGAAGCAGATCATTGTCTAAGATGTGCATTGCAGCTGTAATGATAGCCGCAATGCACCATGCACATGGTGCTAATTGGTTTTAGCTTATTTACAGGGAATTGGTGTGTATGGCATCGCTGCCAAGGATGCGTATACAATTCCTGTTTGCATTTGCCTATGCTATAGGTTTTGGTTTCGGCGTCGCTTGCGCCAATTGTGTGCAGCTGCTTGTTTATGGTAGGGAGAAAAAAGTCGTCGCCCGATGTGTATGTAAAGTGATTTATTATACACGTAGTGAGGCTGGGAATAGGCGACGCAATGTTTATGATCCCTGTTATGATGGTTACATTGTATGTAAACCAAATTGTTTTGTTTTCAGGAATTCGACTAGGAGAAATGCGTGTGTAAGATTGAAATTTGCCTGGCAACCGAAGGTGCCGAATTGGGCTTGGGATTTATGATGTTTGGAACAGAATTCTTATAGGGAATTCTGGATTCGAATAAATGAAAGAAGGTAAGAATTCTCTTCCAGGAGCTTTTAGCTAAATACATTTGATAAATTTGTTGCGTGAAGCATTTACAGATGCTAATGCGATTGCATTAGCAGAAACTTATGAAAGCTGGGTTGTAGTTATGGGGGTTCTTCGGATAAGTAGACAGTGGGGTTTGGCGGAACCGCCACAGACAACCTAACCATGTAATAAAGGTCTTCAGGAGCATTCCTTGGAAAATCCATTTTATAGAAAGAATCAGTTCTGAAAGTGCTCAAGATTACATTCTCGCTATGAATCATGGGTCAGCCTTTATTGTGGGGCCATCTCGCCATCGCGAGCGGCTGCCGATTTGTGCACCTAAATACGTCCTATCGCTCCAATACAACGCAGAAGTCATAAGTGTAAAATAGTAATGAATTGTGATCTGATTTTGCAGAAGAGGATCTGCAGTATTGATTGCTTAACTCGGTTCGTTATATGAATTGTTTTTAAAAGGATATTCAATTGGTTTATTTCTTGTTCAACGCGATTTTTTATCTACTGAAAGGTTTTTTCAAAGTTTTCTGACGTCTCGTTTCTATTGTTCGACGCCAACTTATACTGGAATACGCGGAATTCGTTCTCATCTCGTTTTGTAAGCGCCCAGTCTCGCTTCCCAGATTACACAATCGGCATGATTGTTTTATAAATACGGAGCTTTATGTTACTTGACGGGCTCCTCGATAGTATAGTGGTTAGTATACCCGCCTGTCACGCGGGAGATCGGGGTTCGATTCCCCATCGGGGAGCCTCTGGCGCAAGACTAATGACCTTGCCTGGAAAAAAGATGATGGAAAATTTAACATGCCTCAGGAGGTCGAGGCCGATTCCCGGTTGTAGTGCCGATGATGATGATGAATAAATTTGCATAAACTACTTGGAAATATATCAAAATAAATATGTTGGTGTCGAACAATAGAAACGAGACGTCAGAAAACTTTGAAAACAATTTTTTTTTGTTTTAATTCACACCGAGTTCAGCAATCAATACCGCAGATCCTCTTCTGCAAAATTAGATCACAATTCATTACTATTTCACACTTATGACTTCTGCATTGTATTGTAGCGATCGGACGATTTGACGAGACGTCAAAAAACTTTGAACAAATTAAAAAAAAAAAAAAAATCGCGTGTGAACAAGAAATAAACCAATTTTAATTTCGTCGGTAAGTCGAATGACAATCCAAACCTCGCGTGTAGCATACCAAGAAATAAGAAGCTAACAGGGGGATCAAGAATTCAACACCCCCGCAACCAGAAGAGCAGTACCATCGACCAGGACGCGGTCCGACGACACACGGCAAGTAAGTCTCAATTTAACTTAAAATATTAATTGTTATTTAACTTACTACTTACTTACTTGTTAATAATATAACTTATAACAACATTATCCCCCGCTTAGTAGAAACCTTGAAGTGGTCCGGGGGTTAAACTACAATGAATCACTCAGGCTATACTGACGGAAGCATACGCTTCCAGTAGGGCCACCCATGACAGACAGGCTAGCGAGGAGTAACACACAAAGATCTACCACCCCTAATCCAGGGTGTTACGCGTAACCGTGCCCATTGGATGGTTTGCAGCCAGGGGTATACCGGCTGTATTATAACGGCGCCTCTCTGACACCGGGTCGAATCAGAGCAGTAAGCAGACCTTACCATATCAAAGAGGGGCTCTGATATGGCGGATTATTTGAAACCCCAAGACTCGTGGAACAACAATGAATAATCAATATACAAAAAATAGTCCCACGAAAAACCCGGTAGGCGTAGGTGTGATGAGCCGAAACTACCATAAGGGAACAAATCATCAAGAAAACACCGACTCGGCAGTTCTGTCGCCGAAAGGCAAATTATACAATAGTTATGTAATGTTTAGCTTAGAGCGTCTGCGTAGGACCAGTAAGTTATAATATAAAATAATTAAGCTAGAATTTAAGCATTTTTTGTCTAGCATGTAATTTAGAAACTAAGATAAAAAGAAAATTAAAAAAAATGTTATAAAAATGATACCAACTCGGCAAAAAGAAGACGTAGGGAAAAATGGAAAAAGGGGGCTATACACGTTGGGACATGGAATGTTCGAATGTTATATAAACCGGGCACGATACAGACAGTCCTAGAAAACGCGAAACAATATAAAACGGACATCGTCGCGCTTCAGGAAGTCTGACTCACATATTAACTAATCGAAACCAACGAATTTACACTGGTGTGTGGAGGTATCGATACACATAACCTCGGACCCGGCTCAATCATAAGCAAGAAGATTACGCCCCTGTTAAAAGGTGTGAAATTTATTAATGACCGAATGTCGGTGCTAAAATTACAGGGCACATGGTACAATTATGTACTTATAATACTTATAATATTATACACGCCCCAACAGAATCTACGAACGAAGAAACGAAAGACACATTCTACAAGACCCTAGAGGAAGTATTTGATGGGATCTCATCATTCGATGTTAAAATCCTCCTCGGGGACCTCAATGCGAAAATAGAAAAGGAAGATATTTTCCAACCAACTATAGGTAAAGAAAGCATACACGACGTTTCTAACGATAATGGAATTCGAATTGTTACTTTCGTAGCGTCAAAAGATCTGGTAGTACCATAAAAAGCACGATGTTCAAGCACAAGAAAATCCATAAAGCCACATGGATATCATCCGACGGTGTAACGTGTAACCAAATAAACCACTTCCTCATAGACAAAAGACACCACTCGAATATCCTTGACGTAAGATCATATAGAGGAGCAGATTGCGATCATCTTCTAGTGATGGGCAAAATTAGGAGTCGGCTCGCAGCAAACCCACATGGGCGGTCACAGGAGACGAGCAAAAAGTTCGACATTGATAAACTAAAAGACCTGCGCAAAAGGGCTGAATATCAAGACGAAGTAACGAATGGATTAACATCCTAGAAAATGGGAGCAGTGAGGAAGAGGAAGCCAATAGTGTGGACACTAAATGGACATCGATCAGAGACACAATCAAACAAACAGCCCAAAAAGGAATTAAGATTTAAGAAAACAATTATGTCCAAACCTTGGTTTGACGATGAGTGCAGGGCGAAGATTGAGGAACGTAAACGACTTAGAGTGATCCACTTAAAAAGATATGATAAAGTCAACGCAGAAAGATACGCGACAATTCGGAGAGGCAATGAAACTTTTCAAACGCAAAAACCGCGAATGGGAGAAAACAGATCGAAAAAATCCTAGAAAATTCTAGAGCAAAGAACATCAGAGGTATATATCCCGGCATAAATTCAATTAGAAATGGCTACCGAGGGAGAGCCAAAATAATTGGAGACACAAACGGTTGTCTGGTCACAAAAACAAACAATATCGTGACAAGATGGAAATAGTACTTTGATAGCCTGCTCAATGTACGCACCCTTCAACCACAAATAAACGCACCAGACGTATATACAGTCCAGCCTATGATCCCAGAGCCCCCTTTCAACGAAGTTGTAGACGCAGTAAACCGATTGAAAAACTAGGCTCCTGGAGTCGACTGCATACCGGCAGAGCTTATGACGCATGGAGGAGAGGCAACCGCTCAAAAGATCCACCAACTGATTAAAACAATATGGGATAAGGAAGTTGTAGCGATTCTAACAGATACACACAATTCACAAGCAAAAATAGTGAAGAACACCGAACGAAAAAAATCGAATAAGAAAAATACATCAGAACCGCATACCAAGCGATAAATAAAAATAATTCACACCAGTGGAATATAGTCGAGTTTGGAAATCAAATTCTAAACACGGTCAGTAGCCTGGTGTGTAACGCTTAGGTAAAATTTTTTTTCGTGATTCGAGCTGTCATAGCGTCAGTTCGATTCACACGATCTTCTTCACTATTATTTCAAACGCTATAAATCACTTCGGAAGAATGGAAACCTCAATAGTCGTCCCCACTTTCAAAAAAGGCGACAGATCTGACTGTGGAAAGAGGAATATCATTGCTCCCAACCACACACAAAATACTAACAAATGTCATATTGGCGAGAATCACACCGTACGCAGAAGAAATACTGGGAGACTACTAGTGCAGATTCTGTAGGAACCGGTCAACAAGCGACCAAATGTTCACAATAAGGCAACTGCTGGAAAAAAAGTGGGAATATGGAGAGACGATTCACCAACTGTTCGTTAATTTCAAAAAAGCCTACGACTCTGTCGCAAGGCAAAGACTCTATCATATTGTAGTTGAGCTGGGAATCCCGAAAAAATATGCCGCCCTCATTCAAATTCGCATGAACGAAAATAAAGGGCTAGTTAGAATAGAAAACCACCTCTCAGAACCATTTGAAATCCGGGTCGGACTAAAGCAGGGAGATGGTCTATCACCGCGTCTTTTTAACCTTGTGCTCGAGTATGCCATCAGAAAGGTACAAAACGACAACATGGCCGGATCATCCCTGAACGGGGTCACACAAGTGCTCGCATATACGGATGACATCGCCGCTTTGGCCGATAATCTAGAAACTGTAGATAAAAACAGTGAAATCATCATGCAAGCGGCAGAAGAGGTGGGCCTAGAAATAAATGAAGACAAAACAAAATACATAATTACGGCGAGAGCAGGTGGACCTCAGAGAACACATATAAACGTCAGGACCAAGATATTTGAAAAAACCTAAAGAACTTAAATATCTGGGAACAATACTGACGGCCAGTAACGAAATGTCGAAGGAAATTAACAAAAGACTGCATTCCGACAACGGTAGTTGGCACGCAGTCAGTAAACTACTGAAATCCAAACAATTATCACGTAATATAAAACTCCGTGTTTATAGAACCATAGTCATGCCGATTGTTCTTATACAGGTGCGAAACATGGGCTCTCGCAAAGCGGGAAGAAAACAAATTCCACGTATTTGAGAATAAAATTTTAAGGAGTATCTTTGCCGGTAAATATGACGAGGAGGCAGGACAATGGAGGAAACTCCACAACCAGGAATTGGAAGAGCTTTACCGCAAACCTACAATAGTGAGAGTAATGAGGTCGCGAGGATTAAGATGGGTGGACATTTGGCGAGAATGGACAACGATAGGACCGTACGTAGAATTCTTGATGGAAGACCAACGGCAGCAGAGATGGGAGTATAACGTTTGCGACGATAGTGAAGAACGTGTGATTCGAACTGACGCTATGACGGTTGGAATCACTGAAAATGGAACCAATGCTCAACACATCAGGCCACTGCCGCGTGTACGAATTCGATTTCTAAACTCAAGCACCATCACCGATGTGGAATTGTTATATTATCGCTATGGTTTCTTCACTATTTGCTTGCATATTGTGTGTATCTGTTAGAAACGCTACACTACTCCCACACCTCAGTAACTTTGTTATGATCAACTTCGTGTGCGAACGACGGAGCGAGCGAGAGAACGTTGGAGCAGGCGAGTGTGCCAGTGCTCTATGCGGAAGTCGTGATCGTTGTGAAGTTCTGTTTACTATGGGAAAGTGTGTGCTATGTGTACACAGATCACGTCGGATTGTTGCGTTAAGCAAGAATAGTGAAGATGGTCATTTAAACATACGATGAAACTGGTGAAGAGCGAAGCATTGAAGTATGAGGCTACTGGCCGCGTGTACGAATTCGATTTCTAAACTCAAGTACACTCAACTGATGTGGAATTGTTATGTTATCGCTATGGTATACGGCTCTGATGGTTTTGCTTATTCAGATTTCCTTTCAATGTTCTTCACTATTTGCTTGCATATTGTGTGTATCTGTTAGAAACGCCACAGGAGGTCAATGTAAGGTTTGACCTTGAGGACATCGGATCAGATGGTCAGGCGTAGGAGAGCGCACAGAACAGAGAGCGACGGCACAACCGAGTCAGTGAAGTAATGAACTTCCGGGTTCCTATAGGTCAAAAAATAGTAATAGTAATAATAGTAATGCATCGTAAACAAGCACATCGAGTTAGAAAAGACCGTAGCGCCGAGCAGTGTCGCTCAAGTTGCCGCTTCAAATCAGCCGGGCGCCGTATCGGCGTCGCTCGAGCGCAACGGGTTAAACTATTAAATTAATTAATATTGCAATAAAAATAAATATTTAATTAAATAGGAATATTATAAAGAATAGAAAATATTAAAAAAAAAAAATACTAAATTCATTAATATTATAATTATAATTTAATAAAGGCTCCTCGATAGTATAGTGGGTAGTATACCCGCCTGTCACGCGGGAGACCGGGGTTCGATTCCCCGCCGGGGAGCCTCTGGCACAAGACTAATGACCTTGCCCGGAAAAAACAAATCATTATGGAAAATTTAACATGCCTGAAGACTTGCTAAATAAGGCCAAGACCGGTTCCCGGTTGTAGTGCCGATGATGATGATGATAATGAATTTAATAAAAATAAAAATATAATATTAACATATTAAATTCATTGATACTGCAATAAAGACTAACATTTAATTAAATAGAAATATTAGAAAGAGAAGAAAATGTAAAAAAAATAATACTAAATTCATTAATATTATAATTATAATTTAATAAAAATAAAAATATATATTTACATTCAATTTATCAATATTGCAATAAAAATAAATATTTAATTATATACGAATATTATAAAGAATAAAAAATATTAAAAAAAATATTAAATTCATTATTATTATAATTATCATTTAATAAAAATAAAAATATGTATTAACATATTAAATTTATTAGTATTGCAATAAAGATAAACATTTAATCAAATAGACATATTAGAAAGGGAAGAAGATGTAAAAATATTGAATTCATCAATATTACAATAAAGATAAACTATTTAGTTAAATAGGAAATTAAAAAGAAAAGAAAATATTTTATATCTATAGAGGTCTTGCAAATTTGGCAGACAAATGATTACTTACCCTTCCGATCGAGCGCTAATATATCACAAATGCCTTTAAGCGATTTTGTGTCTATTTTCTTAATTGAATCTAATTTCTTTTTACATTCATTGGAATCGCTTTCAAATTCAAAACCAGCAAAGGATCGAAGATTCTTCTTGACTACGTTGATTTTACCCTGGGATCCGAAACAAATCTGAAACAATTAATTGTTTCATAATATTTAAACAATCATTTAAATTTATATATAACTTCTTACCGTATGCAATGTTTGTAGACCATCTACACGAGTTTTGCCAATATTGTCAAAGATTTTGCCAATATCTGCCAGGGATGTGCCTTCTTCTTCCGGCTTCGTGGTGGCGTCATCCTTCCCGTCTTCGGATTTAGATTCATTTTTCACCTTCTTTTTCTCGTCACTTGTAGATTCAGTGCAATTTTCCTCTTTAGCATCAGTCTTAACATCATTTTTAATCTTTTTTTTCTCATCTTCAACAGCATCACTATCGTCTTTTGTTTCATCTTCATCTGTTTTATTATCTTTATTTGAAATACCGTCATCTGCGGTATCATTGGATGCCGCGTTTTTTAGATCCTTTTTATCCGTGTCATTGGATGCACTATCTTTTTTTGAGGCACTTGCTGTCTTCTCTTTATCATCTTCAGCTGAAAATGTACACGCGATATTGAAATTAATAACGATGGAAAATATAAAACATATATTTATGAATACTTTATACATAAATCGCAGTCGAGTGTTTATAGAGTGGTTAGTTGGAAGCAATGGCCGGTTCTATGCATATAACTTTCTGTAGCGAGTATGGAAATTACCTCTACTCAGGTTTTCTAAGATGGTTCTTATTGCAGAGAGTGTATGGGTCCTACTTTATGTAGGTTCCAAGAAGTGCCTAACTATTTTGCAGATGCTGAAAATGACAGACCCTTGTACTGCTTCGTTTCTTATCTAGACGTTCCTCATTCATTTGTGAAACAAGGCTTGGAAACTACACCAGTAGCCAAAAATCACAAAAGGAACAGTTTTGACACTCCAATCTTACACACAACTGATCTCATTTTCAGTTCAGCGTACTTCCCTTTTTTGGTGCTAGGATATTCTGACCTAGCTTGATTGCAATCTTGTAACGACTTTAAAGACGCCGTCTGTAAAATCCAAAGTATTAAGCCGTAATTAAAATGACAGCATACTTTTCCTGAACGGAGCCATGTGTATTTTCTCGACAATTTGAAAATACTCATGAGGGCTAAACACTTCGATAGCATCGGTTTTTGTGTTATAATTTGTTAGTAGACGCTTAGCAACTCCGGGGGTTCTTCCCAAGAACATGGACTCAGAAAAATGAAGAGCACAATTGACTTCTGCGTTATAAAGAACATATCAGTAAGGTTAGGAAGACAGCTCAAAGAGGAGAGACGGAAATCTGTGTATTCGATGTATGATGACGGATCAGGAAGCTACGGTTAACCAGCACAGCGGAATTATAAAGAGCCGCCGGATGGATCAAAGTGTCGAAAGCTCCAGGAATGGATGGCATACCGAACAGGGTACTGAAAAAAATCATGCGGGCTAAGTCAGAAATATTCAGTGCGATATACATCAAGTGCTTAAAGGGATTTTTCCCCAAAAACGTTGAAAGGGATAGAGATTAATAATAAAATAATAATAATCGACCCCATCATCATACCTCATTTGTTTGCTGAGCACAACTGGAAAGTATTGGAGACCGTCCTTCTCTCTAGATTGAAGCAATACTCGAAACGATGATTCCCAAACATGCAGTATGGTATATATATATACCAGATGCGGGGATTAAATGTAACCAAACCAGAAGGACTACCAAACAATATTTACAACGAGATAACAGTATGAAGAGATGGATCAATGAAATAAATAAAAACTATAAATTTGAAACTCAAATATCTCGAAAACTAAAGGTAGCCTGCAGAAACCGCCTGCACCGCTGGATCCCAAATTGATCCCGATGGGCGACAGGGCTTACTGATCCTTGTGTGAAAGTAATAACACAGTGCTAAATGGATTTACAACACCGAAGGAAATATCAGATAAGCTGAAAGATAAGCGTGTCAAACAAAAGTGGCGGAGCGCAAAGTGTATTTACTGGAAAAGCTAGAGTTAACGCGTTAACTAGAGCATGACGTCCTATTAAACCACATTTCGGATGTAGCAAAAGAGCTCTGACAGATCGGAGTAGCTATCAAGTTCTTAGCTATTCTAATGTTATACGACTATCTGGCGCAATTTTTAATGTCCAGGAGCGACATGGAGCCCCATGACGAGCTACCTTCGATTGACGTACTGAAAGTGGAAATTTGCGAATAGTACAACAATTTTAGTAACACAAGATCAGGGAAGATGTACAGTCGAGGGAGCAGCAAGAACAGAGAAACTACCTTAACAAAGAGAAAGACGGCAAATGCAGGCTTAAAGCTTACAGATAGAACGGAATGAAATGTAACTCTGTCCAAAAATGAGGGGAAATTCAAAAAGTATTGTCCAGCAAAAAGTATAAGCAAACCAAGGAGTATACCGCAAGAAAGCTGCGGTAAGTTTTGTCTTATCAAATTGTATTCTGGATTTTCAGAGACCAGTCATATAGAAGACACAAAACCTGCTCTCCCGACAGCAGGCTTTTCACAGTTGTGCAAAGGAAGGTTTTTTGCATAATTAATGGCAGCAACAAGCAGTGGCGATATAGAGACGAGCGCGGGTCAGAACCGTGATGGAGGTGATGATGGTTCTTTGGTGTTCGGGCAGCTTGGAAGAACGGATCGCAGAATTGACGAAGACGTTCAAAATTAAAAAGCAATGGCATATTATTAATGCCGTGCAAGAGCTGGCCGAGGTCATTAGTTGCCTTTACGATTAGGAAGTGGAAAATCGCTTAAAGAAGCTATCTGCGCCGGCTGAAGCAAGCGGCGGAAACGTGCAAATCCAGCCAAAGCAAAACTCGCACACAGACTTAAGCAGGATCCCGGGGCAGATCAATGTTGAGTTACCCAATTATAATTGGTTTACAATTGGCCAGAGGAGAAAGAGGAGAGATGCGAGGTTCGAGGGTGTAGAGGCTCGAAAAGGTGATACTGGGAAGGCCAATATTATGAAAAGAAAAACACCACGCCCGGGCGCTATAATAATATCCAAAACCGGGGAAAAAACGTATGCGGATATACTGAAGTTTATGAAGGCCAAGCCCGAGTGTTAAGTGAACTCGGATATAGCGTAAATAAAGTTCGAAAGACAGCAAACGGTGAATTGCTGCTAGAACTGAAACGCCGTCCAGAGGCTACCACCTAGACACTGAAAGCAAAGGTACAACAGTACTAAAGGAAGATGCTAATGTCTAAACAGTGTCACAGGAAATCACGGTTGAGTGTCGTGATTTAGATGAGGTGACCACTGTGGAGGAAATCCTGACAGCGATCGCTATAGAGTTCCCCGCGCTGAACGCGATCCCACAGAAAGCGGTAAAGAGTAAAGAAGAAAAGCAGATGGCACACAGGCTGCCGTGATCCGCTTACCAAGAGAAAAGGCAGGCATCTTGCTGGCTATAGGTTTCCTACGGGTTGGATGGGTGAGATGCTGACTCCGAGAACTCCCTAACTGCTGTAATGAAGCAGCGGTAAAGGAGATAAATCAGCGGACTCTTTCATGTTGAGCACTGTGAAGGAGGTTATGTACAGTCAAGAGAGAAGCGTCGCCCGGTATATTGATAGTGGAAGCACCGGTCACATGTGTAACGACTGACACAGGTCCCAGGAATTCTTTTTTGACAGTTGTAGAGAGTGGTCGATAATAATTTATTATGAATTGAAGTTAGCTAACAATAACAGCACCCGAATTACTGGAACGAAAACAGTGTATATAATAGTGTAAAACCTAAAATACATATCGCAAAAGTTAGTCTACGTCTCACGTTTGAGGACAAATCTTCCATCAGTGTGGAAAATAGCCTTCGTGAGTAGGAAGTCAGATTTCGGGAGAAAAACGCGATTGTAACTGACAAGCAAGATAAAGGGTTGTCTACAAACCACGAATGCTTTTTAGATAATTTATACACTCTGGCATATGTCAGTCGACTTTTGACAGTCGTAGAAAGTGGTCGATAACAATTTGTTAAGGAGCACGTCACAACAATGTGTTGAAATTATTAACCCTTTGCGGACGTATATCTGCTTTCAGCCGCCAAAGCTTTTTTAACGTTCCGGTCTGCTCTCAGCCATTTTATTAAAAAAGCAGCTGTAAAAAATATTACTATTGCTGCTTACCGATCAGGTGAAATATTATTATTAGCGTTGAAAGATAAGGGAATAGTTACCATACTATGCAGCTGCAACACCTCGGATACGAAAACTATAAAAAAGGGTGAAAGAAGGTGGCACCATTAGCGAAACAAAATGTATTATAAATTACAATATGAATATGAGAGATGTCAGGGAAAAGTTATTTGAAAATGTTAGAGATTAAATATCTGGGAACAATTTTGGCGGCTGGTAACGAAATGTCGAAGGAAATCAACAAAAGGCTGCATTCGGGTAGCGCTGGTTGGTACTCAGCTAGCAAACTGCAAACATCCAGAGTGCTGTCAAGTAAGATCATCATCATCATCATCGGCACTACAACCGGGAACCGGTCTTGGTCTTATTTAACTAGTCCTGGGGCTTGTTAAATTTTCCATAATTATTTGTTCTTTTTTCCGGGCAAGGTCATTAGTCTTGCGCCAGAGGCTCCCCGATGGGGAATCGAACCCCGGTCTCCCGCGTGACAGGCGGGTATACTAACCACTATACTATCGAGGAGCCCGTCAAGTAAGATAAAGCTCCGTATTTATAAAACAATCATGCCGATTGTGTAATCTGGGAAGCGAGACTGGGCGCTTACAAAACGAGATGAAAACGAATTCCGCGTATACCAGTATAAAGTGTTAAGGAGTTTCTTTGGCGCTAAATATGATAAGAAGGCAACAATGGAAGAAACTCCACAATCGTAAGTGGAAGTTCTATATATCTCAAGCCAACAATAGTGAGAATCATTAGGTCGCGGAGATAAGATGGGCGAGGCATATGGCAAGTATGGGTAACGAAAGAACAGTCCGTAGAATTCTTCTCGGAAAACCAACCAGGAGAAAGAACGGTGGAGAAACCGTGATGGAGTTAAGAAGATAATGTAGAGGGTGATATTGAAGGAATTGGATCAGGTGGTGAAACGTGCACAGGCCAAGGGACGGTGGCGTAACCGAGTTAATAAAGCTATGAACACTTGGGTTGCTCCACGTCAATAAGTAAAATAATAATGGACAGGTCTAAGTGCATTCAAATTAACCTAAACCATTATGGAGCCGCACAAGATCTCCTTTCCCAAACGGTTAAGGAATATGGTGCCGACGTGGTACTCTTCAACGAGCAGTACTGGATGCAATCGAAAAAATCCTAGAAAATGCCAGAGCAAAGAATATCAGAGGTATGTATGCCGCCATAAATTCAATTAGAAGTGGCTACCGAGTAGCCAAAATCATCCGAAACACAAACGGCTGTCTGGTGACAGAAACAAATAATATCGTGACAAGATGGAAGCAGTACTTTGAAAACCTACTCAATGTGCGCACCCTTCAACCACAAATAAACGCACCAGACGTACATACAGCCGAGTCTCAGATCTCTCCAGAGCCCCATTTCGACGAAGTTGTAGACGCAATAAACCGATTGAAAACCCACAGAGCTCCCGGAGTCGACTGCATACCGGCAGAGCTTGTGAAGCATGGAGGAAAGGCAACGGCTCGAAAGATCCTCCAACTGATTAAAACAATATGGGTTAAGGAAGTCATTCCGGAAGAATGGAAAACCTCAATAGTCGTCCCCATTTTCAAAAAAGGTGACAGATCTGACTGCGAAAATTACAGAGGAATATCATTGTTCCCAACCACATACAAAATATTAACAAATGTCATACTGGCTAGATTCGCACCGTACGCAGAAGAAATATTGGAAGACGACCAATGCGGATTTCGTAGGAACCGGTCAACAAGTGACCAAATGTTCACAACTGCTGGAAAAGAAGTGGGAATACGGAGATACGGTTCACCAATTGTTCAAAAAAGCCTACAAAGTCATGGGCTCTCGCAAAGCGGGAAGAAAACAAATTCCACGTATTTGAGAATAAAATTTTAAGGAGTATCTTTGCCGGTAAATATGACGAGGAGGAAGGACAATGGAGAAAACTCCACAACTACGAATTGGAAGAGCTATACCGTAAACCTACAGTAGTGAGAGCAATCAAGTCGCGAAGATTAAGATGGGCCGGACACGTGGCGCGAATGGGCAACGATAGGACCGTGCATAGAATTCTTGACGGTAAGCGAAGGGGCAAGAGACCAATAGGGCGGCCGCGACGGAGATGGGACGACAATGTTAGTTTGGAACTCGAGGAGATCAGATCGGATGGTCGAAATTGGAAGGAGAGCGCACGGGACAGGGAACAATGGCAGAGTCGAGTCGGCGAGGTCATGAACTCTCGGGCTCCTCATCATCATCGGCACTACAACCGGGAACCGGTCTTGGCCTTATTTAGCAAGTCGTGAGGCTTGTTAAATTTTCCGTAATGATTTGTGTTTTCCGGGCAAGGTCATTAGTCTTGTGCCACAGGCTCCCCGACGGGGAATCGAACCCCGGTCTCCCGCATGACAGGCGGGTATACTAACCACTATACTATGGAGGAGCAACTCTCGGGCTCCTACAGCCCAATAAATAGCGTAAAAGACATTGTACTGTGAAAAAATCGACCCAGAACATAAAAAGCACCCTGTATAACTCCATGTAAGGTTACAGTTCATAACATGATATTTCCACAATTGCTTGTGGATTTTCAGAATTCCCGATAGGTAATTTTTGCTTATTCACGTGTCCACCAAACAAGAACTGAACCTTATCGCATATTTCGTCAAAGTCAACTGGTTGTGTGAGCACCAAAACAGCACATTCCATGTTCGGCGGGCTTTTATTCTTGTGTGAAGAACATTATATGGATAAAGATGTTGGTTTAGGACCAAAATCAGTCATAAGCCAAGCTCAATATCAGAGAGAATCAAACAATCGATAGAATGGAATCTTCAACCACTCTTGTACTGGCAGCAGGATATTTTTCATCGACTTCCTACAATATGCATGTCTTACCACATCCATAACTGACCCAGTCCTTTCAAATGTCTTCACTGTGATGGAAATCGTGTGTTCAAAAATACGATTATATCGAAATCATTTCCTGGCAAAGCGCGTAACGCGACTACAGCAGAATCACGTTAACAATTCTAACATGTTGCTCAGTTGAGTGATTCATACAGTTCAACACAATCGAGGCGTGAATAACTGCCTTTAGTTATTAAAAAGGAAATAAAAATAGCCACAATCGCATAACCTCAATTTCATTATTATATGTAATCCAGCAAAACTGTGGCGGCGTGGCAAATTAAGACTCTTATCCGCATCTGATGGCATTCCTTCTATACTGCCTTCATAAGAAATGCAAACCTATTATTTTGTAAAACGTTTCCGTGCTCTACCGCTTATCTGCTTATATATACTATATTTATAGGTGAAGAAGCGTACTTAAAAGAATAAACAAACGATTATATCTCCGTTTTGCGATAGAGCAGCTGCCGTTCAAATCGAATAATGGCACTGGGATCTAACTAAAATATTGGAACGAGTAAATACACTTTTGAGTTATGGCAGTAAACTCACCCACAAGGTAAAGAAAATTCACATATAACGAAGGAGTTTGAACTTAGTGACGTAATTTCTGATATCAGAGATTCCGGTCACATGACACAAAGTACGAATAGTAGTAGACATGATCATCTTAATCAAGTCCCCTTCAATTAGTGAGTAAATAAAAGTATATTTAGGAATTCCATTACTGGCAGATAATCCGCCCCATTGCAGTATCTATAAAAAGCGATTCTGGTGATCTAATATAAGCTATAAAGAAACAGTGCTTATCAGACCAGTAACCTTCATAATTCAATTTTAAATTTTACAATGTACTCACACGGAACCTTGCGCTGCAATTATTTATAAATCAATTTGAATGGATATGTCTGTAAGGGATGTATAACACATTGATTACACTAAGTACATATAACTGTGAATATCACGAGTTTCAAGGTTAATTCCGGATGTAATTTAGCAAAACATAAAAATTGTAAAACTTTTATCAAAAATAAATAAAATTGGGGAGCATTTTAAATACTCCCTATTGCTTTTCAGCAAAAAAGATATGAGGTGTTTAATAAACACTACTTAATCCGTCAGTTCATTAAAAATCAATTTTTATTGACTACCTTATTGACAATAATCTGTTTAACTACTCCCACCGGATCACACTCATGCTTAAGACTACAATCGAGAAGAATTGCATCGAGATATGACCAGAAAATGACAAAATTGTTCGGAAGATATATTTAGTGTGTACAAAAAGTAACAGGGATTTGCTTTGTATTTCCGTAAAGAATCTTTATAAATTATTCTTTTTTTTTTCCTTCAAAGTAATTCCCTCGATATAATACATTAGCCTAAGTATTTTTTTTTTTTGTTGCAAGTAGCACGTCCGAAATATATTTTTGTTTGTATCTTTCAGGGATTCGATTGTTACCATCTCATCAATGGTGAGGAAACATCGTCTCTTCGTTATTCTATCACACTCGGGAATAGAAAGGGGACCAAAATCCCGGAGAATACCGTGGTTAAGGCAAAATAAATTTCAGGTTTTGCCAAAAAATCACGAACGAAGCCGTCAGGTGTGAGCGAAAGTAAAATATCTAAAAACTAAACATGTAGGAATATATGAAAACCAGCCGACTGTCAAATAAACTAAAGATTCAAAATGGAATCAAATGTTAACAATGTTAGGTCTATTATATACCTACTCGTGTGGTGTTCCCATTAAAACAGCAACGCATTTCCTATAATACACACCGGATAATTGGATCATAATTCAAAATTCACGATCTTGAAACCAAATACCGGACAGACAGCACAAGTCAAAGCAAAAACAAAAAGAATGACAACAATACTCATTTCCCAGATGTTCCGATGGATGTGTGCCATGTATGGTATACGATATCGCAGTGCTTGATACCATGATGCCATCTGCGAAAGACGCATTGTAGATTTGCTATGCAATGTGCATAAAGTGTTTGAAATTAGGAACATAGCTTTCAGGTCATGATTGGGAGACCGAAATATGATGGCATGTGACCCACTTACTATCGATATGTTGATGGCGGAAATAGTATTTAAGAACCGATTTTTGGAGGAACAAGACGGACACAAGCTAACTTCGAACACACTTATTTAGCAGAAATCTATGGCATTCGTGACCTGCCCAACGATTATACTTTACTTAACTTGGCAGAAACCTATAGCACTCGTGCCTTGCCTTAGGTATACAGGTCCGAACACTCGCCGTCCACAACAATCCGAATCGATAGATTTTCGAGGAAGCTCTTCATCCAGTCACAAAGCTGCTGAGAAAGTCCGTATGAACGAAGCTTCCTCAGCAATGTTTCGTGCCAGACGCGGTCAAAAGCATTGAAGATATCCAACGCGACCGCTCTTGATGCCCCTCAAACGCAGATGTCTATATATCGGTTATAAGGGTCAAAAGGTCTCCTGTGGACCACCTTCCATTGAATCCGTATTGTCGATCATTCAGAAATCCACTGCACTGTAATTTTGTGGAAGACACTTTTTCTCCCTCTTTGGGATTGACTGAACTCGAGCGATTTTCCAGCAGATAGGAAATTTTCTCCATGCATAAGATAAGCGAAAGAGTTTGCTAAGAACCGGCAACAGTTCTGGAGCACAGTTCTGAAAGACTGTTGTTGGTATTCCGTCCGGGCTGGCTGCGTTCTTACAGTCCAATCCACAGAGAATGCGTTGAATTGTACACGGCTGGAACCTCACATCCCGCATCGAAGACCGTACAGGCGCGATCACAGGTGGCTCCAAAAGACCGACATCGAGGTTGAATTCGCGGAAAATAAATTCGCGAACACATTAGCTTTATCTTTTGAATTTGTTACTAACGTCCCGCTACCCGTCACTAACGGGGGAAAAGAGGAGGCGAAATTACTGCTGACAGCCCTTGCCATTGACCAGAAGGAACGCGAACCAGTCGGACAGTCAAGGAGTTTATTAGTCACTCTGTCATTGTAAGCCTTATTTGCGGTAATAATCGCTTGGTTTGAAGTGCCATAGCTTAAAAGCATTTTTTTGCCGCTGCCCTATGCTCACATTTTTTATCAGACCAAGGTTTATCAGATGAATTTCGTTTGATGGAATGCGGAATGTACGAGAGTAGGTCAATAAGTCCTTAGAAATGTCCACGATGGCGCTCGTAGCATCGCGAATGGTCTGTTTTTAGTAAGCATCATTCCTCACTAGGTCAATTTTCAATTTGTTTCAGATTTCAATTTTGCATGATAAATTGGGTATGAAAAAAATTTCTGCGAGATGGGTGCTGCATTTGCTCTCAGCTGAGAACTTTTGGAGCGCATGCGTCGCAACCCAGATGAGTTTCTGCGCAAATTAGCAACTGTAGATGAAACATGGATACACCAGTACACTCCCGAGACGAAAGTCAAGACAGTGGATTGTTAAAGGCGAACTAAGAAGGCAAAGATGAAATCACCAGGAAAGACTATGACTATTGTGTTTTGGGATGCACGTGGCATTATCGTCATTGATTATTTGAAAAAGGGACAGACGATAACTGGACAGTATTATGCGTCATTATTAGGTCAGCTTTTTTTTACACTAACTCGCGCACAAACGGCAAAAAAAAATCGCCAACGACGACAATTTCAGAAATGAGAAAATCGTCATTTTCTAAAAACTTATTGACCTGGTCTCGTACGTCTCTATCCTGAGCCGAATAAATGCGCGTGTGTGCTAACATCCGTCGGATTGTCTCGTAGAGCGCATATAAACCGAATCACACCAAACAATACCACGAATCTCCGAAGAAGAGTACCCGTTATAAAATCGATAAAACAGACAGAGGTCAGCCACGCGACTGTAGTCCCGACGTCAGCGCCGTGTCCCCGATCAGACGGATCGCTCGTCTCTGATTGCTCTCAAGAAGGTCGAGGGTATGTTTAGGAGCAGAGCTGCAAACATGATAGCAATAATCGAGCGCGGGTCTAATTTGGGATTTATACAGGAGAAATTGAGCCGGAGTAAAATATTTCTTGGCTCTGAAAAGGTAACTCAGTTTTCGAGAGGTGGACTTGGCGATGTTCGACACGTGTTTACGCCACGATACATTCCAACACACCGTGACGCCAAGCAATTTTATGCTTTCCCCAGGTTCGAGAGCCTGGCCATTTATCAACAGGGGTGAAACCGATAATCCACTTTTCTTTCTGAATGTTGTATACTGTGTCTTCGTTGGACTGATGTCGACGAGATTGGCCTTTCCCTCATTGCAGAACCTCATCCAGATCCCGATTCCGAGAGACGATCTGGCTACATCTCAGCTAGTGCGACGCTAATGCACAAATCGGCCGATCACTCGAAAAAGAGGAAACAAACATCCTATCATCCGCAGAACTGAGCACCCCGTTATCCGTTGACTCCATCAAATCATTTATGTGAACCAAAAACAAGGTTGGAGCCAAAATAGAACCTTGAGGCACCCGGGAATTAACAGGATACAGGTCCGAACGCCCGCCGTCCAGAACAACCGGAATCGATCGATATTCGAGGAAGCTCTTCGTCCAGTCGCAGAGCTGCTGGGAAAGTCCATATGAACGATGTTTGCTCAGCAATGCTTCGTGCCAGACGCGGTCAAAAGCATTGGAGATATCCAATGCGACCGCTCTTGACTCACCATACCGCTCAATCGCAGATGTCCATATATCGGTTATACGGGTCAAAAGGTCTCCCGTGGGCCGCCTGCCACGTAATCCGTATTGACGATCATTCAAAAGTCCGTTGCACTCTATCATCCCCAAAACTGAGCACCCTGTTATCCGTTGTGTCCAACAAATCGGTTGTGTGAAGCAAAAACAAAGTTGGAGTCAAAATAGAACCTAGGAGCACATCGGAATTAACAGGATATAGATCCAAGGACGCCATCTACAATCCGAATCCATCGATTTTCGAAGAAGCTCTTCATCCAGTCGCATTGAAGATATCCAACGCGACCGCTCTTGATGCCTCTCAATCGGAAATGTCTATATATCGGTTATAAGGGTCAAAAGGTCTCCAGTGGACCACCTGCCACGGAATCCGTATTGACAATCATTCAAAAATCCATTGCATTCCAAATATTTAATCAACTCGTCATTGATGACCTTTTTCATTACCTTAGATAACATAGACAGTAATGCTATTGGCCGGTAATTTCGCGGGAGAAACCTTTTGCCTCTCTTTGGGATTGGCTAAACTCGAGCGACTTTCCAGCAGGCAGGAAAGGTCCTTCGATCATAAGATAAGCGAAACATCCTGCCAAGAACCGGCGATAGTTCTGGAGCACAGTTCTTAAGGACTATTGCTGGCATTCCGTCCGGGCCGGTGGTCTTTCTTCAGTCCAGTCCATGTATAATGCGTTGAATAGTAAGCGGGCGGAACCTGACATCGCACATCGAAGACGGTACCAGCGCGATCACAGGTGGCTCCAAAAGACCGGCATAGAGGTTTGAATTCGAGGAAAGTAAATTCGCGAACACATTAGCTTTATCTTTTGAATTTGTTACTAACGTCCCGCTGTCGGTCACCAACGGGGGAAAACGGAGGAGGCGAAATTACTGCTGACAGGCCTTGCCATTGACCAGAAGTAACGCGAACCAGTCGGGCACTGAAGTAGTTTATTAGTCACTCTGTCGTTGTAAGCCTTATTCGCGGTATCACTCGCTTGGTAGCATGCGTTTCTGATTCTAACAAAATACGTCCTTCGTCGATGCAACTGCCGTTCATAGACAGCATATTTACTTTGGAGCTTGGCTTTGACGACAAGAGGCAGCACTGAGTTTTTTGGGCATTGAATTCTACTCGGTTAGATAATCCCCACTGATATATCTTGTTAAGATCTGAATTCAATGTATCAAGCATAAGTTGCTGGTTGATAGTGACGTTCGAAGAGTTTGGACGGGAGTGTTCGTATGAGTATGAGAAACTCAACGTGCTATCATCAGCAAACGAGTGAATTGGATTGTGAGTAATTGACAAGAGATCATTTATAAAGATCAGGAAGAGAGTGGGCGAGAGTACAGAACCTTGGCGAACACCTGCATTAATTTGATGGGGGACAAATTTGACACCGTCAAGAACGACTTGGATTGAACGGCCAGAATGATAGTCTCATATCCATTGGATCAGGGAATGTCCATTCCATAGCAATGTAAATTTGACAAAAGGGCTGGATGCCAAACTCTGTCAAAGGCTTTTGAAATATCCAATGCAATAACCTTGCTTTCACCAAAGTAGTGGATGGAATGGTTCCACTTTTCGGTAAGGTACGCCATCAAATCCTGTGGACATGTTGCTACGAAAGCCATATTGGTGGTCATTGAGGAAGGCATTTGATTCCAGATATTTCGAAAGTCGACGGTTGATACGTGATGCTATTACCTTGGAGAGAATACAAGTTAGTGCTATGGGTCGATAAGAAGAAAGGGATGATTTGTCACCCTTTTTGGGAATTGGCTGAATGTTCGCTGTCTTCCATCTATTTGTGAAACGGGCAGTAGAATAAAACAAATGGAAGAGTTTCCGCAGTGGTTTAGCTAGTGAATAGGAACATCTCTTTAAGAGGATTGGGGGAATGCCATCCGGACCAGCGGATTTGTGTGCGTTTAGCTCTTTGAGTGCGCTGGCAACAGTACGCGTTCGGAAGCGAATCTGGCTCATGCTGTGCTGCTTATGCTCAAGTTGAGGTGGAACTGATGTGGTATCAAGCACAGCTCAGTTGGCTGCAAAGTGTGCAGCAAGTAGATTCGCCTTCTCTATTCTACTGGTGACTGGTCTGTCATCGACTACAGGCGATGGAATGGATGAAGAGACTGAATTTTGAATGTTTTTCACAAATGCCCAGAAGCTTCTACTATCTGTGGGAGAGTGTAGTATATTTTGTCTCACTCTCTGTTCATGCAAGAACTTGGCGCGTTGAATATACGCATGACAGTCGTTTCTAGCTCTCCTAAATCTTTTCCGGTTTTCCTCAGTATTGTTTGATTTATACAACTGGAAGCTCAACTCTTTAGCCTTAATGGCTTCTCTGCACCCGGAATCGAACCACATATTTCT
Source organism: Microdon myrmicae (assembly GCA_963931805.1). Lineage (NCBI taxonomy): Eukaryota > Metazoa > Arthropoda > Insecta > Diptera > Syrphidae > Microdon > Microdon myrmicae. The sequence goes on from OZ007497.1 coordinate 213,392,681, forward strand.
ATTGGGTTTTATACTCTTAACTCTGTGCGGAATAAAGGTCCGCATGGCAAGTAGAATCGTGTCTGTCAATGTGTCCGCTATAGAGTCAACATCGTTATTGAGGAAAAATGACGACCAATTTAACCTCCCAAAAAAGTCGTTCAGACCTTCCCAGTTGGCTTTTTCGTAGAATCATGCTGTTCTTGTGGGAGCTTTCTCATTATCGTTACAATAAATCGATTGAAAAACAAGGCTCCCGGAGTTGACTGCATGCCGGCAGAGCTTGTGAAGCATGGAGGAGAGGCAACCGTTCGGAAGATCCACCAACTCATCAAAACAATATGGGATAAGGAAATCACTCCGGAGGAATGGACAACCTCAATAGTCGTCCCCATTTTCAAAAAAGGCGACAGATCTAAATACGAAAACTACAGAGGAATATCATTACTATCAACCACATACAACATACTAACAAATGTCATACTAGCTAGATTCACACCGTACGCCGAAGAAATACTGGGAGACTACCAAAGCTCGAGTTAGAATAGAAAACCACCTCTCAGAACCATTTGAAATCCGCGAGGGACTAAAACAGGAGGGGTGGCCTCTCACCATGTCTTTTTAACCTTGTCCTCAAGTATGTCATCAGAAAGGTACAAGACGACAACATGGCTGGATCATCCCTGAACGGGGTCACACAAGTACTCGCATATGCGGATGACATCGCCGTTCTGGGCGTTAATCTATAAACTAAGTAAAAACTGTGAAATGATCATCCAAGTGGCATAAAGAGGTAGGCCTAGAAATAAATAAAGATAAAACAAAATACATGATTACGGCGAGAGCAGGTGGACCTCAGGGAACACACATAAACATCAGGGGCAAGATATTTGAAAAAGTTAAAGAATTTAAATATCTGGGAACGAAATGTGGATGGAAATTAACAAATGACTGCATTCCGGTAACGCTAGTTGGCACACAGTCAGTAAACTACTGAAATCCAAACTACTATCACGTAATATTAAATTCCGTGTTTATAGAACCATAATCATGCCGATTGTTCTATATGGATGCGAAACAAATTCCACGTATTCGAGAATAAAGTTCTAAGGGGTATCTTTGGCGGTAAATATGACGAGGAGGCAGCACAATGGAGGAAACTGCACAACCACGAATTGGAAGAGCTATACGGCAAACCTACAATGGTGAGAGTAATCAGGTCGGGAAGATTAATATGGGCCGGACATGTGGCGCAGGTGGGCAAGGAGAGGACCGTGAGTAGAATTCTTGGCGGTAGCCCAACGGGAAAGAGACCGGCAGGACTGCCGCGACGGAGATGGGAGGACAATGTTAGGTTTGACCTTGAGGAGATCGGATCGGCTGGTCAAGCGTGGAAGGAGAGTGCACAGGACAGGGAACGATGGCGGAGTCGAGTCGGTGAGGTAATGAACTTCCGGGTTCCTACAGGCCAATAAATAGTAATAGTAAATAAAAAAACTTACTTTCGCACCGTCAGCGAAACCACAACGTGTGAACGGAAGCAAAGAATAAATTGATGACTGCACTGGATTTTGTACGATAATTCTAAGTTGAAGCATGTGAAATTATATTAGCGGTGGGCAGTCTGTAAAAGGTGTTTGAAGTAATAAAAAGTATTTTTTTTTAAGATAAATCATCATCATCATCGGCACCACAACGGGGATCCGGTCTTGGCCTTATTTAGCAAGTCACGAGTCTTGCTAAATTTTCCATAATAATTTATTTTTACGGGCAAGGTTATTGGTGTGGTCGAACACATCCGGTGCTAGACTTTCGCTTGAAAATTGTAAAATATTGCACATATGTCATAAATTTTCTTGCTCTCAAACACTAACACTAAATATAGGTAATGTTACCATTAGCTCGGTTGAAAAGTTAAGTATAAAAAAGAGCCTAGCTTACAGAGCCAATGCTGTTAGTTATCTAGCATGTAAGAAAAGTAGTGCGCATATAAACGCATTATGTAACGTAGTCCGGGCTTTTTTACTTAGTAAAATTGATTACGGTTTATCTATATACGGCAGATGTCCTAAGTCAACGTTAAAAATCATCAAACCAGCCTACCATCATGCTGCCGGGAGGAGTATCAACGCCTTTCCCACCACTACAATCAAAAACATACTGGCAGAAGCAGGTCTTCCAACAATCGAAGAGCAAATTGTAACAAGAGGAAAATGTTATACTAAATTGTCATTTTCATTTGGATCCATCGCTGAAAAATACTTCAAGTCCACAATACGCCGACCTAGGCCTACCATCCGCAATCTCTAACATCGTTGCAGTTGCAATTGAAATGAATCTTCCATTGGGGCATTTTACCAAATATCTGCCCTTAACACCCACCTTGGACAATCAAAGAGTCGTCTTTCATTCTCGACTTAAATGCGAATCGAAAAAGCAATACCGACAGCAAATTCTTCCGTTCTCTCTTCAACGATCATCATCATCATCAACGGCACTACAACCGAGAACTTGTTAAATTTTCCATAATGATTTTTTTTTGGGCAAGGTCATTAGTCTTGCGCTGGAATCTTCAACGATATCTCGACCGAATTCAGAACAAAAGGATGGACGTTACTTTTCACCGATGGCTCCAAAATATCTGAAAGCGTTTCATTTGCAGTTGTTCATGGAAATGGGTCAATTATTAGCACGGGTCTACTGTGTGAACAAGCATCAATCTTCACAGCAGAGGCACATGCTGTTCTGGAAGCAGCTAAAATTGCATCAAAAACTTGCGGTAAATACATTATTTCTACTGATAGTATATCAGTTATTAATGTTATCCGTAATGATAGATATAATGTCCATGTTATAAACAAAATTAGAGACATCCTCATTCGTTCACCGAAAAAAACTCAAAATAATGCGGACCCCCGGTCACACAGGAATACAAGGAAAGGAACATGCGGACAAAGCTGCAACTATGAGTCACAAAACGCCACTCCATTTCTTTGATACGTTCACTAAAAAAGACCTTTCCAACACTATTCCTAATATCCACTCAAAAATGGAACAAGACTTATGGAAATCATATGTACACTACTACGCCACTATTAATCCAGAACGCGACAAGCCAATATATCCCACATCTACAACAAAAGCCCCAAACACAAATTTTATGACTTCGCTTAGGCCATACATCCGTCACTCATCAGCATCTACTACGCAAAGAAGATCCTCCGATTTGCACAACATGCAACGCAGTCATCTACATAAAACATATTGTGACGTGCTGGCAAGACTCCAAAACAAAGTACTGGAATATTCTGGAAAGTACTGGAAAACTGGAGACTATGAGCAAAAAGAATTGAGAGGAAAAACTATGTCTCCAGTGACAGAAGTGTGACTTTTGACAGAGGAGAGAAAAGTGAAAGAACGGTTGTCAAGAGCATGAAAAATAAAGATTTAATAGAAAATCGATTTCACGGCTTATTTTGTGTGAATAATTAATCCAACGAACACTAAGCTCGCTACAATTGGTGTCAGAAGTGGGATTAATTGAAGAAATAAGTCTGTGAAAGTGTGTGGCGACGATGTCAGATCGACATTTGGGGAACCGGAACCTGGATAGCAGAAGAGAGAAGCCAATTCTTCGACAGCGTCTGCAAGCAGCAATAGAGGAAGAGCATATTGATGTCGGAACAGATGCTTTTACGAGTGGGCCAGACTGTCCGGATGGAGAAGAAACAGCGAGTCAAAATGGTGCCAATGTAACGGAGAAGAGTTCGCCACCGTTGGACATTTCGGAGATGTTCAGGATGATGATGGCAAAATTGGACGCGCGAGTTGCAGAGTTTAAAGCAAAATTAGATGCGCGAGCTGCAAAATTGGATGCGCGAGCTGCAGACGTTAATGCAAAATTGGACGCGCGTGCTGCAGAGTTTAAGGCAAAATTGGATGCGCGAGCTGCAGACGTTAATGCAAAATTGGATGCCCAAAGGCAGTGTATGAAAGAATTCTGGGAATCGAAAGCGGAAGAATCTGAGTATGAGGAGGAATTGGAGCCACATGAAAGGAAGAAACTCAGGAAGAGCAAAGCTATGGCCGACAGCAGTGAGGAAGATGACGATGGTGTTACGTGAAGAACTGAAGGATCTCGTCGATGATAACCCGATTGAAGAGGACGCCAGTGATGGTGAAGACACATATGCTTCAGGCCGTTCCCCGAAACGGATTTACAATAATGATGACGAGTTGGACGACCGACTGGAAGACGACGACTGTGACCTTATTGAAGAGAATCTTGGTTTGAAAGTCGAACGCAGAAAGCGTTCCAAGCGTCTACGTCGTAGACAGGACGAAGAAAGTGATGGAAAGGAACAGCACGTCGATGAAGGTTCAGCACATGAGGCTATAGACGAACAGCTATTCGACGACGAAGACGATGTTGAACGCCGCTCTGAACGTAGTCACAGGAAAACTGAGGCGGCAATACATTTCAATGATGATGAGGAATCGGGGTCTGGTGCTGAGGATTTTATTGTAGACGACGAAGGAAGGCCGATTGCTGAGAAGAAGAAGAAAAGTCGACTTCTAGTCACTGACGCGTCATTGCAAGAAGGTCAGGACAGTTTCGGTGTAGATTTCGACTACGAAGATTTCACTAATTATGACGAGGACGGATATGAACCCGAAAACGAACCTAGTGCATTGAAAAGGGGTCACTTTACGGATTTGGACAATGAAATCCATAAAACGGATATTCCTGAGCGAATGCAATTGCGCGAAGTTCCGGTTACGTCTGTTCCAGAGGGACCCAATGAGCTACAAGATGAAGCTGAATGGATTTACAAACAGGCGTTTTGTAAATCAACTGTTTCCGAACAAGAGAGATCAACAAATGTTGGAGGTCGAGACCTCTATTGTAAGCCACCACATACGGGGGAAAGATCAAGCAAGCACTAGATTGTAGGCGTAATCAACGGCTAAAGGTGCCGTTTATGCGTTCTATGGAGAAGAACACGTAAAACCAGAATTAACGTGCGACGATCTATGGAAAATCTATTACTACGACGCACCCTGGTGTTTACTGTCAGCTCCAAAGAACAAACCGCTCCAGTTATTTGAAAATATGCGGAACTGCCAGTTGGATACGCTTATGAAATCGGCAGATGCTCCAGTACCAGATGATATGCGTGTAATTAAAGATGAAGAGCTAGATCGCTTACGTGATGTGCAAACTCCAGAAGAGCTTAAGGGTGTGCACATGCATTTACCTTATACTATTCGCATGACATCCCTAAAATGCAAGAGGAATTCCGTCGTCAGGAAAAGGAAGAATGGCGGCAGGCTAGAGCTGGCACGAAAAGGAGAGCAGTAGAAAATTTGGAAGAAGGTCAAGAACTTCCACCGCCGAACGCCAAGATGAAAGTGGTACATCGTGACCGACTGGCAACTTTGGTTAAGCCAGAGGGCCAGAGGACCAGTTAACTTAGTTCGGGACGAACTAATCTAGGCGGAGGGTAGTGTGACAAGCTGGCAAGACTCCAAAACAAAGTACTGGAATATTCTGGAAAGTACTGGAAAACTGGAGACTATGAGCAAAAAGAAGCGAGAGGAAAAACAATGTCTCCAGTGACAGAAGTGTGACTTTTGACGGAGGAGCGAAAAGTGAAAGAACGGTTGTCAAGAGCATGAAAAATAAAGATTTAATAGAAAATTGATTTCACGGCTTATTTGGTGTGAATAATTAATCCAGCGAACCCTAAGCTCGCTACAATATTTTGGGCTTAGGACAATGTTCACTACTGCCCAGTTCGGTTATAAATGATATTTTTAAAAACAACTCTGCTTTATCAATTTTAAAAGCCCCAAATACAGAAAATATATTAATAATTAACGAATTTGTAAAACTGTATAATATTCCTATATAAATTACATATATGCATATAGAAGAAATATATATTGTAGCGAGCTTAGGGTTCGCTGGATTGATTATTTCTAGCAAATAAGAGCCGCTAAATCGATTCTTAATTAATATCACACTTTATTAATTCGTTTATAACATTTGGTTTTGGAGTGTACGGGATACTCCAATAATTCTCTTTTTCCTCGCTTGCTTCGCTTTCTTTTTTTCTTCTCTGTCACCATCAGATGTCTCGACGTCTTTTTATCGTTTTTCACATTCTCATTTCGTTTCCGTCTGTTCCATAATCTTGGACGTTCTAGTCTCCAGTTTTCCAGTACTTTATAGAATATTCCAGTGCTTGTTTTGGACTTTCCCAAATATTCCAGTACTAACTGTCATATGCGTCACAATATAAATACATATTATTATTTCACTAAATATTCAATTAGTATTAGAGCCAATAGTCCCTGCAGCTTGGGCTCTTTAATTAACATTAACATTGTAATTATTTCATTAATAAAGAATAATAATAATAATAAAATACAAATAAATATCTTGAATAATTCCATAAAAACGATATACAAGTTACGTCGCATTTAATAGAAATAGGTTTTCTGTCAAATATCGCACAATCGCCTAAGGACTTGTCTACAAATGTGAAGAATGATATTGTGACGCATATGACAGTCAGGCTGTGGTTAATAGGCTGATGCCCCAGAAAATCGGATTAACAAACGGAGAAAAGACAAGCGTTGAATCACAGCTGAACGATTTTTCTGATATTTTTGTGACAGGAAATGATAAATTCGGACGCACCGGTATAGTTAAACATCGCATTGACACGGGTGAGTCAAGACCTATAAGACAACCACCTCGTCGACTACCGTTGGCCAAATAATCAGAAGTAGGCAACATGATTCGAGATATGGAAGAGCAAGGAGTCATCGAGAAATCATCGAGCCCATGGGCTTCGCCAGTAGTGCTTGTCAAGAAGAAGGATGGGACAACTAGATTTTGTGTCGACTATCGCCGGCTAAACGACGTTACGAAGAAAGACAGTTACCCACTTCCTCGAATCGACGACACACTAGATACCCTTTCTGGAGCTCAGTGGTTTTCAACACTGGACCTAAAAAGCGGTTACTGGCAAGTGGAAGTGAAGGAGGAGGACAAGGAGAAGACAGCGTTTACTACCGGAAACGGACTTTATCAATTCAACGTGATGCCTTTTGGATTATGTAATGCTCCAGCAACGTTTGAACGATTAATGGAAAGTGTTCTACGGGGACTTACATGGAATACGTGTCTCCTATAATTGGACTATATTATCGTTGTCGGAAGGAATTTACCAGAACACATCAATAATCTGCGCTCCGTCTTCGAACGACTAAGACAGGCCAACTTAAAGCTCAATTCGAAGAAATGTGAACTCTTCCAAAGGAGAGTAAAATTCCTGGGACACATCGTTTCATCTGCAGGAGTCCAAACGGATCCTGATAAGATAGCAGCTGTCCAAGAGTGGCCTACTCCAGAAGATAAGCAACAGTTAAGAAGCTTTATGGGACTAGCCACATACTACCGACGGTTTGTTAAAGGTTTCGCTAACGACGCTAAAACCCTACACGAACTAACGGGTAAAGACAAAAAATTCAATTGAACAGACAAGTGTGAGGCAGCATTCAACACATTAAAGACCGAGTTATGTAAGACTCCAACATTGGCATTCCCAAGTTCGGATCGTCCATTTATATTGGATACTGATGGAAGTAACACAGGAATCGGCGCAGTGTTGTCACAGGAAGTCGATGGTAAAGAGAGAGTTGTCGCATATTATAGTCGAGTTCTATCTAAGCCAGAGAGAAACTACTGCGCAACAAGAAAGGAACTGCTGGCTGTCGTAGAAGCCGTTAAAAATTTCCACAAGTACCTCTACGGACGCCGATTCCACCTTCGAACGGATCATGCCGCCCTGAAATGGTTGTTAAATTTTAAGAATCCGGAAGGGCAGATAGCTCGATGAATCGAACGACTTCAAACGTACGATTTCCGAATTTCCCACCGTCAAGGGAAGGTGCATAATAACGCTGACGCTCTACCAAGAAGACCATGTAAGCCAGATTGTAAACATTGTCATAGAGCGGAAGAGAAAGAAGAGACGTACGACCTGCGAAATGTACAAGTAGAAGTACTAGATGGGTGGACGAGTGATGCTATAGGCGCAGCTCAACTTCAGGATGAAGATATGTCGCTAATCCTGAAATACAAAGAAAAGAACGAGCGGCCAACTTGGAACAATATTTCCGACAAGGGTGGAACATTTAAGGCATATTGGGCACAATGGAATTCCTTGCTGGTGGAAGATGGTATTCTTAAGCGTAAATGGGAAGCCGCGGACGGAAAATCCCATCGAATGCAGATTCTAGTCCCACCAACAAAAGTGAAAGACGTTCTAACAGAAATGCACGACGGGGCCTCCGGTGGACATCTGGGAGTTAATAAGACACTTTCAAAATTACGATCCCGATTTTACTGGCTTCGCATGAGAGATGACGTCGAGTCTTGGTGTAGGAAGGGCACAACTTGCACTGCGACCAAAGGACCAACAGCAAAACCAAGGAGCGCTATGAAGCAGTACAACGTGGGTGCCCCTTTTGAGCGAATTGCGATTGATATCTCAGGACCATTTCCAAAAACCAACGACAACAACAAATACATGTTGGTCATCATGGATTGCTTCAGCAAGTGGGTGGAAGTCCTTCCATTTCCAAACCAAGCAACAACCGTCAATGAGCAGCTTATCAATAATTGGATCAGCAGATATTTTTTTTTTATTAGACTTCTCTCGGGAGAGGCGAACCTATAGCGTCGAGTGGGCGCCCCGAAATGCCATCAAATAACTGTTGCAGTTCTTTTTGAACAGTTGCAGGTTGTAACGCTCCGGGAACACTAGCGTGGAAAGGGAGTTCCACAGCTTCCCCGCTCTGTAACGGAACGAGTTCTGATACAGGGATGTTCGCGCTGTCGGGAGATGAACCACAAACGGGTGCGATCCGTCGGATTGTCTTGTGGAGCGCATATAGACCGAATTGCGTGGAACAACCCCAAGAATCTCCGAAGAACAGCACCCGTGATAATATCTGTAAAACAGACAGAGGTCGGTTACGCGCCTTAGATGTGATAGCGACTGTAGTCCCGACGTCAGCGCCGAATCCCCGATCAGGCGGATCGCTCGTCTTTGTACGCTCTCAAGTAGGTCGAGGGTATGTTTAGGAGCCGAGCTCCAAACATGAGAGCAATATTCGAGTGCGGGTCTAATTTGAGATTTATATAGGAGAAGAAGTTGGGCCGGAGTAAAGTATTTCTTGGCTCTAAAAAGATAACTCCGTTTTCCTGAGGCTGATCTGGCGATACCCGATACGTGTTTACGCCATGATACATTCGCACAGATATGGAGCTCCCTGTGAGCTGCATTCCGATCAAGGCCGAAATTTCGAATCACAGATATTTCAAGGCATCTGTGCGGCACTGGGCGTAAGGAAAACCAGGACCACACCCTTACATCCGCAGTCAGACGGAATGGTCGAAAGGTTCAACCGAACAATGAATGAACACTTATCGAAGGTCGTCAGTGATCACCAACGAGACTGGGACAAATACGTACAAACCTTTCTCATGAGTTATAGATCGGCTAATCACGAGTCGACAGGCCATTCTCCAGCAAGAATCATATTTGGACGTGAGGTACGATTACCAGCCGATCTGCGATTCGGAATACCTCCAGACGCCATAGATAAGACCGAAGACTACGTAGCCGGATGGAGAAATCGCCTCGACGAGATTCATCATTTGGTTCGAAAGCAAATCAAGATATCAAGTGATAGGATGAAAACAAGATACGTTGTTCGAGCCAATGCATCCGGATTTAATGCAGGCGATAACGTGTGGCTCTACAACCCTCACCGGCAAAGAGGGAGATTCCCGAAGTTGCAGCAACATTGGGAAGGACCGTATAAGGTCCTCACAAGAATTAACGACGTTGTCTATAGGATTCAGCGAAGACCGAACGCCAGAATGAAAGTGGTACATCGTGACCGACTGGCGACTTTTGTTAACCCAGAAGACCACTGAACTTAGTTCGGGACGAACTAATCTAGGTGGAGGGTAGTGTGACGCATATGACAGTCAGTACTGGAATATTCGGGAAAGTCCAAAACAAGTACTGGAATATTCTATAAAGTACTGGAAAACTGGAGACTAGAACATTCAAGATTATGGAACGAACAGAAACGAAATACCGGAATGAGAATGTGAAAAACGATAAAAAGACGTCGACACCGCTGATGGTGACATATCATAAGAAAAAGCGAAGCAAGCGAGAGGAAAGGAAATCGAAGTGTACGGTATAAGTACGGTTGTTATGAACGGATTAATAGTGTTGTATTAATTAAAAATCGATTTAACGGCTCTTATTTACTAAAAATAATTAATCCAGCGAACCCTAAGCTCGCTACAATATAATATAACGCACTAAACGAATTTAATATTTGAATCATGTAAGCGATATACATTATGATCGATGATCCCTAGATAAAAATTGAACACACTGGTGATTCTAAAGATTATGAGTGCAATAATCTCCTAAAAAAGATGTGCAATATTTATTTAAAAAAAAAGTCTACCAATGGAGTCATCGCGCTGTTTTGCGAGGCAGTAGAGCACATACACCTCCGTAGATAATTCTTTTTTTTTAATTCAAATAAATAGAGATTAAACTTCATTCCCAAAGTTTAAAACGACCGCCACTCTGGGTTGTAACTTTAAAACAGTAGAAACAAAAGTTGGAACATTTAGTGTCTATTATTGAAGAGCAGCCTGCATTTAGTAATACAAAGACAAAATAAAATTAAATAAGTCAATAAATAAAAGTTTGTCTTCGTGAACAGATTGAAACGCAGAGATAATTTTCTGAAACATATAGATTCTGATAATAAATCAAGTCTTTTCAAAATCAACTCCGTAGAAGCCCAATCTATTGTGAGATTACTTCCGCAAAATAAAATTCTAAGCAGTTTTGTCCTCAAGCTTGGAATATTCCCGACCGCACGATTAACAGCCGTAATTTGAAATACTTGAGGATGTTTTTTTTTTAAACGCTTTCTTTACCTTGATATATACTAAACAAAGCCATACACAATACGGGACTTCATTTGAACAATTCAAGGATAATATTTTGCATATAAGACTTCCCTTCCTTACTCAATTAATAAATAAATAAATAAATATTATCTTTACGGCCAATTCTGGGAATCGAACCTAAGTATACACACACAACCACACATATTATTCGAACGCTTTACCCGTCCAACCAAACCGGCAACGAAGTGTAATCAACTGCATTCAATATATATCTAGGCTAATATAACAAACGTTGTCCTATTTACCTGAATCTTCGTCGTCAACACCTTTACCCTTTACTGATGCATTTGAACTAGATGTTTCAACCTTCTCAGACTTCTCAGCAACAGATTTATCTGCACCTGTATCGGCGGATATCGCTTCAGAGACCGTTTCCGCGTCCCCTCCTGCTTTCTCTTTTTCCTACAAAAAAAAAAAGTATAGAAATGAAACAATTACAAGTTTATTACGTTGTCACTTTTGCCGTTTGCTTATCGGCACACTAAAGTCGAAACATTAATTTCTAAAACGAAATATACGTAAAGAATTAAGAAAAAAAATTAAAATTAATTTATTATGAATCACTGGAAATTGAGGTCTACGAGATAATTTTAAATATAGTTCTGGCACCTAAAAAAATCGAAGAATGTGCTTAATTTATTTTTTTGACAACACAAACTGACGCCATGTTTATGTACTGTGACGCGCTCGAAATTTCTTTCGCAACTTTTTCCCGGACAAACGATTAATTACCGAAAAAAATGTATAGCCAATCGATACAATCATGTTAAAGTTTATTTTAAGACCAATTTCCAAATGTACGTACCATATTTTCAATGGATTTATCTTTTTCACCGTCAGCCGACATACTTTCGGAAAAACTTGTATTTATCCAGTATGAGGGAAATTTGTGGTAAAACAATAATGGCGAATTTGATTATTGACATGTTGAACGAAGCGAAGGCGGGCATTAAGGCTGCGTGTGTACTAAATAGTTTGCACTCGAGGGAAATTTCAGAAGACCTAAAGGAGGGATGAGATTACTATTATTTTTTTTTAACAATTTTGCTTTATTTCGTTTTTAGGTTGTTTGTTTTTGTTTTAAAATTTTTAATGACGTCGTGAACTTCTCAGTTTCAACTGTTCCCTAGTTGAATACTGAATTTCATGTTAAATCATTTTGAGTGATTGAATTTTTTTTGGCCTGTTAAATAATGTACAATTTCCCTTATACTTACCGATGAATAATCCCCGCATATATAGCGGATTTTGTTGAAAAAGAGTAATCATAGTGGAAGTATCCAATATTATAAGGCTGAAGTATTCATTTTGAAAATATTGTTGTGTTTATTTATTTATTTATTTATTTATTTATTTTTTTTTTGGCATACGCCTAACGGAAATGTCTCAGGTAATTTGTAAACATGAAACTACTTTTTTTAAATTGTTTTATTAACTTCCTCTCTGGGGAGGTGAAACATGGAAACAATTCATTTTGTATAAACACTTGTTATACCCCGCTTTACACCCCCTCTTAAACAATTAATATTCAAGCATTCGCACATCAAATAAACATACAGCATAGAATGCAATACCCGCCTTTTACCCACAGGCAATTAAAATTCGCATATGATTACTCATTAATTTCAAAGCAAAGCGCTGCCGGCTTCTCCACGGGCAATTAATACATATCGCATACGTTGCGATAATTACCCATTCATACCCACCTTCCAAAGCCAAAACAATTATCATATATCTATGTAATCAAACGCTTGACCCACTCCCCAAGGCCACTCGCTAACTGCATTCTGCTTCACATTTCAAAAACCAAGCGAGCACCTGTCCGCTGACCCACTCCCCAAGGCCACTCGCTAACTGCATTCTGCTTCACATTTCAACAACCAAGTGAGCAGCTGTCCGCTGTCCCACTCCCCAAGGCCACTCGTTAACTGCATTCTGCTTCACATTTCAAATATCAAGCGAGCACCTGTCCGCTGTCCCACTCCCCAAGGCCGCTCGCTAACTGCATTCTGCTTCACATTTCAAAAACCAAGCGAGCACCTGTCCACGAACCTACACGGTCTCATATTTCGAATGCATATTTTTTGCTTCATGCCCAAGGACAAGTGTCATACAAGATATATGGCACGGTCGGTGTTGTCAAAGGCTTTTGGCGACGATATAATTAAGCGTCAAATCAAAATGCTGAGTTCTGTGAAAGAACAGACAGAGCAACGAAACGCAAATCGATTAGATGATACGATTTCAACGACACAATTGTACGTAGAGCAATGTACTATAATTGGTTCGGTCATTGCCCCAACAAATTGAATGAATGCTTAAACCGATGCCGTTGCACCCAAGTGAACGTTAATGATAATTAAGAAATGCGAATGACTTGTGACGGGCAATTAGCCCCAAAGTGGGACTTACGTTCCGGTTGAGGAAAATGCATCATCTGCATTTCCTCACCAATAATTTCGGTATAAACGAATGGTTGTGAATGGGCAAATTGTAGAATGTAGACTGAATTGTTCAGGCAAAAAAGTCGCGGCCAATTGCGTAAGAACAGCGGGCCTTTTCGCAAGTTAATCGAACACAAAACACAAAAGAGTAATACTAGTGTAACGTAAAATGTCCAGGGGTGGGAATTCCCAGATTGTTTTGAAAATAAAAGTGTAAAGAAAAAGTTAAAACCGCAAGTGCTTTTCTTTTAAAACGAAAGAGGGAAGCCAATCAACGTCAACAGCAGCCAAAAGAATTAACCCGACACACACACTGGGACCGAAAATCGAAAGGGCGGACCGCTCCATAACAGTAAGTTACTCTTGAACATTTTATCACAAGAAAACCGCCCCCAGGAGACGTGAAAAACACCAACTCAAACAAGTGACTATAACAGATTTATAAAATCGGAGGAGCTCCTCGATAATATAGTGGTTAGTATACCCACCTGTCACTCGGGAGACCGGGGTTCGATTCCCCGTCGGGGAGCCTCTGGCGCAAGACTAATGACCTTGCCCGGAAAAAAACAAATCATTATGGAAAATTTAACAAGCCTCAGGACTTGCTAAATAAGGCCAAGACCGGCTCCCAGTTGTAGTGCCGATGATGATGATGATGATAAAATCGGAGGAATATCCCCCGAGAGATAATATAAAATATTCAGTGCTAGCGCCGGAAACTATTTCCGGTGCCCGAACAGGGATAATAATAAAAGATAATACTAACAACAATAATACAACATTTTGGCCATTAGCTGCCCGATAACCAAATATTAAATGTCAATATGAAATGTTGCCACTCTGATGTTACATTTTGGCGCCCAGCGTGGGGCCAGGCAAGCCTAAGTTAGTTAACTTGTAAGCGCTTTTAAAAGTCTTGCGTCCCCTATAACAACTCACCTTATTTTGTACTGGGCAAGACACCTTTACCCGTCACCCGGAGCTGAGTCTGGCTTCGGGAGTACAATCTGATAAATCACTTTCTGTATGAATCAATTTCCTCCTGCTATATTTTATAGAAGATTAGCCTGATGATGAACGATTGTTGCGCTTTTCATGGGTTTACAATTTGTCTAAGTATTCTGGTAGGCTTCCTTCCTTAAGGCCTTTACGTTTACGAGTATATTTAACGATTTGATACGGCTTACTACTCAACTCCATTGGGAAGCCAGGAAGTACTTGCCAATGGTCAAATACACATTGTGAGAAAGCTTGACCTCCAGTATTCGAACGTAAATCAGCAGTAAATCCAAATGATTCATTTACAGGCAGGTAAGCCTTGACAACAAACATAGGTGTTCCTACGACTGACTTTCTTCAAATACGTGACCGCGTCGACGATTTAGTACACCGTAAATACCACCAACAGCTACTTCGGGACATTGAATTTCACACAGGTATACGGGTTCCATCAGACGTGGAGATGCTGTTATGGCTGCTGCGTATAGAACACGACCTGCTGTTGGAATGATTTGTCCACCCCCACGATGGAAAGCGTCAGCGTGTAAAGTAACATCATATATATTGAATCGCACACCACGCATGTTTTCTTCAGCCACGACACCTTCTTTGGTCGCCCATTGGAAGCCGGCTACAACAGAATCCTTAATTTCGTTTAAGTATTGTACAGACTTCGTACAATCAATGATAAAGTTTGGCCCTGTACCATCAGGTCCAAAACACCAAATCTTACGAACTTCACACATATCGTAATCGTATTTCTCTGCTAAATAAAGAGCTCTCGCCTTGAAATCATCTTTAGAGCTAACGTCGCCTTTATCAATATCTTCCGGCAAACCATCGGGCATTGGGCAAGCTCTCATTACCAGACGATTGTGCTTGGTGGGTGATTTCGACAAACACAGTTGGTTAGATTCATCACATACAGTTTCCCGATACGATACAACAGGATTTGATTTCTTTAGGGGAATGCAAGCGTGGTCTTCTTCAAGATCTTTAAGACAAATTTCCAAATGCAATTCGCCAGCGCCGGCAATAATGTGTTCGCCTGATTCCTCAATAATACACTGTTTCAAACCTTCGACAAGCTTTGGGAGATCAGCTGGATTCTTTGGCTCTACCGCTACTCGGACAACCGGTGACACTGAGAATTTCATCACCTTCATGTTATGTGCATCCTTGAAAGTCGTAACAGTGCCTGATCTACACCAACTAAACCGCAAATGTTACCAGAGGGAACATCCTCTATGGCTTCCACATATCGTCCCATCATCAATATCGTAGGTTGAATAGCTTTCTCATATAAATCCTCCTTTTTGTCGGGCACGTAGTTTGGTCCCATGATACGGGCCTTCATGCCATTTGCTACTTTGCCCGAGAAAATGCGACCGAACGTATAGATTCTTCCTTTATCGGTGGTTGGTACCATTTTTGATATATACATCATAAGAGGCCTATTGGGGTCACAAGATTTCACTGCAACTGCTGCCACATCATCTAGAGGACCTTCATATAACATCTCCATACGGTACTTTTGGGCTACTACTGGAGATGGCAAGTGGATCGCTATCATCTGAAGTAGAGCTTCCACTGCTGGAAGCCATGTGCGCATGACAATTTTGAGAAGCTGCTTGCCATCCTTATCTTTATCTTCGTGCTTAAGGGTGACTCCGATTTTCTCCAATAAGGTAGGAATTTCCTCCTTCTTATAATTCATAACCATCTATCCATACAATTTCTTCTAGTGGAAATATAGAAAAGGCAAAACCCGATCTTCCATTTTGGTGAATAATTCGACTGGAAATTCCACTCAAAGCATTCTTAATCGGCATACATACCCTGGGTGTCCCCTGTGCGAATCGGTAATCCCATTACCGTTGGTCCCATCCATATCAAAACACCACCCTTCGGAGCCAGAAAAAATGTTTTCTTCAAAAAAAAAAAAAAACGAGAAGAAAACCGCCCATCATTTGAATGAATATGAGTACATACCGAGCTACTCACTGACTCGAGTCAGGTATATAGAAGATACCTTCGAGTCAGACAGGCTCCTTAACAGGATAGTTGCAGCACAACTCCGTCACATATTCCCAGCAGAACCCACTGACAGTGTGCTCATACCCGACGTGGAGCAGGCTGACGCCCACAAACTGGCGGAAGAGGGGAATTCCGAAAATCCAACGCGAACCTCAAACCCACCAAAACGTATATGTTATTTTCCTTCTGAAAGGAAGCACCTGCGACTATAACTGCGAACCCTAAACCCATCAAGTTTATAAAACTAAAGACAACAAATCGAAGGCATCCTGGCTCCAGTAAGAGCGCAAAACGACAAACGCAGCACCAGCAACCCGACACAGCAGAATTCCAATAACAGCGGCTAACTGCCACCACGTCAACAGATAGAGAAAACCAGGCAGCAGATACACCAGCGGCAGAAATTTGTGAGATAAGTAACTTTTTTTTTCTTTTTACCAATTCTATACTTTTAATTAAGTTGTCCACTTCTAATTATAACGTACCATTGCCAAGGACAACATAATTAAAGTTGTAACCCAAAACTAAGAGAAAACTCTGTCATCTCAGTATTTTTTCATATTGTGCGGCCATTAATCTCTGGGAAGTATTTCCACTAATAAATAATAGAGATAACGTAGCAAATGTTTTCGAGATAGCAAATATAATATTAAGCCCCATTTCTTCTATTACCACTACCTTGTCCGCTACCAGCACCCCCACCATTATGTTATCACCTAACCCGCCATTGTCGGTCTATCGAACTTCCAAAACCTAACCTCTGTCATCTCAGTATTTGCTCATATAGTGTGTCCACAAATTCTTGGGAAGCATTCTCAACCCCCAATAAATCAAAATCAAACACGAACACATTTGAATTCTGTCGTCTCCATATTGCGACCATTAATCTTTGGGAAGCATTTCCACTGCGAAAACGATAAAACTAACACAACAATCCCGTTCGCGATAGCAAATGTTTTAGAATCTAATAAGTTCCCCCTTTTTAATTACCGCTACGACCTCGTCTGCCACCAGCACTCCCACCATTGTAACATTATCTGACCGTTCCACGGTCTGCCTACCAAAACCAAAATCATGCCCGTTAATTTCGTTAAAATCGCGAGGCTCACCTCCCAGCTTGTGTCAGTCTTCTCAGGTGGGCAAGGTCCCCTGGTAGGCAGTGAACTACAAGCATTTTTGGGATGCTGCAGGAAGGTAATCGAATGCCTACCTGCAGAGGAGAATTCAGCGTTTTTGACACTATTTCCCACGCGATTGCGAGGTGAGGCATTCTTACTAATTGCCTCAAACTCGCCAAAAACTTGGGAGAAAAATATTTTTTAAATCTTTCCGCTTTAATTCAGTAATATGTTGTGAATAGGTTTATGATAACCTTTTTGGAATTGAAGGTTAATGTAGAACTCATACTAGGTGGTGATCCGAATGTCCCACGGCTGCTTAAGGTGATAAGTTCGATGTGTTTGTTTGACATTTAGAAGTACCTTATCTCCCATGGGTTTGGCAATGGAGAGAACAGACTCGCTCAGGCCACTGGCCCTTCAGTTGAGGGGCAACCATCTTTTTGACTACCACATCCCATCAACACCTGCTTCACTGGTGGCAACTGCATTGTCCTGCTTGCAACAGCGCAGTCATATGCATATGGGGATTCATCTGAACGGCGCGGCGCTTATCTCGTATCCCCTGCAATCCCGAATCGCAGGTAGGTTTTGTGTTACATCAATTTGCTCATCATTTGATTCTCCGCAGGAGAAATTGTGAAGTCACAATGGAAGGAGTCGGTGATTTCGCTCACACCTGTACCAGAGGCAGCGTCGTGCTCAAACCCATCCGCTCTTCCGTCAATAACCTCAACGCTTTCGACGGTGTGTTGTATTAAACAAAAGTTCAACAAATTAAATATTCAATACATCAGTGTATTATTTTTGGGCAAATAGTTTGTATTATATAAAGTACACAACAAAATGAATTTTATACAATAGTATTGTAGCGAGCTTATGGCTCCTCGATAGTATAGTGGTTAGTATACCCGCCTGTCACGCGGGAGACCGGGGTTCGATTCCCCGTCGGGGAGCCTCCGGCGCAAGACTAATGACCTTGCCCGAAAAAAAAAACAAAATCATTATGGAAAATTTAACAAGCCTCAGGACCTGCTAAATAAGGCCAAGACCGGTTCCCGGTTGTAGTGCCGATAATGATGATGATTGTAGCGAGCTTAGGGTTCGCTGGATTGATTATTTTGAATAAATAAGAGCCGTTAAATCGATTTTTAACTAATATCACACTTTATTAATTGCTTGCTTCCTCTCTCAATGTCCTGTCACCATCAGCTGTGTAGACCTCTTTTTTTATCGTTTGTCACATTCTCATTCCGGTATTTCGTTTCTGTTCGTTCTATAATCTTGAATGTTCTAGTCTCCAGTTTTCCAGTACTTGTTTTGGACTTTCCCGAATATTCCAGTACTGACTGTCATATGCGTCACACTACCCTCCACCTAGATTAGTTCGACCCGAACTAAGTTCACTGGTCTTCTGGGTTAACAAAAGTCGCCAGTCGGTCACGATGTACCACTTTCATTTTGGCGTTCGGTCTTCGCTGAATCCTATAGACATCGTCGTTAATTCTTGTGAGGACCTTATACGGTCCTTCCCAATGTTGCTGCAACTTCGGGGATCTTCCACTTTGCCGGTGAGGGTTGTAGAGCCACACGTTATCGCCTGCATTAAATCCGAGTGCGATGCCTCGAACGTCGTACCTTGTTTTCATCCTGTCATTTGATACCTTGATTTGCTTTCGAACCAAATGATGAATCTCGTCGAGGCGATTTCTCCATCCGGCTACGTAGTCTTCGGTCTTATCTATGGCGTCTGGAGGTATTCCGAATCGCAGATCGGCTGGTAATCGTATCTCTCGTCCAAATATGATTCTTGCTGGAGAATGGCCTGTCGTCTCGTGATTAGCCGATCTATAACTCATGAGAAAGGTTTGTACATATTTGTCCCAGTCTCGTTGGTGATCATTGGCGACCTTCGATAAGTGTTCTTTCATTGTTCGGTTGAACCTTTCGACCATTCCGTCTGACTGCGGATGTAAGGGTGTGGCTCCCATTTTCCTTACGCCCAGTGCCGCACAGATGCCTTGAAATATCTGTGATTCGAAATTTCGGCCTTGATCGGAATGCAGCTCACAGGGAGCTCCATACCTGCTGATCCAATTATTGATAAGCTGCTCAATGACGGTTGTTGCTTCTTGGTTTGGAATTGGAAGAACTTCTACCCACTTGCTGAAGTAATCCATGATAACTAACATGTATTTGTTGTTGTCGTTTGTTTTTGGGAACGGTCCTTAGATAACAATCGCAATTCGCTCGAAAGGGGCACCCACGTTGTACTGCTTCATAGCGCTCCTTGGTTTCGCCGTTGGTCCTTTGGTCGCAGTGCAAGTTGTGCACTTCCTACACCAAGACTCGACGCCATCTCTCATGTGAAGCCAGTAAAAACGAGATCGCACTTTTGAAAGTGTCTTATTAACTCCCAGATGTCCACCGGAGGCCCCGTCGTGCATTTCTGTTAGAATATCTTTCACTTTTGATGGTGGGACTCGAATCTGCATTCGATGGGATTTTCCGTCCGCGGCTTCCCATTTACGCTTAAGAATACCATCTTCTACCAGCAGGGAATTCCATTGTGCCCAATATGCCTTAAATGTTCCACTCTTGTCGGAAATATTGTTCCAAGTTGGCCGCTCGTTCTTTTCTTTGTATTTCAGGATTAGCGACATATCTTCATCCGGAGTTTGAGCTACGCGTATAGCATCACTCGTCCACCCATCTAGTACTTCTACTTGTACATTTCGCAGGTCGTACGCCTCTTCTTTCTCTTCCGCTTTATGACAATGTTTAAAATCTGGCTTACATCGTCTTCTTGATAGAACATCAGCGTTATTATGCACCTTCCTTTGCTGAATTGAGCTTATCATTGATGCGGGTGCACATTCTGTGGTTAACTCTCCCTTTCTTATTGCGATTGGCTCTTCGGACGCATTTAGTACTCTGACAGGTACAATGTGTTTCTTCACCTCAGGTTGTTCCGTTGATAGTCTCCTCTTATGACAAGCGCATGGACAACAATTTTCACTCGATGTTTCATTCATTCGTCGACGTTTCCTACAGTCGACAGAGATGTGGCCGACTCCGCCGCATGTCCAGCACTTCATAACAGGTCTCGGGGCTCTCCGTTTTACATGCCCGATTCTTTGGCAGGAACGTTCCTGGACGGATGTTTCTCGGACTCTATATGTACTCCTGGTAGCCAGTTTAGCAGATTCATATGCCAATGCGAACGCCAGTATTTCGTTCGTCGTCTTCTTTCCCGCTAAACGGACGGCTTGTTGCAAGTCCCGATCTTGGAGTGCGTTTGTGAATGCATCCATTGCTACCTCGTTTAGGAATTCCTTAGTCATATTTGAATAAGACAAGTTTGCCAATCGCTCAATGTCTGCCTGCAACTGTTGAAGATTTTCTCCAGGTTTCTGCATTCTGCTCCGTAGTTGCATGCGGTAGACCTGCTGCATGTGGTCGTTTCCATACCTAGCTTCAAGGCCATCTCTTACCGCTTGGAAATCTGTTTGCTTCTCTGCTGGTATGGTTTGTAGCAATTCTGCAGTCGCCCCGCGGAGTGACAAGATTAGTGATGTTGACTTTTGCTCATCCGACCACTTATTATAATTGGCCGCGGCATCAAACTGCCGTATAAATACGGAGAAGGGTCCCGTTCCATCGAAGGTTGGCAGTTGCATCCTTGTATCTTTGTGGTCATGTTGATTGCTAGGTGATGTCTTATTTCTCTCAACACACTCATCTCTTTTCGATTCGGGTTATTTCATCGGTGACTTTTAGAACCAGATTTTCTACTTCGTTTCGAATTTCTTCCTTAAAGTGCTGAAAATTACATTTCATCCACTGCGTTTGGGCATCCAATTTTGCATTCAGATCTGCAGCTTGTGCATCGAATTGTGAATTTTGGGAGTGGGATTTTAAATTTTGGACATCCAGCTTTGCATTAACATCTGCAGCGTGCGCGTCCAATTTTGAATTTTGGGCATCCAACTTTGCATTAACATCTGTAGCTTGCGCGTCCAATTTTATCATCATCATCCTGAGCATCTCCGAAATGTCCAACTGTGGCGAACTCTTTTCCGTTACAGTGGCGCCATCTTGACTCGGCGTTTCTTCTCCACCCGGACAGTCCGGCGCAATCGCAAAAACATATGTGTCAACATTAATACTCTCTTCCTCCATTGCTGCTTGTAGGCGCTGTCGGAGAATTTGCTTCTGTCCTCTGCTACCCAGATTTCGGTCCTCAAGTTCCTTCTTCAACTCAGGAACGCGAAGATCCTTCGCCCTGACATCGTCACAACACACTTTCACAGCTTATTTACTTCACTAATAATCAATCCCACTTCTGACACCAATTGTAGCGAGCTTAGGGTTCGCTGGATTGATTATTTTGAATAAATAAGAGCCGTTAAATCGATTTTTAACTAATATCACACTTTATTAATTGCTTGCTTCCTCTCTCAATGTTCTGTCACAATCAACTGTGTCGACCTCTTTTTTATCGTTTGTCACATTCTGATTCCGGTATTTCGTTTCTGTTCGTTACATAATCTTGAATGTTCTAGTCTCCAGTTTTCCAGTACTTGTTTTGGACTTTCCCGAATATTCCAGTACTGACTGCCATATGCGTCACAGTATTATAAACTGTTGTTTGGAATGCCGAACTATCTCATGGCATTATATTTGTGCCCAGTGCGGCAGTAATTTTGCTGGGTCCATGGCGACACATTTATATTTTTGCTAATTGCTGGGATACAACGCCATCATCATCATTTTGCTGTCTCGTGGAGGAGCTCGACGCAGAACATACGTTTTGCTGTTCCCTGTTGGCGAACTGCATGGAGTTGCTGTTCTCAACTGGCGAAACACTAACAAAAAGCAAGAAGGAAAGATATCACAACGCAAACTACTCATCTATTAATTTATATACCTCTAGTGACAGTCCCACCACTCGTCTCTCAAACTAATATAGAAACAAGTACTGCGTTTAGACTTAAACTGTACTCAAACGTTGTTCTCAACAAAATCAACCAAAATATTTATACGCGCAATATTGTTGGTGCGCAATTTGTTGTGCGCTTCGTTTCTGTTTTTCTTTGCTGCACCACGTTTCCTAGAATTGATAATCAAATTAAGTACACCCTCCATTTTTTCGCAATACCCATCTACCTGAGTTATGGTTTGGTTCGCATTAGGTCGACTAAATCTTTCTTCTTTTAGGTTTTACTCGGAATGCCAATTCTCCTCGATCATGAAACATTGCCGAATACACATCAAAACACAAGAGTAAAATTTCAATACTCTTTGAACATGGCCCTTTTGTCAAATTTAAGCGGCATTTCCAATTGGCGATGCTACATTTTGACATGTCCAAAAGTTCGACTGTTTCGCAGTACAGACGCCGTAGTGGAGTCACGTTTGTTACTTTAAACTATATTGGAAGTCGAGAAAAAGAAGCAACATGGGGATTCTAGGGTTGTCTAAATTAATTGCAGATGTTGCACCCTTCGCCGTGAAAGAAGGTGACATCAAAAACTACTTTGGTACTCCATCCACAATAGACTTGGCCATTTACATGGTTTTTACTGTTGAATTCTATGTTTTGCAGGTCGTAAAATTGCAATTGATGCATCTATGTGCTTGTATCAGTTCTTAATAGCAGTGCGCTCCGAAGGTAGTCCAATCAATTTCACACCCTACAAGTTATTTTAATTATTTGGTTTGTAGGAGCTCAGTTAACGACTGTTGATGGCGAAACAACTTCTCATTTGATGGGAATGTTTTATCGGACTATTCGATTGTTGGAAAATGGTATTAAACCGGTCTATGTTTTCGATGGAAAGCCACCGGATATGAAATCAGGAGAATTGGCGAAACGAGCCGAACGCCGAGAAGAGGCCCAAAAATCTTTGGCGAAAGCCGTTGAAGCGGGCGATGAAGCTGAAATGGACAAATTCAATAGACGTTTGGTCCGAGTTACAACTGCCCACGCAGCTGAAGCTAAGGAATTGTTGAAATTAATGGGAGTTCCTTATGTCGATGCGCCTTGTGAGGCAGAAGCACAATGTGCTGCTTTAGTTAAGGCAGGCAAAGTGTACGCAACAGCTACTGAAGACATGGATGCTTTAACCTTCGGGACACCAATCCTCTTGAGACATCTTACGTTTAGTGAAGCCAGGAAAATGCCCGTAAAGGAATACAACTACGAGAAAATTTTAAAAGGGATGGAGATGAATTCGAAAGAGGTAAGTGATAACATTTTCTTTGATTATTAGATAAAAATCATTTATGTGGATATCATCTTGTAGTTTATCGATCTAAGCATTCTACTTGGATGCGATTATTGTGAAAGTATTAAGGGTATTGGTCCGAAACGTGCAGTTGATTTAATTGGTGCCCACAGAAGCATTGAGGCGATTATAGATAACCTTGATAAGAAGAAGTACTCTGTGCCAGAAGAATGGAACTATCAAGTGGCCCGGCAATTATTCATCTCCCCAGATGTTGCTAATCCCGAGACTATCGAGGTAAAATAGGGTTTCTGACTGAATGCAGTTATGCAACTTGTAAATGTTTTTAGTTGAAGTGGACCGAGCCAGATGAGGAAGGTCTGGTTAAGTTTTTGTGTGGCGAACGTCAATTCAACGAAGACCGAGTTCGATCAGGAGCTAAGAAAATTCTCAAATCAAAAAATACCTCCACTCAAGGCCGATTGGATAGTTTTTTCAAGGTATTCTGGTTGCTTAATCATCTTGCAATATGGTGTAAATTCCCATTTATAAATATGCTCACAGGTGCTCCCATCAACCCCCACAACAAAACGTAAAGCCGAGGATCCAAAGAAGAATTCAGCTAAGAAACCCAAATCATCGTCCACACCAAGGGGCAGGAAACCCAAATGAATTAATTAGTTTTATAGTGTTGACTGTTTTTTTTTTTTCAATTGTGTTTTTTCTTTAAGAGTAAGTTGTAAAATGTAATTTAAATGAAAATCCATAGTTCGCAATAATATTGCAGATCTAAAGATGAAACGAATAAGAGTTGGAGCGTCGCTGCGCTTTATATTCAAATGAACACGAAACTATTAAAAAGAATGCAACATATATTTATAGGAATAAATCACGGGTATACCATATATTTCAGCTCCTCAATAGTGTACTGGTTAGTATACCCGCCTGTCACGTGGGAGACCGGGGTTCGATTCCTCGTCTGGGAGCCTCTGGCGCAAGACTAATGACCTTGCCCGGAAAAAAAACAAATCATTATGGAAAATTTAACAAGCCTCAGGACTTGCTAAATAAGGCCAAGACCGGTTCTAGGTTGTAGTGCCGATGATGATGATGATGATGATACCATATATTTCAGTTTAACATCACAAGGGAATTTAAATTAACATAATAAAATAGATTAAAGTAAATACTGCTTGGCGAGTGCTCGGAGGAACTTTGATTTTCGAATGATAGCAGCCTCTCGCTTAATTTCCTCGTTATTGTTGGCGTTCAATTCCAAGGCACTCATCACTCCAATCTAGAAGAAAGATAAAATAATATTATAGAATTTGTTTAATGGAAATTTATTACACTATACAGAGGACTTGATATAATACCCAAAAAGCCCTTTGAAGCATGATGTCGATGGAATTATGCAACCAATGAAGGAGATAAAATATGGATGGAGTCGTACAAGTGAATGAGAGTGAAATGCAAAAAATGACCTTCAAGAAGGATAGTCATTGAATCATATATAATATATATAGACTGTTATTGCAAGGAGTTTTCAAGAACGGTAGTCATTGAATCACACATACAATATATAGACTGTTATTGCAAGGAGTTTACTGAGGTATGCAGCTGGCAGATTACAACACTAATGTCAAAGATGAAATCTAGCCTGCAGCGTCGCACCAGCCTCCTTAACTCCCACTAACAAGATCATGACTGCAGTGGTATGTGAATTCTTAAAATAATATGGCAGCAAACCACATCTGTGTGATTGCAGGTCAGAAAAGATGACACTACATACGTAAACTTAAGACTGGTCAAATGGTCCCACTAAAGAAAGTAAAAATTACAAAATAAACTTAAATGAAGAAGAATGAAAATCATTCGAAGAACTAAAATTACACTTAGAAGAATGTATAGGGTTATCACAACAAGATTACTCCAAACCGTTTGAACTAACCACTGACGCATCAAATATAGCAATTGGCGCAGTACTATCTCAGGAAAAAAAAGAACAATTACGTTTATCTCTAGAGCACTAACAAAAACAGAACAAAACTATGCAACTAACGAAAAGGAGCTGTTAGCAATAGTTTTTGCATTAAATAAACTAAGACTATATACAGGGAGTATCATATTTAACAATCTACACGGACCATCAATCTCTAACTTTTGCGGTATCAGACAAAAATACAAACACTAAGATAAAGAGATGGAAAAACTTAATAGAGGAATATGGAGCAAAGTTAGTCTACAAACCGGCAAAAGAAAACATAGTCGCAGATGCACTTAGTAGACAGCATCTGAATAATTCAGCAACTTCCTCAATACATTCGGTAGATAGCTCCCCAGTTTACAAAATAAAAAGCGTAGCAAAACCGGTGAACCAGTTTAAAAACCGAATATATATTGAATTTGCAGAAGGTAAGATAGAACATAAAACAATATTCACAGTTTCGAAAAAAACGCGTTTAAAAACTTCAGGATATAGTAGCTTCAAGTGACATAATATTGCTAAAGCAGCTGTAACTTCGCCAATTATTGGAATTTTAAAATTTCCTTTGGACAGCATATTCTTAAAAGCATAAAAGATACGAAAATATAAAGAGAAAAAAAATCGATTTTTTCAAAATTCTAGACCAGAATACCGCCTTAAGCAGTTTTCCGGTTGTGTCCAGCATGCACAACGGGCGATAGAACGACAGCGGGTCTGGATTCTTGACTCCTTTTGGTATAAACGCAAGCCGCTGTTTTTTTTCCATCGTTTAGGAAATTGTCCTGTTTGGGGCAGGTTGTGAAGAGACTACTGAAGACTTCCGATTTTTTTGTTAAAGCATTCTTCACTACAGCGTTAGGAATACCACCCAGTCCGGTGGTCTTGTATTTTTAACAACCCTTTGAGCCAAGAGCACCTATTCGATGGTCACGGGAGGTATTTCTGTTACGGACCGATCGTGTTTTTGTTCGCTACAATTAAAAGCGAACAACGGGTAGAATAATCCGGGTAGTTGTAAAGGAATTGCTATCCTAAATCTCTTAAGTCCTAGTTGTAAAATATACCATAAATGTAATTATCTACTAAATAAAAATTGAATTGAATTGAATCCGGGAAGCCCTCCATACGCAATTAATTAAACGCGAGTAAGCATTACCGTTGATGCAGACGAGGAGCCACACAAGGCATCTATCCGCGGAATTTATATCGGTAGAACCCGTCGCCGCTATGTTGGGTGCGGAGAAAATTCTGGACCTAGTCCAAGCTAACGTGGAAGTATATAGTGGGCAGAAAGGGCCTAACGCAGCGAGGGAACTACATAGTTTCCTCGAAAGCTGTGACAGGACACTGGACTGCTTATCGGAGGAAAAGGAAACAATTTTCCTGCGGTGGTTGCCCATGAAATTAACTGGGAAAGCTCGCCGCTTGTTCAAAGAACAACTCCCAACGACTTTCAAGCAGTTTGAACAACGACTCCGAAGCACAATATTACCACACGTGTCATACGAAGAGTTACACTCGGAACTCTCTCGTATGCGACAATCCCGCGAAGAGGATGTCGCCGAATTCACCCACCGCATAACGCAAGCAGTAAAGGACTGCAATGAAGCGGCAACACGTAAGTATGGGACTACGAATAGTATAGGATTCACCTTCCAGACCGAGAGATTAGCTAAATCGGTTCTGATGGTAGGAATCAGAAACGACCAAATGAGGCTTCTGATAGTACAATCAGAAAAGGACCCATTGGATAGGATTACTGCTAGGGTTCTCGAGTTAGAGAAAACCGAGAATGAGATGAGGAGCGAGAGTGGATGGTATGAAATACCAACGAGGTATCATGACCAGTCACCTTCACCGGAAAGGACCGACGAATACCATGCCCACACCTCATCAAATAGACAGCCTATGCTAAGGAATAATTCATTCTACAATTGGGAGGATGAACAAGATCCCCCAGAGCAAACAAATAGGGTTTTAGATGGGACCTACGGGGATACTCGACCAAACCCCCCGGAATCAAGACAAAGGCAGAATAGGCCTAGATACGATGCGTCTCGGGTAGTAGAGACACAGAATAGGAACTCTAACACTAGATTCCCAGGACGATCTCACCCCGTTACACGCCCACAACCTGGGAAAAACCTGTTTAGGTCGGATACACCACCACAAACATCTAGTAGAAGCCCAACAGGGTCTAAGCCAAAGAAGCCCGAGGTACCACGACACCTTCAAAGAGGCGGAGGTGACTCCTCTAGTCAAGGTAGAGATAAGCGTACACCAAACCCATGGGTAACACGCATGACTTGCAGCTTCTGCAATAGGAAAGGGCATGTATACGACGAATGCCTTCGACACCGAAACACTCCAAAGTGTACAAAGTGTGATCGATATGGGCACGATGTCCAGGATTGTCGGACACTTAGTACACAAAGGAAGGCGGACAATCCCGAACCCACATTAAGGTCGCAGAACCAAAGGAAGTCACCTGTGAATACCTCAAACCAGCAGGAACGACCATGTACTTCGAAACAAGGAACTACATCGAATCGTAGAGTGTACAGCATTAGATGTTGTTGTGAGTTTTGTGGCCGAAAGGGTCACACGGGGGACGTGTGTCGTATCAAGGCAAAGTCGATAAAACCACAAAAGCCAACAGACATAACCAATATGGTTAAGTCTGTACTTAGCGACCACACCCCACCGACCTGCACGGTCTATACGGAATGGCAAACAGTCCAAAGAAGAAAAAATTCAAAGGACAACAAACAGTCACGCGACAAAGGCGGTAAACAGACTCGAGCCAAGAGTAGTACTAGTACGAGCAGTACTGAACACTCAGAGGCTCGAAAAATAAAACAACACTAACACCGATTACAACGCCATCGATCCGAATAGAACCGTAGCCAGTCGAATTCAACCGCTTCGGACGCGTAAGAGACGCCAAAAAAGGGGCATCGGCGACAGAAGAATGGAGAATGGTGCACATTCTGCAAGTGACACAACCACATGGTGACAGTGTGTCGACAAAAAGCAAAATGGGAGAACTCGGAAAACTCCCAGAGGTCGGGCCGGAATTCCCCAACCCGACCGAATTAAAGCCACCAAATAAAGAGAACTGTCCTTAACCACCAACAAAAGTTCCAATAGTCCAGCTCTACATCGGATGTAGAAACACTACATGTCTAATAGTAGACACAGGTGCGGAGATCAGCCTTCTTAAGCTGAAGGCACTCCAAAATGGAATAGCATTGGATACCAAAAAGGCCACTACTCTCCAAACGCTTTTTGGAAAGGGAAAGTCTAGGGGCTTTTGTAAGGGAATATTCAAACTGCTCCAACCAATCGCCTGTAACTTTCAGGTAATGGACTCCCTACCGGGATTGTCAGAAGATGGGTTGTTAGGAAACGACTTCCTAGCTAGGAATTGTAAAATCAACGGACCCGGGAATTGTTTGGAATTCTCCCAAACCAATGTAAATCCGGTAAGTTTTTCCGTTGAATTTACAAAAGATAGGAAGCGGATGCCAAGACATAAGGCAACCAGTCGGGAATCCGTGCCAAGGGGATCCATAGAGGTCCAGACCGCGGCCGGAAGTACACCGGATACTCTACCCAAACAGGGGAAAGGGGGCGAACATTTGTCAGGCTCCAAACATCCCAACCCCACTTTAATAGCTGACAAACCAAAGAAAGCTAACAAAGAAGTAACAGTGGTGGGACACTCACTGCCAAACGCTTCGGAGGTAGACATTTTTCTGAACAAACCGGCAATAATACCGGCACGTTCACGAAAAATGCTGAGACTTCCCATAGAAATTCGGGAAGAGGTAATTCTAGTACCTAAACCAATGCAATCAGGGATTTTCATATCCAATTGTATTGTAGGGAAAGCGAAGAGTGCCCAAGTAGAGTTAAATCCAATGAAGGACTTTTCCACTGGAAAATGAGTTCTACGGAATACAATGCGGATAAAAAACCTTCGGAAGGAGAAAACCTCCAGTATATCCGACATTTATTCCCAGAGGAGGAATTACCAAAAGATCCAAGGTTGACACAATTACACGAGGAACTCCACTTAGGTAAAAACCTAAGTCCTCAAGAGTGTCAATCCATAGTGGAAATATGTGAGGAGTTCAACGATATTTTTCACCTTAAAGGTGACCTCCTAACATATACCAGTGCAATAATGCATGAGATACCGGTGATACAGGATCAAGCACCGATAAATCAACGAATGTACCATCTGCCTGAGTGCAAGAAAGAGGTGATCAACGAGCAAGTACGGGATATGCTGGAGAATGATATCATTCAACCAAGCAAAAGTCCGTGGAACTCACCACTCTTGGTAGTTCCTAAGAAAGCGGGCCCCGATGGAAAAACCCAATGGAGAGTTGTGGTCGATTTCAGAAAACTGAACGACAAAACCATCGGAGATGCGTACCCTCTCCCTCGAATAGAGGACATTTTAGACCAGCTCGGTCACTCATGCTATTTTTCCACACTCGATTTAGCCAGCGGCTACCACCAACTAATATAACTAACAACACATTCATGATAACAAAATATTAAATGTTAAAGTCAGAGGCTCACACTTTGATGTTACAACCTCATCACACTGTGGGAAGAGGACAGCAACGATTCTGGCCATGTTACTTTTACTTTTTTGCATTTGACTACTGTTGTTGTGTAGTCTTTTTATGACTATCCTGTAAGCGCCGCCCCATGGGTGTTATTTAATCCATCCCTTAGGGGGCAGAACGCGTCATATTTACTCTTGCGGATCACATTCCTCAACTCCTTTCGTTTGTTGACGAATTTCGCATGTAACTGTGGGTAGGTGTTACGGTTTCTTGCTCTTTGTTGCGAGAGTCGTAACCTGTTGCACTCTGATCCCACAATGGCGATTTCTAAGTTCCACCAATACACTGGTCTGATTGCCCCTGCTGGTTGTCTTTGTGGCATAGTAGCATCACATGTGGTAATTAGCTACTTCATGACTTTTCCAGCTTGCCTGTTCGCATCGGCCTCTGCGTCAAACTGTTCGATTTGGTCTTCCAGTA
The DNA here is from genome assembly GCA_963931805.1 of Microdon myrmicae. Classification (NCBI taxonomy): domain Eukaryota; kingdom Metazoa; phylum Arthropoda; class Insecta; order Diptera; family Syrphidae; genus Microdon; species Microdon myrmicae. The sequence continues at coordinate 213,423,624 of OZ007497.1, forward strand.
TATAATCGAGTACTTCCGTATCGAGGTCCTTCTCCTTCCACCCATTTTTCTGGGCTTTCTTCGCCAATTTACCAGTGATGAATTCCCCGTGTGGTAATATTTCGTACATCACTGCTTCGTGGTCACTATGGGTGTAGGTGTCTTAAACTCGCGACTCCATACTTCTTGCCACCATGGTGCTGGCAAATGTGATGTCGATTTTGGACAGGCCTCTCTCGTTTATGAAGGTGTCATCAACACCACATCTAGGACTGCGAAGGCTTCGAGTAGTGCCTGGCCTCTACTGTTGGTCCTTTTGCTTCCCCATTCTACTGCCCAACCAAGCCATATATCATCATCATCATCATCGGCACTACAACCGGTCTTGTTAAATTTTCCATAATGATTTGTTTTTTCCGGGCAAGGTCATTAGTCTTGCGCCAGAGGCTCCTCGACGGGGAAGTGAACCCCGGTATCCCGCTTGACAGGCGGGTATATTAACCACTATACTATCGAGAAGCCCATATATATATATATATCTGTACTTGTATATATGTAAAAAAAAGTCTAAATCTAATATGAGGATATATATAATAATTTTATATGCAGCCCGCGGAGTTATGATACATTTCCAAAATGACCCGCAACATCCTTTCGGTTGGCAACCCCTGCAAAAAGATTTCACATAAAACTCAACAATCTAGCAGAAACTATCAACATCATAAAATCAGCTATAAACCCAAACCACACTAATGCTATCCACTGCGATGAAGTCACTCTGCACGAGCTCAGAAACATAATAGAAGAAAATATAAATTGCGATAAAATCGTTTACGCACCTAATTCTGTAATAGATGTTATAAACGACGATGAACAACTTAAAATGGCACAAGAAACGCACAAAACAGCCCATAGAAATCATCGAAACAATATTTTAGAGATATCCGAAACTTTTGGCCAACATTCAAACAAATGTGCAAATCGGAAGCAAAAAATTGTGAAACATGTAAAACATGCAAATACGAAAGGCATCCGGTCAAACAAATAATAAAACCCACACCCATTCCAACAAAGGTAGGGAAATGTTTACAGATGGATACATTCTATTTAGAAAAAAAAATATATATAACAACAATAGACACATATAGTCAATATTTGTATATCAGAAATGTACCAAACAAATAGGGAACCTCAACAATCATTGAGTTTTTCCAAACTGCATATCTACCGATTACGAATACTGTTATCACCCAAACACAGAACAAGTATATATAGCTTAGAAAATAAGGAATCGGGGTTCATCGTCAACCATAGGTTCATCGTTAACCCAACGCTGTCGGTATAGAAAATAAAAGTAAATTTAATAAAAGTAATAAAATAAAAAAAAAAACTTTTTTTATTTTCAAAACGAACCGCGAACATTAACTCTCGCGTCACATGATCTTTTCAATCCAATCCCATTTGCCTTTCCCACGATTTTTGTGATGTAAATTAGTATTTATGTTGCGGATTCGCCCTGGACACAACCGGAGAATTCGTAATTGAATGCCACCTGTGGCACCCCCTAACCATTGTCAGCAATCAGCTGACATTTTAAATGAAATTCTGTTGGTTGTCAAACGACAACCATTTTTTTTTTCCTTTTACTATTCTTTCTTCGTTAATCTTCTGTCGACGCCAGTCACAAGTTATTTTCAATCCAAGCAAACATATTCCATCTTTTAAAATAACCTATTATTGTTATAACAAAACAACCGGCGTGGACTATTCTTTTGTTGGAGACAATTCTGCTGAGAATTCGTTTAGATCCTGGATTGTTTCTCAATAAAGGTATTCGTTGAGATTTGTTAGAATAATATCTGTTATTTTAGATCCACCATCAAACACCATCGTGTTCCTGACGCAAGCACTCAGCCCACAACACAACAAGAACCCGGTGTTAGTGGAAGGTGTGTACCACGCTTGTTGGACACACACAATTTAAGATAGAACATTTTTAAGGATAAAATCACTGATTAATAGATAAGCGAAAAGGTGGTTGTCATCTGTAATATATATTGGTGTATTGGCTTATGTGGCTGGGCAACGAACCTATTTCGACAATTTTATGTGCTTGGAGAATTCATCTGTAGAACCAAAGTAGGTTCCACCAAACACTCTCCAAACACGAAAAAAACACTTAATAACATTAGTGTAAGTCTTCAATTTTTTGAAAATCACAAACATTTAAACACATACCGCTTCGAGTTTTCTCGCAAACTCTCCCTTTTTCGCGTGCAAATTAACAATGAACTCGAGAAGTGTGGTATCCCAGATGCATCCATAGTATGCGTCCATTGCGTCCGTGAAGTTTGATGATTTCTCCGTTAGGTTTTTGAATGCCAAACTGTAGTCAATATCGTCCAAAAACTGTAAACCAACCAATAATAATTATATTATATGATAATTTAAAATAGGCTTCTTAATAAAAGAAAGACAAGATAAAATCACAACTTAAGGGGAATATTGGAAAGAGACGGAAGAACGTCAGAGCAGGCGAGCGAGCTGATGGTTTGTGCAGAAGTCGGGACCGTAGTACTAAAGCCCTGTTTACCTGTAAAAGATTGTGTACTGTTTGTAAACAGATCACGTCAGGGTCACCAATTATAGCGTTTGCGACGATAGTGAAGCAGGTGTGATTCGAACCGATGCTATGACGGTTAGAATCACTAAAAGATTGAACCAATGTTCAACACAGCAGGCCACTGGCGCGTATAATCGATTTCTAAATTCAAGTACACTCAACTAATGTTGAATTATTATGTTATTGCTTGGTATACGGCTGATGTTTTTGTTTGTTCGATTTTTTTTCTGTGTTGTTCTTCACTATTTGCTTGTGTACTGTGTGTGTATCTGTTAGAAATGCCACAAGACTATGTAGAGAAATAAATAATTTTTTTTCTAAAGATTTTGTGCTTTCTTATTTAGGTCTGGTGCTTCTGGGATTGTCTTCATAATATAATCATTTATCATGCCTGTGATGAGATTCTAAATTTTTTGAGTGTACATTTTTTACGTCAATCTCAACGTCTTAACATAAACACACCAGGTACGGTGTTTGCAAGTATCAGTAGATAATGTTAAACTTCATTTTCTTTAATTTACTTAAAGTAACACATAACTTTAATAGTAATTAAAATAGAACTTTTGAAATTACCTGGCATAACACCGCCGCTTGCATGTAGCAACCTAAATTCGAACAGCATCTAATCATCTTTCTAATAACATAGTCATCCGTGGCAACTCTTAGCAGTGAAATTGTGCAGTATTCTGTGCCACTAATCAGGGCATTTACATAACATCTCATAGCAGCTTCATTATTCCCGATTGCTGGAAAAAAGCTTGATGAAAATCATAAGAACAAAAGTGAAGATTTAAGAGGAACCTACCTAATTCAACGTCACCTTTCATCTTCAACCAGGTCAAGTGCTGGGGGTAATATTTCAAACCTTCTTTGAGAAGCCAATTTAATGTCTCTGATACTAATCGGTTGCTATATCCTAAGGGACTGACAAAAATATTTTTTTTAAACAGCCTCTATTGGATATATTTCGTAGTAGTTTAACAAAGCTAATTTGTTATTATCTTTGACATGTGCATCCTCGACCGGCTAGTTGATTGTTATAGCTTAACTGTTGCAAGCCTCCGCAGGTAGCACAATTTCTCTCGTAAAAAGAAGTTTTCTTTCAAACATCCCCCTAATAGAGCCTCTTTTAATCCTAATCCCGCCCATTCCAACCATTCAAAACCCCTAAGCCATACTCTCCTTGCTCATTCCATACCACCCCTCGTACTCCAGAGATCTATATTAGGCCCGCTGTTATGGAATATCATGTATGGTGGTGTGCTCAGGGTCAATGTACCAGAAGGGGTTAGAATCATGGGGTACGCATATTGTGGCGGTTCCGCCAAATCCCACGGTTCCCTTTCCTGAAAAACCCCTATAACTTTCACCCAATCTCCTAATTTCACTAATGCAAACGCATTAGCGTCTTAAATGCTTCACGCATTAAAGAGATCAAGTTCATTTAGCTAAAATCCCCTAGAAGAGAATTCTTACCTGCATGCATAACTTCGCATTTAAAATCCCCTATAAGAGTTCTCTCCAAGCTTATCATAAATTCCCTGAAAGAAAATTCATCGGTTCATACATAATACAACCGCATAATCAGGAAATCTTACCCTTGAGTTGGCTTATCCCAGCTTCATCATGTGTATCATAAATCACCATACAAACACATTGGCTGGCGACCTACACCCAAGGCACCAAAACAAATATACGCATCTCTTGGCACCAATTAAATCCTACAGCACAGGCAAATGCAAGTAGGAATTCAATACCTACCCTTACCAGTGATGCTATAGCGTTTGAAATAATAGTGAAGAAGATCGTGTGATTCGAACTGACGCTATGACAGCTCGAATCACGAAAAAATTTTTACCTAAGCGTTACACACCAGGCTACTGACCGTGTTTAGAATTTGATTTCCAAACTCGACTATATTCCACTGGTGTGAATTATTTTAATTTATCGCTTCGTATACGGTTCTGATGTATTTTTCTTATTCGATTTTTCGTTCGGTGTTCTTCACTATTTTTGCTTGTGAATTGTGTGTATCTGTTAGAATCGCTACTCCACTCCCGCCGCAGTAACTTCGTTACGATCAGATTCGTATGCGGACGACGGACGAACGAGAGAAACGAGAAAACATCGGAGGCTGTGCTCTATGCGGAAGTCGTGACCGTGTGTGAAGTTCTGCTTTACTATGGGAAGCGTATGCTGTGTGTACAGATCACGTCGGGGTCACCAATTATAGCGTTTGAAATAATAGTCAAGAAGATCGTGTGATTCGAACTCACGCCATGACAGCTCGAATCACGAAAAAAATGTTACCTAAGCGTTACACACCAGGCTACTGGTCGTTTTTAGAATTTGATTTCCAAACTCGACTATATTCCACTGATATGAATTATTTTTGTTATTTATCGCTTGGTATACGGTTCTGATGTATTTTTCTTATTCGATTTTTTTTTTTCGTTCGTGTTCTTCACTATTTTGCTTGTGAATTGCGTGTATCTATTATAATCGCTACAATGCCATAAACACCATATCCCGGTAATCTAGCTAAAACATATTAACACAATTTCTTCGATGCGTTGCGTCTATTTATTTAGCCGCGACGCACATCTTAAACAAAGATCCAATTAGCATCCGACGAGTTTCGGTTTTGTTTGCTTTACCGAACTCGCATCTCATGAATGCACATTTTCCCTTTCTTTGTTTAGATTCTTTCCCATGGCTTTGATCCATAAAAGAACCAATGTACACACATACATGTGTACCGTGACGATCTTCTGTATGAGATCTGTTTGGTTATCCCAAAGAGAGACTCTACGTCTCTCTTGGAATAGGGAAATGCACCACTTAATTAAGAGAGCCAGTTTCACTGGCCGAATTCCTTTTGACAACGAACGAATATCGTTGAGTCTTATTCCAACCGCCGTTCGCGACGGTCGCGTCACTATCCGCCGTACCGAGTGCACCGGTACGGTGCGAGGCATAAAGGTCGTATTCCTTTGCAGAGCCGATATCGTGTGTAAAGTAAAGTCGAGTCGCATCGCATGAGTCTGCTGCGCGAGTTCTAATTTAAGCGGCAGTGATATAAAATGAATAATAAATGTCTAGACATTATCCGAACAATATTGTGTGTTTTATTTCAACGGTTTTGTCTCCTTGTTGTGTCGCAGTGTCCTGGGTGTTTATCTTTCACCCTTTACCGCTGGTTGTGAACGAACGAGGCGGCGTTCGTTCATTTATTTGTGATTAACTTTTGGCGGAACTTTAGTGACAGCCGGATGGGGACAGGAGTGAACCAAGTGTCCGTGTTTGGCACAATACTCTTAATCCACACAATATGATTTGGCAATAGTGGCCGTAACTAAACATCTAGATGACCTGGAGAATATTTGCTCCCAAGCAATCCAGAGCATTAAATGCTGGCTAGATATAGATATAGTATACTGGTTAGTATACCCACCTGTCACGCGGGAGACCGGGGTTCGATTCCCCGTCCGGGAGCCTCTGGCGCAAGACTAATAACCTTGCCCGAAAAAATAAATCATTATGGAAAATTTAACAAGCCTCAGGACTTGCTAAATAAGGCCAAGACCGGCTCCCGGTTGTAGTGGCGATGATGATGATGATGATGAGATATAGCCGGACTGAAACTAGCTGGACATAAGACGGGGGCAGTTTTAAGAAGCAGCCGCAAGAAAGACATCTTGATTTGGAAATAGAAGGACAAATAAGCAGATCCAGTCCCTATATTAAAAATCTTGGTGTTATACTCGCCAACAGGTTCAGCTTCAAGGAACACCTGAGGAAAACGAGTGAAAAAACGGCAAGAGTATGCAAAGTTATGGTCAGACTGCTACCCAATGTTGGGGGACCCCGGCCATTATAATGTATGCAGCTCACATATGGGCAGGAGCCGCACAGTATAAGTCGTACATGAGGGGAGTGAACTCAGCACATAGGCTGGCATCACTAAGAGTATGCTGTGCATTCCGAACGGTATCCGAAAATGCCATAAATACTTTGGCCAAGAGGACACCACTTGACATTGCAGGTAAAGAAAACGCTGCATTACATGAGGTCTCCCAAGAGAATTGTCGGAGAATGCGGTCACAATTAGAGCTCTCAAGCCTAAGAAAATGGCAACGAAGGTGGAATTCTTCCACCAAAGGAAGATGGACCCATACCATGATACCTGATATAGAAACATAGGTGAAAAGAAAACAGGTAAAATACGACTTGACGCAGCTAATATCAGGACATGGATGTTTTCGGCAATACTTGCACAAGTATAAGCATGTGTTTGTATTGCGAAGGCAAAATAGAAAATGAGGAGCACGTACTCACATAGTGCGTGAGGATCGAGAACGCACGAACGATTGTGGAGACATATGAGACGGACAGTTACTCTGATAGGAGTAAAAGAATACGTGCTGAGTTGAAAACAGGCATGGTTCGTATCAAATGGTATTCTATGCAACATGATGCAGCAGTTGCGATGCGACGAGCGGAGTAACAGGTAAACTCCGTACCGCTCCACGATGGAATATCTAAAAGAAAGTTCCGCGGGGAACAACGGGAATATGGGCCTGGCGGGAGGTGGTTTTAGTCGGTAAAAATCTGCCACACCGGTCCAGAGATATCTTTGGAAAATGTTCCGGCCGAAACAAAAAAAAAAAAACAAAAAAAAAAAAAAACGAACGCATTTTCTTCACAGGTCGAAAGAATAGCGCTTTGCAAAGTAGTAAAGAATGTGATTTGACAACGCTATAAAAAGGTTAGATAATTAGATCGTTATATTCACCAGTGTATTTACGAAGAAGCCTCAACTCTCTGCTTAAGCGTGGACCGTGAACCGGTCATTCGACGTAAAGTCTTGGTTTATTTTGGGTTCTTCCAAGAGTAGTGTAACAATTTTTTTCGGGGACCTGCTGTGTCCATATATTGTGTTTCTATATGTCAAATGTTCTATTGGAGCTGCGGCAGAAAACTTTCGGGGGCTTGTTGTGGTCTAAGTCGTTTTGGAACAGTTGTCAGTCAATGATTTTATATGATCGCCATTTCCTTATCTCACCGTCAATATCGGGACGTTGTGGGTTCACTGTGAGGTGGAGGGGGTGTTAGTCCGGGAAGAAAGCTTTCGTTTTCACAAGTTCCGAATAGGAAATACTTTACGTATATGTCGGACTGTCAGTACAGAGACGTCTCCTGCTTGCGCGAGTTAATACGAGGTATTGGAACCGCTCCCAAAATATAACGTAATACCCATGAATGGAATAAGATTAGAAATAATGTATGAAGCGGTAATACCAATCCTACGAGATAAGCACGATCCAGCTGCCGATAAGACATTTTAGTATAAATACCCCGGACAAACAAGAGTCAGCGCTTATTCTTACCCAGAATATACATAGAATAATAAGAGTCACCCTTTGTCACAGTAGAACTTAAGAAATGTATTCATCAAATTAATAAAGGACGATAGGTCTCGAGATAAAAGTTTTTGTTTTAAACTGTGTCGCAAAGTATTTACTCGCGCGGTTCGAGAAGTTGGTACAATAGTGCACTGGGATTGGGATTTATAAGTCTCCCCAGGCACTGTGTTTCGCGTTCATGTCACCACCTCAGAAGATTCCTTCGTATTCCTGGGCAATGTTAAAAATCTTATTAATATCATCTCTGAAAGTTTGCATGCTTACATTTTGGGATATGTAAACCATTTCAGGATGTTTTGTCTGCGATCATGAAAGTGGAGATTACAGGAGGTGGACATATGTACAATCTCATCTACAGTGGTTTCAGGACAATTAAGTAGTCTGTTTTCATATGACGGAAATGCTAGATATGTGTTTTAAAGAAGCCTTCGTAGGACGGCCTGGATAATTATAAATTGTGTTGTAATAAATACACAAAATTGTAATAGAAACTGACACAAGAGTATCGCTCAAACCCCTAGTGAACCACTGCAGGAAAGTTGCCCATCCGTTCCTTTAGCATCTTAACCTCTATTGGGTCCATCAAAAATATCTAATATTGAATGATTTCCTGTCATGAATGGGGTTGAGATGTGATGTGATGGAATATTCCTTATATGTGTGGTGTGGATTGTGTTTCTGCAGGTATTATGTTGGGCAAGTATTTTAAGGACATAAAATATATAGGGACTATAGCGTTTGAAATAATAGTGAAGAAGAACGTGTGATTCGAATTGACGCTATGACAGTTTGAATCACCAAACATTTTTACCTAAGCGTTACCCATCAGGCTACTGGCCGATTTTAGAATTTGGTTTCTAAACTCGACTATACTCCACTGATGTGAATTGTTATGTTATCGCTAGGTATACGGCTCTGATGTATTTTCTTATTCGACGTCGGGGTCACCACTTTGGCGGATGAGTTGTCGCTACTTGGTGATGTGATTATTTGTCTATTCGAATGCCGTCACAAATAAAACACGGAAATCTCCTTTGAAATTTAACTTTAATTTTTTTCACAATACCATGTTTTATGATTTATTATAATATAACCCGATCGTTCTGGAGTTTCTCACTATATAATGTTCCCGAGATCAGTGCATGTAACCAAACAATTCAATAGACACTTGAAGACACACGGCTCACAGCCTTGAATAATACTTGTCCTTTTCTTTTTGGATTTAATCCACAGGTCCTTGCTAATTCCATCAAACAAAACACAAGTTACGACGCTAACGTTTTGGAACACACACTTAAAGTTCAACGGAAAACAAAACATAAGTTACGGCGCTAACGCTTTGGAACACACACGGCGCGACCTCCTCGGTTACCACTTCCTGTATCTCCTCCTTCGTACGGAATCTCTGTTTCGACTGTTCGATCTAGACTGCCAGTATCTCCTACCTAAAATATCCCGTTCACATTGATCAACCCGCATCTGCAAAGGAAAATTTCCCTCATTCAATTTGCTAACAGAATTTCCCGCCGTATCTGTAGCATTACATTACATCATTATCACCATCAGTGGTGGTGATTAAAATTTGGTTCGACGACTGTCGATTTTGTGCCGCCTTTATTTGCACAAAACATCTGGCGCGCGGCCGACGGATATCGTGCAGTTTGAATGGACGTACGGTCCATGGTTTTGTTTAACTTCTTCCGGTTAAAACTAACAATCCATTAGACCTTTCTAATGGGTGTGCAAATCGAAAGGGATCGTGGGATCGGAATAGATCCTTTGTAGGTTTTTAGCCTCATACATTTTCCGAATTATCTCGTCGAGAGAATTACGGTTGCCTGCAATTTGGTAGCGGTAGGCGATATGCTTTATTGAACTAGGTTGTCGCTGCCTTCGTTTGCTTGGCGGATTTGGGTGGTCTTTATGGCAGCTAGCCGCACGTGCAGCCGCTGGTCGGCTAATTTACCGACGGTAGCGATTCCTTGTAACATCGTGTAGATGTTCAGGATTTCCTATTGTGCAGAGCTGGGATGCGATGCATTTCGATCTTTTGGAATTTCTCATGGGAGCCGGATGAATGTATTGTTTTTTTTTTTTTTTTTACCTTTGTTTCAGGTATGCTACAATCGACATGTTGAGCTTTGACATTGAAAGCTTTGGGACGTTCAGTTCCTTGCTTTTTCGTGTCGGGCTCAACGTTGTGGTGAATGTTTCAGGGTCGGTATGTTCCTTGAAGAGGAGGAACCCTACCTGGGTGGAATTGTGCGTTCGTAGAACGCTACAGGACCACTTTCGCTCATCCATTTCGAAGTTCAACATACTTAGCAGGTTGATATAACATTGATTTTTTGCACCGAATCGTTGCTGTGCCTTACTACTTGAAAAATTTAGTTGAGCAATACGTGTGTGGATCCACTGACCAAGGGTACAGTTCTCAAATACGGGTGAAAAAAAGGTTTTCTCAAATTGATGCCATTTGAGGACGCAATAAATAATCAGATAGAATTTTCTTGCACAACTTCTCGCTATTAAATCCCACTTCTGCGCCTACAATCTAAATAACAAAAAATGAAAACTTACTTGCTAATGCTTGTTGGCCACAATTGCATGTACTCTCCGTTCAGCTCGTAATTTGGATCATCCTTAAGAATATTGTGAATTTTTCCGAGCAACGATATAACTAACGAAAATAATCCTTGATCTCGTATTCTCTTCAAGAACGTTTGCAACCCAGTCGAAGTCAGACTTGGTGAGTTTCTTGAGCTGCTAGTGTTTCTTTTTGGTTGATTGCTAAACATTGGTAATAAGAGATCCCATGCATCTCGACAAACTTTCTTTGATCCCTTCATCTTTTCCATATCTAGAAATGTTGCCGCAAATGCCAGAGGCAATTCCAGTTGAGGGAGTCTCTTGTCTAAAAACATCAACGAAGTCCAATCACTTAAATTCAACAACATTATGGAGCAGTGTTCGATGATCTGAAAACATAAATACATAAATATAATTACAAAGCTTAAATTGAATGAAGGGGTAACATAGATATTTCGTCCATGTTATAATAACAACTGTGAAGAAAAAAAAAAAAAACAATTCACAATAAAAAATAAGACAAACTCTCTTTTTCCAAAAGGGTTTTGATATCAGTGCTAAGTGCCGACGAAAAGAGGGAAGAGAAATATGGCCAGGCGGTTTCGATTTGCACTTTTGTGGAACGCCTGGAGATAACAACGTCGAACAAACACATAAATAGGCAGATTATTCCCAATTCGTGTGAATCGACTGATGAATGACTTTCTGTGTTCATCTATTCGACTGATGTTAACTTTTAATGTGATCTGATGCTCTGTGGTAGACGGGTTTTGCTGTATTCTTATCATCATCATCATCATCGGCACTACAACCAGGATCCGGTCTTGGTCTTATTTAACTCTCCACCGGTCCCGATTTCCACCCGATGTCATCCAGTTTGGCACTCACAGGCTCTGGGCGTCCTGGTCTACGCTGTCCCGCCATTGCAGGCAAGGTCTGCCGCGCTGTCTCTTTTCATACATCCTGCCACAAAGGACTTTCGGGGCAGGCTGCTTTTCGCTCATTCGAGCTAGGTGTTCCGACCACAGGAGTCTACCGAGCTTGATTTTTTTACATTAGCTTCAAGTTAGATCGCGTACAACCCATGGTTGTAACGTCTTCGGAATCGTCCTCCCTCACATACGGGGCCAACAATTCTCCTTAAGACCTTCCTCTCGAACGCGGCTAAGAGTTCAGAGTGCCTTTATTTTATTTTATTTTATTAAGCACCCAGGTCTCGGATCCATACATGAGTACTGGTAAGACGATGGTATTGTACAGTAGTAGCTTGGATGTTCTGGATAAATTTTTGGATTTAAAGACCCTTGATAGACCATAGTAGGCTTTGTTGGATTTGATCAGCCGTTAGCGTATTTCTTCTTCCATATTGTTATCGGCTGATACTATTGACCCAAGGTAGTTAATGGATTGCACTACTTCAACTTCGTTCTCCACTACCCTGACAGTTTGACCAACGTTAGATCTTCTCTTCGCAGAAGTTGCCACCATGTACTTAGTTTTTCCCTCATTAATGTGCAGTTCCAGTTTTTGTACCGCCTGCTCGATCTGGGTGAAGGATTCCTGTACAGCCGATTTGGTTTTACCGATGCTGCCGATGTCATATGCGTAGGCTAGCATCTGGCTGGACTTGGTGACAATAGTCCCTCTTGTTGTAACGCCAGAGTCAGGGATTGCTATCTCCAAAGCCAGGTTAAAGAGGAGGCAGGGCAGACCGTCCCCTTGTCGGAGTCCATTAAAGATGTTTATTGGTTTGGACAGCAATCCCGCTATTTTTACTTGACTAGTTACGCTGATCATGGTCAACCTACAAAATCGTATCAATTTGTTTTGAATGTCGAACTCTCTCATGGCATTATATAGATCTACCCTGGCTATGCTGTCGTAGGCGGTCTAGCGGTCTTAAAGTCTATAAATAAATGATATAATGGAATCTTAAATTCCTGACATTTTTCCATCGCCTGCCTAAGGGTGAAAATCTGGTCAATCGCTGATTTGCCTGGGATGAAGCCACACTGATTTTCACCAATTATGGCTTTAGCGTATGGGGCTATCCGATCTTGTAGGATAGTGGAGAGTATCTTATAGGCGGTGCTCAGCAATGTTATACCCCTATAGTTGCTGCACATTATGATATCTCCCTTCTGATGTATGGGCAAATTATACCACGACGCCAATCTTCCGGCATCTCCTCTTGCTCCCATACGTGCACCACGACCTCATGAATTGGGTGATGTAACGTCGCCCCTCCTTGTTTGATCAGCTCAACTGGTATGCTATCAGCTCCAAGGGGTTTAATTGATTTCAGCTGTCTAATGGCTTTCCTCAATGCTTGGTGACGGCAGCATTTGGTCTTAATCTTGCATTGGTGGAGCCTCCAATTCTTCTGTGAGCTGACCATTTAGCAATTCATTGAAGTGCACTTCCCATCGCTCCAGAATGCCTTCAGGATCGGTGATCAGATTACTCTCTTTATCCTTGCAGTAAGTGCAACGTGGTGTGTACCGCATCTTACTGCGGATTATTTGGTAGAACTTCCGTGCCTGGTGCGGACCTCGCTCTCTACTTTTCTCTATTTCACAGACAAGGTTTTTTCCCCAGGTACTTTTCTTTTGTCTGTGGAGTCTTTTTTCAGATCTTCTGAGCTCTTTATATTTCTCCTCGGGTACCCGCGTCCTATGGGACTGCTGCATTGCCCGGTATGAAGCATTCTTACGTTCAGTAGCTAGTTTGCACTCATCATCAAACCAGTCGGTCCGATCTCTACGACTACTGCCTAAGATGGAGTTGGTAGTACTAATGACAATATTCTTAAGGCGTGTCCATTTCTCTTCTACGCCCGGCATTCTGGCCCCAGGACTAACTCTCCCTCCGTCGAGCTCTTCGAGGGCGAGTCTTAACGCATGACCAAAGTTGTTACTGGTGTTCTCAATGCGTGAGGCAGCCGTGTTGATTCGAACCTGTTCCGCGGATGCAATACGTCTCCGCAAGGCAATCCGCGCTCGGAAAGCTGTACCAACCAGATAGTGATCCGAGTCGACGTTGAAAACCTCGATACGTTCATACCGTCATCAGGCTCGAGGAGCGACGGCGATCTATCATCACGTGGTCAATTTGGTTGCGAGCGGCTCCATCAGGTGTTTTTGTGGATATCTTTACGCGGAAACCTGGTACTCGTAGCGCGTAGCCGACCTCTGTCTGTTTTACAGATATTATCACGGCTGCTGTTCTTCGGAGATTCTTGGCTTGTTCCACGCAATTCGGTTTATATGCGCTCCACAAGACAATCCGACGGATCGCACCCGTTTGTGGTTCATCTGCCGACGGCGCGAACATTCCTGTATCAGAACTCGTTCCGTTACAGAGTGGGGAAGCTGTGGAACTGCCTTCCCACGCGAGTGTTCCCGGAGCGTTACAACCTGCAACTGTTCAAAAAGAACTGCAACAGTTATTTGATGGCATCTCGGGGCGCCCACTTGGCGCTATAGGTTCGCCTCTCCCGAGAAAAGTCTAATAAAAATAAATAAATAAATTACAAAAAAAAAAAAAAAAAAAAAAAAACGACCAAGTTTTTTGATGCTGCCAGTTGAATGAAATTCGGTTTTTCCCACAAGTGACATCTGTGTTCTGGGGCTTCTTGATAGTATAGTGGTTAGTATACCCGCCTGTCACGCGGGAGACCGGGGTTCGATTCCCCGTCGGGGAGCCTCTAGCGCAAGATTAATGACCTTGCCCGGAAAAAACATATCATTATGGAAAATTTAACAAGCCCCAGGACTGTAGTGCCGATGATGATGATGATGACATCTGTGTTCTAATGCAGAATCAGGTTTCGATTTAGCGAGCGAATTCGGAGTTATTACCAATAGCGGTCCGTTGTCGTCGAAGATCGCTTCTCTGATGAGTATCGTTAATCGGCTTAAGGCGCTTATAAATTCTTTTATTATACTTCTCTCAGGAGAGGCGATCCTATAGCGCGGAGTCGGCGCCCCGAGATGCCATTAAATAACTGGGGGAGTTCTTGCTGAACAGTTGTAGCGTGCCAGAAACACTCGCGCGGGGAGGAAGGTCTACAATTTTCCCACTCTGTAAGCGGAATGAGTTTTGATGCAGAGATCTGCGTGCCGTCGGAGGATGAACCACGAATTGATGGGATCCCTCCGATTTTTTTATTTATTTTTTATTATACTTCTTTCCTGAGAGGCGATCTCATAGCGCGGAGTCGGCGCCCCGAGCTGCCACCAAATAACCGTTGCAGGTTGTAAGGCTCCGGAAACTCGCGCGGGGAGGGCCTTTCCCAGCTTTCCCGCTCTGTACCGGCACGAGTTTTGGTCGCGCCGTCGGGAGATGAAACGCGAACAGGTGCGATCCGCCGAATTGGCTTGTGGAGCGCATATAAACCGAAATGCGCGGAACAATACCAACAATCTCCGAAGAACAGTACCCGTGATGATATTTGTAAAACAGACAGAAGTCAGCCACGCGTCTTCGGTGTGTTCATTCATTCAGGCGCTGGACAACTTGGAGAATATGACCCACGTGTAAAAAGGTAGCCGTGCGGAGTAGAACATGTGGGGGTTTGGCCCCTTTTGCTGAGCGAAGTTTCTGAAGGTTTCCCGAGCTTGTATGGAGATTTGTAGAAATTACAACGGTTTCTGAAAACAAAATCGTCGAAAGAGTGTTCAAGAGTTTGTTGGTCAAACAACCTTTATACATTCCACAGTTTGTATATACTATAGAGGAATGAACTATTCAAATATTTTGTTGATTGTATAAATCCATTATGGGGAGAATTTCGTAAATCCCAATAACTGCCGTTGTATTTGGCGACGAACTTACAAAGCTACCAATGCATATACTTACTTCAATTCGAGGTATAACATTATCCGGATTTTGGAGTGAACTGAGGCACTGTTTGCAGCGATTGCCAAGAGACTGCATATCCAAGGTTTTCTTGTTCCATTCCTCGAGACACTGGCATATTTGAATGAAAAGAATTTCCCAATTTACCATCTTTCCGAGCTTTGCTACCGAAGATGTATTGGACAGTTCATGGCGTTGTGTTTCTGACTTAAGCACACTCAGCATGGAAACAGCACCAACGTAATCCTAAAAGAAAATGAATCCTTACAATTAACGTCACAATTGGACTAAGTTAAGGTACTCACGTTCTTTGCAGACATTTCCCTGGCTTTACCGAGAAGAACGTACGCAAAATCTTGCATAAATCCCCGCGGCATTGACATGAGCAATGTGTTAATTGGAGTGGGTATCTGCCAACTTGGGTTGACCGTAAACAATGGTTTCGCTGGATTTGTGGCTGCCAATTTAACAAGTAATTTCCGAACACTATTCGCATTTGTACATGAAATTAGTTGTCGTTCCAAGGTCCCAACTTCTATCCAGTCAATGTTCGAGGAATCAAGACGCGCTGTGGAGGAGGAACATTCAATATCCTGCACCTCTGAAGGGGTCAAGGCAGAAATTCACTTACGTTTGTTAATGAGCTTCCAATCGGGTTGTGCAGCTATGGTTGGAACGGGGATGTCGTCTTCAGTAATTTGCCGTTTCAAGTCTTCAATTTCAAGTGTAGAGAAGAGTCCGAAAGTCTCGATTACCTGAAGGAAAAGTTTCACGTTCTGGTGATTTTTCATGACGCAGTCGATGACAAACTCTTTAATTCGGTTCTTCTCGCCCAATGAGCAATGAGGTAGGACATCGAAAATACCCTGAAAATAAAGCTAACACTGCCTGAACACTGGATTGGGAAATGTACTTTTGTATTCTCTCACCTCTGCGATCGCAGAGAAACAGTGATGATTTCGGTACTTTTCAAAGAAGTCAACACTAGAAAACATATTCCCTTCTTCAAAAATATCACGAATCACATTTAAGGCAGCGACTTTCATTTCCAATTCGCGGGATTCCTTCAGAATACCCTGTGAAATCGCACCTTCTATGTCCAGCTCAGCTATTCTACGACTCACTATTGGAATCTCTCGGAATTTGTTGTCGACCTTTAGTATTTCCACAATGTCCTGAAAATACTGCATCCATGCAGAATACTTTTGATCAGGTATATCTTCAGATTTACCTTGTATTGGTTGTTGAGTGAAGTACTGAATTTTTCATTAAGCGTTATAAGGCGATCACTGACTCCGCATGCTATCAAATACCCCGTCAGTTCGTCTTCGTTTAGATGGCAAAAGTCAAACTTCGATTGCTTGCGATCTCTATACTCATACTTTGTATCCTGGAAATTCTTCTGGCATAAAATCGTCGCTTCTTGGGCTTTCTTGTTCTGTTTTGTGAACAGATAAAAGTTCGCTAAATCAAAGTAAATCTGTGCCCTTAACTCCGCCAGTGATATTTGCTTCATGCCCTTGAAATTCTGTGCAATTGAATCCGAGTCCTGGTGGATGAGCACGAATGTATCATTGGTACACACATAAAACGGCTGAGATGATTGACATAGCTGTGTGAGATAATCAATGCTCGGTTGCGTAGGAATATCTGGTCCAACACTTGTTGTCCATTCAAATGAAACGAAACTGGAAAAGAATACAAATTGTTCGAGTTCACTTATTGCGATGAAGTTTTGAACATACTTCGGCGGTATGGGGGGTTTCGCGGACTTTAAAGTTACTTCTTTGATTATTTGAAATCGTAATGCCCATCGGTGATAAACGGCCAATGCAAATTTTGCCGCAGCTTCATTGCCATCAGGAGCTAAAGGAGGTATCTTGTATTAGAGCATTCATTTCCAACAAAGAACTTACCAATTTTTGCATTAAAGTCCGAGGTGATTGGCAAAGCTATTTGCTTGCCAAAAGCGATCGTGCAAAGATCCCGCAGGAGGTCTATTTGCCTTTGGAAAGACAGTTCCTTTTCAAGCAGATCTAATGAAAATGATTTAGATAAATAACATGACTTATTTTCTATGAAATGCCCTACCTAGATCCCATCGTAAGAATGTCGCCACCTTGACGGTCAATATTTTCAGTGCATATTGCTTCCTCGTGAGACGTAAAACATCTCCGGAAGGAGGAATGTTCGCCACTCCGGGCGTTGCTGGTATTCCGCGTAAGATTTCTGAGTCTGAAGAAAGATCTACTTGGGGAACTTGCAATGTTTCCGGTGACATCGCTATGAACTGATTGATAAGTTCTATCGGCGTAGGCTCTAATAAGCAAATATATAAATAAAGAGGCACCTATGGGGAGCAAACACATTCAAGACTTACCGGCATTTTGTTTACCAAGATGTTTAATTAACAGATTTGGATCTAAAAGGAATTCGAACCAAAGCACAGTCTCTGCTGCGAGTGGAACCGCCTTCGGGCGTAGGGGGTCATCCATTTTTACTGTTCATACAAATAGTTGTTATTAATAATAAAGTAAATTATCTGAAGTCGCCAATCGTGCCAAGTAAATACGTTTTGGCAGTTGGGATAGAAGAAATGTCTGAAAACACGTACGTGACAACACAGTACCTGTCAGTGAAAGATGTGCTGTGCATAGTGCAAATTGTAATAGATGTCTACTGTTATTAGGGTAAACGTTTAATTTACATTTAAAATTATAAGCGAAACATTATATAATTTGCAGCAGCATATAACGCCTTCAGCTTAATCCGAAATATGGAAAGTTTTATTAATATTACATTTATATACGATATGTGAGTAATATCGTTATATATTCTTTATATACTGTTAAATAAAGAGGACAGTTGGACTTTTTTTAACTTTCAACTTTACATTATATTACGTTTGTATACTCATATATCCTTATATATCCCTAATGTTATTTTTTATTTATTTATTTATTATCAACTAGTAATGTAAAATTACATATCAATAACTTAACATAATGAGCCTAGCAGTTGGGACTATTGGCTCTGTACTTTTAATTTACAATTTAATCTTAATGCTATTAACAAATTTATTTACAACTTATTGTTGTCCGTAGTGGGATCTACTACAATTGTATAAATATCTGTATTGCGAAATAGTTTATCTTTCAGTCCCGAAGTATAAACTTGAAAAGACCTATCAGATTCCCTATGACGACATCACTCTTCGTCTCATCCGGGAGCGTAAAAAGCTCTGCAGAATGAGATATCGTCACCGCTTTACGCAAAGGGAGCCATTATTGCGATCCATTATTCACAATATTGGCACACTGATAAAACAGAGAATCCAAAACAATCGTACCCGACAATTGGAAGACAAGCTGAAGGGTATTCAGATGGACCAGAACGTTTATAAAAATGTTAAAAAGATATGTGGCTATTCCCGCATCACTGGGCCAATTATGCACAATGGTGTTGTTGTCAATAACGACACCAATAAAGCAAATATCATCGGAGAGACCTTCGAAAACAATCACAAACTCACTCTCCAAGATGGCGACCCGGAAAGTAATGCAATCGTTAGTTCAGAGGTCCACAGTAAGTTGGACGACATCAACGAGCCAATTGTTGTCTTTAGCCCAACTAACAGTGCATACTTCGATGACACACGTGATAATGGTCACGGTTTCATCACACCAAATACCCTACAGAGTCTGGTTAAATCTCGACACCCTAAGAAGTCACCTGGTATCGACAACATGTCATACCACTCGTTGCGAAGGCTTTCTGCCTTATTCTTTATAAAGCTCTCCATTCTGTTCAACGATGCTTACAACATGGGGTACTTTCCCCAAGCTTGGAGGCACGCTATTATTTGTCCAATAGCAAAAGTTGGGAAACCAACGTATCACCCCTCAAGCTTTCGCCCTATCTCGCTTCTCACTTGCATCAGCAAAATATATGAAAAATTCTTATACGAGAAGCTAAATAACTTTGTCAGCGCCAGGCACCTAATACCTGATTTCCAATTCGGATTTCGAAGAGCGCACAGCACCACTATGGCTCTCAATTTATTTCAAAACCACGTCTGCGTGCGGCTCTTTAATAAGGAACCCACCGTTGCGGTAAGCCTAGACATTGAAAAAGCTTTTGATACGACTTGGATCGAAGGTCTCGCTTTTAAACTACTGAATACTGGCCTCAGTAGAACGCTATGTAGCATCATCTACCAGTTCGTTCGCAACAGAACCTTAAAGTTAGAATGAATGGAAAGCTTTCCCGAACTTTTCACGCCGCTGCAGGCGTACCACAGGGCTCCATTCTAGGCCCCATCTTATTCAATATTTACACCTCCGATATTCCCCGCCCTGGGGACGGGAGAGTAAACCAAATATGCTATGCGGATGACGCCCTGGTGTACACGTCAACCAAAGGCCCTAACCTCGCAACAAATCGACTCAACCGTCACTTGGACGAACTGTATCAGTATTACAGTCGATGGAAAATACGACTTAATCCATCCAAAGCAGTAGCCATAATTCTGAGTAGTAAACACTCCCAACCTACTTCTCGATATTCACAGAATATTCGAATAAAAATGGGAGATACTACGATTAGACCACAGGACAAGATGAAATATCTCGGGGTCACTTATACCCCAAAAATGAATTTCATCAAAGATGTGACCCACATTCTCCAAAGGGGCCTCGGTCGGTCTAAGCAACTGCACAACATCTTGAAGTGGAGGAACAAAGTTGACACCAAAGTTAAGCTTCTCTGCTATAAGCAGCTAATCCGATCTGGAATATCGTACGCCTTTCCCATATGGCCCTGCATATCTTCGGCTCAAATGGAAAGACTTCGGGTTTTCGAAAGGAAACTCCTCAGAAGATGCACCAATCATTCTAGAAGGCCTGACGGTCGTCATTACCCCAACTCTCACCTATACGAAGGCGCCTCCATTACCCCTATCGACGAGTACTTGCTTCAATTAGCATATAAATACCTCGAAAACACTCAGAACAGCGAGAACCTACTTGTACGGGACTCTTGCGTTCTTGACCCTTCTCTCTCTCGATCTCTTCGGATCAAACCCCCACAATTTCTTCTTCAGTACAAAACTGAAGAAAGCACCCTTCCCAACAACATTCCACTCTATAATAGAGGATTCCTGGACCCATCCCATAGGGTCTACTATTAACAAACCAAACACACGAGCACAGTACAAGACGACACAAACACAAACATACACACCGACCAAAGAGCAGATTATCAGACGCCAAAGACGTGATCTGCGTTTACTACCGCACCCAAGACCCACCGGTCTTGTATGATTTCTTTCCCACCATCCCTCTATAAAAGTAGTTAGAGAACACTTGGACTAACACTGTCCACACTATCCTTGGATACCCCCCCCCCCCCCCTTTTTTTTCTTCTCTTTTCAGATGCCGCGAGACGGATGTGGGTGATTCTGGTTATCGCAAGATGACCACAAGTCAGAGACAAGATGAAGGACACATATGTCCTGTCTCGCTAAATTCGGCCTTCTCGCCACAATTTTTTTTTTTTTTTTTTTAGTTTATCTTTCAAAAGTTTTACGTGAGGACAGTCTTTCGAAATGTGAGTGATTGTGAGTGTTATGTTGCATTTTGGGCAGATTGGGGTTGCCGCTCGGAGGAGCAGGTCAAGGTGAGTAGCAGCTGTATGGCCTAATCGCAGCCTCACAAAATTTGATATTTTGGATTTGGTCAAGTTAGTTGGATAAGAAGGGTGAGTTTTGAATGGGTTAACCATTTTATAGTGTTGAGTTTGAATCAAATTTCAGAATGTATACATAACCTTAAAGTCTTACACCAAAAAGAAAAGTGAAAAGTGACAGGTGTGCCGCAAATTGTAATCTAGACATTATTGTAAAAGATGAAAGGTTGACTGGAAGCGTTGTCAAGAACTGGTTGGTGTACATCAGAAACGAGTTAGTAACGGAAAGGTATTCTTGGCACCACGTTTTTTTTGTTCAATTTTTCACTCTACGTTTTTGTTCAACGTTTATGAATAAACAATTCTTTTCTACAATTGGCGAGTTCTCTGGTGTTCCCTACCCACTGTAAAACAACAGGTTATGGGCCCAGAACGGAAATAGAGGAGCATGTTCCAGAAAAAAAAAACGACTTGGAAAGCTGAAAGAGACAGGTTAGAATCGGAACACGTTGGGCAACAGTCAAGTTTGCACATTGAGTGAGTCAGGCAAGCAGAATCGTCTTGCAACACATCAGGAGCAGCCCAACAAAACAAACGACAGGAACTTTGCAACATAGTTCTACACAATCGTCAAGGAAATTGAAAAACAGAAAATTGTACAAATTTTGCAGTCAAAAGTCAAAACTGAAAGTACAGTTACATTCAAAAGTAGAGACACGCGATTGAAATGGATACAGTCAAATCGCAACTAGTGATGTTGAATCAGGACTCGCATGGAGGTGTTAACTATGTGCCTTGGAGATTAAAATTGGATGTTGTAATGAAGACAAAGAAATTATTTACCATAGCAACAGGAGCGACAGAAAGACCGGCTGGTGCAACTGATACCCCTGAAGTCAAGGCATACATTGAAAAGGACTTAGAGGCTCAGCAGCTCATTGTCTTGAATGTGAGCGATCAAATTGCTGTGCCAGCAAAACAAATGCTGGATAAATTAGTCAAACTGAATGGTACAAAGACTGACATTCCTATGGAAATTTTGCGAAGAAAATTTTTCACTTACACTTTTGATGAAAATAAGTCAGTGATAGAAAACTGTTTGGAATTGTTGTCCATAGGTGAGCAATTGTCGACTGAAAATGATCCCGTACGAGACTCCTGGATAATGACAAGGATTTTGAGCATGTTGCCTCCCAGACTGGCACACTTTGACAGATCGTGGGACAACGTCTCAGATGTCAACAAGAATTCAACAACAATGATTGAAAAACTACGACTGGAGGATGAGAGGCAACAACATCAAAACAAAACGCAGGAGTCAAACCAAATGAACGCACTTTTGGCCAAAAAGAACAACAAAGAGCAACAAGGAAAGCCTGCAAATAAAAGTAAGAAAGGTGGCGCAACATGTCACAAGTGTGGACTCAAAGGTCATTTCAAGAGGAACTGCACAAACCAGCCATGCGCAAAGTACTTGGAATATTGTAAGAAGAGCTACGCCTGCAACTTGTGTGGACACAAAGGACACTTTGCGAAAAAGTGTCCACAGCAAGGAAACAACAACACCGAACAACGAAAGAAACCAGCTGCCTGGGTGGCAGTGAGCCTGAAGACGTCGGACCTGGACAGCAGCACGGATCACCTGGAGGATCAAATGACTACATGGTATCAAGACACCGGTGCGAGTCAACATATGACCTCGCATCGTGATTGGTTCACCGAATTTGACAAATTGAGAAAGCCTGTGTCAATTCTACTTGGTGATTCGACAAAAATAGATGGGGCTGCAGTCGGCAAAGTTGAATTGGAGGCATTTGATGGCAGTCAGTGGCATCCTGTCATCTTGGAAGACGTTTTATATGTTCCAGAGTTGAAGTTTAATCTGTTTTCAGTCAGCCAAATGCTCGACCAAGGGTATGTGATGAGATCGGACAAGGAAAAGTCGGAGTTTCTGACAGCAGACAAGAGGACGACTGTCGGAATTGCAAGGAGACATGGCAACCTCTTTGAGATGATGTTGAGACACAAGAAGCAAGCCCCTGGAATGGCAGTAATTTCGATTCGAACGTGGCACAAGAGGATGGCGCACCAGAATGTGAAGTATGTGAGAGATATTCTGAAAAGAAGTGGCATCGAGTTTGTCGACGACTGGAACAAGTACTGCTGCGAAAATTGTGACTATGGCAAACATCACAGCATCTCTCACTCTGAGAATGAAAAGACAGCCAAGCATCCCCTGGATCTTGTACACGTGGATATGGGCGAGATGAGAGAACCTTCTCTAGGTGGCGCAAAATACTATTTAGTGTTCAAGAACGATTCGCACTTCAGAACGGTTTACTTCATGAAGACGAAGTATGAGGCCCCAGACAAGCTGAAGTTGTTCGTGAAGATGGTGAAAATCAACTTGACAGGAAAATGAAAAGATTGCATTCGGACAATGGCAAGGAGATCAAAAACGCAATCACAGAGGAGTTTTTGACTGAATTGGGAATTCTACACACAACTACAAATCCCCATACACCACAATAGAATGGAAGGATAGAACATGAGATGAGAACCATCGTTGAAGCTGCACGCTCAGCCCTTACAGCAGCCAACTTGAGTATGGGACTGTGGGCGGAAGTAGTTTCATACGCGGTTTTCACAATTAATCAGATTGGAACGAGTAGTGTGAAAGGGAAAACTCCAGCTGAGCTACGGTTTGGACGTCAAATGGATTTGAATAAGTTGAGAACATTCGGATGCGAGTGTTACATTTTGCTGCCAGCACTCAAAAGGGGAAGTTCGACCGCAAGTCAGAGAAGGGCTACGATCTGAACTCACTGCCTTATCGAGTCTACATTCCTGGTCGCCGTGATATTGTCAGCGAAGCAAATGTAAATTTCAACGAGGAACACGAGATGAGCATGACTGAAATATTGACTGAGACAAGCGCCGAGGAAGGTGAAAATGAGCCAGAACAGCCAGATGAGTCAAGTGAAGACGAAAATGAAGATGAGCCCAAAGAAGAAGATAGCGAGGAAAAAGACAGTGCCAGTGAAAAAGAAACTGAACCAGCCCCGGAAACTGCTAAGAGACCAGTTCGTCGACGAGAGGAATATTGCCAAAGAGAATTGGAGACTTCATAATGTGGTACAGCAACGGAGAATACAAATCGTTAGTTGACAGGAAGACGTGGAGACTGGTAGACTGCCCGAAAGGAGTGAGTCCATTGACCTTCAGATGGGTCTTGACTGAAAAATCAAGTGGCAAGCTGAAGGCAAGACTGGTGGCTTGAGGGTTCGAGCAACAAAAGGGAGTCGACTACGATGGGACATTCAGTCCTGTGGCAAGTTACTCATCGATTCGACTGATTCTGAGCCATGTAGCCTCAGAGAAATGGAAACTGATCGCATTTGCTGTAAAGACGGCATTTCCGTACGGCAAGTTGAAAGAAGTGATCCACATGGTGCAGCCTGAAGGATTTGAGGACGGGTCAGGCCGAGTATGCGAGCTGCCCAAGGCTATTTATGGACTCAAACAGGCACCAAAACAATGGAATCAGGAGATCACTGGATCGTTCGAAGGATTTGGGTTGGAAAGTTCACACGATTATCCAAGTGTATTCTACACCAAGGACAAAACCATCATAGTGGCCTTATTTGTGGATGATGGATTAGTCGCAGGCAAGGATGAAAAGGAGATTTTCGACCTCTTGAAGTTGATTGGAAAGAAGTTCAAAATAAAACACAGCAAAACTTTCAAAAACCAGTTAACGTACCTTGGAATGGACTTGAAAATCGACTCAAAAGGAATCTTTATGAGTCAACCGAAATATACACAGAAGGTTTTGAAAAGAATGGACATGGAACAGTGCAATCCAGCTCCAACTCCCATTGAACCTGGCATGGTGGCCGAGTCAGCAGATTTTATGAATGACGAGAAAGTGCCTGCTAGGACACTTTACCGCGAGGCCATCGGTAGTCTGCTCTATCTGGCGATAATCTCAAGGCCCGACATCAGCTACGCTGTGAATTATCTCAACGGACATTGTTGTGATCCAAAGAAGAGTCATTGGAATATGACAAAACGTGTCTTCCAGTATCTGAGGCAGGTATCTACTTTGGAGGAGACAGAACAATTAAGGTGTACACAGATGCTGATTTCGGAGGAGAGAAAGAATCAATGAAGTCAACCAGTGGCGGTCTGATATTCAGAGGAGGTCCAATCGTCTGGTATTCCCCGAGACAGAAAGTTGTGTCAACGTCAACAGCCGAGGCAGAGTACAGAGTAGCATATCAAGTGGTCGGCGACGTATGTTGGCTGAAACGACTGGCTTTGGAACTTGGCATCTTGAAAGAAGATCATCCGATCCCAATGTTTGTGGACAACAAGTCAGCTGTCCACATGTTGCAAAACACACACGAGGGTAAATTAAATAAGGGAAAGAAACACATTGAGATTCTGAGAAAGTTTATAAAGTATGACACTGAAGTCACTGTTAACATTGAGCACATTGATGGAAAGAGGCAAATTGCAGATATTTTTACAAAGCCTTTGAGTAAAGCTTTGTTTGAGTTAAATCGTTCATATTTGATTAAGGAAGAGTGTTGAGTTTGAATCAAATTTCAGAATGTAAACATTACCTTAAAGTCTTATACCAAAAAGAAAAGAGAAAAGTGACAGATGTGCACCAAATTGTAATCTAGGACATTATTGTAAAAGATGAAAGGTCGACTGGAAGCGTTGTCAGGAACTGGTTGGCGTACATCAGAAGAGAGTTAGTAACGGAAATGTATTCTTGGCACCACGTTTTTTATGTTCAATTTTTCACTCTACGTTTTTGTTCAACGTTTATGAAAAAACAATTCTTTTCTACAATTGACGAGTTCTCTGGTGTTCCCTACCCACTGTAAACCAACATATAGACATGGTGGCGAGTATCCCAGTTTGTTTGGTTTATATTGTGACGCATATGACAATCAGCTGTGATATCTGGCAGGTCTCCAAAACAAAGTACTAGAATATTCTAGAAAGTACTGCAAAACTGGAGACTATGAGCAGTAAAAAATTCGAGGCTATGGAACGGACGGAAACGAAACGCCGAATCAGGATGAGGGAAAACGGTATAAATACGCCGCACACAGATCAAGGAGGGCAGTAAGAAGTAAGCAGTCAAAGACGCGATAAGTAAGGAATCGATAAGTCTCGAGTGAAAGAAGAGTCACCGAATATTTAACGCTACATTAAGTAACGGTTATTATTAACAGACTAATAAAGTGTTTGCAAAGAAAATCGATTAACGGCTCTTATTTATTAAAATAATAATAAAATAAGCTCATTACAATTGGTGTCAGATTTGGGATTAATTATTGGTGAAGTAAATAAGTCTGTGAAAGTGTGTTGTGACATTTGGAGGATCTTCGTGGTCCTGAGCTGAAGAAGGAACTTCAGGACCGAAATGTGGATAGCAGAGGACAGAAGCAAATTCTTCGACAGCGTCTGCAAGCAGCAATGGAGGAAGAGGGTATCGGTGTTGACACATATGTTTTTACGATTGGGCCAGACTGTCCAGATGGAGAAGAAACAGCGAGTCACGATGGTGTCAATGTAACGGAGAAGAGTTCGCCACAGTTGGATATTTCGGAGATGTTAAGGATGATGATGACAAAATTGGACGCGCAAGCTACAGATATTAATACAAAATTGGACGCGCAAGCTGCAGATGTTAATGCAAAGTTGGATGCCGAAACGCAGTGAATAAAATGTAATTTTCAACACTTTAATGAAGAAATTCGAAACGAAGTAGAAAATCTGGATCTAAAAGTCACCGGTGAAATAACGCAAATCGAAAAGAGACTTGAGTGTGTTGAGAGAAATAAGACATCGCCTAGCAATCAACATGACTACAAAGATACAAGGATGCAACCGCCAACCTTCGATGGAACGGGATCCTTCTCCGTATTTATACGTCAGTTTGACGCCGCGGCCAATTATAATAAATGGTCGGATGAGCAAAAGTCAACATCACTAATCTTGTCACTCCGCGGGGCAGCTGCAAATTTGCTATAAACCATGCCAGCAGAGAAGCAAACAGATTTTCAAGCGGTAAGAGACGGACTTGAAGCTAGGTATGGAGACAACCACATGCAGCAGGTCTACCGCATGCAACTGCGGAGCAGAACGCAGAAACCTGGAGAAAATCTTCAACAGTTGCAGGCAGACATTGAGCGATTGGCAAACTTGTCTTATTCAAATACGACTAAGGAATTTCTGAACGAGGTAGCAATGGATGCATTCATAAATGCACTCCAAGATCGGGGCTTGCAACAAGTCGTTCGATTAATGAAATACTGGCGTTCGCATTGGCATATGAATCTGCTAAACTGGCTACCAGAAGTACATATAGAGTCCGAGAAATGTCCGTCGAGGAATGTTCCTGCCAACGAATCGGGCATGTACAACGGAGAACTCCGAGACCTCATATAAAGTGTTGGACATGCGGCGAAGTCGGCCACATCTTTGTTGACTGTAGGAAACGTCGACGAATGAATGAAACATCAAGTGAGAATAGTTGTTCATACGCTAATCATAAGAGGAGACTATCATCGGACCAACCTGAGGTCAAAAGCTCGGGAAACTTGTAAGGGCAGACTTTACGGGGCGAAAGTCGCTTGGGTCAATAGTATCAGCCGATAACAATATGGAAGAAGAATTACGCGAACGGCTGATCAAATCCAACAAAGCCTACTATGGTCTATCATCATCATCATCATCATCGGCACTACAACCGGGAACCGGTCTTGGCCTTATTTAGTAAGTCCTGAGGCTTGCTAAATTTTCCATAATGATTTATTTTTTCTGGGTAAGGTCATTAGTCTTGCGCCAGAGGCTCCACGACGGGGAATCGAACCCCGGTCTCCCGGGTGACGGGCGGGTATACTAACCACTATACTATCGAGGAGCCCTATGGTCTATCAATGCTCTTTAAATCCCAAAATTTATCCAGAATTTATCCAAGTTACTACTGTACAAGACCATGATCTTACCAGTACTCATGTATTGGATCCGTGGCCTGGATGCTCAATAAAAGGTACTCTCAACGCTTAGCCGCGTTCGAGAGGAAGGTTGTGGTCTTGCTAGCGGATACACACGACCAATAGTGAAGAACAACACCACCTAAAAAAAAAGTCGAACAATCAGAAGCACCTCCATTAAATCCGTATACCATAGTAATAATATAGCATTTCCACATCAGCCGAATGTATTTGCGTTAAGAAATCGAATTCGTACACGCGGCAGCAGTCTGATGTTTCAATACTTCGCTTTTCACCCGTTTTATCGTATGTTCAAATCACCGTCTTCACTATACTTGCTTAACGCCACAATCCGACGTGATCTGTACTGTACACACACCCAGCACACATCTCTCATAGGTAAACAGAACTTTACTACTCGATCACGACTTCCGCATATAGCCCCGACACACTCGCCTGTTCCGACGTTCTCTCGCTCCGTCGTTCACACACGAAGTTTAGAGATTGAATTCGTACACGCGGCGGTGGGGTAATGTGTTAAGCCTTGATTCCATTTTTAGTGATTCTAACCGCCATAGCGTCAGTTCGAATCACACGTTCTTCACTATCATCGCAAACGCTATAAGGTCTTAAGGGGAATTTATGGCCCCGTATGTGAGGAAGGACGATTTCGGAGACGCTACAACCATGAGTTGTACGCGATTTACCTTGAACCTAATGTTGTAAGAAAAATCAACCTCGGTAGACTCCGGTGGGCGGGACACCTGGCTCGAATGAGCGAGAAGGAGCGTGCCTGGAAAAACCTTTGTGGCAGGATGCATGGAAGGAGACAGCGCGGCAGACCTTGTCTGCGATGGAGAGATGGCGCCCATTAGGACGTCCAGGGCCTGGGAGTGCCAAATTGTATGACATTGGCTCGAACTCGGGACCGGTGGAGAGACTATCCAAATAAGGTCAAGACCGGATCTACTCCTGTGTTTCAACCGCTTTACTGAAAATCTCACGAATGGTACTCAAAGTTAAAACCCACTTTTTTGAAACCCAACAAACCCTTTCAGCATGAATTACAAAAGAATCCTTACTTCTTGATTTACACATTTTCTTTAAATAGGAACATTTCTGCCCACTAAAGATTTAATACTCCCCGATAAAACCCAAATCAGAGACAAATTAATTTTTAACATACATATATAAAGCTCCTATCAACAAGGACCCATTCCAGACAGCTTTCATAATCCTAACTGGATCTAACTAATTTATAGCATTTAACCCTTAAGTAAGGGATTCCCCTTTTAATTTGACAAATGCCTACTAAGGTGTGCATCCTAATGTGTTGCTATTGAACCAGGTATGTACATCATGTGATACGTGATTGCCAGCAGTTAATTAGGATAATGAGAGGACCGGAACTATGACTGACCGCGATGTATCGTATAATTTACCTATTTTGGGATTCAAGTGACTCAACTTCAATTAATTAGCATGTGACTAGGAAAAGGAGGCAAGTCAACGAGTGGTAATGAAGTTGTTGACCAACATTTATGCTTATAAAATACTTAAGTGTAGTGAGTTAAGCTGGGGCGGGGTGTAAGCACTGGGCGTGAGTTACGGGGTGAATTAAACCCTTCAATCAATCTACATTCGGTAGTAAGGAATTAATTTGTGCTTTTATTCTAGTATTCTAAACCCAGAAATATTTCCTCTTTAATTTATGGCGAAAGCCTCTTTGGTTCAAGGTGCAGTTAGGGTTAAATTATTTGTTTTTCGATGTGTGAATTTAATGTTCCATCATGACTTGAGGAAGGGTAGGTTAGATTTAAATTGGAATCAATTCCTCAATTTTTGATCCAGAAGATTTAACTTGATCTGTTTATGCGAATCACACAAACAAAAGTGGATTTTGGGACACAGTGCAGGTACAAAGAGAGGATGATTATAAGGAACAGCTGCATCGATATATATATATATATATATATATGTATATATATATATATACATATATATATATATATATATATATATATATATATATCGGTGGTCTCAAATACTTGAAGATTATAATGCCGAGGAAAAACAATACAGGTAAAGTTGTGGCGTCTCTAACAGATACACACACAATACACGCAAAATAGTGAAGAACCCCGAACGAAAATCGAATACGAAAATACATGACAGCCGTATACCGTAGCGATAACAAAACAATTCACATCAGTGGAATATACGTGAGTTTAAAAATCGAATTCTAAAATCGACCAGTAGCCTGATGTGTTACGCTTTGGTTCAATTTTTGGTGATTCTAACTGTCATAGCGTCAGTTCGAATCACACGTTCTTCACTATCTATCCCGATATATAGCTATAGAGTGTTTTACATTCGTGCGGTTCGACTGAAGAATGATTCTTTATGTTGTGCACTGGCTGATTAACAGGCATCATCACAAACTGGCGTGTACATCTAAGGAGTTATTCAGCTACCTCAATTGGTTGCCGGACTGGATATAAGTTTGTAGGTAGTTAATTACTATGGCATTGACAGGAATGCATGATCTATAAAAACACCCACGAAGTTCATGGAAGAAGGCTCTTGTAGACCGAAACAAAATTAGGCTGGTGAACCCTGGCTTCAGCACTCGGTTCCTGCGGCCGGTACACTTCAAACTCGAAACTCCAAATAACACAAAGAAAACACGATGACTTGATAGTTGAATGTTTATTTATTGTTTCTGGGCTATTAACATATTATTATTTTAACGCGGATTTACATATGATAGGTATAAGCTTTATAGTTTGTCCGATAACATGAAACACACTTTTGATTAGACAGAACAAACGGAGAGAACTAAAAAATAACACATTTAACGTGCCTCAGCACAGTTCTTCATTTAGGCGCTTCTAGTGTTTAGTAAGCTTAGTCCGCAGGATCGCTGGAACACCAAAATTCGATCACACCAGTATAGTTAATCCCGGACAAACACAATTAGAACCCTGCACGTTTCAAATGTCCCTAATAACTGGTGAGGACGACACTCTTCAAAGTTGAACTTATCTATAAACTATTACACGGGCAGAGATTAAGTAAAAGAGAAATAAAATCGCGATTAAAAATCTCCAACGGCACGGAACTCCTACTCCAAATGTTCGCGACCACTTTGGCGTATCAAATCTGACTCACTATTGGATGTCTCTTTACAGACATCCAACGAAAACGAACCTAAGGGATTCGCCGACGAAGGGCGGCCAATGGCGAAGGTCAAAAACAAAAGGAAACAGGGAAAAACTCATGTAGCAGATCGAATCTGCTGCTACATGTTTGGGCAAGATAAACTGCCGCCATCCGCAAGGGATAGATTCTTTGATTGACGTGAGTCAATAAAACCCCTGCCGAAGCCAGGAATCTATCTTGGAATAATGAATCAAGCATTGGGTATGGCCGTTGCCAGATCATTTAAAATAAACATATTTCGGTGATGTATGTTGTCTTAGGAATATGTTAATCCCGTTGAAGGGACTGTCAGGTGAAAGTATCCGCTTGAGTGTTTACTTTGTGTAAACTAAAATTGGTGGTCATGACCGATGCTGGTGATCGTTCCGAGAAACGGCAACGGATCATAAAATCGGTCATGCTGAGATAGAAGTAATTATGCTCGCCTGAAAGGCCAATGTTCAATTTGATCTTCTTTACTGGTAGGAAAGTTATCCGTAGGGATAACCGAAATGATTCCAGCTAATTGGGTGGCGGCTAATGCCCTAGTAAGATTGTACAATCTTGCCGAAATTTCAACTTTAAGGTAAGTTGTATTGCTGGTAATGGTGGGGATCAAGCGATGCGTGGCTCTTCGGGCCCTGAAAAGCCCCACATCACTCCCACCCCAGTGACGTAGTCACGAAACAGGTAAGGCAGATTAGGAGGAGGTTAGTTGGGTATGGGCGCGCGCCAGGGCGCGAGTACGGGGAGGTTGCGCTGGTGGAGTAGAAGTCGTGTCAGTGGATGGGGGTTGTTCTGGAACGGACGCTTCCAGAAAGCAGGGCTTAAGCCTTTCGACGCTGACCGTGGATCGCTTGCCTCTAATGTCGATCTCGAAGACGCGCTCACTGATGCGGCGGAAGACTTTGAATGGGCCATCATAAGGTGGGTCAAGGGGTTTTTTGACCTTATCCACCCTGACAAAGACGTGCGTGCAGCTGTGCAGTTCAGGGTGGACGAACAGTTTTTCGGAGCCGTGCCTGGTTACAGGGGTTGCTCTAACCTTACGTAGCATGTCACGAAGATGTCCCAATTCGCGAAGTTGGTCACGCGGTGTTTCGCCATTCAGGAAAAGTTCTCCTGGAAGAAGGAGGTTGGTACCGTAGGTAAGCTCTGCTGCCGAAGCACCCAGGTCCTCCTTAATACTTGTCCTCAGGCCGAGGAGGACGGCTGGAAGGGCGTCAAACCATTGTGTGTCACTATGACACATGAGTGAGGCTTTTAGAGATCTATGCCAGCGCTCTATCATCCCATTTGATTGCGGGAGGTAGGCGGTGGTACGACTTCTTTGGCAGCCGAGAAGATTTGTTAGCTGCCTGAAAATTGTCGCCTCAAATTGTGGACCTCGGTCCGAAGTTAAGGTGGTTGGTATACCGAAGCGTGTGACCCAAGTTGAATAAAAAGCCTTGGCGACTGATTCGGCAGTAACTGCCCGGAGAGGTGTCGCCTCTGGCCATCGCGTGCAGCGATCCATCATAGTGAGGATATAAGAAAATCCTCTTGATGGAGTAAGCGGTCCCACTATGACTATGTGGAGATGGGCGAAGCGTGCTGTGGGAAGCTTGAATTGCGCTGGCTCCAGTACACTATGTCGCGCTACTTTGCAGCGCTGGCACTAGAGACAAGCACGGGCCCAACCGGTGAGATCTTTGTTCATCCGGGGCCAAATGAATTTGCGACGGACAGCAGCGGCTGTTGCTCGGCCGCTGGGGTGGGCCGGGTTGTGGTAAACCTGGAACGCGCCCTTACGAAGTTTCTTGGGAATGTAAGGTCTAGGGGTTCCGGTGGAGACATCACACCAAATTTCGCCCAAAGAGTCGCTAAGAATGATTTTCTTTAGCTCAAGTGCCGTTTCCGCAGTTAGGAGGGACTTAAGTTGTTCGTCCTCCTGTTGAGCTAGGGCAAGATCAGCGTTGTTCAAGGCGGAATGCAAGTGAATCGTATCGATTCGAGAAAGGGCGTCCGCCGTGACGTTCTGTTTACCGGAGATATGCTTGATCTCCGTAGTATATTGCCCAATGAGGTCTAATTGACGCTCTTGCCGGGGTGAGGCATTTCCCGACTTCTTCCGGAACGCGTAGACCAATGGTTTGTGGTCTGTTAAAATAGAGAGCGAACGTCCTTCTATCATATGACGGAAGTATTTAACAGCGCTGTAGATCGCGAGTAATTCACGGTCGTAGGCGCTGTAACGTCGCTCAGTAGGACTCAGCTTCCTTGAAAAGAACCAAGTGGTTCCGGTCGGCCTTCAATGTCCTGTTCAAGGACGGCTCCGATTGCGGTATCCGATGCGTCGCATTGGATGGAAAGTGCCACTCCCTCGAGGGGGTATCGGAGTAAGGTGGCATTTGCCAATTGTTCTTTGGACAGTTGGAATGCTCGATCAGAGACTTCTGTCCAATTAATGGGTCGCTTATCAATACGCTTAGCTCCTTTTAAGAACTCATTTAGGGGAGCTTGAACTTGGGCAGCGTTCTTCAGTGTTGGTCGATAGAAGTTAAGCATGCCCAGAAATCGACGCAGCTCACTCACGTTAGTAGGACGAGGATACTTCATGAGGGCCTCCACACGGTCTGGTAGTGGGCAAATGCCCTGGTTGTCAACAACGTAACCCAGATAGGTGATCTGCTCCTTGGCGTATTGACACTTATCTGGGTTGATGACAAGACCGAATTCACGGAAGCGCTCTAGGACCTGACGTAAGTGGCGTTTATGTTTCGCGTGGTCTTTGGAGGCGATGCGAATGTCATCAAGATATGCATGGCAGCAATTTAGACCACGTAAAGCCGTGTCGATATAACGTTGGAATGTCTGTGCGGCATTCCTGAGGCCGAAAGTCATCACCTTGAACTCGAAGAGTCCGAAAGGTGTAATGACTGCGGTCTTGGGGATGTCTTCAGGTGCCACCGGAATTTGGTGGTACGCCCTGGTGAGATCCAGGGTAGTGAAGACATTGCAACCTCGTAGTTTATACGAAAAATCATAGAGGTGTGCAATAGGGTATCTGTCAGGGACAGTTGCTGCGTTCAACAGACTGTAATCGCCGCATGGGCGCCACTCACCAGAACGTTTCTTCACTAAGTGGAGTGGGCTTGCCCAGGGACTGTCCGACGGTTGGCAGATACCTAGTTCGATCATGTGCTCGAATTCCGCGCGCGACGCACGTAATTTTTCGGGAGCCAGTCGACGTGGACGCTGGCTCACCGGGGGGCCACGCGTTTCTATATAATGAAACACCGTGGCTTTGTGTCGACGCTGGTTAGGTAGAGGAATTGTTGTACTAACAAATTCCTGTACCATGGCTTGAAATGGGTCTGTGCACCTTGTGGCCCTTGAAGTTGCCGCTGGAGATGCCGACATGGGCAAGGGGGGTGCGGTTGGAGCCACTAGTCTGTTATGGGTCATTTCGACCAACAGGTTATGTGCGCCTAATAGGTCGGAACCTATCAGGGGTTCATTTACGTCCGCAATGACGAAACGCCAAGTGATCGGACGTCTAAGACCCAGTTGTAGTGTCAGCTTTTTCCGTCCGTACGTAAGTATCGACGTATTATTTGCAGCTGACAATTTCAGTGCGGCGGGCACGCGGTTACGCGGAGCAAACGACCGCGGGAGGACTGAAATATCGGCGCCGGTATCGACAGTAATAGCGATATTCAGTTTAGAATCCCGGATGGTTAGGCGACTTATTGTATGGGTGCCGGCCGATTGCGCGAGGGAGTCGGTCGGCAAAATTAGTTTAAAGGGCGCCTTTGGGTGGTGGGTGGTTGTGTCCAACCACAAGGCGCCGTGCAATTAAATGCGCGATCACCATATCGTTGGTGATTGGCGCACCAAGGGAGAGTATCGGCATTATCAGTTCTATTCGTCCTATTGGTATTGCCGTTACGGGGAGGTCGAGCCATTTTGAAAGGTATTGGGCCTCTGAGGGGCAGTTTGGAAGGAATTCTGCCGATTGAGAGGACGGCTCGGCATGGCACGATTCTGGGCGCCTCGAGGATTGTTTCTCACCTCCGCGCGAAATTGACTTATCTTGCGGAGGAGTGAGGTTTGGAGCGCCCGAAGGTCAGCAGGAGTTAATTGTGGTGGCGAACTTCTTTGATTAAATACGTTGGGCCTTGCCTCTGGATTCCTCTGTGGGAAATTGGTTGAGGTGGGCCTTCTGTGTGGTAACTGGGTTTGAGGAGGATGTTGCACTGGAGCCAATTGAGGGGCTGTAAAAGGCAGACAAGGGTGCCGTGTAGGCTGGGCGGCGTGTTGAGAAATCGCCGCTACCTGGTACGCAGGAGACTCAGAATACTGATCTGAGCTTTCCATAATTGCGTCCGCAATTTTGGATAAATAGCCCAAACTCTGGTTGGGTTGGGCTATAAGTGCCGAACGAGCATGTTGGGGAAGACACCTCAAAGAGTGAGACCTTATTAGGTCGTCCCCGCTATAGAGCGTAAATGGGTCAGGAAAAGAGATGGTCTCATCCCAGAAAGGTTGGTTACGGCAGCTAAGCGTTGTTGCCGCACACTTCCAGGCTCGTCCAAAGCGTCGAGCAGAGCTTCACGCATGTTCCTATACGCGTTGCGGTCGGCCGAACTAATGATGTGGGCAACATGCGGTCGCTGAGTGCGGTCAAGCACTTTCAACAGCTCGACTGCACGAAGTTGTTCGTCGTGCAAGTCAGAGGCCAGGAAGATGTGGTCTGCTACTGCAAACCAAAGGTCTGGGTCCTCCTCATCGAAGGGGGGAAGCCCTATATTTGAATGACGAGTCCCAATCCCGAGGCTGGAAGCATCGTGGAACTCTTGGGGCTCTGATTGCCTATGGGCTTGTTGAGAGGTACCGGCACAAGCTGTGGGCATTAAAATGCCGGAATTCACCAAAAGGCCGGTACCAGGGGCGCTAGAAGCAGTCGGGGGTGTGTCGGCGGAAGTAGGCTGGGGTCGGTTAACGACACTGGGGGCAACCGGTGCTGCCAGGGGAGTAGATTGTGCAGGCAAGTCTTGGTCAACATCGACTTGCTCAGCTGGGAAATCGACGCTAGAGGCGTCGTGAAATTCGAGGGGCTTGGATTGTTCCTGAGCCTTTTTGGCCGTGGCGTTTCGCGTGTTGACCATTGTGGGTTGTATGACGCGAAACTGGAGTTAAAAGCGTAAGAGGACGCGAAGAAAGGTGAAGGGAGGCCGAGGAGTCAAACGAATTGAATAGAGTGGGGATAAGGGGCCAAATTGTGATGAAAAGAAGCGATTGAAGGTGCGGAGTCAAAGGAGAATTGTGCCAAGTCGAGTGGATTTCTTTGAAGTCGCGAATGCAAGTGTGCTTTCGTGTTATTTTCAATCCGGGTATTGTGTACTACTAATTGTGTACCCCGTTTTACTTTTAAATAAAAACCAAAAAAAAAAAAAAAGGAAAAAGGAAAAACTCATGTAGCAGATCGAATCTGCTGCTACATGTTTGGGCAAGATAAACTGGCGCCATCCACAAGGGATAGATTCTTTGATTGACGTGAGTCAATAAAACCCCTGCCGAACCCAGGAATCTATCTTGGAATAATGAATCAAGCATTGGGTATGGCCGTTGCCAGATCATTTAAAATAAACATATTTCGGTGATGTATGTTGTCTTAGGGATATGTTAATCCCGTTGAAGGGACTGTCAGGCGAAAGTATCCGGTTGAGTGTTTACTTTGTGTAAACTAAAATTGGTGGTCATGACCGATGCTGGTGATCGTTCCGAGAAACGGCAACGGATCATAAAATCGGTCATGCTGAGATACAAGTAATTATGCTCGCCTGAAAGGCCAATGTTTAATTTGATCTTCTTTACTGGTGGGAAAGATAGATCATAGACATGCCGTTGAAAATCTGGCTTGCAGATGTGCAAGCAACCCGAAATGATGCTAGGTCAATGAATGGGTTCAAAGATAACACACGGAAAGATCAGCGTGTGTTGGTAGATATGTGCCATCCATTGTTCGGTCGCGGAAGCTCGTGGTGATGCTGAATTGATGTCATGGCAAGATGATAATCTTGTCATGAATTATGCTTTCAGGAATGACCGTGGAGAAGAAGCTTGGAAAGGCCCCCAAAAAAGGTAAGCTGCCTAATATTTAATTATGTCGGTTATCCGTAGGGATAACCGAAATGATTCCAGCTAATTGGGTGGCGGTTAATGCCCTAGTAAGATTGTACAATCTTGCCGAAATTTCAACTTTAAGGTAAGTTGTATTGCTGGTAATGGTGGGGATCAAGCGATGCGTGGCTCTTCGGGCCCTGAAAAACCCCACAAGTTCATGCAACAGATCACTGGGAGGAGATCATCAGCAGCTTTATCAGGATTATTAGAGAACATCTGGTCGCCCTACTTTTTTCTTTGTTTTTTTTTTGTTTTCGGTAGGAAGGTGGATATCTTCAAAAGATACCACTGGACCGATCCACAGGCATGCCCGATTTTTACCGACTAAAACCACCTCCCACCAGGCTCATATTTCCGTTGATCTCTGCGGAACTTTCTTTTAGATATTCCTACGCGGAGCGGGACGGAGTTTACCTGTTACCCCGCTCGTTACGCCGCAGCTGTTGCATCATGTCACATAGAACATCATTTGCTACGGACCATGCTTGTTTGGAACTCAGCATGTCTTCTATTACTCCTGTCCCTCTCATATGTCTCTCCAAAATCGTTCGTGCGGTCTTGAATCTCACGCGTTTTGGGATTAGTGTTCCGCATTTTCTATTGTGCCTTCGCAATACAAGCAGTATGGGTGATAGACATGCTTATACTTGTGTAAGTATTGCCGAAAGCATCCATGTTCTGATATTAGCTAAGCCAAGTGGTAATTCAGCTCGCCATGTTTTCTTTTCACCCAGGCACTTATATTAGGTATCATGGTGTGGGTCCATCTTCCTTTGAATCTTCCCGTGATCCCCGCGAAATTGTTGCAAAATTGTTGCGTACAATTATTATGTTTAATTTTAATAAAAAGGATGTACTTATCCCGGGCTTGACTTGGCGGGGTGGTAGTTTGACGTAAAACGACGTCGGCGATGGTGTTGATGGTGATGACGGGAAGAGCTATGGAATTTGAAGATGCTAGTCAGGTTCGGTCTGCTCATTACTCGTCCCAAATTCGCAGGATCCAAAGCGTGCAACGTCGTTTTTTGCGTTTTACCCTCCGAGGATTGAATTGGGAAAATCCCCTGATTATACCCCCATACACGAACCGTCTTAACTTAATTAACCTTAACACAATTGAAGAGCGTAGAATTCATGGCGTCATCCTCTTCATCCACCCTCTACTCTCAGGTTCAATCAACTGACCAAGCCTGATCTACTCCATCATATTTTCCACTAATCCCCGAAATCTGCGAAACCCTCGTATCTTCTATTTGCCCGCTCATCACGGGTCTTACGGCTCTAATGAACCCATTTCGCGAATGCAGGGGTGGGCGAACTCTCACCCCGCGTTCTTTGACTTCAATGTCACCTCTATCGTTCTCAAACGTCGTCTCCTCTCTTACCCCCCCCTGACCCCACCCCGCTCACCGCCTACACTCTCCCGCACTCATACTCAAACCTTAGCATCCGTCTTATCCCACCCTTCCCCACCCTACCACTTAGACTATTATTCTATCCATCTTTATTTAGTTCCCCCTTCCATTTTTAAGTTACTTTAAAGTTACTCCCCCACTCCTAACCCGCATACCCTAGTTTTTAAGTTAGTTCGTAAGTCTATTTATAAGTTTATATGTTTATACGATTTGTACTAAGCGAAATTAACTGAGGGTTCTGGCCTCTATTCATTCATTTGGTGGAAGAATCCCACCTTCGTTATCATTCTCTTAGGCTTGAGAGCTCTAATTGTGACCGCATTCTCTGGCGATTTTCTAGCGAGACCCCACGCACCACCGCGTTTTCTTTAGCTGCAATGTCCAGTGGTGTCCCTCCGGCCAAAACATTTATGACATCTGGATGCCGTTCGGAATGCGCAGTGTACTCTTAGTGATGCCAGCCCATGTGCTGAGTTCACCCCCCCCCCCCCCCCCCCCATGTACGATTTATACTGTGGGGCCCCACCCATATGTTAGCTGCATACATTATAATGGAAATATTGACACTGGCTATCAGCTTCCTTATGTGGGGCCGGGCTCCACCAACATTGGGCAGCAGTCTCGCCAAAACTTTCCACACTCTTGCCGTTTTTTCACTCGGTGTTCCTTGAAGCTCAATCTGTTGTCGAGTATAGCACCAAGATATTTAATATAGGGACTGGATCTGATTATTTGTCCTTCTATTTCCAAATCAAGGTGTTCAACTTTCTTGCGGCTGCTTATTAAAACTGCCTCTGTCTTATGTCCAGCTAGTTTCAGTCCGGCCATATCCAGCCAGCATTTAATGCTCTGGATTGCTTGGGAGCAAATATTATCCAAGTCATCTAGATGTTTAGCGACAGCTACTATTGCCAAATCATCTGCGTACCCAATGATTCTAACCCCTTCTGGTACATTGACCCTGAGCACACCATCATACATGATGTTCCATAACAGCGGACCTAATACAGATCCCTGAGGTACACCCGCTGTTATTTTATATTCCTGTGGTCCCTCATCTGTGTCATAGAGCAGTCTTCTATCCGAGAGATAGTTTGATAGTATACGCACCAAGTAGATTGACACTTGTAGATATCCCAACGATTCCGGAATCCAATTCCAGTTCACCGAGTTAAATGCATTTTTAACATTTAGTGGCACCACCGCGCAATATTTTTTCGTACTTCCTACCCATTGTGCTCCAGCTATCGCATTGCGACCGATGTCGCACACCACAGATACTTCCTTACCGGTTGATCTACCTTCCCGGAACCCATATTGCCATTCAGAGAGCCCCGATGTCCCCTCAGTGAATTGTTCCAGGTAAGTGGCAATTAGTCTCTCAAGCAGTTTTACTGTTGAGTCCAGCACGCACAGTGGGTGTAGGTGTACAAAACTCGCCACTCCATACTTCATGTCAACATGGAGCTGGAACATGTTCTGTCGATTTTGGACTGGGCTCTATTGATTATGAAGGTGTATTCAGCACCATCATTAAGTAGCACCACATCTAGGACTGCGAAGGCTTCAAGTAGTGCCTGGCCTCTACTGATGGTCCTTGTGCTTCCCCTTCTACAGCCCAAGTATTGAAGTCTCCAGCAGCTATAAGGGGGCTCTTATCTTTAGCTTTTTGTGTTACCCTCCCCAAAAAGTCGCCCTACGGCAGCAGTGTATCTGAAATTAAATCAATTAAAAACTTTGGATACATACAAAACGGCAAACTATGTGATCTCCCATTTCATCAATCCTCTCCTGAAAGTAAATCAATTGACGTTTGTTAAGAATACCAATTTGTTTATCAAATGCTTGTATATGCCCTAGTGAATATCAACAAAGAGCAACAACAATGTCCGTGCTAAAAGCACAAGACGAAACCTAAGAGAAATAAAGCCCAGAGGATAAGAATCACGGTGAAATGTTTATTAATATTGAAAATTCCCGATCAGCCCGGGTCAACCACATATGCCGAGAACTGCGCTCTTCTCCGATTATCGAAACCACAGGCACCAACTACGGCTCAAAACATACAGCAATCGAATCATCACCACAACCGACACAAAAACATCAACCCAGTCGGCCACCTAACAGAAGCCTTTTACAACCCGAATCAACGGAAACTTGGAGAATAAATCGCCTCCTTTGCTCATCTCCTGTCTCCTCAAGCTCCAGCATCAAGGCGAAGAAATATTAATTCTCGATCTTAAAACCAAGTATCGTATGTAAGCCATTCATCACCATCATCATCATCATCATCATCATCATCATCATCATCATCATCATCATCATCATCATCATCATCATCATCATCATCATCATCATCATCATCATCATCATCATCATCATCATCATCATCATCATCATCATCATCATCATCATCATCACAATCATCATCATTTTCGCGATCATCATCGGCACTACAACCGGGATCCGGTCTTAGCCTTATTTAGAAACTCTTTCCACCGGTCCCGATTTCGAGCCGATGACATACAGTTTGGCCATCCCAAGCTCTGGTCGTCCTAGTCTCCGCCACCCCTCCATCGCAGACAGGGTTTGCTCCGCTGTCGCCTTCCATACATTCTGCCACCAAGGACTTTCCGGGCAGGCTCCCTTCGCTCATTCGAGCTAGGTGTTCCGCCCACCGGAGTCAATCGAGTTTGATTTTTCTTACAACATTAGGTTCAAGGTAAATCGCGTACGATTGGTTGTAGCGTCTCCGGAATAGTCCCCCCTCACATACGGGGCCATAAATTCCCCTTAAGACCTTATAGCGTTTGCGATGATAGTGAAGAACGTGTGATTCGAACTGACGCTATGGCGGTTAGAATCATTAAAAATGGAACCAATGCTCAACACATCACCCCACTGCCGCGTGTACGAATTCAATCTCTAAACTCAAGTACATTCAACTGATGTGGAATTGCTATGTTATTGCTTGGTACATGGCTGATGCATTTTCTTGTTCGATTTTCTTTCGCTAATCTTCACTATTTGCTTGTGTATTGTGTGTGTATCTGTTAGAAACACCACACTACTCCCTTCTCAGCAACTTTGTTACGATCAACTTCGTGTGCGAACGATGGAGCGAGGAGCAAGCGAGGAGCGAGCGAGCGAGAGAACGTCGGAGCAGGTGAGTGTGCCGGTGCTCTATGCGGAAGTCGTGATCGAGTAGTAAGGTTCTGTTTACCTATGGGAGATGTGTGCTGGGTGTGTGTACAGTACAGATCACGTCGGATTGTTGCGTTAAGCAAGTATAGTGAAGACGGCGATTTGAACATACGATGAAACGGGTGATTGGCTAGCTCAAATGCCGGCCGTATTACTACGCGATACTGGCAAGCGAATGGAACCCTCGTCAAGCGGCCACATGATGTCGTGGCTTCGAATCAGGTGCAAACATCTCTGTTATAGTAGAGTGAACTCTCGGTTATGAACGGTAATTATACTGCTCAATCCGATCACAGTAAATCCAACAACAACTACAATTATAAATGATGCTTATCGTTACTTATGACGGGGTTCCTGGAGTTAGCAGACACCACCGCTGGTCAGAGGAGTTTATTTTAGTCAGAAAATATATCTAAGTGGAGATGGTTGTTTGGATATTCCGCATATAAATTACACGCTTGTGTTCTTTTGTATTAATTTCATTGAAGTCACAGTTGATTTTTCCTTGATAAAGTGTCGTAACGATCTGTTGTAACTCAATGTTTTGCGCTGTCGTTAATTACATACGTACATAATTTAAATTCGAATGGTCATCAACTTAATCGAAGCCTGTCCCGTGTACTTGCATCGATTACATTGACTTCTGAAATGGAAAATACTTTAAAAACCTGTTTTATTCTTCTTGACCCAGCTATGGAAGTTTTGAGCTGGACTTTTGTCGTTCTTTGTGTATTTTACTTGTGCCGCTGAAGTTGAGCAAAACTGTTTACGACAGTGTTTTTTGAAAAGGTTACATTGAGCAACGTGAACACAACCCACGGCTATTTGTACAAAATTTTTGTATAAAAATATTAGAAACTGAAATAGTGTGAATAACAAGTTAAGTAGTACAAAGTAATACAAGTATATTAGAGACTGAAATAGTAAAAGCAAAATATATAATAAGTGTGTGAAGATCAAAGGTTGGCGCAAGGCTAATAACCTTGCCCGGAAAAACAAACTATTCTGGCAAGCCTCGATTTGAGTATTTTCTCATGGAACGTCCGCTCACTATACAGAGCTCGAGTTGCACAGCACCTAGCCGATGCCCTGCCCGAATATAAGGCAGAAATAACAGCATTACAAGAAATAAGATGGAAGGGGAGTGGTGTTATTCAAAGAAACGAGTATTTATTACAGCTGTCATGCAAAACACCATTTGCTCGGGATACGCTTTCTAGTCAGCCAAATACTAAAGCCTGCCATTTTCGGCTTTAATGCAATGGACGCAAGGCTGTGCACTCTTTCGCGTGCAAGGCCAGTTTAGGAACATAAGGCTTATAAACGTTCACG
The DNA here is from genome assembly GCA_963931805.1 of Microdon myrmicae. Taxonomy (NCBI): domain Eukaryota; kingdom Metazoa; phylum Arthropoda; class Insecta; order Diptera; family Syrphidae; genus Microdon; species Microdon myrmicae. Next base: position 213,467,125 of record OZ007497.1, read on the forward strand.
GACCTACAGAGGACGAAAAAGAAGAATACTACGAGAATGTTGGACCGGCCCTCCATGCCTGTCCAAGATACGATGTGAAAATCGTTCTCAGTGATTTGAATGCGAAAATAGGTCGGGAGCCGATTTTCAGGCACTACACAGGTTCCCATAGATTGCATGAGAACACTAATGACTATGGACTACGAGTCATCGAACTGGCAGCATCAAAAAACTTGGTCGTTGCGAGTACCAGGATTCCGCGTAAAGATATCTACGATCCACCTGGCAACCGAATTGACCACGTGTTGATAGATCGCCGCCACTCCTCGAGTCTGATAACGGTGCGAACGTACCGAGGTGCCAACGTCGACTCGGATCACTATCTTGTTGGTACAATTTTCCGAGCGCGGATTGCTTTACGGAGACGCATCCGCGGATCAGGTTCGTATCACACGGTTGCCTTACGCAATGAGAATACCAGTAACACCTTTGGCCACGCGCTAGGACTTGCCCTCGAAGAGCTCGACAGAGGGAGAGCAAGTCCTGGCCAGAATGGCGGGCGTAGAAGAGAAATGGACACGCCTTAAGAATACTGTCATTAGTACTGTCAACTCCATCTTAGGCAGTAATCATAGAGATCGCTGCGACTGCCTTGATGATGAGTGCTGCTTACCGGGAATCCGGTATTTTTTTTCAACTTTTTTTAGTTCCAACGATAGAGGCATTTCTGTAAATTAATAATCTTTTTTTTTTTTTTCAGATTGCTAGGAGGTTTGAATCGTGGGTATGGTCGCGTGCCAACTTTTTGAGATCCCCCACTTCATCAGCTGCTAACTTTTTGAATCTTATACTGTATTCTTGAAATATTAATAAACATCCTATAAAAAAATGAATAGTAAAAATATTGATTGCTTTTTTTTTACAGCACTTCAAAAATTGCGTTAAATTCGTGCGTCTAGACCAGAATACCCCCTTAAGCCTATTTTTAACATCAATACTAATTACAGTATTAGGTATATATGTAAATATATGTAAAGTTTGTTTCGGATGTATGTTTATTCTAAGGAAAACGTGTAGTATTACATACAACTATAATTGCATAAACCGAAAAATAACACGTTACATGTAAATTTAAACCACGAAATACGGCCACGTTACGTGACGACTGAATAATTACTGCTGATGTCGGCTGATTCACGATGTGATGGCTGGTGGCTGAGAGCTGCTGCTTAACCCCTCGTCACTACTGCAAAAAAAAGAATTATAAACAATTAATGAGTAAATAAATTTGGACAAAAAATTCATATTGGCAAATGGACTAAAATAAGCATCAGGGCCATGCTTACAACCCTTACTATTAAGCATTAATATAAAAATTTTTTTCTATACACAGTACTAACAATTTGTACAAACAAATACTTAATATACTACTGTTACTGTTACTGAACACCCGTTATAAATATTTTTCCGCGATAACAGTCAGACAGTGCATACAAGCGTACTTTAACAATTAACTTTAAACGGAGGGGTGGTAACCAAGTAATTATTTTTTGCCGATATTGGAACAGTGTACTCGATCAAATGTACTTCGGCGATTAAAATATTGAAAAATTCAATGCCAATATCCATCAGCATCAATTTCCTCTATCCCTTCCTGTTTCTTCACCTCGGTGCATTGACAATTAATGGTATCGCAAAATACTGTGCGATTCAACTAAAGAATCGACGATGGGGTTTCAAAAACTATACAAAGGTGTTTCCTGTTATACAACGATTTATCCACCCAATCAAAATACAGCCATATCTAAATACCTAAAAGCTTTTTAAGGTAGTAGACGTGAGCATCTTCCTGTTACAAAAAAGGAAATGGCAAATAGTGTACGATATAACTGTGTTCCAAGCAAGGGATGTTGACACGCTTGATATATACGCATGACTCTTCTAAAAGGGATGCTGTAATATTCGCAACAATGCTCACTTATTAAATTGCAAGGGACCAATGGTAGTGAGTGAAGAAACCATTTTAAAAGGCAAGTCTGAGGGAAAAGGACGTCTTTTGCATGCACGTGGAAGAGTCTCTCTTTTCATTAAATAGTCAAAATGGTGTTGATTTGATGAATTTTGTGGTAAAGGGCAAAGACTGGCTTTGACTTCAATGGATCTATATTAAATTTGTAAACAATTTTTCGGCGATCCTCTGAAATTTCTTCGAAGTATATTTGAAGTTTCTAACGTTTCCATTAAGTTCGCAAAGGTCTTTGGGTGTAAAATTATGACCGCTGTAAAAAGTGGAATTAGTTTTAAAATATGGTTTGTAACCTTACTTTCGTTGTTGCTTACTCGTACCCTCCTTGTTGTTGTTGTTGAATAACGTATTTATTGTACAATAATTTAACAAATGTTGACTTAGGACTAAAATGCTAAATCCTATTTTATAATCTTTTCTTATTCTTAAAATAATTTACTGGCTCTACACGAGCACTCTAAATTACACGCTACAATTTTGTGTAATGCCTTTCGGCGTACAACAATATTTTTATATTTTTATACGAGGGTTGCCTTTTATATTTCGGGATTAGAGAGCAAAAACAAATATTGATCATCGAAAATCCCTTTATTGTTTTTCAAAATATTATCCATGAAGATCTATACACTTTTGCATGCGTTTGAACCAATCGTCGAAGCACTTTTGCCACTCTGATTGAGGTATCTCCAACACATGCATTCTGAATGCAGCAACCGCTTCTTCAGGTGTCGAAAAATGTTGACCTCTCAGTTTGTTTTTTACGTACGGGAATAAAAAAAAGTCATTCGGTGACAAGTCAGGACTATACGGCGGATGACCCATCAAATCGATGTTTTGGGTGCTCAAAAATGCAGTTGTCGCAGCCGATGTGTGAGAGCTCTCATTGTCGTGGTGAAGAGTGATCCCTCTTCGGCGGTTGGTTTTCCTGATTTCTTGGAAGACAACTGGCAAACAAATGGTTGTGTACCACTCAGAATTGACTGTTCTGCGTTGTTCTAGTGGTACGGTTGCCACATGTCCAGTTTTTCCGAAAAAACAGGTGACCATTTGCTTGGAAGTGCTTCGTGCGCGAACAACTTTTGTTGGATTTGGCTCATCTTGAAACACCCAGACAGTCGACTGCTGTTTACTTTCGGGCTCATACGCGTAAATCCACGATTCATCACCTGTCACGATGTCATAGACGTGTTTCGAAGCACCGCGACCGTATTTTTTGAGCATTTCTTTTGACCAATTGACACGAGCCTTTTTTTGGGCGATTGACAAATTGTGTGGGATCCAACGCGAACAAATTTTTTTTACAGTCAAATGTTTATGCAATATTGAACTTATGCTGGTCCCACTAACGCCTAAGGTTGTCTCAATCTCACGATAGGTCACATGACGATCTTCCAATATCAGTTCGCGCACAGCATCAATGGTTTTCGGAACAACAACTGATTTTGGACGACCTTCACGAAATTCATCTTGGAGTGAACTACGACCACGATTGAATTCACCATACCATCGATAAACACCGGTCCTTGATGGAGCCTCATCGCCAAAAATTGAATTAAGTTCATCCATTCACTGTTGCTCAGTTAATCCACGCCGAAAGTTGTAAAAAATAATCGCACGAAAATGTTGACGATTTAATTCCATTTTTGGGCCGAGATGAATCTTTTAAGTTACTGTAAACAACACAAATAGCGCTTGTATGTCAAAACGTTCTGAGTGCGTATAACCTCAAAAATGTCCAACTTTACGACAGAGCTGTCAATTGCCGGATTGCAACACTAGGGTTGCCAAATCCCGAAACATAAGAAGCAACCCTCGTATATTTCCTGTTAACCAAATATTTTAGGAAGAAGTTCTCTCTGTATTGTTTTTTTTTCTCGTACCCTCCTTTCTGGCTTCATTGTGTACTTTTCCATTTATTCTTTGATTTCTAAAATTAAAATTACTGAAATGCTAAAACGGCCTCTCTAGTTTTTATAACAATCTGAATGAATCAATTAATTTCATTTTTGTAGCTTAAGTTATTATAGTTAAAAGTAATTTTAAGCAATACCACTAAAACAAAAGTCTTATTATTATATTTTAGGCATTTCTGAAGATGGCAAACGAAGATGCTTTTTGTTGTTGTTTTTATAATACGCGCGCCCGAAAAATTTTTCTGGTACTCTTAAATGTCCAGAAAGTGAGCGGATTAGAAAATGAAGTATCCTGGCACATTGGCATTGATTGCTTGAAACTTGAGGACCGGAAAAAGCGTTTCAAGGTCGTGCAGTTCGATGAATGAATGCTTCTTTGTGCTTATCTAACCATTTAAAATTGCCTCTTGATATGAAGCAGCGTATATTCTCTAATCGACAGATGGGAAGGAGTTACACAACTTACATGTTTACTTGATTATGTTTTTGGTAATACGAGAATAGGTCAAAAAGTCCTTAGAAACGTCTACGATGGCGCTAGTAGCAACGCTAATGGTCCTTTTTTAGTAAGCATCATTCCTCACTAGGTATCTGTCAATTTACAATTTGTTTCGTGTTTCAATTTTGCATTAAAGTTTTAGGGGGTATCTTTGGAGGTAAATATGACGAGGAGGTATGACTGTGGGGGTTCTTTAAAGCTTACCTGAAGAACCTCCCATAATTTCAGTTTAACTCCCCATTCCCAAACCTGCAACTATTCCTCCCCAAGGCTATCATCATTTCCCTGCATCATGCAACACCGAGTTTCCACAAAAAGCATTTCGGTTCACATCCAACATGAACCATTAAGGATCGTATCGATTCTCCTCGCCGGCAATCTCTGTCCCACATGTGCACAGTAATTTTCCTGCATACACATGTCTAGCCAACCTTTTGCCCAGCGACAAAAGCAATGGCAAGCAGCTTGCTTACACAGCTGCAATACCAATTACCACGATCCGTTTGTCCGACCGACAAACAATCACCGCATCGCGCGCATAGCCGCCCAAACCGAATGCATTTACAAATGTAAACAAAGAATTCGGTTCTTCCCGCCGGCAGAGATACGTTACATAATTCCCATTGTGTAAAGTGTCCCAATCCCTTTTAGCACATAGTGTTTCCCTAATGAGTCGCAGTGTGTATACTCAGCTGCGCTCTCATCGCTATGATGTCGTTGGTTGATTTTCTCTTTGTTCTTTGTCCATGGTACAATTTTGTTTATCCTTCGTTCCAGCGCATGGATAAACAACGCGATCTATACGATCAACCGCGCACACACCACCAGGATCTATTCAGCGAGACCCTTTTCCTGGTTCCTCACCATAGAGAGAGAGAAATCCTCACTCACCACAGGACGAATCTCACCCCATTGGCGAGTTGGCTTTGTACGAGCCAAGGGTGGACACCAGGAGTCAATTTTCAACCCTCAGAGTGTGCGAACGAGTGGAGTCTGGTTATAGCGGCGAGTTTAATTTCCGATAATAAGAAGAATTTAGAATTCAGTTTTCTCTTTTTGCGGAAACTTTTCCAAAGTGATAACAACATATAAAAGAAAAATAGAGTGATGAATAACAGTGTTGCTTGCCCATTTCAAACAGTTATAATAAACAATTCGCTGTGCAAAAAGGAACAATACAAAATTTCTGTCAGTTTAATGTATACCCCATTCAATGTCCAAAAAGGAACAATACAAAATTTGTGTCAGTTTAATGTATACCCCATTCAATGTCCAAAAAGGAACAATACACAATTTCTGTTAGTTTAATTTATAAACAATTCAATGTGCAAAAGGATCAATAAACAATTTTAAGTAAAACAATAAAATTCATCAGTGTAATCAGTGCGTTTTATTTTTCGTGGATATCCTTGGTAACAATTTTTCTCGCAACGTGTTGGGGGATATTTCTTGAACCTGTGGCTGTGTCTGGCACCTCTACCAGGAAACTCCGCACGGGACGATGGAGGAAACTCCACAACCACGAATTGGAAGAGCTATACCGCAAACTTACAATAGTGAGAGTAATGAGGTCGCGAAGATTAAGATGGGCCGGACATGTAGCGCGAATTAGCAACTATAGGACCGTGCGTAGAATTCTTGACGGTGGACCAACGGAAAAGAGACCGGTAGGACGGCCGCGACGGAGATGGGAGGACAATGTTAGGTTTGACCTTGAGGAGATCGGAGCAGATGGTCAAGCGTGGAAGGAGAGTGCACAGGACAGGGAACGATGGCGGAGTCGAGTCGGTGAGGTCACGAACTTCCGGCTTCCTACAGGCCAATAAATAGTAATAGTAAAAAGTAAACAGTTTCAATTTTGCATGAATGGAGTGGAAGCAGGACATGTGTCCAACGATGAAATTGAAAATATATTTGCTTAGCGTCCCGTAAGTTTCATCATTCGATTTAAACCCCCACTGGGCATACGGAGAGTTGTTTTCGATGTTCTAAAGTCTAGGACAAATATGGGTATTGAATTCCAGCTTTGGTTCGAATGTATGACTTGTAAATTGTAGTAAATCATGTTATTATGGTAATTGACTAGATTATTCTACTAAATCATCAGATTATGACTGATAACTATCTTTCATTGAAAACAGAATTTTCAACCATATTTCAGACTTTCCCAGGACATAGGTAGATTAATTAAATACTCGTACGTGCGCTCCATATGATAGATTATAACTGATTAAAAATGATAGTGATCGTCTTTGATGGTCTCTTAGGCCCATCTCTTAGAATAGTCATTAGCCCATTAGGATTGCATACATTTGGCCAAGAACCTTTATTTCAAATGCTGGGTGATTAACTTGCTTCCAGTCGATATTGTATAAGAGATGTTTAATGTAAGTTATTGATCGGGCATTGTTTGGAGAACAGTTAAGACGGAAGAGGTAAAGGTATTTTCAGCCAAAGAAAGTTCAAGTTGTTGGGCTCAACGCGTTCTTGCTTTTAACATGTTAAATAAGGTCACATGAATACACAGACACCACTTTTAAATCGAAACTTTGTACGGACGTTGTATCTGGCGGAACGAAGATAAAGCAAGTCGCGAATACAGGAATCGTAAATAAACACAAGATACTCAATTGTACTATCGGTTCGCGGGCTATGTCAACCGTACCTACCACTCAAGTGTCCGCTAATTGAGGGGCTTGATAAGATCATAAAAAGCCTAAGCGCAGAACTATCAAATAATAAGAAGTTAAATAATTTCTTCCAGACCAATTTGTTTCCGAAAATATGGTAACTTTCTCTTGTTACATAATTAACAATGATAATTTCCACCCCCTGTAGTGATCCTAAATCACTAACCTCTTCCAATTACCTAAAAACCTAATCCAATTCCCATAGTGAATCATATGAGCAACAAGTTAAACCAAAAGTTAATTTGCCGCGCATTGATTAAATTTCCAAGTACCTTACATCCTAACCCAATTGAATATATGCACGATACATTTAAACGAAACTCCATTTGTCGTGCATTGATTCAATTTCCTATAACCATTGAAATTATGAAATGCCTGAATTCTAAATGCATTTCATAATTTCTCCTTCCGGGAATTTATTCAAATAAATTCCTATCGACTTCCCGAAACCCTATTCCAATTGAAGAACACAAAATCTTGTTTGTGCTTCGTGGAATTTTTTAAATATCATTGAAAAATCTCGATGACTCAGAGTATAAAGGGTGCCGCATTTTGGATTCACGATCAGTAGAAGAAGAGTTAGAAGATGCATCAACCACTTTAGAAGGCCTGACGGTCGTCATTAACCAAACTCTCACCTATACGAAGGTGCCTCCATTATCCCTATCGACGAGTACTTGCTACAATTAGCATATGAGTACCTCGAAAGCATTCAGAACAGCGAGAACCCACTTGTACGGGAGTCTTGCGTTCTTGACCGTTCTCTCTTTCGATCTCTTCGGGTCAAACCACCACAATTTCTTCTTTAGTACAAAACTGAAGAAAGCAACCTTCGCAACAGCATTCTCCATTATAATAGAGGATTCCTGGACCCATCCCATAGGGTCTACTGCTGACACACTACAGACACACACGCACAGTACAATACAGCACAAACACACACACATACACACCGACCAACGCGCAGATTATCAGACGCCAAGGACGTGATCTGCGTTTACTACCGCACTCAAGACCTACCGCTCTTGAACGATTTCTTTCCCACCATCCCCCCATCCAAGTAGTTAGAGAACAATTGAACTAACCCTGTCCACACTATCCTTAGATACGTCCTTCCCCTTTCTTTTCAGATATCTTGAGACCGAGCTCAACATCTTCACGGATGTGGGTGATTCTGGTTATCTCAAGATGACCAGAAGCCAGAGACAAGATGAAGGACACATTTGTCCTTGTCTCCCTAAAGTCGGCCTCTCCCCACCCCATATATATATATTTTTTTTTTGGAATCACGATCAGCTCGAATCAGGAGGCCAAGGCAACCGGCCACAAATAAGATAAATAAATTAAATAAAAATTAATAAAGCAAAGGATTAATTGCCTCAAGTGCAGAAGCCTTTTTATTTCGGATCCAGCTACCCATACGTAAGTAACACCCTTATCCCCTAATTACACACTAAAAACAACATTTACGTACGTACGTACGGACATACGTACTACATGGGCTGAAAAGTCCCGGGATTTTTCAATGTATGGCGCCATTAGAAAATATACATAACTCATTTCGAGAGGCTTACCTGTCGCTAGTTTATGTATGAAGTTTCTTGACATTTCGTCTATTCGTTTACAAGCTACAGTCGTTTGAGTGACGCTACTTTCGCCTTCGTAAAAAAAAAAAATTCAAAAACAGAAATATCGCTTCTTGATCAAACATTGCTTTTTGATGGAAAACATTTATGAAGAATGATTGAAATGGTTGCAGAAATGTTATCCCACATCTGTTCCTTCGAGAACAACAGTTTATCTGTGGTATAAGCACCGAAGACACACCTTGCCTGGAAGGCTAAAAGAGGTTATGAATGCGGAAATCGTAAAGCAAGTACATCGAATCGTTTTGAGTGATCGTAAAGTGAAAATACTTGAATTAGCTGAGGCCGTGGGCATCTCAAAAGAATGGGTGGGATACATTTTGCAGGATCTTTTGGAGATGAAAAAGCTTTCGCCGTGGTGAGTGTCGCATTTTCTGACCATCGACCAGAAACAGGTGATGATTCAACGGGCACGAAATCCAACCAAAGCCACTAAAAGACCCAAACTAGGCCAGAAAAGTTATGGCCTCCGTTTTTTTTGGTATCCGCCCGGCATTGTTGACGACGGCCAACCGTGCTATTTTATACTAAAGGGAAGAGTTAGTTCCCAGAGAGTTGAAAATTGTTGCACAGGTATCTGTTGCACAATAATAAATATATAAATAATGGGTACTCACAGTTTCTCAGTTGTAGATGTTTCTTGGAATTGATTGAATAGTAGTATTTTCACTGACACAGTGTTGTATATCAAACTGTTTCGCTCTTGTGCTATTTGTGTCACGCCACTTCAAGTCCACGTATTGCGTTTTGTGCTTTTTTTCCTTTTTAGTATTAATTGGTGGTGTGTCCCTTGTTGCTGCGCAAGGTGATATTTTCCTCTTGTTGTTGTGAACTGTTGTTTATAGAATTGGATTTTCAATGTTTTCTCATGGTTTTATTTCTTGTCTCTTATTTACTTTGGTATTTACAGTTGTCAAAATGATTTCCCCCCATTGAAAGATACACACAGACGCTTGAGAAGTCAATCCAATTTAATTATTATTATTATTCCATTTCCATGCCCTCTTAATGCGAATAAGCATTCGCGAATTTACTCAGCAGTCAATGAACCCAGAGAGAATGGGAAAACTGCAGAAAGAGTAGCTTGTATTATGGGGTTGATTTGGTTCCGCTTGCAACGAACGCAAAATCAGAAGGGTGACAGCGTGACCTCTTTTGGAAGCTTGGGTCATTCTCGGAATGGAGAACTACAGGTGCATTCCGAGAAGGGGAAATGTATACTCACGCATACTTTGCTGGTAGAAACTTTTCGCCGGCGTATTGCCTGTAATTTTTATGTGCAAAAGGACTTTGAAGATAAACTGAACAGTTTCGCTATGTAGAAACAGCGTCGTCTATCTATGTTTGCCTTGTGTTTATTTAGGGTTTTGGGGGGGGGGTGCACTCAATTTTTCTCCACTCAACATCACCGCATGCACAAGTTTGTCGCAGTTTCACCCAGTCGGTGTTGACCCATATTGAGCGCAATCGCCCGGTGCGAGTCATTCTTTTCGCTTAATTGATATTGATCCACTTAAAGTGCAGTACCCTTGGTTAAAGTATATTTCATCACTTTGTATCACCGCTGGCAATTCGTTATTATTCATATGCCGTTCTTTCGCAGGCATAAGCATTTTTGCTGGGAAATCCCCAAGCAAATGCATGACACTTGGTGTACGGTAATTTGTTATTATCTGTACGTTTCATATTTGCAGGCGTAAGCAATTCCCAGGTAATCCCATATGCCACCTGGTGTGGCGCTTGCTTTTAATGTTTTGATATGCTGAGGCATACACTCGTGGATATGCATGACTCGCAATTGGATAACGCGTAGCTGGGAAATGACTACGCATTACGGGTGTGCAATTAAAGAGGAAACGATTATTGGTGCTTTGGTGTGATATGATTATTATGTTATATGGGGTTTATGTAGTGGAATACCATAGCATAATCTTCATTGATTACCTGCAAAAGGGAAGAACTGTCACAGGAGAGTATTATGCAGCGTTATTGGACAAACTGAACGAAGAAATAAAGAAAAAACATCCCCATATGGCGAAGAACAAAGTTCTATACCACCATGATAACGCACCGTCACAGACGTCCTTGAAAACGATGGCCAAATTGGATCAATTATGATTTTATTTGCTTCCTCACCCACCATATTCTCCAGACTTGGCCCGCAGCAGCTATTATCTAATCCCAAACATCAAGCGGTGGCTCCAGGGAAAGAGATTCAGATCGAATGAGGAGGTCATTGCGGAAACCAAATTGTATTTCAAAGGCTTGGATATTTCGTACTACAGAAAGGGCATCGAAATGTTGGAAAATCGCATTACCAAGTGTTAGGACCCACACCCACACACACTCTCTCTATCATGATAAATAACAATAATAATCATAACAAATAGAAAACAAAAAAAAAAATACTTGGTAATAATTAAAATAAAAAGTTGGCGGCTAATAAAAAAACAAAACGTTGACTGAAGTTTTTCAGTTAGTAAAAAGTGTTCGCCGTGAATAATAATAATTAATGAGGGAGTTAGAAAAAAGAGTTTTCCGTGAATAATAATTAATGCGGGAGTTAGAAAAAAGTGTTCGCCGTGAATAATAATAATTAATGCGGGAGTTAGAAAAAAGTGTTCTCCGTGAATAATAATAATTAATGCGGGAGTTAGAAAAAAGTGTTCGCGTGAATATTAATTAATGAGGAGGTAAGAAAAAAGTGTTGGCCGCGAATAATAACAATTAATGCGGGAGTTAGAAAAAATGTGTTCGCCGTGAATAATAATTATTGCGGGAGTTGGAAAAAAGCGTTCGCCATGAATAATAATTAATGCGGGAGTTAGAAAAATGTGTTCGCCGTGAATACTATACTATTTATTGGCCTGTAGGAACCCGAAAGTTCATGACCTCACCGACTCCACTCCGCCATTGTTCCCTGTCCCGTGCGCTCTCCTTCCACGTTCGACCATTTGACCTGGTCTCCTTAAAGTCAAACCTAACATTGACCTCCCATCTCCGTCCCGGCCGCCCTGTCGGCCTCTTTCCCGTTGGCTTACCGGCAAGAATTCTATGCACGGTCCTATCGTAACCCATTCGCGCCACATGTCCGGCCCATCTTAATCTCTGCGACTTGATTACTCTCACTATTGTAGGTTTGCGGTATAGCTCTTCCAATTCGTGGTTGTGGTGTTTCCCCCACTGTCCTGTCTCCTCGTCATATTTGCCGCCAAAGACACTCCTTAGGACTTTATTCTCGAATACGCGGAATTTGTTTTCTTCCCGTTTTGTGAAAGCCCATGTTTCGCATCCGTATAGCACAATCGGCATGATTATGGTTCATAGACACGGAGCTTTATATTTCGTGATAGCAGTTTACTGACTGCATTCCAACTAGCGTTGCCGGAGTGGTTCGCCGTGAATAATAACAATTAATGCGGGAGTTAGAAAAGGGTGTTCGCCGTGAGTAATAATTAATGTGGGAGTTATTAAAAAGTGCTCGCCGTGAATAATAATAATTAATGCGGCAGTTAGAAAAAAGTGTTCGCTGTGAATAATAATTAATGCGAGAGTTAGAAAAATGTGTTCGCCGTGAATAATAATAATTAATGCGTCAGTTAGAAAAAAAGTGTTCGCCGTGAATAATAATTAATGCGAGAGTTAGAAAAATGTGTTCGCCGTGAATAATAATAATTAATGCGTCAGTTAGAAAAAAAGTGTTCGCCGTGAGTAATAATTAATATGGGAGTTATTAAAAAGTGCCCGCCGTGAATAATAATAATTAATGCGGCAGTTAGAAAACAGTGTTCGCCGTGAATAATAATTAATGCGAGAGTTAGAAAAAAGTGTTCGCCGCGAATAATAACAATTAATGCGACAGTTAGAAAAATGTGTTCGCTGTGAATAATAATTAATGCAAGAGTTAGAAAAAAGTGTTCGCCGCGAATAATAACAATTAATGCGACAGTTAGAAAAAAGTTTTCGCCGTGAATAATAATAATTAATGTGGGAGTTAGAAAAAGTGTTCGCGTGAATATTGTTTAATGAGGAGGTAAGAAAAAAGTGTTGGCCGCGAGTAATAACAATTAATGCGGTAGTTAGAAAAGGGCGTTCGCCGTGAGTAATAATTAATGTGGGAGTTATTAAAAAGTGCTCGCCGTGAATAATAATAATTAATGCGGCAGTTAGAAAAGAGTGTTCGCCGTGAATAATAATTAATGCGGGAGTTGGAAAAAAGCGTTCGCCGTGAATAATAATTAATGCGGGAGTTAGAAAAAGGTGTTCACCGTAAATAATAAAAAATTAATGCGAATATAGTAAAAAGTGAATCGCTGCGACAATATTAAAAACTTTTGTCAAGACACAGGGGGTTCAAAAATTCAACATCCCCTGCAACCGGCATAGCTGTTAACGTCAACCTATCATGGGTTCGACGATTCGCACAGTAAGTCCCTTCATTTACTTCATTCGTTAAATACAAATTTGTTAACCTTCACTAACTTCTTTTGTAAAATACAATCTATAACTCAAGGGTATTGCTCTTAAAGGCAGCACATAAATACAGTTTTGCTCAAAAAACGCGTATAAAACGACAATGCACCATCGCAAATGTCAACAGATGCCCGAAACTATTTGGAGGCATTTGACTGGGAGGTGCTATCCCATATCACTTATTCCCTAGATTTGTGTTTTCATCGCCAGTCGGCCACGCGGTCACTGAGCAGCACCTCGCCTCTTTCGAAGTCGATAGAGGGGGCGTGGTACCCAAAAATTGACTCCGAGATGAGAAAAATGTGTAACAAGCGAAGACCAGTACTTTGAATAAATTATTTTTCTAATTTTTTACTAAAAAAGCGTGTGATGTTCTGACTTAAAAACAATGGATTTAAACTGATATACCTGGTTTAACGGATATGATACTTTGAAATACCAATGCTGATTTTTGCCCTCAATGAAAAAATCCAACGTGGAACCTCTGTAAACGCTATTTGCGTCACCGAAGCCAATAAACTGACAATTTCTGGTACTCGAATTGTAATATTCTGACCTTTAACAGGGACGACTAGATATTTGAAACTTCTACAAGTGCGTCAGAATTTTTATGGTTTCTTAAGAAATGATGTAAATAATTCTATCCATTCAACTTGGCCACAACTTGTAAGGCAAATATATGCCCTTAACTGGAATGCAATTTTTACATTAGGTGCACGTGCCTAATAGGATATTAAAACAAAATGCAGTTACATCTTGAGAATATAGGCGCAACATGTCCTGCCTGTCCCTGTTCTGTACATATTATAATGTTAGTTGCTTAACTGAATTAATCTCTCCAAATATTTTCTCGCGATAGTCGTTGTTCAGAAAGTGTCCACAGGCTCATCTTAAAAATTGAATTCAGAAGTACAGATAACCACGTAGAATTATTTGCTCCACAATCCACAAATTGGGAGTTGTTTGCCTTTTCATGTGCGTCTACGTTATTGCAAAGCTTGGTTATTTAAATCCAATGAACATCGATACCCTTTCCTTCCTTTGATATTTTGGATAATATAGAATCCCGTGTACAACATTTAGTATGTTATTGGTCGATTCAGCTTGTATGGTATTCAGCGTGCTTTGCTTTTGAAACATTTCTAATACTTTCAAATGGAAGTTTGTGTGTGATGATTGCAGGTTCAGCTAGCATCACACATGTGTAATGCCATCTACTATAAGCCCGAAAACTTAGTAAAATCAGGGAGAATTTATTCAAGGATCTAATGATTTAAATCTTTAACCAATTTATCGTAAAACGATTTTTATTTCGGTTTAATGTCGAGCGGTTAAAAAGTCAAAAATGGAACATATCACTTTAGAAGGAAATCATCCGAACAAATTACGTTTAATACAACAGTAGTGTGTTTATAGCGGTAATGCTTGAAGAATCCACATATACAATTTAATTATATTTACTTCGTATTATATTTAATAAAAAAAAAAATCGGTGCCACAAGGTAGTCTCCGGTTAATGCATTTAGATTAATGGGGATTAACAATGGGACTTAAAATTCATGTTCGTTGAGGAAAGCATATTTCTAAAACCACGAACTTAAAGGGTTACTAAACATGCCACTTCGCCCCTGACTAGATAGATTTGTCCAATATTAGTTAATTAATGGGAATTTCCAGCAGAATCCTTACATAATTGCAAACAAAGGAGCGTAACACGCCAGGCAACAAATGTTGTAATTTACCACACGCACGGGACACTAACTACGTTCAATTAGATTCTCTGCAGGATATCATTTCTACACTAAGCTAGCCAAGTAATAAATGTAGAAAAAGACAAAACTCATAAAAAGAAAAAAAAATGGAAAAAAAGAGCAACGCATTATCCCTCATCCTCGTAAGTGAAAAAAAATAAATAAAAATATTCAGCTTTAACATGCTTCTCAACTGATACGCTCCAATTTGAAATTTAAGGGTGTTATAAAAGCTGACAAGAGAGGCCACACCTTTCTGGGCAAGCGTCAAGTTGTGAGTTGACCAACGATAAACAGTCAAAGTAATTTATTTTAATTTATACATAATTATTAAAAAAAGAAGAAAAGAACAAACGCGTTCCGCCCTTGTGAGGCTAAACAAATGTCACATGCTCATTTCGCAAGGGAATATACTAATTAGGTCACTAAGCAATGAGCACTTTTGTGCAAGCAAGTTATGTACACTGTTTAGGGTTTATGCTTGCCAACGGTGTAACCGGGGACATGGGTCAAGTATTTCACATTTGTTCAGAGGGAGAGTGAATCTTCTAAGAATTTATGGCTAGTAGGCGAATTTCATTGTTCATCAAAATAATACATTTTCGCCTATCAACTGCCTCTACTTAACTTAGGCACATGAATTATAACGAAGTGAACCATCAAATTATAGATTTCTCCGTGACGCAAAGTTGTTATTCCACTAATAGGGAAGAATTTGCATTCAGAGCTAGTTTTCGATCAATATATTAATACACAACTTGCCTAACATGCTTAGCATATAACACATGTTATACACCTGATAATCTCCTTATGAATTTGTATCTACTATGTCTGTGATAACCTGTATTCGAAGCCTTGACTTCTGCAGTCTACTCATCTCCTGCTGTTAATCCAAATACGGACATGGGTATATGATGAGAGACACCTTTTTCTTACGCCAACATGACAAAGAACACAAATCATGATTTCAGGAAACTATATCATAACGATTGCAATAACCAAATTATACTTTGGTGGGTATATACAGTTTCCATTGTCCTTTCTATTCTATTTCCGTTGAATAATTGTCTTTCTATTCTCAGACATGGCTCCACCCATAGAAGAGTCACATATAAGCACTTCAGAAACGGCAAGAGCTTTTCACCACACATACGTGGAACCACTGTTTCGCACTGTTCAGCCGTCGGTACAAGCGCCGGCGCCGTATGGCTTGTCTAGTTGGGGAAGGGGTTTAATTTTCCATGCAGGCCACCAGAGGATGTGAAGTATTCTTTGGTGTTCTACCCCGGCCGTAAAGAACATACTAAATGATGATTAATTTGGAAGGCAATTGAGTGAATGAAATAATTAATCCTTCTCATAAATGATTAACTTTGGTGGCTCTTAATTGCTTAACGAATAATAGTTTGTTAGTCCTTGCATTCGGGATTGCAGAATTTTTTTCTTAAATATGTGGAATTAAATTTTTCCTATTTAATTTTAAGTATTTTAATGTACCATTTGAAAGTTTATTTTATAAGATTTAGTTAATGAGATTGGTTCATTTCTGTCCTAAGCAGTATGTTGGACTGTGGATACGTCAACGGTAATGTGCAGGTTCAATTGACGTCCACGCTAGTGAGAGAAGGCCCCCCCGCATGGTAGAAAACTTGACGTGGTGCGGGGGCTTAAACTACAATGAATCACTCAGGCTATGCTGACGGAAGCATACGCTTCCAGTAGGGCCACCCATGTCAGACAGGCTAGCGAAGAGTAACCCACAAGGATCTGTGACGGTTCCGCCAAACCCCGCGGCCCACTTACCTGAAAAACCCCCATAACTTCTACCCAACTTCCTTACGTTCACTAATGCAATCACATTAGCACCTTAAATGCTTTACGCATTAAATAGAGCAAATTTATAATCTAAAAGTAAAGAATTCTTACCTTTCATACATCTCTTCGCATACAAATTCCCTGTAAGAATTCTTTCCTAACTTATCAGGAATCCCAATCTCACCAAGTGCATTTCTCCCTAGACGAATTCCTAAGAACAAAATGATTTGGTTTACATACAATGTAACCACCATAACAGGGACAAAAACAAATATACGCATCTTGCGTCTTAAGGCATCAATTAAATCCGACAGCATAGGCAAATGCAAATAGGAATTGAATACCTACCCGCACCAGCGATACCCCATTTCCCGGTAAACAAGCTAAAACCAATTAGCACAATGTTCATGACGCACTGCGACTGCCAATACAGCTGCTATGCATATTGTAGACAACGATCATCAACGGTCCCTTTGTCTTACATATTCCTGGATCCGTTTACCATTGACCTTCTCACATAAGCAAACACAAACGCAATTGGCATCCAATGAGATTCGGCTTGTTTGCTTAGCCGAATTCACATCTCATGGATGCACATTTACCCTTTCTTTGTTTTAGATTCGTTCCCATGGCTTTGATCCATAAAAGAACCAATGTACACACATACATGTGTACCGCGACGATCTTCTCTATGAGATCTGTTTGGTTACGCCAAAGAGAGACTTTATGTCTCTCTTGGAATAGGAAAATGCACCCCCTAATTAAGAGAGCCAGTTTCATTGGCCGAATTTCTTTTGATAGCGAATGAATATCGTTGAGTCTTATTACATCCGCCGACCACCACGGTCGTGCTACCCCTCGTTCTCCGTCGCGCGGTGGAGAAGAGTAGAAATGTCAAAGTCGTGTCGAGAAGAAG
Organism: Microdon myrmicae; assembly: GCA_963931805.1. Lineage (NCBI taxonomy): Eukaryota > Metazoa > Arthropoda > Insecta > Diptera > Syrphidae > Microdon > Microdon myrmicae. The sequence goes on from OZ007497.1 coordinate 213,484,833, forward strand.
TGTTTCATCTTGCATACAATTTATAAAAATCAATTTAATATTAAAAAATCAATTTAATAGAAATAAAAAGTCGGTGATCACCTATCAATTCGTGCGTTTCATCTTATTCTCCTGTGCTGCAGTTTCCTGGATGTTCGTATCATCGTCCGAATATTTTTTTTCTCGGTGAACCTTTTAGCGACGTTGCTCAGTGTGTGTCCGGGTGAACAGTTTTCCTTCAGTGTTTGGCGGAACATTTTTGGAACTATAGTGACAGACGGATGGGCACAGGAGTGAACCGAGTGCCCGTGTCCGGCACAATATACTCCTCCTCCCCACAGATCTACCACCCTTAATCCTGGGTGCTACGCGTGACCGTGCACTATGGATGCTTTGCAGCCAGGGGTATCATCATCATCATTGGGCACTACAACCGGGAACTGGTCTTGGCCTTATTTAGCAAATCCTGAGGCTTGTTAAATTTTCCATAATGATTTGGGGTATACCGGCTGTATTATAACGGCGCCTCTCTGACACCGGGTCGAATCAGAGCAGTAAGCAGACCTTACCATATCAAAGAGGGGCTTTGATGTGGCGGACTATTTGAAACCCCAAGACTCGGGGGATCAAATATGCATCATCAATATACAAAAAACAATCCCACGAAAAACCCGGTGGGCGTAGGTGTGATGAGCCGACACTACCATAAGGGAAGAAATCATCAGGAAAACACCGACTCGGTAAAAAGAAGACGTAGGGAAAAATGGAAAAAGCGGTATATACGCGTCGCCACGTGGAATGTTCGAACGTTATATAAACCAGGCGCGATACAGACGGTCGTAGAAAACACAAAATAATATAAAATGGACATCCTTGTGCTTCAGGAAGTCCGACTCCCACATCAAGTAATCGAAACCAACGGGTTTGCACTGGCGTGTAGAGGTTCTGTGGGGGTTCTCTATACCACATGCAGAACCTACCCACAATTCAAACTTTATTCCGACCACTTTCAGCGCGTCATTTCAATCCTTATTCCCCCTACAAGCTATTCCACTTGCAAAACATGTTTTCCAAAAGGACACATAGCTAAACTCATTATCCTATGCAGATAATGCATAATTGAGTTTAGCTACCTTTTCGCCAACGGCAACTCCATTTCGCTAACCCATGAGGTTTCCACCGGAAATCGCATCATGTCGGTTAGCAACGGCATAGTCTGTCCAAACGACACGGTTGCATAATCATGCAACCGTTGGGAAAATTATCAAAGTATTTAATTTAGTTCCCACGGTCAGAATTCCCTAGCCGATTCGGCGTCCTATTCACTTTCTCCAGACATTCCATTCACTGGGGATCAATGATCTCTTTTTGCAGGTGAATAGCTACAAAACATTTTCCTCTCCTTCCCATTTTTATCTTCCCCGGGTTCATTGCACTCTGACATCACCACAGTCACCGCAGTAGATCAGCGGGTCATCCTCAGAGTCTGCATTGGTGCAAGCACACAAGCTAAGTCAACCCCGAAGTCATTGCGCTCTCTCTTTTGTTCTTTCCATCCTTGGCATGCCCAACGACTGTCGAGTGAATGTACAAGTGTTTATTCACTTCGCTGACACATGCAACTTAATGGATTCATGAGAGAGCGCGAATATGATTGGCTAATAGCCGTGCAAAGCCTAAATTCCAAATTTCATCTTTAATTGGGATCAGTTGTTTTACAATCACCACCGCGGGCGGTCACGCCGCAAGAAGTCGAATCTTAACCACCAGGAGTGCGAGTTCAGTGCGAGTCTCCACAACATATCATAATCCTTAGTGTAAAACCAATTTGATGTGCAATTATTCGTGGATAAAAAAACAGAAGAACAATGTGACGAAAATTATTTGTTATAAATAACAATTCAAATAAAAATCAAACCCCGTGTAGAACAATTTGATGTGCAATTGGTTGGAATAAATAACAATTGAATTAAAATCACCTTTATGTAAACAATTCGATGTGCGGTTAAATTGTAACAAAGCTTAATAACAGACATAGAAAATATATTAATAAAAAAAAGAACTATCTTCACGAACTAACATCGCTCTACTGTTTTGTTTTCACCTTACTGGATTTTTGGATATTCTTTGCGAACAATTTTCGGCGAAACAAGTATTGGTGGATTGAGGGAATCCATGTCATACGTTGACAAACATACTTCTACCCCCACAGTACCGATACACATAACCTCGCAACCGGCTTCATCATAAGCAAGAACATTACGCCCCATGTAAAAGACGTTCAATTTATTAATGACCGAATGTCGGTGCTAAAAATATAGGGAACATGGTACAATTATGTATTTATAAACGTACATGCTCCAACAGAATCTACCGACGAATAAACGAAGGACACGTTCTACGAGACCCTAGAAGAAGTATTTGATGGGATCTCATTATTCGATGTTAAAATCCTCCTCGGGGATGTCAATGCGATAATTGGAAACGAAGATATCTTCGAACCAACTATAGGTAAAGAAAGCCTACGCGACGTTTCAAATGAAAATGGAACACGAATTATCACGTTCGCAGGGTCAAAAAATCTGGTAGTGAAAAGCAGGATGTTGAAGAACAAGCAAATCCATAAAGCCAAATGGATATCACCAGCAAGAAACCGTAACACTTACCCACAGTTGCATGCGGAATTCGTCAACAAACGGAAAGAGTTGAGGAATGTGATCCCCAAAAGTAAATATGACGCGTTCTGCTCCCTAAGGGATGAATTAAATAACAACCCATCGGGCAGCGCCTACAGGTTAGTCATGAAAAGAATACAGAACAACAGTAGTCAAACGCAAAAAAGTAAAAGTGACATGGCAAGAATCGTTGCTGTTCTCTTCCCGCAGTGTGATGAGGTGTTGAGAGTGCAACAGGAGTGGAGTATCACTGAAGGAGAGTCACCTTCCGTGACCACCGAAGAAGTTCTCTTGTCTGCAAGGTCAAGTCAAAAGATCCCTGGTATGCCTAACGCTGTAGTGAAGACTGCTTTAAAAAAAGCCGGAAGTCTTCAGCAGTCTCTTCACAGCCTGCCTTCAAACAGGACAATTTCCCAAACGATGGAAAACACAGCGGCTTGTGCTTGTTCCAAAAGGAGTCAAGAATCCAGAGGCGCTGTCGTCTTATCGCCCGTTGTGCATGTTGGACACAACAGGGAAACTACTTGAGAGTGTAATTGCCACTCACCTGGAACAATTCACTGAGCGGACATCGGGGCTCTCTGAATCGCAGTATGTATTCCGGCAAAGTAGATCAACCGGTAAGGCACTCTCTGTGGTGTGCGACATCGCTCGCAATGTGATAGCTGCACACGATGGCTAGGTGATACAAAGAAATACTGCTGAAATAAGGTCTTTCAAGAGAATCGTCGGAGAATGCGGTCACAATTAGAGCTCTCAAGCCTAAGAAAATGGCAACGAAGGCAGGATTCTTCAACCAAAGGAACAACAATTTGGCGGGTGTCACGGAAAGATTCAAAGGAATATGGACCCACACCATGATACCTGATATAGAAACATGGGTGAAAAGAAAACATGGCGAGCTGAATTACCACCTGACTCAGTTAATAACAGGACATGGATGCTTTCGGCAGTACTTGCACAAGTATAAGCATGTGAATCACCCATACTGCTTGTATTGCGAGGGCAAAATCAAACAAACGGTATTGGGATTTTAGAAAACAATTAAGTCCAAGCCTCCGTTTGACGATGAGCGCAAGGCAAAGATCGAAGTACGGAAACGCCTCAGAGTGATCCACTTAGAAGGATACGCAGAAAGATACGACACATGTCGGAAAGAGACAACGAGACTTTCCAAACGCACAAAACGAGAATGGGAGAAGACTCGGATGGAAAAAATCCAAGAAAATGCCAGAGCAAAGAATATCACAGGTATGTATGCCGCCATAAACTCAATTAGAAATGGCTACCGAGTAAGAGCCAATATAATTCGAGACACAAACGGCTGTCTGGTGACAGTAACAAACAATATCGTGACAAGATGGAAGCAGTACTTTGAAAACCTGCTCAATTTGCGCACTCATCAACCACAAATAAACGCATCAGACGTACATACAGCTGAGCCTCAGACCACAGAGCCCTCTTTCAACGAAGTTGTAGACGCAATAAATCGATTTGGCAGAGCTTATAAAGCATCGAGGAGAGGCAACCGCTCGAAAGAACCACCAACTGATCAAAACAATAAGGGATAAGGAAGTCCCTCTAGAAGAATGGAAAACCTCATTCAGTCATTTGCAAAAAAGGCGATAGATCTTACTGCGAAAACTACAGAGGATATCATTGCTCCCAACCACATACAAAATACTAAAATATGTCATACTGGCGAGAATCACGCCGTACGCAGAAGAGATATTGGGAGACTAGCAATGCGGATTCCGTAGGAACCGGTCAACAAGCGACCAAATGTTCACAATAAGGCAACTGCTGGAAGAGAAGTGGGAATATTGGAGAGACGGTTCACCAACTGTTCGTTGACTTCAAAAAACCCTACGACTCAGTCGCAAGGCAAAGACTCTATCGTATTGTGGGTAAGCTGGGGAACCCGAAAAAATATACCGCCCTCTTTCAAACCTGCATAAACGCAAATAAAGGGCCAGTTAGAATAGAAAACCACCTCTCAGAACCATTTGAAATCCGGGACGGACTAAAACAGGGATATGGCCCCTCACCACGTCTCTTAAACCTTGTCCTCGAGTATGTCATCAGAAAGGTACAAGACGGCAACATTACCGGATTATCCCTGAACGGGGTTACACAAGTGCTCGCATATGCGGATGACATCGCCGTTCTGGACGATAACCTAGAAACTGTAAGTAAAAATGTGAAATCATCATGCAAGCGGCAGAAGAGGTTGGCCTAGAAATAAATGAAGACAAAACAAAATACATGATTACGGCGAGAGCAGGTGGACCCCAGGGAACACATATAAACGTCAGAAGCAAGCAATTTGAAAAAGTTAAAGAATTTAAGTATCTGCGAACGGTACTGACGGCCAGTAACGAAATGTCGAAGGAAATTAACAAAAGACTACATTCCGGCAACGCTAGTTGGCACGCAGTCAGTAAACTGCTGAAATCCGAACTGCTATCACAGACGATAAAGTTCCGTGTCTCTAGAACCATAATCATGCCGATTGTTCTATACGGATGCGAAACATGGGCCCTCACAAAACGGGAAGAAAAGAAATTCTCCGTATTCAAGAATAAAGATTTAAGGCGTATCTTTGGCGGTAAATATGGCTAGGAGGCAGGACAATGGAGGAAACTCCACAACCACGAATTGGAAGAGCTATACCGCAAACCTACAATAGTGAGACTAATCAAATCGCGAAGATTAAGATGGGCCGGACATGTGGCGCGAGTGGGCAACGATAAGACCGTGCATAGAATTCTTGACCGTAAGCCAACGGGACTGAGGCCGACAGGGCGGCCGGGACGAAGATGGGAGTACAATATTAGGTTGGACCTCGAGGAGATCGGATCGGATGGTCAAGCGGGAGGGAGAGTGCACAGGACAGGGGGCGATGGTGGAGTTGACTCAGTGAGGTCATGAACTTCCTGGTTCCTACAGGCCAATAAATAGTAATAATAAAAATCTATAATATCGGGTTTTCCAATAGGGATTTGACAATTTTTTTTTTTTAAATAAAAGGTAAATCATTTGAGATATTTGAAAATCTTTATTATCGGCTTGAAGTACAATCAAAACATTTATGAATGCAACTCGACTTCGTTCATATGCCCACCGCGGGCACGTTTGCAGCAGTCGATTTATTGGACCCAATTTTCGATGAATCGGCCACACGTTTCGGGTTCAATGTTGGCTCTGAGCTCCTCCAACGTCTTCGGCTTGCTGGCATATTGGCCTATAAAAACAACAAACTTAAGCGAGTCTTTCATGGACGGGCTTTAACTTTATTTACTTTATACTAACTAACAATTACTTTAACTTAAAACGAATAACAAACTTAAAAATTCGTCCTTCATGGACGGGGTTTCACTTCATTCTCCTCTTTATCACTGAATTCTTTTTAGACTCTAAAGACACTCTCTCTCCCTCCCTCTGTAACCATCTCACTACTTCTTCGAATAGAATCTCGATCCAACTGTCCTCTCGAAAAACCTCAACTTAACGACGCAGGTTCGTGCATCTGCTCGTACGAGGGTTGCCTCTTATGTTTCGGGATTTGGCAACCCTAGCGTTGCAATCCGGCAATTGACAGCTCTGTCGTAAAGTTGGACATTTTTGAGGTTATACGCACTCAGAACGTTTTGACATACGAGCGCTATTTGTGTTGTTTACAGTAACTTAAAAGATTCATCTCGGCCCGAAAATGGAATGAAATCCTCAACATTTTCGTGCGATTATTTTTTACAATTTTCGGCGTGGATTAACTCAGCAACAGTGCATGGATGAACTTAATTCAATTTTTGGCGATGAAGCTCCATCAAGGACCAGTGTTTATCGATGGTATGGTGAATTCAATCGTGGTCGTAGTTCACTCCAAGATGAATTTCGTGAAGGTCGTCCAAAATCAGTTGTTGTTCCGAAAACCATTGATGCTGTGCGCGAACTGATATTGGAAGATCGTCATGTGACCTATCGTGAGATTGAGACAACCTTAGGCGTTAGTGGGACCAGCATACATTCTATATTGCATAAACATTTGACTGTCAAAAAAATTTGTTCGCGTTGGATCCCACACAATTTGTCAATCGCCCAAAAAAAGGCTCGTGTCAATTGGTCGAAAGAAATTCTCAAAATGCTTGTCTGTATTGGCGACTCTAACTTCCTCCGTTTTAAATGCTCAAAAAATACGGTCGCGTGCTTCGAAACACGTCTATGACATCGTGACAGGTGATGAATCGTGGATTTACGCGTTTGAGCCCGAAAGTAAACAGCAGTCGACTGTCTGGGTGTTTCAAGATGAGCCAAATCCAACAAAAGTTGTTCGCGTACGAAGCACTTCCAAGCAAATGGTCGCCTGTTTTTTTCGGAAAAACTGGACATGTCGCAACCGTACCACTAGAACAACGCAGAACAGTCAATTCTGAGTGGTACACAACCATTTGTTTGCCAGTTGTCTTCCAAGAAATCAGGAAAACCAACCGCCGAAGACGGATCACTCTTCACCACGACAATGCGAGCTCTCACACATCGGCTGCGACAACTGCATTTTTGAGCACCCAAAACATCGATTTGATGGGTCATCCGCCGTATAGTCCTGACTTGTCACCGAGTGACTTCTTTTTATTCCCGTACGTAAAAAAAAACTGATAGGTCAACGTTTTTCGACACCTGAAGAAGCGGTTGCTGCATTCAGAATGCATGTGTTGGAGATACCTCAATCAGAGTGGCAAAAGTGCTTCGACAATTTGTTCAAACGCATGCAAAAGTGTATAGATCTTCATGGGGAATATTTTGAAAAACAATAAAGTAATTTTCGATGATCAATATTTGTTTTTGTTCTCTAATCCCGAAATATAAAAGGTAACCCTCGTATTCAATTAAACACAGTGGAATGTGTTTATTTATGTGTCTTATATCGGGTCTTCCAATAGGGACTTGAGAACTTTTTTTTAAAATAAAACGCAAACCATTTGGGATATTTCAAAAACTTTATTATCGGCTTGAAGTACAATCAGAACATTTATGAATAGAACTCGACTTCGTTCATATGGCCACGGCGGGCACATTTGCAAGGATTGATTCCTTGGACCCAATTTTCGATGACTCGGCCACACATTTCGTCCGAAACGGCCGCTATTTCGCGTTCAATGTTGGCTCTGAGCTCCTCCAACGTCGCCGGCTTGTTGGCATAGACAAATGACTTGACGTAGTTCCAAAGAAAATAGTCTAGAGGCGTTAAATCGCATGAACGAGGCGGCCAACCGACTGGCCCATTTTTTGAGATAACACGCTCATTAAACGTACTCTTCAATAAATTGATTGTATCATGTGCTGTGTGGCTTGTGGCACCGTCCTGTTGAAACCACATGTCGCCCAAGTCCATATCTTCCAATTCGGGCCAAAAATAATCGGTAATTATGGCGCGATAACGATGGCCCAATGATGCCGCCGGCATGCAAACCGCACCAAAGAGTTATTTTTTGTGGATGAAGTGGTGATTCATGAAGCACATGTGGATTTTCACCCGACCAATAACGCATGTTTTGCTTATTGATGAACCCATTGTGCCAAAAATGAGCTTCGTCACTAAAGATGATTTTGCGGAGAACGTACGTCGCTTCATATGGTCCATCGGCTTCAATTCTTTAGTCAGCTTGATGTTGTATGGGTGTAAACCAAGATCCTTATGCAAAATTCGCCATAAAGTGGTCTGGGCGATGGCCAATTCTTGAGAACGCCGTGGAATTGACTGATTTGGATCGTTTGCTACGGACGCCTGAACGGCAGTGATATTTTCGACACTTCAACCAACCCGTTGTATCACTGGCACGGCAATATCACACAACGAATATGTAGAATCAAATTTGTGCACTAAGCTTGTTATTGCCTGTCTACTAGGGCGAGAATTACGACCGAAAATTGGAGTTAACGCTCTTAAAGTTGCGGTTACCGACTCCAAATTTCGGTAGTACCTTTTTATAATTTGCAGACGTTGTTTGTTCGTGTACTTAACCATGATGAAAACGTTGAGCTTACTGAATAAATTGGCAGTGATAGTTCGATGATTAGTGAAAGGGTGCGTTCACAAATTAAATTCAAAGTTGTCAAGTCCCTATTAGAAAACCCGATACATGATACCCAAACAAGACTCGGTTTCACAAATACGTATATAAACGTATATAAACGTCATCTACATTTGAAAAGAGCGAAGGCTAATATTCTAGGGCCAATCGAGACTTAGGTCGACTCATCAATCCCCTTTGACATTTTGCTGACCGGGTACACTACGTCCGTTCATCTTTTGAGCTTCTCATTTTTGACGACCATTATGTACACAACTCCAACTTGTTAGTTCATTTTAACAGGACACATGAAGCTGAGAAACTAGTAGAAGCACTCAGTTTTAACAGCAACTTGTCTCAAATCGTAGAAGATCTTGCGCGAGTTTGTTGTCAAGTCCCTATTGGAAAACCCGTTATAGATTTATTAAGAGTCCTTTCCCAACCGTTGTGCAGTTCGTTATTCTACAACAAAAGTTGTTATGTTATAAAAGTAATGAAAGAGTCGGGTATGTGCGTCTAGTGGATTCAGGGAATCTGTATACTGTGTATTAAGTGGAAACTTATGATATAAATGAAAATAAAATAAGGATTTAAGTAAAACTAAAGTTGTTTTAATAAAAAATTGGTTAAAGTCATTACATATTACACTCATATTCTAACATATATCATCTACACATGAATGTATCCTTAAAATTTCAAAGCATTCCATGGAATCATCATCATCATCATCATCGGCACTACAACCGGGAGCCGGTCTTGGCCTTATTTAGCAAGTCCTGAGGCTTGTTAAATTTTCCATAATGATTTATTTTTTCTGGGCAAGGTCATTAGTCTTGCGCCAGAGATTCCATGGAATACTTTTCATTTAATAAATTTCCGAAATTCTCCATTTTTAGGGAGTCACAATCTTGCCAGTGGGGCTGAGGACTTCTGAAGTCAGGCAATCTAAGGATTAACCTGTAATGATTGGTAGCAAAATGATTACCAATTTTGGTCAATACTTAAAAGTATGGAGTTTAAGGGTTTTGTAAAATTATTCGATGTCCCCAAAATATTTTACAAAAAATATATCTATTTATTAACAAATTACTTTGTTACCGGTCAGGCAAATAAAGAAATGTACCTTGGAAAGTACGTCCAAGCTAATTCTCCAATAGTACTTTATAAGAACAACAGGAAATATATGCAAAACGAAGAACAGATAAATTGTTAAAGTGGTACATTGAATAGTCAAAAAAGCTCACCGGAATGGTGAATAAAATGCCATGTGTTACCAATTATTAGAGTACAGCTGTAATATTCGTCTCACCTTAGCATGACAACAAAGATAAACGAATAGGAAGGAATATGTGTATGAACTTGCGGCTAAAGGATAACCATTCAAGTTTCGAATTGAGCTTCAGTAAGTCTGAATTTTGCGTGCGGGTCACCTATTACAGCTCATAGAAAGTAGCAAAGCCAGTGCCCGCGGGGGGTATGAACGTATACATCCAAGGCGAGTCCTTTCAAGCGGAGAATCCGTGAATGTTTTGCGTTATTAGTATGATTAAACACATTAAAGAATATATAATATACTGTGTAATCCAGAAAAAAAGGGAACTGCCCTTCATCTAGTAGGTGGTGAATATTGGATGACTATTCGCAATTGCGTACTGTACTTTCTACAGTGTCTTATTCAAAATTGGAAAGACGTGTGCTGTGTTAGAAACCGGGTTCCCGTTGTACGAAATGCGCGTATTCTTGTCTTTCCGCCGGCATACTTTCTTTTTGAGCCTAAACGTATTGTTCACTTAGTTATTTATCGGTTGTTAAAGAGTTCATGTCGCCAAGAAGTGCTCTCACTATTCCTCCATAGTGTCTTCCATAGTTAACATGGTTCAATGTTATTTCGAAAATAATAAATAACAAAAAAAAATATTTATATAAAAAGACAATTTATTAAATTTTTCTGCAGTGTAAATAAAAAATAAACATTTCCCAGTTTTAAATATATATTTTTTGATGACATATTTATAGCTCGACTAGATTAAAGATAATCAAAAAATCAGAAGATTTCTCCATAAAACTGCTGAATGAAATTCTTTTTACTAAAACGTGTTCCCCAATCTCTCGCTTCGATAAATAATTTGAAAAATATTTAAATAAAGAAGAATAATACAAAATCATATACAAAATTTTTGTTTCTGGTATGTTGGCCAATCCACAAAACAAGATTAACTGAATGAGGATGATATTTTCCACCTATTGACTCAGGTGTTGTGAACAAAACGAAATATTTAAGTGTACTCTTTCAACCCAGATACTCAGAATTATTCCGGATATTCCGTAGGTAAGTAGGCGTTGATATCAATGTAGTAGAGAGAGAGAGTTACTCCGTGGTCTACTTTCCGACATCTTAACCAAAACTTTTTTTTTTTGTTAGGAATTATAATGTGATCATAAAGCTGTGGGGTTTTTCAAAAATATCATCTCAAAAAAAAAAAAAAGGAAAAACATTATTGTTTGACAATTTATGAATTGATGTGATATTTAGCAATATTTTTTTTTATCGCGCCGGAGAACTTTTGGAAAATATAAGTATATATGTTATGCTTCTAACCAAGTCAATACGTAGATGAGAGTTTTTTTTAAAATAGTTTATTTATTCCACTTTAAATAGACTTCAAAACCACGAGTAATAGTAGAAATAGAGTACAACCTTTTATAGGAGTAGTGTTATTTGTAATTTTTTGCATTGTTGCGAAGTAATTTCTTTTTTTTTTTTTTTTTTGGTGAAAATGTAGACAACTTTTTTACCATCATCATCATCATCATCGGCACTACAACCGGGGTCCGGCCTTGGCCTTATTTAACAAATCTCTCCACCGGTCCCGATTTCGAGCCGATGTCATCCAGTTTGGCACTCCCAGGCTCTGGGCGTCCTGGTCTCCGCCATCCCTCCATCGCAGACAAGGTCTGCCGCGCTGTCTCCTTCCATACATCGTGCCACAAAGAACTTTCCGGGCAGGCTCCTCTTCGCTCATTCGAGCTAGGTGTTCCGCCCATCGGAGTCTAGCGAGCTTGATTTTTTTTTACATTAGCTTCAAGGTAGATCGCATACAATTCATGGTTGTAGCGTCCCCGGAATCGTACCCCCTCACATACGGGGTCAACAATTCTCCTTAAGACCTTGCTCTCGAACGCGGCTAAGAGTTCAGAGTGCCTTTTATTGAGCACACAGGTCTCGGATCCGTGCATGAGTACTGGTAAGACCATGGTCTTGTACAGTAGTAGTTTGGATGTTCTGGATAAATTTCGGGATTTAAAGAGCCTTGATAAACCATAGTAGGCTTTGTTGGGTTTAATCAGCCGTTCGCGTATTTCTTCTTCCATATTGTTATCGGCTGATACTATTGACCCAAGGTAGTTAAAGGATTGCACTACTTCAAATTCGTGCTCCACTACCCTGATAGTTTGACCAACGTTAGGTCTTCTCTTCGCATAAGTTGCCTCCATGTACTTAGTTTTCCCCTCATTAATGTGCAGTCCCAGTTTTTGTGCCGCCTGCTCGATCTGGGTGAAGGATTCCTGTACCCCCGATTCGGTTCTACCGATGATGTCGATGTCATCTGCGTAGGCAAGTATCTGGCTGGACTTGGTGATAATAGTCCATCTAGTTGTGACGCCAGAGTTACGGATTGCTTTCTCCAACGCCAGGTTGAAGAGGAGGCAGGCCAGACCGTCCCCTTGTCGGAGTCCATTAAATATGTTTATTGGTATGGACAGCAATCCCGCTATTTTTACTTGACTAGTTACGTTGGTCATGGTCAACCTACAAAGTCATATCAATTTGTTTGGAATGCCGAGTTCTCTCATGGCATTATATAGTTCTATCCTGGTTATGATGTCGTAGGCGGCCTTAAAGTCAATAAACAGATGATATAATGGAATCTTAAATTCCAGACATTTTTCCATCGCCCGCCTAAGGGCGAATATCTGATCAATCGCTGATTTGCCTGGGATGAAGCCACACTGATATTGACTAATGATGACTTTAGCGTCCGGGGCTATCCGGTCTTGTAGGATAGAGGAGAGTATCTTATAGGCGGTACTCATCAATGTTATACCCCTATAGTTACTGCACAGTGTGATATCTCTTTTCTTATGTATGGGGCAAATTATACCGCGACGCCAATCTTCCGGCATCTCCTCTTGCTCCCATATGTGCACCACGATCTCATGAATTGCGTGATGTAACGCTGTCCCTCCCTATTTGATCAGCTCAGCTGGTATTCCATCAGCTCCAGGGGCTTTATTTGATTTCAGCTGTCTAATGGCTTTTAATGTTTCCTCAATGCTTGGTGACGGCAGCATTTGGTCTTAATCTTGCATTGTTGGAGCCTCCAATTCTTCTGTAAGCTGATCATTTAGCAACTCATTGAAGTGCACTTCCCAGCGCTCCAGAATGCCTTCAGGATCGGTGATCAGATTACCCTCTTTATCCCTGCAGTAAGTGCAGCGTGGTGTGTACCGCGTCATACTGCGGATTATTTAGTAGAACTCCCGAACCTGGAGCGGACCTCGCTCTCTACTTTTCTCTATTTCACAGAAAACCTTTTTTCCTGAGGCACTTTTCTTTTGTCTGTGGAGTCTTTTTTCAGATCTTCTGAGCTCTTTGTATTTTTCCTCGCGCACCCGCGTCCTATGGAACTGCTGCATTGCCCGGTATGAAGCATTCTTACGTTCAGTCGCTAGTTTGCACTCATCATCAAACCAGTCGTTCCGATCTCTACGGCTACTGCCTAAGATGGAGTTGGCACTACTAATGACAGTACTCTTAAGGCGTGTCCATTTCTCTTCTACGCCCGGCATTCTGGTCACAGGACTTACTCTCCTTCCGTCGAGCTCTTCCAGGGCGAGCCTTAACGCATGACCAAAGGTGTCACTGGTATTCTCATTGCGTAAGGCAGCGGTGTTGATTCGAACCTGATCCGCGGATGCAATACGTCTCCGTAAGGCAATCCGCGCTCGGAAAACTGTACCAACAAGATAGTGATCCGAGTCGACGTTGACACCTCGGTATGTTCGTACCGTAGTCAGGCTCGCGGAGTGGTGGCGATCTATCAACACGTGGTCAATTTGGTTGCGAGTGGCTCCATCAGGTGATACCCAGGTGGCTTTGTGGATATCTTTACGTGGAAACCTGGTACTCACAACGACCAAGTTTTTCGATGCTGCCCGTTCGATGACTCGTAGTCCATTGTCATTAGTGTTCTCATGCAAACTATGGGAATCTGTGTAGTGCCTGACAATCAACTCCCGACCTATTTTCGCATTCAAATCACCAAGAACGATTTTCACATTGTATCTTGGGCAGGGATTGTGGGCCCGTTCGACGTCCCGTAGTATTCTTCTTTTTCGTCGTCAGGGGTCTCCTCTGTAGGCCCGTGAACGTTTATGGGGCTTATGTTCTTAAGCTTGCCTCGCACGCGAAGAGTGCATAGCATTTCATTTATTGCATTAAAGCCGATGATGGCAGGCTTCAGTTTTTGCCTGACTAGAAAGCCAACCCCGAGTACATGGTGTTTTGCATGACAGCTGTAATAAATGTCATACTCGTTTCTTTGAATAACACCACTCCCTGTCCATCTTATTTCTTGTAATGCTGTTATGTCAGTCTTATATTCGGACAGGGCATCGGCTAGCTGCTGTGCAACTTGAGCTCTGTATAGTGAGCGGACGTTCCATGAACAAATTCATAAATCGTTTAGCCATTTTCGTTTCCGTGGTCGTCGTCGTATATCCGTTCCATATCCGAGGCTTGTTAAATTTGCCATAATAATTCATTTTTACGGGCCTGGTTATTAGCCTTGCGCCAGCCTTTCTCAGGATGTCGCTGCATGGATTGGTTCACTACTTGGTGGGTGCCAAAGTAGCTATCCAGGGACGTGACGTGGAGACTGCATGTCAACTTGGATTGAACAGGGACAAAGATCGTCCTGGCCTTCGCCGGGTTGAAAGCAATCAGTAACTTTGTCCTGTATGTTCGCACCCATCCCCCCTTAATACCATAACACCTTTAATAAAAGGTCTTAGGGAAACACTACTTTCTTTTCGAAGTTTTGAAACAAATTATGGAAGATGATTCTTCGAGGTAATAGATTATCTATTTCGTGATTAGGAAAATATAGCTTTATAAATATGACACATGTCAAACTTGAATGTCATCTAATCTATGATTTGCTGGGTGAAATACTATCCCAATCCTATCAAGCTCTGTGAAATGTTAGGGAGAAAATCTTGGCCATCTTTCAGAGCTTGGTTGATGCACGCGGTCGAAAAAAGGAAGCTGGAATGGGTGGTAAATCTCTTCTGATGTGAGATAATACCCTGTTGTGTTCTACGCCTTGGAATCTGCTCGAAAGTAATCTGTGTTTAAGTTCCGGAGGTTGACAAATGTCAAACTTGAATGTCATCTAACCTATAGTGTTCTAGGTGTAAGTGTTGTTATTTTAGTACGAGTTCACCGATTAACGCGTCACTATTATTAAAGTCGTTTTTTGGTTTTTTGCTGTCCTTTATTTGTTTTACAAAAAATGGTGATTCTATGACATTTTGCACTGTACAGGCAAATTATGGTCAGTATAATTTTCATTCATTTCAACTGGGCTCCTCGATAGTATAGTGGTTAGTATACCCGCCTGTCACCCGGGAGACCGGGGTTCGATTCCCCGTCGGGGAGCCCCTGGCGCAAGACTAATGACCTTCCCCAGACAAAATAAATCATTATGGAAAATTTAACAAGCCTCAGGACTTGCTAAATAAGGCCAAGACCGGTTCCCGGTTGTAGTGCCGATGATGATGATAATTTTCATTCTGACTCGATAACTTCCCACACAGTCAGAAAATTCAAAGAACCTGGGTTTGCAGTACCGCATCTCCCCCAATGTTGTTGTCAGAGCAAATGTGTTTGAAGATCCCTAAAATCATCTTCTCAGCGTTTTCTAACTTCAGGGTTGTCTTAGGGTACATTATGGAGTATTTTACACTAGCACTTGCACCTGCTCCATCATCATATAAAGTTCAACTAAAGCAACAACTTTGTTGTTTTTATTTTACTTCTCCCAGGAAAGGCGAACTTATTGTGTTTAGGTGCTATTTTTTTCCGACCGGGTCTATCAGCCAAGCTCCGAAAGATGCTCAAGGATTTCTTCAAACCATTTCACGAAACCTATAGTTTATTGGGGTGATATTTCAACGGGAGGCTGGGCCTTGGGACCCTACCTACCACACAGTAATTGAGCCGACCTGCACAATAGATGAACTTAGGTTTGCCCAATGAAACGCAAGACACAACCTCCTTACCATCTCATCCATTGAAGTGGTAAGCCTTGCGATCATGGAATAGGTCATACGCAAACCTATTGTGTGTCCATACAATCAGTTGATTTGTGGAACAAATTCTTTTTCTGCGATGACAATTACTTCCCACTCGGCAGATATACGATATCATCATCATCATCGGCACTACAACCGGGATCCGGTCTTGGCCTTATTTAAAAAGTCTGAGGCTTGTTAAATTTTCCATATTAATTTGTTTTTCCGGGCAAAGTTATTCGCCTTGCGCCCGTATAGATACGATATACATCCTGTCAAATGTCTACCCGGAATTTTGAATTTAAAATTCCCGTATAAGCCTATTGTCAAATTTCTTTCTGTCACTGTGTTGGCACCACTGTGAGACATAATAGCGTCAAGTTTAAGCGCTATCTGTCAATTAGTTTGTTTACAGCTGCTGATTTTGTTGGTTCACGTCAAGTACGTTTTACGATTTTTATAATGGATAATTTGGGTGAGCAAATAGTTTGCATTAAGTTTTGTGTTCCCAACGGAATTTCTTGTAAGGAATAGTTGAAAATGTTGGTAAAGACAAGTGTATAAATAATACAAATCAGTCAAAAGTAGTCATCAAGTTGTTATTGACTGGCCTCACACGATCGCTCCACGAACGGCTGGGCTGAGAAAAACATCGCTAAAATGAAGGAATTGGTGTTTGAAAATAGTCGTTATAGCTTGAGAGAATTAGCACGTGAGCTGAACATTTTACACGAATCAGTTCGTAATATTCTGGTCGTTATTTTGGAGATGAGACACGTCGCAGCAAGCCTTGTTCCGTAAGCTGAACTTTTTGCAAAAAGTGCTCTAGAAAGCTGCTGCTGAAGACATGCTGTCTCGAGTCGCTAGTGACTCTACATTCATGCAACGCATCGTAACTGGTGACGAGACATAGGCCTCCAACCGTTCCATGTAACGCCTACCACTCCCTAAAACCTTTTGGGACCAACCCCCACCTTTAACGGGATTCACCTTCATGTGAACCTCCATATGTTGAATAATCCTAACAACATATCCAGTGCAATGAGTACCTGTAAAACTGCGTTAATTCCTAAATACATACTGTCGTTGCTCCACTGAACTTGCTGAATGTGTTCCGCCTCTCCAGACATTTTCCCGCGAACCCGTCAATCTGATAATGCGCATCAATTCACGTCAACTTTAGAAGCACAAATTTACATTGAGAGTGATTCTTTAGCTGAACCACACGAACGCAGAACGCTCTACTCGATCATGTCTGTCTTCGTCGTTGTAATGCCCAGGCATTTAAGACCAATGTACGAGGGCGCGCTGAAAAGTTTCCGACCTCAACGTGAAGATAGTAGCACTCGGCAATAAAAGCTAGTGAATGTAGTTGTGCATTTTTTGACAGTTACTCACCAACATTTCAGCATTTTGGATGAGTAGTTTTTATTTGACAGCCGTTTGAGTGAGTCGATGTGTGTTTTTGTGAAAATGGACAAAATTGAGTATCGAGCTGTCATTAAATTTTTGTTTTCGGAAGGCAATAGGTCTACGCAAATCAAAGATACGTGGGACTCTGTATATGAGGACTCTGCACCATCGTTTACCATCGTGAAATTTTGGCAGCTGAATTTAAACGTGGCCGTGAGAGCTTGGGAAACGATGAACATTTGGGACCACCAAAAACTGCAACAACTGATGATAACATCGCTAAAGTTCACCAAATGGTGCTAGACGACCGCCGAATTGAAGTGAGAGAGATAGCAGAGGCTACGCATATGTCCAAATAACGTGTTTGTCTCATATTAAATCAAGATTTAGGTATGAGAAAGCTGCCCGCGCGTTGGGTGCCTCGTTTGCTCACGTTAGACCAAAAACGTGTTCGAATGAACATTTCTAACCCGCTGTTCCCGAAGTTGAGGCGTAATAAATCCCAGTTTTGGCGCCGATTAATT
The DNA here is from genome assembly GCA_963931805.1 of Microdon myrmicae. Lineage (NCBI taxonomy): Eukaryota > Metazoa > Arthropoda > Insecta > Diptera > Syrphidae > Microdon > Microdon myrmicae. The sequence goes on from OZ007497.1 coordinate 213,502,851, forward strand.
ACTGTCGATGGAACTTGGATACACCATTATACGCCCGAAACAAAAATACAGTCAAAACAGACTGCAAAGAGGGAATCGGCCCAAAAAAAGCAAACACTTTTTTTTTCGGCTGGGAAAGGGATAGCTACTGCTTTTTGGGATAGTCTTGGAGTTATCTTAATCTATTATCTTCAAAAAGGAAAAACCATTACAGGAGCATACTACGCATCGTTACTTGACCAACTGAAGGCAGAAATTGCGAGAAAACGGCCACATTTGCAGAAAAAGAAAATGCTGTTTCACCAAGATAACGCACTGTCTCACACCTCAGCGGTTGCCATGGCGAAAATCTACGAATTACGTAATTTACGTTTGAACTGCTTGACCATCCGCTTTACTCACCAGATCTAGCCCCAAACGACTTCTTTTTGTTCCCTCATCTAAAAATTGCGCTCGGAGGACAGAGATTTTCGTCAAATGAGGAGTCAATTACCTTCGTGAAGAGTTATTTTGCAGAGAAAAACTCCGAGTACTATTTGGACGGTTAGAGAGATGGGAGCATCGCTGAGAGAAGTGTTACAACGAGACTATGTAGAAAAATAAAAATAAATAGACTATGTAGAAAAATAAAAATAAATTTTGAGAAAAAATGTCTTGTATCTTTGTTAGGTCGAAAAGTTTTGAGACCACCCATATATACATATATATATATATATACATATATATATATATATATATATACATATATATATATATATATATACATATATATATATACATATATATATATATATATATATATATATATATATATATATATATATATAGATATATATATATGAATATATATATGAATATATATATATATATATATATATATATATATATATATATCCATATATATATCCATATATATATCTATATATATATATATATATATATATATATATATATATATATCCATATATATATTCATATATATATATCTATATATATATATATATATAGTTTCCTCCATTATTCTGCCTCCTCGTCATATTTACCGCCAAAGATACCCCTTAAGACTTTGTTCTCGAAAACGTGGAATTTGTTTTCTTCCCGTTTTGTAAAATCCCATGTTTCGCATCCGTATAGAACAATCGGCATGATTATGGTTCTATAGATACGGAGCATTATGTTACGTGATAGCAGTTTGGATTTCAGCAGTTTACTTACTGCGTGCCAACTAGTGTTGCCGTTATTTTTTCGTTACTGGCCGTCAGTATTGTTCCCATATATTTAAACTCTTTAACTTTTTCAAATATTTTGCCCATGACATTTATGTGGGTTCTCTAAGGTCCACCTGCTCTCGCCGTAATCAAATATTTTTTTTTGTCTTCATTTATTTCTAGGCCCACCTCTTCTGCCGCTTGCATGATGATTTCACAGTTTTTACTTACAGTTTCAAGATTACCGCCCAAAAACAGCGATGTCATCCGTATATGCGAGCACTTGTGTGACCCCGTTCAGGGATGATCTGGCCATGTTGTTGTCTTGTACCTTTCTGATGACATACTCAAGGACAAGGTTAAAAAGACATTGTGAGAGGCCATCGCCCTGTTTTAGTCCGTCGCGATTTCAAATGGTTCTGAGAGGTGGTTTTCTATCCTAACTCGCCCTTTGTTTTCGTTCATGCAAATTTGAATGAGGGCGGCATATTTTTGCGGGATTCCCCAGCTCAACTACAACATGGTAGAGTCTTTGCCTTGCGACTGAGTCGTAGGCTTTTTGTGAAGTCAACGAACAGTTGGTGAACCGTCTCTCCGTATTCCCAGTTTTTTTCCAACAATTGCCTTGCTGTGAACATTTGGTCGCTTGTTGACTGGTTCCTACGGAATCCGCATTGGTCTCTTCTGTCTTCTTCTGCGTACGGTGTGATTCTCGCCAGTATGACATTTGTTAGTATTTTGCATGTGGTTGGGAGCAATGATATACCTCTGTAGTTTTCGCAGTCAGATCTGTCGCCTATTTTGAAAATGGGTATTGAGGTTTTCAATTTTTCTAGAGGGACTTCCTTATCCCATATTGTTTTGATCAGTTGGTGGTTCTTTCGAGCGTTTGCCTCTCCTCCATGCTTCACAAGCTCTGCCGATTGTTTTTCAGTCGGTTTATTGCGTCTACAACTTCGTCGAAAGAGGGCTCTGGGATCTGAAGCTCGGCTGTATGTACGTCTGATGCGTTTGGTTGTGGTTGATGGGTGCCCAAATTGAGCGGGTTTTCAAAGTGGTGCTTCCACCTTGTCACGATATTGTTTGTTACTGTCACCAGACAGCCGTTTGTGTCTCTAATTATTTTAACTCTTACTCGGTAGCCATTTCTAATTGAGTTTATGCCGGCATACATACCTCTGATGTTCTTTGCTCTGGAATTTTTAGGATTTTTTCGATCCTAGTCTTCTCCCAGTCGCGTTTTTTGCGTTTGAAAAGTCTCATTGTCTCCTTCTGAATCGTCGCGTATCTTTCTGCGTTGACTTCATCATATTCTTCTAAGTGGATCACTCTAGGACGTTTATGTTCTTTGATCTTCGCTCTGAACTCATCGTCAAACCAAGGTTTGGATTTAATTGTTTTCTTAAATCCTAATACCTTTTGGGCTGTTTGTTTGATTGTGTCTCTGATCGATACCCATTTAGTGTCCATATAATGGGCTTCTTCTTCCTCACTACTCCCATTCTCTAGGATGCTAAATCTATTCGTTAGTTCGTCTTGATATTCAGCCCTTTTGCGCACGTCTTTCAGTTTATCAATGTCGAACTTTTTGCTCGTCTCCAGTGATTGCCATGTTGGGTTGCGGCGAACCGACTCCTAATTTTGCCCATCACTAGAAGATGATCGGAGTCGCAATCTGCTCCTCTATATGATCTTACGTCAAGGATATTCGAGTGGTGTTTTTTGTCTATGAGGAGGTAGTCTATTTGGTTACGCGTTACAACGTCGGGTGATATCCATGTGGCTTTATGGATTTGCTTGTGTTTGAACATCGTGGTTTTCACTACCAGATCTTTGGACGTGATAATTTTTCTATTATTATTTGAGATGTCGTGTAGACATTGTTTACATATAGTTGGTTGGAAGATATCTTCCTTCCCAATTGTCGCGTTGAGGTCCCCGAGGAGGATTCTAACATCGAACGATGAGATCCTATCAAATACTTCCTCTAGGGTCTCGTAGAACGTGTCGTTCGTTTTTTCGCCGCCACATTTTGTTGGGGCGTGTACGTTTATAAATACATAATTGCACCATGGGCCCTGCACTTTTAGCACTGACATTCGATCATTAATAAATGTTACATCTTTCACATGGGGCGTAATCTTCTTGCTTATGATGAATCCGGTTTCGAGGTTATTTGTATCGGTACCTCGCCCGGCACTGTAAACCCGTTGGTTTCGATTACTTGATGTATGAGTCGGACTTCCCGAAGCGTGACGATCTCCATTTTATATTGTTTCACGTTGTCTACGACCGTCTGTATCGCGCTTGGTTTATATAACCTTCGAACATTTCACGTGCCGACGCGTATATCCCGCTTTTTCCGTTTTTCCCTACGTCTTCTTTTTGCCAAGTCGGTGTTTTCTTGATGATTTATTCCCTTGTGGTATTGTCGGCTTATCACACCTACGCCTACCGGGTTTTTCGTGGGATTGTTTTTTGTGTATTGATTATTCATTTTTGATCCCACGAGTCTTGGGGTTTCAAATAGTCCGCCATATCAGAGACCCTCTTTGATATGGTAAGGTCTGCTTACTGCTCTGATTCGACCCGGTGTCAGAGAGGCGCCGTTATAATACAGCCGCAATACCCCTGGCTGCAAACCACCCAATGGGCACGGTGACGCGTAACACCCTGGATTAGGGGTGGTACATCTTTGTGGGTTACTCCTCGCTAGCCTGTCTGACGTGGGTGGCCCTACTGGAAGCGTATGCTTCCGTCGGCATAGCCTGAGTGATGCATTGTAGTTTAAGTCCCCGCACCAAGTCAAGGTTTCTACCAAGCGGCGGCTATCCTAGTCTAAGGAAAGATAAATCTACGTAAGCTTGCCATTGATTTAAGACATTCGTTACTCTGCCGATTTCGGCAAACAGGTCTTTAGTTACCATTAAACCACCTGAACTGCTGGTGTTGTTTATTGACTTTTCTTTGATCTGAGCGATATCTTAGCCTACTGTATCGCTGGCATTCTTCTTCTGTGTATGCGACTTCTCGATCATAATCTATTCGCTTATATATTCGATTATCATTATCATCATCACCATCGGCACTACAACCGGGATCCGGTCTTGGCCTTATTTAACAAGTCTGAGGCTCGTAAAATTTTCCATAATAATTTGTTTTTCCGGGCAGGGTTATTAGCCTTGCACCAACATTTCTCAGGATGTCGCTGCATGCATTGGTTCACACTTAGCGAGTGCTAAAGTAGCGTTACGCCAAAAACCACCCACCCATTAAATACAAACCTCTTTGGAGCCAATCTCCACCAATTAATTTGCGGTACACGCATCCACTAAAAAGATGAAGCCCCGTACACTTAATGGGCCAATACCAAAATTGATACTAATCAAATTGAACTATAGGTTCAATTTGCCTATATCAAATTCAATATCAAAGAAATTGAACGTTTAGTCCATATTGAATTCAATATAAATCCAAAACGTGATATACGAACCAGTTGTTCAGCACGTAAATTCCCCTGGACCCAAATCTGCGGACCAGATGACCAACTCTCAAGTAAAGTTGGTAAAAAGCATAAAATGCACGGTGACACCGTTCCCTTAAATCCTATTCAAGGAAACATTTCCTATACGGAACAAAGGACGACGATCGTAAAAACACTCGCTGAACAACAATACCCATAAGAGTAGGTATCCAGGGGTGTCACGTGGAGACTGCATGTCAACTTGGATTGATCAGGGACAAAGATCGTCCTGGCCTTCGTCGGGTTGAAAGCAATCAGAGACTTTGCCTTGTATGTTCGCTCCCATCCCCCCATTCGATTATCATAATCAACGGTATTCCGGATTCGTCCTGAATAAGGTTTATCATATCAAACCAAAGAAATGCCTCTGGTAGAACAAAACTATCGCGACAAACTCTCTCATACGAGATATTTGGGTAATTGGCCCCGAAAATTAGATTGTTGGATGAAGGGTAGAGAATTTTCTGTTTTTTTTTAGGAAGTGTGCTCCGTTATGACACCGTAAAACACTTCGGAGTTTTAGAGACGGGGTAATTTAAGGCCACTTTAATATATAACGCATCAAACCATTGTCCAAGAAGAACTCGGATATCTAATTGACGTTCTCTTCATCACTTCTTTTACGTTTGGTTGACTATGAACATTTTCACATTTTTATCATTTTCATTGTTTGCGCGAGTTAATGAAAACAACTTGGTGTTTTTCTAACTTATTTTATTTCGATTACTATTAAATGGCGCTGAGTTCGCTCCTTCACGGCTGGGAAATCAATCGTCTCGGTTCCTCTTCGGTGGCGGTATTTATGCCTCGAATTGCGATAAGGTTGAGTGTGTAGTTCGGACTATTTGTTGATGTGTCCGTCATGGGAATTCGTTGATTGTTTGTCTTGAGATAGATTGGATTGAGTTGCTGTACTGGGCCATGTGTTGATTATTTGTCTTACGATTAGGGATGTCTTGGCAGCATCGATTGGTTTTATTATCGTCGGTATCCTTTGACTATGTTTTGATAATGCGAGTTCGGGTGAATATGTATTTGTACAATATTTATGCAGTATTTGGTTTGCAATATGGAAAAGATTAAATTGGATTGTATGTATATTGGTATCATAATGTAACTGTACAAAGGTTGGTAGAGATTAATAATAAAGATATTTGGGGTTTAAAATACAAGGGTTATTATGTACAGAGATTTGTTTGGGGTTTGAACTACAGTAATGCATAGGTATATCTAATACATTATGTGGGAGGTGTTAACTCGCGGAAGTTACGGAGTGCTGGTCTATTTTATGCAGCCACCCATCATACCTCTTACGATTCTAACAAGTTTGTCTCTGATATGTGTTCTTTTCGATCTTAACTTCAGCACTTCTGTTCTTAAGCCTAATAAGTGGGGTTTTTGCTCCCATTAAAATCAAATCAATCTCAAAATTCAATTTGGAGTATTCACGTTTCCGATATAGCTCTAAGGGGCTGACATTTAGGACCGCTCTTGAAATATTCTGTTGTGCATATGTTGTGGCAAAGTACACAAGGTAAAGTGCTGCTGTTTATAACACATTTTTTGCCTGAATATTGGCAATAAATAGCTTTGCAGAGTTCATTAGAAGTAGACTAAAGAAAACTTGGTTCTGTTTGAATCCGCGAATGCTCATTCAGCCCTCTTTTCTGGGTGAATCCTTTTCTTCACTTGTTATGAAGCGCGTTAAAGTTGTAGCCTTCAAATTTAACAAGAGTGTGTCTCCTTCCAAAAACCTCCGTTTAGCGAAATTCGGTCACAGAATTTCTAGAGGTCTCAAGAGAGCTCTTTTAAGATGAATGTGGTGAACCTATACTCATATGCGCCACTTTAGCTTAAGAATGTGCACCTATACCCTTCAACTTTCTGTGTAAAAATTCCTAATAAAACATGGATTAGAAAAAATAAGTGCAATGAGCGCGAAACACGCAAACAAATTAATAAAACTCACTTAGCGGTAGTACAATCATTGTTTACTTCCAAGCTCATTAAACATTTCCTTTGTTCTGAGGAAACTTTCATCAATCACTTTAAGTGATACATGTCCAATAAGTGGATCTGTGAATATACCCACTGCGTCAGACATTACATTCGCTTTATAATAAACAATCGTATCTTTACATTGTGGTGTCGACCACAAAACTTAAGACCTGCGATACAATACAATCACTGGCTGTTGTCACCACATGACTCGTGCACAGCCAGGCCCCCAAAAGGCATAAATTTGATCCAGAAGCGTATCAACATATCGAAACTGTTATAATGACACGACAAGAAAAGATATTAAAATATCGTATAGGGTAATATCGATTACAAGTTCCAGCCAAGACGGTCCCAATCGATGTTATCCGCGTATTCACCTAAGGGTGTACATTTCAGCTCGTTTACAAGCTAGAAACATTTTCTGACACAACGGAAATGTTAGTTTTCTTTTGTGACTTTTTTCAATTAGACCAGGCCAAAGGAGGAAACCGAAATAAAACAATGCAGTGACCATAAAAAACTGCGACCACACAAACGGGCCAAAGGATAAACGCAGGATATACAACTGACATTTTTATAGCTAATAAGTGAAAATTCGAAGAATTCTATTTGGAACAATTCATGCAAACGACATACCGACGAAGACGAACCACAACTGAGTCCAACGACTTGTGGTGTACTTGTGTATTTTGATTGTATGAGATATTATCAGATTGAATGATCAAGCTTATGGAAGTTTTACTAGTTCTAAGGATAAAGGATGTGGTGAGGTATTGCTATAAATTTTATGGAAATTATGGCCGCAAGTCACGATTGGAGGGATTTTAAATATTTGTGTAGTAACGACAAACAGAATGAAAATGTCGCGTCACGAATAAGGTTAAAGTTCAATTATTCACAAAACTTCTCTATGGACGGACATAGAAGTTCGTTTCGGTATATGGAGGGCTAGAGGTTTTATTACAGAAAACGAATCAAACAAGATGGATATCCCCAAATTAATTCGAGAATGAAGTGTCTCTTGTTGATAAACTAAAGAGATTGTAATAAGGGTGATTCTTGACTTTCCAAGTCATTAAAAGATCTGGGTTTTTTTTTCAATATGGATGATATGTTTGGTTTCCCAATAAGGACGACGCATTTTATAAATATTTAAATAGAAATGCATTTTTGTTTTTATTTTAAAGTCGAACTAAACTAAATATAAATGACAGGTAGTGTCATGCAAATATGGCTACTATAAAAATATATCGTCCTTATTTGGAAACTCATTGTAAAAACATATTGTCCTTATTCGAACATCCAATATTTCTCGTTTGCACAGGTTTTGCTATTAGAAAATACTGCACACTAAGTCGTTATTGCTGTTAATTGGTATTATATATGGGATAGTCCTACGAAGCAATTTACTGAATTATTAAAACATACGGGATGCGGCTATTAAATAACAAGACTAAACATGCACCGCAACCACTAGGTGGTGCCAATGTCGTACGATGGCTGCGTACGGTGAAGCTTTCTGTCGCCTCTCTCCTCTTGCCTGCCGATACATTGAGGTGACCTTGTGGGGGTTCTCTATATTGCATGGAGAACCAACACACAATTCCAACCACAATTTTCGCCTTAATTCGACCACTTTCAGCGTGTCATACTAACCCCTCTCCCACCGTTGGTATTCACTTGAGAATCATTGATTTCCCGAAGGACGCACAGCTAAACTCATTATCCTATGCAGGTAATGCATAATTGAGTTTAGCTACCCTTTTTGCCATACGGAAACTCCATTCCTCTAACCATGAGATTTCCACCGGAAATTCTATTTATGTTGGTTAGCAACAACCAAGTCGAATCAAACGACGCAGTTGCATCATCATTCATGGCTTGGATAATTATTGCATTCCTTAGCGTTTTTCCCACGGTATTATATCCCTAGCCGATGCAGCGTCCTATCGATTTTTCGCAGATCATCCACTCGCTTGGGATCAATGATCTCTTTTCGCAGGTGAATAGCGCCAGCTAAATTTTTCTCTCCTTCATAATTCTGTCTCCCTACGGTTCGGTGCACTCTGAGTTCACCACACCCGTAACACTAGGGCAGTAGGTCATTCTCAGAAACTTCATGTGATACCGGCGCACAAGCTAAGCCAACCCCGAAGTTATTGCGCTCTTTCTTTTGTTATTTTTATCCTTCGCATATCCAGCGACTGTCGAATGATGCGCTAGTATTATCCACCTCACTGAGGCATGCGAATGAGAAGATACATGCAAAGAGCGCGGTGATGATCGGCTAATAGCTGTGCGAATACAGAAATCCCAATTTTCACCCCCAATATGAGTCAGTCGCTAGTCATACTTCACAGTGTCAGGTCACGTCGCTGCTCGATCAAAAAAAAGGGCTTTCAATCACCATCGCTGGTGCACACGCTCGAGTCACGAGTTTTAAAGAAAATCCGATTAACAATTAAAACGTTATTTACGAATGGAGACGTACCGTGAAATCAACCGCGAGTTAATACTTAATAATCTAGAACTTCATAGTGCACTAGTTAAATCGAAACGCGAAATTTGCTATTTAAATTCGTTGCTTATAGGGCAACTAGAAAAACATTTCCATAAAATAATAAGTGTGTAAAAAGAGAGAAACATAGATTAAACGAAAATTAAATAATAAACCAAAAAAAAAAAAAAACTACACCAGTGTGTTTTCCATTGTTTCTGTTCTTCCTGGGTGAACTAGTTTCGTCGGAGCAACATCGTGGGGAAGAAAGTGAACCGCGCGCCCGTGTCTGGCGCAAATACTTCTTCTACCCCCACGACCTCCTTTGAATAACATATTTTTTATTTTGTTTTGGAATATTCCCGGGATTGTCTACCTCAACTAGATTCTTAAAGCTGGAACTATTAATTGAAATTACTGCCTTGAAGCATTTGCTGGACTCGGTGAATGTACAAGGAAAACAAAAAAGAGTGTTTGAGCTAAATTTTCGATCGCTGCAGTGAATCGTCAAGGTTTTAAGTGTTGAAATGGGTCGTCACGATATTCCTCAGTGCGAACAATTCTTTTCTTAGATGAGTATTTTATTTATTTATTAATTTCTTTTTTACACTATACTATCGAGGAGCCAAAATAGTGCTTCGGAGAAGGCAAAATTATTATTATTATTAATTGGCCGGTAGTAATCCGGAAGTTCATGACTTCACCGACTCGACTCCGCCATCGTTCCTTGTCCTGTGCACTCTCCTTCCACACCCAACCATCTGATCCGATCTCCTCAAGGTCAAACCTAACCTTGCCCTCCCATCTCCGTCGCGGCTGTCCTACCGGTCTCTTTCCCCTTGGCTTACCGTCAAGAATTCTATGTACGGTCCTATCGTTGCCCATTCGCACCACGTGTCCGGCCCATCTTAATCTTCGCGACTTGATTAGTCTCACTACGAGGGTTGCCTCTTATGTTTCGGGATTTGGCAACCCTAGCGTTGCAATCCGGCAATTGACAGCTCTGTCGTAAAGTTGGACATTTTTGAGGTTATACGCACTCAGAACGTTTTGACATACGAGCGCTATTTGTGTTGTTTGCAGTAACTTACAAGATTCATCTCGGCCCAAAAATGGAATTAAATCGTCAACATTTTCGTGCGATTATTTTTTACAACTTTCGGCGTGGATTAACTCAGCAACAGTGCATGGATGAACTTAATTCAATTTTTGGCGATGAGGCTCCATCAAGGACCGGTGTTTATCGATGATATGGTGAATTCAATCGTGGTCGTAGTTCACTCCAAGATGAATTTCGTGAAGGTCATCCAAAATCAGTTGTTGTTCCGAAAACCATTGATGCTGTGCGCGAACTGATATTGGAAGATCGTCATGTGACCTATCGTGAGATTGAGACAACCTTAGGCGTTAGTGGGACCAGCATACATTCAATATTGCATAAACATTTGACTGTCAAAAAACTTTGTTCGCGTTGGATCCCACACAATTTGTCAATCGCCCAAAAAAAGGCTCGTGTCAATTCGTCCAAAGAAATGCTCAAAAAATACGGTCGCGGTGCTTCGGAACACGTCTATGACATCGTGACAGGTGATGAATCGTGGATTTACGCGTATGAGCCCGAAAGTAAACAGCAGTCGACTGTCTGGGTGTTTCAAGATGAGCCAAATCCAACAAAAGTTGTTCGAGCACGAAGCACTTCCAAGCAAATGGTCGCCTGTTTTTTCGGAAAAACTGGACATGTCGCAACCGTACCACTAGAACAACGGAGAACAGTCAATTCTGAGTGGTACACAACCATTTGTTTGCCAGCTGTCTTCCAAGAAATCAGGAAAACCAACCGCCGAAGACGGATCACTCTTCACCACGACAATGCGAGCTCTCACACATCGGCTGCGACAACTGCATTTTTGAGCACCCAAAACATCGATTTGATGGGTCATCCGCCGTATAGTCCTGACTTGGCACCGAATGACTTCTTTTTATTCCCGTACGTAAAAAACCAACTGAGAGGTCAACGTTTTTCGACACCTGAAGAAGCGGTTGCTGCATTCAGAATGCATGTGTTGGAGATACCTCAATCAGAGTGGCAAAAGTGCTTCGACAATTGGTTCAAACGCATGCAAAAGTGTATAGATCTTCATGGGAAATATTTTGAAAATCAATAAAGTGATTTTCGATGATCAATATTTGTTTTTGTTCTCTAATCCCGAAATATAAAAGGCAACCCTCGTATTACTCCTACCGGAGTAACTGTCCGTCTCATTTGTCTCTCCAAAATCGTTCGTGCGGTCTCGAATCTCACGCACTCTGTGAGTACGTGTTCCGCAGTTTCTATTTTGCCTTCGCAATACAAGCACTATGGATGATTCACATGCTTATACTTGTGCAAGTATTGCCGAAAGCATCCATGGCCTGACATTACCTGAGTCAAGTGGTAATTCAGCTCGCCATGTTTACTTTTCACCCATGTTTCTATATCAGGTATCATGGCGTAGGTCCATCTTCCTTTGGTGGAGGAATCCTACCTTCGTTGCCATTCTCTTGGGCTTGAGAGCTCTAATTGTGACCGCATTCTCCGACGATTCTCTTGGGGGACCTTATGCCAGATATTTGGGGGGGCAGTTTTTGTGTGCATCATCAGAAATTCCTTGCAAACCTACTGCCGACGAACAGTAAATATATCGTCGATGTGAATGAATGGTTTTGTGACATGTGTCGAGTTGATCGTACATACGTTTTTCTTCCTATTTTGAGGAACGTTACTTAGAGCTCACCATTGTTTCTTGTAGAAGTGTGACAAGTTACGGACCCTGAAATTGTTGCAAAGAAGTGTTTTGGTCGTACATGGGTCGTGATCGCATCTGTTTTTATTTATAATAAATCGAAATTTCAAATTCAATAAAACAAGTTTTTAATAAACGTTACTACTATGATTGCGCTTGTCTAACAAGCTCACTATTAGTTCTTCCAATATTTCTTAAGTTTAGAACAAGTTTTTGAAGTCATCACTTTTTTTCTATGTTCAATATTAAGTTAAAAAAAAAACGTACATCACCAGATAATCATCGACCGGCTTAATAATTATGCATCATTTAAAAATCACTCAACACCAATTAGCTGTTTAACAAACCTTATTAGAACCTCAGCCAGCGACAATTACCTTGCTTAAATAGACCACTAGCCCCGGTATCACTTTCCGTCAAGTTCAGCTTAAAACTCACTCGTCCAAAACTTCTCCATCAACGTGATCTACCAGAAAAACAAGTCATCCAATAAGTTCGTCCAATTATTCTGATCAACATCAATTATGGTATCACACGAATACTTCAAAACGAAATCTGACGAAGGTGTTTCCTCGAGTTAGCACCAATTTAACACGGAATCCCGTCAAGAATCTAAAAGACACATAAAAAGAAAAACAGCAAATCAACCCGAAACAAAAAAAAAACGAGTGAACGTTTTAAAGCTTTATGGCGCAAGACACGGTGGCATGACGTTACATAGCACAACCTTATGCCGCTGACATACTGCTGTCGAGGAGGTACATCTCTACTTGGGTGTGGGGCGTGTGCGTAACGACATTCGAAATATTCAATAAGATTTTCCAAAGTACAAGTAAACTTAAATGAAAATGATTTTCATGAGATCATCTACAAGTCCTCAAGTTGTAAGGTTTATTGGTTTTGCTATGGCAATCTTATATTACCTCGCCCTCATACCGACTTAAGGTGACTCGGATATGTAATGTAGAATGTGAATGAGGCATTTCTATGATTTCTGTGGCATGCCTTTCATATCGGACATAGAAATATTTTCCTTTCTTCATCATTTCTGCTTTTGTTTTACGTCTACCGTACACTTATGTACCTTCTGCTGGTTATAGATGTCGAATCATTCATGCGTAATGTAGGCCAAGCCTAGAGAGACTCCACTTTTTCCGTTTGTACTGCAATCACTTCCAATGGATTATGACTGTAAACCGTCACAGGAATGTAATGCAATACGTGTAGTATGTTCCCGCTTTTCCATTAGGTTCACTCAAAGAATATTTTGTACTATGTAATGGGATTATATTAGACATGAGCACCTTGAAGGATCGGTGGCTAAATGTTGTCGGCAAAGTAATTAATCTAGCCGTTATGAATAAATGTTCGAAAAAATAACCTATAAAGTAGATTTTTAATAAGGTATTTGGGTTTTCTTGCAAAAGGAAACTTTCTCAGCCATTTTTATTTTGAATCTCTCTCCTTAGCTATTTTACTTTTGTTTGCTGATATCTGGTATCCGGTATTCACGTTTCTATAAAAGGTAGTATTTATTAGCCAGCTAGTGATATACCATCCCATCATCTGAAGCTTTTGCGATATAGTGACGACATTTTTGACCATATCTCTGACGGTAGGACGGTACCTGATGGCCCGGACTGAAGTAGAGGGAATAAAATTGCGGTACCCTCTGAGGTAAAAAAATCCGGACATCAATTAATCTAATATTTAAAATTTCTGGCGGTTATATACTTGACTTGTATCAGCCAAATGGACCTTATTAACGACCAACTAGCAACGGTATTCTGTACTATCAGAGAGCTTGTCGCGTTTAGTAGATATATCGGGTTTTCCAATAGGGACTTGACAACTTTTTTTTTTTAAATAAAACGCAAACCATTTGAGATATTTCAAAAACTTTATTATCGGCTTGAAGTACAATCAAAACATTTATGAATGGAACTCGACTTCGTTCATATGGCCACCGCAGGCACGTTTGCAGCGGTCGATTCGTTGGGCCCGATTGTCGATGACTCGGCCACACATGTTGACCGGAAAGGTCGCAATTTCGAGTTAAATGTTGGCTCTGAGCTCTTCCAACGTCGTCAGCTTGTTGGCATAGACCAATGACTTAACGTAGCTCCAAGGAAAATAGTCTAGAGGCGTTAAATCGCACGAACGAAGCGACCAACCGACTGGCCCATTTCATGAGATAACACGCTCATCAAACTTACTGTTCAATAAATCGATTGTACCGTGTGCTGTGTGGCTTGGGGCACCGTCCTGTTGAAACCGCATGTCGCCCAAGTCCATATCTTCCAATTCGGGTCAAAAATAATCGGTAATCATGGCGCGATAACGATGGCCATTCACAGTAACGTGACGATCGTTATCATCGACGAACAAATATGGCCCAATGACGCCGCCGGCATGCAAACCGCCCCAAACAGTTATTTTTTGTGGATGAAGTGTTGATTCATGAAGCACATGTGGATTTTCACCCGACCAATAACGCATGTTTTGCTTATTGACGAACCCATTGAGCCAAAAATGAGCTTCGTCACTAAAGATGATTTTGCTATGAAATTCATCATCTTGGCGGAACTTTTTTTCAGAGCCCAATCGGAGAACATACGTCGCTTCATATGGTCCATCGGCTTCAATTCTTGAGTCAGCTTGATGTTGTATGGGTGTAAACCAAGATCCTTACGCAAAATTCGCCATAAAGTTGTCTGGGCGATGCCCAATTCTTGAGAAGCCGTGGAAATGAATGATTTGGATCGTTTGCTATGGACGCCTGAACGGCAGCAAAAAAACTCGTTTTCACAAATACGTATACGAGGGTTGCCTCTTATGTTTCGAGATTTGGCAACCCTAGTGTGGCAATCCGGCAATTGACAGCTCTGTCGTAAAGTTGGACATTTTTGAGGTTATACGCACTCAGAACGTTTTGACATACGAGCGCTATTTGTGTTGTTTACAGTAACTTACAAGATTCATCTCGGCCCAAAAATGGAATTAAATCGTCAACATTTTCGTGCGATTATTTTTTACAATTTTCGGCGTGGATTAACTCAGCAACAGTGCATGGATGAACTTAATTCAATTTTTGGCGATGAAGCTCCATCAAGGACCAGTGTTTATCGATGGTATGGTGAATTCAATCGTGGTCGTAGTTCCCTCCAAGATGAATTTCGTGAAGGTCGTCCAAAATCAGTTGTTGTTCCGAAAACCATTGAAGCTGTGCGCGAACTGATATTGGAAGATCGTCATGTGACCTATCGTGAGATTGAGACAACCTTAGGCGTTAGTGGGACCAGCATACATTCAATATTGCATAAACATTTGACTGTCAAAAAAATTTGTTCGCGTTGGATCCCACACAATTTGTCAATCGCCCAAAAACAGGCTCGTGTCAATTGGTCGAAAGAAATGCTCAAAAAATACGGTCGCGGTGCTTCGAAACACGTCCATCTACATTTGCAAAGAACGAAGGCTAATATTCTAGGGCCAGTCGAGACTTAGGTCGACTCATCAATCGCCTTTGACATTCCGTCGACTGGGTACACTACATCCGTTCATCTTTTGAGCTTCTCATTTTTGATGACCATTATGTACACAACTCCAACGTGTTAGAATCCATACCTTTGCTTATGGTCGATGAGAGACGAGTCACCAGTCCTATATAGAAGGCGAATCTACTTGCTGCACATTTTGCAGCGAACTTGACGCTGCCTGATACCAGATCAGTTCCACCTCAACTTGGGCATAAGTAGCACAACATGAGCTAGATTCACTTCTGAACGCGTACTGTTACCTGCGCACTTAAAGAGCTAAACGCAAAAAAGTCCGCTGGTCCTTATGGCATTCCCCGGGTTCTCTTGAAAAAATCTTCCTCTTCACTCGCTAAATCACTGCGGAAGCTCTTCCATTTGGCTTATTCTACTGGCCGTTTCCCAAATAGGAAGTCAGCAAACATTGCGCTAATTCACAAGAAAAGGTGACAAATAGTCCCTTTCTTCTTATCGATCCATACAGCTAACTTTTATTCTCTCGAAGGTAATAGAATCACTTATCAACCACCAACTTTCGAAATATATGGAATCAAATGACCTCCTCAATGACCACCAATATGGCTTTCGTAGCAACAGATCCACAGAAGATTTGATAGCGTACGTTTCCGAAAACTGGAGCCATTCCATCCACTACCTCGCGCGAAAGCACTGGAAATTTCAAAAGTGTTCGACAGAGTTTGGCCTTCAGCCCTTTTGTCAAAAATGCATTCCTATGTAGTGGACAATTCCCTGATCCGATGGATAAGAGACTATCTTTCTGGTCGTTTTATTCAAGTGGTTGTAGCGATCCTAAATCGCTACTCCTATCCAAATCCCCAATATCATCAAATAATCCCATAACGAAAATCCCAATTTCATATTGAATCAATGAGCGATAAATTAAACCAAAAGTCAAATAATCGCACATTGATTCAATTTCACATAATACATCCAAATCCCATATTGAGTCACATGAACAACGAATTAAACCAAAAGTTAATTCATCGTACATTGACTCAATTCCCAAAATCTTGACATCATGGAATGCTTGATTCAAAACGCATTTCATGATTCCCCTTACCAGAACCTATCCAACAAAATCCTCAAACGATTCTTAGAACAAAATTCCAATCGAAGCACGTAAAGTCTTGTGTGTGCTTCTTGGAATTTTGACAATCAAATAGTTGACAATTCTCAACTACAAAAACTATAAAAGGGCAGTGGTTTTCAATTTCAGGATCAGTAGCATTCCAGGGGCCGAACCGCTGGTCGTATGTCCGGTCAAACATACCTTTGATTTGAATACCATTAAAATTAACAGTTTTTACATTAACCCAATCCCTTTTTGGTCTTTTATTTTTCAACCACAACACTTCGCGCTCTTCTCTCGGGTATTCCGATAAAGCAACGGCGCAGAGTACAACATGGTTATTGATGGTGTTAAATCTCCCTCCCATCAAATTAATGCAGGTGTTCCCCAAAGTTCGGTACTCGCACCCGCTCTTTCCGTTATCATTGTAAATGATATCTTGCCAATTACTCAAAACCCAATTCACTCGTTTGCTGATGATTGCACTTTGAGTTTCTCATACTCATATGAACATTCCCGAGTAAACTCTTCGAATGTCATTACCAATCAGCAATTCCGACCTCAATAAGATATATCAATGGGGTATATCTAACCGAGTAGAATTCAATTCCGTAAAAATTCTATGCTGTCTCTTATCGTAAAAGGTGAACCTCAAAGTAAATATACTGTCGATGAACGGCACTTGCAGCTAAGGAACTATCAATCCTTGGGGCTCCAATTTATTTGACTCTTAACTGGAAGGAGGACATATTTGAAGGTGCGAAAAGTGTAGCAAAAGATACTTCACTCCATCCAACCTGGCCACTATTTACGAGACGTATATTCGTCCCAAAATAGAGTTCAACTCCCATATTTGGTCAGTCGCATCCAAAATTGTACTGCACGTGTTCGATAGAATGCAAAAACGAGCAGTGAAACTTGTTGGGGACCCAGCCGTAAGTCGATTAATTCCGTCGTAAGAACATAGGCGTAACGTATCATGCCTGTCTCTTTTCTAGATTATTACGATCGTTGTTCAACTGAACTTGCTGAATGTGTTCCGCCTCTTCAGACATTTTTTCGCGGTACCCACCAATCTGAGAATGTGAACGTTGAAAGTCAACTTCCTGCACACAAATAAACATAGAGAGTCACTCTTTAGCCGAACCACACGAATGTGGAATACTCTACCTGGTCATGTATTTCCTTGTTGTAGTAATGTCCAGACATTTACGACTAATGTACATCGATACCTTCTTTCCTTATCCACTTCCTCTCCATCCGCTCGCACTATGCTCTGATATTTAAGGGTACTTCAAAATTCCCTTTTGTGCGCGCGTTAGTCTCAGAAAAAACCTCCACCAATAGCACGCAACAATACAGGAAACAACAACACCTGTAAATTTCGTTATCATTTTCGAAGCTTTGTTCTTCGAGCACCTCTTCGTGTCCAAAAGAAGGATCAACTCCTTTGAGGCGCATGGATACTCGCTTTTCGCTTTACTCAGTGCAGATTTAATTTTGCTATAACCTTCCAAATCATCGCGCGAGTTATGGTTTTTGGATGTAAACGTCGAAATAACAATCAGAATACCAAAAAGAAAAACAGTGAACAGTTAAAACACGGAATCCTTTTATTATTTTTCTTTACTTTATTCTAGTCTTTACTCTTATGGTACGTTTCCTCCTTTCAAGAGAGTTTTTGATCTTTACAAATTTTCTTCATTTTACTCGGCCTGCACACAATGTTTTATATTTTTTGTTGTACACTTTACGTCAACTTAACTACTCAAGACGTTCGGAATTTAATTAACAATGGAGAGCTCTTGATCATAACAATTTTTCATTATATTTCTTACACCACCAGAAGCTTATATTTTTCGAATACAATTTATATCGACTTATCTATTAACAACACAATGTTTTTTTTTTTTTTTTTTTAAATATTTTTTATTTTCTTTTTATCTTCTTAGTTTCTAAATTAAAGGCTAGACAAAAAATGCTTAAATTCTAGCTTAATTATCTTATATAATAACTTGCTCGTCCTTCGCAGACGCTCTAAGCTAAACATTACTTAATATTTGTATAATTTGCCTTTCGGCGACAGAACTTTGTGAACAGTACTTATAATTATTTGAAAGACAAAGAAAAATTTGAAAAACTTTGTCAATTTTTTTGTTTTTTTTTCTTAAAATTTTTTTTTAAAATTTTTAATTTTATGTAAAAGCACTTAACTTAACTTAACTTAAATCTTATACTACCTTAATTCTAGAAAAGCTAAGTCTATGTAAGCTAGCTGATGATAGTGTAATTCTATACCGACTTTGGTATCCAGGTCTTTATATGCCATTCAACCACTAGAACTGTTGACGCTGTCTAATAGTATCGTCCCGGTCTCTGTGGGAGATAGCCCTACTGAAGCGCAAGAGCTCTTCTTCGGTGTGCGTTACTTTCCGGTCGTAGCACAATCGCCTGTCTACGGATGATATACTTACATGATAGATCAGCGGAAGTGCGGATCTATGCTGTATAAGCCCTTTCATGTCCAAATCAAGGAACGCCTCTGGTGGAACAAAGCCATTGCGACGCACGTTCTCATAGTACAAGGTATTTGGATAATAGGCCCCGAAAATTAGGTCGTTGGACGAGCTTATTGCTCTCGCAATATGTCCTGTGATTAATTTAATCATAAAATTATCCACCCTATTTATGTACGCTTCATTATATAAAGTCTCATTTGAATAATACTTTTTATAGTTCGATTCCGGTGTCCGATATAATCTGAGACAACTTCTGAGACACTTCCTTTCGAACACCCGAATCTTTTCCATCAAATTTGGACCTATGTTAAACCATACTGGACAACCATATATGAGCATTGGCCTGATTAGCGTCATGTAGCATATGACTTTTACCCTGCTGTCAAGTTGGCTACTGTGAAATAGCCTCCTTGTCATAGCAAACTTTTTTCTAGCCTTGACCAGAGCAGCCTCTACATGTCTGTTGAAATACAGATATTGATCTAGCCAGATGCCAGGGTATTTAACTAAACTCTTGGTTTCCAGTTTATCTCCATGCGGTCCCACGATAACTAGCTTTCGCCAGTTTTTCCTTGTGTCGTTCGTGGCTTTATATAATGGGGTTCTAAATAGGATGGCTTCACATTTCTGGAAGTTGATCTTAAGTTTCCAGTCATCGCAGTAGCGCTGCACTTTGTTGAAGTCCCGCTGTATTAAACTATTTATGATCTCAACTTTCGGAGCTGTTCTGTAAATTATGAGATCGCCTGCGTACGCAATAGCCTGCGGAAGTGCATCTAATAAGTCGCTAATGTAAATGTTAAAAAGAATCGGAGAGAGTACCGCGCCCTGTTGCAAGCCATTCTTGATATTATACGTTTTATTAGAAGTCACATTACCGTTTTTGACCATGAACCTCCTGTCCTTTAACATATCGTAAAGTACATATAGTAAAGGCTTATGTATGCCGTGTCTGACCAGTTTGTAATACAACCCTTCGATCCAGACGGTATCAAAGGCTTTTTCCAAGTCGATCAGACAGGCACCTGTGCATTGGTTCCTACATTTATTCCATTGTATGTCGGAGACCAGTTTAGCTGCGGCATGTGTGGTTTCATGACCCGCCCTAAAGCCAAACTGGTTACTTGGAATAATGCTGTTGTCGTCTACCCATTTTAGCAGAGCTTTGTTAATGGTTTTTTCAAATACTTTACTGATGCTTGGGAGTAAACTTATCGAACGCAGGTTCATTGGGTTTGTACAGTCTTTGCCCTTTATTGGGATGGGCTGAATGATAGCCGTTTTCCAACGCGCGGGATAATATGCATTATTCAACGCGTTGTTAAACAGGACCGTGTATATATCTATTGCCTTTGGGGGCAGGTTCTTGAGTACGATATTAGGTACTCCATCTATTCCCACTGAATTTTTGCTTCTTAATGAGTCGAAGATACTCTGGATTCCTTCCCTTGTGATTAAAATGCTATTAGCCTCACCATTGGCATTAATGTCAATTGACAGATTATCGTCACTGAATTCGGTAAAACCCTGATTCTCCGATTGCCAAAGTGAAATTTCATTCCGGAGGTGCAGGTGATTGAGTAGAACTCTGTCCTCCAGGTCGTGATTTCGGCGAATGCTTTCATTCACGTTGTACATTTCCACAGCGTTCACCTTCTCCAAAGGATCTTCGATCACGAAGAGCTCACTATTGAGGATAGCGTTCTCTGTATCTATGCCAATGTTGGTTAGCAGCTGCTTGTTTACCTCAGTACGTGGAATTTGGAGACACTGAATCTCGTTTTGATTATTTCTCCTGAATATTTTATTTATTTGTGGGAACATATTCGGGTTATTAGTTTTTATAGCTCGAATTCTGTTGTTCCAATACAAATTTGTTGCTAATCTATAATTACCTTTAAGTAATTGTTGGAGGTTTTTTAATCGGGATTTCAGTGATATTATCTCCTGGTCTTGTCTGTCTGTAAACTGTCTGTGTAATTGTTTTAGTTTCGATAGCAGTCTGTTTTTTTTCTTGTGGAGTGCGTTTATTGTTGCGTTTCTGTACATGTTAATGTGATCTGTAACTGTTGTTCTGGGAATTGTTTTGTCCATTAATCGTTTTACGGTTTAGTCCATTTGTTGAATGTATTTGTCGATTTCGTCATTTGTCAGGTTTCTGTTTACTGGCAGATTAAAGTCATTCGAACGAAGTTCTCTTGTTAATGATGTGGTGAACCGCGACCATCGCATTGCCCCTTAGCTATAGGGTTGCGGGATCACGAATTCCTCCAGATCTGCGAGCTCGTTCGGAAGCTCTATTACTGCCGTGAATGCACAGTGGTCGCTGTCGTATTCAATTGTCCGTAAACAGTTTGTGTTTCGTCTGTTGGTGTTAAGTAATCTCAGTCGTGAGTCGATTAGCAAGATATCTAAGAACGATCTACCTCTGGGGAACGATGGGTATTCCGTAGCTAGCAGGTCAGTTCTATATTCAATATGAAACTGATCTAACCAACCAGCCAACTGATTTCCTCTGGCATTAGATATACAATTTCCCCAATTTCTATGCTTGACGTTCATATCTCCCCCTAGGATAAAGTAGTTTTTGCCCAGGTGCAATTGTAAGCATCGAAAGAGTGTCTCGAGCTCCGCTATAAATAGGTTATGTTGGTGCTCCTCAGGTGCGTAGACCGCAATCGCATACAAACCCCTTCCTTGCTGAAGGCGCATGCGCACGATACAGGCTTCCAGCACCCGGAACCTGCGCACTTCTCCACTATATATAACTTTATGAGGGATCCCTTTTCTAATAAAGATTGCGACACCCCCCCCTTGAGAGGAGTTAGGTCGGTCTCTTCGTATAATATCGTAGTTTTTATGTCCTATCTTATGTCTCTGGTTTAACTTTGTTTCCCCCGCCAGAAGTACATCAGGCTGTTCAACTTGCAACAGGTTGAAAAGATTGGCTCTTCTCTCAGTTCTTATTAGTGAATTTACATTCACGACAAGAGCTTTTATTGATGTTGTGGTTAGAGGGTTTATATTGACTTTTTGTTTAGATTGGGCAAGTACGAATAGATCTCGTTTATTTGGTTTTGCAGCTGTGTCATCTGTCTCTGCAGATTAAGCAGAACCGTGATCACGTCTGCTTGCGATGTTGTTTCAGTCTGTGTGGGAGTATTCGTGGCTACCAATGTTGTAGCCTGGTTTGATGGTCTCCCACCCGACGCAACTTGTGCGTACGACCGCTGCGATGTTACGGGCATTGTTGTAGTACGAGCTGGCTCTGTGTTTTTTTGCCGGGTCACACTTCTTGCCATTATTTCTCGGAATTTAGGACATCCTCGATAATTAGCGGGGTGTCCCTCATTCCGGCACACTGCGCACTTTAGAAGGGCTTTGTCTTCTACCCTTTCTTTTCCCAGAGGGCATTCTTCTGCCTTATGGTCCTTTCCGCATTTTACGCAACGGCGCTGCATTTCACAGTTAGCCGCCGCGTGACCAAACCTTTGGCAACGGACACATTGCAGGATGTCTCTGCCTTTTTTTAATTTGTCCCATGTGACCATTTGATGATCCAAGACTGTAATTTTTCTTAGACCACCAATTCTACTGCTGGGTGTTAATTGAACCAAAAAAAGGGTAGCTTGCGGTTTTCCCTTCTTGCCTTGGGTGTGGTGAATGGTTTTACCGCGGTAAACTCGAGATCTTCGTGCTTCAGGTTTTCAAGCATTTCGAGCAGAGCCTCCGGTGCCATTTCAGGGTCGACACCCCTTAATAGAACCGTTACGCTCTTCGTTTGTTTCGGCGTGAACGAGTAAAATTCCGCGGTGGCTCTTTTTAAGACCTCTTTAATTTTGTCGTGGTCTGCCACCGTATATGTTTGAATGGCATGCCTGTTACCCGTCAGTCTTTTAACTGCAAAATTGTTTCCTATGGCTAGCTTACAAAGATTTACCAATTCCTTACAGTCAACATCTATGGTGTTGATTTGTGGCATCTTTATTTTTCCGCTGTTATTGTTGCTTTGCTGCTGCTGTGTTGCTTGCTGGTTCGTTTATCGCTTTTGTGTTGGTAGTTGCTGTTGATGTTGCTGTTGATGCTGCTGATGTTGAAGTTGATGTTGCTGTTGATGGTGAAATTGTTGCTGTTGGCCGACTTTTGGCTTTAGCTTTTGTAGTTGTTGCGGGTTTTGTTCTTGTTCGATCGCCGCTATTCTTTTCTTTCGGCGTCTCTCTTGTAATCGGGCTCTTGCCATCGCCAGTTTCGCCTCCAATTCACTTATCTCTTCCTCTTCATCCTCAGAGTCTGAGGATGCAAGAGAAGCGAATGAATTATTTGCCCCACATATGTTAAAGTTGGAGGGGTAGGGGAGCTCACTGTCGTCCGCCAATTGTTGATCTCCTTTATCCATTGTCAATTTCGCGGTTCGAGTTTTTCGGAGCACCTTTTCGTTTCGTGTGTTGTCGCGTTTTTATCGTCCTCCGTGCTCATTCTGGTTGTTTCCAGTTTGTTTTCATTAAAAAAAAACAAAGGCGACCTGTTGAACCACGGCAACTCGATTTTTCCCGCCTACCGTCGGCTAAGAGTCAGTAAGCTTGCACTCGCGCCAAAAGATGATTAAAAAATTGCTTTCTTAACAAGCAATATATTATTTGTTTTAATTTTCGCGCTTGCGACCGAAGTGTTATCTTTTTATTGTTTTTGTTTTTACTGTCTCGAACACTTTTTGCGCCTCACTCAATTGTTTTTATATGCACTTCTTTTTGATTTTATTTAATGGACTGAGAGATACTGATTTGTCACTTTTAACTTTCGTTTTTGTTGTTTTATTGATTTATTGTACTCTATGTTGATTGCAATTTGTGTTTAGATTAATCTTTAAAGGGCTCCTCGATAGTATAGTGGTTAGTATACCCGCCTGTCACCCGGGAGACCGGGGTTCGATTCCCCGTCGGGGAGCCCCTGGCGCAAGACTAATGACCTTGCCCAGACAAAATAAATCATTATGGAAAATTTAACAAGCCTCAGGTCTTGCTAAATAAGGCCAAGACCGGTTCCCGGTTGTAGTGCCGATGATGATGATGATGATTAATCTTTAAAACTCAGTACAGACATTCACTGAATACATAATTGTGCACGAAACTGTTTCTTGATTTATTAAAATAACTTTTATTTAATGTGTTCTATTTGTTAACACTGGGTTGTCCGTTTGACGGCATTTCTAAACTTGGCAAAGGGTACTTAATCCATTTATGATATCGGAATACACGACAAGGGTAGCTTATTCGAGAATTCACGAGGTTGTCTGCTTTCAATGGCTGTCAAACACAAACTGAACAACACTCTGTCTTTCATGAAGTATTATTATCTTCTTATTTTATTTAAACACCACAAAGATTTTAGGTTTTTCGAATACACTTTATATCATCTTATCTATTAACAACACTCTGTCTTTAGTTTACTATTACTACTTTCTTGTTTTGCTTGAACATCACAAAGAGATTATATTTTTCGAATACACTTTATATCAACTTATCTATTGACAACACTCTGTCTTTAATCTACAATTATTACTTTATTTTACTTAAACATCACAAAGAGTTTATATCTTCCGAATACACTTTATATCGACTTATCTATTAACAGCACTCTGTCTTTAGTTTTACTATCCCAGATACACTATTACTCAACGCTCTCCTCTTGGACTCCCGACTCTATCGATTCACCACCAACACTGCTTCCTATGTTGCTTGTGCCCCTTCTCGTTACCTTGGGTTTAACACCGATGACGATAATGCAATTTCGATTTGCAATGACCTAATTTCTGATTTTCAATTTTACTTTGCAATTGCGTTGACTTGCGGTGTCAGCCGATATATCTTCACCGACTTGTGCCACAGTTCAATATCCGCGATTGCGAAATGACCTAGTTAATTTTCCGTGCAATTACTTGCTTTGCTGAGGTTTGTCGGTTGTGCCAAAATGTGCAATTAATTACTTTTTGAGGTTTAAGGGTCATGCCGAAATGTTCAATTAATTGCATTATCGTTCTAGGGTCTATCCGAGTTCAGAAACGGATAGGGTTTTTTGGTTTGAGTGCTTCAATGACCTCATGTAACTCATCTTTATCTATGATGTCACTGACATACTTAACACGCGTTATACTCATTTTTATATTATTCATTGATTTATCTATGATGTCACTGACATACTTAACAGGCGTTATACTCATTTTTATATTATTCATTGATTGCTGACGTATGCTATTGTTTCGCTTACGGCCAATTCTTTGAATTGGTTTCCAGCTCCCGAGTACTGAATATCATTAGAGTTGTCTTCGCCGTCACTATCAGGTTAATGTTCGTTAAAGTCATATGTCAAGGTTAGCATTAATGGTAAATGGTTATAAATACTGCATTCAACTTCTCTTTTATTTTTTCGCATGTTTTCTCACCCAAAAATAAAATTGCGGACCGATATTGATTTTTCAGTTTTTATCGAAACATCAGGGTGCAATACAATCAGCATTTAGGTCTTTTAAGAATAACACTATACCACGGTAGTGTCAACTTTCGTCGATAACACTACTTGTTTACGCATACGGGTACTTATTGATCAATCCTCACACATCAAAAATATTATTTTCATTGTAATACATTCAGAAAACTTCTGTAAATCTTCCGAATTATCATAACAATTAATGCCCTTCATACACTCCGTAAACTGAAACAAATAATGAAAGCAATCACATCTTCATAAACAGCTCGTTTTTTTGATAGTAAATATAACCCCTAGTTTTGTCAGTAATACGCAGCCAACAATAACAACAGGAAAGTCAATTGCAGTATGATTCATCTCCATGTAGAGCGCAGTTGTGTGCTTGCAAGTCATTTCCGAAAGCATATTTGCGTACAAGCTTCATGTTTCAAAAATTAATTACCCCCAGTCCTCTCCCTACCTATCTATAACCAAGCGAAGCGGAAAACGTTTTATTTGCATATTTCTCGCTCGCGAGAGCTTGTTTCAAGAACAAGTTAAAAAGACAGTGCAGTGCAAAAACTCATTCCAAGCAAAACGGAAAAAGAGCAAAACACAATTTAAGTACCTGTGTACCTGTCGTATCTATGTAATTATCAACAGGTGCTTGTCCTTCTTCTACTTTTAATTCACCTAATACAACGAATATAACCTCTTTCTGCGTGTGGCGCTTGCTTAGTACAAAACATGCACAAGGTACGAGTACTTTGTCCACCAGTCCATTTGCGAGCTAAGCTTTACTGCCTGCTGTACTCTTGGGGTGTGTACACTAGCGTTCAGCTAGGATTATTGAACGGGAGGGGATGTTTTTTAAGGTGTGTTATATGTGAGGTACGTATTTAACTCCTAAAGTCATTGATGCGAAATTGAGGTAGAGAATTTTCTCCTTTCGTTACAACAACATGCAATTCAAATATATCATTTTGTCCATGACAATTAGGTCCAAAACACCAAACTAGTTTGCTTTAAGCTTTTATCATGCATATGCCATTGCTGACTGTTTCTGGTTCCTGTTTTCAATACGACGATTCATTTGGTATTCACTGCATTTCAGGTGGATTAGCAGTAAACAAGTTAAATTATGAGCATTGCTTCAGCT
Source organism: Microdon myrmicae (assembly GCA_963931805.1). Classification (NCBI taxonomy): domain Eukaryota; kingdom Metazoa; phylum Arthropoda; class Insecta; order Diptera; family Syrphidae; genus Microdon; species Microdon myrmicae. The sequence goes on from OZ007497.1 coordinate 213,529,608, forward strand.
CAAGTTGAACAAGAACCCATCGAGCGCGAGTGCGAAATTGCCCAGAAATTAAATCAAGTCGAAGACAGGTTGAATTATGGTGAGGCTTAGGAGATGCCGTAAAGCGTGGCAGTAGAATCCGGTTTTCGATACTAAACAACTCACTATGAGATGGAGTTTTGAACTACCAGGGTTTGTGATATCCTTGTAGACAACGTGCTACTGTGACACTGTGTCTCTTTTAAGGACTGTACAAATTGCGTTCTGTGAGAGTTCCCGATGGGCTTACATTAAATTACGCCCTGCAGACATAATCTAGGGACGAACATCTTTTTATATCAAAGGACAATGAAAGTGGTCCAAAAATCTGCATCAGTTATGTACCGATGGTATACAACTGGGAATTTGGGACGGTCATGTTCCTCTAATCCATGTTTTTTAGCTAACTGTGTTAGCTGGCCTTCGGGTGGCGAACTATTGTCTACTCTAGTTAATTAATGTATTTAAGCGAAGGGAAGGGGGAATTTGTATGGGAAAGTGGGGAACGAGCCAACAAAATTCATTTAATAACTTATTGATTATGATCCGCTGAATTCTACCTTGTCAGCGCAGTTAATTAAGTGGTTCGAAAATATGTGCGACCGAAGATATAAGGGTTCAATTGACCTACTTTTATATAGCTCTCTCAGGTAGGGCAAATCCATAGCACTGGATCTGTCCGGTCAGACACCATTAGATAATGGTTGGAGTAGTTTTTGAGCAATTTCAAACTGCAGTGCTCCGGAAGCTCGCGCCCTGGAAGCGTCTTCAATATCTTTTTTTTATTTTGTAACAAAATTCATTTTGATGTAGATATGTACGAGATGAATTGCAAACTGGTGGGATCCATCGGATTCTCTTGCAGTGTGCAAACAAACTGAGTTCTTTGGAATTATATCGGGGACATGCAAAAGAGGCAAAGGCCAGTCAAGCGCTGTCTACAGAGTGGGCCATAAATGTTGGCATGTGTTGTATATTTCTATACAACATTTATTATTATTTATTTATGTGTGTTACTTACGTTGTTTTGATGGCTTCCGGCCGCTTGAATCCGTGTGTGTTTGCTTCCAGCTGATTAGCCCGTAGGTAATTTGTCCCGATTGGAGGCGTAAAAGGTGTGCCCAACCACCTTGTTGAGTCCCCGATGAGCCGATGGTGCTTTTAAATAAGAAGACCTTTTTTTGTCTTTTCTTGAGGGTTAATTTATTTTAATCAATTTACTTATTCCAAATGCACTCTTGTGCTGTCTGCTTCTAATTCATTTTTACCTTGCGGAGCTCCCTTTTTATACCTAAAATCTAAATCAAAATTTGTATACCTTCCCACGGTTCATCGCTTACTGCCAGACAGCTACCCAATGCTAATCCCAGTCGAAGGCCATGCCAACGACGATGAGAATTGCAACCTTCCAATTTTGCCGGCATTCACACTGAAGCGGCAACCTTACGCCTACTCTGGCTGCAGCTCAACCCCAAGGTCGTGGGAAAATTTCGATTCAAGGTGATGCAAATCTGATTTGCCCACAGCAAATAGCATGCACGTGCATGGGTGAAATTACCTTGAAGGTGATGGGGTGTTGGGTGATCATCAAGGTGATGAGAATATGGGGGGTACGAGATCGCGACGTCAGCTTGGGCGAGAGTTCTACCACGTCTTCCATCTTTATTATTGGTTCGTTGGAAAGAAGCAAAACTGTTCGAAAGCACAATCACCAAGAACAAGAGCGAAAACACTCTAAGGAACAGCAGCACAGCAAATTAAAACACTGGTTTATTGCTTAATTAATTATTGGTTTTATTTAGGTTTATGTACTTAGTGTTTTAGATTTATAGAACTGATATTAATTACACTGATGGCGGCACACAGGTACAAAAGAATGTAAAACAATGTACTCTATTTTAAAGGCATTATGCTGCCAGCACAAGAAAAATTACTTTTCACGACATGGTGACAACTGTTACTTACGCGACTTGCCGTTGACTTTTGACAAGGGGATCGGGTAGATCACTGTCTGAGCTATGCATTGCAGCTGTAACGATAGCCGCAATGCCCATGCAGATGGTGCTAATTGGATTTAGCGTATTCACAGGGAATTGGTGTTCATAGCATTGCTGCCAAGGCTAAGCATACCATACCTATTTGCATTTCCCCATGCTGTATGATTTAATTTATGGTTTAAGACGCGAGATGCATATATTTGCTTTGGGTGTAGGTCGCCAGCCAACGCTTTTTTTTTTTGGTTTCGGTAGGAAGGTGAAAATCTTCAAAAGATACCTCTAGACCGATCCAGAGGCATGCCTGGTTTTTACCGACTAAAACCACGTCCCGCCAGGCTCATATTCCCGTTGTTCCCCGCGGAACTTTCTTTTAGATACTCCATCGCGGGGCGGGACGGAATTTACCTGTTACTCCGCTCGTCACGTCGCAACTGCTGCATCATTTCACAGAGAATACCATTGGTTACGGACCATGCCTGTTTTGAACTAAGCATGTGTTCTATTACTCCAGCTGGAGTAACTGTCCGTCTCGTATGTCTCTCCAAAATCGTTCATGCGGTCTCGAATCTCACGCACTCTGTGAGTACGTGTTCCGCATTTTCTATTTTGCCTTCACAATACAAGCAGTATGGGTGATTCACATGCTTATACTTCTGCAAGTATTGCCGGAAGCATCCATGTCCTGATATTAGCTGATTCAAGTAGTAATTCAGCTCGCCATGTTTACTTTTCACCCATGTTTCTATATCAAGTATCATGGTGTGGGTACATCTTTCTTTGGTGGAAGAATCCCACCTTCGTTGCCATTCTCCTGGGCTTGAGAGCTCTAATTGTGACCGCATTCTCCGACGATTCTCTTGGGAGTCCTTATGCAATGCAGCGTTTTCTTTAGCTGCAATGTCAAGTGGTGTCCTTCCTGCCAAAACATTTATGGCATCTTCGGATACCGTTCGAAATGCCCAGCATACTCTTAGTGATGCCAGTCTATGCGCTGAGTTCACTCCCCTCATGTACGACTTATATTGTGCGGCTCCTGCCCATATGTGAGCTGCATACATTATAATTTAGGTGTTGACACTGGTTATGAGTTTCCTTATGTGTAGCCGGGGTCCTCCAACATTGGGTAGCAGTCTCGCCAAAACTTTGCATACTCTTGCCGTTTTTTGACTCGTTTTCCTCAGGTGTTCCTTGAAGCTCAACCTGTTGCCGAGTATAACACCAATATATTTAATATAGGGACTGGATCTGATTATTTGTCCTTCTATTTCCAAATCAAGGTGTTCAACTTTCTTGCGGCTGCTTATTAAAACTGCCTCCGTCTTATGTCCAATTAGTTTCAGTCCGGCTATATCCAGCCAGCATTTAATGCTCTGGATTGCTTGGGAGCAAATATTATCCAAGTCATCTAGATGTTTAGCGACAGCTACTATTGCCAAATCGTCTGCGTACCCAATGATTCTAACCCCTTTTGGTACATTGACCCCGAGCACACCATCATACATGATATTCCATAACAGCGGACCTAATATATATCCCTGAGGTACACCCGCTGTTATTTTATATTCCTGTGGTCCCTCATCTGTGTCATAGAGCAGTCTTCTATCCGAGAGATAGTTTGCTAATATACGCACCAAGTAGGGGGAGGCTTGTAGATCTCCCAACGCTTCTAGAATCCGATTCCAATTCATCGAGTTAAACGTATTTTTAACATCTAGCGTCACCATCGCGCAGTATTTCTTGGTGCCACCTAGCCATCGTGCTTCGGCTATCGCATTGCGAGCGATGGCACACACCACAGATAGTGCCTTTCCGGTTGATCTACGTTTCCGGAATCCACTCTGCGATTCAGAGAGCCCCGATGTTCCCTCAGTGAATTCTTCCAGGCGAGTGGCAATTACTCGATCAAGCAGTTTTCCTGTTGTGTCCAGCATGCACAACGGGCGATAAGATAACGGCTCTTCCGGATTCTTGACACCTTTTGGTATAAGCATAAGCCGCTGTTTTTTCCATCATTTAGGAAATTGTCCTGTTTGAAAACAGGTTGTGAAGAGACTGTTGAAGACTTCCGGCTTTTTTGTTAGAGCAGTCTTCATTACAGCGTTAGGGACATCATCCAGTCCCGGGGTCTTGTTTTTTTTTTTTGATAACCCTGGCAGCCACGAGTACCTCTTCGGTGGTCACGGGAGGTATCTCTCCTTCAGTGATCCTCCACTGCTCTCGCACTCTCAATACCTCATCACACTGCGGGAAGAGGACAGCCACGATTCTGGCCATGTCACTTTTTTGCATTTGGCTACTGTTACCTTGTAGTCTTTATATGACTATCCTGTTGGCGCTACCTCATGGGTTGGTATTTAATTCATCCCTTAGGGAGCAGAACGCGTCATATTTACTTTTGCGGATTACATTGCTCAACTCTTTCCGCATGCAACTCTGGGTAGGTATTACGGTTTCTTGCTCTTTGTTGCAAGCCTCGTAATCTGTTGCACTCCGATCGCACATGGGCGATTTCTGAGTTCCACCAATACACTGGTTTGATAGCCCCTGCTGGTTGTCTTTTTTGTGGCATAGAAGCATCACATGCAGTAGTTAGCCACTTCATGACTTTTCCAGCCTGCCTGTTCGTATCGGTCTCTGCGTCAAACTGTGCGATCGCGGTCTTCCAGTATATAATCGAGCAGTTCCGCATCGAGGTCCTTCTCTTTCCACCCATTTTTTGGGCTTTCTTCGCCAATTTGCCAGTGATGAATTCCCTGTGTAGTAATATTTCGTACATCACGGCTTGGTGGTCACTATGGGTGTAGGTGTGCAAAACTCGCCACACCATACTTCTTGCCAACATAGAGCTGGCAAATGTGATGTCGATTTGGGACCGGCCTCTCTCGTCTATGAAGACGTCATCAACACCATAATTATGTAGCACCATATCTAGGACTGCGAAGGCTTCAAGTAGTGCCTAGCCTCTGCTGTTGGTCCTTGTGTTTCCCCATTCTATTGCCCAAGCGTTGAAATCTCCAGCAACTATAAGGGGGCTCTTATCTCTAGCTTCTTGTGTTATTCTGTCCAAAAAGCATTTGAAATATTCTATTTTCAACCTTTGAGGAGCGTAACAACAGTAGAGATGAATTCCTCTGATCTTAGCATAGGCAATTCCTTCCATCCGGTGGGCACTTCTGGATTCCATGGGGGGAATTTCCAGTTGTCCAGATGGCCGCTGTTCCGCTGCTGTCTTCCTCACATGTAATAGTACCAGTGCCAGGAATCCTGTACTGCTTATTGATGAGTACCACGTCGGCACTTAGACCTGTCCATTATTATTTTACTTATTGACGTGGAGCAACCCAAGTGTTCATGGCTTTACTAACTCGGATACGCCACCGTTCCTTGTCCTGTGCACGTTTCCTCCACGTTTCACCACCTGATCCAATTTCTTCAATATCACCCTGTACATTATCTTCTTAACTCCATCACGGCTTCTCCACCGTTCTTTCTCCTGGTTGGTTTCCCGAGAAGAATTTTATGGACTGTTCTTTCGATATTCATTCTTGCCATATGCCTCGCCTATCTTATCTCCGCGACCCAATGATTCTCACTATTGTTGGCTTGAGATATATAGATCTTCCAACTCACGATTGTGGAGTTTCTTCCATTGTTGCCTTCTTATCATAATGGTTTAAGTTGATTTGAATGCACTTAAACCTGTCCATTTTTATTGAGAAGATTGGACATCGCGTTTTTAAATGCTCGGCATTTGTAACTCCCTGTTGAGTAGCGGCTACCGCCTTCGCATCCTGATTCGCAGAACATTCATTTGGGTTGTGCTTTACAACCCATTGTTTTGTGGCCTTTTTCTCCGCATTTCAAACAGTTTTCCGAACGATCTTCTTCGGATTTGCAGGATTTGGCCACATGACCGTATTGCCAACATCTGAAACATCGTGTGGGTGCGATGTGTTCTCGAAGTCTGCATCTCACCCATCCAACACGTAAGAAACCTGTAGCCAGCCAGATGCCAGCCTTTTCTCTTGGTAAGCGGATCATGGGAGTCTGTGTGCCATCTGGTTTTCTTCTTAAATTCTTTATCCGGCAGGGAACTCTATAGCGATCGCTGTCAGGATTTCCTCCACAGTGGTCACCTCATCTAAATCACGACACTCAACTGTGATTTCCTGTGACACTGTTTTGACATTAGCATCTTCCCTTAGTACTGTGGCGGTTCTTGTGAACGCCACTACTTACCTGCTCATCTACCACCAGGTAACCATTTTCACAAGCGTCCTATTTCATAAAAAGCATGTACTTACCTGTCCTTTATTTGCGAAAACCTTTGCCTAAAATATTTAAATATATCATTTTCGCTGATGTGAAATCCATCAGCACCAAACAGATATTTTCCTAAAGGCACGGCTCCCGGGCGCATCATTTACATAGGGCCAATTCAGTTGCAACACGAAGCAACTGACACGACCACCACGGTGCACATAGCACCCATTGAAATTGCAGCACACAAGCAAGAGACACTCTCGCTTGGCTTAAATGCTGCAATCACATCGGTCGCTAAATCGAGCCACATGAAATGGTAACTCGCACCTGGTCGCAAAAAGGGATCGAGAACTCGTCGGTGTAAATACACACACGACGGTTCGACCCTGTTGACGCCAACAACAACATGCACACGATCAGCATCATGCTACTCGTAGTCACTGATCGTGTAAACATTTCAACCCCTTTTTGCGTTGAGATGCTCGCACCTGTTGCGAATTTGTGGAGGGATCTTTGCTGTGTCTGCATATTTGCGGATGCACGCGATGAACAGCAGAGCAGTCATCGTGTGTGAGTTTCAATCCCTTTTGTGTTGAACAAAACGCAAAAGGGTAAATTACCAAATATGGTCATCGAAGCGATGATGGAATATGTGGTATTCTGTCGCTTCGATGAGCTTATTTAATCGCGTTTTGGATTCCATGAGGGCAGGTTGTGCCCTCACGTTAAAATACACATCTCTCGTGGAGCGTCCCAAGAGATTCGAATCGCGTTTTGGATTCCGTGAGGGCAGGTTGTGCCCTCACGTTAAAATACACATCTCTCGTGGGGCGTCCCAAGAGATTCGAATCGAGTTCAGATTCCGTGGAGGCAAGACTGGCCTCCACGTTAAGTAAAAGTGGTGTCGGTGTGCAGAATCTTTTTCTTATTATTATTTTTCTTAATTGAATATACAATATTTTGTTAAATTACAGTTTTTTTTTGCAACTGTTAAAACCTTTCTTTAACACCAGCTATTTATTTAATTGTACTTCCGAAACCGCGTGCAACCTATAAATTGTGAACGGTTAAACAATATTAAATCAACGTGTTTTATTTAAGGAAATAAAAATGTGCTTTAATCTCTTTCGACTAAATCTGGAATGACCCCAATCGGGAAGTGTGTTGCTCGCCATTGAAATTTCTTGACCAAGTGACCCGTTTTTATTAATTATGTGTCGTTTCTTTGCAATTACGAGAGATCCGTTAATAGTGCTATGAAGATGCCCATTAAAATCAAGTGTCATTCTCGGCAGTTGCATCCCTCAAAGTGATCGTCGGCGCACGTAATTACTAAGCCGAAACCGGAGCTCGTGCCGCACATTGATGACGACCCCATGGGGTAACTTAATGGAGGGAGAGGTGAACCGGTGCAGTACGCCTGCACACACATACCTCTACCCCCATAGTACTGTTGTACCTTTGCTTTCAGTGTCTAGGTGGTAGCCTCTGGACGGCGTTTCAATACTAGCAGCAATTCACCGTTTGCTGTCTTTCGAACTTTATTTACGCTATTTCCGAGTTCACTTAACTCGGGCTTGGCCTTCATAAACTTCAGTATATCCGCATAAGTTTTTTCCTCGGCTTTGGATATTATTATAGCGTCCGGGTGTGGTCTCTTTCTTTTCATAATATTGTCCTTCCCAGTATTACCTTTTCGAGTCTCTTCACCGTCCAACCTCGCATCCCTATTTCTTCCCCTCAGGCCAATTGTAAACCAATTATAATTGGGTGATTCAATATTGATCTGCCCCGGGACCCCGCTTACGTCTGTGTGCGAGTTTTGGTTTGGTTGGATTTGCACGTTTCCACCTTTTGCTTCAGCCGGCGCAGATGGCTTCATCAAGCGATTTTTCACTTCCTTATCGTAGAGGCTACCAATGTTATCGACCAGCTCTCGCACGGCATTAGTAATATGCCTATGTTTTTTATTTTTGATCGTCCTCGTTAATTCTGCGATCCGTTCTCCGAGCTGCCCGAACACCAAACAACCATCATTACCACCCTCACGGTTCTGATCTGCGCTCGTCTCTATATCGCCACCGCTTGTTGCCGCCATAAATTTTCAAAATCCTTCCCTTGCCCAACTGAGAAAATCCCCGTTGATGCGGAGTAGAGTGGAGCAAAATTAAATATGCACAAAGCGAAAAGCGAACACTGCAATATGTATGCACCTCTATAGTTTAGGGTTTTTACCGACGAATGCCGGAAGTCCATTTGTCAATTGTCAATATACCAAACTTACCCGGTGATAATCAAATACAGTTTATTAATTTTTTTTTCAGTTGTCACGTGGAGACTGCATGTCAACTTGGATTGAACAGGGACAAGGATCGTCCTGGCCTTCGTCGGGTTGAAAGCAGAGACTTTGCCCTGTATGTTCGCCCCCGCCCCCAAGCTTTTCCCTTCCCCAATATGTGCATCCAAAAAAAAAATTGAAGGTTACCCTAGTTTTGAGTTCGTTTTTCTTAAGTTATTGTAGCGAGCTTAGGGTTCGCTGGATTAATTATTTGTAAATAAATAAGAGCCGTTAAATCGATTCTGAATTAATGTGACATTTTATTAGTCCGTAATAACAATCGTTACTTTTTACCGTACACTTAACGTTTTCTTTATTATCGATTCCGTAATTATCGCGTATTTTACTGCTTACTTAGTACTTATTACTACCACACTTATCGCTTGCTTCACGTTCTACTACTTACTCATCACTATGCTCTGTGTGCGGCGTATTTATACTGTTTCAGCGTTTCGTTTCCGCCCGTTCCATGGCCTTGAATGTTCTACTGTTTCTAGTCTCCAGTTTTCCATTACTTTATAGAATATTCTAGTACTCTGTTTCGGACTCTCTAGAATATTCTAGTACTGATTGTCATATGCGTCACATTATGTATGGAATATTGTACTGCGCAAGGCTAATAATCTTGCTCGTAAAAATAAATTATTATGGATAATTTAACAAGCATCGAAACTTGCTAAATATGGCCAAGACCGGATCCCGGTTGTAGTGCCGATAATGATAATGATGGAATATTGTAAACGAAATAAATGGAGGTTCCGCACTTACCAAAACTAAAAACTATGAAAAACATCTGCGTTAGTTTTTCGAAGATAGAATCCTCCATTTGTTAATAAAGGAATACGTGACATTTGAATAGATGAACCTGTTTTTAAATAAAATAGGAAATACTGTAAAGTTTTACTAAAAAAACACCGATTACTTTTTCCGTGTGCCCTTTAAGAGATCATTTTCAGATATTTTCTACACAGTAACTAGGGAGACTGGCCGGAAAATATGGTTTTCCTTGAACGACACTTGAGGACAAGTGTTAAATTGTTCATTGCTTTCATTACCCCTTTATACTAATAGAGGTAGAAGTATATAAAAATTGTTTTGTAAATATTTGTTTAAAGATTACTGCAAAGCTCCTCTGACAATCCTCATGTTATAATTCAAATAGTAAGAGGTTTCAGTTGTGCATGATCCGCTTTAAATGGAACAATTCACCTGTTAATGAGGATTTTCTAAGTAGATGTTGATAAATAAGTAATCGTAATGATAATAATACTAGTAATAATAAAATATCTATGAAAATAATCTTCTTTAGAAACATGTTATGTTCTTCTTAACCACTTGGAGTTGCTATAAGTTGCAACTATCTGCGAAAAACACCTTCGGTTACATAGTGAAGCCACTCTTGCTATGATCAGCTAAGTATTCTTTGCACTCCCTTTACACATGCGTGTAAGCTATAAAAAGATCATGAAACTTAGAGCCGTGTCCATAGCCAGAGCTAAGTGTGAGAGTGACTAAGTATCCTAATGAAAGACAAATTTGATGTCAGCCATCTAAGTAAAAGATGCGCACCATGTAACTAGTTTTCTTCGCTTTCAGGTTGATGGAAAGTGGTCATCATTTGATAGCCCAAGTTGAGGAGGTTATATACGAGTACATTTTCCGCCTTTCCACGACATTCCACTGATTCCACTGTCGCTCATTGAAAACATATTCTCAATTCCCAAACGAGTCTCTGGACTCCAGGAATAAATCGACAATCCAGAAATACCATCTTCTCGGCCGAAGGTAGCTACCGTATTAAGCAAATAATATGTACGCACCTCAACACACCTGTATTTAACGGTTACGCACATGCATTAGGTATGCAGACATTGACCGACCGCTGGTTTCAATGATTCCCTAACTTGGCTAAATATTACCAATCGACGTTGTATTCCATTCCGGAGAAAATAGAACTGGATTCGTCTTGTGTTTTCTGGCTTCTGGCTTCTGGCTTTTGGTCTCCCTGTGTCTCTATCATTCTTTGCTCATCTTGCTGATCCGGTATTTGTGGTGTACACTTGCAACAGGTATTTATAATTTGCATCCGGTCTGGCTCGATATCATCGTTTTGACAGAGAGAAGAAAAGTGCATACACCTGTTCCAAGTATCCAAGTTGCAGTGGCAGTGCCAGTGGCCAGTGGTGGTGGCGGGATAACGACATTCACGGGTATGTGTACAATCCGGCAATACGGGATTTGCATCGTGAGTATACATATTCGTAGTCCGGCATTGGAATTGACATCGAATGCAAAGTGTTGATTCTGAAGAAATATGAGTCGGTCAAGAACCGTCCGTCAGAATGGGTTTTCGCCTTTCTGGCGACATCCGAAGGTTTTTGTTACACTAATGTAACGTCTCTTAATTAAGGAAGTTGATGGGACAAGTAAACCTTTGATCACTGCTTACTGAAGCAACGTTTGGACTCTGAACAAGATTTGACCCTGTGTCTGTTTTATTTTATTGCTTGGATAAATGAGGATAGACAATTATCGGTTGTAAAAACAGTGGAGAGACTGAAATGAGTTAAGGTTATTGCCCGACTGTGTCTCGAAGTTAAAATCCTTTTGGAATCTCTGTCTAACATTGCGTTCTCCTAACGAGTTTTGATGTACTAACTAGTGTTTATTTATAAAACAACTCTTAACTTGACCGTCCAGTGTACAATTTGTATATCATTTCTTGACTACCTCGTATGTTTGGAAAAGATTTCCCGCAATATGTTTTACCTTGTCAGTAGAATCTAAGTAAAACGAAGAATGAAAGGTATAAATACCTATTTGCACATAAAAAGGGGTTTTACGATACCTTTTATTGTAATAGGGTATTGATGGCGGAAGTAGAGGGTGAGGAAAGAAAAAAGAAGTATCGATATACATTGGTTTGAATGCATACTGATTTTGAACTTTGGGAAAATATATGACCAGGCAGAGGGTTCACCGCTCCTTAAATTCACCTGAGAAATGAGTTTATTTCTCCGCCAAAAATCGCATCATAATTTAAACCAAGATGGACCTTCCCCTCAATGGCTTTCGTAAGAGAAGTGAAGAGGAGGGACCCAACTTTAGTAACGATTACGGTACTATACCTGTTTTTTTTTTTTTTTTTTTTAAATCCACATTTATTTAACAATTCAATTACATATTTTACTTAAGACCAAATGTTAACTTCTATTTTACAAATATCATTCTTATATTAACTTACTGGCTCTTCGCAAGCACTCTAAATTATACATTCTCATTTTTCTTATGCCTTTCGGCATACAATAACTGTTTTTATAACATATCACAATAATTGATATGTTTTCTTTTTAAAATTTATTCTATTTTTTTCTATATCATGTATTATTTATGGTACTATACCTGTTCTAGGTGTTTTATGTCATGAAACGAACATTTGAGCTATGGTACGTTACGGCACGATGCGGTTGGAAGAAGTGACGTATCAGTGTGTATTGATCTTGAATATCTCGATTTAATAAAGATGAGGTAAATCATAAACACGCGAGTCATTCTATGATTGTTTGTGTTACGTTAAAGAATATCTTTCTGTGTTTATCCATACGTTAGATGCTCGTTTTTAAAGGGAGCTGATACGCAGTGGTCGACGGGTGTCATCATCATCATCATCGCTATAACAACTGGAAACCGGTCTTGGCCTCGTTTAGCAAGTCTCTCCCCCGGTCCCGATTTCGAACCGATGCCATCCAGTTTGGCACTCTCAGGCTTTAGGCGTCCTAGCCTACACCATCCCTCCATCACAGATAAGGTCTATCGTGCTGTCTCCTTCCACATATCCTGCCACAAAGGACTTTCCGGGCAGGCTCCTCTTCGCTCATTCAAGCCACGTGTCCCGCCCACCGGAGTCTAGCAAGCCTGATTTTTCTTACAACATTACCTTCAGGGTAGATCGCGTATAACTCATAGTTGTACCATCTCCGGAATTGTCCTCCCCCACATACGGGGCCAACAATTCTCCTGAAGACCTGCCTCTCGAACGCGGCTAAGAGTTCAGAGTGCCTTTTTTTGAGCATTCAGGTGTAGGGTTATATTTCTAAGTTAAATTTTCTTACCTCCTGGTTGGGTAGGCCCTCTCGGGCTGCTTCCGGTTGCTAGAGGCCTATTGGGTCCTGCCGGCCGCTGCTGTCGGCGTGTCGAGCCCAGTTGACGGGGCAGGGGTTGGGGTGAAAGCGGCGTCGACGTGTACACCTTTCTCGGTTCTTTGGCGGAAGGCTTCCTGAGGTCCGTATGAGGTCGTTTCCAAATGGTTCCCGGATTGGAGCAGGCGGTGTCCAGTTCTAGTTTAAAAAAAAAGCCCGGTGATTGTTTTAGTTTAATATTTACTACCTTGCTTTTTTTACACTAAAGCGCGCACAAACGGGGATTTAAAGCACCCTTAAATGTCAGAGCACACTGCGAGTGCATGGAGAGCAAGTAGATAAGGAAAGGAGGTTTCGATGTATATTGGTCTTGAATGTCTGGACATCACAACGGCGAGGAAACACATGATCAGGCAGAACATTCCGCGTTCGTGTGGTTTGTGATCATAGGCCGTGGCGTCAGCCTCCTGGATTTCGGCTGATCATGAAACAAAAAAAAAAAAAAAACAAAAAAATGGGTGGCGAGAGGCCGAGTTCATGGAGACAAGGACCGATGTGTCGAGGCTTAATACAAGCTAATTACACTAAATATAATTCTTATAAACTAACTTAAAACTAATGTAGTAAATCAAAAAAAGAATTCCTTCATCTTGTCCCTGGCTTACCCACAACCGTAAGGATGTTGGGCTCGGCTTCAAGATATCTGAAAAGAAACGGGGTGGAGGTGTGGCGTAGGAGGTCGCGACGCCTGCATAGGCGAGAGTTCTGCCACCAACCCACTGGTTCACTAAGAGATTACATGGAAGAGGCACCAAAAGAAAACCAAAACGCTGTAAGTCCGGAAGGAAGGAAAACACATCAAAACACATTTGATTGTTGGTGGTGATTGTTTTGATTGTTTTTCTCATGTTAATTGATTTTTCTATTGGGGCAAAAGGAACACATATTAACGTTAAACACTGATTTAACAGATGTAGACCCTCAGTATTTAATCTTCGTCGACGATCGGGGATAAGTCATGATGGTGTCTTCTGATATAAAGAATTCCGGAGGTAAACTAGTCTCCCATTCGGATCTCTGGGGGGGACTATGTCAGGGGGAACATCATGCAGATATCATGATAAATAATGGAACTTTGAGAGGTTCGTCATCGCATAACCGGGCTAGCTCTCGAGGCTCGGCCCACGCTCGACTGGTGACGGCATTTTGTAACATCAGGGGCATCGGTTTCACCAATACTAATGTAAACGCCGTCCACCAATATTTGCATACAACGAAACCTGATATCCTTGCCCTAACTGAGACCCAGGTCGATTCGTCAACTGATTCGACATATCTTCGTTGCTCAGGATACGACTTACATTCGAGATTCCGTTATAAGGGCGGAGTCTGCGTCTTCGCACGGTCTGATCTGGCTTGCCAGAGGATGGAGGCGTTGGAACCCAATAATATGGACATCATATGGTGGAGGGTCGTGCTGAGGAATTCTGTTAAATTTCTTTGTTGTCTTTACCGCTCCCCGAATGACGATCGACCGGCGACATTTTTCGAACATCTTTCATATACCGTCGACTGGATACAGATCAACCACCCAGCTTCTGAAATTATTGTCCTTGGCGATTTTAATGTGCACAATTCCGACTGGTTGTTACATTCTAACAGAACCGACGAGGCTGGGAGGCTGGCGGAGATGTCTGCTGTAAGCCACAACTTGACTCAACTCGTGGGGGAGCCAACGCGAGTACCGGATGCCCGAGGCGATTATGCGAACACCCTGGATCTGTTTTTGACATCCGAACCGAGTATTTATACCGTAGAGGTTTCTGCGCCACTGGGAAGCTCAGATCACTGTTTGCTATCGGTCGCGCAAGCACTTGCATACCAAGCGAATAACCGGCCTAGGCAGCTTCGCCATGTATGGAAGTATGGGGCTGCTAACTGGGACGATATGCGAGATTTCTTCGCATCCTTTCCATGGTCGGAGGTGTGCTTCAGAAATTCCGATGTTAACGCTTGCGCGGAGTCGGTATCAGAGATTATTCTCCTGGGGATGGAGATGTATATTCCGCATTCCATCAAACGATGTTCGTCTGATAAACCTTGGTTTGACAAAAAATGCGAGCTGATTACAGCGGCAAAAAACAGAGCTTTTAAGCAATGGCGCTCCAATCCCACCGATGTTAACAGAACGAATTTTGTTAGAACCAGAAACGCGTGCTACCAGGCGATTGATACCGCGAAGAAGGCTCACAACGACAGGGTGATCAATAAGCTCCTTCGGTGCCCAACTGGTTCGCGCTCCTTCTGGTCAATGGCAAAGGCTGTCAGCGGTAACTTTGCTTCCTCCTCTTTCCCTCCGTTGGTGACAGACAGCGGGACGTTAGTCACGAATCCAAAGGATAAAGCTAATGTGTTCGCGAATTTATTTTCCGCGAACTCAAACCTCGATCCCGGCCTTTTGGAGCCAGCTGTGATCTCGCCGGTACAGTCTTCCATGCGGGATGTGAGATTTCGTCCGCGCACTATCCAACGCATTCTACGTGAACTGGATTGTAGGACGGCAACCGGCCCGGGCGGAATACCAGCAATAGTCCTTAAGAACTGTGCTCCAGAACTATCGCCGGTTCTTGGCAGACTCTTCCGCTTATCTTATGCACGGAGGACCTTTCCTGCCTGCTGGAAAATCGCTCGAGTTCAGCCAATCCCAAAGACGGGAAAAAAGTGTCTCCCACAAAATTACCGTCCGATAGCATTACTGTCTATTTTATCTAAGGTAATGGAAAAAGTCATCAATACAGAGTTGGTTAAGTATTTGGAGTGCAACGGTCTTCTGAATGATCGTCAATACGGATTCCGTGGCAGGCGGTCCACAGGAGACCTTTTGACACTTATAACCGATATATGGACATCTGCGATTGAACGGCATGGTGAGTCAAGGGCGGTCGCATTGGATATCTCCAAGGCTTTTGACCGCGTCTGGCACGGGGCATTGCTGAGCAAACTTCGTGCATATGGACTTTCCCAACAGCTTTGCGACTGGACGAGGAGCTTCCTCGAGAATCGATCGATCCGGGTTGTTGTGGACGGCGAGTGTTCGGATCTGTATCCTGTTAATTCGGGGGTGCCCCAGGGTTCTATTTTGGCTCCAACCTTGTTCTTGCTTCACATAAATGATTTGTTGGAGACAACGGATAACAAAGTGTTCAGTTTTGCGGATGATAGTACGCTTGTTTCCTCCTTTTGAGTGATCGGCCGATTGGTGCATCTACGTCGCACCAGTTGAGATGTAGACAGATTGATTCTCTGAATCGGGATCTAGATAAAGTCCTGCAGTGGGGGACGGCCAATCTTGTCGACTTCAACGCAACGAAGACCAGTATACAACATTCACAAAGAAAACTGGATCATCGGTTCCACAGCTGATGATGAGTGGCCGGGCCCTCGAGGCTGGGGAAAGTTTGAAATTGCTCGGCATCACGGTCTGTGGGAATGTATCATGGCATAAACACGTATCGGGTATCGCCAGATCAGCCTCAGGAAAACTGAGCTATCTTTTTAGAGCCAAGAAATACTTTACTCCGGCCCAACTTCTTCTCCTATATAAATCTCGAATTAGACCCGCGCTCGAATATTGTTCTCATGTTTGGAGCTCGGCTCCTAAACATACCCTCGACCTACTTGAGAGCGTACAAAGACGAGCGATCCGCCTGATCGGGGACTCGGTGCTGACGTCGGGACTACAGTCGCTATCACATCGAAGGCGTGTGGCCGACCTCTGTCTGTTTTACAGATATTATCACGGGTGCTGTTCTTTGTAGATTCTTGGCATTGTTCCACACAATTCGGTTTATATGCGCTCCACAAGACAATCCGACGGATCGCACCCGTTTGTGGTTCATCTCCCGACGGCGCGAACATCCCTGTATCAGAACTCGTTCCGTTACAGAGCAGGGAAGCTGTGGAACTCCCTTCCCACGCGAGTGTTCCCGGAGCGTTACAACCTGCAACTGTTCAAAAAGAACTGCAACAGTTATTTGATGGCATCTCGGGGCGCCCACTCGACGCTATAGGTTCGCCTTTCCCGAGAGAAGTCTAATAAAAAAAAAAAAAAAAAAAAATCTACTCTCCGAGATGAAAATTCGCG
Source organism: Microdon myrmicae (assembly GCA_963931805.1). Taxonomy (NCBI): domain Eukaryota; kingdom Metazoa; phylum Arthropoda; class Insecta; order Diptera; family Syrphidae; genus Microdon; species Microdon myrmicae. The sequence continues at coordinate 213,546,507 of OZ007497.1, forward strand.
ACTCTTACACTCAATGCCCTCGACTCTAGGGTATATGCATCCCCGCGGCGCGAAACGGGGAGAGGGAGACAGACCGACCGACCGGCTCGGTCGGGTGAAGCAAAACGACTCAATTGAGGGTTGGAATCTGGTTCTTGATTCACCCGCGATTCGGTGGTGGTGGATATCCTCTCCACAAAGGATATGTTTTTACTTACCACCAGAGAAACGTAAAGTCTCTCTTGGTGGAATACAAAACCAGATCTCGTAATGGAGGTCATGGTGGTATGTGTGTGATCGTTTAGATCTGTGTTGTTTACTCATGCGCGAAGGTAATGGAAAAACAAAGCAGGCAGGCGGCAAGGACAAAGGAATCGGGAAAATCGTTGTTTATGAAGTGCATCGCGGCTAAATAAATAGACGACGATGCATCGAAGAAATGTGCTAAAAGAAAATATGGGACGAGGGCATCATAAAAGTCTTAGATGAGTGATGCCCTTGTGTAAATAGACGAATAGACATTGGAAAAAGTTGCTAATGGGTTGCGATACTTTATACAGTGAAAATTGGATATCGTATCTTGGGTCGGTGACCGAAACGAATCCCCTGCTTGCATTTGTATATGCGGGGTAATTCGTTGTAAGAAACGGTTTCTATATTTGCATTATTTATGCTTTGAATTCAATCCGGCGGCTATGCGCGAAGTTGATGATTGTTTAGAGATTCAAACAAAGGAGAATTTCTGGGTAAAGTGCTTGCAGCTGTATCGATAGTTGCAAGTCATTGCGAAGCAATTTAGATGGCTACACATTGACGGTTTGTATAACATCTATGCCAATTGTATATCGTCGAACTCTAGTGTGAGTTTTTACACTAAACGAGAATTCGGTTATTGGTCGCTAATGCAGAGATGCATTGATGCCTACATGAATGCCCTTGAGGGAGAAATTCTTTATAGGAATTCCTAGGTAATGCGTATGTATGATTGGGATCTGTGATAAATTTGGATAGAATTCTTATGGGGAATTTTTGGATTCGAATGAATGAATGAAGGTAAGAATTATTTTTCAGAAGCCTTTAAATAAATAAGTTTGATAAGCTTGATGCGTGAAGCATTTACAGGTGCCAATGTGATTGTATTAGCAGGAAATTATGAAAGTTGGGTAGCAGTTATGGGGGTTCTTCGGGTAAGTAGCAGTGGGGTTGGGCGGAACCGCCACAGAGGTATCTAAGGATAGTGTGGACAGGGTTAGTTCAGGTGTTCTCTAACTACTTGGATGGAGGGATGATGGGAAATAAATCGTACAAGACCGGTGGGTCTTGGGTGCGGTAGTAAAGGCAGATCACGTCAGCGACTGATCATGAAACCAAAATGTGCCGCTCTTTTATACTCTGCATCCACAGAGTTTTGCCTCAAAATGTGTATACAAATTCCGGGAAGCACAAACAAGATTTTGTGTGTGCTTCAGCCGGAGTGAAATTCTGGGAAGTGAAACAAATTTGTTCAAAGAAATTCCCGGAAGGTAAGATCATTAAATGCATTTGGAGTTAGGCATTTCATGATGCTAGGATTAATGGGAATTGAATCACTGTGCGACAAATGGATTTTTGGTTTAGTTTGTCGCGCATATGATTCACATAGGGAACAGGATTGGGGTTTGGGTTTGCCCAACTTTGTTATATATATATATGCCAAATTGTTATATATATTCCTTAATAATTATACTTTAAATGTTTTATATTGAATTGATTTCTTGTATTTTCACTCACCTTTCGCTGTTTGACTTGAGTGGGTTGCTTCACTGGTAAGGGAGGACACAAGTAAATTTAATTTTACCTATTTATTTTATTACTTCTGGTATACTATTAATAATTTTACAGATTTATTTTGGTTCCACTTTGGCACAATCAAGGCACACCATCACGAAAATACTTATTCGGCAGCGCGATCAAATCTTACTCTCTTGATTGCTAAAAACGTACTTTCCTTTAACCCGTTACCAACTCATAATCCTTGGTCGATTTCAATTTGTTCCAAATTCTCCGTTAATTGACTAACTGCATGTATATGGAAATCAATCGTCTTTTCCTTTTTCCATGTCATGTTAGGGTCAATGTGAACGGTAAAACGAAAACAAATTGGGGGAAGTGTTGTTGTATTTACTTGTAAATGGTATTTTGGGCAAATCGTACAGATTAGGGTTGTTGGACAGGTGTGATTTAATGTAGGGAATCAGGAAGTTTTTTGCATCGAACTGCAATGGAAATTTTGGCCACAAAATATCAAATATTTGGAATGGGATTTTGTATTTTAAGGGGGTAATGATTTTCTAAAATGTGTCTATTTCATGATGGGCATGTTATGGGGTGGGAGTGGGGGGGGGGGGGGGGGGGGGGGGTGATAGTTAACTCGCTCAGGCTCCTCGATAGTATAGTGGTTAGTATACCCGCCTGTCACGCGGGAGACCGAGGTTCGATTCCCCGTCGAGGAGCCTGTGGCGCAAGACTAATGACCATGCCCGGAAAAAACAAATCATTATGGAAAATTTAACAAGCCTCAGGACTTGCTAAATAAGGCCAAGACCGGTTCCCGGTGGCAGTGCCGATGATAATGATAATTAACTTAAGTTAATTATATAACAACTTCCCGGTAGGCACAACCATGAAATGTATTTGAAGATACGCATTTCATGATGTTATCGTTCCAGGGAATTGTTGAACATAAGGTTCGCACCATGGTGCGTCTTTATGTGAGACTTAATGGGAATAGGGTGACAGTAGTGATTTAGGATCACTACACAGGTCTCGGGTCCATACATGAGTACTGGTAAGCCCATGCTCTTGTAAATAGTAGCTTGGATTTTCTGGTGAAATTTCGGCATTTAAAGAGCCCTGATAAACAATAGTAGGTTGGATATGATCAGCCGTTCATGTATTTCTTCTTTCATATTGTTATCGGCTGATACTATTGACCCAAGGTAGTTAAAGGATTGCACTACTTCAAATTCGTGCTCCACTACCCTGATAGTTTGACCAACGTTAGGTCTTCTCTTCGCAGAAGTTGCCACCATGTACTTAGTTTTCTCCCCTCATTAATGTGCAGTCCCAGTTTTTGTGCCGTCTGCTCGATCTGGGTGAAGGAGTCCTGTACAGCCGAATCGGATCTACCGATGTTGTCGATGTCAACTGCGTAGGAAAGTATCTGGCCGAACTTGGTGACAATAGTCCCTCTGGTTGTAACGCCAGAGTCACGGATTGCTTTCAACAACGCTGGGTTGAAGAGGAGGCAGGCCAGAACGTTCCCTTGTCAGAGACCACTAAAGATATTTACTGGTTTGGACAGCAATCCCGCTATTTTTACTTGACTAGTTACGTTGGTCATGGCAAACCTACAAAGTCGTATCAATTTGTTTGGAATGTCGAACTCTCTCATGGTATTATATAGTTCTACCCTGGCTATGCTGTCGTAGGCGGCCTGAAAGCCTATAAATATATGGTATAGTGGAATGATAAATTCCTGACATTTTTCCATCGCCTGCCTAAGGGTGCATATCTGATCAATCGCTGATTTGCCTCGGATGAAGCCACACTGATACTGACCAATGATGACTTTAGCGTATGGGGCTATCCGATCTTGTAGGATAGAGGAAAGTATCTTATAGGCGGTACTGACCAATGTTATACCCCTATAGTTGCTGCACATTATGATATCTCCTTTCTTATGTATGGGGCAAATTATTCCACGACGCTAATCTTTCGGCATCTTCTCTTGTTCCCATAAGTGCACCACGGTCTCATGAATTGCGTGATGTAACGCTGTCCGTTCTTGTTTAATCAGCTCAGCTGGTATGCCATCAGCTCAGGGGGCTTTATTTGATTTGAGCAGCCTTATGGGTTTTAGTGTTTCTTCAATGCTTGGTGGCGGCAGTATTTGGTCTTGATCTTGCATTGGTGGAGCCTCCAATTCTTCTGTGAGCTGACCATTTAGCAATACATTGAAGTGCACTTCCCATCGCTCCAGAATGCCTTCAGGACCGCTGATCGGATTACCTTCTTTATCCCTGCAGTAAGTGCAGCGTGGTGTGTACTGCGTCATACTGCGAATTATTTGGTAGAACCTCCGCGCCTGGTGCAGACCTCGCTTTCTACTTTTCTCTATTTCACGGAGTAGATTTTTTTCCCAGGCACCTTTTTCTGTCTGTGGAGTCTTTTTTCAGATCTTCTGAACTCTTTGTATTTCTCCTCGCGTATCTGCGTCCTATGAGACTGCTGCATTCCCCGTATTATGTTCAGCCGCTAGTGTGCATCATCATCAAACCAGTCGCTCCGATCTCTACGGCTACTTCCTAAGATGGAGTTGGCCGTACTAATGACAGTATTCATAAGGCGTGTTCATTTCTCTTCTACGCCCGGCATTCTGGCCCCAGGACTTACTCTCCCTCCATCGATTTCTTCGAGGGCGAGTCTTAACCCATGACCAAAGGTGTAACTGGTGTTCTCATTGCGTGAGGCAGCCGTGTTGTTTCGAACCTGATCCGCGGAAGGAATACGTCTCTGTAAGCCAATCTGCGCTCGGAAATCTGTACCAACAAGATGTGATCCGAGTTGAGATTGATCAGGCCCGAGGGGCCATCTATCAACACGTGGTCAATTTGGTTGCGGTGGCTCCATCAGGTGATACCCAGGTGGCTATGTGGATATCTTTACGCGGAAACCTGGTACTCGCAACGACCAAGTTCTTTGATGACTCGTAGTCCATTGTCAATAGTTTTCTCATGCAAACTATGGGAACCTGTGTAGTGCCTGAAAACCGGCTCCCGACCTATTTTCGCATTCAAATCACTGAGAACGATTTTCACATCGTATCTTGGGCAAGCATTGAGGGCCCGTTCGACGTTCTCGTAGAATTATTCTTTTTCGTCGTCAGGGGACTCCTCTGTAGGTCCGTGGAAGTTTATGAGGCTTGTGTTCTTAAAATTGTCTCGTACGTGAAGAGTGCATAGTCTTTCGTTTATTGCATTAAAGCCGATGATGACAGGCTTCAGTTTTTGGCTGACTAGAAAGCCTACCCCGAGCACATGGTGTTTTGCATGACAGCTGTAATAAATGTTATACTCGTTTCTTTGAATAACACCACTCCCTGTCCATCTTATTTCTTGTAATACTGTTATGTTAACCTTATATTCGGACAGGGCATCAGCTAGCTGCTGTGCAACTCGAGCTCTGTATAGTGAGCGGACGTTCCATGAGAAATTTCTGATATCGTTTAGCCATTTTCGTTTCCGGGGTCGTCGTCGTGTATCCAGTCCATATCCGAGGCTTGATCAATATGCCATAATAGTTTGTTATTCCGGGCATGGTTATTAGCCTTGCGCCAACCTTTCTGAGGATGTCGCTGCATGCATTGGTTCACTACTTGGCGGGTGCCAAAGTAGCTATCAAGGGGTGTCACGTGGAGATTACATGTCAATTTGGATTGAACAGGGACCAGGATCGTCCTGGCCTTCGACGGGTTGAAAGCAATCAGTGACTTTGCCTTGTATGGTCGTTCCGCTCCCCCCGGTTGACGGGTGTCACACGAAAATATTTTGAGACATGGCATAGACCAAGTTCAGGCGAGCAACGCATGTGAAAATAGTAAAGACACAGTTGGGCCTTGGTTTCAAGAATAGTATTGAAACAAATTGTACTAATACAGGTTGTTGAGGTGAGGGTTAAGATGATTTGTGGCGTGAGTTAGGTTTATGGATGATCTGATCTTATCCGCGTAGTATATTTGCTGTGCTCTTCTATCCATAGAGTAGGGAATACCCGAGAAGTATATAATGAACAGGATGGCGCTTAAAATCGAGCCTTGTGCCACGTCTGTGGCGGGGTGGAGAATTAAGGACAGTTTTGTATTTATCGCAATCTCAGAAGTTCTGTTTCAAACGAATTAGCATATGATACAAACCATGACCTACTGAGACTAACGTTCAAAAATTTGGAAAAGACACCTTTGGTCCATGTCGTGTCAAAAACTCACTAAATATCCAGGTCCATCCCGCTGGTAAGCTCGCGTGGTTTTTAAAAATGTTGGGAGCCATGGTAGTGCCGTTCCGTTTTCTAAAGATTGGAAATCTGGTATAAAAAATTGGAAATCTGGTATAAAACTGTACGTAATGGAATTGTGCCGATTTTGTCGGTGTGCTGGCTTACTAAATGAACCTCACAAAGTCACACATTAAATTAATCTGTTTTTGTTGGCCGATTTATTGATCATTCTCGTATAGCGTTTTGCGAGGATATTAAAGAGAATGTGAAGAAAGCCAACGCTCTTATAGTCAGATGCACGGCCAAGGATGGAACTAAAGCTTCAATACATCAGTAAGATAATATCTAAATTATTTATTCTCAATTATTCTCTTTACTGATGTGGATCGCTAAGTAGTAGTAGTAGTTGCTGTAGATTTATTTCTTATACGGTTTGTACAATAAATTTTACAATACGTGTGACAAATATTATCGCCTATAATAATATATAAGAAAACTAGAAGGCATTCAGTGTTGTTATACTATTAAAGTAACAAAGCAGAGTTGAATGCCTCTTTACAACGGCAATCGAGTAAAATATCGATTTTTAAGGTGGGGTGAGTATTACCGGCTGAGGAGTAGTTGTGTAGTACATTCAAGAACCACAAAGCTTGCATAAACATTTTACATTAATTCAAAACAAGAAAACATTTAGGTACAATTTGTTAAGTCGGTTGAAGACAAAAGAAAGGCATAATTAAACCAGAATATCAGAAATACAAGAATCTAAAGTAGGATAGTCCAGGCTGAAGAGCCACATCTCTACTCCTTCCAGAAATGCACCAGGTCTTGCTAGTGCCCTGACTGATGTAGTCAACTCATTGAACAATCGATGTAACAACACAGTAAAGAAATCACGATATGCTGTAGTACGGAATTTGGGAACAGTTAACATAAATAAATAATTACCCCTAAGGTTATATAGGGAGATTAAACGAAAATTAAGATTTCCAGACCTCAAGAAGAATATTTGTAACAATTTATTTAGAATTTGGCGAACACGATAACGAAAAATCGCTTCCGTTGAATGGCTGGTGCCAATAAAAAAACCGACGCCATTGAAATTTCCCGAAAATTAAAAATACTTTGCCTGGCTTTGCTGTTGTTTTTTCTCGCTCTCGCAATTTACTCATGAGTATACTTAAACGGTCGATTGTATTAATTCTGTAATTTGACGGTATCGTAGGATTTTAAATTTTACGGCGGCTTAATGTAAAGCTACCACCGGATTGTTTTAAGGAGGTATGCATTGAAAGGACTGTGGCGACTCTAACAGATACACACACAATTCACAAGCAAAATAGTGAAGAGCACCGAACGATAAATCGAACAAGAAAATACATCAGAGCCGTATACCACAGCGATAACAAAAATAATTCACATCAGTGGAGTATAGTCGAGTTTAAAAATCAAGTTTAAAACACGGTCAGTAGCCTGATGGGTAACGCTTAGGTACAATTTTTTGTGATTCAAACTGTCATGGCGTCAGTTCAAATCACACGTTCTTCTTCACTATTATTTCAAACGCTATAGGACCACAAAGTTTATCGTCCGATTCAAATGAACTAAAAAATTCTTGAGAATTATTGTCATGAAATTCATTTAATGACCATGAGCATTTTTAGCGACTATCTTGATGGGTAATAAATTAACATATAGTTCATATTATAGTGCATTTATTTGAATGGAAATAATTTCTTTAACTTTTTTAAATATGTTGCCTCTAACGTTTACATGTGTTCCCTGATGTCCACCTGCTCTCGCCGTAATCATGTAATTTGTTTTGTCTTCATTTCTTCTAGGTCCACCTCTTCTGCCGTTTGCATGATGATTTCACAGTTTTTACTTACAGTTTCTTGATTATCGCCCAGAACGGCGATGTCATCCGTATATGCCAGCACTTGTGTGACCTCGTTCAGGGATGATCCGGCCATGTTGCCGTCTTGTACCTTTCTGATAACATACTCGACCACAAGGTTAAAAAGACATGGTGAGAGGCCATCCCCCTGTTTCAGTCTGTCCCGGATTTCAAATGGTTCAGAGAGGTGGTTTTCTATTCTAACTCGCCCTTTATTTGTGTTTATGCAGGTTTGAAAAAGGGCGGCATATTTTTTCGGGACTCCCAGCTCAACCCCAATATGGTAGAGTATTTGCCTTGCGACTGGGTCGTAGGCTTTTTGAAGAAAATGAAAAGATGGTGAATCGTCTCTCCGTATTCCCACTTCCTTTCCAGCAGTTGCCTTATGGTGAACATTTGTTAAAGATTATTTAACAATTAAATTTATATATATTATTTACAAAACTCACCCCTATTTTGCTTCTTGGTGATGTCCTCTAATTATTTAACAATTAAATTTATATATATTATTTACAAAACTCACCCCTATTTTGCTTCTTGGTGATGTCCTCTGTACGCTATTTATTATCCATTTAACTTAATAACTTTTTCTTTGCTGTTTCTCCAGAAATGGAATTTATTTATTATCAACACAAAAGAAATCGTCACTCTTATTTTATTTTGGACACGTTTATTTTGGACACGAATAAGAGCACAAAAGAACTCGTCACTCTTATTTTAATTTTTTATTATTATTTTTCTTTTTCTTTTAATTCTATTATTTTTACCACTTTACAACTTCAACTTGATTTTTCCTTCAATTCGGTTTTAAACTCAGGGAGAACACAACCGCACGCGTACAATCCTTAATGAACAATCTTGTGTCGTTCCATTTAATATCCTTTTTTGTACCGCTTCCACGATTGTTATTTAGAGGAAACAGAATTAAGAAGACTATTAGGGTCACTATAGCTATTAGGGAGACTATGGCTGTGTGCAGTATGATTGTGGTTTTGGAATAGGGCTTTTAATTTATTTTAATTATTTAACTATTGTATGTGGGAATATTCTATTGTATTTGTGATGTGTTGATATTGGTAAAGGATATTCATATGCAGACACGAGATTGCAATATTTATATGGGGGGGATTATTAATCGAATTTAATTACATAATACATTTGGTTCCTATGGAATCCACACTGGGAGGCTCCCAGTATTTCTTTTGCGTACGATATGATTCTCGCCAGTATGACATTTGATGGTGTTTTATATATGGTTGGGAGCAATGATATTCCCCTGTAGTTTTCGCAGTCAGATCTGTAGCGATTCTAACAGATACACACAATTCACAAGCAAAAATAGTGAAGAACACCGAACGAAAAAAATCGAATAAGAAAAATACATCAGAACCGTATACCAAGCGATAAAATAAAAATAATTCATACCAGTGGAATGTAGTCGAGTTTGGAAATCAAATTCTAAACTCGGTCAGTAGCCTGGTGTGTAACGCTTAGGTCAAATTTTTTTCGTGATTCGAGCTGTCATAGCGTCAGTTCGAATCACACGATCTTCTTCACTATTATTTCAAACGCTATAATTGGTGACCCCGACGTGATCTGTACACACACGCAGCATACACTTCCCATAGTAAAGCAGAACTTCACACACGGTCACGACTTCCGCATAGAGCCCAGCCTCCGACGTTTTCTCGTTTCTCTCTCGGTCGTCCGTCGTCCGCATACGAATCTGATCGTAACGAAGTTACTGCGGCGGGAGTGTGTAGCGATTCTAACAGATACACACAATTCACAAGCAAAAATAGTGAAGAACACCGAACGAAAAAAATCGAATAAGAAAAATACATCAGAACCGTATACCAAGCGATAAAATAAAAATAATTCATACCAGTGGAATGTAGTCGAGTTTGGAAATCAAATTCTAAACTCGGTCAGTAGCCTGGTGTGTAACGCTTAGGTCAAATTTTTTTCGTGATTCGAGCTGTCATAGCGTCAGTTCGAATCACACGATCTTCTTCACTATTATTTCAAACGCTATAGATCTGTCGCCGTTTTTGAAAATGGGAACGACTATTGAGGTTTTCCATTCTTCCAGAGTGACTGCCTTATCCCATATTGTTTTGATGAGTTGGTGGATCTTTCGAGCATATTGGTGCAGTTTTTTAAAACTACTGCTTCCATCTTGTCACGATATTGTTTGTTTCTGTGACCATATAGTCGTTTGCGTCTCGAATTATTTTGGCTCGCCCTCGGTAGCCATTTCGAATTGAGGTTATGCCGACATACATACCTCTGATGTTCTTTGCTCTGGCATTTGCTAGGATTTTTTCGGTCCGAGTCTTCTCCCATTCGCGTTTTTTGCGTTTGAAAAGTCTCATTGTCTCTTTCCGAATTGTCGCGTATCTTTCTGCGTTGACGTCATCATATCTTTCTAAGTGGATCACTCTGATGCCTTTACGTTCTTCGATCTCGCCTTGCACTCATCGTCAAACCACATTTCGGACTTTATTGTTTTCTTAAATCCTAATACCTTTTGGGGTGTTTTTTTGATTGTGTCTTTGATCGATGTCCATTTAGTGTCCACACCATTGGCTTCCTCTTCCCCACTACTCCCATTCTCTAGGATGATAAATCTATTCGTTAGTTCGTCTTGATATTCAGCCCTTTTGCCCAAGTCTTTTAGTTTATCAACGTCGAACTTTCTGCTCGTCTACCTTGACTTCCCACGAGGGGTTGCTACGAGCCGAATCCTGGTTTTGCCCATCACTAGAAAATGATCGGAGTCGCAATCTGCTCCTCTACATGATCTTACGTCGAGCATATTCGAGTGGTGCCTTTTGTCTATGAGGAAGTGGTCTATTTGGTTACGCGTTACGTCGTCGGGTGATATCCATGTGGCTTGTGAATTTGCTTGTGCTTGAACATCGTGCTTTCCACTACCAGATCTTTTGACGCTAATAATTCGAATTCCATTATCATTTGAAACGTCGTGTAGGCTTTCTTTATCTATAGTGGCTTGAAAGATATCTTCCTTACCAATTTTCCCGTTGAGATATCCTCCTTTCCAATTTTCCCGACGAGGATTTTAAAATCAAATAATGAGATCCCATCAAATACTTCCTCTAGGGTCTCGTAGAACGTGTCCTTCGTTTCTTCGTCCGCAGATTTGGTTGGCTCGTGTACGTTTTTAAATACAAAATTGTACCAAGGGTCCTGTATTATTTAGCACCGACATTCGGTCATTAATAAATTTCACATCTTTTACATGGGGCGAAATCTTCTTGCATATGAGGAAGCCGGTTCCGAGGTTATGTGTATCGGTACCTCCACACACCAGTGTAAACCCATTGGTTTCGATTACTTGATGTGGTAGTCGGACGTCCTGAAGCGTGACGATGTTCATTGTATATTGTTTCGCGTTTTCTACGACCGTCTTTATCGCGCCTGGTTCATATAACGTTTGGACATTCCCCGTACCGACGGGTATATCCCACTGTTTCCGTTTTTCCCTACATCTTTTTGTCGAGTTGGTGTTTTCTTAATGATTTGTTCCCTTATGGCAGTGTCGGCTCATCACAGCTACGCCTACCGGGTTTTTCGTGGGATTGTTTTTGGAATATTGATTATTCATTTTTGTTCCCACGAGTGTTGGGGTTTCAGATAGTCCGCTTACTGTTCTGATTCGACCTGGTGTCAGAGAAGCCCCATTATAATACAGCCGCTATACCCCTTGTGTGGGTAGAAGAAGTATTTGCGCCAGACACGGGCGCGCGGTTCACCTTCACCCGCCAACACTTACGTCGTCAAAAATTGTTCACCAAAGAAGAGTAAGTAATGAAAACGGACTGGGGTTGATCTTATGTTAATGTTTTTTATTTTTATAATAGAAGCAACTGGTGTTACAACACGCGCAATTTCAATTTCGATTATACAACAACGATTTGGTTCCTATGCACCACACGAGAATTTTTAATTTTGATTTATACGAAGTGATTTCGCGACTCTGGTATATGCACCGGGGGTGATATTCGATTTATTAAGCGGCGGCATGACCGACCGCGATAATTATTGAATAGCGCCTGCTCTAATTAGGGGTGAAATTCTGTGTTCTATTTTTGCACACAGGACAACCAAAAGAGATTACGCCTCTGCTCTCTCATTGTCACGCCCGCCGAAGTGTGGTGAATAATCGGTTAATTGATAATCGACGAACATGGGATAAAGAGAGAACAGAAGCACGATATACGATGATCTCGGGGTGGGTTTGGTTGTGTGTGCTGGTATCAAATGCAGTTTCTGAGTATGACCTACTGCCCTAGTGTTGTGGATGTGGTGATCTCAGAGTGCATTGAACCGTATGGAAACAGAATTATGGGGGAGAGGAAATGTAGCCGTTGCTATTCACCTGCGAAAAGAGATCATTGATCCCAAGCGAATAGATGATCTGATGAAAATCGATAGGACTCTACATCGGCTAGGGAAATATTACCGTGGGAAAAACGCTAAGGAATGCGGTAATTACCCAAGCCTTGGATGATGATGCAACCGCGTCGTTTGATTCGACTTGGTTGTTGCTAACCAACATGAATTGGAATTTCCGGTGGAAATCTCATGGGCTAGAGGGATGGAGTTGCCGTATGGCAAAAAGGGTAGCCAAACTCAATTATGCATTATCTGCATAGGATAATGAGTTTAGCTATGCGTCCTTTGGGAATACATGATATTTCAGGTGAATAGCATGAACGGTGGAATAGGGGATAATATGACACACTGAAAGCGGTCGAAATAAGGCGGAAATTGTGGTTGGAATTGTGGGTTAGTTCTCCATGTAATATAGAGAACCCCCATATCCTGGCTGCAAACCATCCAATGGGCACGGTGACGCGTAACACCCTGGATTAGGGGTGGTAGATCTTTGTGTGTTACTCTTCGCTAGCCAGTGGGCTAGCATGGGTGGCCCTACTGGAAGCGTCTGCTTCCGTCAGCATAGCCTGAGTGATTCATTGTAGTTTAAGCCGCCGCACCACGTCAAGGTTTCTACGAAGCGAGGGAATTTCGTATGATTAAATTTTGTTTTTGTAGTTTATAGAAATATAAATAACATATTTCTAACTTCGGTATTTTTTTTTATTATATATTGAAACTAGGCACATATTTAAGGTCCTGCCTTTTTTGTCTAGTGTGGCTGCTACTGTGTTGGGTACAACACACATGAAAATGCCACTTATAAGGCGAACGATTAACTACGTACATTACATGTGTAGCACAATCTGCGTTTTCTGATTGAATGTGTTTTCAGTTGGTCATTTTACTATACATCATTGCGGTGACCCATCATTAGCACTCGCTTTGTTTTTTGTAACGAATTAGTTTTTTACTGGAGTAATGTCCTCACCATCATCATCGGCACTACAACCGGGATCCAGTTCTGGCCTTATCTAGCAAGTCTGTCCACCAGTATCTGTTCCATATCCGAGACTTGTTAAATTGTCCATAATAATTCGTTTTTCCGGGGAAAGGTTATTAGCCTTGCGCCAACTTTTCTCAGTATGTCGCTGTATGCAGTAATTAGCTACCTGGAGGGTGCCAAGGTAGCTATTCAGGGTGTCACGTGGAGACTGCAAGTCAACTTGGATTGAACAGGGACAACGATCGTCCTGGCCTTCGCCGGGTTGAAAGCAATCAGTACTCCCCCCCCCTTGGAGTAACGTCCTAATCAATACTATTTCAAAACAGATCTCAACGCTGATAAATGCAAGGCAAGAAAGATGAGGTGTGCAAAACCACAGGTGAGAAGTAGTGACGATGTCTTTGATTCTCATCTAGTTCTGTTTTTCGAACTTTCAAAGGTAAGTTTATAGTAAATTTGAGGGCCACTCATTCACCTTAATAATGTACTATTAGATAATGTTGTGATTTGTTTCCAAAGTAAACAAAGGCAATCAAGGTGTTACCGGCGAGAAAGGTCCTTTTCCGCTATTCACATACAACTGCCAGGTCCATTTGCAATAAGTGTAAAAAAGTTCTCTTTCTCAGCATACCAAGGAAGTAAAGACCTCAATCGGCATTCGTGTTCAACATTATTAATGAAGCGAACCCAGCTACAGCAGCTGACTGGTCTGACTAAGTGAAATTGTATCGAATGCTCGATTTAATTTAGTCCAAAACGTCTTCCCCAAATAGATGCATCGACCAAAAACTTGTCGCGTCTCGATAGATTGACGCTGCCGCTTCGTCAAAATGCCAAATGATTGAAATCCCAAGAGCAAAGGAAATACAACAAACAAAAGAAAAAAAACGAAACTATATGTATAGGAAAACTTAGAAGACGGAATCCCTTTTATTTTTGGTTCCTGGTACCAATTGATTTGAATTTCTGGCAATACACAAATCTGCTTCTGTCCCATAGACGTGAGGTGGAGAGTGTCACACCGAATGGAAAAGGGAAGCGATAGGTCGACGGCCGGTTTCCTAAAAATATTTTTCTTTTTTGTTTTTCACTTTTTCTCTAGTTAAATTGTTAACGAAAAGTAATTTCCTTTTAGTGAATTTGCATGGCACATACATAGAATGTCAATCAATCAGCTAATGAAAAGAGATTTACGTACCGGCACACGTGGGCACTAAAAGATACTTTAGCTGTAAAAGAAAGAGTCGAAAAAAGTCAAGAACGTTTGTTTTCTAAACCGAAATCATTCCATTCCGAGGCGATCAACAACCTCGATTCATGGGTGAGCATTCGTTATTCGTATTTGTATATATATACATAGATACAAAGAGAATGGATTGTATTTTCATAAATTCTAGTGACAAAACAGTTGATAAGGTCGTTAAAAGAATCGACTTTGAATTTGATTCACCCTACCCAACTAGCTAGTGGCTAACCACCTTCAACTACTGTCCAGAGTTCGATGATCTTTCCCCAAGAACAACTGTCGCACAACGATGATCGCATTAGCTAGTCAACAGTAAGGAATTTAAAAATTTAAATACTTAAGAACACAACCAGGAGATATTTTTAATCGATTGTATTGTAGAACGAATAGGAAGACAGAAAATAAGCGAACTGTTTTAAATGGGTTCGCCATGCGACTGACAACTTAAAGCAACCACAGACGACAAGTGACTCTATTCTTTGAAAGAGGAATACCACACATTTTTCGGCTTTTCACTTCAGCTCAGTCTACCAACCGAGAAGGGTCTGATAACAAAAAAAGATATGAAATCTCTATTGATTGTATTTACCACAAAGATAAGCCAAAACTGAGCTTGTTCCATAAATTGACCGTGGTCATTATGCGGTCAGTAACCATGCAAATTTTTTGAGGGAATCTATCCTTTCGAAATTTAAGAATAAGATCATCGGTGTTATGACTCAAAGACACAACAAGACTACGATGTTATTCCTTTTTGGAAGTTCTGAAAGACAATAGGAGAAAGGTTTTGGCGACATGGATTTTACAGACTTTTTTAAACGGGATTCTTCGCACACAAATCAACTTTTTACTAATTAGCAAATCTGCTGTGGACTTTGGAAACCATGTCTTGCCAGTAGATTATGGTATATATGATAAAATTGTTGTGTTGTTGTGCTTGAACATTTCATACAGTTGTTGATAATTCTTTTGTCTCTTTTTTGATATTCTTTTATTTTATCATTGTTGTTTTTTTACATAAACGTGCGCAAAAAAGAGGTTTTTGAGGTGTCTCTGTCAGAATACACTGCACCTGGAAGAAAATGGACACGTTAAGGATTTCGAAAGTATTAAACAAATATTTTTTCTAAAAAATGAATTATTATATTTAAGGTTGTAAGCATATACCAGAGAAACCTTTAAACAAGTCCATCAACACCTTTGAAAATTCAACTGTTTAGATGTGGTTTTCGGAAACTACTTCGGAAAAAGTATGTTCTGTTTTGAAGTCCACACTTATTTGTTTCTTATATAAATTATGCATTTTCTCTTTATGTAGGACTAAATAAGAGTACATGTCCTATTTTATAACTATTGTTCTTATGCCAACTTAACGGTTCTTTGCAAGCACTCTAAATTATATAGTATCTAGTTTTTGATAATATTTTTTCTAGCCGAAAGCCTTAGTCGCTAGTGCTATTAGTTTTAAGTTACCATGTAATTTACTTGCATTGTAATAAATAATAATAATAATAATAATAATAATAATAATAATGCTTTTTGGTGTAAAACTAGTTTTATAATTTTGTTTACAGTATCATCAATTTATAAGAGGTCTCTCTATTTAGCTAAAGCGATATACATATAGGTTTTCTACATTTCCTTTTTCTTAAATTTAGGTATATATATATAGCATCATCATCATCGGCACTACAACCGGGATCCGGTCTTGGTCTCATTAAGCAAGTCGCTTCACCGGTCTCGATTTCGAGCCGATGTCATCCAGTTCGGCACTCCCAGGCTCTGGGCGTCCTGGTCGACGCCATCCCAGACAAGGTCTGCCGCGCTGTCTCCTTCCATACATCCTACCACAAAGTACTTTCCGGACAAGTTCCTCTTCGCTCATACGAGCTAGGTGTCCCGCTCACCGGAGTCTAGTAAGCTTGATCTTACAACATTAGCTTCAATTTTATTTTTTTTATTTTATTTATTTAGGCTTACTCCAAGCAGCTTAAGTTAATATAATATAACAACTTACAGACTAACTTAAAAACTAAAGTAGTAATTAAAAAAAAATATATATATAATTAAAAAAAAAAAGAAGAAAAAAACAAGGAAGGAGAAGAGGGCTTGAGGTGTGACAGTGAGGGGTACGTCTACACAGTGGTATGGGGCGGGGTTGGAGAGCTGGGGGGAGAGGTTTGAAATTGAGGTGGGGTGGGGTTAGGACGGGTTTATTCTGAGACGTCGTTTGAGGGCAGGAGTGGAGAGGTTGAAATCAAAGGAGGTGGGGAAAGAGTTGGTATGTCGTAGCATACGCGAGATGGGCTCGTTCACGCCGTAAGACGTGTGACGAGTGGGCACGTAAACCAGACGGGGGTTCCGCACATTACGGGGGTTTGTATAAAATGATAAAGAGGAGAGCAAGCTTGGGCAATTGATTGAGCCTGACAGAAGGCGATGGATAAAGATGATGTCAGCATGGATTCTGCGCTCCTCAAGCGTGTTAAGATTGATCAGAAGGAGCCGGCCTGTGTATGATGTGAGAATGAGTGGGTTTTCCCAGTTCAGTCCACGGAGGGCGAAGCGCAAGAAACGACGTTGAACGTCCTCGATCCTACGAATGTGAGACTGTTGATACGGGGACCAGACCTGACTGGCATATTCGAGTAGTGGCCGGACAAAAGTTGTGTAGAGGGACCGGGTGACGTAGGGGTTTAGGAATTCCTTCGACCAGCGTTTTACAAAGCCAAGGGCGGCGTTGGCCTTTAGGATTGTGTTATCGATATGTGCGGTAAATCTAAGTTCCTTGTCACATAGGATGCCCAGGTCGCAAATTGATTCAACCGATGTTATCGGTTGGCCTAGCAAGAGATAGGAACGTGGCTGGGAGGGGGAGCTCAATAAAAATAAGAAATCATCTGGAATAGATAGCATTCCAAATGTGGTTCTAAGGCATTTGCCTCGCGAAGCAGTGAACATATACACTACTTTGTTTAACAACGCTCTAAACAATGCACACTATCCAACCCATTGGAAGACTGCAGTATTCCACCCTATCGCCAAAAAGGGTAAGGAGAAGAGCAATCCAGCTAATCTGCGCTCGATCAGCCTGCTTCCCAACATCAGCAAGGTATTCGAAAAAATTATAAACAAAGCACTGATAGGTTGGTGTGATGAAAACAATATCATCCCCAACAACCAATTTGGCTTTCGAGCGCGAAATGATACAGTTCATGCAGCGACGAAACTTGTTTCCGATATACAGTGGAACAAGGCAAAGCGATAATGTACAGGCGCTGCTTGGTTGACTTTGAAAAGGCTTTCGACACCGTATGGTTAGAAGGGCTTGTCTATGGACAAACATTTTGTGGTGAAATGCGGGGACATACTCTCCAACAAGACCTTCCAAATTAAAAATGGCTCCTCGATAGTATAGTGGTTAGTATACCCGCCTGTCACCCGGGAGACCGGGGTTCGATTCCCCGTCGGGGAGCCCCTGGCGCAAGACTAATGACCTTGCCCAGACAAAATAAATCATTATGGAAGATTTAACAAGCCTCAGGACTTGCTAAATAAGGCCAAGACCGGTTCCCGGTTGTAGTGCCGATGATGATGATGATGATGATTACAGCAGGGAGCTGTGAATTCTCCCATTCTATTCAATATTTACACTAGTGATCTAGTGAGTTCTCACGAAAACGCCATTGCGTACGCCGATGACATAGTGGTGTACAGAACAGGAGGAAAAATAGACGTCATCAATAGTCACCTTCAAGATGACTTCAACAAAATAAAACAATTTTGCGACGACTGGAAATTAAAGATTAATTTCCAGAAGACCGAGACTATCCTTTTCAGAACGCCCCTATCCAGGGCCTCGAGGGATACAAAATACAACTGGAAACACTTTTCTATTGTAGGTAACAATAACCTTCCACTGCAAGTGAAAACTGTAGTTAGATACCTTGGTATCTGACTAGACCAGTATTTATAATTTGACAAGCACGTAGCAGCGTCCCTCTCCGCAGCTAAAAGCGCATATTCTATGACAAGAAGTCTATTCCGGAGTAGTCTTCTTGACCCCAGAGTCAAAATAATTTCGTACTCGGCATTCATCCGACCAGTTTTGATTTATGGCTGTCCAGTATGGTATAATATATCTCCACTTTATATGGAGAAGTTTCGTGTGTTCGAACGGCAGTGTTTGCGTTCCTGCCTCGGGCTTTATAGAACACCAGAGTCGCAATATAAAAAATTCTATCCCAACAAAATCCTGTATACCAAATCAGGGTTAAAAAGGATTGACAATTTCATAATTAAAATTATTCGTGGCAATGTGCAGTGACAATAATCTTATCTCGGGAGCATTCTACCCCAATGATATGTATCTGGAGAATACCCTCCAGAATGGGTTTATTCCCCCAGAAGCGTTCCCTTTCTTGGATCAAAAAGGCCTTATCCAAGACATGCATGGAGTCCCGATTATTTACCACGCTCTCCGTGGTGCCAGGGACAAACGAATTCTCCATGATAGTGATATCTCCAATGCCCCAGACCGCATGCGTTTTAGCACGGCGATCAGTGAAAGAGATAAATCAGCCACAGATCGAACATCTCCCAAATGGTGGTGGCTTCTCAATGAGGAGAGGACTTCACTTCCTCAGATATAGTATGCCTCTCAAGAGCAACGCTCTCCTTCCTCTTATCCCCCTTCCCCCTGTCCTGCTTTCCCAATTACTTTTGTGTAGCTATTTTATTTTATTTTTTATTTCTTATTTTATGTTTTATTCTTTTCGTTTTGAGGTTTTTTTTGTTAAAATAATAAAAAAAAAAAAAATTGTAATAATAATATATACATATAGATGTAAACGAGGAGTCCCTCTAATATATGACTTATTTCATATATATATATATATATATATATATATATATATATATATATATATAAGAAAAAAAAAAAAAGAAAGATGTACGCCGATAGGCATATATAAAAATCAAGTTGTAATGTGTAATTTAGAGAGCTCGCATAGAGCCAGTAAGTTAATTTAAGGATTTTGATTGTAGAAAATGGTTTAACATTTACCCCTAATATTATACATGTAAAAATAATTAGGAAAATAAATGTGGTTTAAAAACAAAAAAAAAACATGTTGGTTGCTTGGTTGTGAAACCAAATTGCCTTTATGGAACTTGGCCGTGAATGCTAATTCTTTAGCTTGCCGGTCGGTTTACAGATCGATGTGCTGTAGTAAAATAATGAAAGAATATCCCCTGCACGTGTGTGGCAGGATGAATATGTTTATACGTAGCACCAAATGTGTTGGTTACTTGGTGTATGCCGCATGTTATACTTTCTTACTAGGAATTCTGATGATGCAACATACACCCGACGAATTACTTTCTAGCACATGGTGCCCATGAGGAAAATGTCTCTTGTGGTTCGTGCTATTGAATTAGCGAAAATATGGTTTAGGAGACACTTTATGTGGGTGACAAAAAGGTAAGTATGTAAGTATGTTTTATCGGTTTTCGGCCGCTCTAGGTGGAAATCCTCGAATAATTGGTGGGAAGGCAAGTAGTGGCGTTCAATGGAACCGCCACAAGTCCGATTATGCGAACCTCTTAATGTTCGGCTATTTATTATAATATCTGCACGATGTTCCCCCTGACATAGTCCCCCCCCGGAGTTTCGAATGGGAAACTAGTTTACCTCCGGAATTCTTTATATCAGAAGGTACCATCATAACTTACCTCGGTGTCAGTCCGGGCCATCAGCCACACATCGAAAACATAGTCGAAGATTCTTCTCGACGATATCGCGGAATATACAGCGTGACTGGGTGGTATCTCGCCTTGAGACCGACTACCACCTAAACCAAGTATTTCTCGCACCTGTCCATCAGCCAAGCCCCGAAAGAGGGCCAGGGGTTTCTCCCGACCATTTCACGGAGCTTGTAGCTTGATGGGGTGGTATTTCACCGGGGGGGGGGGGGGGGGGGGGGGGGGAGTTGGGACCCCACCTACCACTCGGAGTTTAGTCGCCTCTTCCCACAAGCCGGCCTAGCTGTGAGTGTATTCTAACGCCCCACTCACAGGACTAGGATTGATGCCTAAGAAGCCAAAATCAAGACGTTGCATTAGCGAGAATATCACACATACATTTAATGAAGTTACGAGTGAGTGCTATGATGTCTGCTTATTAGCAGCGATGGCCAAGATGGCAAGCGCCATTCGCCCCATGGAACCACGCTATCTGTTGCCGGTGTTACGGGGGAAATTGAAGACGAAGAATATGCGACATTAAGGGGAGCTACAATAATCACCGGCGTAAGTGTGAAAGTATTACATACGCTGCGTCTTTCGAATGGATCGCCTAATGTGTACTTCCGGCTAGTATTGACATACATTTAATTCCAAAACTTTATTATAATGATCCATTATCATCACCTCAATTAGTATTCTGCTGAACATAATCTACTTATAGATTCCGTATAAGAATAAAGCTTAAAATGTTCTTATCGCACCAATCTTGGGATAGAAGTTGAAGGAATTGGCAGAGCTGCCTTTCCCAACCTAATGAAGTGCTTGTGTGTGTTCTCACGAGAATATATAAACATGTCAATAAATGCTGAGCTACTATATAACCTCTTCAGAGAACTCAACAGTGAAGTGTGGGATTCTGGAAACCCCGAGTTACTCAGGAAAGCCTAGAAAAACATGTTTCATTTCCAAATTGTTCCCAACCATATATATATATGTGGGTCTCCGTCTTTCCCATTAACCTAAGCTAGCTTAATAGATTTTGGGTGTTAATGGTAATTTAAAAACCCGATTTAACTGCTTAAAAGGTAAGTGTTCACACAAGCACTGTCTCATCCAACTTTCTCTTTAGTTTTTGGATTCGACTTCATCCAGTTTTACTCTTGCAATATTCACTCGAGCCAAGTCAATTAAATTAACAACTGAATATATCTGTCCTATCCACTTTTAATTAGGCAAACATTAGGAAATTGTATACCCATATGTTACCCATCTCCACATCTAAACGATTCATTTCCATTTGGAAATACTATCCGAGTTAAAATTATTTTATGGCGAAGCACACTAATTCCGGGGAGCGGTAGTAGTTAGAAGAAGAAACCGATAAAAAAAATAAATAAAAGAAATATATTGTACAACAAAAAGTGGAGAGGAAAGAAAGATGCAAACATATTAAAAATAGTTTATTCATGCAATTGTATTAGGTATTCATGAATGCAAAGAAGAGCCCGCTTTTAACCGTAATTCTGTTTGAATTAACAAATAATTGAAATTATTTATGGTAATTCTTCGCTATTAAAATGATAATTCGGATTTGATTAGAAAGCTATTAAATAGAGGACACGGTGATTGGTAGAGAAAGATAGTTTGCTCTTAAATAACCGAGTCGATATTTAATTCGTTGCCATCACTGCATCCAAGGGAATATCATTTGAATTTTATCTGTCAAATTGGTATGATGCACCTGCTTTAAAAATTGTTTCGTAATTAAATTTAAACTTCGAACGTTTCTTCTTCAAGCTTAACATCGGGCTAAATAATGCGGATAAAATAAATAATCGTGATAATGATAACATAAAAAACAATAAGTTATAGGAACAATAAATATTAATATTGATAATTCCTGTGTCCTAAGACAGCTTGTCACGGAAAAAAAACTGGTAGGTTGGAGTTCAACGGCCAGCCGCTCGGGTGGATATCACCAAATTAAGTTTAAGGATCCGTAAAATGATTTGGAAAAATTCTAAAATATCCTTCGGAGATTAGCCGATGAACCGGTTCAAAATGTTGCAACAGGAGGTACGTCGGCCCACCTGTAAAATTCTAAGTAGTTGCGCTATAGGTTCAGCGATATAGTCGCAACAAATTTTCGACTATGTCTCGGATGTTGGCGAATGCCTCGAACTAAAGTGGGAATTGGCATGATAGTATCCTTTGAGATAAAGAAATTCGAAGGTAAACTAGTGCTCCATTCGGATTTCAGGAAACTATCTCAGGGGGAATAACATGCATAACTCCACGTGGCTAGCGCATTCAGAATAGACAAAGCTGGGAGATGAGCTAAAAGAATCGCTGCCACAATTGAACTCACCTATTGAAGGAACCTAGACGAGCGTCGGATAGTCAGGGTGATTTTGTGAACAAAATCTTGTGTTTTTTTCTGTATAAATGGCTGTACCATCGGGGAAATCGGATCATTGTCTGTTAAGAAACACAGGGACTCGTTACTACGCCATAAACCATAAAGGAACACAACTTCCTGAAGCATCATTTTTGTTGTGTTCCTTTTATCCTATTTGTTTATATTGTGGGGTAGGAGTATGTGCGCCGGCGTACGGCACGGGTTCACTCCCATCCCCATCATAACTAAGAAAAAGTTCCGCTGTTTCGCCGAAACTCTGTTCACCAAAAGGAAGACAAATAAAACACTTGTGGTTGATTTGTTGCACGTATAGCTTGTTTTATTTGAAAAAGAGTTTAATTGTTTTTCTCGGGTATATGTATGATAACAAAGTGTTCAGTTTTGCGGATGATAGTACGCTTGTTTCCTCCTTTTCGAGTGATCGGCCGATTGGTGCATCAACGTCGCACCAGCTGAAATGTAGACAGATTGACTCTCTGAACCAGGATCTAGATAAAGTCCTGCAGTGGGGAAAGGCCAATCTTGTCGACTTCAACGCAACGAAGACCCAGTATACAACATTCACAAAGAAAACCGGATCATCGGTTTCACAGCTGATGATGAATGGCCGGGCCCTCGAGGCTGGGGATAGCTTGAAACTGCTCGGCGTCACGGTCTGTGGGAATGTATCATGGCATAAACACGTGTCGAGCATCGCCAGGTCGGCCTCAGGAAAACTGAGCTATCTTTTTAGAGCCAAGAAATATTTTACTCCGGCCCAACTTCTTCTCCTATATAAATCTCAAATTAGACCCGCGCTCGAATATTGCTCTCATGTTTGGACCTCGGCTCCTAAACATACCCTCGACCTACTTGAGAGCGTACAAAGACGAGCGATCCGCCTGATCGGGGACTCGGCGCTGACGTCGGGACTACAGTCGCTATCACATCGAAGGCGCGTGGCCGACCTCTGTCTGTTCTACAGATATTATCACGGGTGCTGTTCTTCGGAGATTCTTGGCACTGTTCCACGCAATTCGGTCTATATGCGCTCCACAAGACAATCCGACGGATCGCACCCGTTTGTGGTTCATCTCCCGACAGCGCGAACATCCCTGTATCAGAACTCGTTCCGTTACAGAGCGGGGAAGCTGTGGAACTCCCTTCCCACGCGAGTGTTCCCGGAGCGTTACAACCTGCAACTGTTCAAAAAGAACTGCAACAGTTATTTGATGGTATCTCGGGGCGCCCACTCGACGCTATAGGTTCGCCTCTCCCGAGAGAAGTCTAATAAAAAAAAAAAAAAAAAAAATATATATATATATATATATATATATATATATATGTGTATATATATATATATATATATATATATATATATATAGTAACTTCGGGTATTGTGATATGGTTGGGAAATGTGATATACTATCATATTTTCCGAAATAATCAATTCTCGACAAGAATTTTCTTATCAACATTACGGCAATGGAAAAGAACACGTGCTGCAGTTTTAGGCGCGCTCGCGCTCATTGCGTTGTATGTCAGTGCATTGAAATTGTTTAAGGTGTACAGTCGACAGTTTTTTTGTGTGAGCTTTATGTTATATTTCAGCAAAAATTTGAGCAAAATTAAAAACTGAAGTAATACATTTTGTTTGTGTGTGAATAGAGCTGACAGTATATTGGGTGAGTTTTTAATTCAGTGAAGTGCATTTTTAAAAAAAACTCTTGATTGTTTTAAAAGCCATATCCCATTATCAGCCAATTTTAATAAGGGGGGTTACAGAGATTTTTTTATTTTGTTGTAAATAGCTGCAGATTGGCTTACGCTGCAGGGTTCTGAAAACGAAATATAATTTGCAATGTATCAAAGAGCTATAATGAATAGTGCGGCAAAGCTATGTAATAAAAATTACGAATAATTGTTAGAAAACAAATACCTATATCACAATACCCGAAGTTACTCTCTCTCTCTCTCTCTCTCTCTCTCTCTCTCTATATATATATATATATATATATATATATATATATATATATATATATATATATATATATACATTTTTTTTTTTTAAATATTTTATTAGACTTCTCTCGGGAGAGGCGAACCTATAGCGTCGAGTGGGCGCCCCGAGATGCCATCAAATAACTGTTGCAAGTCTTCTTGAACAGTTGCAGGTTGTAACGCTCCGGGAACACTCGCGTGGGAAGGGAGTTCCACAGCTTTCCCGCTCTGTAACGGAACGAGTTCTGATACAGGGATGTTCGCGCCGGTTGGAGATGAACCACAAACGGGTGCGATCCGTCGGATTGTCTTGTGGAACGCATATAAACCGAATTGCGTGGAACAATGCCAAGAATCTCCGAAGAACAGCACCCGTGATAATATCTGTAAAACAGGCAGAGGTCGGCTGCGCGCCTTCGATGTGATAGCGACTGTAGTCCCGACGTCAGCGCCGAGCCCCGATCAGGCGAATCGCTCGTCTCTGTATGCTCTCAAGTAGGTCGAGGGTATGTTTAAGAGCCGAGCTCCAAACATGAGAGCAATATTCGAGCGCGGGTCTAATTTGGGATTTATATAGGAGAAGAAGTTGGGCCGGAGTGAAATATTTCTTGGCTCTAAAAAGATAACTCAGTTTTTCTGAGGCTGATCTGGCGATACCCGATACGTGTTTATGCCATGATACATTCCCACAGACCGTGACGCCGAGCAATTTCAAACTCTCCCCAGCCTCGAGGGCCCGGCCATTCATCATCAGCTGTGAAACCGATGATCCAGTTTTCTTTGTGAATGTTGTATACTGGGTTTTCGTTGCGTTGAAGTCGACAAGATTGGCCTTTCCTCACTGCAGGACTTTATCCAGATCCTGATTCAGAGAGTCAATCTGTCTACATCTCGGCTGGTGCGACGTTGATGCACCAATCGGCCGATCACTCGAGAAGGAGGAGACAAGCGTACTATCCCGCAAAACCGAACACTTTGTTATCCGTTGTCTCCAACAAATCATTTATGTGAACTAAGAACAAGGTTGGAGCCAAAATAGAACCTTGAGGTACTCCCGAATTAACAGGATACAGATCCGAACACAACAACCCGGATCGGTCGATTCTCGAGGAAGCTCCTCGTCCAGTCGCAAAGCTGTTGGGGCAGTCCATATGAACGAAGTTTGCTCAGAAATGCCCCGTGCCAGACGCGGTCAAAAGCCTTGCAGATATCCAATGCGACCGCCCTTGACTCAACATGCCGTTCAATCGGCTCCAAAAGATCGAGATTGAGGTTCGAGACGAACTTCGTTTGATGGAACGTGGAATATACATCTCCAAAAGGCCGGGGTCGAGGTTGGAATTCGCGGAAAATAAATTCGCGAACACATTAGCTTTATCCTTTGGATTCGTGACTAACGTCCCGCTGTCTGTCACCAACGGAGGGAAAGAGGAGGATGCGAAGTTACCGCTGACAGCCTTTGCCATTGACCAGAAGGAGCGCGAAACAGTTGGGCACCGCAGGATCTTATTGATCACCCTGTCGTTGTGAGCCTTCTTCGCGGTATCAATCGCCTGGTTGCCTGCCTTTCTGATTCTAACAAAATTCGTTCTGTTAACGTCGATGGGATTGGAGCGCCATTCTTTAAAAGCTCTATTTTTTGCCGCTGTAATCTGCTGGCGTTTTGTATCAAACCAAGGTTAATAAGATGAACTTCATTTGATGGGATGCGGGATGTAAATCTCCATCCCGAGAAGAAAAATCTCTGTGACCGACTCAACGCATGTATCGATATCCTTTGAATTTATCCTTTGAATTTGTGACTAACGTCCCGCTGCCCGTCACCAACGGAGGAAAAGAGGAGGAAACGAAGTTACTGCTGACAAACCTTGTCATTGACCGGAAGGAGCGCGAACCAGTCGGGCACTGAAGGAGTTTATTGGTCACTCCGCCATTGTAAGCCTTTTTCGCAGTATCAATCGTCTGGTTGCACACGTTTCTGATTCTAACAAAATTCGTTCTGTGGACCTCGGTGCGATTGAAGCACCATAGCTTAAAAGTTATATTTTTTGCCACTTAATCTACTCGTATTTTTTATCAAACCAATCTTTACCAGATGAACTTCGTTTGGTGGAATGCGGAATGTAGATCTTCATCCCGAGAAGAATAGTCTCTGTGACTGACTCGCGCATGCATTAACATCGGAGTCTCCAACACACACCTCCGACCATGGCATGCATGCGAATAAATCTCGCAAATCGTCCCAGTTAGTTCTGGAGCACAGTTCTTAAGGACTACTGCTAGTATTCCGTCTGGGCCGGTTGCCTTCCTACAGTTCAGTCCACGTAAAATTCGTTGAATGGTACGCGGGCAAAATCTCAAATCCCGCATCGAAGACCGTACCTGCCCGATCACAGGTGTCTCTAAAAGGCCGACATCGAGGTTTGAATTCGCGGAAAATAAACTCGGGAACACATCGGCTTTATCCTTTGAATTCGTGACTAACGTCCCGCTGTCTGTCACCAGGGAAGGGGAAAGAGGAGGAAGCGAAGTTACTGCTGACAGCCCTTGCCATCGACCAGAAGGACCGCGAACCAGTCGGACACCGAAGGAGCTTATCATCAATCAATCGTATCAATCGCTTGGTTGCACGCGTTTCTGATTCTAACAAAATTCGTTCTGTTAACATCAGTGGGATAGGAGCGCCATTCCATAAAAACTCTATTTTTTGCCAGTGCTTGCGCGACAGATACCAAGGAGTGATCGGAACTTCCCAGTGGCACAGCAACCTCCACAGTATAGGTGCTCGGTTCGGATGTCAAAAACAGATCCAGGGTGTTCGCATAATCACCTCGGGCATCCGGCACCCGCGTTGGTTCCCCCACGAGTTGAGTCAAGTTGTGGCTTACAGCAAACATCTCCGCCAGCCCCCCAGCCTCGTCGGTTTTGTTAGAATGTAACAAGCAGTCGGAATTGTGCACATTAAAATCTATGTAAAAAATATGTATTACAACTTCAAAACTCCGTACAAAAATTCACTGAGGGCTTATTCGCGCGGCCGACTAGCACTATTCACACCCGCCTGTTAGTTTCCCACACCGTACCGGCGCCGGTACTTTACTTACCACGAGAGAAACGTAAAGTCTCTCTTTGTGGAATAGAAAACCAGATCTCGTAATGAAGATCATGGTGGTATGTATGTATGGGTAATCGTACAGATCACAGTGTTTATCGATGTATTTCAGCAAATGATAAACGAAACCTGAAACGAGGGGAAAAGAACAAAAGGAGAAGCAACCTAAGGCATCGGTCGGTAATGAGGGTCAGCTAAATAAATAAGCTGCAACTCATTAGGCGTGAATGTGTGGGGATTAGAATCGTGTGTCGGCGTACGACACGGGGTTCTACTCCGTCCCACCGTCACTAAAAGAAAGTTCCACCGCTGAATCTGATCCGTCAAAAGGAAACAAAAACCGCAACACACCGATCACAAGAAGTAAATAAAATGCACTGTTTGGGTCTGTGGTGGTTCCGCCAAACCCCACGGTACGCTTTCCTTAAAAACCCCATAACACCCATCTTCCCATATAATTTCACCAATGCAATCGCATTCGGCACACAAAAACGCTGCACGCATTTAAGAGATCAAACCCATGATCTTAAATTCCCAGTTAAGAAACCTTACCTTCGTGCATCTCTTCGCCTACAATTTTCAGTAAGAATTCTTCATGACCTTTTTAGGAATTCCATAACTCCCATTGTTTCCCGCCAGTGCATTTGCATTTGCCCCAGAAAACATTTCTTTTTCCAAGGACATGTAATGCTTTCAAGCATTATCTGAAATTCCTAAAATTGATCCTTAATGTGCATATGCACCATAAATACCAAACATTCGATACCCTCTGTCTGAGCTAAAATGCTATGTCGTCAGCTTGTTTTTACAGCTGCAACACTAGCGATTCAATAGACAAACAATGATGCATTTCTTTCGTCGCCACCACTAATTGCTTGGCATACCTAAATGCAAGCAAGGGATGCGTATCGGCAATTAACCCAAGATACGATATACAATTTCGTTTGTATAATGTATCGTATCCCATTACCACCTTTTTACCAACGTCCGTCTTAGCGACGTTGCATAAACATGACCCTCATTACGGAGCGTACCATTTGGTCGCCTTTTCCTTTGTTCTCGCCGACTGCCTTTCTCGTTGTTCCACTGCTTTCGAACACGTGCAACAACATTGAATCTGTTCGATCGCGCACACACACCACTGCACCAAAAAGATCGCATTTTCTTAGTGGACACACCCTTAAGAGAAAATGTTCTCTTTCCCCTCCATATCTCGCCCTTAACTGAAGATAGAATTCAAGTCAGAGTTCTATCCTCGAGGAGTCCTTTTCCATCTGCCGACGACAATAGTCGTGCGGACTTCCGCGGTCTGTAGCGCTGCAGGCTCACGATAAATTCGAAGTCGTGTTCGTGCGTGTGCAAATTCTAAACCAAATTAATTAAAAACAAAAACAAAACAAAATAACAGTAAATAGAAAATGAAACAATGACCGAACTTTTATAATTTGCCTTTCACATAATTATTAGGAGCTATGAATGAGATGTAACATATCTTTTTAAACAAAAGTGAATAAATTTGCAATAAATAAAAAAACAGTGTTTCAATTCGTATTCGTCCTTGGGTCCGGTGTCGCCGTGGAGTTTTCTTTTTGACTTGCTTTCCCGTGGCTGAACATTAATTATGATGGAGGAGGAAGGGAACCCGGTGCAGTACGCCTGCACACAATACTTCCCCCCCCACGGGTTTATTGAATCGAGTGTTCTTTTATTGATTTTACTTAAGGATTACACGGTTTTATTTAATTATTAAAAGAAAAGTTCGCTTGCAGTTTATTTAATTCCGAACACTTCTTCACTACCGCTTTAAATGTGAGACGAACTATCAAGTCAACCAGCACTTCACAAAACGACCCGTGGTATAAACGCATCTCCGCAGCCCGCGGAGAGCGGAAGTGACACGTGACCGTGGCGGTCAGCGGATGGTAAAGGACTCCGCGAGGATAGGATTCTGAAATGAATTCCATCCTAGGTTAGGGTTAAGAAACAAGAAAAGAGAGAGAAAAACTTTTCTCTTAAGGGTGCGACCGCCACAGAAATGCACTCTTTCAGTGCAGTGGCGTGTGTGCATGGTTCTTTCATGGATGAGAGCGAACCTAGAACACAGAAAGGGCATAAAGTGCATTCATAGGATACGATTTCGGGAAAGCAAATAAAACCGAACTCGTCGGATGCTAATGGGTTTGCTTATGGATCGTCCGGTAATGAGGGTCAGCTAAATAAATAGCAGCCGCTCATTAAATGAAAAAAAAGAAAGTTTTTTGGATACCACAAACGATATGAATTGTTTATGGTATCGCAGGAAACCTATGTAGGAACAGCGTTCATCTGTTTGCACTGGTGCGAGTTAGATAATTTTATTGCTGGGAGAAAAAGGTCTCCGGCCAATGTGTACGTAAAGAAATTTATCGTACACATGGTGAAGTTGAAAAATAGACGGCGCAATATTTATGGTCCCTGTCATGACGGTTACATTGTATGCAAACCGAATCATTTTGTTTACAGGAATTTGTCTGGGGGGCTTGGCACTGAAGATGCTGAATTGGTTTGAGATTCGTGATAAGGTAAGGAAAAAATCTTACAGGAATTATATGCGGAGTGATGCATGAAAAGGTAAGTTTTCTTTACAGGGACTTTAAGATTATAGATTTGATCTAATTAATGCGTGAAGCATTTTCAGGTGCTTAATGCGATTGCATAAGCAAAACTTATGCGACTTGGGATGAGGTTATGGGGGTTTTTAGGTAAATGTACCGTGGGGTTTGCCGGCACCGCCGCGAATGCATTTGGGATACATCATACAATTTGTATATCGTATCTTTGGTCGTTGTAAGAAACGGATTCCTTATTTGCATTTATTTATGCTATTGAATTCAATCCGGCGGCTATGCGGGAAGTTTATTATTGTTTGCAGATTCAAACAAAGGAGCATTTCTGGGTAAAATGCTTGCAGCTGTATCAATAGTTGCAAGTCATTGCGAAGCAATTTAGATGGCTACACAATGACGGTTTATATAACATCTACGCCAATTGTATATGGCATCTAAGGCAACTCGAGGGTCGAATTCTAGTGTGAATATTTACACTAAACGAGAATTCGGTTCTGGGTCTCTAATGCAGAGATGCATTAATGCGTGCATGAATGCCCTTGTGGGAGAAATTCTTTACAGAAATTCCTAAATAATGCGTTCAAAGTATTAATTGCCCTTGAGAAGGGAAATGTTTCAGGTATGCGAGGAGATTGGAGTGGAAACATGGGGAGACTGGAATTTGCCTGGCAACCGAAGGTGTCGAGGTTTTAGATTTATGATCTTGTATGATGAAAAGAATTCTTGTAGGGAATTTGGATGCGAATTGATGCGTGAACGGTAAGAATTCTTTTACAGGGACTTTTAGGTTATGCGTTAGATAATATTGATGCGTGAATCTTTTACAGGTCCTATTGCAATTGCATTAGCGGGATATGATGGAGTTTGAGGAGCTTCAGCACAGGAAGCTTGGGGGTAATTGGGCAAGTAGACAGTGGCGTTTGGCGGGACCGCCACAGTATAAATGAATTTTACCTCTTATGATCTTATGTTATGTTCCATCTGTTTACGACCGCATACACGAAGTCAGCAACCCTCATCATGCTGCTCCTGTTAACACCGTCACAGCCACCTGCAGTTGTTCGACTGCCTGCAAGAGTCTTCGTCGAATATAATCTTAACACAAAGTTAATGCGTGAACTTTGTATATTATAAGGGATGTTCTCCCAATTACATCGTCACATCGTATTGTTGCGAAGCATCGGCTCAGTTTGAGCTAATCTATTTAAGTTGGGAGGCTGTAAACGTTGTCAGTCAGATTGACTAGTGTCCGAAAATTAATCCATCACATTTCGGCCAATGCAGATTGAGTGCCTTTTGAAACCAATTGATTTGATTTAAGCAAACGTGAACTTTATGAAAGAAGTGAAACTCATTAAAAGAAAACCGTCACTCCCACTGTTAAGAATTCTTGCAGTCATTAAAAGGTGTGTGTTGTTGGAGCTGTTTCGTCGGCCTGGCAGTAGTCGATGTTGGACCTGCGCCCACTCTTAATTTACCGAATTTTATTTAGTCTGCTGTTTTGAGTCGTCCTCGCATTCGGGTAAGTCTGTCTTCATTAAGAAATGCAGTGAGATTGCTGACAGCTTGAATGATCTTCAGTGCTCTTTTTTACCTCGTCCAGTTCTAGGCTTGTAAGGATGCCTGTTGAAGTACCCAGTGCACGTTGTGCCAGTTTTTGTTATCGATCGTGTGAACTGTAGCGTTACAACTGTTGTGTCTGATGCTGTCCAGTACATATGGTGCTGTTCTCTCTACCGTTGTAGGGAGTGAATAGGTCTGTATCTTGATCTCCTGTGTGGATTTCTATTGTTTCCTGATGTCTTCGTCCAGGACAAACACTTTTGATAGGCGCCATCCAATTCTCTCAGCTTGACAGGATGCTCCTTGAACGGAAATTTCATCACAAACCGACTGTTCGCATCCCTTGTAGTATTCTACTATGTGATTCGCAGTTCATTTCTATCACAGTCGTTTCCTTTTTGCCTGATGATTCTTCAATCCTCTCGAAAATCGTCACCTTTTTTTTTTAAATATATGTAGTTCTCTCGGGAGAGACGGACCTATAGCGCCGAGATGCCACCAAATTACCGTGGCAGTTATTCTTGAACAATGGGTCTAGTTTACCTCCGAAATTCTTTATTTCATCATAACTTTTCTCCGTGTCAGTCCGACCCATCAGGAATACATTCGAAACATGGTCGAAGATTTGTCCTGACGATATCGCGGAATTAATTTATAAACGCAAATGAAATAACAAGCGGCAAGCCACGTATAAGAAAATAAATATAAATGAAGAAATGCAAACAGTTCATTGTATATTCTATACACTCATCGCGTTCCCCCTCTTTGGCAACCCCCCCCCCTCCCCCCACCCAACCAACAGCTTTCGTCACCAACTAATTTTTGAGACCATACTGCCTTCCCGCAGTAAAAATCACACAGCTTACCACCGACATATCTGATTGCCGCCACGCAATGTCCAAACTTAGAGACAGAAAGACGCATGGAACTATTCTTATCTTTCTGGCGTATCTCCACGACAAATCTGATTCTGTCTGCTATATGGCAAAACCAAAACCAGTGTCAAACTCTCTATTCAACAGGAAGGTTTACCCACTGACGTTCCCAGTGACCACAAACTATTCGTAAAATTTCACGTTATTTTAAATGTATCCCCTCGTAAAGTGTGGAATGACGTCAAAGCTTTCGGCCACTTCACTACAGAAGGTTATCACAGTAGTATGGCTGACTCCACCAACTTTTTTGTTCCTAACCCCCCCCCCAAACCGACAGTATAATTCGCCTTACTCTCTATTATCAGAGGTCTTCGGTCAAATACCCAATCCATTCTGAAAAACTCCCATGCCCTACATGTCAACATTTTCGCTCCCCTTCCCCTCCAACTTTAACATATATGGGGCAAATAATTCATTCGCTTCTCTTGCATCCTCAGAGTCTGAGGATGAAGAGGAAGAGATAAGTGAATTGGAGGCGAAACTGGCGATGGCAAGAGCCCGATTACAAGAGAGACGCCGAAAGAAAAAAATAGCGGCGATCGAACAAGAACAAAACCCGCAACAACTACAAAAGCTAAAGCCAAAAGTCGGCCAACAGCAACAATTTCACCATCAACAGGAACATCAACTTCAATATCAGCAGCATCAACAGCAACATCAACAGCAACTACCAACACAAAAGCGATCAACGAACCAGCAAGCAACACAGCAGCAGCAAAGCAACAATATCAGCGGAAAAATAAAGATGCCACCAATCAACACCATAGATGTTGACTGTAAAGAATTGGTAAGTCTTTGTAAGCTAGCCATAGGTAACAATTTTGCAGTTAAAAGACTGACGGGTAACAGGCACGCCATTCAAACATATACGATGGCAGACCACGACAAAATTAAAGAGGTCTTAAAAAGAGCCACCGCGGAATTTTACTCGTTCACGCCGAAACAAACGAAGAGCGTAACGGTTCTATTAAAGGGTGTCGACCCTGAAACGGAACCGGAGGCTCTGCTCGAAATGCTTGAAAACCTGAAGCACGAAGATCTCGAGTTTACCGCGGTAAAACCATTCACCACACCCAAGGCAAGAAGGGAAAACCGCAAGCTACCCTTCTTTTTGGCTCAATTAACACCCAGCAGTAGAATTGGTGGTCTAAGAAAAATTATAGTCTTGGATCATAAAATGGTCACATGGGACAAATTAAAAAAAGGCAGAGACATCCTGCAATGTGTCCGTTGCCAAAGGTTTGGTCACGCGGCGGCTAACTGTGAAATGCAGCGCCGTTTCGTAAAATGCGGAAAGGACCATAAGGCAGAAGAATGCCCTCTGGGAAAAGAAAGGGTAGAAGACAAAGCCCTTCTAAAGTGCGCAGTGTGTCGGAATGAGGGCACCCCGCTAACTATCGAGGATGTCCTAAATTCCGAGAAATAATGGCAAGAAGTGTGACCCGGCAAAAAAAAAAACAGAGCCAGCTCGTACTACAACAATGCCCGTAACATCGCAGCGGTCGTACGCACAAGTTGCTTCGGGTGGGAGAACACCAAATCAGGCTACATCACAGGTAACCACAAATACTCCCACATGGACTGAAACAACACCGCAAGCAGACGTGTTCGCAATCCTGCTCAATCTGCAGAGACAGATGACACAGCTACAAAGCCATATAAAGGAGATCTACTCGCATTTGCCCAGTCTAAATAACAAGTCAATATAAACCCTCTCACCACAACATCAATAAAAGCTCTTGTCGTGAATGTAAATTCACTAATAAGATCCAATCTTTTTGACCTGTTGCAAGAGGAACAACCTGATGTACTTCTGGCGGGGGAAACAAAGTTAAACCAGAGACATAAGATAGGACATAAAAACTACGATATTATACGAAGAGATCGACCTAACTCCTCTCAAGGGGGGGTGTCGCAATCTTTATTAGAAAAGGGATCAATCATAAAGTAATATATAGTGGAGAAGTGCGCAGGTTCCGGGTGCTGGAAGCCTGTATCGTCCGCATACCCCTTCAGCAAGGAAGGGGTTTGTATGCGATTGCGGTCTGTGCACCTGAGGAGCACCAACAAAACCTATTTATAGCGGAGCTCGAGACACTCTTTCGATGCTTACAATTGCACCTGGGCAAAAACTACTTTATCCTAGGGGGAGATATGAACGTCAAGCATAGAAATTGGGGAAATCATATATCTAATGCCAGAGGAAATCAGTTGGCTGGTTGGTTAGATCGGTTTCATATTGAATATAGAACTGACCTGCTAGCTACGAAATATCCATCGTTTCCCAGAGGTAGATCGTTCTTAGATATCTTGCTAATCGACTCACGACTGAGATTACTTAACACCAACAGACGAAACACAAACTGTTTACGGACAATTGAATACGACAGTGACCACTGTGCATTCACGGCAGTAATAGAGCTTCCGAACGAGCTCGCAGATCTGGAGGAATTCGTGATCCCGCAACCCTATAACTACAGGGCAATGCGATGGCCGCGGTTCACCAGATCATTAACAAGAGAACTTTGTTCGAATGACTTTAATCTGCCAGTAAACAGAAACCTGACAAATGACGAAATCGACAAATACATTCAACAAATGGACGAAACCGTAAAACGATTAATGGACAAAACAATTCCCAGAACAACAGTTACAGATCACATTAACATGTACAGAAACGCAACAATAACAAGCACTCCACAGGCAAAAGAGCAGACTGCTATCGAAATTAAAACAGACAGTTTACAGACAGACAAGACCAGGAGATAATATCACTGAAATCTCAATTAAAAAACCTCCAACAATTACTTAAAGCTAATTATAGATTAGCAACAAATTTGTATTGGAACAACAGAATTCGAGCTATAAAAACTAATAACCCGAATATGTTCCCACAAATAAATAAAATATTCAGGAGAAATAATCAAAACGAGATTCAGTGTCTCCAAATTCCACGTACTGAGGTAAACAGGCAGCTGCTAACCAACATTGGCATAGATACAGAGAACGCTATCTTCAATAGTGAGCTCTTCGTGATCGAAGATCCTTTGGAGAAGGCGAACGCTGTGGGAGCTGTCTTTCAGGAAATGTACAAGGTGAATGAAAGCATTCACCGAAATCATGACCTGGAGGACAGAATTCGACTGAATCACCTGCACCTCCGGAATGAAATTTCACATTGGCAATCGGAGAATCCGGGTTTTACGGAATTCAGTGACGATAATCTGTCAATTGACATTAATGCCATTGGTGGGGCTAATAGCCTTTTAATCACAAGGGAAGGAATCCAGAGTATCTTCGACTCATTAAGAAGCAAAAAGTCAGTGGGAATAGATGGAGTACCTAACATCGTACTCAAGAACCTGCCTCCAAAGGCAATAGATATATACACGGTCCTGTTTAACAACGCGTTGAATAATGCATATTATCCCGTGCGTTGGAAAACGGCTATCATTCAGCCCATCGCAAAAAAGGGCAAAGACTGTACAAACCCAATGAACATGCGTTCGATAAGTTTACTCCCAAGCATCAGTAAAGTATTTGAAAAAATCATTAACAAAGCTCTGCTAAAATGGGTAGACGACAATAGCATTATTCCAAACAACCAGTTTGGCTTTAGGGCGGGTCATGAAACCACACATGCCGCAGCTAAACTGGTCTCCGACATACAATGGAATAAATGTAGGAACCAATGCACAGGTGCCTGTCTGATCGACTTGGAAAAAGCCTTTGATACCGTCTGGATTGAAGGGTTGTATTACAAACTGGTCAGACATGGCATACATAAGCCTTTACTATATGTACTTTACGATATGTCAAAGGACAGGAGGTTCGTGGTCAAAAGTGGTAATGTGACCTCTAATAAAACGTATAATATCAAGAATGGCTTGCAACAGGGTGCGGTACTCTCTCCGATTCTTTTTAACATTTACATTAGCGACTTATTAGATGCACTTCCGCAGGCTATTGCGTACGCAGACGATCTCATAATTTACAGAACAGCTCCGAAAGTTGAGATCATAAATAGTTTAATACAGCGAGATTTCAACAACGTGCAGCGCTATTGCGACAACTGGAAACTTAAGATCAACTTCCAGAAATGTGAAGCCATCCTATTTAGAACCCCATTATATAAAGCCACGAACGACACAAGGAAAAACTGGCGAAAGCTAGTTATCGTGGGACCGCATGGAGATAAACTGGAAACTAAGAGTTTAGTTAAATACCTTGGCATCTGGCTAGATCAATATCTGTATTTCAACAGACATGTAGAGGCTGCTCTGGTCAAGGCTAGAAAACGGTTTGCTATGACAAGGAGGCTATTTCACAGTAGCCAACTTGACAGCAGGGTAAAAGTGATATGCTACATGACGCTAATCAGGCCAATGCTCATATATGGCTGTCCAGTATGGTTTAACATAGGCCCAAATTTGATGGAACAGATTCGGGTGTTCGAAAGGAAGTGTCTGAGAACCTGTCTCAGATTATATCGAACACCGGAATCGGAATACAAAAAGTACTACTCAAATGAGACTTTATATAATGAAGCCTGCATAAATAGGGTGGATAATTTTATGATTAAATTAATCAGAGGACATATCGCGAGAGCAATAAGCTCGTCCAATGACCTAATTTTCGGGGTTTATTACCCAAATACCCTGTATTATGAGAACGTGCGTCGCAACGGTTTTGTTCCACCAGAGGCGTTCCTTGATTTGGACATGAAAGGGCTTATACAGGATAGATCCGGAATTCCGCTGATCTATCATGTAAGTAGATCATCCGTAGACGGGCGATTGTGCTACGACCGGGAAGTAACGCGCACCGAAGAAGAGCTCCTGCGCTTCAGTAGGGCTATCTCCCACAGAGACCGGGACGATAGTATTAGACAGCGTCAACAGTTCTGGTGGTTGAATGGCATATAAAGACCTGGATACCAAAGTCGGTATAGAATCACACTATCATCAGCTAGCTTACATAGATTTAGCTTTTCTAGAATTAGGGTAGTATAAGATTTAAGTTAAGCTAAGTGATTTTACATAAAATTAAAAAAAAAAAAAAAAAAAAAAATAGGTAAGTAAGTAAGTAAGTTAAATTTTAAGAAAAAAAAAAAACAAAAAAATTGACAAAGTTTTTCAAATTTTTCTTTGTCTTTCAAATAGTTATAAGTATTGCCACAAAGTTTTGTCGCCGAAAGGCAAATTATACAAATATTAAGTAATGTTTAGCTTAGAGCGTCTGCGAAGGACCAGTAAGTTATTATATAAGATATTTAAGCTAGAATTTAAGCATTTTTTGTCTAGCCTTTAATTTAGAAACTAAGAATATAGAAAGAAAATAAAAAAATGTTTAAAAATGAAAATGAATGTCAACATTTTCGCTTTAAGCGGAACGAACTTAATCCCCAGCATTCAAACCTGGAACTGTTTCCCCCAATGTTCACCATCTTCCGCGATGACTTCCTCAATCATAGTACTGGTTTTTACCCCAGCCGGGGAGTGCTCATCGCCGTCCATAACAGTCTCGAGTCGTCACTTATCGCTTTCCCCAACCCTCCAAGCTGGACTCTGGCTACTCCAACTTTCTTGGCTGTTACCGCAAATTCACCGAACTTTTCAACACCTTCTATCGTAACCATTTCACCAAAACTCAGACCAATCTCAAAAATGACCGCAAAAGTTTCTTCCAGTTCGTCAATCATAAACGTAGATCCGATGGTTATCCCATACCGCTTACCTTAAACTCTCATACCTCATCTGATCCTGTTACTATTGCTAACCTCTTCGCCACTCACTTCAATCAATCATTCACTAATGACTCCCTTATTCCTGACCCTTCATACTTTTACTATCTACCTAACTTTTCACTCGGGCCCTTTCTCCACAACTCTTTTGATCCGACCTTAATTGAAAAGCTACTGCAACTCAAAGACGAGTTTACACCGGGCCCTGGCGGTATTCCTGCAATTTTTCTCCAGAAGAACTCATCCATTTTCTCTGCTCCCCTCTCACCGGTCTTCAATTTCTCACTCTCTCAAGGTGTATTCCCGCACATTTGGAAAACCCCCTGGTTCATCACCCCCATCTACAAGAAGCGTCCCTAAAATGATGTCGCGATCTAGCCCCCCATCGCCAAACTGTCCCACTTACCTAAGATTCTTGAAAGCATTCTATACGAATCTCTTAGTTTTCGTTGCAAATTTTTTATTTCATCAACGCAACGTGCTTTTCTCAATGGCCGATCAACTACAACCAACCCCGTTGAGTTCACTTCCTTTACACTCTCAGTACTAGAGCATGGTAACGAGGTCGATATGGTCTCGATCGACCTCAGTTAAGCTGAGACAAAATCTCCCACAATCAAATCGTCTTTAAATTATTCGCCCTCGGCTTCGACAGTGGATTGCTGAAATGGATTTCTTTTTATCTAAAGGATAGATTTTAATTCGTTCAGTTCAGGTCAATGATATCCAATCCCTTCCTTGCCTCCTCTGGGGTCCCTCAAGGTAGCCTGTGGGGTACGAAATATGTGTGCCAAAACACGGGCACTGTTTCACTTTCTTCCCCAACGTAGTCAAACGAAAATGGTCCAGAACAAAGGAAAAGAGACAAACAAAAAAATTCACTGGGTTGTAGTTTATTTGTTAATGTTTTTTTTTATTGGGTTTAACTTAGATTTATCTCTAACACTTTATACAAATATATGGTGTCAAATTAATATCTCGTCTTCTCGCCAAATAAGTAATTGCAACCAGTCTATTTTGAAGGGCACGCGTTTCTCTTTCTCGATTGACTAACGGGACACTACGTTCGTGCACACGCTGCGGTAGTTGAATAACGACTGAATGGAATTAGGGATAAAATTTGGATTTTTCATTTGCACAACGATCGGCCAATGGCAATCGCGCTTCTGCTGTGCATGCTTTCAATTATCTACGCTCATCGAGGTGGATAAAAATACTTGCGTATTCGTTCGACGGCGATGGGCGTAGAAAGGATGAAGAAATCAAAAGGGAAAATGCGATAACCCAGGGTTGATCTGGCTTGGTGTGCGTGTATTAATGCAGCCTCCGAGGGTGTTCCACTGACCTAGTGCGGCGACTGTGGTGACCTCGGAGTGCATTGAACTATAGAAAGAGAGAATTACCAAGGATAGGAAAATGTAGTTGGTGCTATTCAGCTGTGAAAAGAGATCATTGATCCCCAGCGGATAGAGTGTCTGGGAAAAGTCGATAGGACGCTACATCGGCTAGGGAAATATTACCGTGGGAAAAAAACGCTAAGCAATGCGGTTATTACCCAAGCCATTGCATGATGATGCAACCGCGTCGTTTGATTCGACTTGGTTGTTGCTAACCAATATGAATGCGATTTCCGGTGGAAATCTAATGGTTAGGGTAATAGAGTTGCCGTATGGCAGAAAGGTAGCTGAATTCAATTATGCATTATCTGCATAGAATAATGAATTCA
Source organism: Microdon myrmicae (assembly GCA_963931805.1). Taxonomy (NCBI): domain Eukaryota; kingdom Metazoa; phylum Arthropoda; class Insecta; order Diptera; family Syrphidae; genus Microdon; species Microdon myrmicae. The sequence continues at coordinate 213,586,898 of OZ007497.1, forward strand.
GCTATGCGTCCATTTGGGAAATATGATATTTCAGGTGAATTTGCTTGAACGGTGGGATAGGGGTTGATGTGACGCGCTGTTAGCGGTCGAAATTAGGTTAGGATTGTAATATAGAGAATCCCCACAAGCCACCTGGGCCCTCTCCTATTTATACATGCCACTAATGACATAGGTAATGTCATTAAGAGTTCCAGCTTGTCCCTATACGCTGATGATTCCAAATTATACAAGATCATCGGGTCACCTCTTGATTCTGCACTGCTGCAATCAGACCATAACAGTTTCTAGGCTCGGTGCGACTAAAATTACTTTGTACTTAACATCGTCAAATGCCAATCTATAACCTTTTCCCGTAAGCGAATTCACTCATCCTCATGTTCCTATACCCTTCATAACCAACCCCTGACCATTGTCCAATGTATTCGAGATCTTGGGATCCTTTGTGACAGGGAGCTTAACTTCCTCTCTCATATTGATGAGACGATCCGGAAAGACAATTCTGCCCTTGCATTCGTGAAACGATGGTCTAAGGAGTTTTCCGACCCTTACGTTACTCGACCCCTTTACTTTACCCTCGTCCGTCCACTGCTAGGATATGCTAGCCATATATGGTCTCCTTATTATAAGATCCATATCTGTAGAATCGAAAGTATTCAGTGCCGCTTCCTTTGGTTCGCTCTCCGAGGGCTAGGATGGGACGATCCCTTAATCCTTCCTCCGTACATTAACAGCCTCGAATTAATCAACCTGACAACCCCTGACGAGCGTACGTCCGTGGCTGACAATGGTCATTCATCGGGCCATCTAGGGCTCGGTCGACTGCGCCTACCTCCTTAACTTAATTCCTCTGAACACAAGCCATTGAAATACGCGTAATCCCCCCCCCCCCCCCCCCCCCTGTCCCACATTCCCCCTCACCGCTCCTTTTATGGTCTCATAAAAATGCTTTCGCGGATGCTGAGATATGTCAACTCAAATTCCACCTTGCTTGACTTCGACCTCTCTACCCATACTCTCAGGCACCGCCTCCTTAACCATTCTCACCATCAATCTTAAGCGGAGCTTTTACACTTTACTACAACCTGCTCCCACCTCTCGTCCCTACTTCGGCCTTCTTAATTTGTCCTGGTTACCTGGCCCAGTTAATATAGTTCTTTAGTTTATAAGTTATATATACTTTTGATGTAGGATGTTGCTTGAATTAAGCCAATAAATGGGGTAACTAAACTGGGCTAAAGTGGTAGAGCGCCTACCACCTAAACCAATCTCGTCTCGAACCGGTCCATCAGCTAAGCTTCGAAAGTTGACCAGGGATTTTTCCTGGGCATATCACGGAGCCTATAGTTTGATGGGGTGTTTTTCTTCCTAGGCGGCAGGGCGTTGGGATCTTGTGAGGGTTTTTTTAAGCTTACCCAAAGAACCCCCATATTCGCAACCCATATTTGCACTTCAATCTCCCCGCATCAAAGCATTTCCTTTCACAAGGGCATTCTCCATGCATCAACGCATCGGCAGAAAATTTCCTAAAAGGATTCTCAGGCATTCATAATTCAATGCATCATATTTGCTTGCTTAGAAGAATTCCTTAAAGAACAAACCTCATATCCCTGAAAGAAAACATATCGGTTATAGTACCATGTAACCATTATAACCAGGGATAATGATCATGGCGTTGCCTATTCCCAGTCTCACCATGTGTATAATAAATTTCCTTATATACACATTGGCTGGCGACCTTTTCACCCGACGACAAGCAACCACTAGCTGTTTATTGCCGCAGCTACATGCAATTAGCGCAATAGACGCTAAAACCAATTTCCTTAGCACGCATCATGTGCAAACGAAAGAACGCCGTTCTTCCGCAGGCATTCTGGCGATACGACAAGCAATTCAAGTTGTTTTAAGTATCCCAAATGCATCTAGCATCTAATGAGTTCCAACTTGTTTACTCAGTTGAACTCTCAGCTCATAAATTCCTTTATGTCTTTTAATTTTCCTGGATCCGTTTCTCATGACCTCGCGGCGTGAGCAAACAGAAATCCATTAACACCCAATCAGATACGGCTTGTTTACTTAACCGAACTCATATCTCATTGATGCCCATTATCCCTTTTGATTGTCTCAGCTTCGTTCTCATGGCCTTGTCCCACGAAGGACACAATGTTCACACATACAGGAATACCATGCTCTATGAGATCCTGTTACCTACCCCAAAGAGAGACTTCACGTTTCTCTTGCAAATGGAAACACACCCTAAATTAAGAGAGCCCGTACCGCCGGCCGAATTTCCTTTCCTAGCGAATTGACATCGCTGAGTCGTTTTCCATCCACCGACCGAGCCGGTCGTTCTTCTCCTGCTGTCCGTAGCGCTGCGGGCACGCGTTCAGTACACCTCATAGTCGCGAGTTTTTGTTTTTTCTCTGAGTGCTAGTCGCGATTAGAGTTTTTAGCTTTCCGCAGTGACAATAAATTTCAAATCTAGAACAGATAAAAGAATAGTTTTTTGTGTCTTATTGGCGACCAGTATCCAAAAATTTAAACTGTATGTAACTGTTAAGATCACCGCGACTACTGTCTACATGTAATAAAACCAATAATAATAAACTAAATCCGTGTGTTTTATTTCTCCTGTTTTGCTCCCTGGTGCGTCGCTTGAATATTTCATTGTCTCAAACGGTGCTTCTCGGAGACTTATTTGGTGTGGTGAACAGTTTCCTTTTGTTGTGACGATGGACATATCATGATGGAGGAAGGACGTGAACCTGAGCTGTACGCCCGCACAATACTTCCTCCCCACAATCCCACCTACCATTCGGCCTTTAGTCGCCTCTTACGACTAGCTGTGGATGTATTCTAACGCCCCCTCACAGGGCGTTAGAATCCTGCTGCTTGATTAATATTTGATTAATAGCGACCCTCCCCGTCGGGGAGCCTCAGGCGCAAGACTAATGACCTTGCCCGAAAAAAAAAAACAAATCATTATGGGAAATTTAACAAGCCTCAGGACTTGCTAAATAAGGCCAAGACCGGTTCCCGGTTGTAGTGCCGATGATGATGATGAATAGCGACCCTCCATTCAAAGATCGTCTTTTGCACCACAGACAGCTGAGTTATCATTTGATTTACACAGGATTTACAAGAGTGTGAAGTACAACTATGCACCAATTATGATATCGATGGTGGTGGATTTGTAGAAGGGTATGCAGCTTACTGTGTGTTGCCAGAGACTGTCCAGTTGACGATGTTAGGTCTGACATATTCTTAGACAGAATGCGAGCCTCAATTCTTACCGTGAAGGAATTTAGTCGCGTTTATATCTGCACATTTACTATATGTCAGAATCATTGTTTAGTCGGTCAATACCCGGGGTGTTGTAATGTCAAATCCTATGCTTAAAGTTCTGTAATCACCCACACACAAGTCAAAATATGTAATATTCAAATTTTTGCATTTTGTATTGTTTTTGAATTTGTTTCTTTTAGTTCATTACCCACGATTTGGTTTTATTAATGCAACTATGCTTTTATTTTTCATCCTGTTTAATACGTTTAGGGCTATATTTCTCTTGTAGATTTCTCGTCTTATTTAACAATCTTGTTTGCTATATATAGCATAACTGTTCATTGTAAACAGATGTACCAACCAATAAAGACGATATGTAAAGTGAAGTACACATCACAAGTTGTTCGTCAAATCATTAGCTTAAGTGCGGCAGATAGCTTCATTTCGACCCACTAATCCCTCATCGTGCTTTTCATCACCATTGTTCACTTATTTATTAGGTCTGTTTCCTGATTAATTTGGATTTCATTTATTTACCGTCAGAGTCCTTATTGACACAAGTGATACATCAATCTTCATGAATTCACGGAATGGTGTATCTTCGCTGTAGCGTTCACGTCGGTATCATTGTCGTTTGCTCTTCGATAAGTATCGAAAATGCTATTTACCACAAGTCTCCATTTATACAATGAAAGCGCCGCATTCGTTGTGTGTTTAAACAGTCGTTTCGGGTATTGTGTAGTTTACGATTCAGGGTTACGTATGATGTGTTCATTAGATGTCATACAACCTTATACATTATACCACTCAAATTGATGCATTAAATGGTGTCACTACATGTGATACGATGTTGTATCTGTTGGAGCACACAACCGATTTCACACCGGCACGCGGATCGACATTTGAATATCACAAAAGTGACTGATTACCTGGTGTACAACAGAGCTTCAAATGAATGTTATTACTCATAACTAACTGCTGTGTAGCTGGCGTGTGCTGGCATCTCGCTGAAGATTGCCGATGGCACGTGTATTCTCCCTCGTCTGGTTTCACTTTCATTAGACGAGGCTTTCAAATTGACAAGCTCTTTGTGCACCTGAATGAACCGCACTTCTTCAAAAATCTGCCGAATAAAAGAAGACAAACACGCTGCTTGGGAGTTTGGTAAACAGAGAAAGGTACTCGCATTTTGACTGATATGATGATTTTTCACCTTTGCACACTACCATCTTACCTGTCATTTAATCTACGATCTGAATATTAATTACTACACAGTGGCGTAGAAAGCTGCAGACAGAGGAGGTGGCAAAATAGAGGCGAGGAGAAAGTAGGACTTGTTCGGCAGAACTAATGGGACGTCTCTTGATGGTGTCGAGAAAGGAACGAGCGGGGGAAGCTCTTTACAGGCTACTATTCAAAGTTCTAAATCAATTATTATCCAGAATGTAAGCACAGTGTACTTTTATATTCAAGGAGAATCTAAGTTAAGTAGTTCGTCTTGCAGTTGTATGCCATGGTACACGTTCTTTTCGAATTCTATCTAAGTTAATTTTATGTTTCAATGTCTTTATCGCAAACAACAAATGTTCAAAATAACAGCGATGCTATTGACATAGCAGTCCAACAAGAAATCATGTAATTACTAATTAATGGGTCTCTGTGATTAATGTGTTGAAAACTTGCGAATCTGTCGGCTATTTTTTGTATACGAAGGGCGCACAAAATGAATTTTGGGTGGCTTCAAATCTCAAAATGCATTAATGGTGGAAGACAATGTGGTGATTAGGAAAGGAACCTGACTGTATTTCAAACCGACAACTTGTCTCTCAGTTTTGCTCGTGCTATTTTTCTTAATTACGTCAATCGTTATGCTAGCCAAATTCAATATGTGTTCAAACACTAACTATATCCAACACTTCAAAGTCTAATGGAGGACTCATCTGAAATCGATTCTACCAACGTCGATCAGTATGCAGAAGTAACAAAAGAAACTGTTCCGCCATTTGTGCTTTTAAAAATAACCAGTGGTGAAGTAGAACTTTGGCGGTAATAGAGGTTGGTTATTTTTACTTTGTCGATATTGCTGTTGGTCCAAGTGTCCCGCCGAACACTGTGTATCGCGGATGATTTTAACACGCAGAGCGAATGCTGTGCTTTGCCAGAACTGTCCACGAAACAACTGAAAACATCAATTATAGCGTTTGAAATAATAGTGAAGAAGAACGTGTGATTCGAACTGACGCTATGACAGTTTGAATCACCAAAAATTTTACCTAAGCGTTACCCATCAGGCTACTGGCCGATTTTAGAATTTGATTTTTAAACTCGACTACACTCCACTGATGTGAATTGTTATGTTATCGCTTGGTATACGGCTCTGATGAATTTTCTCATTCGATTTTTCGTTCGGTGCTCTTCACTATTTTGCTTGTGAATTGTGTGTGTATCTGTTAGAGTCGCCACACCACTCCTTCCGCAGTAACATCGTTACGATCAGATTCGTATGCGAACGACGAGCGAACGGGAGAACGTCGGAGGCTATGCTCTATGCGGAAGTCGTGATCGTGTGTGAAGTTCTGTTTACTATGGGAAAGTGTATGCTTGTTGCGTGTTCACATCACGTCGGGGTCACCAATTATAGCGTTTGAAATAATAGTGAAGAAGAACGTGTGATTCGAACTGACGCTATGACAGTTTGAATCACCAAAAATTTTACCTAAGCGTTACCCATCAGGCTACTGGCCGATTTTAGAATTTGATTTTTAAACTCGACTACACTCCGCTGATGTGAATTGTTATGTTATCGCTTGGTATACGGCTCTGATGAATTTTCTTATTCGATTTTTCGTTCGGTGCTCTTCACTATTTTGCTTGTGAATTGTGTGTGTATCTGTTAGAGTCGCCACAGAACTATTTTGAATAACATTAAATTAGACAATTACTTAATTAAAAACATATCACTTGGGCAAAAAATATGTTCCCCAACAATGGACATATACAATTAGAACCGAACTCTGGCAGTTAAAATGTGAGTTTTTTACCCACTCGCAAAAGGAAAATCGCTCACTACAGGTAGTGTTATCCGGTTTAGACCTAATTACCAATGACATAATAAAAAATGAATTAGTGGCACTTGGGATTAAGTGCCTAGATGTTAAAACCATCACTCTAAATTCATCAACAAAAGCCCTGTACAAAAACTACTTGTATATCCTTTACATTCAACGCGGTACTATTAAATTAAACGAACTTAAACGTAACTACTCTACTTTGTTCAAAACCATCGTTCGATGGGACTTCAAAAAACATCTTCCAGGTTTTTTTTTTTTTTTTTTTTTTTTTTTTTTTTTTTTTTTTTTTTTTTTTTTTGGCTTCGGTAGGAAGGTGGACATCTTGAAAAGATACCTCTGGACCGATCCAGAGGCATGCCGGGTTTTTACCGACCAAAACCACCTCCCACCAGGCACTTATTCCCGTTCATCTCCGCGGAACTTTCTTTCAGATATTCGACATCGTGGGGCGGGACGGAGCTTACCTCTTACTCCGCTCGTAGCGTCGCAACTGTTGCATCATTTCACAGAGAATACCATTTGCTACGGACCATGCCCATTTTGAAGTAAGCATGTATTCTATTACTCCTATCGGAGTAACTGTCCGTCTCATATGTCTCTCCAAAATCGTTTGCGCGGCTCGAGAGCTCTAATTGTAACCGGATTCTCCGACGATTCTCTTGGGAGACCCTATGCAATGCAGCGTTTTCTTTAGCTGCAATGTCAGGTGGCGTCCTTCCGGCCAGAATATTTATAGCATCTCCGGATACCGTTCGCAATGCACAACATACTCTTAGTGATGCCAGCCTATGTGCGGAGTTCACTCCCCTCATGTACGACTTATACTGTGAAGCTCCTGCCCTTATGCGAGCTGCATACATTATAATGGAGGTGTTGATACTGGTTATGAGTTTCCTTATGTGGGGCCGGGGTCCTCCAACATTGGGTAGCAATCTCACTAAAACTTTGCATACTTTTGCAATTTTTTCACTCGTTTTCCTCAGGTGTTCCTTGAAGGTCAACCTGTTCTCGAGTATAACACCAAGATATTTAATATAGGGACTGGATATGATTATTTGTTCTTCTACTTCCAAATCAAGGTGTTCAACTTTCTTGCGGCTGCTTATTAAAACTACCTCCGTCTTATATCCAGCTAATTTGCTAGTATACGCACCAAGTGGGGTGAGACTTGTAGATCGCGCAACGCTTCTAGAATCCGAATCCAATTCACCGAGTTAAACGCATTTTTAACATCTAGCGTCACCACCGCGCAATATTTATTTGTACCACCTAGCCATCGTGCTCCAGCTATCTCATTGCGAGCGATGTCGCACACCACAGACAGTGCCTTACTGGTTGATCTACCATTCCGGAATTGTTCCAGGTGAGTGGCAATTACTCGCTCAAGCAATTTTCCTGTCGTGTCCAACATGCACAACGGGCGATAAGACGACGGCGCCTCTGGATTCTTGACTCCTTTTGGTATAAGTACACGCCGCTGTTTTTTCCATCGTTTGGGAAATTGTTCTGTTTGAAGGCAGGTTGTGAAGAGAGTGCTGAAGAATTCCGGCTTTTTTGTTAAAGCAGTATTCATTACAGCGTTAGGGATACCATCCAGTCCCGGGGTCTTGTTTTTTTGACATCCTTTGCAGCCAAGAGCACCTCTTCGGTGGTCACGGGAGGTATCTCTCCTTCAGTAGTACTCCACTCCTCTTGCACTCTTAACACCTCATCAAATTGCGGGAAGAGAACAGCAGCGATTCTGGCCATGTCAGTTTTACTTTTTTGCATTAGACTACTGTTGTTCTGTAGTCTTTTCATGACTATCCTGTAGGCGCTGCCCCATGGGTTGTTATTTAGTTCATCCCTTAGGGAACAGAACGCGTAATATTTACTTTTGGGGATCACATTCCTCAACTCTTTCCGTTTATTGACGAATTCCGCATGCAACTGTGGGTAGGTGTTACGGTATCTTGCTCTTTGTTGCAAGCGTCTTAACCTGTTGCACTCCGATCGCACATGGCCAATTTCTGAGTTCCACCAATACATTGGCTTGGTAGTCCCTGCTGGTTGTCTTTGTCGTGGCATAGAACCATCACATGCGGTAGTTAGCGACTTCATGACTTTTCCAGCCTGCCTGCTCGCATCGGCATCTGCGTCAAATTGTGCGATTTGGTCTTCCAGTATATAATCGAGCAGTTCCGCATCGAGGTCCTTCTCTTTCCACCCATTTGCTTGTGCTTTCTTTGCCAATTTGCCAGTGATGAATCCCCTGTGCGGTAATATTTCGTATATCACGGCTTGGTGGTCACTATGGGTGTAGATGTCCAAAACTTTGCACTCCATACTTCTTGCCAAGATGGAGCTGGCAAATGTGATGTCGATTTTGGACCGGCCTCTATCGTTTATGAAGGTGTCATCAATACCATCATTAAGTAACACCACATCTAGGACTGCCAAGGCTTCAAGTAGTGCCTGCCCTCTACTGTTGGTCCTTGTGCTTCCCCATTCTACTGCCCAAGCGTTGAAATCTCCAGCAACTATAAGAGGGCCCTTATCTCTAGCTTCTTGTGTTATTCTGTCCAAAAAGCATTTGAAATATTCTATTTTCAACCTTTGAGGAGCGTAACAACAGTAGAGATGAATTCCTCTGATCTTAGCATAGGCAATTCCTTCCAGCCGCTGGACACCTATGCATTCCATGGGAGAATTTCCAGTTGTCCAGATGGCCGCTATTCCACTGCTGTTTTCCTCACATGTGATAGTACCAGTGCCAGGCATCTTGTAGTGCTCATTGATGAGTACCACGTCGGCGCCATATTCTTTAACCGTTTGGGAAAGGAGATCTTGTGCGGCTCCGCAATGGTTTAATTTGATTTGATTGCACTTAAACCTGTCCATTTTTATTGAGAAGATTGGACATCGCGTTTTTAAATCCTCGGCATTTGTAACTCTCTGTTACATCTTCCAGGAAAGACACACAATATCATAATTTGCCAACTTCACGGCCACGGCTCGATGGATTGTCACATAAATAGCTTCCGGGCAATCTGTTCTGGAAACCACAAAACATCCGACTGCAAAACGAATGAGGTCATCAAGTGTGCAAATTGCAGTGGGCCACATAAATCCACCGATTCTGAATGTATTAGTCGAGAGCAGTACCTACACATTCGCCGCAAATTATCACCATCGTCTATCGGACAAAACTTCTTCGCTCATATCACGTCCAGTCGCCGAGAAATCAATTCTTTAGCATGTGGACATGTACATAAGGATCATACATAGGTCACCAGCATCGATACGATGCACAATCATCGTGTGCGAATATCCTATTTGCTGATGGCATAAGTCGCTCTATCCACGGGCAAACAAGCCGTGCAGCTGCAGCCACACAGAAATGATGCCCTTCTTCCCATTTGCTTTTGTTCTGTTTTCGTTTGCCACGACTTGGCAACACAAAATATCATGCATGCTCGACGTGATCAACTCAGCGAGATCCTCTCTGATTGGGCACGGCAAGAAAAACTTCACGTTGCTCTCAAAAGACGAAAACCCACCCTTAAGGGGTGGCTGACTCTGCACGGGTCATTTTTCGTCAGTCGTCATTCATTCGCCGCTGAGAGTGCACTACTCCTCGTTCTGCATACAGTCAAAGCACTCCCGCTGAGTCGTCCACTTGTGGAGTCATATTAAATTAAACTAACGCGTAATCATAGTTATGCCAAACTTTTGTAACACTTGTAAATTTCAAACAACAATCCTGTGTCGATCAATCATTGTTATATCGAACCTTTGCGATGAATTAAATAGCAAATAAATAAATAAAAAATACATAAACAGGAGTCAGAGCGTTTATTTATCGAGTTTTGGTGAATGTTTAATGAGTGTCTTTCAGTGGGGGCCTTTTGTGAACCCGTGCCCGTGCCGGCACATAACAAAGGGACACGGAAGACACACCAACAACCAACCGATAACATACCTAACCTAGCATTCATACAAGATACACAAACCACTCTTACCCCTCACAATCTCATCATTCGATGTTAAAATCCTCCTCGGGGACCTCAATGCGAAAATTGGAAAGGAAGATATCTCCAACCAACTATAGGTAAAGAAACCCCATACGACGTTTCAAATGGTAATGGAATTCGAATTATCACGTTCGCAGCTTCAACAGATCTGGTAGTGTAAAGCACGGTGTTCAAGCACAAGCAAATCCATAAAGCCACATGGATATCATCCGACGGCGTAACGCGTAACCAAATAGACCACTTCGTCATAGACAAAAGACACCAATCATATAGATGACCTTGCCCGGAAAAAACAAATCATTATGTAAAATTTAACAAGACTCAGTACTTGTTAAATAAGGCTAAGACCGGCTTCCGGTTGTAGTGCCGATGATGATGATGATGAAGATCATATAGAGGAGCAGATTGCGACTCCGGTCATCTTCTAGTAATGGGCAAAATCAGGAGTCGGCTTGCAATAAACCCGCATGGGCAGTCACGGGAGACGACCAAAAAGTTCGACATTGATAAACTAAAAGACCTACGCAAAAGGGCTGAATATCAAGAGGAACTAACGAATAGATTTACCATCCTAGAGAATGGGAGTAGTGATGAAGAGGAAGCCAATAGTGTGGGCACTAAATGGACATCGTTCAGAGACACAATCAAACAAACATCCCAAAAGGTATTCGGATTTAAGAAAACAATTAAGTCCGAAGCTTGGTTTGACGATGAGTGCAGGGCGAAATGGAAGAACGTAAACGCCTCAGAATGATCCACTTAGAAACATATGATGAAGTCAACGCAGAAAGATACGCGACGATTCGGAAAGAGACAACCGGACTTTTCAAACGCAAAAAACGCGAATGGAAGAAGACGCGGATCGACAAAATCGTAGAAAATTCCAGAGCAAAGAACATCAGAGGTATGTATGCCGGCATTAATTCAATTAGAAATGGCTACCGAGGGAGAGCCAAAATAATTCGAGACACAAACGGCTGTCTAGTGACAGAAACAAACAATATCCTGACAACATGGAAGCAGTACATTAAAAACCAGCTCAATGTGTGCACCCATCAACCACAAATAACCAGACCAGACGTACATACAGCCGAGCCTTAGATCCCAGAGCCCTCTTTCAACGAAGTTGTAGACGCAATAAATCGATTGAAAAACAACAAGGCTCTCGGAGTCGACTGCATACCGGCAGAGCTGTTGAAGTATGGAGAAGAGGCAACCGCTCAAAAGATCCACCATTTCATCAAAACAATATGGGATAAGGAAGTCACACCGGAAGAAAGGAAAACCTCAATAGTCGTCCCCATTTTCAAAAAAGGCCACAGATCTGACTGCGAAAACTACAGAGGAATCTCATTGCTTCCAACCACATACAAAATACTAACAAATGTCATACTGGCGAGAATCACACCGTACGCAGAGGAAATACTGGGAGACTACCAGTCCGGATTCCGTAGGAACCGATCAACAAGCGACCAAATGTTCACAGTAGGGAAACGAAGCGGGAATACGGAGAGACGGTTCACCAACTGTTCGTTGACTTCAAAAAAGTCTACGACTCAGTCGCAAGGTGAAGACTCTACCATGTTGTAGTTGAGCTGGGAATCCCGCAAAAATCCCGCCCTCATTCAAATTTGCATGAACGAAAACAAAAGGCGAGTTAGAATAGAAAACCACCTCTCAGAACCATTTGAAATCCGGGACGGACTAAAACAGGGGGATGGCCTCTCACCATGTCTTTTTAACCTTGGGCTCGAGTAAGTCATCATAAAGGTACAAGACGACAACATGGCCGGATCATTCCTGAACGGGGTCATACAAGTGCTCACATATGCGGATGACATTGGCGTTTTGGGCGATACTCTAGAAACTGTAAGTAAAAACTGTCAAATAATCATGCAAGCAGCAGAAGAGGTAGGCCTAGAAGTAAATGAAGACAAAGCCAAATGTTTGATTACGGCACGAGCAGATGGACCTCGGGGGACCCACATAAACCGCATGGGCATTATATTTGAAAAAGTTTAAGTGTTTAAATATCGGGGACGATACTGACGGCCAGTAACGAAATGTCAATGGAAATTATCAAAAGACTGCATTCCGGCAACGCTAGTTCGTACGCAGTCAGTAAACTGCTGAAGTCGAAACTGGTATGACGTCCGTATGAGCCCCGTGTTTATAGAACCATAATCATGCCCATTGTTATATACGGATGTGGAACATGGGCTCTCATAAAACGGGAAGAACACACATTCCGCGTATTCGAGAATAAAATTTTAGGGAGCGTATTTGGCGTTAAATATGACGAGGAGGCGGGACAATGGAGTAAACTCCACAACCACGAACTGGAAGAGCTTTACCACAAACCTACAATAGTGAGAGTAATCAGTTCGCAAAATTTAAGATGAGCGGGACATGTGGCGAGAATGGGCAACGATAGGACCGTGAGTAAAATTCTTGAGGGAAGACCGACGGGAAAGAGACCGCTAAGACGGCCGCGACGGAGATGAGAGGACAATGTTAGGTTTGACCGTGAGGAGGTCGGATCAGATGGTCAAGCGTGGAAGGAGAGTGCACAGGACAGGGAATGATGGTGGGGTCGAGTCAGTGAGGTCATGAACTTCTCGGTTCCTATAGGCCTATAAATAATAAAATAGTAGTAATAGCAATTGTTGTATAGAATGTTCACATTACTTCATTGTTAAAATTGAAATTTAAATATTAAATATTATTCGGCGCAAAAAGATATAGCGGAACCAAACTATTGACGCGTTTGACACACTACTCTTGGCTTTAGACTTTTTACAGCACTCTTCTCTTTCGACTTTTGATTTTCGACTGAGTGTTATCGCGCGATACGGCGTCATCGGCGTTTTCTTATCTTCGTACCGTTACTGAGAATCCAGGTCTCACCTTTTTAGGTTATCATATGATATTTTTCAAGGGTAATCATTGATCTCGATTTTAACTGAGATCTCATGGTATGTTTTTAGTTTAATTTATCAGATATGTAAATTAATGGTTGTATGACAAAATACATAGAGTGTTTTATGTTTTATATTTTATCTGTGTTTAATTTGCAAATGTAAATTTATGATTTATAATTTAAAATGTAAATGAATATTTTATACTGGTTTCTCAGCGGGACAAATGCGGTGGAGGAGTTACTTCGTAACACCTTCTTTTGATGATTATTGCCTCTTGGAATGTGTTTTATCTTGTCCAGCCATTTCTTACTACAAGTGACAATTAGATTCAAAATGATTCAGAGTTGTGTCAATATCAAACAAGTTTCTAAAGTCGTTTGTTTCTGTTTTTCACCCAATTCATGTGAAACCCACTTATCCAACTTTTTCATTTTACCTATTTAAGTTAATTGAGTTAAGATTGTTTGCTTGCTAACACCAAATTCAACTATAATTCATAGCCACTCTGAGATGAGTTAGACTTAACGGTGACCTTTAGTTCGTCAGTGATGAGCCGGTGGTGTCTTCTTTGTGGGATCAAAATTAACTCGATGTATGTTAACCGTGTGAAATTTAGCGAAACATTTTGATGCTGTTTTCTGCGTAGTGACACTGCAGCCAAATAAATTAAGACATTCGTCATCTGTGGGGCTGTATTGCCATCAGTCTTGTGAGTAGGCTGTTAGAATATACTCTCAGCTAGGCCGGCGTGTCGTAAGAGGCGACTAAGGGCCGAGTAGCAGGCGGGGTCTCAACGCCCTGTCGTCCGGTGAAATACCACCCCATCAAGCTATAGGTTCCGTGAAATGGTCGGGAGAAATCCCTGGCCATCTTTCGGAGCTTGGCTGATGGACCGGTTTGAGAAAAGGTTGCTTTAGGTGGTACGTCGGTGCCAAGGTGAGATACCACCTCGTCATGCTGTACATTCCACAATATCGTCGGGAGAAATTTGCGACTATGTTTCGATGGTCCGGACTGGCACGGAGATAAGTCATGATGATACCTTCTGAGATAAAGAATTCCGGAGGTAAACAAGTTTCTCATTCGGAGGGGGGGGGGGGGGGGGGGGGTGTCACCAGGGGCAACACCATGCAAATATTTTGATAAATAACCGCAGTTTAAGAAATTCGTTATCACTCGCTCTCGAGCTCTGTCAACGTTCGACTGATAACGGCATTTTGTTACTTCAGGGGCATCGGTTTCACCAATATGAATTTAAACGCCGTCCACCAATATTTGCTAACAGCGAAATCTGATACCTTTACCCTAACTGAGACCCAGTACGATTCATCAACTGATTCGGCATATATTCGTTCCGCAGGATATGACTTGCATTCGGGGTTCCGTTTCAGGTTGGAGTCTGCGTTTTCACTCGACCTGATCTGGGTTGCCAAAGAACGAAGTCGTTAGAACCTAATAACTTGAACATCATACGGTTGAATGTCCAGCTGAGGAATTCTGTCATATTGCTTTGTTGTCTTTACCGCACCCCGAACCACGATCGACCAGCGGCCTTTTTCGAACTGATTTCATCTACCGTCGACTGGATACAAATCAACCGGGCGGATTCTGAAATTGTCGTTCTTGGCGATTATAATGTAGACAATCCCGGCTGAGTGGGCTTTGGGAGCTAGCGGAGTTGTTCGCTGTTAGCCGCAATTTGACTCAACTCGTGGAGGAACCTACGCGTGTGCCGGATACCCCAGGTGATTATGCGTGCAACCTGGATCTGTTTTTGACATCCGAACCGAGCATTAATACCGTGGAGGTTGTTGCGCCACTGGGAAACTCAGATCGCTGCTTGCTATCGGTCGCGCAACCACCTGCATCTATGTAGGGGGCTGCTGACTGGGAAGAATTGCAAGATTTCTTCGCATCCTTTCCGTGATCGGAGGTGTGCTTCGGAGATTCCGATGTTAACGCTTGCACGGAGTCGGTCACAGGGATTATTCTTCTCGGGATGGAAATCTACAATCCGTATTTCAGCAAACGAAGTTCATATGATAAACCGTGGTTCGACAAAAATGCGAGCGGATTACAGCGGCAAAAAATAGAGTTTTTAAGGAATGGCGCTCCTATCCCACTGATGTTAACAGAACGAATTTTGTTAGAATCAGAAACGCGTGCAACCAAGCGATTGATACGATTGATTGATGATAAGCTCCTTCGGTGTCCGACTGGTTCGCGCTCCTTGTGGTCGATGGCAAGGGCTGTCAGCAGTAACTTCGCTTCCTCTTCTTTCCCTCCCCTGGTGACAGACAGCAGGACGTTAGTCACGAATTCAAAGGATAAAGCCGATGTGTTCGCGAATTTATTTTCCGCGAATTCAAACCTCGATGTCGGCCTTTTAGAGCCACCTGTGATCGGGCAGGTACGGCCTTCGATGCGGGATTTGAGATTTTGCCCGCGTACCATTCAACGAATTTTACGTGGACTGAACTGTAGGAAGGCAACCGGCCCAGACGGAATACTAGCAGTAGTCCTTAAGAACTGTGCTCCAGAACTAACTGGGACGATTTGCGAGATTTATTCGCATGCATGCCATGGTCGGAGGTGTGTGTTGGAGACTCCGATGTTAATGCATGCGCGAGTCAGTCACAGAGACTATTCTTCTCGGGATGAAGATCTACATTCCGTATTCCACCAAACGAAGTTCATCTGGTAAAGATTGGTTTGATAAAAAATACGAGTAGATTAAGTGGCAAAAAATATAACTTTTAAGCTATGGTGCTTCAATCGCACCGAGGTCCACAGAACGAATTTTGTTAGAATCAGAAACGTGTGCAACCAGGCGATTGATACTGCGAAGAAGGCTTACAATGGCGGAGTGACCAATAAACTCCTCCAGTGCCCGACTGGTTCCCGCTCCTTCCGGTCAATGACAAGGTTTGCCAGCAGTAACTTCGTTTCCTCCTCTTTTCCTCCGTTGGTGACGGGCAGCGGGACGTTAGTCACAAATTCAAAGGATAAATTCACAGGATATCGATACATGCGTTGAGTCAGTCACAGAGATTTTTCTTCTCGGGATGGAGATTTACATTCCGCATTTCATCAAATGAAGTTCGTCTTATTAACCTTGGTTTGATACAAAATGCCAGCAGATTACAGCGGCAAAAAATAGAGCTTTTAAAGAATGGCGCTCCAATCCCACCGAGGTTAACAGAACGAATTTTGTTAGAATCAGAAAGGCGTGCAACCAGGCGATTGATACTGCGAAGAAGGCTTACAACGACAGAGTGACCAATAAACTCCTTCAGTGCCCGACTGGGTTGTGTTCCTTCTGGTAAATGGCAAGGGCTATCAGCAGTAACTTCGTTTGCTGCTCCTCCTCCGTTGGTGACGGACAGCGGGACGTTAGTCACAAATTCAACTGATAAAGCTAATGTGTTCGCGAATTTATTTTCCGCGAATTCAAACCTCGATGTCGGTCTTCTAGAGGAACTTGTGTTCGGGTATGTACGGTCTTCGATGCAGGATGTGAGGTTTCGCCCGCGTACTATTCAACGCGTACGTGGACTGGACTTTAGGAAGGCAACCAGCCCGGACGGAATACCACCAATAGTCCTTAAGAACTATGCTCCAGAATTATCGCTGGTTCTTTGCAGACTCTTCTGCTTATCTTATGAACGAGGTACCTCTCCCGCTTGATGGAAAATCGCTCGAGTTCAACCAATCCCAAAGAAGGGAAAAAAGTGTCTCCCACAAAATTACCAGCTTGTAGCATTGCTGTCTTTGTTATATAAGGTGATGGAAAATGTCATCAACGACGAGTTAATGAAGTATTTGGAATGCAACCGACTTCTGAATGATTGTCAATACGAATTCCGTGGCAGGCAGTCCACGGAAGACCTTTGGACCCTTATAACCAATATACGGACGTTTGGCGGGTATGGTGAGTCGACAACGGTCACATTGGATATCACCAAGACTTTTGACTGCGTCGGGCACTGGGCATTGCTGAGCAAACTTCGTTCATATAAACTTTACCGACGCCACTGGACGAAGAGCTTCCTCGAAAATCGATCCATCTGGACTGTTGTAGACAGCGGGCGTTCGGATCTATATCCTGTTGTTTTTGCTTTACATAAATAATGTGTTGGGGTCAACGGATAACAAAGTATTCAGTTTTGTGAATGATAGTACCCTTGTTTCCTCTTTTTCGAGTAACGTCGCATCCGCTGAGATGCAGCCAGATCAACTTATTGAATCGGGGTTTGGATACGTTCCTACAGTGGGAAAAGGCCAATCTCGTCGATTTTAATGCAGCAGCACTTTAGAAATGAAATTTTTTTTCGACACCAACGCACGCCCAAAAGGGGAGTTTGAAGTATTTTTAAATTTCAGAGCACAGTCCGAGCGGATGGAGAGAAAGTGGATAAGGAATAGAGGTGTCGATGTACGACGGTGGAATGGAAAATGTCCGACCTAACAAAGATACAGGACATTTATACCCGCCTGTCACGCAGGAGACCGCGGTTCGATTCCCCGTCGGGGAGCCTCTGGCGCAAGACTAATGACCTTGCCCGGAATGAAAGCAAATCATTATGAAAAATTTAACAAGCCACAGAACTTGCTAAATAAGGCCAAGACCGGTTCCCGGTTGTAGTGCCAATGATGATGATGATGAAAGATACAAGACATTTTTTCTTGAAATTTATTTTTATTTTTCTACATAGTCTCCTTGTAACTCTACACACTTCTCCCATCTCTCTAACCCGTCCAAATAGTACACGGGATTTTTCTCTGCAAAATAACTGTTCACAAAGGTGATTGCCTCCTTATTTAACGAAAATCTCGGTCCTCCGAGCGCAATTTTTAGATTAGGGAACAAATGGAAGTCGCTTGGGCTTAGATGTGGTGAGTAAGGCGGAT
This sequence comes from Microdon myrmicae, assembly GCA_963931805.1. Classification (NCBI taxonomy): domain Eukaryota; kingdom Metazoa; phylum Arthropoda; class Insecta; order Diptera; family Syrphidae; genus Microdon; species Microdon myrmicae. The sequence continues at coordinate 213,605,096 of OZ007497.1, forward strand.
GGTCAAGCAGTTCAAACCGTAATTCGTGGATTTTTTCCATGGCAACCGCTGAGGTGTGAGATGGCGTGTTATCTTGGTGAAAGAGACTTTTTTCTACAAATGTGGCCGTTTTAGCGCAATTTCTGCCTTCAGTTGGTCAAGTAATAATGCGTAGTATGGTCCTGTATTGGTTTTTCCTTTTGAAGATAATCGATTAAGATAACTCCATCATCATCATCATCATCGGCACTACAACCTGGAACCGGTCTTGGCCTTATTTAGCAAGTCCTGAGGCTTGTTAAATTTTCCATAATGATTTGTTTTTTTTTTTCCGGGCAAGGTCATTAGTCTTGCGCCAGAGGCTCCCCGACGGGGAATCGAACCCCGGTCTCCCGCGTGACAGGCGGGTATACTAACCAGTATACTATTGAGGAGCTAAGATAACTCCATGACTATCCCCAAAAACAGTCGCCATCACTTTCTCAGCCTAAAAAAACAGTTTTTTGATTTTTTTTTGGGGCCGATCCCCCTTTGTAGTCCACTGTTTCGACTGTATTTTTGTTTCGGGCGTATAATGGTGTATACAAGTTTCATCGACAGTGCTTAATCGTCGCCACAACTCGGATTTATTGCGCCTAAGCTGCACCAACAGAGCCTTGGATAGATTCATTCGAACACGGTTTTGGTCTAACGTGAGCAAACGCAACACGCAACGCGCGGGCAGCTTTCTCATGCCTAAATCTTGATTTAATATGTGACAAACACGTTCTTTGGACATTTTCTTAGCCTCTGCTATCTCTCTCACTTTAATTCAGCGGTCCTCTAGCTCCATTTGGTGAACTTTAGCGATGTTGTCGCCAGTTGCTGGAGTTTTTGGTGGTCCCGAACGGTCATCGTCTCCCAAGCTCTCACGGCCACGTTTAAATTTAGCTGCCCAAAATTTCACTGTGGTAAATGATGGTGCAGAGTCCCCATACACAGAGTCAAACTCATTTTTGATTTGCGTAGGCGTATTGCCTTTCACAAACAAAAATGTAATGACAGCTCGATACTCAATTTTGTCCATTTTCACAAAAACACTCACACCGACTCACTCAAACGACTGCAAAATAAAAACTATGGGTCCAAAATGGCTGAAATTTTGGTGAGTAACTGTCAAAAGATGCACAACTATATTCACTAGCTTTTATTGACCAGTGCTGGTATCTTCATATTGAGGTCGGAAATTTGTCAGTCCACCTATGTATTTTGGTCTTGAATGCCTGGACATTACAACGACGAGGATATACATGATTGGGTAGATCATTCCACATTCATGCGGCTTGGCTAAAGAATGACTCTCTATGTTTATTTGTGCGCCTGAAGATGACTTTCAAGGAGAACTGTCAACTATCAACAAGTTTAGTAGAACAACGACTGTGGTAATGTGGGGTTGTGGTCTGGGCGCCGTCATGGACGCTGGTTCTACCTCCAACCCACGCTGTAGTTCGCTGGTGAAAAACTGATCGTCGGCGACTGAAGATTAAAAGCCGGAACAAATTATCGCCGAACGAGACTAAGCGAAATGCACAACAGTTTCCTTACAAATGGTTATCGAAGAAATAAAACACGTTGGTGGGTCTTGTTGGTTAAACCCTCTTTAACCTTTTAATGTTTTATTATTCATGTTGCACTACGGAAATGACTGTTACAAAAACACACAATTGTATTATATTGATTTTTGATAAATGTTAGATGATTCTGAGTTAAAATGCACAATTATATTACATTGACTTTAGATGAATATTAAAAGGTTCTTGAGTTACACAACTGTATAACATTGGCATTAGATAATATTAAAAGTTCCTTAAGTTAGACACACGATTGCTTTACATTGACTTTAGATAAATACTGGACTCTCTAGCGTGTGTGTGCGCGACGGAGGCTAAAATCTGACTCGCTGTAATGGCCGTTACACTCACCTCCGCTAGCGGCAATTGTGATGGAATTCCATCGATATGGGAGGAGCCAATCCGATCTTTTGTTTGGGGTTGTCCAATGAGCGATCGAATTGGAGTTTAATAGGAGAATTTCCCATACCACCGTACAGGTCAAGTACAATGTCCTTTCGCTGGAAGTGCGACAACGATCGATCCTGCAACTGTACAAAGAAAGGAACAAGCATTAGCGGCTGCAGGCATCGTTGAGGTAAGCGATAGGAAGAAATAGGTTTCTGTGTGTTTTGTAAATAGAAACGCTATTTCGGAAGGGCACATGCTGAGATGCGCATTTGTTTGGTTTAACCAATGCTACATGGGAACGTCGGCTGTGTACATAATCGCCCAGAATCATGCCGTTGCAGGGAATAAATTTTTCTGTGACGGTAAGCAAACCGAAGATTTGTTCGCCTATGGCAAAGGCTAGGGTGGCCATTGTTTGGTTAAGAAAACTGTACGTGGGACACGATCATTGATATGATTGTTTAAATAGCAATCATGATCGTGTCCGATTCAATGGATGTTAGTTTTCAGAAAACTGTATCATAGGACATGATCATTAGGATGATTATTTGAACAACGATCACGGTCACGTCCTATTCGATGATCGGGTGTCGCTTGGGCGATCAATGGTCGGAAAAACCGGCTGTAGCTGTGTCAACAAGTACATTGCCCAACGTGTCTTCTTGGACCAACAGATTGTTGGAACAAGAACACACTGAAAGATTGGCGTGTGTTTACCAATCATGATTGCTGGTGAGCTGAGCCGATTGGGTTGGTATGGTTCATGTATTATGAACGAAATTATTTGGTGATATGCATGCTGGTGTTATACTTTCCAGGTGAAAGGTAATGAAGGGTAGCTTACGCTGCTCGATTGCAGGTAAGTAAAATGGCTTGGTTGAATGAGGGAAAGAAAGGTTGATTTAAGGGAAATGGGTGGTTCTTCGGGAATGCTTTAAAGAACCTCCACAGTAATACCTATAGAAAAGAGATAGGCATGATACGTTGTACATATGTTCTAACGACAGAATTTATCGACTTGCGGCTGGGTCTCCAATAAGTTCCACTGCTTGCTTTTGAATCCTATCGAGCACGTGTAGTGCAGTTTTGGATGCGCCTGACCAGATATAGGAGCTGAACTTTATTTTAGGAAGAATATATACGTCCTATAAATAACGGCCAATTTTTTTGTTTTACACTAACACGCTCCCAAAATGGGATTTTGAAGTACCCTTAAATGTCGGAGCACAGTGCGAGCGGATGGAGAGGAAGTGGATAAAGAAAGGAGGTGTCGATGTATCTTGCTCTTGAGTATCTCACAACGACGAGGAAACACATGACCAGGCAGAACATTCCACATTCGTGTGGTTCGGCTAAAGAATGACTTTCTATGTTTATTTGTGCGCCTGAAGTTCACTTTCAACGTGAATTGACGCGCATTCACAGATTGGAGGGTATCGCGGGAAAATGTCTGTAGGGGCGGAAGAGATTCAGCAAGTTCACTTCAGCAACGATTGTGGTAATACCTATGGTAAAGTGATAGGCATGATACGCTGCGCCTATGCTCTAACGACGGAATTGATCGACTTACGACTGGGTTCCCAATAAGTTTCACTGCTCGTTTTTGCATCCTATCGAGCACGTGTACTGCAGTTTTGGATGCGCCTGACCAAATATGGGAGTTGAATTCCATTTGGGACGAATATACGCCTTGTAAATAGTGGCCAGGTTGGATGGAATGAAGTATCTTTTGCATATCTTAAGGAACTCCATACATTTGGCTGCACTCGCAGCTTCAAATATGTGGTCTTTCCAGTTAAGAGTCGAATTAATTCGAGTGCCGAGGATTGATAGTTCCTTTAGCTTCGTCGATGCAAGTGCCGTTCATAGACAGTATATTTACTTTGGGGTTCGCGTTTGATGACGGGAGACAGCACTGAGTCTTTAAGATATTGAATTCTACCCCGTTAGATAATTCCCACTGATATATGTTGTTGAGGTCTGAATTCAATGTATTAAGCATAATCTGCTGATTGGTATTGACGTTCGAAGAGTTTGGACGGGAATGTTCATACGAGTATGCGTATGAGAAACTCAATGTGCTATCATCAGCAAACGAGTAAATTGGGTTGTGAATACTTGACAAGAGATCATTTATAAAGATCAGGAAGAGAGTGGGTAAGAGTACAGAACCCTGAGGTACACCTACATTAATTTAATGGGAGACAGATTTGACACCACCAAGAACCAATTGAATTGAAAGGCCAGAAAGATAGTCTTATCCATTGGATCAGGCAATTGTCCACTTTATAGGAATGCAATTTTGACAACAGGGTTGGATGCCAAACTCTGTCGAAGGCTTTTGAAATATCCAATGCGACTACCTTGCTTTCACCAAGGTAGTGGATGGAATGGCTGCACTTTTCGGTAATGTATGTCATCAGATCTCCTGTGGACCAGTTGCTACGAGAGCCAGTTGCTGGTTGGTAGTGACGTTCGAAGAGTACGGACGGGAGTTTGTTTTGTTTGTTTGTTTGCAGACGCATTTATTCACAAAGTCTTTTTTATATTTTACAATTTTAGTCTAAATGCTAAACCTATCTTATTAATTTTACTACATAATGTAATTTACTGGCTCTTCACAAGCACTCTAAATTATACAATATTATATGCTTAATTTATGCCTTTCAGCTTACATTTTCTTTTATTTATTCTTAATATAATACACATACATTATAAAAAAAATAAACTGTTATCTTAGAGGTCTACCTCTTCTTCTTTTCGAAGCATTATGACAAAAAAAAATAAAGATTTTTTTTTTTTTTTTTTTTTTTTTTTGAGGATGCAAACATTTTAAAAACAAAACAATAAGTGCTTAATGAAAACAAAAAAGATAAAATAACAGAAGTTAACGGGAAGGAGGGCAAAGGAAAAGGAAGGGAGGAAGCTGCGCCAGAGCTGAATATTATATCTGAGGACGTGAAGTCCTTTCTTCGTTTTGGAGCCACCACCAGTTGGGGTTGGTTCGGTCTTTTATTGATTTATCTCTTTCACTGATCACCATACTGAATCGAAGTCGGTCTGGCCTATTAGAGATATCGCTATTGTGGACAATTCGTTTATCCCTAGCACCACGGAAAGCGTGGTATATAATAGGTATTCCACCCTCATCTTGGATTAGACCTTTTCCGTCCAAGAAGAGGAACGCCTCTGGGGGAATGAACCCGTTCTGGAGGGTACTCTCCAGATACATATCGTTCGGATAATATGCTCCCGCGATAAGATTATTTACACAGCACATTGCCCTTGCAATGTGGCCACGAATAATTTTTATAATGAAGTTGTCTATCCTAGTTAGTCCTGATTTATCATACAGGGTTTTATTAGGGTAAAATTTCTGGTATCGTGACTCTGGTGTTCTATTAAGTCCGAGGCAGGAACGCAAACACTGTCTCTCGAACACGCGAATCTTTTCCATGTAGAATGGGGATATATTGTACCATATTGGACAGCCATAGACCAACACTGGTCGGATGAATGCCGAATATGAAATTATTTTAACTTTTGGATTGAGAATGCTGCTTCGGAATAGACTTTTTGTGGCAACAAATGCGTTTCTTGCTGCAGAGAGAGTGACTGCTATATGCTTGTCAAAGTATAAATACTGATCAAGCCAAATACCGAGATATCTGACTACAGTTTTCACTTGTAGTGGGAGATTATTATTCCCTACGATAGAGAAGTTTTTCCAATTGTACTTTGTATCCTGAGAGGCCCTGGAGAGAGGTGTTCTGAAAAGGATAGTCTCGGTTTTGTGGAAATTAATTTTTAGTTTCCAGTCATTACAAAAACGTTTTATTTTATTGAAGTCGTCCTGGAGAAGTCTATTGATGACATCTATTTTCTCTCCTGTTCTGTATACCACAATGTCGTCTGCGTATGCAATGGCATTGTTAAGCTTACCTACTAAATCACTGGTGTAAATATTAAACAGAATGGGAGAATTCACCGCCCTTTGTTGTAAACCGTTTGTAATTTTGAAGGTCTTGCTTGAGAATATATCTCCGCATTTTACCACAAATTGCTTGTCCGTTATCATTTCGTAAATGTTGTACAATAGATAATGAGGCATTCTCAGGTTTTCTAACTTATGAAGAAGTCCTTCTAACCACACGGTGTCGACAGCCTTTTCAAAGTCAACTAAGCAGGCACCTGTGCATTGGCGCTTTGTCTTGTTCCATTGTATGTCGGAAACAAGCTTTGACGCGGCATGCACCGTACTATGTCCCGCTTTAAAGCCAAACTGGTTGTTGGGGATGATTTCATTTTCATCACACCAGTTCATCAGTGCTTTGTTTATGATCTTCTCGTAAACCTTGCTGATATTTGGCAGCAAGCTAATCGCACGAAGGTTGGTTGGATTGGTCCTGTCTTTGCCCTTTTTAGGGATGGGGTGGACTATTGCAGTTTTCCAGTGGGTTGGATAGTATGCCTTATTTAAGACGTTGTTGAATAGCGTAGTGTAGATTGTTACTGCTTCAGGAGGCAAATGTTTTAAAACTACATTTGGGATGCTATCTATCCCAGAAGACCTTTTGCTTTTGATTGACTTAAGGATGTTCGTAAGTTCATCCTTACTGACAAACATATTCATATTCTGGTTACTCCTGGGGGAGTCCGCTCTGTTATTTTCACTGAATGTGGTAAAACTACGGTTTTGGTTCCTCCAGGTACAAAGTTGATTTCTCAGTGAGCTGTAGGTCTGGAATGCGTTGTTTTCGAGGATCGTATTGGAGTGAGTGGATTCGTTCACTCTGTATACTGCTTCGAAACATGCACCAATTGAGTTCACTTTGTCTTGCGGGTCTTCGACTAATATTACTTCTTCGTTGGAGTTGATATGCTCCAGATTGAGTCCTGAGTTCAGCATTGCTTGACAATTCTCAGGAGTCCGTGGGACCCGCAAATATGGAATGTCATTGTGATCTTTCTTTCGAAAAGTTTTATTGATTTGTGAGAACATATTCGATCCGCTAGCTTGATTGGCTTGTATTTTGTTCTTCCACTCATCATTTATTCTTGAACGGTAATTGTCACGGATCAATTTTTGGAGATTTTTGATTAGGGACTTAAGTGTTCTTATTTCCTGACTATTTGGGTCGCTGAACTGTCTATAAAGTCTTTTCAGCTTTGAGAGCATAATGCTCTTTTGCTTATACAAAGCGTCAATTGCTGATGTCCTGTACTTATTAGTATAACCGTCGGTATGGGGAACTTTAGGTATGGAACGATTCATTGCATTGGTAATAATATCGTCCAATGTTGTTAAGTAATGATCGATTTCGTCGTTATGGAGGTTTCTAATAGTCAGTGGGTCTATGGCACTGTTACGAAGTTCTTTTTTTATTAATCGATCAAAGCGTGACCAGTGAGCTTTTCGAAAATTGAAAGAGTGGATCTGGTCGAACTGCTCTAGTGAATATTGTTCATTTGAGACTTCAATTATGGCTCCAAATCCGTAGTGATCGCTATCGTAATCGATTGTGCGAAGACAGTTTCGCGTAGTTAGATCTGTGCCTGGCAAGTTTATTCGATCGTCTATCATAAGTAAATCCAGAAATGAATTTCCTTTAGGATAAGACGGTGTACTTGTGGCGTACAGTTCTAATCTGCGCTCGATAGCATTCATTTGCCACCAATCATATAAAGCATTGCCTCTTGTGTTCGTGGTTAAGTTACCCCAAGCACTATGCTTGGCGTTGAAATCACCCGCTATTAGGAAATAGTTGTTTTCCGAGTCTAATTTCAGGTGTCGAAATAGCATATCAATTTCATTGATAAATTGCTTACACTGGGTAGCTTGAGGGGCATAAATGGAGACCACATACAGGTGCTTTTGACTTCTCAACGGAATATCTATTATGCAGGCTTCCAGCACCTGAAATTTGTGTACTTCTGTACTATAAATTACCTTATGATAAAGACCTTTTTTAATTAAAACTGCAACCCCACCCCCTTGAGTAGAATGTAGCCTGTCACGTCTGATTATCTTATAGTTTTTATAGACAATTTTGTGCCTTTGGTTTAGCTTAGTTTCACTAGCCAAAAGTACATCAGGGGATTCGACTTCAAGCATGTTGCCTAGATTATCTCTTCTGTCTATGTGTATTAGTGAATTTACGTTCACCGAAATAATTTTTTGTTTTAGTTCAGTTAGAGGGTTGAAGATTTTGATGGAAGGAGTTATTTGAAAACACAGCCGAACAGAGCATATCTATTCGGGCCATTTGTTCCGTCAGCATTTTTTGAAAATTAGCAAATTGTGTTTGCATGGCCGATATTATATTTAATATCTCAGGTGGCGCATCTACTGCCGGTATTTGCCCATTGGTATGTGAGGATTCCACGGGGACTCGTTGCATAGAATTGCCTGTGATTTGTGCATATGATACACGCGGGGCAACGAAATTATTATAAGAACGAGTTTTAATTTTTTTCTCTTCTGCCACTTGCTTTTGTTTTGATTTCCACTTTAACTTCATATGTTGAAATTTGGGACAACCTCTAAAATTTGCCGTGTGTCCTGTATTTTTACATAGTACACATGACAGTGTTTCCCTATCCGGAAGCTGTTCCTTTCCCAGCGGAAAACGGGAAAAGGAAATGGGACAAAGGGCATCGTGGGAGATGTGCATGCAGCTGTGTAAATAGGCTGCATGCCATTAGGTAAACTGGTGCTAAAAGCAATTTAGATACTTACACAATGGTGCACGGTATCTACGTCGGCGGAAAGGATCGTATTCTTTTGTGTGTATATTTACATGCTGGTGAATTCGGTTTTTTTTTGCGGCTAGACGTGGGATGCGAACAATGCTTTTGTCGGTTGGACAAAAGGCTGTCTTGAATGTGGGTAAACCGGGAAAATCTGCTACGCACGTGTGTGGCAGGATAGGCCGGCTGACGGGGGCGCCGATAAGGTTCCCTGATTTATGACAGTTACTTTGTATGCTAACCGAATTATTTTCAGGAAAATTGTGGTGATGCTTTAATGCACGAAAAAATGCCCCTGGGGAGGAAATGTTTGCAGGTGACTGCGGGTTGGTGAAGGGAGTTAGGGTTGGAATTGCGGGTGGTTCTTCGCGTAGTTCTAAAGAACACCCACAATCTTGTATCGTAGTTTTTTTTTTTACACAAATGCTGGCACAAAAGGGGATTTTGGAGTACCCTTAAATGTCAGAGCACAGTGCGAATGGAAGGAGGTATCGATGTATATTGGTCTTAAATGCCTGGGCATTGCAACGACGAGGAAACACATGATCAGGTAGTGTATTCCACATTTGTGTGTTTTGGGTAAAGAATGACTCTATATTTAATTGTGCGCCGGAAGTTGGCCAATAAAACAACATTTTATTTTTTCTGGAGTTTTCCTTACTGTTAAGATTTGTAGATAATAGAAATTGAAATGATAATTGAAAACATCCTCGTTTTGATTTACTGTGTTATTTGTATTTAAAAGTCGTTGTCATAATTTACCAAAGTTGGCTCCGCGACGCTACATAGCGTTAAGGTGGATTGGCCTGTAACGGACGGGAGTATTCGTATGACTATGAGAAATTCAACGTGCTATCATCAGCAAACGATTGAATTGGGTTTCGGGTACGGACAAGAGATCAGAAAGATAGTTTCTTCTCTACTGGGTCAGGAAATTGTCCACTTCATGGGAATGCAATTCATTTTGTCAAAAAAATTTTCTGCGCACCTTTTCTATTGTATGATGTTTTTCTCTAACGTCTCAATTTGGGAGTACAAACCCCCGAAATCTGTTTAGCATTCCTGTTCCTTTACGCTGGAATTTTCTTTTTTTATTTTCATAACCTTTTACTATAACTTAGGCAGTCTGCATGTGCGAAGTATGCATTTTTTTACAAATTAGCACTGGTAACCTTTTCTGACCAATTTGTCTGTGATTTCTCTTCTGATATAAAAGTACGTTAACACATGTTGACTCGCTATGATTTAATGATACGTTGCTATTCGCAAAATTAGGTAGCGTTCTCCACATTCTTATGACTTTTACAAATTTTCCGACATTCATTGACTATTATTTATGTGCTCTCCACCAGGAATTCCCTTTAAAACAACATTTACCAATTAAATTTTATTGTACATTCCATTGTCAGTGTTTTGCTAGCCCTAGGTGAGCATATACATAAAACTGGATCAGTTTCGGTAGTTCCACTGATTTTTATAGCTTTTTTTTATGTGGTTGAATGTGACCATCAGAAAGCAGCTCGCGGTTCACAGTATGATATTTTTATTTGTCTTACCTTAGATGAAAGAGCTGGGGACAAAATTTCTTTCAGGAAGAGCCACAATGTGATCAGTGTTCGTATATTTTCGCAGATTAACTAATAATAAAATTCCAAGAGGTGTAGGTTTGCCGACTTCTAAGATCTATTTAATGAAGCAACTGGCAACTGACAGAGCGGTGGAAGTGCTTAATTGTTTATCACTGTAAAACCGTCTAAATGTAGTAAACCTTCTTTTAATGTACAAAAATTCACATTACAGTCTAATGGAAATAATTTTGAAAGGTTATCACCTCTTTTTGTACAATTTCCATATGACAGTTAATTAGTTCAACTTTGAATCGTTTTTTCCTTATGTCATAAACAACTTTCACATATTTATATCGTGATCTAAATAATTTATTCTTATCCACATTTGAAATAAGCGAGTGAATAAGGTTTTTGGGTGGTTGTGAAAGGTTATTTATTGGAGTCACCGATGTTGAATAAGAACGGGAACATAAAAGAGCTTTTATAGTCCTGATCTTCGTTGGTCTAGTATTCATGGAAATGGTAACAAATCCCATAAAATTGTTTAGTAATGCCGCCATACAATAGTTTCGATCTTAGGCCGCTGGCTATAAAATAAATACCGGACCAATTTGTATGGTTATATTGTTTAACTCCAGTCTGTTTCTTTATATATGTTCTGCTTTTTTTTTTTCATCCTTTATAAAAAAGGGACATTAAATGTGTATTGTTTTATGTGCCCGACGGATAATGCGATTCAATTGATGAACAATTCACCTGTGTTGCTCCCGTAAGTCAAAAGTTTTTGCCAATGAAGTTTTCTGGAATGAACGCAGCTCAAAATTATGAGGAATCACTGTGTTGGCATACTTGTGCAGATTGAATGTTTTAATCATGTATAAATCCGTTCCCAGTCTGCTTTGTCATTTAAGGCTGCAAGAAAATCCCTTTCGAGCTCTCGTGCTGTGTAAAAAAATACTTAGTGTGGGATAAAAGAAATCCATGGTGATATGTTTCTCGTAAAGCATTCAAACTGATGAAGTAAAGATTCCGCCTTATAGTCGTCGGAAAGAAATATTCTGTACTAAAAAACAGTCCGCACCAGTTCTTTGATTCTCTGATTTAATTGTCAGTCGTAGACTATGAAATATGGAAATTAATGTAATAAAAAGCTCAGTATATTTAAGAATTCGGTATATTTAAGATTTTTACTTTGATAAAGGCGAAACTGAAAGGAACTTGTGAATGGTGTTTATGATCCCAATGCTGTCATAGTCAATTTTTTCTTTCTCTTTCAGTATTTTCGACGTTAAAAATGCACATCGCATAGATAGGTCCGACTTCGAAAATCTCGATAGAATCAAGGCAATGGTCGAAGTAACCCAGTACGTTGGCAATCATAGGTAGCAATGCCCACGAGTTAACGATCGACTACAAAGCAGTTTTAGACCCTCAGCATAAAGTCACATTTAGAAGCCAATAGTAAATTCCCCAAAGAGGCATTGTGGCGGTTACGCCAAACCCCACGGTACATTTACCTAAAAACCCCCATAAACTCATCCCAAGTTGCATAAGTTTTCGTTAATGCAACAGCATTAGCACCTGTAAATGTTTCACGCATTATATAGATCAAATCTATAATCTTAAAGTCCCTGTAAAGAAAACTTACCTTTTCATGCATCACTTCACATACAATTCCCTGTAAGATTTCTTTCTTACCTTATCAGGAATCTCAAACCAATTCGGCACCTTCAGTGCCAAGCAAATCCCCCTAGACGAATTCCTGAAAACAAGATGATTTGGTTTACATATAATGTAACCATCATAACAGGGACCATACACATTGCGTCGCCTATTTCCTATCCTCACCAAGTGTATCATAAATCACCAAATATACACATGGGCTGGCGACCACTTTAATCAACGATAAATGGTCCAACGCAGCTGCATGTAATTAGCACCATAGACGTTGAGACCAATTCCCTGTAAATAAGCTAGAACCAATTAGCACCATGTGCATAGGCATTGCGGCTATCGTTGCAGCTGCAATGTATAGCTTAGACAACGATCTTCTCGATCTGCTTTGTCTTTGCCGCCTGCTTGTTTCGTTGTTCGACTGCCTTCGAACCCGTGTAAATAACATCGTTCTGTTCGATCGCGCACACACACCACTGCACTGAAAGAGTGCTTTTCTGTGGCGGCAACACCCTTAAGAGAAAAGTTTTTCTCTCTCTTCCCTTTTCTTAACCTTAAGCTAGGATGGAATTCATGTGAGAGTTTTATCCTCGGTGAGTCGTATTATAATCATTAAGGCGGACGGTCGCTCCGCCATCCACCGTACCGCCACTGGTACGGTGTGAAACAAAGCTTAGTACGAGTGGAGCGCGTTTGAAATAAAAAAATAATTTTTCTTGTGCCGCCATCAGCGTAATAGATCTAAATCACTAAGTACAATTAACCTAAATAAAACCAATAATCAACTAAGTCAATGTGTTTTAATTTCTATCCGTGGACAGTGTTTTCCTTATTCTTACTTGACTGTTCCTGTGAGTTTTTATTTTACTTCCTGTGTGTGACGTTTCCCCTCGGCGAACAATTTTGCGCGGAAATTATCTGTGGCGATTAAAGAACTTATGATGGAGGAAGAAGAGAATCAGCGCCGTACGCCGGTGCACAACGCTTCTAATCCCCTACAGCATCACGTCAATTAAATACTGTTTATGAAAAATATCGTGCATGGGACTGTTATGACTGCTGTCCATATATCCACAAGCATGTGACAACAATACTATTAATATGCATGAGAATATCTTTGGCACTGTTGTCTGTTAAATTTCAAATACAGAAAAAAATCTAGGGTAAACCAGACGACTAACATTATTGGCAACCCTAAGTGATGCTGTGGGGTTGGAGATGTTGGGATGCCAGACATGGGCACTGATTTACTCTCCCCCCAGCTAATGAGTTGACTAGATGACACACATGAGAAAACAGAACAGCCGTTGATTCCTGTGGTGGAGCGGACACAGACCAACAAAGACAAACACTCTGGTATCGTTTATTCTCTTATTTTATTTTATTTTTAACTTGAACATTGTTTTTATTTTAAATACAAACACTTGAACTGTCTTTTAAGATATGGGTCGTTTTGCTTGTTCTGTAGTCTTGATTTTAATTTTCACTGTGCACTTGTTCTTTACTGTGTGGTACACGAACTCTATGAATCAACGTCACACCCGTATTTGGCAACCATTATTTAAGTAAATTTATTCCTATAAAATATTAAATTCACTCCCACAGAACTTATGTTTCTCGACAAAAACTCGACACGAAAACTAGCGTGTGTACGCTTAAGAATTTTAAATCTGACTCCAGTTATTTTTGAATTGACTATAAAACGAATAGCGCGACAGCAGAAAATCGACGTCTCTCCACGAAGGATACATTTTGACTCCTCGATGCAATACACATCCGTCAGCTTCAACGGTGGTGGATCAGATCGATGTGTGAGGAGCGAACAGGCCTAACTTGAGGACAGCCAATGGGCGATCGAAAAGGAGTTAAATGGGAGGATTTCCCATATGCCCGTATAGGACAAGTACGATGCCCCTGAACTTGCAATACCAACAACGATCGGCCCGGCTCCTGTTCAAACAAATGGACGAGTAAAAACGGGCTGCAGGCAATGTGTTCATGATAATGCCTTTGTAGGCGGTACATTATTTAGTGACGATAGGTCGACCGAAGATTTGCGGTTTGTTTGATTTAGCCGTATGGCTCTGGTGCACTAGAAAGAAAGATACAGAAATCTTGCCGACGGTGTCAAAGGGTCAGTTATCTATTTGGATTAATATGCTGGTACATTGATATGGTGGTGAGGAATTTGCCACCCAGGGGAACCATGGACCAGCGTTGGTAAGCAAAACAAACACAGTGAGATACTGTGTGTTTACTTTAGTTTTCAGAAGGGTCATCATAGAGCATGAACGTGGGTACGATTGCCTAAACAACGATCATATTCATGCCCAAATCCCATGATCAGTTGATAGCCGATAATAGAGAATTGGTCGCAAGTGTTGCGAACCTAAGGGTATAGGCGCAATGCTTGTTTACTCATTGGCCACTGCGTACAGCATCACTTAACTTGTACGCAGATTGCCAACGTCTCATCGGTCGATGTGTCGGGTGTGTGTTTGTATTAAAACAACACTTGAAATTCCTGTCGGCGGCCAGCAATGGGCTGCGCTGTAGGTTGTGGTTTGGGCGATCGACCGATGGTTCAGCAGTGGTGAGGATGAACATGTCATGCACATGTATGAGAAAATGCTTTTTAGCATTGCACATTGACACGCTCATGGATAAATGGTGGTTACCTGTTGAGGTAACCAAATTAGGTTTCGGGGACATGATGCGTTGGATGCAAGCCTGCCCCGAAGTGAAAGTTTGATGTCACGGCTAGATGATAGTCTTGCCGTGGACTTATGTTTTCTGATGGGAGGTAATGCGGAGTAGCTTACGATGCTCATTTGCAGGTAAGTAGAAAGACTTGCCCGGTAAGTGGGAAACAGGTAAAAGGGAATGGGTGGTTCTTTGGAAGTGGGTTAAAGAACCCCCACAATGCTCAATAATATATGGTATTGACGATCAAAGATCGAGCGGAGTTTTGACCGCCGACGAGACAGCACGTGCGCTTCTGCCTCGTGATCCGCATCACCGCATCGGTTATGCAATCCGTTTTGGTAATCTTAAACATAAAAAAAATACCCAATTGCAATATCGGTTCGTGGGACAAGTCTTACTGTGGGATCCTAAGCAAACAAACGTATCTCCACACAAGCGTCTGCGTACAGCAAAAAGTTATCTGTGCGATCCTAGGCAAATAAACGTATCTCCACACACGCGTCTTAGTGCTGTGAAAAGTGCGAGGATATACACGCGAGTGATGGGCAGTGCGAGAAAACCCACTATTCTTTGTATTCCTTTATCTGTTTTCCTCTTTTTCACACCTCTGTTTACGTCCCTCGGGCTTCAATTCTCTCGATTGATTTATAATCTTTGGAGGGTTTTTGGTGTCTGACTGGCATCATATTCGCCATAGAAAGGATGTGACTGGGATTCCGACACGGATTTAGTGGGGCACCTACTACAAGGGCATAACACCTGTAGTGGTTGCTTTCGCTTATCTATTGCTGGTCACGACCTGCATAACTTTCCGTAGCGGTGTTGGGTTTCTGTTCTGTTTCTTTTCAATGGAACGGGGATTTTGCGTTGATCTGAAAATGGAAAAACGTGGGGAAGAACTAGTTTGACGGAGGGACAGGAGAGGATTGCAGGGTAGAGGGTTATTGAACGGATGAGAGGACGGATTTAGGATGGGTTTATTCTGAGACGTCGTTTAAGAGCGGGAGTGGAGATGTTGAAATCGAAGGAGGTGGGGAAAGATTTGGCCTGTCGTAGCATACGCGAAATAGGTTCGTTAGCGCCGTAAGAAGTGTGATGAGCGGGCACGTAAAACAGTCGAGGGTTACGTACGTTACGGGGGTTTGTATACTTGGTGACAATAGTCCATCTAGTTGTGACGCCAGAGTCACGGATTGCTTTCTCCAACGACAGGTTAAAGAGGAGGCAGGCCAGACTGTCCCCTCATTAAAGATGTTTATTGGTTTAGACAGCAATACCGATATTTGTACTTGACTAGTTACGTTGGCCATGGTTAACCTACAAAGTCGTATCAATTTGTTTGGAATGCCGAACTCTCTCATGACATTATATAGTTCTATCCTGGCCATGCTGTCGTAGGCGACCTTAAAGTCTATAAATAGATGATATAATGGAATCTAAAATGCGTGATGGTTTTCCTTCGCCTGCCTAAGGGTGAATATCTGATCAATCGCTGATATGCCTGGAATGAAGCCACGTGGTAAATTTCACGAACTGAACCATTACAATATTTTGCAATAAAATAATAGTTCCGGGCACATCCATTTTATTCACTATAATTCCATTTATCCATTCATTGTTTTTAAAATGTTGCGTTTTTAACGACCAATTTTAAGAAAACCAAGCACCGTAATCCGAATTCTCAAACACACGGCTCACAAAGTGGCTCATTCCCGTCCTTTTATATTAGGAGACACATTTACCCCCATCTTACCATTTACTGATCCATTGGAATTTGGTCTCGGTTCTCGTTGGTCTCAACCCCTTTCCAGCGAATTGTCAGGTGTACAGGTATATAATAGCAAGGTAACGGCACATTTGTTGGGAAGGGTCATTGTGCCTAAAAATGAGTAGAATTCAATACCTAGAAATACAGTGCTGCTGTCGTTAAAGGCGAACGTCAAGGTAAATATACTCTCGATGAACAGCTCTTGCATCGACGTAGCCAAGGAACAATCAATCCTCGGCATTCGAATTGATTCAATTTTTAATTGGAATGACCACATATTTGAAGCTGCGAAAAGTGCGGCCAAATGTGTGGGCTTCCTTAAGGGATGCAGAAGATACTTCACTCCATCCAACCTGACCACTTTTTACAAGGCGTATATTCGTCCCAAAATGCAACTCCCATATTTGTTCAGGCGCATTCAAAACTGCACTAGACGTGCTCGACAGGATGCCTAAGCGAACAGTGAAATTTATTGGGGACTCAGCCGTGAGTCGTTTAATTCCGTCATTAGATCATAGGCGCAACGCATCATGCCTATCTCCGAGCTTGCTGAATGTGTTCCGCCCCTTCAGACATTTTTCCGCGATACCTGTCAATCTGTGAATGCGCATCAGTTCAAATAAACATAGAGGTTCAATCTTTAGCCGAACCACACGAATGTGGAATGCTCTACCTGATCATGTGTTTCCTCGTCGCTGTAATGTCCAGGCATCCAAGACCAATATACATGGACAGCTGTTTTCCTTATCCGCTTCCTCTCGATCCCCTCGCACTGTGCTCTGACATTTAAGGGTACTTCGAAATCCCCTTTTGGGCGCGGGTTAGTGTAAAAAAAAAGGTACAACATAATAAATGAACTGAACGATCAACAATAGTGTCTGCTGGCTAATGAAACATATTCCAAAAAAGGATCTTGCACTAGACGATCGGCAATTGAAAGAACAATACCATACTTTGGTCAACAAAAGCGATCTTTTAAAAAGAGTTTGGAGACCACGAGGAGGATGAGTTATGTTTGGGTAAGGAATAAACTTTTTTAATTTTGTGGTGTATACGACATTTGTTATAAGAGTGCAATGTTCGCTTGTAATGAATGCAAGTGAGTTCC
The DNA here is from genome assembly GCA_963931805.1 of Microdon myrmicae. Classification (NCBI taxonomy): domain Eukaryota; kingdom Metazoa; phylum Arthropoda; class Insecta; order Diptera; family Syrphidae; genus Microdon; species Microdon myrmicae. The sequence goes on from OZ007497.1 coordinate 213,622,649, forward strand.
AAAATATCTATTAACCTATCTAGCTCAACAAAGTTGTATACCTTGCTCCTTATTGCCGCAGTATGTGACTGTGGGTTCCATATCATAATATAAGTACATAAAACAGTATGCAAATTGGAAAGGTCAATGCAGCAAAGGTGTTTTCCAAGCTCAGTCAGTAAAGTCATTGTAAAACGTCCGAACCCAAGTCCAAAACTGGGTGTCTATGCCATTTAATTCAGCTCTGAAGGTCGTCAACGAGCTCACATTCCTCATTTCCCGCTACACTGACTCTCCCCTTTTATATTACGTTCACCAGCCGATCATGCATGTCTCATAAACGCCATAAGATGAAACCATTTGACGGAAGATACTTCGCCGTATGATGAGACGACTCCCGATTTTATGCATATTTCGTTGCCGTCTTACTCATATCACTTTTTTTATCTGCTCCCCATAAATGTGTCTCTCACTTGGCGCATATCGGCAACCGGAGTTTTGTTTTTTTTTTTTTTTTTTGTGGGTTTTTTGGTATTTCTTTCTACGGCGAAAAGGGCGTTGAATCCATGATAAAATTTCGCAGTGTGAGAAAATTATTCGGAATTTTCAAGTAATGGAAATGAAAAAAAAATACTCAACCACAGACCAACAGGCAGGCGGTTTAGTAAAAGCCTCAGCGGGTAATTGGAGGTTAGGGTGACATATAAACTGAAGGCCGCTGAAGCTGATAAGAATTTGGCCCCATGGAAACTGGAGATGGGATAATAGGTTTTGAGTTATGTATGCCCGCCTTCCGGGAGACCGCATTAAGGAATGTATCTAAACCGCCATGTTACGGTTTGGTGAGCGGATATGCGACCTTATGGGAACTTGTTTAATACGACCCTACAGAAGATGGGAGCATATTTGAGGTAATGGCATTGAAATTGGAGTATAAAATGCGATTAGATATGTGAATTAAAATTTTGTTTTGAAGTGTTAAATATAGCAGGTTATGTGGTGTTAGACAAAAAAAAAATAAGGGGGGGGGGGGGGGGGGTGTCGGAAATATTCTGTGGGGTTAGTGGAAATACGTCAGATGGAAAAGATGTATTGTGTATGTACTAATAAAAGGTAAGCCAAAGTAACTTGACTTTATCAGGTATTATTCCAGAATGTCCCATAAATAAAAAGAAGAAAAAATGAAGTTAGAGAAATGAAATAATAATAATACCGCAGACAATCCCAAACAAAATATTCCAATTCAAGGGGGGAAACCACATTAGGAGGCTGATTTTTATGCTTTTTTCGTGACTATTTTTTAAGGAAGCAATGATTAAAAGTAATTGCGACTTGGAGGTCATTTTATTATATTTTGAACTACATAATCTAAAATTGTTAAAAGTTTTCCTTGGAAATTGCCCAAGTTATATGTTACTGTTCATAATGGTCTGTCGTTGGAGTTTAATATCGGCGTGCAGTCTGGTGGTCGTAAAATTAACCTGGAAGCAATTTACAATGTTTAGTTACAATACATGGGTACTTAGTTATTAGTTGTATCCATTTTTAATAAGAAATATGAAAAAATGAATAATTAAGAGGCTTTTGAAAAGAAAAATTCGGTTTATTTTTCGCTTTGTTTTTCCATAAAAAAAATACATTCACAATGTTGTGTTTCTTGTAGGGGTTTTTATTTTCAGGAAGCGTGTCTCCTGGTCCTTAAAAGGACAAGGCGATCTCTTAAAATTTGACCGCTCCTGAAAACTTGTCCTACAAAAGGGGTCGTTGCCGTGCTTCCTCTGAGTTCAAAGGGAAGAGCAACGTCCTTTGATTCGGCCTCCGTCCTTATGTCTTCACTTGGTCTTCCGTGGGGGCCAGGTGATATTTAGATATCCGTGGAAATGAAAAGTCGCCTAGCTTCCTTTTTGAATATGATTTTATTATATTATTCAGGATTTTCCTGGGGTACTTCCTCCAGGGACTGTGAATTTAGACTGCGGCCCGGAGATCACTAAACTATTCCTTTATAAAGGAAAAGGAATCGAAAATTGTATCCGAAAGATACACATTTTCGTACAACAATCTCGATTTTTTTGGATATCTCGAGCGAGATGTTGTATTTACATAAGATAAGAAATCAATTTCTTTAATTCTTACGAAACTATTACGCAGATGTGTGAATGTATCTGCTTTTGAGTTTTTGTTTGTTTAACTCAATGGAATTTTTTGGGATAGAGATAAAGATCTCTGAATTTTGGATTTGGGTGATGCTGTCGACCAAATGTAGAAAAATAAACGAATATTAGATTCGTTTATTGTAACTTTTAATTTTAAATTGGATTTTTGGGTTAATAATGCCGTGGGGGCAAATGTTAGGCAATAACGAATGTTTGATTCGTTTATTGCGAATTTTGGTTGATGTTTGGGTTTTTGTTAGTTTTGATAGGATTTTACGTTTTTGCGTATTATTGCTGGGATTTGGATGTAGGAATGGGGGAAAAAGGTAGTAGGGCTTTTTGGAGCACTACAACAATATATTTTTTCTCCAAAAGTAAGTTCAACAAATAGATAATTCAATAACAGACATTAAAACCCAAACAATTATTTTTCGAGTGAAAAAACACATATAGAGAAAAAAGCATTTAAAAAAACTTACGCGCTGGCGACAAACTGTAGCGGGCTCCGTTTCACATTCGTAATGTATGAAGAATATCAAATTTCGCCTTGAAAATGTTTGAACATATTTCTGAAAATATATAATATAATAATGATTTAAGTAATGTACTGTAATGTATATAATAATATACTACGTGTATGCATACGTTTTTTCCAGTTTCTTTGGTAAAAAAAAACATAATTTGGAAATTAATTTTTTTTATTCAAAAAATATGCGCATCGGTTTCTACACATTTCGCCCATCTCTCAGGTAATTTATGAATAGTATGCCAGAAAAGCTGCTTGTCTTCTACAGCAAACGATTCGTCGAGGCATTTCCCAACTTCCTCGAAATCGCTGAAGTGCTGCTCTGTGAGCGCGTGCCCCATTGATGCCAAGAAGTGATAGTCAGATGGTGTCAAGTTTGGGAGCACGGCGGGTGCAGAAGGATGCCCCATCCAAGCGATTTCAAGGTGTCTTTCACTAGTTTTGCTGTGTGCTGCGTGCTTTTTGCTGGCGCCATCTCTTAGTTACCACATGCATACACCTGGTATTAATCTTCCCCCGTTCTCGTAAACGTCTGCTGATTGTTTCTTGTGGCACATGTAATGCTTCTGCTAATCGCCGTTGAGTTTGAGTTCGGTCATCATCCAATAACTCCTACAATTGCTCGTCTTCACATTTTTGTGGTCTGCCAGAGCGCCCACTGCCTTTCACAATGAAATCACCACTTATAAATAGTCGAAATTATGTCGTTCACGTTCTAATTGATGAAGCGTGTTCACCATATGTTTCTACCCGCAAACGATGTCTTTCAACAGCCTTTTTCTTTTGATAAGAAAAGCAATGCTCATTTTCAGGCACAAAACTCGACACGATCACTGAACGATAAAACAAAGACGCTAGTTTTTGGCGGACTCAACTTGTGTGTGATTGTAGTTAAATCTCAGACGAACAAAACGACGTATGCGTCAAATTAATACGCTGCGTACTTTTTGCCCTGGGCCATGCCTTAGCTAAACTTATACGCACACCTGGTATTATTGACTGAGTAATGTTCCCTGCGAGTAAGGAGTTCGAATATACTCAAGCCAATTCAAATGAGAACTCAGCTGCCTGTATGTGCAAAACACGATCTTTGAATGAACAATCGCTATTAACCAAATAATAATTAAGCAGCAGGATTCTAACGCCCCGTTTGAAGGGCGTTATAATATATACTCCAAGCAATTCAATTGAGAACCCAGCTGTCTGTGGTGCAAAACACGATCTTTTAACAGACAGTTGCTATTAACCAAATAATAATCAAGTAGCAGGATTCCTAACGCCCCAGGTAGGCCGGCTTGTCGAAAGAGCCTGTGGCGGTTCCGTCAAACGCCACTGTCTACTTACCCGAAGAACTGTGGCGGTTCCTTTGAACGCCACTGCTTACCTCCCCATTATCCATCCAGGTAGCTGCTCTCTACAGCACCAAAACACATAAGAGCATGTACTTACCTTTACATAGTTGTACTATAAAGACCTGAAACGCTGTAAATTCACAATATTCGCTGATGCAAAATCCATCAGCATCAAACAGACATGTTCCTTATAAGCAATTTGGTTGCATCACCAAGCAACCAACACGAACCGAATCTACTCATTACACATGTCTCCGATCGAATTTCATCAGCAATAGTAAGCATCTTCCACAAGTAAGAGCAATTTGGTTGCACCATCAAGCAACCAACATGAACCGAACCAATTCACTAAACATGTCTCCGATCGAATTCCATCAGCAATAGTAAGTATCTTCCACAAGTAAGAGCAATTTGGTTACACCATCAAGCAACCAACATTGCCCGAACCATATCAATGAGATTTCCCCTTACGAGTCATGTTGTTTCATCTTTTCCTTTTATATACATGCCCACATACGACAAATATATGACGGCATACGGCTGACCGCCCAAGGAAGTCGAGTTCTCCTAAATGGAAAATTACCATCGAAAATTCGACTACGTGGAGATGCCGCCAAGATGTGCACGATCAGCATAAATGCCTTACGCAGTTGCTGATCGTGTAAACACCTAAATCTCTATGTCGAGATAATGGCACCAGCTGCAACCATGCCAGCTAATGTTCCCCTTGTGGATTTGGTCGATCCACGGTCCCCATGCTTGTGGACACACACACGCCATGTGCTGCGGAAAAGACCATCGTGTGTGTGTTTCACCCCTTTTTGCGGGACCAATGCAAGGAAGATCATCCCTTGTCGGGCTACGAAGCAATGTACAAATTTGCTGTGCTGTCGTCTTCGATGATTAAATAATCAATCGCATTACAGATTCCGTGGAGACGAGTCGTGCCTCCGCCTTAAATAAATTAGAGTCGTTATTTCAACTACAGTAGGGACGAGCCGAGATTTAACCGCCACCAAGTACGGACGCGTAACAGAGAAGGTGTAGTGCAAAGTATCGCTGGACACAACTAACAGTTGATTATTGAATTAAGCTTAACTTTACATTGTATATAACAGAAGTGATGACTAATTAGTGACTTAAGCTTACCTTATATTTGTTTTCGAATTAGTGGACTAAACTAACAGTTGATTTTTGTATTAAGTTGGATTTTGGTGTACGTATACAGAATAAAGATAAGGAAAGGAAAGAGAGTTCTTTTTATTATTTAGTGAACCTGTACCCTAGCGGCACAACTAGAAGACTGGGTATACGAATAACGTAATAGAAGACCCACAGAACCCCCCATAACTACAACCCAACTCGCATTATTTCCGCTAATGTAATTGCATTAGCACCTGTAAACGCTTCACACATCAAGTTTCCCTAATGTCTTTATCTAAAAGCTCTTGGAAGAGAATTCTTACCTTCATGCATCAATTCGCATTTTAAATTCCCTACAAGAAATCTATATATCTTATCGGATCATAAAACCAAATCCCAATCTTACCATAAGCATTTTCCCTATCGGAATTCCTGCAAAGAAACAATTTGGTTCACACATAATGTAACCACATTTCTAGGGATAATAAACATTGCTTCGCCTATTCCCAGCCTCACCATGTGTAGGATAAAGGGACAAAAGCAAATACACGCATCTTGCGTCTAAAGGCATAAACCAAATCCTTTAGCATAATCAAATGCAAATAGGAATTGTGTACTTACCCTTGGCAGCGATGCCGTAAACACCAATTCTCAGACAATACGCTAAAACCAATTAGCACCATGTCCACGATGCATTGCGGTCTATCAATGCAGCTGCAACGCACATCATAGACAATGATCTACACGATCTATTGTTCTTCTAATACTTCTGGATCCGCTTCTCATGACCTCGCGGCACGAGCAAACAGAAATCCATTAACACCCAATGAGATACGGCTTGTTTACTTAGCCGAACTCACATCTCATTGATGCCCATTATCCCTTTCGATTTTTCCGATTCGTTGTCATGGCCTTGCCCCATGAAAGAACCAATATTCACACATACATGCGTGCCACTACGATCTTCGCCATGAGATCCGGTTACCTACCCCGTCGTCACGTTTCTCTTGGGATAGGAAATACATCCCTAAATTAAGAGAGCCAGTATCACTGGCCGAATTTCCCTTGCCAGTGAATTGATATCGCTGAGTCGTTTCCATCACCCGACCGAGACGGTCGGTCTCACTCCCGCTCCCCGGTGCGCACGGGGACGCGCACATTATAAAGTCGAGTCGAGTAAGCGCGTTACCGATTAAAAAGTAATTTTTCTTGTGCCGCCACGATGATGCCTTTCAAGTAGAGTACATTGTCTTACATTCTTTTGTGCATTCGTCTCATCGCCAGTGTAATTAAAATCCGTTTCTCTAAACTAAATACATACCAAAAAATTTGTTGTGAATAAAAAGTAATCATTTAATTAATAAGTTTTACTCCTTGTGCCCGGTGAACTATTTACTCCACACCATACTTCTTCCCCACAAGGCGACTAAAGACCAATTGGTGGGTGAGTCCTCAACGCCCTGTCGTCCGGCGAAATACCACCCCATACAGGCTCCGAGAAATGGTCGGGAGAAATTCCTGGCCATCTTTCAGAGCTTGGATGATGAACCGGTTGGAGAAAAGGTTGGTTTAGGTGGTAAGTCGGTTCCAAGGTGAGATACCACCCCGTCACGCTGTACATTTCGCGATATCGTCGGGAGACATTTTCGACTATGTTTCGGATGTATGGCTGATGGCCCCGACTGAATCGGAGATAAATCATGACGGTACTTTCTCAGATAAAGCATTCCGGAGGAAAACTAGTTTTCCATTTGGATCTCATGCAAATATTATGATAAATAACCGAACTTTAAGAAATTCGTCATCGCATAATCGGGCTCGCTCTCGAGGCTTTGTCGGCGCTCGACTGATAACGGCATTTTGTAATATCAGGGGCATTGGTTTCATCAATACGAATGTAAACGCCGTCCACCAATATTTGCAAACAAGGAAACCTGATATCCTTGCCCTAACTGACACCCAAATGGATTTGTCAATTGATTCGACATATCTTCGTTGCTCAGCATACGACTTACATTCGAGATTCCGTTATGGGGGCGGAGGCTGCCTCTTCGCGCGATCCGATCTGGCTTCCCAATAACATGAACATCATATGGTTGAGAGTCGAGCCGAGGAATTCTGTAAAATGTCTTTATTGTCTTTACCGCTCCCCGGACGGCGATTGACCAGCGACATTTTTCGAACATCTTTCAGGTACCGACGGCTGGATACAGATCAACCAACGGTTTCTGAAATTATCGCCCATGGAGATTTTAAGGTACACAATCCGGTTGGTTGGTGCATTCTAACAGAATCGTCGAGGCTGGGTAGCTGGCGGAGATTTTCACTGTTAGCCGCAATTTGACTCAACTTGTGGAGGCACCTACGCAAGTGCCGGCTGTCCGAGTTATTGTGCGAACACCCTGGATCTGTTTTTGATATCCGAGCCGTGCCACTGGGAAGTTCCGATCACTGCTTGGTACCGATGGCGTAACCGCTTCCATTTCAAGCGAATAACCGACCTGAGCGGCTTCGCCGTGTGCGAAGGTACCGGACTGCTGATTGGGGTAATTTTCTAGATTTCTTCGCATCCTTTACGTGGTTTGAGGTCTGCTTTGGAGACTCCAATATCTATGCATGCGTGGAATCGGTCACAGAGATTATTCTTCTCGGGATGGAGATCTACATTCCGCATTCCATCAAACGAAGTTCATCTTATAATCCTTGGTTTGATACAAAATGCCAGCAGATTGCAGCGACACAAATAGTGCTTTTAAGCGATGGCGCTCCAATCCCACCGATGTTAACAGTACGAATTTCGTTATAATCAGAGACGCGTGCAACCATACGATTGATACCGCGAAAAAGACCTACAGCGGCAGAGTGACCAATAAACTCTTTCAGTGCCCGACTAGCTCGCTCTCCTTCTGGTCAAAGACAAGGGCTGTCAGCAGTAACTTCGCGTCCTCCTCTTTTGCTCTGTTGGTTATGGACAGCGGGACGTTAGCCACAAATTCAAGGATAAAGCTAATGTGTTCGCAAATATATTTTCCGCGAATTCAAACGTCGATGCCGGTCTCCTAGAGTCACCTGTGATCGAGCAGGTACGGTTTTCGATGCGGGATGTGAGGTTTCGTCCGCGTACTATACAACGCATTCTACGTGGACTGGACTGTAGGAAGGCAACTGGTCCGGACGGAATACCAGCAATAGTCCTTAATAACTGTGCTAACGCTTTCGCTGGTCTTATGTACGGAGGGCATTTCCTACCTGCTGGAAGGTGGCTCGAGTTCAGCCAATCCCAAAGAAGAGAAAAAATGTCTGACATAAAATTACCGACCGATAGCATTACTGTCTATGTTGTCTAAGATGATGGAAAAGGTCATCAATGCCGACTTAATTAAGTATTTGGAGTACAGCGGACTTCTGAATGATTCTCAATACGGATTCTGTGGCAGGCGATGCACGGGAGATCTTTTGACCCGTATAACTGATATATGGACATCTGCGATTGAGCGGCATGGTGAGTCGAGGGCGGTCGCATTGGTCGGCGCTATAGGTTCGCCTCTCCGAGAGAAGTGTAATAAAAAAAGAAGCCTCGCAAAGTGCAGCAAAATGTATGAGGTCCCTTAGAGATGCTTCCCTCCATTCAACCTGACCACTATTCACAAGACGTATCATCATCAGCATCGGCACTACAACCGGGAGCCGGTCTTGACTTTATTTAGCAAGCCCTGAAGACAAGACGTATATTCGTCCTGTATTTGGTGAGGCGCATCCAAAACTGCCCCACACGTGCCCGATATGATGCAAAAAAGAGCAGTGAAATTAATGGGGACCCAGCTGTAAAGCGATAAATCACGTCGTTCGAACATAGGCGCAACGTATCATGGCTGTCTCTGTCCTAAGGTATTACCACGGTCGTTGCTCAAATGAACTTTCTAAATGTGTTTCCGCCCTCTCAGACATTTTCCCGCGATATCCGTAAATCTATGAAAGCGCATAAGTTCACATTGAAAGTGGACTTCAGGCGCACAAATAAACATAGTCATTTTTTACCCGAACCACACGAACCTGGAATGCTCTACCTAATCATGTGTTTCTTCGTCGTCACAATGTCCAGGCATTTGAGAGCAATATACATCGATACCTCCTTTCCTTATCCACTTCCCCATCCTCCGCTCGCACTGTACTCTTACATTTAAGGGTACCCCAAAATCCTTTTTTGTGCGCGAATTAATGTACATATTTCAGTTTGAGAAATAGAAAAAATCTTTATTTATTCTTACTCGCTAGTGTACATTGATTTTTAGGGTCTAGGTGTTAGTGCGGCTATGGAAGAACTTTCCAGACAGTCACCAACAGTAGATTCGATAAGAATGCTGCATGATGGTGGGTTCACGATATGGTTCCTTTGTTCTGGAATCTGTTTTCTCTAATTAGGAATGCCGGGTGTTGGTTACACAAGTGCTGATAAATAAAGTGTGGCATCCGTTTGACCCTGGGATAATTTTGGTAAGAATTTCCGAGCTTAGGCTGAATCATGATGGCTCATATGTCTCAAGGTTCATCAAGGAAACGTCAATAAAGTGATTTTCGATGATCAATATTTGTTTTTGTTCTATAATCCCGAAATATAAAAGGCAACCCTCGTACACCGAATTCCGACCTCAACAAGATATATGAATGGGGATTATCTAACTGAATTGCGCAAGGCTAATAACCTTGCCCGTAAAAATAACTTATTATGGAACATTTAACAAGTCTCGAGACTTGCTAAATAAGGCCAAGACCGGATCCCAGTTGAAGCGCCGATGATGATGATGATGATGATTATCTAACCGAGTAGAATTCAATGCGTTAAAAACTCAATGTTACCTCTTGCCGTTAAAGTAAATACACTGTCGATGAACGGCACTTGCATCGCCAAATCCAAGGAACTATCAATCCTCGGCACTCGAATTAATTCGACTCTTAATTGGAGCAACCACATTTGTGAAGCTGCAAAAGGTGCGGCCAAATCCAGGGGGTCCCCTAAGAGATACAAAACATACTTCACTCCATCCAAGCTGGCCACTAGTTACAAGCAGTATATTCGTCCCAAAATGGAGTTCAACTCCAAAATTTAGGCCGGCGTATCCAAAACTGCACTACACGTGCTCGATAGGATGCAAATACGAGCAGTGAAACTTATTGGGGACGCAGATGTGAGTCGATCAATTCCATCATTAGAACATAGGCACAACGTATCGTGACTATCTCTTTTCTATAGGTATTATCACGGTCGTTGCTCAGCTGAACTTGTTTAATGTATTTCGCCTCCTCAGACATTTTCCCGCGATACCTGTCAATCTGAGAATACGCATCAATATACGTTGAAAGTCAACTTCAAGCGCACAAAGAAACATAGTCCTTCTTTAGCCGAACCACACGGATGTGTTATTATATATATTATATATATGACCAGCAAACAACGACAGCCTATATCAACGATCCTCTGGACTTACAAGCTGGGCCCATTGGATCTACCCGATGATCTCCGATAACGACCCATATCCGAATCAACCACACGTGCGAAGTCCACTTCGGATCCGTTCCCGAACAAACGATGATAAACCTAATGCGACGTCATCAGATTCAGCGACTTGATCCTTCTAAACCCACATACCCTGTCAAACTTGGGAAACAGGGCTATATTCACCTGATCTGCTAAGGCTGTTTGTTGAAGTATCTCCGGCCTCTATTAGATCGAACCCTATTACGCTGGCAGCACTTTATTTCGGTGCATGCGCTTTCACATTCAAAAATAATCGACTACGTCGTTTCTAAAAAAGCCAATGGATGGAAGCAACCAATTCAAAGATTGACATACGAGGGTGGGCTGAAAAGTTTCCGATCTCAACGTGAATATAGCAGCACTCGTCAATAAAAGCTAGTGAATGTAGTTGTGCATCTTTTGACAGTTATTTACCAAAATGTCAGCCATTTTGGCCGTGTAGTTTGTATTTGGCAGTCGTTTGAGTGAGTCGATGCGAGTGTTTTTGTGAAAATGGACAAATTTGAGTATCGAGCTGTCATTACATTTTTGTTTTTGAAAGACAATACGCCTACGCAAAACAAATATGAGTTGGACTCTGTGCATGGGGACTCTGTGCCATCATTTACCACTGTGAAATTTGGGCAGTTGAATTTAAACGTGGCCGTGCGAGCTTGGGAGACGATGAGCGCTCGCGAGGTCCAAAAACTGCAACAACTGACGATAACATCGCAAAATTCACCGAATGGTGCTAGACGACTTTAGCGGATTTGATCTTTTAATCGTATGTGTTCCGCCGAACACGGCCCATAAAAGCAAAACGACACACGGAGCGAAAACGTCACCAATAAAATGCTGGGATCTTTGTTCTTAACCTGTGGTTTTTATTTAATTGTTTGAATGTTTCGTTTCTTTAGTTGCACAATTAATTTACTCTTATTTTTTGTTACAGTACAAATCACTTAACGTCTAGATTCACAAACTAGGATACGGTTCCGCTATTCTTTGTCCTTTACCACTGTATCTGAATCGTGCAATCATTCAACGAGTCGTGTAACTACACTAGCGGATATACTCGTATCGTCGAGGATTCGATTAATCGCGGAACTACACCTGCGGATATGCGCGTAGGGTTCGATAATCTAGTGAGTTGTGTAGCACGGACCGACATCCTCGTGGGGTTCACCACTGGACTCTCGATTTCGACTTTTTCATCCTCTTATCCGTAAAAGAGAATTTTCATCTCCATTTTCGTTCCCATTATCTTATCTGTAAAAACAATTTCCTACATGATCATTATTCTCGTTCTCTTATCTGTAAGAGAAACTTTTCATCTGGATTCATATTTCCATCTTCTTATCGGAATCTTCTTTCGGAGGATCAAGCGTACCGCCACTTCTTTCTCGGTCCTTTCATGCGATTTGACTGCGTTACTCATCTGGCTTAAGACACAAGAGTTTTTGTGTGCTTCAGATGGGTAACAAAGGAATCGTGGGATTTGGTATCGGTTTCTAGATCGCATTTCCAAGTCATAAACATCTGGCGTGAAATTGGCGTTAAGATGTTTATGATTGCAAGAATTCTGTGCCGGCGGGCGAATCGCTACGCCTTTGTTTGCGCATGCGCGCTTCTTAGTTTTGGGATCTTGCGAAGAATTTAGGGTGCTAATTGCTATTAGCTACAAGAGGAGATATACTTTATTCTGTTTGTTTTCAGAGAAATGCGTTTAATGGATGAATCGAATGGATGCATTGAATGGAGGCATTGAATGGATGCATTGAATGGATGCATTGAATGGATGCATTGAATGGATGCATTGAATGGATGCATTGAATAGATGGATTGAATTCAATATTAGGAAATTTTGAACGTTAAGTTCGATTGGTTTTTACTATTGAATTCAATGTTGGGTATTTGGTATGTTACCTTTGTTTCAGGCGGAAACAAAGGACTTTTGAGGACACGTATCTGTGGGCACGTGAAATCTGGATATAGGTGAGTATGTTCCTTGGTGAAACGACGATATCTCAACCTATAGTGGATTGTGTAGTTTGTAGAACTGCCACACGACCGCCGAATTAAAGTGACAGAGATAGCAGAGGCTAAGAGAATGTCGAAAGAACGTCTAAAGAACAGTTGCTAAAAAAGAAAATCCTGTCTCACGAAGACAACGAGCCGTCTCACACCTCAGTGGTTGCCATGGCAAAAATCCACGAATTACGGTTTGAACTGCTTGACCACCGGATCGAGCCCCAAGTGACTTCCTTTTATTCCCTAATCTAAAAATTGAGCTTGAAGGACAGAGATTTTCGTCTAATGAGAAGGCAATCTTAGTGAACATTTATTTTGCAGAGAAAAACGCCGAGTACTATTTGGACGGGTTGGAAAGATGGGAGCATCGCTGGAAGAAGTGTGTAGAGTTACAAGGAAAAATAAAAATAAATTTTAAGAAAAAATGTCTTGTATCTTTGTTAGGTCGGAAACGTAGTAAATTTTTATAATTTGCAGACGTTGTTCGTTCGTGTACTTAACTATGATGAAAATGTTGAGTTTACTGAATAAATTGACAGTGACAGTTTGATGTTTAGTGAAAGGGTGCGTTCACAAATTAAATTCAAAGTTGTCAAGTCCCTATTGGAAAACCCGATATGTTTAGTGGAACACATCCATTGTCATGCATATTTTAGCTAATAGACCAAAAAAATTATATCGTTGGACGAAACCATTTTTCTTTTTACATATCGAAATAATTTGGTCAGAACATGATAAACTTAATTTAAATTGTAAATACAATTTGTATTTTAACACGAACGCATTCTTAAACTTCTTTCAGGGTCTGCCAATGCTAAAACCTCAAACAAGGTTCACATTTTTATCATGCTGAAGTTCTAATATTCACTATTGGAGGTACAGCACAGAAGCCAGCAAAACAACGCATTGATTGAAGTATGGAAAATATCGTAACCGTAAGTGCCTTAGTTCAAAATGAGTCAAATAAGTCGATTCCACGCCGTTCACAGGAATTGGGAATTTCTCAAATCAAATCACGTTGTGGCGTCTCAACCTACAGCCTTACAAAATCAAATTTACTCAAGAACTGAAGTCTGCCGATCATTTGAAATGCTAAAACTTCCCTGATTTTGCTACAAAAGTTGTGTTGCGACCCTATAGAAGCACGCCTTACAAGGCCTCATCGACAAACATCAACTAGACAGGAGTATGGCACGAGAGGCAATACCACTGTCTAGACAAATCACACATTAAAATATGGGCGCCTTTAAAATATATTTAGGCATATATAGAAATTGAGACATAGACCGTTAACGACTTTCCAGTTTAGTAAGGAACCGGGCAAATACCTCTGTCTACAAAATGGAAGAAAGTCAGTGGAATGTGTGGAGGACAAAATGTGAAATCAGCAAGGTACTTTATACCTATGCAAACTGCATTTAGTTGCTTATTATCATGGATGACATACTTTCCGACATCATTTCCGATCCTTTAAACCTCTTATTACGTGATCTATTTCCAATGTCATCAACGGAATCAAACTAATCGTAGAATACAAAATACTTCAAGAAAGCTTTTAGGAAATTTATCTAAATACACATGCACGCAACATAACCAGAAAACACCAATTCCAATAACATCAACGATAAAAGGCCAACCATGTCAGCTAGGTGTTTAAAAAGCATTTGCATTTAAATTCTATCGATTCCGAAATGTAGAATATGTGTTATGACCATTTTTAAGGCCATCCTGTGGGAATATGAATACTAAATCCATTATTTCATCCCAAAGCACTTATGAATTTTTCATTTCCTGCATTTCGTGAATATATTCTCTCTATACTAGAAGTGTTTTAGTAGCAGCAAGAAAATTAAGAAAAAAACAAAAAAAACTGAAAGGAATGCTCAAAATAAAATCAAGCTCGTCACCGCCAGAAACATCTACATAATCAAAATGTCGTCCACACTATAACACTTAGCCTCATTTTCCTTTCAGAAGTAAAAGAAAGAAATCAAATGAGAAACCATATAGTTCCACACCACTACAATTCTGTAGCTTGTGAGCCTCCTAGAGGCAGTCCCCTCTTCCACCCTTCCCCACCCTCCCCCGCTGCAACCCAAAAAAGGCAAGCCGAATATTCCTCGTTCAATCTGAATGTACGTATATTCCGGAAGCAAAATTCTCCATCTCTGTCTCATAAAAACTTCATAACGTCGTGTTCAAAAGACGACGAAAAACAAAACAAACAAAAAATACATCTACTAAATATAAAAAAATAAACACGAAACAGACAACAACTTTTATAAAACACTTTTTTCTACATCCCAAGGAGAGAGCAAAAGAAACCGAATTCAAATTCAAAAACGATTCATTCGCATCTAAATTGCCTGCATAAAAACGAACAAGTAGAAGACGAAGAATTTAAATGACAACGAACAAATAAAACAGCGAATTATTTGCGCGCTACTCAGTTTTTCGAGTTGAGATATTTAAGAACTTGTTACAGCTACGGATACTGTCTCTGATCCCCGATCTCGATCTACGATCAGAGAAATCGAAATATCTCCTCCCGTGTGCCAGTTGCCAGAAGGCGGTGAGCTACTGTCGAAAGATACCTATCTATGAAACGACGCATTTCAAAAGATTGTATCTTTAAATGTGTCATGTAACGCTGTCGCATTATGTCGCCTTAAGGATGATCCAAAAAAGATTTCTATCTGTTGACAGCTAAGGGGTGTGTCTACCCATTTACGAGACCAAGTTCAAAACTGTTTTTTTGAAAACACCACTGTTCCTTCCCAGTTCAACCGAATGAATTCAATTCGAATAATTGATGCGATTAACCGAACGATACGAAAGGAAAGTAAACGATGTAATGTAGTTTGGTCGGTTATCCGGTAGATGTACAAATTTGAAACTGGTAGAATTACTTTAGAGGGCGGCTGACGTTGCGCCACCACCAGCGCTGATGCTGACAATTAACATTTTAATGGCTTCCATGGTCTATTTTTAGCGAGCGAATGCTATTTTGCTCGCTGAGATCTGTGCGCGACATCGCTTTGGTCACAAGTTGTGTGAGATTTGTTCCGCTTTTGTTTTTTATTTAAAAATAAAACTAGACTCTTGTTGTGGAAAGGCGTGCAGACTATCATCATCTACTAAATGTTTATTTTTAAAGACTCCATTTCTTTCTCCCTCACCAACATTTTACCTTTTCTTCCTCATTTAGTTATTTGTCGAATATGTCTTTCATTATGGAGATGTAGGCGTTGATCGTTAAGTCGGATATTTATCGACGTTGTCGTCGGTTAGTTCACCTGAGCAGAGAAATTAACTCTTTTCATTGACCGTATAATAGAAGAATAAGTCATCTTATTCAAAACCAAATATGGAGATATCCAAATCAAGGAATATATGCCGTATTGATTTACTGATCCGGAGAGTTCCAGTATAGGTGATGGAGTGTAATTACAAATAATTCGCCATCCATTCGGTGTTGACTTCTTTTTGCGAACTATGAATTTATTGAGTCACACACTCTTCACAACGTTAAGAATTATCCGGACTTTATCGAGTCTCGAGATTTTAGAACAAATTGTATTTTCTGGCTAATAACTTATATTTATATAGAGTTCATCACAGATTTTGTAACAAGTCTCAGTTTTACAGTGCCAAATTGTAAGATTATTCGGTATAATGTCACAGATATATGACTCATTAAACATACGCAGAAGCTTCCTTTCTTCCTATGCTCAGATGTTCAGTGAACTATCACATACATCAGAACATATAGTACTGAACATTGTATATATATAGATGTCAGTTAATTTTAAGTAGAAAAAAACAATTGCACACCGTTTTTTTTTATAGTTTTTCTTTGTTATTAAAATAAACATAATTAAAAAATAAACAAAGTTTTGTCGTCGAAAGGCAAATTGTACAATAGATATGTAAAGTTTAACTTAGAGCGTCTGCGTAGGACCAGTAGGTTATAATATAAGATAGTTAAGCTAGAATGTAAGCATTTTTAGTCTAGCCTGTTTTTTTTTTTTTTTTTTTTTTTTTTGTTACACAAACCCACACATAAAAGGGGATTTTGGAGTACCCTTACATGTCAGAGCACAGTGCGAGCGGAAGGGGAGGAAGTGGATAAGGAAACAATGTACATTGGTCTGTGGCATTTCTAACAGATACACACACAATAGACAAGTAAATAGTGAAGAACACCGAACAAAAATCGAATAAGAAAAATGCATCAGAGCCGTATACCATAGCGATAACATAACAATTCGGCATCAGTTGAGTGTACTTGAGTTTAGAAATCGAATTCGTACACACGGCCAGTAGCCTGATGAGTTACGCATTGGTTCATTTTTTGGTGATTCTAACTGTCATAGCGTCAGTTCGAATCACACGTTCTTCACTATCATCCCAAACGCTATAATTGGTGACCCACCGACGTGATCTGTACACACAGCACACACTTTCCCATAGTAAACAGAACTTTACGACACGATCACGACTTCCGCATAGAGCACCGGCACACTCGCCTGCTCGACGTTGTCTCGTTCGCTCCGTCGTTGGCACATGAAGCTGATCGTAACAAAGTTACTGAGGAGGAAGTAGTGCAGGGTTATATTCTTCTTAAATTGTTTTTTCATACCTCAATGGTGTGTCTTCCTTTCATCATCATCATCATCATCGACACTACAACTGGGATCCGGTCTTGGCCTTATTTAACAAATCTCTCCACCGGTCCCGATTTCGAGCCGATGTCATCCAGTTTAGCACTCCCAGGCTCTGGGCGTCCTGGTCTACGCCATCCCTCCATCGCAGACAAGGTCTGCGGCGCTGTCTCCTTCCATACATCCTGCCACAAAGGACTTTCCGGGCAGGGTCCTCTTCGCTCATTCGAGCTAGGTGTCCCGCCCACCGGAGTCTACCGAGCTTGATTTTTCTTACAATATGAGCTTCAAGGTAGATTGCGTACAACTCATGGTTGTAGCGTCTCCGGAATCGTCCCCCCTCACATACGGGGCCAACAATTCTCCTTAAGACCTTCCTCTCCAACGCGGCCAAGAGTTCAGAGTGCTTTTTATTAAGCACCCAGGTCTCGGATCCATACATGAGTACTGGTAAGACCATGGTCTTGTACAGTAGTAGCTTGGATGTTCTGGATAAATTTCGGGATTTAAAGAGCCTTGATAGACCATAGTAGGCTTTGTTGGATTTAATCAGCCGTTCGCGTATTTCTTTTTCCATATTGTTATCGGCTGATACTATTGACCCAAGGTAGTTAAAGGATTGCACTACTTCAAATTCGTGCTCCACTACCCTGATAGTTTGACCAACGTTAGGTCTTCTCTTCGCAGAAGTTGCCACCATGTACTTGGTTTTTCCCTCATTAATGCGCAGTCCCAGTTTTTGTGCCGCCTGCTCGATCTGGGTGAAGGATTCCTGTACCGCCGATTCGGTTCCACCGATGATGTCGATGTCATCTGCGTAGGCAAGTATCTGGCTGGACTTGGTGACAATAGGCCCTCTAGTTGTAACGCCAGCGTCACGGATTGCTTTCTCCAACGCCAGGTTGAAGAGGAGGCTGGCCAGACCGTCCCCTTGTCGGAGTCCATTATAGATGTTTATTGGTTTGGACAGCAATCCCGCTACTTTTACCTGACTAGTTACGTTGGTCATGGTCAACCTACAAAGTCGTATCAATTTATTTGGAATGCCGAATTCTCTCATGGCATTATATAGTTCTACCCTCGCTATGCTGTCGTAGGCGGCCTTGAAGTCTATAAATAGATGATATAGTGGAATCTTAAATTCCAGACATTTTTCCATCGCCTGCCTAAGGGTGAATAGCTGATCAATTGCTGATTTGCCTGGGATGAAGTCACACTGATATTGACCAATGATGGCTTTACCGTATGGGGATATCCGGTCTTGTAGGATAGTGGAGAGTATCTTATAGGCGGTACTCAGCAATGTTATACCCCTATAGTTGCTGCAGAGTGTGATATCTCCCTTCTTATGTATGGGACAAATTATACCACGACGCCAATCTTCCGGCATCTCCTCTTGCTCCCATACGTGCACCACGATCTCGTGAATTGCGTGATGTAACGCTGTCCCTCCTTGTTTGATCAGCTCAGCTGGTATGCCATCAGCTCCAGGGGCTTTATTTGATTTTAGCTGTCTAATGGCTTTTAGTGTTTCCTCAATGCTTGGTGGCGGCAGCATTTGGTCCTGGTCTTGCATTGGTGGAGCCTCCAATTCTTCTGTGAGCTGACCATTTAGCAATTCATTAAAGTGCACTTCCCATCGCTCCAGAATGCCTTCAGGATCGGTGATCAGATTACCCTCTTTATCCTTGCAGTAAGTGCAGCGTGGTGTGTACCGCGTCATACTGCGGATTATTTGGTAGAACTTCCGCGCCTGGTGCGGACCTCGCTCTCTACTGTCTTCCTTTAGGGTTGCCAAATTAAAATGCGATTTAGTTTTATTTATTTAATTTTTCAATTTTCGGCCGTTGCCTCAGCCTCTGGATCCCGACTCATCTCGAATCCAAAATGTGCCGCCCTTTTATACTCTGGGTCATCGGGATTTGTCAAATGTTATTTAATAATTCCAAGAAGCACAAACAAGATTTTGTGTGCTTCAATTGGAATAGGATTCCGGGAAGCTGATAGGGATTTATTTTAATAAATTCCCGGAAAGAGAAACCATGAAATGCATTTAGAATATTTCATAATTTTATGGTTATAGGGAATTGAACTAATGCACGACAAATGGACTTTCGTTTAAATTTGTCGGGCATATGATTCAGTTGAATTGGGATGTGGAGTACTTGGAAATTGAATCAATGTGCGACAAATTAACTTTTGGTTTAACTTGTCGCTCATATGATTCAATATGGGAATTGATTTGGATTATGGGTAATTGGAAAAGGGTAGTGATTTAGTATCACTACGTTCCTACCCCCTTTAGAAAAGGAAATTAATCTGGAAGAGATTAATTTTCTAGAATGAGTGAAGAGCAAAGGGCGGTGGCATTTTGATTTCGCGATAGTTTACATTTTTGGTTTCAGTTTAACATTTATTGCATTACTTCGTTATGTTTAGTATGTGTGCTACATGTTGTATTTTCTCATTTGCGGTAATGCTTTTTAAGTTTGTTTGTACAAAGAATGGTATGGTATTTATCAAACAATTGTGGCTGGTGTCATGTTTACAATTATTGTTTAAGTATATTTTTAGAAATAGACATATGTATTATAAAAATAAGTAAGTAAATTTCAAATTAATAAGTGTCTTCATTTTAGTTCGTGTTCTACAACGTTATTTTTCTAATATATACTTAAGGATATAGTACATTCATATTTATCCTTTTTTGATTGGGACGTGATGCTAGATTAAGAGCTTAATAAAGATAAATGTGTATTTGTTTTAGAAAAGGTCTTTTCCTAGTAGTAGATATAAAGTGTTATTTTGTAATATTATTTAGAATTCTTTATAGTTTCATTCTTTGTTTGTATTTTGATTTAGGCAATTGATTACATGGCAATTTTAGCTCGGGTGAATGTTTTCATATATCTGTATTGGTTTTATTTACGTATTATATGTTTTTTCTTAATGCTCATATTTTTCATATTTTTAAGTTAGGTCTTAGTTGGGGTTTACATATATTTTTTTTTTGGGATAGTTATTTACAATTTTGTCTTATGTTTAAAAATTGTCTTCCTCATTGAGGATCAATGTTTGTTTTGTTTTACCTGTATGTGATTTCTTTTTTGTATTTCGTTACATTTGTTTTAATGTCCTTCTTTGTGTATAACATGTATTAGTTTGTTTCTATTATTGTTTTTATTTATCATATATCTTTTGACAATTTTTTGTGTCGTTTGTTATTTTTGTCCATATTGTGTATTTGGGAATATTTTTAAGTGATGAATTATTGGACTATGATACACCCTGGGGATAGTATATGTCTGGGGTTGATAGTGGAAGGGAAGGTGAAACTAGGGTGAAGATCAGAACTAATCAACCTTGGAATATGGTTTCAATGTTTTATTGCTTATTTTTATTGATTTTTTACCAATTTTGATGGTTGTATTATTCGGCTCAGTTATTCCTGTAATGAGGAAAGGGCCCCTCCAGATGGACGTTTGTTTGCCCTTGCGGTTTTTACACCTTACTAACATCCTGTTTCCCACTTGAAACGATTGTGGTTTCGTTTCACTTCCGAAGCATGCGGTTGCCTTCAAAGAACGGCATTCCTCGCATTGCTTTTTATATCTCCTAATGTCGGAGAGCATGGACGGCCACCAGTATCTTTGTCGTATTTTATTATACGATTTGGTGATGCTTTGATATCCATCGGAGGGGGAATTGTGTTAAACCCTGAGTATCGTCGCGATCTCATCGAGGTTTATTATTATTTTTTTTGTGTTGTGGGCTTTTGCAAAAAGTTTGTATTTTGAGAGGAGCTGGGGCACCAACTTTTTGGATTATCTGACGAAGTGTCAATTATTTGATTAATACTTTTGATGTTACCACTTAGCTCCTTGGGGTTCCTCTTTTTATGGTTAAAATTTAACCTGAAGATTTTGCGCTCATATTTGGCTTGCTCCTGTTTTCCTTTAGCGTATTTATTTTCAGGTGCCGTTTTCTCGACGTGTGAGAACTTTATTGGCACACTAAATACTTTGGGGTTTACTTCCGTGCGAGGAAAAGTGACGCGTTGTTTGGGGCCTTCCACATTGCAATATTTTGACAAAAAGTCATTTCCAAGCAGACCGTCTTCTGGTAGACCGGGCATACTGCTCACTACCTGGAACTTGCATGGGAGTTTAGACCTACCTTTTAACTGGAAGTTTACCTTGCAGCTCCCCAAGGTCCTAATGCTTCCGAATGGCGTCTCTAAGGTGCAAGCCTCTTGCTGATTTATTTTGGCGTCTGATTTTTTAAGGCAATTTTTGTTAATCAGGCTTACTTCCGCACCGGTATCCACTACTAGTGTGGTGTTTTTGTTAACACCTACATCTGTTGGTAGTTGGACGGTGGGAATGCTGGTTAACGGCGAGTGTGGGGTCCTTACATGGTAGCTCCTTTTTGCCACCGAGGGTTTTGGCCTTCTTTGTTCTGGTCTCGAAATGGGGGAATTATTTGCAGGTTGGCATTGGATTCGCGACTCCCATTTCAGCTTTTGCTGACAGGACCCTAGATTGTCACCTTGTTGGCCACAGAAGTGGCAGATCTGCCTTATGTGGAGAATTCTCGCTCTCTCCCTTAATCGCCGGCAATCACGGATATCGTGATTCAATTGATGGCAGTGTGTGCAAAAGGTTGTGTTTTTCCTTTTCACACAATCCTCATAGACATGCCCCCTTTTGTTGCAGTAACTGCAGGTTATTCTGTTGAAGGGGGGGGGGGGGGGGGGGTGGGGGGGGGGCATCGTGTGCCAATGATATGTTGGGAGGGTCTGATACCATTACCCCTTCGGCTCCCCTATATGTTTGCTCGGCTGGCGGTATTTGCACCTGTAGTTGCGGAGTCCGATGTGTAATAGGTTGTATCATCATCATCATCATCGGCACTACAACCGGGAGCCGGTCTTGGCCTTATTTAGCAAGTCCACGGGCTTGTTAAATTTTCCATAATGATTTCTTTGTTTTTTCCGGGCAAGGTCATTAGTCTTGCGCCAGTAATAAGTTGTATGTGTGGTATTATTTCCACATCTGGAGTGTTGGGCATTATTTGTGCCATAGTTTGTCCCATCTGGGTAACTAAAATCGGTTTATAAGTCTGTGGGGGTGCTATTGGTGTATACGGCGAAAGAGAATTAAGTGAAACCTGCGAAGAGATTAATGGCAGCTGAGGTTGTGAGGTTGTTGGATTTGTTCCAATTCCAATGTTTTTTCCATTAAGGAATCTATTGATACATCGCCCATCAATAGTAAAAATTGTCGATGGTACGGATTTATCAACCCTTTTTTGTAGATGCTTTTTGCAAAGTCATCTAAATGTGTTTTTACGGCCTCATACAATATGGGGCCGTATTTTAATTCCGCGGCTTTCTTACGTTCCATTACCGACTTCTTTAGTCGTAACTGGAACAGGATAATTGCTTCTGCCGGATTTTGCCGAGTAGCTAATAGCTTATTTACCAGGTCCTGATAGTTTTCTACTGGTAAATAAACCTTTCTTAGCAAACCCTCGGCTTCCTGAAAGGATGCGAACGGAGTCTAGTAGGGAATATCTGTAAGAAAGCCCCATGTTCTTCGGTCCTAAGGCAGTTTAAGACCCTCCTGCCGCAATCCAAAAAGGTTTCCAATTCTGCACCTATATGCGGATTTGGTCCCCCAGAGAAGATGGGGATAGCTTCGCAACCTTTGTGTAATCAATAGCCATTGTTTCAAAGGTTGCGAGATCCGTTTGGTGCTGAGGAACTGAAATTTCCGACAAGGAGGAGCCGGGGCCGCGAGTTTTGATCACAGAGTTTCCTTCGATTATGGTTCCGCTACGGAGTCTTTCTGGTGAAGGTCATACAAGGTCGCGGGAAATATTAGAGTTTAGGGTGGTTCCCAGTTCCATAGACCGGCAGTGGAATGGGTGTGTTTATAGTGATAAAGGGTGCTGATAAAAGGAAGAAAAATATTAGTAATAATAATATATAGGTGGAGGTTGTTAATGTTTAAGACATTTGCTATCCCGTAAGTGTTTTTGTCTCCCGTGTTAATTTCATATTGTTTTTTTGTTTTTTTTAATTATTTAGGGGTAGGAATTCTTCCCTAGGGGTTAATGGCTACACAATACAGACAAACAGGCAATTTTTTCAAGGGTGATTGGTAATACGGCCGAGTCTTAAAAATTGATTTCGTTTTTAATTATTATTTTTGGAACAAACCATAGATTATGTTTTAAAAAAAAATGTCTTCATAAAGTTATTAATAAAAGGACATAAAATGCTTACTTAGATCTATGCGCTAACTGCTGCTTCTGTTGGTCTGCTACTGCTGGAACTGCTGCTGAGTTGAAGTACTAACGCTTGATCGTTAGTAGCTGATGATATTGCATTTGGATCCCATTTCACTTTGACTGCTTCCACTTGCCAATATAATGTCTCGAAATTGGACTGTTTTGTTCAGCTCGATAACAGACGTTTGGGTCTCACGTCGTGCTGCTGTTGTTACGGTTGTTGTTGAGGCTGTTGTGCCCCGTGAGCCTTGATGTTGTTTTTTTTTTTTTAGTTTTTTTTTCTGGTGTTTTAGCCCCAGGTACGCATTAATTATTTATTTTTTTTTATCGCACTGCCCCTGGTGTTTTAGCCCCAGGTACGCTTTTGTTATTGATTGGATTATTTTTTTTTTTTGGTTTTAGATTTTAATTACCAAGTCGTACCTCCGGACCCAGACTCAGCTCCGGACGCAGGGTAAGGGTGTCTTGCCCAGTACGCTTGGAATTATATTATTGTAGTGATCAGGGGTTTTCAAGCAATTACAAGTGTATTACTTTCGCTTCCCTGATCCTACCGGCTGCGCCAATAATGTAGAGTTATATTTATGTAGGGTTATATTAATGTAGGGTTATATTTTTGTTATGCTCCTCGATAGTATAATGATTAGTATACCCGCCTGTCACGCGGAGACCGGGGTTGGATTCCCCGCCGGGGAGCCTTTGGCGCAAGACTAATGACCTTGCCCGGAAAAAACAAATCATTATGGAAAATTTAACAAGCCTCAGGACTTGCTAAATAAGGCCAAGACCTGTTCCCGGTTGCAGTGCCGATGATGATGATGATGATGATGATGATGATGATATTTTTGTTAAATTGTTTTTTCTTACCTCAATGGGGTGTCTTTCTTTAGGGTTGCCAAATTAAAATGCGATTTAATTTTATTTATTTAATTTTTCAATTTTCGGCCGTTGCCTCGGCCCCTGGATCCCGACTCATCTCGAATCCAAAATATCAGGCCTTTTATACTCTGGGTCATCGGGATTCATCAAATTTTATTTAAAAATTCCAAGAAGCACAAACAAAATGTTGTGTGCTCCAATTGTGACGAACTGTCATACTCCAGTCATACTCCAGTGACCTTGACGGCAGATCCGAAGTCAACCGCCCCGCGCCAATGCCGTTAGCCGAACGCTGTTTTTTTTCTGTTATCCGTATATCCCAACAAATCATTTATGTGGAGCAAAAAAGGGTTGAAGCCAAAATAGAACCTTGAGGCACCCCGGAATTAACAGGATACTGATCCAAAGACGTCCACAGCAACCCGGATCGATCGATTTTCGAGGAAGCTCTTCGCCCAGTCGCAAAGCTGCTGGGAAAGTCCATATGAACGAAGTTTGCTCAGCAAAGCCCCGGGCCACACATGGTCAAAAACCTTGGCGATATCCACTACGACTGCCCTCGACTCACCATGCCGCTCAATCGCAGATGTCCATATATCGGTTATAATGGTCAAAAGGTCTCCCGAGGACCGCTTGACACGGAATCCGTATTGAGGATTATTCAGAAGTCCGTTACACTCCAAATACTTAATTAACTCGGCGTTGATGACTTTTTCCATCGCCTTATATAACAGACTGTAATGCTATCGACCGGTAATTTTGTGGGAGACACTTTTTTCCCCTTTTTGAACTCGAGCGATTTTCCAGCAGGTAGGAAATGTCCCTCGTTTATAAGATAAGCAAAAGAGTCTGCCAAGAATCGACGATCGTTTTGGAGCACAGTTCTTAGGGACTACTGCTGGTATTTCATCCGGGCCCGTTGCCTTCCTCCAGTCCACGTACAATGCGTTGAATACTACGCGGCCGGAACCTCACATCTCGCATCAAAGACCGTACCGGCGCGATCACAGGTGACTTCAAAAGACCGAATTCGAGGTTTACGGGGAAAATAAATTCGCGAACACATTAGCTTTATCCTTTGAATTTGTGACTAACGTCCCGCTGCCGTTGTGGGGTAGGAAGTCGCGACGTCGGCATGGCGAGAGTTCTACCGCCAACCCACTCGCTTCTAAACAAAATTCTATCGCATACCTCCGAACGAAACGCCCAAACAGGAACCTCAACAACGCACTATCCACCAAAGGAGAGAGGAAAAGTGAAACACGGTTGTGCTGTTTATTTATCGAAAGTTTACTTTATTGGTTAATCAGATTCTTTTTACTTAAGACTTTTATCGAAGAACAAGGGTTCTTTATTCACAACACGTCTTATTACATTTAATTGATTTACTGAAAGGCATTACACTGGGGCCACAAGAAAAATTATTTTTAATACAACGTACAGAGTTTAATTAATCTAATCCCGCCTCCAGGATGTACGCGTCCCCGTGTGCACTGGGGAGCGGGAGTGGAGACCCGACCGGGCCGGTCGGGTGATGGAAAACCACTCAGTGATTCAACCCTCGTTTGGGGTGAGTTTGGTGGTGTGGTGAAAAGGAAATTAAATTTCCTTTGACCAGTGACCAATGGAAGGCGATCTCTGGCACACAGTGGTGTGCGTGTGTGATCGTACCCATCACCGTGTTTATCGATGCATTTAGCAAAGGATAAACGAAACCTGAAACGAGGAAAAAAGAACAAAGGGGTCGAATAGATCATTGTTTACGCTGTGCATTGTGTCTATCATAGTCGGCAATTCATCAGAGAGATTGTGCTGAAAACAAATAAGGGCATCATTACAGTCGTCTATGAGTGGTGCGGATGCGTTAATAGATGCATCGCCATTAGGAAAAGGTGCTAATGGGTTTTAATGTTTATGGCCTCTCAGACTGCAGTAGGAACCAAGTTCTTGTTTGTACTAAGAAATGCTAGAGGATTCGGTTCCGATGATAATGCTTGGGATGCGGTAATTGTTTGTCGATTGGACAAACGAATCGCGAGTCGGTTTATTGCAGCTGTATAAACAAGCTGCCCGACATAGCATTTTATGATGACAAGGGTGCCGAGTGGTTTGGGATTTATGATGCCGTATGATGTGAAGAATTCTTTAGAGGAAATTTGAATAACGCATTAAATGCGTGAATGCTGTGAGAATTCTCTTTAGGGATTTTCAGATAATGCGTTGGGTGCATTAAATGTCCTTGAGAAAGGAAATGTTTCAGGTATGCTGGTGATTGGGATGCAAATATGGGTTGCGAATATGGGGGGTTCTTCGGGTGAGCATTAAGAACCCACACACCGTCACTAACGGAGAAAAAGAGGAGGAGGCGAAGCAATCGGCGGCGTCCAGTTAAGTGAACACAGATGCCAGTAAAAATTACCATTCTTTTTTTATCAAACGACCGAAAAACAATAGATTCAAAAAATCGAATATAGCCGTAGTAGTATGTGGTGGTGCACTGTCTTGTTGGAATCAGAAATGATCCATATCACTTTCACGACGAGTCGGCATGCAACAGCTATTTAGTGGCTTCTCGGGGCGTCGACTCGGCGCTCTAGGTTCACCTCTTTTGAGAGAAGTAGTAAAGGCAAACACAAGAGAAAAAAAAAATCAAAAAGAAAAGGAGAAGTAGTAAAGGCAAAAAAAGAGAGTAAGAATTGTGTTTATAGAAGTCTACCCTGCAATCGAAACCGTGGCGGACATTCGAGTCATCAAAATATAATTGCCATAAATTGCACTTTAAAACAGCTGTTTTATATCAAATATTTCGTATTTAATTTATTTTTAACCGTTAATGCACAATCCCCGACTTCTTCGGAATTTAATTATCATCTACACAATCGAATGAATGTAAACGAGAGGACGATAACAAGCCCACGCGATAATGACACATTGGAACATCCTTCGGGAATTTACAACGGTACCATCTGATAATGTGTGATAATTACTCATCTCTGCTCAGTCTGTCCCAAGGGAAACTATTGAGGAACAAATTGTTTTCGGTGCCAACAAAATCAACCAAAAGTCGGAAGAAATATGTTTACGTCATGAATCGTCGTAGTGCAACATAAACACCCAAACAAAAATATCTTTCCACTTTGGGGTACTGTGCCAAACTCGAGATGCATCTAACAGCAGGCAAAGATTGATTAATGAACCGAGTAGAAATTTGCGGAGTGAGGCTGTTTAAAAAATGTTGAATTGGTTATTTGAAAATAAACAATGTTGTTAAGTACTACAAGCTAGTAAATTCATGTATTCGAACATAGTTTTGTTTTATGTTTAATTTGATTTTGGTTTTTCTCGTTTACCTTGTGAAGGGAAGTGAATATTTGTGTTTGCAATTCTGAAAGTTTGAAGGTGAGGGCCACTTGCTCCGATTAATATGCTATTGTATAGTGTCCAAAGATTAACAATGTACACATATAAACTTTGTTTACAAAATTGGCGTCTGGTTGCAAATATGCTTAATAGTAAACGGCGGTGGGGCTTGTTTTTAACATTGTTCTTATTTATATAAGGCAAGTGTTTGTCTCCTTCCATTCCACGTATAAAGCTGCTTTGAACATGTTATAGTTAACTGACAAGGGTTATATGTATGACCTATATAAAAGCACGTAAATTTGTGTAAAAAATCGAAATTGCAATTCTAGGAGAATAGTTTAATAGTACTACTCGAGTATGACAGATATAGTAATATTTTTATATTGTTTCAAGAGAACAAGTTTTTATTATTGTCATCTCTGGTAGATGCAAGAAGTTTGTTGTAGACGTTAAGATTAAAGGACGGCTGACTCTCAAGGGGTCTGCCAAAAAAACCATAACGAGCTAGTGGACTGTAAAATTAATTGTTTAATTAACCGCCCAACTCCAGCTGATAAAAAAGCATACCGGAAAAGAAAACCCGCCGGCATCCAAAATGTAGTAGAACGCCTTTCCGTTAAACCCCAACGCCGATTCTACCACATGGCACCGGCTCGATATGCCGTGGTATCCATTTACTTTCTTTCTCTCGAGAGGCGTCCGTTACCATTGGTGTGGATAACGCATTTCATAAACCTAAACGAAAAGAGGAATATGCTTCGAGCGGCTCTTACCACTGGTGGGGGAGAGTGCTCTGGGGTACTTGTGAAATTAGAGATCCGGTTGAACGCCCCTTACCACTGGTGAGGGGAAGCGTTCTGGAGTACCTGTAAAACAAAACAGGAGTGGTTTGAAGAAATAACTTCCCTCTAAAAACAGACCAGATATTCATTCGTCACCGGCACGTCAAAGAGTAAAGACGTATATCTGGTAACAGGAGAAAGCCAAAGAAAAGAATAAAAAAAAAAAAATTCGTCGCGCGAGTGTAAGTGTGCCGATTACACAGTGTGGCCGCCACTAAGAGCGGTTGTTTAAAAAAAAAAAAAATTGTGGAAACAAAGAAAGTGCTAAAGAGCTCGTCAACTTTCATGAAAAGGGGCCAGGCAGGCCTGCAAACGATGACACGGAGCCGACTCGAGCGACAACCGAGTATTATAACAAAGCGGCACAAGCCAAATTCGGACAGCGAAAAAAATGCAAAAGGAAAGAAAAACGAATACACAGGCGCAGGTAACCAATTCAACGAATTGGTTGACCTTGACCCAAGTGAAATCGAATTACCTGCTGATGAAGACAACAATATCACAGGTACTGCAACAGATCCGGAGGAACTAGAAAAACTCCTTGCGGATATCGATACAAAAAAAGAGGAACTCAATAAACAAAGAGAAGCAATCCTCAAATTAAAAGACCTGGTGCAGCAACAACAAAGCCAAGAAAATACAACAGCACAACGGAAAAATCAGTAACAACATCAGGAAGCAAACAAAAGGCAGCAAACAAAGGAGATACAGAAGCAGCAAAAAAACCAGCACATCGTAACCAACAAAAAGGAAAAGGCGCCGACTATAATACTTACGTCCATGGAAACAAAGGACGTTATAAAATTAGGTGAGTTAACTTGCAAACATTTCAAAATGAAAAAAATTAATAACTCTAAAATAAAATTAATGTGCGATGATATGAAGGTTATCGCAAAGTAATGACTGCTTTGGGTAGGACAAAAAGCGAGTACTACGAGGGTTGCCTCTTATGTTTCGGGATTTGGCAACCCTAGCGTTGCAATCCGGCAATTGACAGCTCTGTCGTAAATTTGGACATTTTTGAGGTTATACGCACTCAGAACGTTTTGACATACGAGCGCTATTTGTGTTGTTTACAGTAACTTAAAAGATTCATCTCGGCCCAAAAATGGAATTAAATCGTCAACATTTTCGTGCGATTATTTTTTACAACTTTCGGCGTGGATTAACTGAGCAACAGTGCATGGATGAACTTAATTCAATTTTTGGCGATGAAGCTCCATCAAGGACCAGTGCTTATCGATGGTATGGTGAATTCAATCGTGGTCGTAGTTCACTCCAAGATGAATTTCGTGAAGGTCGTCCAAAATCAGTTGTTGTTCCGAAAACCATTGATGCTGTGCGCGAACTGATATTGGAAGATCGTCATGTGACCTATCGTGAGATTGAGACAACCTTAGGCGTTAGTGGGACCAACATACATTCAATATTGCATAAACATTTGACTGTCAAAAAAATTTGTTCGCGTTGGATCCCACACAATTTGTCAATCGCCCAAAAAATGGCTCGTGTCAATTGGTCGAAAGAAATGCTCAAAAAATACGGTCGCGGTGCTTCGAAACACGTCTATGACATCGTGACAGGTGATGAATCGTGGATTTACGCGTATGAGCCCGAAAGTAAACAGCAGTCGACTGTCTGGGTGTTTCAAGATGTGCCAAATCCAACAAAAGTTGTTCGAGCACGAAGCACTTCAAAGCAAATGGTCGCCTGTTTTTTCGGAAAAACTGGACATGTCGCAACCGTACCACTAGAACAACGCAGAACAGTCAATTCTGAGTGGTACACAACCATTTGTTTGCCAGTTGTCTTCCAAGAAATCAGGAAAACCAACCGCCGAAGACGGATCACTCTTCACCACGACAATGCGAGCTCTCACACATCGGCTGCGACAACTGCATTTTTGAGCACCCAAAACATCGATTTGATGGGTCATCCGCTGTATAGTCCTGACTTGGCACCGAATGACTTCTTTTTATTCCCGTACGTAAAAAACAAACTGAGAGGTCAACGTTTTTCGACACCTGAAGAAGCGGTTGCTGCATTCAGAATGCATGTGTTGGAGATACCTCAATCAGAGTGGCAAAAGTGCTTCGACAATTGGTTCAAACGCATGCAAAAGTGTATAGATCTTCATGGGGAATATTTTGAAAAACAATATAGTGATTTTCGATGATCAATATTTGTTTTTGTTCTCTAATCCCGAAATATAAAAGGCACCCTTTTACACGTACACCCCGAAATCGGAGAAAATAACCTCCATGCTCCTAAAAGGAGTTGACCCATGTTTTTCCCCTGAGGAGGTATTAGAGACCAGATATTTTCTATTCCCAACATGAGTTTATTTACAGCAAATGCCTACGTCCTAGACTATCCCTCGAGCTCTGGGAAAAAAGGAGTGACGAGAGGGCGATTTCAACGAGACAAAGACAAATGTGTCTTTCATCTTGTTTTTAGCTTCTGGTCATCTTGCGACAACCAAAATCATCCACATCCGTTAGGATGTTGCGCTCGGTCTCGCGATATTTGAAAAAGAAAGGGGAGAGGTACTAATGATAATGTCTACAGGGTTAGTTCAAACTAAATGGATTGAGGGATGATGGGAGTGGGGTAGTAAACGCAGCCTACGTCTTTGGCGTCTGATAATCAGGGCTTTGGTCGGTGTGCGTACTGTGCGTGCGTGTGTGTAGTGTGTTAGCAGTAGACCCTCAGGGTTTTTTTTTTAAAAATTTTTATTACACTTCTCTCGGGAGAGGCGAACCTTTATCGCCGAGTGGGCACCCCGAGATGCTACCAAATAACTGTTGCAGTTCTTATTGAACAGTTGCAGATTGTAGCGCTTTTGGTCTATTAGCCATAAGTGTTCCGCCGAACACTGTCCACACACAAAAGAACAACCTGGAACACGGCGACACAGCCAAACAATAAAACACGGAGAGAATAGTTTTGAATCCTTCTTTTTATTTTTATTCTTTAATGAATTCAGTTTCATCGATACTGTTAAGAATACCGAATTTGTAAACCTTTGTATGGAATGTACAATGTACATACGTAGGCGTGAAACCCTACAACATACAGCGACGCGCCCTATAGTCAACTCCATATAACTATGCTACATACGTATAGCCATACTCGCTGGTCTCCAGTCAGTCGCTTCCAAGCAGTCGCACGGTAAAGTTCGCTCGGGTACTCATCAAGTTCTTTTGTATTTCCACCTTATGCTTTATTATTTACAATAAACTGTTTTGCTCATAATACTCTGCGGGCATTATTTCTATCAGATACATGAAATACAGATTTACAACACTTGATCACCCGTGGCGATCCTATGAGAACTCCTTCAATGTCATTACATGATACGAGCTGAACTCCGCCGAGCGTTTTCGGGAAGCTGATGGCACGGTACCAATCAGGGAACTTTTGCACATTAAACTTTATCAACACTACGGACCACTTGGCTGAGATACAAGTTCTTTTGTCACTCGACGTTACTTATTACACGAACGCGAATTTGCAACGGCGCTAAATTGAATACCTTTCGGGAGTAGGTCTCACATCAACGTACATGAAAATTAATACCTCTTGCTCCGCGTACTCTAGGTCCACTCTTATTTTCAAACTCCAATTCGAATTTCTCATCTCCGCATCTGCAAAAGAAAATTTCCCATCGTATCTGCAAAGAAGAATTTCCCATCATAGTCATAACTCTCCTTTCTGCCCCCTTATCGGACTCTTGTTCCTTTGTGCTAAAGATCGAGGGTACCGCCACTCATTTTCCGATCTTTTCATGGAATTTGTTTCCGTTACCCACCTGGCTTAAGACAACAAGGTTCTTCTGGGCTTCAGATGGGTAACGGGGGAACCATGGGATTGGTATAGGTTTCTAACTGCATTTCCAAATCATAAACATCTAGCGTGGAGTCTGCGTTAAGATGTTTATGATTGCATGAACTGTTGGTCGGCGGCGAACCGCTATCCTTTGTTTGCACACTGATAAAACAGAGAATCCAAAACAATCGTACCCGACAATTGAAAGACAAGCTGAAGGGTATTCAGATAGACCAGAACGATTATAAAAATGTTAAAAAGATATGTGGCACCTCTCGTATCACTGGACCAATCATGCACAACGGTCTTATTGTCAATAACGACGCCAATAAAGCAAATATCATCGGAGAGACCTTCGAAAACAATCACAAACTTACTCTCCACGATGGCGACCCGGATACTAATGCAATCATTAGTTCAGAGGTCCACAGTAAGTTGGACGACTTCAACGAGCCAATTGTTGTCTTTAACCCAACTAACAGTGCATACTTCGATGACACACTTGATAATGGTCACGGTTTCATCACACCAAATACCCTACAGAGTCTGGTTAAATCTCGACACCCCAAGAAGTCACCCGGTATCGACAACATGTCATACCACTCCTTGCGAAGGCTTTCTGCCTTATTCTTTATAAAGCTCTCCATTCTGTTGAACCATGCTTACAACATGGGGTACTTTCCCCAAGCTTGGAGGCACGCTATTATTTTTCAAATAGCAAAAGTTCGGAAACCAACGTATCACCCCTCAAGCTTCCGCCCTATCTCGCTTCTCACTTGCATCAGCAAAATATATGAAAAATTCATATACGAGAAACTAAATAAATTTGTCAGTGCCAGGCACCTAATACCTGATTTCCAATTTGGATTTCGAAGAGCGCACAGCACCACTATGGCTCTCAACATATTTCAAAACCACGTCTGCGTGCGCCTCTTTAATAAGGAGCTCACCGTTGCGGTGAGCCTGGACATTGAAAAAGCTTTTGATACGACATTGATCGAAGGTCTCGCTTTTAAACTATTGAATACTGGCCTCAGTAGAACGCTATGTAGTATCATCTACCAGTTCGTTCGAAACAGAACCTTCCAAGTTAGAGTGAATGGAAAGCTTTCCCGAACTTTTCACGCCGCTGCAGGCGTACCACAGGGCTCCACTCTAGGTCCCATCTTATTCAATATCTACACCTCCGATATTCCCCGCCCTGTGGACGGGAGAGTAAACCAGATATGCTACGCGGATGACGTCCTGGTGTACACGTCAACCAAAGGCCCTAACCTCGCTACAAATCGACTCAACCGTCACTTGGATGAACTGTACCAGTATTACAGTCGATGGAAAATTCGACTTCATCCATCCAAAGCGGTAGCTATAATTCTGAGTAGTAAACACTCCCAACCTGCTTCTCGATATTCACAGAATATTCGAATAAAAATGGGAGATACTCTGCTATAGCAGCTAATCCGATCTGGAATATCTGATCTGGAATATCTGATCTGGAATATCTTCATAACTTCGGGCCAAATGGAAAGATTTCGAGTTTTAGAAAAAATCTCCTCAGAAGCTGAATCAACCACTTTAAAAGGCCTGATGGTCGTCATTACCCGAACTCTCACCTATACGAAGGCACCTCCATTACCCCTATCGACGAGTACTTGCTTCAATTAGCATATAAGTACCTCGAAAACATTCAGAACAGCGAGAACCTACTTGTACGGGACTCTTGCGTTCTCGACCCTTCTCTCTCTCGATCTCTTCGGATCAAACCCCCACAATTTCTTCTTCAGTACAAAACTGAAGAAAGCACCCTTTCCAACAACATTCTCCTTTATAATAGAGGATTCCTGGACCCATCCCATAGGGTCTACTGCTGACACACTACAAACCCGAACGCACAGTACAAGACGGCACAAACACAAACATACACACCGACCAAAGCGCAGATTCTGAGACGCCAAAGACGTGATCTGCGTTTACTACCGCACCCAAGACCTACCGGTCTTGTACGATTTCTTTACCACCATCCCTCTATACAAGTAGTTAGAGAACACCTGGACTAACACTGTCCACACTATCCCTGGATACCCCCCCCCCCCCCCCTTTTTTTTTCTCTTTTCTTTTCAGATATCGCGAGACGGAGCCCAACATCCTCACGGATGTGGGTGATTCTGGTTATCGCAAGATGACCAGAAGTCAGAGACAATATGAAGGACACATCTGTCCTTGTCTCGCTAAAGTCGGCCCTCTCGCCACCCATTTTTTTTTTTCTTTTTTTTTTTTAACACGGTGTTCAATAATGTACCGTGACACATTGAAATACACACCACGTCTCTTAGCATTAAGTATTGTACCATAGTTATATACACAGTAAAAAAACTAAAGAAGATACGCTGGGACTGCGGTCGAAGCGTATGATTATTCTTATAAAAATTAAAAGTGTAAAGTAATAACTCACGCATTACTTATCATATTATTTGTTTAGTCTTATCCTTACAAATCCTTTATATAGGGTGGGAAATACATTTTTGCATAAGGCAACACTTGATTTAATAAAAACCGGTAGAGGAAGGGACGCGTGAGTGACGGGCGTAATAAACGTTTAAACAATTCCCCACCACTCGCGCGTCCCTCCCTCTAACGGTTTTTAATAATTCAAGTGTTGCCATTTGCAAAAATGTATGGCCCACCCTATACAATGTACTGTATGATGTTTGTTTGAAGATCCCTTGGAAAAAGTGAATGTTGTAGGTGCCGTCTTTTAAGAACTGTACAAGGCAAATGAAATAATTCGTCGCAACCATGACTTGGAGGATAAAGTTTAACTGAATTATCGTCATCTTCGAAATGACAATTCACAGTGGCGATCAGAAAACCATAGTTTTATCGAATTCAGGAATGAAAATACGGCAAACGCCGAGATCACTGCCGAAAGCGCTAACAGCCATTTGATCACTAGTGAAGACATCCATGGCGTCTTTGCATCATTAAGAAACAAAAAATCTGTTGGAACCGATGGAGTACCCAATATCGTACTCAAACATCTGCCTCCATCGCAATTGACATATATGCAGTCTTGTTTAACAACGCTCTAAACAACGCACACTATCCAGTACGTTGGAGAACGGCCATCATCCAACCGTTAGCAAAAAAGGTAGACAAAACAAACCCAAAACGTCTGCGATCGATCAGTTTGTTACCGAGTATCAGTAAAGTATTCGAGAAAGTTCTAAACAAGGCTGCACTTAAATGGGTTGAGGACAATAACATTATTCCAAATAACCAGTTGAGTTTTAAAGCTGGTCATGAAACCACACATGCCGCAGCTAAACTGGTTTTAGACATTCAGTGGAATAAAAGTCTGAAACAGTGCACAGGTGCCTGTTTGATTGACTTGGAGAGGGCTTTCGACACCGTTTGGCTAGAAGGGTTATACTACAAGCTAATGAGACTAGGCATTCATAAACCACTACTGTATATACTATACGACATGTTGAATGAAAGGAAATTCGTCGTCAAAAGTGGCAATGTGACCTCCAACATTACCTACAAGATAAGAAACGGCCTGCAACAGGGGGCGGTGTTATCTCCGATCCATTTTAATATTTACACTAGCTACTTGATAAGGTCTCTTCATCAGACTATTGCGTTTGCAGACGATCTGATAATATATAGAACAACACCAAAAATCGAAATCATTAACGGACTATTACAAGAGAATTTCAATGATGTTCAGCGATACTGCGACAACTGGAAACTCAAAATCAATATCCAGAAGTGTGAAACCATCCTTTTAAGAACACCGCTGGCTAAAGCTACCAGAGACACCAGGAAAAACTGGCGAAAGCTAGCTATTATGGGACCACACCAACAAACACTGGAAACCAAAAATGTAGTCAAATACTTAGGCATCTGGCTGGATCAGTATCTATATTTTAACAAACATGTGGAGGCTGCGCTGGCCAGGGTAAAGAAAGCTTATGCTATGACAAGAAGACTGTTTCATAGTAGTCAACTTGACAGCAGAGTTAAAGTTATATGCTACATGGCTCTCATCAGACCGATGATCATATATGGATGTCCAGTGTGGTTTAATGTGTGACCTAGCTTAATGGAAAAGATTCGGATTTTTGAGAGGCAATGCCTCAGGACGTGCCTTAAGTTACATCGGACTCCTGAATCCGATCACAAAAAATATTAACCCAATGAAGCGTTGTACAGTGCGGCCAATATAAACAGAGTGGTTAACTTTATGATTAAGCTGATCCGAGGGCATATTGCGAGATCAATGAGCTCACAGAACGATTTGATTTTTGTTGCATATTACCCAAACAATATGTATTATGAGGAGGTACGTCGCAATGGCTTTATTCCACCAGAAGCATTCCTTAGTCTTGACATGAACGGCCTCATACAAAATGAATCTGCTATACCGTTGATTTATCACGTGCGTCTTAAAAATCCATGTAAACAAAATAATCATAACGTCGAAAGACAAATTTTCATGGTTTAAGCGTATGCATGTAATTTAGAGAGTCCGCAAGGGACCAGTAAGTTAAGAAATAAGATACCATAAGCTAGAGTTTAATCATTATTGTCTACAACTTCGTCGAAAGAGGGCTCTGGGATCTGAGGCTCAGCTGTATGTACGTCTGTGGCGTTTATTTGTGGTTGATGGGTGCGCACATTGAGCAGGTTTTCAAAATACTGATTCCATCTTGTCACGACATTGTTTGTTTCTGTCACCAGACAGCCGTTTGCGTCTCGAATTATGTTGGCTCTCCCTCGGTAACCATTTATAATTGAATTTGTGCCGGCATACATAGCTCTGATGTTATTTGCTTTGGCATTTTCTAGGATTTTTTCGTTCCGAGTCTTCTCCCATTTACGTTTTTTGCGTTTGAGAAGTATCATTGCCTCTTTCCGCATTTTCGCGTACCTTTCTGCGTTGATTTCATCATATCTTTCTAAGTGGATCACTCTGATGTGTTTACGTACTTCAATCATCGCCCTGCACTCATCGTCTAACCAAGGTTTGGACTTAATTGTTTTTTTAAATACTAGTACCTTTTGGGCTGTTTGTTTGATTGTGCCTCCGATCGATGTGTTAGTGTCCACACTGTTGGGTTCCTCTTCCCCCCTGCTCCCATTCTCTAGGATGCTAAATCTATTCGTTAGGTTGTCTTGATATCCAGCCCTTTTGCGCAGGTCTTTTACTTTATCAATGCCGACATTTTTGCTCGTCTCCCGTGACTGCCCATGTGAGTTTGTTGCGAGCCGACTTCTAATTTTGCCCATCACTAGAAGGCGATCGGAGTCGCAATCTGCTCCTCTATATGATCTTCATCATAATCGGCACTACAACCGAGAAGCGGTCTTGGCCTTATTTAGCAAGTCCTGAGGCTTGTTAAATTTTCCATAATGATTTGTTTTTTTTCTGGGCAAGGTCATTAGTCTTGTGCCAGAGGCTCCCCGACGGGGTATCGAACCCCGATCTCCCGCGTGACAGGTGGGTATACTAACCACTATACTATCGAGGAGCCTCTATATGATCCTACGTCAAGGATATTCGAGTGGTGTCTTTTGTCTATGAGGAAGTGGTATATTTGGTTACGCGGTACGCCGTCGGGTGATATCCATGTGACTATGAATTTGATAGTGTTTGAAGATCGTGCTTTCATTACCAGATCTTTTGACGCTGGGAACGTGATAATTCGAATTCCATTATCATTTGAAACGTCGTGTAGGCGTTCTTT
The DNA here is from genome assembly GCA_963931805.1 of Microdon myrmicae. NCBI lineage: Eukaryota > Metazoa > Arthropoda > Insecta > Diptera > Syrphidae > Microdon > Microdon myrmicae. Next base: position 213,660,971 of record OZ007497.1, read on the forward strand.
ACCTATAGTTGGTTGGAAGATATCCCCCTTTCCAATTTTCCTATTGGGGTCCCTGAGGAGGATTTTGACATTGAATGATGAGATCGCATCAAATACTTCCTCTCGGGTTTTGTAGAACGTGTCCTTTGTTTTTTCGTCGGTAGATTCTGTTGGGGCATGTACGTTTACAAATACATAATTGTACCATGGCCCCTGCATTTTTAGCACCGACATTCAGTCAATAATAAATTTCACATCTTTTACATAGGGCATAATCCTCTTGTTTATGATGAAGCCGGTTCTGAGGTTATGTGTATCAGTACCTCCACACGCCAGTGTGAACCCATTGGTTTCGATTACTTGCTGTGGGAGTCGGACTTTCTGAAGCGCGACGATGTCCATTTTATATTATTTCACGTTTTCTACGACCGTCTGTTTCGCGTCTGGTTTATATAACGTTCGAATATTCCACGTGATGACGCGTATAATCCCGCTTTTTCCGTTTTTCCCTACTTTCTTTCCGTCTTCCTTTTGCCGAGTCAGTGGCTTCTTGATGATTTGTTCCCTAATAGTAGTGTCGGGTCATTACACCTACGCCTACCGGGTTTTTCGTGGGATTGTTTTTTGTATATTTGATTATTCATTTTTGATCAAATAGTCCGCCATATTAAAGCCCCTCATTAATATGGTAAGGTCTGCTAACTGCTTTGATCCGGCGTGGTGTCAGAGATGCGCCGTTATAATTTTTTTTTCAAATAGTCCGCCATATCAGAGTCCCTCTTTGATATGGTAAGGTCTGCTTACTGCTTTGATCCGACCCGGTGTCAGAGAGGCGCCGTTATAACAGAGCCGGTATACCCCTGGCTGCAAACCATCCAGTGGGCACGGTGAGGCGTAACACCCTGGATTAGGGGTGGTAGATCTTTGTGTGTTACTCCTCGCTAGCCTGTCTGACATGGGTGGCCCTACTGTTAGCTTATGCTTCCGTCAGCATAGCCTGAGTGATTCATTGTAGTTTAATCCCCCGCACCACGTCAAGGTTTCTACCAAGGGGGGGGGGGATATCCCTCTGTTATATCAAGTGACTTCTCCGGGGGACAAAAAACTTTGCTCCGCCTGGAGCTCTAACAAATTCCTTCCGTCGACAATGATCGACAAATTTCCTGACGTAGATCAAAGAATTTACTCCAGGCAACAGAATATTTTTGGAACTCCGCGTGAAGATCATTTTGACATTTGGAGATCTGATGAACCACTAAATGTGCAGATGGTAAACCGTCTATAACACACTTCGTATCAGCTAACTATGAATTATAAAAATGTAGTAAAAGATGCTGCGTGTCATGCCCATGAATGATACTTTGGTACAGTTTTCCATCAGTTGGTTACCAGGCATCTGAATAATATTTTCGTCCAGTTTATAAAGAGATGTAGGTCTTGAATAGTTCATGCGGAGGTTAGAATTTAAATTGCGAAAATAAAATCTAAAGTGATGTAGTACTATATGTGGGCATAAAATAGAGGAGTGAGCGTGGCTCTATTGCGAGCTCTATTAATTAACTGGAATCGAGAGTTTATAGTAGTTTAGATGCTTGATTCAGGATTGAAATAAAATAAAGATGAAATTTTTGAAAAAAGACATTGGACCAAGAGGCAGGGGGCTGGAGACCGATGGCCAGAAGAGGGCGATGCCCTCTAATTTAAAAGAAAAACCAAAAATGAAGAGAGAAAGGGACAATATTGTCCGTACATCATGCAGCTCATGGTTACTTGGTTTAATGCCTTGCGCGTGCCGTATTACGCAATAATAAGTTGTTTTCACGTGCAAATGTATATTTCGTAAACAGAAGGCATACTGTTAAAGCAAATTTAAACCTTAATCTGACATAAAATGTTCATGCCAAGCATCCAAAATTAGTTGACTGAATATCGACATTTCTCCTCATTTACCGGGATGTAGTCTATTACAAGATTCTTCCTTTATTATCTACCAGCACAATCAACAACAATCTCATTTTATTCTTCCAACTCGATTTCCATCAAACTGTTAAATCGCCTCGCTTACGTAGCCTATTTGTTAATCTCTTCTACTTTCATGACATTTGTGTAACAGGTGTCCAGATTCCGGATTACGAAGACTTGCGTTGAATATATAATTGACAAGATGCCATTACTAGAACTGCAAGGTATTCAAATCGGTTAACTTGTCTGTGTCGGTATATCGAGTTTCACCATCCAAATTCGATCGTCTACTGCTACGAGTGCTTAGATAGGGGGCAACCAGATAATACCACGAGTTCATTCCCTTATATCAAGTTACCTGATAACAGGATTGTTCTTATGAAATTCTCTTATATTGTCTCCACTAATACGTCACTAGGCGATCCACTGGATCGGATGAATATGGTTCGAACTTAACCACAGCTCTCACACAATTTCGAATTTGGTCAAATACCACATTTCTGTCAAAGGCAGAAGTAAAACAACACCAACACGAGATGAATTTGATATATTTTAAATGTATGGAGCGGACGGTTTATACAAAATATGGCGGTGAGTATCAGGACGAAACTTGTGCTGACGACGCTCATACATTGAAAGTGTTTAATTGTAGATAATCCAGTCACCGGTTCATCAGGTTACCATATCCAATTCAGGAACCGGAAATCATCAGTAACTTTTAATCAAGCATTGAATGACCACCTTGCGCATGTATGACCTCGAAATTGAATGCTCTCCTCTGACAAGCGTGTAATGCATAGAAATGGAACTTACGATCGAGGAGCTGTTGGTTATTCATTAGAAATTTATTCAAAGTCGATCGATCGTTATGCGTTGTTGTATACACCTGGCCAACACACATGTTGGACACTATTTTTACCACTTGTTCAGCTTCAACTAAATACTCGTTTCCCTAGTTTCATTTATGATAAACAGCCTAACAACAGTATTTGATTCTCTTGAAGAATAGAAGGGATTAAGAGACACACGTCGAACGTGATAGAAAACGTCGCTTGACGTAATAATATATCTCCAACAAAAGACAGGTGTCTGGAAATGACATAAACCACTGTAGATGGCAGTCAATTGGAGGTAATTAAGACAATACAACACGATCTTCCAAGAGATAATCGTGAAAGTCATGACATGCTAATTGTCGGATCGGTTACCTGATGATGACGGCCAGTTAGTTGAACCGTTGCTTTCCAATTTGTTCGATTCTATCTAATGTGGCACGGAATCAGCCGTCGGGAGATACGTACGAGTACTTCTTGTATGATTTTTTAGATTCATTCCCGTGAGGCACATTGCTGGTTTGGTAGTTAATTTGGCAAATTGTAACACTTTTTTGGATCTTCATACATCGCCGAATTTCTTTTCCGGCTGATATGTGGCACACTATCCGGTGTTGCTCGATATCTTTTAATTTGAACAAATGAAAAATAATCCAAGTACTTTAAGGTTATAGAATGTGTGGTGCTCGTGAGATCAGGTGAATTATAAAGTGTTCATTTCCGAAAAGGTTTTGGGTTCAAATCCGGGGATGGCACAGAGAAATATCCAGGAGATGACAAGAGATGTACTACTTACTTGTGGACATAGTATCGACGATGTCCTCAGATATTATTGTCACGGAGTCAGTTTTACATGTAACAGCGATGTGTTTTTTTTTTAAATTACCAATGGCTTTGGGGGGTTATCTATGTTTATAGACTTCTAAATGAAACGCACAGTGAAAACCGATGCTAACGCACGATTAAATGTCAAAGTCCATCCGAAACGATAAAGAAAGAAGGTCTCAATGAATTCTGGTCTTGTGTGCATGAGAACAATAAAGAGGTAATACATAAGCAGACAAAACATTAAACATTTGTGTGATTCGGTTGAAGAACATTTCTTTATGTTTATCCATGTGGAGTTACTTTTTTAATTAAGGGATGTACACTCTCTGAGTAAGAGGTACTGAGGTGAAAGATGTAGATATGTTACACTGTGGCGCTTCTTTAAAGCCTTCCTAAAGAACCATCCATTTCTTTAAAACAACCTACTTTTCCCTCCCCCCATAAACCACTATACTTACCTGCATTCGAGCAGTGTAAGCTTTCTTTCAAATAACTTTCACCTGAAAGTAAAACCCCAGCATGCATGCACATCAAACAAGTTATTTCATTCATATTACATGAACCGTGCCAGACAATCGGCTCGTCTTGTCAGCAATTATAAAAGATAAATACTCGCTGGCCAGCGTAATTGTTGATACAGCTGTAGCCGGTATTCTTGCTACGGTTCATAAGTGAATATTGCTCCAATCCCAAGGTTCGCTACTGTTGCGACCAATTTCCTTATCGGTTATCTACCGATCAGTTGCGAACAATTTCCTTTATCGGTTATCTACCGATTATGGGATTTGGGCACTAATATGATTGACGTTAGACAATCTTACCCATGCCATGATGACCCGCCTGAAAACTAAAATAAACATACAGTATCTCACTGTGTTCGTTTTACTTACCCGCACATTAACCCAAACAATGAGCAGCCACGATTATCACGCTGGCTATCGAAACGGCTTTCGTTTACCCAATGTAAACAGAAGCAAATATTTTTGCCTGACGGCAACATCACTTGGATTAATGTATCCTAAAATAAATATGCACCCATGCATCGTAACCTCGATCATCTCATCGAAGTCTGTTGATATAATACCAACAGAATAGGAAACCGATTCCTATGATTTATGATGGCATGGTGAGCCAGCCTCGGTGGCCGATCGTTTGTTTGATCAGCCGGCGTATCTAGATTTCCTTTTACGCACCCTTCGTTTCTGCGTTGTCGAGGCTTCCAACAAATGGATTTTCATCCAGGCTTCTACGGCCAAAGGGGAAATGCGTTGGTTAAAGATTCCAGTTCAATCGCTCTTTTGTTATCACCAAGGGAAAAGATCGGATTGGCTACTTCCAGACGATGGAAATCCACCTTCATCGCGGTTAGTGGATGTTGACGGCAACAGATCACGAGGAGTCAGATTTTATCCGCTGAGGAGCAAACATATGTGTGTTTTAAGTGAGGTGTGTCAAAGCCTGACTCGTCGTGCGCGGGTTCATCGACTGTTAATTTTTGTTATTCCATTAAGATAGAGTTAGCGTTAATGTGCAAATAATTCGGTTATACTTACGCGAGTTCAACGCTTTGTTATATCCAGTGACCGTGATGTTTATGTATAATAAATAAGTGCATTTAATGTTTACTTCGTACATAACCCAGCATAGACTCCCACAAGTGTAAATTGACGTAAAATCGTTATATATCAATGGAACAGCAAAAATAAATGAACATTCTTCAGAACAACAACATCGGCGTTTTAATTTGTCATCATCCTGCAGTGTACAGTGTCCTGGAACTCGAGTGTGGAGTTCAGTGTTCTTCGGCGAATTTACAACAATAACCAATGACAAATCAGAGTGTTTATTCTACTCTCGGCGGAACTTTTAGATTGTTTGGGGAGTGAAGTGAACCCGTGTCGTGTCAGGCACCTACTTCAACCCCACAACACCTATATTCTAATGATAGGCTGATTGCACTAATAAAATACGTGCAGGTCAGAGAGACTGACAACCAAATAGGCGAAGTGAGTTCCTGTAGACCAATCCACTTTGATAATATTAGTTAAATTGGCCGGGCTAATATATTTTTTATATTTCTTAAAAAATCCCGTAATAATAACAACAGAAAGAGGGAAACCTCGATATAGTGACTACGCATCAGAAAAATTTTCAATTTATTAAAAAAACAAAAAAAGGAAAAGAAAACATAAAAATACAAGAGTGAGGGATAAATGTGGTGAAGCGATCTAAAACAGTTTGACGAGAGCGACCTGGAATGGTGGATTAGAACAGTTAACAATGGTTTAGAACTGTCCAAATCACTATATTAGCAACCGAAAAAGATTTTTTTACATCATCTATTACTGACTATACTTGACGAATTAAGACCGTATTAGGATGTCGCCGCGATCTCACCCACTCAGCCAGCGGCAGGGAAACAAAATTCCAAGAAATTCAAGGAAAAGGTAGTAAATGCCTTCAAGAAATTCTCAGGGAAATTCCCATTGGAAACACGAAGCCATCAGACTATTTAATTATCTTAAAACAAAAAGCCAGCAGTATGCTAGACTTCCGCACCATGAAGTGAATTTTACTCGAAATGTTGGCAAGCGGAATTCATGAAGCTGCGATTTTGTCTTGATCTGACTTCAGACAACTGCCTGAGGAGTGCCATCAATATAGGCCAGACAACGACCAGATACCATCAGTGAGCAGTGTTACATAATTAACGACTATAATCCGCTCGCTAAACCGAGACGAAAATTCCTTAAATAGTTTTATTCAACTGGTCAAATATTGGTGTTAAATATAGTTTAAGAATTATTTAGTATATTTATATGTCACCAAACTCACCCCTATTTTGTTTCTTGAAAGGAAAGTTGCTATCCGCGTTTATCTCTACGCTATTGATTATTTTCATTCATCTTAATCACTCTTTCCTTTGTATTTCCTATGAAAACTAGTTAACTTATTTGTACCTGGAAGCTAACGGAAACTGCAGCACAAACAGGACACGAATAGGGACACAAAAGAACACTCGTCACTCTTATTTTATTTTTATTTTTTATAAATTTTTTTTTCTTTTAATTCTATTGTTTTTACAATTTTACAACTTGATTGTTTCTCCGGTTTTAAAACCACGGAGAGCACAACGCACGCGTACATGTATTGATTCAGAAGAAGGAAATCTCGTGTCGTTCCATTCAATATCCTTTTTTTTCCGCTTCCTCAATACAGGACGATTGTTATTTTGTGGAAACGGAATTAGGGAGACTATTAGGGAGACTATGGCTGTGTGCAGTATGTTAGTGATTTTGAAAAGGAATTTTAATTTATTTTCATTATTTATCTATTGTATGTGGGAATACTCTATTGTATTTGTATGTGATGTGCTGATATTGGTAAAGGATATCCATGTGCCGACACGAGATTGCAATACGGGGGGGGGGGGGGGGGGGTGATAATTAAATAACATTCCTCCCCCCATACTAAAATGGAGTTAAATTCTTGGAAGAGGAACGAAACTCGCCTTCGTAGCTTGTGGGCGTGTGCGCGGTGGATGGCTTTACATATATAAATTTTATTTAGACTACGTTTGTTGTTAATTTAAATAATTTTTTAAATGTATTATTTATAAAATAGTACTTAAATATATGATTTACAAAATTTGTAATCATTTAATCTATTTTTTAATAATATTTTTATTTTATTTTTATATAGTATATCTATGTTTTATCTTAATATTAGATATATAGTAATTTTTGTTTGATATATATTTCATTTTTTGTTTTTATTTATCATCTTATAATTTAATATATTGTAGCGAGCTTAGGGTTCGCTGGATTGATTATTTCCAGTAAATAAGTGCCGTTAAATCGATTTCTAACTAATATCACACTTTATTAATTTATTGATAATAACCGTACTTATCCCGTGCACTCAACGATTTTCTTGACTTGTCGCTTGCTTCGCTTTCTTTTCTTCTCTCTCCCTATCAGCTGTCTCGACGTCTTTTTATCCTTTTCACATTCTTATTTCATTTCCGTCCGTTCCATAATCTTGGATGTTCTAGTCTCCAGTTTTCCAGTACTTTATAGAATATTCCAGTGCTTGTTTTGGACTTTCCCGAATATTCCAGTACTGACTGTCATATGCGTCACACTACCCTCCACCTAGATTAGTTCGTCCCGAACTAAGTTCACTGGTCTCCTGGGTTAACAAAAATCGCCAGTCGGTCACGATGTACCACTTTCATTTTGGCGTTCGGTCTTCGCTGAATCCTATAGACAACGTCGTTAATCCTTGTGACGACCTTATACGGTCCTTCCCAATGTTGCTGCAACTTCGGGGATCTTCCTCTTTGCCGGTGAGGGTTGTAGAGCCACACGTTATCGCCTGCATTAAATGCGAATGCGTTGGCTTGAACGTCGTACCCTGTTTTCATCCTGTCACTTGATACCTTGATTTGCTTTCGAACCAAATGATGAATCTCTTCGAGGCGATTTCTCCATTCGGCTACGTAGTCTTCGGTCTTATCTATGACGTCTGGAGGTATTCCGAATCGCAGATCGGCTGGTAATCGTATCTCTCGTCCAAATATGATTCTTGCTGGAGAATGGCCTGTCGTCTCGTGATTAGCCGATCTATAACTCATGAGAAAGGTTTGTACATATTTGTCCCAGTCTCGTTGGTGATCACTGACGACCTTCGATAAGTGTTCTTTCATTGTTCGGTTGAACCGTTCGACCATTCCGTCTGACTGCGGATGTAAGGGTGTGGTCCTGGTTTTCCTTACGCCCAGTGCCGCACAGATGCCTTGAAATATCTGTGATTCGAAATTTCGACCTTGATCCGAATGCAGCTCACAGGGAACTCCATATCTGCTGATCCAATTATTGATAAGCTGCTCAATGATAGTTGTTGCTTCTTGGTTTGGAATTGGAAGGACTTCTACCCACTTGCTGAAGTAATCCATGATAACTAACATGTATTTGTTGTTGTCGTTTGTTTTTAGGAACGGTCCTGAGATATCAATCGCAATTCGCTCGAAAGGGGCACCCACGTTGTACTGCTTCATACCGCTCCTTGGTTTTGCCGTTGGTCCTTTGGTCGCAGTGCAAGTTGTGCACTTCCTACACCAAGACTCGACGTCCTCTCTCATGTGAGGCCAGTAAAAACGAGATCGCAATTTTGAAAGTGTCTTATTAACTCCCAAATGTCCACCGGAGGCCCCGTCGTACATTTCTGTTAGAACATCTTTCGCTTTTGATGGTGGGACTAGAATCTGCATTTGATGGGATTTTCCGCCCGCGGCTTCCCATTTACGCTTAAGAATACCATCTTCCACCAGCAAGGAATTCCATTGTGCCCAATATGCTTTAAATGTTCCACTCTTGTCGGAAATATCGTTCCAAGTTGGCCGCTCATTCTTTTCTTTGTGTTCCAGGATTAGCGACATATCTTCATCCTGAAGTTGAGCTGCGCGTATAGCCTCATTCGTCCACCCATTTAGTACTTCTACTTGTACATTTCGCAGGTCGTACGCTTCTTCTTTCTCTTCCGCTTTATGACAATGTTTCAAATCTGGCTTACATCGTCTTCTTGATAGAACATCAGCGTTATTATGCACCTTCCCTTGCTGAATTGAGCTTATCATTGATGCGGGTGCACATTCTGCGGTTAACTCTCCTTTTCTTATTGCGACCGGCTCTTCGGACGCATTTAGTACTCTGACAGGTACAATGTGTTTCTTCACCTCAGGTTGTTCCGTTGATAGTCTCCTCTTATGACAAGTGCATGAACAACAATTCTCACTCGATGTTTCGTTCATTCGTCGACTTTTCCTACAGTTAACAGAGATGTGGCCGACTCCGCCGCATGTCCAACACTTCATAACAGGTCTCGGGGTTCTCCGTGGTACATGCCCGATTCTTTGGCAGGAACGTTCCTGGACGGACATTTCTCGGACTCTATATGTACTCCTGGTAGCCAGTTTAACAGATTCATATGCCAATGCGAACGCCAGTATTTCGTTAGTCGTCTTCTTTCCCGCTAAACGGACGGCTTGTTGCAAGTCCCGATCTTGGAGTGCATTTGTGAATGCATCCATTGCTACCTCGTTCAGGAATTCCTTAGTCATATTTGAATAAGACAAGTTTGCCAATCGCTCAATGTTTGCCTGCAATTGTTGAAGATTTTCTCCAGGTTTCTGCATTCTGCTCCGTAGTTGCATGCGGTAGACCTGCTGCATGTGGTTGTCTCCATACCTAGCTTCAAGGCCATCTCTTACCGCTTGGAAATCTGTTTGCTTCTCTGCTGGTATGGTTTGTAGCAATTCTGCAGCCGCCCCGCGGAGTGACAAGATTAGTGATGTTGACTTTTGCTCATCCGACCACTTATTATAATTGGCCGCGGCGTCAAACTGCCGTATAAATACGGAGAAGAGTCCCGTTCCATCGAAGGTTGGCAGTTGCATCCTTGTATCTTTGTGGTCATGTTGATTGCTAGGGACTGTCTTATTTCGCTCAACACACTCGTCTCTTTTCGATTCGCGTTATTTCATCGGTGACTTTTAGATCCAGATTTTCTACTTCGTTTCGAATTTCTTCCTTAAAGTGTTGAAAATTACATTTCATCCACTCCGTTTGGGCATCCAACTTTGAGTTAACATCTGCAGCTTGCGCGTCTAATTTTGAATTTACGGCGTCGAATTTTGAATTTTGGGCATCCAACTTTGCATTAACATCTGCAGCTTGCGTATCCAATTTTGAATTTTGGGCATCCAACTTTGCTTTAACATCTGCAGCTTGCGTATCCAATTTTGAATTATTATCTGTTGCTTGGGCATCGAATTTTATCATCATCATCCTGAACATCTCCGAAATGTCCAACTGTGGCGAACTCTTCTCCGTTACATTGGCACCATCTTGACTCGGTATTTCTTCTCCATCCGGACAGTCTGGCACAATCGCAAAAACATATGTGTCAACATTAATACCCTCCTCCTCCATTGCTGCTTGTAGGCGCTGTCGAAGAATTTGCTTCTGTCCTCTGTTATCCAGATTCTGGTCCACAAGTTCCTTCTTCAACTCAGGAACGCGAAGATTCTCCAAATGTCGATCTAACATCGTCACAACACGCTTTCACAGCTTATTTACTTCACCAATAATCAATCCCACTTCTGACACCAATTGTAGCGAGCTTAGGGTTCGCTGGATTGATTATTCCCAGTAAATAAGATCCGTTAAATCGATTTCTAACTAATATCACACTTTATTAATTTATTGATAATAACCGTACTTATCCCGTGCACTCAACGATTTTCTTGACTTGTCGCTTGCTTCGCTTTCTTTTCTTCTCTCTCCCCATCAGCTGTCTCGACGTGTTTTATCCTTTTCATATTCTCATTTCGTTTCCGTCCGTTCCATAATCTTGGATCTTCTAGTCTCCAGTTTTCCAGTACTTTATAGAATATTCCAGTGCTTGTTTTGGACTTTCCCGAATATTCCAGTACTGACTGTCATATGGGTCACAATATATTTACAAACATAGAAAACATTTTTTAATACTATTTTATATTATTCGTATCATCATAATCATCATCGGCACTACAACCGGGATCCGGCCTTAGCCTTATTTAGCAAATCCTGAGGGGCTTGTTAAATTTTTTTTTTTCATAATGATTTTTTTTTTCCGGGCAAGGTTATTAGTCTTGCGCCAGATATTATTAGTATAAGATATATTAATTTTTGCTTTAATATATATTTCATTTTTTGTTTTTATTTATCATCTAATTATTTTAGATTTTAAGAATACTTTAATATATATTTATAAACATAGAAAATTTGTTAATTTAATTTTTAATACTATGTTTATTTTATTCGTATAAAGTGTTTAATCATAATTCATAAGATTTTATATCACAAACATTGTGCTTTGTAATGTATAGGCATTTTTTTTTTTTTTTTGTTCATAGCAATACTAATTTTGGTCCTTTGGTGTGTAGTTAGTTCCGGTTCCCATTGGTACCAATTTCAAATTTAAAACCGTGTTGAGAACTTCTAGCCGTTTCCTCTATTCAAAATAGGGTTTTAAACGGTTATTGTGCACCACCACACTTCTCCTGCCTATTTTCAGGACCGCGTTTACTAGGCCCTGTATTGCCACTACATTGTAGGGACCCCCCCATATGGGAGCGAACTTCCCTTGTTTCTGCGTATTCCGCAACAGAACCTTATCGCCCACGTGAAACGTGAAAGGGCGTACTGTACGGTCATGGTACCTTTTGGATTTCCTCTTGGAAATCAATAGGTTACGCCTTGCTATTTCGTATGTACGTTGGAGTTTGACCTCCGGGGTGAAACCCAAGAGGCAATCCATCGGCGTAAGCTTGGTACCTTCGTGTACGTTGGTGTTGTACACGAATGTTGCCTTCCTCAGGTATTGATCCCATGATTGGGAATTTCCATCCACAATACTGCGTAGGTATTCTACGAGTGGTCGATGTGGTCTTTCCAAAGCGCCATTCGACTGTGGACGGTACGCTGAGGTTTGAAGCTTCTTGATACGGAGCAGCTTGCACACGTTTTTAAACAAGTTGCTTAAGAAGTTGCTTCCCTAGTCGGTAACCAGTTGCTTCGGAGTACCATACCGAGCAACTATTTGGTCAAAGAAGACCGTGGCCACCGTTTCTGCCTCCGCATTGGGTAAGAATAAGCAATCTATATACTTAGACAGATTGTCTTGCAAAGTTAGTATGTAACTATTGCCTGCTGGAGTTCGAACCAGAGGCCCGACTATATCTAAATATACCTTGTCGAAGGGCCTCTTTGCAATGTCGGCGATTACCATGGGCATCCGTAGGTTTGGGGAAGATTTCAAGGATATTCATGTGCCGACACGAGATTACAATAGGGGAGGTGATAATTAAATGAACTTAATTATATTACATTGGTGAAAGTGAGCGGATATCCAACCAATTCCTAAAAAAGATTGATCTATGTTTTCTTTTCTATTTTGTGGAAGGTTATGAAATAACCAATCAACAATTTTCGAAAAGTCTTTAAAAAATTCAACAAATATCTATGTAGGACGGCAAGTGTTAATTGTGACCTTGTATAAATATCAAGGGTCACAATTACATCTCCAATTGCATAAATATCAAAATCACATCTCTAAACCCTATAGAATCGGCATGCCTCTGGAACGGTCCAGAGGTATCTTTTGGAGATTTCCACCTTCCTATCGAAACCAAAAAAAAAAACCCCTATAGAATCTCCTCTCCTAAAACAGGTTTAAAAAAGAGAAGAAATTAAATTGTGGGTTTGTACAATGATCGTGCTGAACTGAGATCAGTTTGATGTCGAAATATAGTATGTGAAATGGGTTCCCTCATCTAGTAAAAATCCTACTTAACAGTGATGTTATGAAGTGTTCGAAAACCACCAAACATAAGCCCAAATGAATTAATTCCAATATGGATCATTCTCTAATCTGCGTGTTTATTCCATTCTTGTCTTTTTTAAAATTGATCTTCTTGACGCCGACCCGAAACTAAGCTTTCCGCATAACACTCTACACTTATATAATATTAAATAATTTTGCTTTATACATGAGATGGAATTAAAAAAAATATCCCGTATAATTGAACATCTTTAAGAGTCCAAAGTTGACCTTTTCCCATTCGGTCAAAACTGTGATAACGGTTTATTTAATTAAAATCTCCTCATTTTTGCTACGGTCTTCAACTTTAATGGATCCCCTCTAGAAAGTTCAATCGATAACGCGTCGTATTTTGCTGCATTAACTACAAAACGATTTTTTTCTTTATCGCAGCAATTCTTATGATGACATTGATAGTCCAAGTTGGGAGCCAGAGGTCACCCTCGAATGAATACATTGATGCTATTTAAACCCAAGTCGAAGAGATTTTTGGAAGACTTTGCGGTAAATGTTGTCTAAATGGAGGAGATTAGGGATGCGGTTATCAGTTCCGAAATGACCTTTAGAAGTTACTTCATTGAATTCAACAGAACAGCGATGGCGATAAAGAAGTCAGTAATCGTTGAACACACAAACCTAATCGCATGTGTGATTGATTTAATGAACCTATAGCCGTATTTATTATTTTTTTTAATTGCTTTCTTTTTTTAGGATACAATGTCTAGGAAATTTGAGAAGTTATCAAGTGATTTGACAATCCTTATGGAAAATATAAACTTGGCGACAGCAGGGAAGAGATAATTATATTCTAGATCTGTTCAGCTATTTTGATTTTGGACTAGACGTCTGGACAGGGTTTTCATCATTGGATGAAAGGACTATGAAAAGATAGAATGATACTTATCTGACTATCGTAAAAACAAGATATCCATCAGATTTTGTTGTTCCTCTTTGTATATTTAATTGACTTTAATTTTATTTATGTGACATTAAAAATGATAATAGAAGCATATTTCGTATACAAATCTTATTTATGTTTAATGCAGGATGTATTTTTTGCTTTAATAACAAAACCTTATTTATAAGAAAAAATTAGTTGAAAACAATTTTAGAATATAAAGAAAAAGGCAGACACATATTTTTTTAAGGATTTCAAAATTAGAGAAAACCAATTTGCCAGCTTCAGTTCATTAATTTTATTATTAACAGGGTGTCACCATGGAAAAGTAAATGCGAAGTATTTAAAAAGTGCAAATTTCAGAATATAAGGAAAAAGGCAGGCACATATTCTTTTAGGGGTTTCAAAATTAGGGAAAACCAATTTACCATCTTCACTTCATTAATTTTACTATTAACAGGGTGTCATCATGGAAAAGAAAATGCGAAGTATTTAAAAAGTGCCAATTTTATAATAAAAGCAAAAGGGCAGACACATATTGTTTTAGGGGTTTCAAAATGAGAGAAAAACAATTTACCGTCTTCGGTTCATTAATTTTACTATTAACAGGGTGTCATCATGGAAAAGAAAATGCGAAGTATTTAAAAAGTAGCAATTTTATAATATCTAAAAGGAAAAGGGCAGACACATATTCTTTTAGGGGTTTCAAAATGAGAGGAAAACAATTTACCGGTTCGGTTCATTAATTTTACTATTAACAGGGTGTCATCATGGAAATGAAAATGCGAAGTATTTAAAAAGTGCAAATTTCAGAATATAAGGAAAAAGGCAGACATATTCTTTTAGGGGTTTCAAAATTAGGGAAAACCAATTTATCATCTTCACTTCATTAATTTTACTATTAACAGGGTGTCATCATGGAAAAGAAAATGCGAAGTATTTAAAAAGTGCCAATTTTATAATAAAAGCAAAAGGGCAGACACATATTGTTTTAGGGGTTTCAAAATGAGAGAAAAACAATTTACCGCCTTCGGTTCATTAATTTTACTATTAACAGGGTGTCATGATGGAAAAGAAAATGCGAAGTATTTAAAAAGTGGCAATTTTATAATAAAAGGAAAAGGGCAGACACATATTCTTTTATGGGTTTCAAAATGAGAGAAAAACAATTTACCGTCTTCGGTTCATTAATTTTACTATTAACAGGGTGTCATCATGGAAAAGAAAATGCGAAGTATTTAAAAAGTGGCAATTTTAGAATATAAGGAAAAAGGCAGACACATATTCTTTTAGGGGTTTCAAAATTAGGGAAAACCATTTTACCGTCTTCAGTTCATTAATTTACTATTAACAGGGTGTCATCATGGACAAGAAAATGCGAAGTATTTAAAAGGTGACAATTTTATAATAAAAGCAAAAGGGCAGACACATATTGTTTTAGGGGTTTCAAAATGAGAGAAGAACAATTTACCGTCTTCGGTTCGTTAATTTTACTATTAATAGGGTGTCACCATGGACAAGAAAATTCGAAGTATTTAAAAAGTGCCAATTTTATAATAAAAGCAAAAGGGCAGACACATATTGTTTTAGGGGTTTCAAAATGAGAGAAAAACAATTTACCGTCTTCGGTTCATTAATTTTACTACTAACAGGGTGTCACCATGGAAAAGAAAATGCGAAGTATTTAAAAAGTGCAAATTTCAGAATATAAGGAAAAAGGCAGACACATATTCTTTTAGGGGTTTCAAAATTAGGGAAAACCAATTTACCATCTTCATTTCATTAATTTTACTATTAACAGGGTGTCATCGTGGAAAAGAAAATGCAAAGTATTTAAAAAGTGGCAATTTTATAATAAAAGGAAAAGGGCAGACACATATTCTTTTATGGGTTTCAAAATGAGAGAAAACCAATTTACCGTCTTCAGTTCATTAATTTTACTATTAACAGGGTGTCACCATGGGGAAAATAACTGCGAAGTATTTAAAAAGCGCCAATTTTAGAATATAAAGAAGAAGGCAGACATATTCTTTTAGGAGTTTCAAAATTAGAGAAGACCAATTTACCGTCTTCGGTTTAATAATTTTACTATTAACAGAGTGTCACCATGGAAAAGAAAATGCGAAGTATTTAAAAAGTGGCAATTTTATAATAAAAGCAAAAGGGCAGACACATATTGTTTTAGGGGTTTCAAAATGAGAGAAGAACAATTTACCGTCTTCGGTTCATTAATTTTACTATTAACAGGGTGTCATCATGGAAAAGAAAATGCGAAGTATTTAAAAAGTGGCAATTTTAGAATATAAGGAAAAAGGCAGACACATATTCTTTTAGGGGTTTCAAAATTAGGGAAAACCATTTTACCGTCTTCAGTTCATTAATTTACTATTAACAGGGTGTCATCATGGACAAGAAAATGCGAAGTATTTAAAAAGTGGCAATTTTATAATAAAAGCAAAAGGGCAGACACATATTGTTTTAGGGGTTTCAAAATGAGAGAAAAACAATTTACCGTCTTCGGTTCGTTAATTTTACTATTAATAGGGTGTCACCATGGACAAGGAAATTCGAAGTATTTAAAAAGTGGCAATTTTATAATAAAAGCAAAAGGGCAGACACATATTGTTTTAGGGGTTTCAAAATGAGAGAAAAACAATTTACCGTCTTCAGTTCATTAATTTTACTATAAACAGGGTGTCACCATGGAAAAGAAAATGCGAAGTATTTAAAAAGTGCAAATTTCAGAATATAAGGAAAAAGGGCAGACACATATTCCTTTAGGGGTTTCATAATTAGAGAAAACCAATTTACCGTCTTCGGTTTATTAATTTTACTATTAACAGGGTGTCATCATGGAAAAGAAAACGCGAAGATTTTAAAAAGTGGCAATTTTATAATAAAAGGAAAAAGGCAGACACATATTCTTTTAGGGGTTTCAAAATTAGGGAAAACCATTTTACCGTCTTAAGTTCATTAATTTTACTATTAACAGGGTGTCATCATGGACAAGAAAATGCGAAGGATTTAAAAAGTGCCAATTTTATAATAAAAGCAAAAGGGCAGACACATATTGTTTTAGGGGTTTCAAAATGAGAGAAAAACAATTTACCGTCTTCGGTTCATTAATTTTACTAGTAACAGGGTGTCACCATGGAAAAGAAAATGCGAAGTATTTAAAAAGTGCCAATTTTAGAATATAAAGAAGAAGGCAGAAATATTCTTTTAGGGATTTGAAAATTAGAGAAAACCAGTTTACTGTCTTTGGTTCATTAATTGTACTATTAACAGGGTGTCACCATGGAAAAGAAAATGCGAAGCATTTAAAAAGTGTCAATTATAGAATATAAGGAAAATGGCTGTTGTACTCCGGGCCGTGCTTTCCCAAAACGGCGGGAGAAGAGCCCGGAATCTCGATAGTGAAATGTGAAAAGTGAAAAGATTGAGTTAAAACAATTTTAGTAATGTTTATTCTTCTCTATTTTATAAAAAGTACAAAGGTGATTTTTAAAACTGACAATTGGCCAGCGATTTGGCTTTCGAAATTATACTGAATATTGAACGGCCAGCGGTTCGGCCTGTGTACGTCTACTGATCCCGAAATTGAAAAGCACTGCCCTTTTATAGTTTTTGTAGTTGACTTTTGTCAACTATTTTAATGTCAAAATTCCAAGAAGCACACGCAAGACTTGGCCTGCTTCGATTGGAATTTTGTTCTGAGAATTGTTTGAGGATTTTGTTGGATAGATTCTGGGAAGGGGAATCATGATATGCGTTTTGAATTTAGCATTTCATGATGTCAAGGTTTTTAGGGATTTGGGTTATGATTTGATGTTATTGGGGATTTGGATAGGGGTAGCGATTTAGGATCGCTACAAGGCAGACAGATATCCTTTTAGGGGTTTCAAAATAAGAGAAAACCATTTTACCGTCTTCAGTTCAATAATTTTACTATTAACAGGGCGTCACCATGGAAAAGAAACGCAAAGTATTTAAAAAGTGCAGATTCTTAGTCGTAAAAAGACGTTCGTAAGATATCTATCTATGGACATTAATTGTAATTTACGTTATCAATTTTAAATAAACAGGAAGTTTTCAATACAATATTGTTTATTCGGAACTTGACCATTCTAACCTGTTTTTCCCACTGCTTTATCGCATAATTTTGAATATCGCGAAACAAGGGTTCCCAGTCGTCGCTAGTATCTCTTCAAATTGTAGCGGGCATAAACAGACAATAGGAATCGGCAACAAGAACGTTAAATGTATCCAGCCCGAGGGCTTCGGGGGCCAATTAATATGACTTGATAGAAGTATTAATGACTGTATCGTTAAACCTCCCCTCGCTTGGTAGAAACCTTGACGTGGTGCGGGGGTTTAAACTACAATGAACCACTCAGGCCATGCTGACGGAAGTATACGCTTCCAGTAGGGCCACCCATGTCTGACAGGCTAGCGAGGATTAACACACAAAGATCTACCACCCCTCATCCAGGGTGTTACGCGTCACCGTGCCCATTGGATGGTTTGCAGCCAGGGGTATACCGGCTGTATTATAACGGCGCCTCTCTGACACCGAATCGAATCAGAGCAGTAAGCAGAACTTATCATATCAAAGAGGGGCTCTGATGTGACGGACTATTTGAAACCACAAAACTCGTGGGATCAAAAATGAATAATCGATATACAAAAAACAATCCCACCAAAAAAACCCGGTAGGCGTAGGTATGATGAGCCGACACTACCATAAGGGAACAATTTATCAAGAAAACACCGACTCGGCAAAAAGAAGACGTAGAGAAAAACGTAAAAGCGGGATATACGCGTCGGCACGTGGAATGTTCGAACGTTATATAAACCAGGCGCGATACAGACGGTCGTAGAAAACGCGAAACAATATAAAATGAACATCGTCGCACTTCAGGAAGTCCGACTCCCACATCAAGTAATCGAAACCAATGGGTTTGCACTGGCGTGTGGAGGTACCGATACACATAACCTCGGGACTGGCTTCATCATAAGCAAGAAGATTACGTCTCATGTAAAAGTTGTGCAATTTATTAATGACCGAATGTCGATGGCAAATATACAGGGACCATGGTACAATTATGTATGTATAAACGTAAACGCCCCAACAGAATCTACGGACAAAGAAACGAAGGACACATTCTACGAGACCCTAGAGGAAGTATTTGATGGGATCTCATCATTCAATGTCAAAGTCCTTCTCGGGGACCTCAATGCGGAAATTGGAAAGGAAGACATCTTCCAACCAACTATAGGTAAAGAAAGCCTACACGACGTTTCAAATGATAATGGAATTCGAATTATCACGTTCGAAGCGTCAAACGATCTGATAGTGAAAAGCACGATATTTAAGCACAAGCAAATCCATAAAGCCACATGGATATCACCCGAAGGCGCAACGCGTAACCAAACAGACCACTTCCTCATAGACAAAAGACACCACTCGAATATCCTTGACGTAAGATCATATAGAGGAGCAGATTGTGACTCCAATCACCTTCTAGTGATGGGCAAAATTAGAAGTCGGCTCGCAGCGAACCCACATGGACAGTCACGGGAGACGAGCAGAAAGTTCGAGATTGATAAACTAAAAGACCCACGTAAAAGGGCGGAATATCAAGACGAACTAACGAATAGATTAAGCATCCTAGAGAATGGGAGTAGTGAGGAAGAAGAAGCCCATTATATGGACACTAAATGGGAATCGATCAGAGACACAATCAAACAAACAGCCCAAAAGGTATTAGGATTTAAGAAAACAATTAAGTCCAAACCTTGGCCAGACGATGAGCGCACGGCGAAAATCGAACACGCCTCAAAGTGATCCACTTAGAAAGATATGATGAAGTCAACGCAGAAAGATACGCGACAGTTCGGAAAGAGACAACAAGACTTCTCAAACGCAAAAACCGCGAATGGGAGAACACTCGGAACGAAAAAATCGTAGAAAATGCCAGAGCAAAGAATATCAGAGGTATGAATGCCGGCATAAATTCAATTAGAAATGGCTACCGAGGGGGAGCCAAAATAACCCGAGACACAAACGGCTGTCTGGTGACAGAAGCAAACAATATCGTGACAAGATGGAAGCAGTACTTTGAAAATCTGCTCAATGTGGGCACCCATCAACCACAAATAAACGCACTAGACGTACATACAGCCGAACCTCAGATCCCAGAACCCTCTTTCGACGAAGTGGTAGACGCAATAAACCGATTGAAAAACAACAAGGCTCCCGGAGTCGGTTGCATACCGGCAGAGCTTGTGAAGCATGGAGGAGAGGCAACCGTTCGAAAGATCCTCCAACTGATTAAAACAATATGGGGTAAGGAAGTAATTCCGGAAGAATGGAAAACCTCAAAAGTCGTCCCCGTTTTCAAAAAAGGTGACAGATCTGACTGCGAAAATTACAGAGAAATATCATTGCTCCCAGCCACATACAAAATACTAACAAATGTCATACTGGCGAGAATCACACCGTACGCAGAAGAAATATTGGGAGACTACTAATGGGGATTCCGTAGTAACCGATCAACAAGCGACGAAATGTTCACAATAAGACAACTACTGGAAAAGAAGTGGGAATACGGAGAGACGGTTCACCAACTATTCGTTGACTTCAAAAAAGCTTACGACTCAGTCGCAAGGCAAAGACTCTACCATATTGTAGTTGAGCTGGGAATCCCTGGAAAAAAATATGGCGCCCTCATTCAAATCTACCTGAACGAAAACAGAGGGGGAGTTAGAACAGAAAACAACCTTTACTAGACTACACTCCGGAAACGCTAGTTGGCACGCAGTCAGTTAACTGCTGAAATCCAAACTGCTACCACGCAATATAAAGTTCCGTGTCTATAGAACCATAATCATGCCGATTGTTCTATACGGATGCGAAACATGGGCTCTCACACAACGGGAAGAAAACAAACTCCGCGTATTCGAGAATAAAGTTCTAAGGGGTATCTTTTGCGGTAAATATGACGAGGAGGCAGGTCAATGGGCGCGAGTGGGCAACGATAGGACCGTGCATAGAATTCTTGACGGTAAGCCAACGGTAAAGAGACCGACAGGACGGCCGCGACGGAGATGAGAGGACAATGTTAGGTTGGACCTCGAGGAGATCGGATCAGATGGTCGAACGTGGAAGGAGAGCGCACGGGACAGGAAACAATAGCGGAGTCGAGTCGGTGAGGTCATGAACTTTCTTGTTCCTACATGCCAATAAATAGTAGGCGTTAAACCTCTGACAACATGACAACAGGCGCGCTCTCCCTTCAATAAAATTTTTATTTCGGATTTGGTTTGTGGAATACGTCCTGGGTATCCTTAAGATATATAGGGTATCTAGTTGCACTTATAGTTTTTTGGGGAGACAATACTGAGGCGCACTAAGAGTGAGCGCCAGTTAAAACATGTGTTTTCTGTAGTGCGAGCAAAATGTAAATATACGTGTAATGCAGTACGGGAGATCCAACAATTATTTCACCTAGCATCTTTTTTCTTTAACATTTACTACGTCTCCTTCAAACAGCAGTACTTTCGAAAGATTGCATGTCACAAATAGGTTTTTGTTACGTGGTGTGGGAGCGAAATAATATTGCCTATGAAGATGCTATCTGCTAAATTTCTACAGGGATTTTCTGGGGCGTCTGCTGTTGTGGCGAACATACCATAGAGGTCGCTTTGACTCAATAATTGTGGAACCCCTTGAACATCATAATGGTTTTTTATCGTGTTATTTAACAACATTGAACTGATTCTCTTAATGCACATCTTGATTTCCTTTTCCATTAGATTCTTTCTCTTGTTTTATAAACCTTCTCTTGTTTTATAAATCTAGCATGCAAATCATCATGTATTTAGTTTTAGTTTAGTGGGGTTGCCATCCCATTTATTTGGCTTAATACAAGCAGTATAGGTACTTACTTACAAAGGTGAACAGGTCATACTATGACGGCAAAAGTAGGAGGGGGAGGTGTGGGCGGTTCGTGAAGAAAATGTAGACAGCGTCACGTAAAATTAATGCAGATTAGAGACGAAGTGTAGAAAACGCCACGTAAGATGGGGGGTGAGAATGGTTTAGGTGGCGGTGCTTGAGAGTGTGGGTAGTGAAGTCGAAGTCGCACAAGGCGGAGTTGGAGTTGACATTTCTCAGCATTCACGAGAGGGGTTCATTGAAACTATAAGATATGGGTCAGGGGGATATAGAGAAAGCGAGTATTACGCGTGTTACGAGGGTTTGTGTACAGAGGAATTAAGTTAAGGAGGTAGGCGTAGTCGACCGAGCCGGAGCAGAGTCGATGGATGAACAGTATATTAGGCAGAAGGCTACCTTCCTCCGGGGTTCTGAGGTTGATTAGTGTGAGACGGTTAATATACGGGAACAGGATTAGAGGGTTTTCCATCCTAGCCCACGGAAAGCTAACCGTAGGAAGCGACGTTGAATAGTTTCAAGTCTACGGATGTGAGTTTTGTGATAAGGCTACCCCATTCTAGCAGTGACCGACGAAAGTAAGATACGAGAGTCGACTTAAGTGGAGGTCGGAGAGTTGCTTAGAACAATGTTTCACGAAGCCTTGGGATTTCCACACCGTCTCATCAATCTGTGAGAGGAAGTTAAACTCCTTGTCACAATGGATCCAAAGTAAAGTCTTGCATAGATTGGACAATGATTACAGCTTGGATATAAAGGGAATAGAGGCGCGGGAATCAGTGGATACGCTTACGAGAAAAGGTTATAGATTGGCACTTGGCGATGTAAAGTACAAAGCAGTTTTTAACACACCAATTCGAGAAGTTGTCAAGGTCTGATTGCACCAGTGCAGAATCAAGTGGTGACTCGATGATATTATATATCTTGGTGTCATCGGCGTATAGGGACAAACAAGAACGCTTAATAACCTTATTAACGTCATTAGTTGCAAGTATAAATAGCAGGAGGTCCAGTTGACTTCCTTGAGGGAACCCAGAGGCGGCAAGGAAAGGGTTAGATATCCTGGATTTGAACTGAACGGAATAAAGTCTATTCTTTAAACAGGAAGAAATCTATTTCAGCAGACTAGGTTCAAAGCCAATGGTGGATAAGTTGAAGAGGATTATATTGTGGGAGATTTTGTCAAATGCCTTACTAAGGTTGGTTGAGACCATGCCGACCTCATTGCCGTGCTATAGTGCTAAGAGCGAACTCCACAAGGTTGGTTGTAGTTGATAGGTCATTGACAAAACCATATTGCCTTGGTGAAGTAATAGATTTGCATCGAAAACAAAGAGATTCGTACAGAATGCTCTCCAGAATTTTGGGTATGTGGAGAGTTTGGCGATGAGGCGGTAGGTGTTACATAATTAACCCCCGTTGCATTTTGTCGACTCTCTCCACGTGTTATCTCAGGTAAGCTGAGGCATCAGTCTGAAGGGTTCTCGTTCTCTGCCTTATTGGTTTCCGACATTGTTTAAGTTTTCCAAGCCCTCAATGTCCTGGTATTCTAGCGTTCTACCCCCCTTCGTCACAGACCCCTGCACTCGAATTCTCTAGACTTTAAGCAGCTACTCGCAATCTGTGTTTTTCATCCCACATGACCCTGTCAGGTTGCGAAATCGTTGATGACGACCTACGCCAACAGTCCTCCCTCCCGAGTGCCCTGTAAGGTTGCGAAATCAGGTTCTCTGAACTGATCCCTTTCAGGTCTGGAACTTGGTGAGATGACCTGCGCCAATGGTACCTCGATCAGTTGCTGGCCAGCACATAGCTATTCCCACAGACCTCTCCATTACAATTAGCTCGAGGCAGCGACGTTGGGCCCTTCCATACATTCTCTTTCAGTCGTGGTTAATGGAAATTCCTCGATGTTTCTTTCACCTTCCCCCTACGTGAGACGCTCATGTATTTTTAACAGTAACAATATACACTGAATTCCAAGCTCAACAAGATATATCAATGGGGATTATCTAACCGAGTAGAGGTCCAATGCCTTAAAAACTCAGTGCTTTCTCTTGTCGTCAAAGGCAAACACCAAAGTAAATACACTGTCGATGAACGGCACTTGCATCGACGAAGCCAAGGAACTATCAATCCTCGGCACTGGAATTAATTCGACTCTTAATTGGAGCGACCGCATTTTTGAAGCTGCGAAAAGTGCGACCAAATGTATGGGGTTCCTTAAGAGATGTAAAACATACTTCACTCCATCCAACCTGGCCACTATTTACATGGCGTATATTCATCCCAAAATGGAGTTCAACTCCCATGTTTGGCCAGGCACATCCAAAACTGCACTACATGTGCTTGATAGGATGCAAAAACGAGCAGTGAAACTTATTGGGGACCCAGCTGGAGTCGAGCAATTCCGACCTCTTTTCTATAGGTATTATCATGGTCGTTGCTCAACTGAACTTGCTCAATGTGTTTCGCCTCCTTAGACATTTTCCCGCGATACCCGTCAACCTGAGAATGCCCATCAATTCACGTTAAAAGTCAACTTCAGATGCACAAGTCAATATAGAGTCATTCTTTCGCCGAACCACACGAATGTGGAATACTCTACCTGATCATGTGTTTCCTCGTCGTAGAAATGTCCAGGCCTTGAAGATCAATGTACATTGATACCTACTTTCCTTATCCACTTCCTCTCCCATCGCTCGCACTGTGCTCTGGCATTTAAGGGTACTTCAAAATTCCCCTTTGTCCGCGCGTTTGTATAAAAAAAAAAACAGTAACAATTGTCGTTAATGGAAATTGCTCGACGGTTCTTTCACCTTGTCGTAGCCTTTCTTTCAGGGAGCGTGTGTCCTTGTCCTTAAAAGGACGAGGGATCTTGTGGGGGTTTGAGTGTGTTGTGCCGACGTACGGCAACGATTTACTTAAATCCCACTTAAAATTGAGGAACTACGATTGATTGTGGTCCTTGCGACTGAAGTCAACTTAGTTCGCCGTCACTGTAAAATGCCAATGGGTCAATATGCACCAGGGAAAACCGGAACAATGAAAATGCTTGGAGGTGGCTGGTGATCACTGCTTTTACTATTAATATTTCCTCTTTTTTTTAGTTTCTTACAATAATATATTTAGTTCCGCAATTATAAATCAATTAATTTAATGTTCTCTTAAACTTTGTTTCAACAATCAGAGGGGCAAGAAAACCGAATTGACAATTTGTATGAACGGCTGTGGCATCAAATCGAAAGTACAATTTTAACGACAACCGGCGGGCTGGATACGCTTCGACATGTCTAAACCCCACGGGGAAATGAACTTGACTTTTGTTCGTGTGCGTACACGACGAGGGATGATTTTCGACTCCGCGTGCGTGCGCGTTGATGGCTATTTCTCGACTGACTAAAAGGAGGCAAGAATCCATTAATGGTGTCGTGACAGTGGAGTCATCGCTAAGTAGGACTCACTGCCACTTACTAGGAACTTGAAAAGGGTTGCTATGCGTGTTAGATTCCTCGGTTGCCATGTATACTGAGAAATCGGTTTTGGAGGCATAACCAAGTATGGGCACGAGTTATCGGTTAGACAAAGGAGCATGGCTCTTGGTCGTTGCGATGGTTGTTTCGCGGAAATGCAACGTATCGTGCTGGTGACTTACCAGTAAGGATAATTGATATTATTTCAGATGGTTTAGGTAGGATGGGAGCCGAAATGGTTTTCGGGGAAACTAAATGTTGCTTGATTACAAGCGAGGGAAATGGTTTAAGCAGGAAGTGAGCCGGAATGGTTTCGGGGAAAGTTAATGCTGCTTGGTTGCAAGCGAGGAATATAAATTAAGTAGGAAATTAGCCGAAGTGGTTTTTGGGAAAAATGTATGCGGTTTGGTGTAGATGAAGGAGATGATTCATATTCTGTTGTAAGTTTTGAAAATGCATTTTATTACAGATTGGGAAATGGATTCTTTGCAAGTTTGGGGGTGTATGCGATTGCAGATTTGGGAATGGGTGCTGTTGCAGATGGGAAGTATGTTCTTTGCATGTTTGCGAATCGTGCTATTGCAGATTTGGGTTATGGTGGCGCGCTGTTAGAGTCAAGATTGGTTGGAATTGTGGGTTGGTTCTCCATGTGGTATAGAGAACCCCCACAATCTCTTTAATAGACTGCTCCCGAGAAGGCTCGTTGCGATCGCCACTGTGCTTCCGGGGCCTCTGGGAAGAGTGACGGCCGATTGCTGCAAAAAGAGACCTGAAATTCTACCGAATCCAATAAAAATACTATAAATTTGAATTTAGTATATTATATATTCATTTTAATTGATTGGCGTCCTTAAACGTCGGACGCCAGCCTAGAGACTGATCCTCGAATCTATTTTTTTTTAAACTGTATTTATTAACCATAATTGGAATTTTAACATTTAAGTAATACAGTGACTTAAAATTAATTTCGTAACAATTGCTTACATGTAATTATTATAATAATATATACATTTTCCAAACAATATTTTATGAGATACAAGATAGATGCGTGTTTATAAATTCAGTAGAAAACCAGGAATTTGTTTTTTTCAACTTTACTTAATCTAAACTTAATCCTAATTATATAAATAACTTAACCTAATTTAGCCTGATTACAGTATGATTTTCCTAAAGCCATAAACAAAGTTTCATAATTAATGGGATATATGAATTAAAGGATGTGGAATGAGGTCAGTTATGGGGTTGAGGAAGAGTATTTCGTTCCGGTTGTCCGTTGGAAAAACATAGGATGTTAGAAAATGTTTGGACGTTACAGTATTTGAACTGGTTAGGGGTAACTTCGGTGTTGTGGTATATGGTCTCGTTTGAATCATTTACCAGTCTGCCTGAGGCGAAGATAGCTCTGGTGCGGAGACAGTTGGGATAGTTAGTTCTGATATCTAGAGGGTTTGCTAAGAGCGAGGGTATTATGGGATTGGGATTATTTAATAGGTTTTCGATAAATTTGATAGACAGCTCAAGGAATCGTCTATCGAGGCGCTCAATACCATCGGTATTGTAGAGTTCGACGTTACTATAGTACTTATAGGAGATAGGACGACGATGCAAGCCAGAGACATACCTAAAGCATTTTCTTTCGAATACTCGCAACTTCTCCATTTCGGAGGGAGTGATATGGTACAACAATGGGCACGCGTACGTGAGTGTGGGTCTGATAATTTGTTTGTAAATGAGCAGTTTGCCTTTGTGAGAGAGCCGAATCTAAATTTTATCGCCCTTTTATACAAAATCTTATCGGGATTTTGTATCGCGGATGCATCGAAATGCAAGCAGAATTTCGAAATGTACTTTCACTGGAGTCGAGTACTGGAGAAAAGGAATGGGATATCTATTTTTAGAATATGCCCATCTGACTAGAATGTAGATGAAGATAAGGATCTGTAGGAACATGGGTTTGTTTGCATATGAAGATATGCATTGTGGTGTTTAGTTTTTAGGAAGGATTTGATATTTGAACATTGGATGGATTTATCTATCATGGGATTGTTAGTTTGGGGATTTGGATGCATGATATAGTAGGTGGATGTGTATGGGGATAATAATAATATGAAATGTGTGTGTGTGGGAGGGAAATGGTAAGGCCTCGTGGAGCACTACAACCTTCCCTCTACGTGGGGCGCTCATGTATTTCTAACAGTATCAGGCGTCGTTAATTCGATAGAGCTGTCGCCATGGGAGGGAAATGGTAGGGCCTCATGGAGCACTACAACCTTCTCTCCACGTGAGACGCTCATGTAATTCTAACAAATTAATAGCCGGAGATATTGTGTCTCGTGCGTTTCAAATTAAAGTGTTTTTAAATAAATCAATATACTAAAAGAACAATTACTCGCTGTGTTTTGCCGTTAAAAAGATTTTACGAACTGCCGCTACAAGCGGGAAATTATCGATCCAGACCGAAAGAAAAGGTGCTTCAGGTTCATCTAAACTACCTCAATCTGGAAGTAGGGCAACAAAGGAACAATCGGGTGAGATCGGAACGAAAGGGGGCCTCTGCTATCGATTAAAGCAGCAGACCCCAAGCGCCCCACGGTGCCTTAAGGTAACCTCCCCCAAAATAAAAAAGATTAAATAAAACTTTAACACACGCCTCACAAAAAAAAAAAGATACCGAAGTAGGGTTTCAGCCTCCATCGACATTTCCTGAATTGTTTTCAGCAACTTGTGACAATTTATCATGAAATAATCACGATAATAATACCCTCAATTGAACCAATGGACTCCCAACTGCATCTACTATATATCGAAACCAATTTTACCAACTAATCAATAAAAGAGATTTTTTTTTAAGTTAGTGGGTGATAACTTTTGGTTGTGATGTCTGACTAGGATACCTTTTGAACCGCCTTAATAACTTTGTCGTTAAATTTGAAATGTACGGGAATATGCTACTTCCAAATGGACTGACAACTTATTCCGGTAATGCAAAGAAAAGTTCTTCACAAGAACACGCTAGTAAAAGTACAAGACATAACCAAATTAGTAATCGAGACTAAGTTGTATAAATTGAGTATTGTCTTCCATATGAGAATACACCATTAGCATATGTTAATTAAAGCAGCAAAACTTAGGTTTCCCAGGATAGCTCAGATTTCATGCGGTACTTCAAAGGTTGCACCCTGCGACAAAAGTTATAACTAAATCATACAAAGATTATTCGATGCCATATAGATCCTATCTTTAATTATACGAAAAAAAGCTGATAAATAGATGGCGCTGGTAAGTGAAACTTGACACCATTAAGTTAAACCCAACTTGGTGCCAATCAGCCAGAGACTTTGTATATATTTCATCCATCTACCTCATATACGAATAGATCGCGGTATAATATTCCAGATTATGATCGGTCTTGGGGGAGGAGTTATTCACCTGTTTTGCAAATATTATTGCGGGTTATTTCCAACCAGAAGTAGTTGGTAATGCTTCATTGAGGAGGAAGCTGTTTAATCGCTGACTGAATTATGCAGCAATCTACAGGAGCACCTGGTATAGTCATAACTCCTATAACTTATTTTGAAAGGACTAATTGGTTCTTGTTGTCAATGCGCAATATCTAATTGTGCGACTTAGATATTTGTACTACGTTATTGAATCGAGTTTTTGCGACTTACTATATAAATAATTTTGCTATACTCTACTAACCATGCAGATTTAGTTAATGAGTGCTGGTGAGCGAAACGTTGTTTTCTTATTACGTGTATGTTGCACTTGAGAAAGTTTGTACAGTCGCTATACATTTTTTGTTCGGTTTTGTAGTCCAGGTGAGCCAAAAGAAGTATTAACATGTTTATGATGTTCTAGTCACTTTTTTAATTGGCATGAGGCATTCTTCAAGTTATTCCCACGTAAGTTCAATTAACGACTCAGTGTTATTGTGGCGGTAAAGGATGATTCTATCATACATTGCTGTAAAAGGATGAAAAGTTGCGAAACCTCTAATTAATTTCACTTTTGGTCGTATGCAGACCTTCTTTTTTCTTTTTGAGAAGATTTTAGTTTATTTTTCGTAGGGCAACACTCTATTTATCGGCTTAGAGCAAGCTTACGAAAGATTCTTAAGTCTAACCTATGAAGTAACTTAATTAATAAGTTAACTAAGATGATGACGGATAGGAAGGTTGATAAAAATAAGTTAGTGGGAGACATTCAGGAGGCGGTGTTTAAGAGTGAGGAAGAAACTGATTAATAACTATAATCCAAGAGATATCTAATAATAATAACAACTTTTTCTCTTTCATTTTCAACATATTTTATTTCCGTTTTTTCTTAGATTCTAAATTATAGGCCAGACAAAAAATGCTTAAATTCTAGCTTAATAATCTTACGATATAACTGACTGGCCCTACGCAGACCCTCTAAGCTAAATTTTACATATCTGTTGTACAATTTACCTTTCGACGACAGAACTTTGTTTATTTTTTAATTATGTTTATTTTAATACCAAAAAAAAAACTAAAAACAAAAAAAAACCTTGTGTCAATTGTGGTTTTTGTTTTTTTAACTTAAAATTAACTTACATCTATCATCATCATCATCGGCCCTGCAACCGGGATCCGGTCTTGGCCAATTGTTAAAATTGTGCATAATACTTTGTTTTTCTGGGCAAGGTTATTAGCCTGGCGCCAACCTTTCTCTGCATGTCGCTGTATGTATTGGTTCACTACTTGGCGGGTGACAAAGTACCTACCCAGGGGTGTCACGTGGAGATTGCATGTCAACTTGGAGTGAACAGGGACAAGCATCGCCCTGGCCTTCGGTGCGTTGAAAGCAGAGACTTTGCCCTGAATGTTCACTTCCACCCCTTATAACTTACACACATATATATATATATATATATATATATATATATATATATATATATATATATATATATATTTTTTTTTTTTAATTGCTTCAGAGGCTAATTTAATATACCTTAACTCTTACTCTACCCTACTATTACTATTACTATTACTATGACTATTACTATTACTATTACTATTACTATTACTATTACTGTTACTATTATTATTACTATTACTATTACTATTACTATTACTATTACTATTACTATTACTATTACTATTACTATTACTATTACTATTACTATTACTATTACTATTACTATTACTATTACTATTACTATTACTATTACTATTACTATTACTATTACTATTACTATTACTATTACTATTACTATTACTATTACTATTACTATTACTATTACTATTACTATTACTATTACTATTACTATTACTATTACTATTACTATTACTATTACTATTACTATTACTATTACTATTACTATTACTATTACTATTACTATTACTATTACTATTACTATTACTATTACTATTAGGAATCCGAAAGTTCATGATCTCACCGACTCGACACCGCCATTGTTCCCTGTCCTGTGCGCTCTCCTTCCACGCTCGACCACCCGATCCGATCTCCTCGAGGTCCAACCTAACATTGTCCTCCCATCTCCGTCGCGGCCGCCCTGTCGGTCTCTTTCCCGTTGGCCGTCAAGAATTCTATGCGCAGTCCTTTTTTTTTGTGGTTTTGGTAGGAAGGAAATCTTCAAAAGATACCTCTGGACCGCTCCAGAGGCATGCCGGGTTTTTACCGACTAAAACCACCTCTCGCCAGGCTCATATACCGGTTCATCCCCGCGAACTTTCTTTTAGATATCCCATCGCGGGGCGGGACGGAGTGTACCTGTTACTCCGCTCGTCGCGTCGCAACTGCTGCATCATTTCACAGAGAATACCATTTGTTACGGACCATGCCTGTTTTGAACTAAGCATGTATTCTATTACTCCTCCCGGAGTAACTGTCCGTCTCATTTGTCTCTCCAAAATAGTTCGTGTGGTCTTGAATCGCACGCACTCTGTGAGTACGTGTTCCGCATTTTCTATTTTGCCTTCGCAATACAAGCAGTATGGGTGATTCACATGCTTATACTTGTGCAAGTATTGCCGAAAGGATCCATGTCCTGATATTAGCTGAGTCAGGTGGTAATTCAGCTCGCCATGTTTTCTTTTCACCCATGTGTCTATATCAGGTATTATGGTGTGATTCCATCTTCCTTTGGTGGAACAATCCCACCTTCGATGCCACTCTCTTAGGCTTGAGAGCTCTAATTGTGACCGCATTCTCCGACCTGGAGTTTCCTTCATTGTCCTGCCTCCTCGTCATATTTACCGCCATTTAGATACCCCTTAGAGCTTTATTCTCGAATACGCAGAATTTGTCTTCTTCCCGTTTTGTGAGAGCTCATGTTTCGCATCCATTTAGAACAATCGGCATGGTGATGGCTCTATAGACACGGAGCTTTATGTTATGTCCGTAGATTCTGTTGGGGCGTTTACGTTTATAAATACATAATTGTACCATCGTCCCTGTATATTTAGCATCGACATTCGGTCATTAATAAATTGCACAACTTTTACATGGCACGTAATCTTCTTGCTTATGATGAAGCCAGTCCCGAGGTTATGTGTATCGGTACCTCCACACGCCAGTGCAAACCCATTGGTTTCGATTACTTGATGTGGGAGTCGGACTTCCTGAAGCGCGATGATGTTCATTTTATATTGTTTCGCGTCTACGACCGTCTGTATCGCGCCTGGTTTATATAACGTTCGAACATTCCACGTGCCGACGCGTATATCCCGCTTTTACGTTTTTCTCGATGTCTTCTTTTTGCCGAGTCGGTGTTTTCTTGATGAATTGTTCCCTAATGGTAGTATCGGCTCATCACACCTACGCCTACCGGGTTTTTGGTGGGATTATTTTTTGTATATCGATTATTCATTTTTGATCCCACGAGTTTTGTGGTTTCAAATAGTCCGTCACATCAGAGCTCCTCTTTGATATGGTAAGTTCTGCTTACTGCTCTGATTCGACCCGGTGTCGGAGAGGCGCCGTTATAATACAGCCGGTATACCTCTGGCTCCTCGATAGTATACTGGTTAGTATTCCAGCCTGTCACGCGGGACACCGGGGTTCGATTCCTCGTCGGGGAGCCTCTGGTGCAAGACTAATGACCTTCCCCGGAAAAAACAAATCATTATGGAAAATTTAACAAGCCTCAGGACTTGCGAAATAAGGCCAAGACCGGTTCCCGGTTGTAGTGCCGATGATGATGATACCTCTGGCTGCAAACCATCCAATGGGGATGGTGACGCGTAACACCCTGGATTCGGGGTGGTAGCTATTTGTGTGTAACTCCTCGCTAGCCTGTCTGGCATGGATGGCCCTACTGGAAGCGTATGCTTCCGTCAGCATAGCCTGAGTGATACATTGTAGTTTAAACCCCCGCACCACGTTAGGGTTTTTACCCAGTGGGGGCATACTTTACTCTAATACTATAAAAGCTAAATCTGTGTAAGCTGGTTGATGTTGGAGTTACATATACCAATATACGTCTTTATTTGCCATTCAACCACCAAAACTGTTGCTGTTTAATGATGTCATCCCGGTCTCTATGGGAAATATCTCTATTGAATCGCAATTGAATTGCAGAAGCTCTTCTTTGGTACGCGTGACTTCTCGATCGTAGCACAATCGTCCACCTGAGGAAGATCTACCTACGTGATAAAACAGCGGAACTCCGGATTCCTCCTCTATAAGACCATTCATATCAAATTAGAGGAACCCCTCTGGTGGAACCGAGCCAATAAGGCGCACCCTTTCAAAATACAAAATATTTGTACAATAAGCTCCGAAAACTAGGTCATTGGACGCAACTATTGCTCTCACGATATGTCCTCTGATTAATTTGATCATAAAATTATCCACCCTATTTATGTAGGCTTCTTTAGATAAGGTCTCATTTTGTAGTAAGATTCTGGTGTTCGATATCATCTGAGACAACTTCTGAGACACTTCCTTTCGAACACCCGAATCTTTTCCATCAAATTTGGACGTATGGTAAACTATACAGGACAGCCAAATAAGAGCATTGGCCTGATTAGGGCCATATAGCTTATAACTTTTACCCTGCTTTCAAGTTGGCTACAGTGAAATAGCTTCCTTGTTATAGCAAATGTTTTCTTGGCCTTGACCAAAGCTGCCTCCACACGTCTGTTAAAATACAGGTGCTGATCAAGCCAAATACCAATATATTTAACCACACAATTGGGTCTGGAAGTGCGCTAAATATGTCGCTAACCTAAATGTTAAAAAGAATAGGAGAGAGTACCGTTCCCTGTTGTAAACCATTCTTGACATTATACGTTATACTGGAGGTGACTGCCACTTTTGACCACCAGCCTCCTGTTATTTAACATATCTTATAGTATATAGAGTAAAGGTTTATACATGCCTTGTAACACCAAACGGTGTCGAGGGCTTTTTCCAAGTCGATGAGATAGGCCCCCGTGCATTGGTTCTTGCATTTATTCCATTGTATGTCGGAAACCAGTTTAGCTGCGGCATGTGTGGTTTCATGACCCGCCTTAAAGCCAAACTGATTATTTGGAATAATTTTGTTGTCATTAACCCATTTAAGGGAAGGTTTGTTTATGACTTCTCGAATACTTTTGTAGGGTTATATTTTATTAAATTGTTCTTCTTACCTCGGTTCCGGGTCTTTTGGCCTTGTGTCCAAGATGAAAATAGGAGATTTAATTCTAAGCAAATTCGTTTTTATTTTATTTCATTTATTTTAATCATTTATTTAATTTTTATTTAGTTTTTTGTTGGCCGTTCCCTCGGCCTCTGGATCCAAACTCATCTCGAATCAAAAAAAAAAAAAAAAAAAATGGGTGGCGAGAGGGCCGACTTTGGCGAGACAAGGACAGATGTGTCCGTGAGGATGTTGGGCTCGGTCTCGCGATATCTGGAAAGAAAAAAAAAAAGTGGTATCCAAGGATAGTGCGGACAGTGTTAGTCCAGGTGTTCTCTAACTACTTGTATAGAGGGATGGTGGGAAAGAAATCGTACAAGACTGGTAGGTCTTGGGTGCGGTAGTAAACGCAGATCACGTCTTTGGCGTCTGATAATCTGCGCTTTGGTCAGTGTGTGTATGTTTGTGTTTGTGCCGTCTTGTACTGTGCGTTCGTGTGTGTGGTTTGTTAATAGTAGACCCTATGGGATGGGCCCAGGAATCCTCTATTATAGAGGGTAATGTTGTTGGGAAGGGTGCTTTCTTCAGTTTTGTACTGAAGAAGAAATTGTGGGCGTTTGATCCGAAGAGATCGAGAGAGAGTGGGGTCAAGAACGCAAGAGTCCCGTACAAGTAGGTTCTCGCTGTTCTGAATGTTTTCGATGTGCTTATATGCTAATTGAAGCAAGTACTCGTCGATAGGGGTAATGGAGGCACCTTCGTATATGTGAGAGTTCGGGTAATGACGACCGTCAGGCCTTCTAGAATGATTAGTGCATCTTCTGAGGAGTTTCCTTTCGAAAACCCGAAGTCTTTCCATTTGAGCCGAAGATATGCAGGACCATATGGGAAAGGCGTACGATATTCCAGGTCGGATTAGCTGCTTATACTCGTAGCAGAGAAGCTTGACTTTGGTGTCAACTTTGTTGGTCCACTTTAAGATGCTGTGCAGTTGCTTAGACCGACCGAGGCCCCTTTGGAGAATGTGGGTCACATGTTTGATGAAATTCATTTTTGGGGTATAGATGACCCCAAGATATTTCATCCTGTCCTGTGGTCTAATCGTAGTATCTCCCATTTTTATTCGAATATTCTGTGAATATCGAGAAGTAGGTTGGGAGTGTTTACTACTCAGAATTATGGCTACTGCTTTGGATGGGTTAAGTCGAATTTTCCATCGACTGTAATACTAATACAGTTCGTCCGAGTGACGGTTGAGTCGATTTGTTGCGAGATTAGGGCCTTTGGTTGACGTGTACACCAGGACGTCATCCGCGTAGCATATCTGGTTTACTCTCCCGTCCACAGGGCGGGGAATGTCGGAGGTGTAAATATTGAATAAGATGGGGAATAGAGCCCTGTGGTACGCCTGCAGCGGCGTGAAAAGTTCGGGAAAGTTTTCCATTCACTCTAACTTGGAAGGTTCTGTTTCGAACGAACTGGTAGATGATACTACATAACGATCTACTGAGCCCAGTATTCAATAATTTAAAGGCGAGACCTTCGATCCAGGTCGTGTCAAAAGATTTTTCAATGTCCAAGCTCACCGCAACGGTGGGTTCCTTATTAAAGAGCCGCACGCAGACGTGGTTTTGAAATATGTTGAGAGCCATAGTGGTGCTGTGCGCTCTCCGAAATCCAAATTGGAAATCAGGTATTAGGTTCCTGGCATTGATAAATTTATTTAGCTTCTCGTATATGAACTGTTCATATATTTTGCTGATGCAGATGAGGAGCGAAATAGGACGAAAGCTTGAAGGGTGACAATTTGGTTTCCCAACTTTTGCTATTGGGCAAACAACAGCATGCTTGGGGAAAATACCCCATGTTGTGGGGAAGTAAGTCTTTGGACACAATAAAGATGTCCAGGATGGAGTTACCTCGGGTACCACCCGTAGGTGCGACTATTTCGAAGTTGAGGGCATGGCAGTTTTCGGTGTACCATTGGAACAACTTTGTGCCGTTTGGGCAAGAGACGGAGTTGTTCCAGTGGGGATGCCTGGAGTTGAAATCGCCGCCTATGATGAAGGGTCTATAACTCATCTCGAATCCAAAATGCACTCCCCTTTTATACTCTGTGGCAACAGAGATTTGTTAAAAATTTTATGTAAAAATTCCAAGAAGCACAAACCAGATTTTGTGTGCTTCAATTGGAATAGGATTCTCGGAAGTGTATAAGAATTTCTTTGAATAAATTCTTGGAAGAGAAAATCATGAAATGCATTTAGAGTTAAACATTTCATGATGTTAGGATTATTAGGAATAGAATCAATGTACGACAAATAGATTTTGGTTTAATTTTGTCGTGCATATGGATTCAATTGGATTATGGGTGAGGTAATTAGAAATTTGAATCAATGTGCGGCAAACCAACTTTTGGTTTAACTTGTCGCTCATATGATTCACTTGGATTGGGATTATAGGTACGTGGGCGAGAGTAGTGATTTAGGATCACTACATTCCTCCCCCCTTTAGAAAAGAAAATTGATCTAGAAGAGGTTAATTTTCTAGAATAAGTGAAAGGCAAGGGGCGGTCGCATTTTGAATTCGTGATAGTTTACATGTTTATTCCAGTTTAACATTAATTGCATTAATTTGTTATGTTTAGTATGTTGCATTTTCTTGTTTGTGGTAATGCTTCTTAAGTTTGTTTGTACAATTATTGGTATGTGTGTACAATGGAATGGTATGGTGTTTACAATTATTGATTAAGTATATTAATCAAAGTGAGGTTTAAAAATAGACATATGTATTATAAGAATAAGTAAATAAATTTCGAATTAATAAATGTTCTTATTTTACTTCGTATTTTATTTTGTTATTTTTCTAATCTATACTTAAGCCATTAATATTTATTTTGTTGTTGTTGTTCATTTAATGCTAGATTAATAGAGATACATGTGTATTTATTTTTAAACAGAGTCTTACACTAGTAGTAAATATAAAGTAAATTTTATAATATTATTTAAAATTCTTTATAGTTTCATTCTTTGTTTGTATTTTGATTTACTCAATTGATTACATGGCAATTTTAGCTTAGGTCTTAGTTAGGATTTACATATATATTGTTTCAAATAGTTATCCACAATTTAGTATTTATAAATTGTCTTCCTCATTGGGGTCAATGTTTGTTTTGTTTTATTTGTATGTGATTTCTTTTTTGTATTTCATTCCATTTATTTTAATATTACCACCTTTTTTGTCTTCATTGTCAATATTGCGTTTCCATTAGTATTTTTAAGTGATAAAATATCGAACTACAATACACCCTGCGGATAGTAAATGCCTATGGTTGATAGAGGGAGGGGAGGTGAAACTAAGGTGGGGATCAGTCCTAATCAACCTTGGAATATGGTTTCAATCTTTTATTGCTTGTTTTTATTGACTTTTTACCAATTTTTATGGTTGTATTATTCGGCTCAGTTATTCCTGTAATGAAAAAAAGGGCCCTTCCAAATGGGTGTTTGTTTGTCCTTGGGGTTTTTGTATCTTACCAACACCGTGTTTCCCTCATGAAACGTTTCTGACTGGGTTTCCTTACCGGAGCAGGTGGTTACCTTTAACGAATGGCATTCATTACACTGCTTTCTATACTTCCTAATGTCGGAGAGCATGGATGGCCACCAGTATCTTTGTCGTATTTTATTGTACGATTTGGTGACGCTCTCATGTCCACCGGAAGGGGAATTATGATAAACCCTGAGTATCGCCGCGATCTCATCGAGGTTTGTTATTTTGTTCGGGTGTGTTGGGCTTTTGCAAAAAGTTTGTATTTTGAGAGGAGCTGGGGCACGAGTTTTTTGGATTAGCTGACGAAGTGTCATTTATTTGATTAATACTTTTGATGTTACCACTTGGTTCCTTGGGGTTCCTCTTTTTATGGTTAAGATTTAACCTGAAGATTTTGCACTTATCTTGGGCTTGCTCCGGTTTCCCTTTAGCGTATTTATTTTCAGGTGGCTTTTTCTCGACATGTGAGAACTTTATTGGCACACTAAATACTTTGGGGTTTATTTCCGTGCGAGGAAAAGTGACGCGTTGTTTGGGGCCTTCCACGTTGCAATATTTTGACAAAAAGTCATTTCCAAGCAGACCGTCTTCTGGTAGACCGGGCATACTGCTCACTACTTGGAACTTGCATGGGAGTTTAGACCTACCTTTTAACTGGAAGTTGACCTTGCAGCTTCCCAAGGTCCTGATGCTTCCGAACGGCGTCTCTAAAGTGCAAGCCTCTTGCTGATTTATTTTGGCGTCTGATTTTCTAAGACAATTTTTGTTAATCAGGCTTACTTCCGCACCGGTGTCTACTACTAGTGTTGTGTTTTTGTTAACACCTACATCTATTGATAGTTGGACGATGGGTATGCTGGTTAACGGCGAGAGTGGGGTCCTTACATGGTAGGTCCTTTTTGCCACCGAGGGTTTTGACCTTCTTCGTTTTGGGCTTGAAGTGGGGGAATTCTTTGCGGGTTGGCATTGAACTAGCGACTCCCATTTCAGCTTTTGCTGACAGGACCCTAGATTGTGGCCCTTTTGGCCACAGAAATCCCAAATTTGCCTTATGTGGAGAATCCTCGCCCTCTCCCGTAATCACCGGATATCGTGATTTAATTGCTGGCAGTGTGTGCAAAAGGGTGTATTTTTCCTTTTCACACAATCCTCATAGACATGCCCCCTTTTATTGCAATAACTGCAGGTTATTCTGCTGAGGGGGGTATCGTGTATCAATGATATATTGGGAAGGACTGATTCCATTACCCCTTCGGTTCCCCTGTATGTTTGATCGGTGGGCGGTATTTGCGCCTGAAGTTGCGAAGTTCCCTGTGCTATGGTTTGGATGTGTGGCAACCCTTCTATATTTGGAATATTGGGCATTATTTGAGTTAGAGTTTATCCCAGCTGGGTACCTACAGTCGGTTTATAGGCTTCTGAAGGTGCTGTTGGTGTATAAGGCGAAGGAGAGTTAAATGAAACCTGCGAAGAGATTAATGGCAGCTGAGGTTGTTGGATTTTTTCCATTAAGGAATCTATTGGTACATCGCCCATCAGTAATAAAAATTGTCGATGGTACGGATTTATCAGCTCCTTTTTGTAGATGCTTTTTGCAAAGTCATCCAGTTGTGCCTTTACGGCCTCAGAGAATGCGGGACCGTATTTTAGTTCCGCGACTTTCTTACATTCCCTTAACGACTTCTTCAGTCGTAATTGGAATAAGATGATAGCTTCTGCCGGATTTTGCCGAGTAGCTAATAGCTTATTTACCAGGTCCTGATAGTTTTCTACTGGTAAATAAACCTTTCTTAGCACATCCTCGGCTTCCTGAAAAGATGCGAACGGAGTGGACGCGAATGAGGCAGAAGCTTCACCCCGTAGCCTAGTAGGGAATATTTGTACGAAAGCCCCGTGTTCTTCAGTCCTGAGGCAGTTTAAAACCCTCTTGCAGCAATCCAAAAAGGGTTCCAATTCTGCACCTATGTGCGGGTTTGGTTCCCCGGAGAAATTGGGGATTAGCTGTGCTGACAGCTTTGCAACCTTTGTGTAATCAATGGCCATTGTTTCAACAGTTGCGAGATCCGTTTGGTGCTGAAGAACTGGAATTTTCGACAAGGAGGGGCTGGGGTCGCGAGTTTTGATCGGAGGGTTTATTTCGATTATTGTTCCGCTGCGAAGTTTCTTGGGTGAAGGAGGTACAGGATCCTGGGGCGTGCTAGGGGTTGAGGTGGTTTCTTGTTCCATAGACCGACTGTTTTAATAGTGATAAGGGGTGCTGATACAAGGAGGGAAAATGGTAGTCATAAATATATATATCTTCTTCTTCTTCTATCTTCCTCTTCTTCTATCTTTATATATATAAAATTCTCTTTTCACAATTTTTGTCCTCGAACTCCTCCAAAACGGCTCAATCGATTTTAATGAAGTTTTGTATATATATTCGGTAGGTCTGAGAATAGGTTTTTATCTATTTTTTATGCTCATAAGTGTAATTGTTTAATAAATATTAATAATTTATTAATTTTCAACCTCGGTCGATAACTGTGTAAGCGCATCGGCCATTATTATAACAGTTTTGGGTGGTGTTCCGGCTATTGTTATAACAGTTTGGGGGCCGATGTCTAGGTCATTATTATAACCGTTTGGGGTGGGTGTGTCGGCTGGGTGTTGGTGCATAGGTTATTGTTATACGAGGGTTGCCTCTTATGTTTCGGGATTTGGCAACCCTAGTGTTGCAATCCGGCAATTGACAGCTCTGTCGTAAAGTTGGACATTTTTGAGGTTATACGCACTCAGAACGTTTTGACATACGAGCGCTATTTGTGTTGTTTACAGTAACTTAAAAGATTCATCTCGGCCCAAAAACGGAATTAAATCGTCAACATTTTCGTGCGATTATTTTTTACAACTTTCGGCGTGGATTAACTCAGCAACAGTGCATGGATGAACTTAATTCAATTTTTGGCGATGAAGCTCCATCAAGGACCAGTGTTTATCGATGGTATGGTGAATTCAATCGTGGTCGTAGTTCACTCCAAGATGAATTTCGTGAAGGTCGTCCAAAATCAGTTGTTGTTCCGAAAACCATTGATGCTGTGCGCGAACTGATATTGGAAGATCGTCATGAGATTGAGACAACCTTAGGCGTTAGTGGGACCAGCATACATTCAATATTGCAGAAACATTTGACTGTCAAAAAAATTTGTTCGCGTTGGATCCCACACAATTTGTCAATCGCCCAAAAAAAGGCTCGTGTCAATTGGTCGAAAGAAATGCTCAAAAAATACGGTCGTGGTGCTTCGAAACACGTCTATGACATCGTGACAGGTGATGAATCGTGGATTTACGCGTATGAGCCCGAAAGTAAACAGCAGTCGACTGTCTGGGTGTTTCAAGATGAGCCAAATCCAACAAAAGTTGTTCGCGCACGAAGCACTTCCAAGCAAATGGTCGCCTGTTTTTTCGGAAAAACTGGACATGTCGCAACCGTACCACTAGAACAACGCAGAACAGTCAATTCTGAGTGGTACACAACCATTTGTTTGCCAGTTGTCTTCCAAGAAATCAGAAAAACCAACCGCCGAAGACGGATCACTCTTCACCACGACAATGCGAGCTCTCACACATCGGCTGCGACAACTGCATTTTTGAGCACCCAAAACATAGATTTGATGGGTCATCCGCCGTATAGTTCTGACTTGGCACCGAATGCCTTCTTTTTATTCCCGTACGTAAAAAACAAACTGAGAGGTCAACGTTTTTCGACACCTGAAGAAGCGGTTGCTGCATTCAGAATGCATATGTTGGAGATACCTCAATCAGAGTGGCAAAAGTGCTTCGACAATTGGTTCAAACGCATGCAAAAGTGTATAGATCTTCATGGGGAATATTTTGAAAAACAATAAAGTGATTTTCGATGATCAATATTTGTTTTTGTTCTCTAATCCCGAAATATAAATGGCAACCCTCGTAACCGTTTTGGGTGGGGGTGTTAGGATGGAGGTTAGCGCAAGGCTAATAACCTTGCCCGGAAAAACAAATTATTATGGAAAATTTAACAAACCTCGGGACTTGCTAAAAAAGGCCAAGACCGGATCCCGGTTGTAGTGCCGAGTGATGATGATGATGATGTTAGGATGGAGGTAGAACAGCTCATTCAGTATTTAAGCTGCCACTAAATATTCAAAATAACCCAGACGCAGTGTGCAACATTCGAGTATCAACCTCGGTCGATAACTGTGTAAGTGATAATTGATTAGTTATCCCCACCAGCTGATATTATAACATTATGTAATTTTACCATTTCAGTGTAATCTTCAAGTGAATTTTTTCCTGTCTTATTGAAAAGTAAGTGAAATTATTATTTCCCGTCAACAACTACTATTGTGTTAAACTAATGTGTACAATGCCAGCTAGACGCAGAGGAACTTCTTTAGGCCGTCAAACACGTGGAGCTGCACGCAAGCGAACCGCTAGAGCCCGAAAGAACAGAAGACCAAATCCAGCAAGATAATACTAATGTGCGTGTGAACATGGCGCGATTGCTTCGATATGAATCAGCAGATGCGCGAACTGAACGAAATGAAGAAAGAAGATTAGAACAGAGACAAGCGCGCCGTTTTACAATCAGCAGACGCAGAGCAAATGATCAACAACGCCAACAGGTCCATCGATCATTTACATCTAATTCATTCCTGCGTCTAGTATTCGAGTATGAGCCAGATATTGAATATTATGCTCTTTCGAAAGTGGTAATTGGTGCTATGGATAAGGAATGTCCTCATTGTCATGCTCTTAAGTTTAAAAACGAGCCAGCCGGGATGTGTTGTTCGTCAGGAAAGGTGCAATTACCAGCAATTGAGACACCACCAGAACCATTAAATGGTTTACTTATCGGTACGGATCCAGATTCTAATCTGTTCCTAAAGTCAATTCGAACATTTAATTCATGTTTCCAAATGACATCGTTCGGAGCAACAGAAATAGTTAACAATAATGCTATCAATGGTCAACAATTCAATTCAACATTCAAAATCAAAGGCCAAATTTATCACAAAGTGGGTTCATTGCTGCCAATGCCAAACGAATCACCTACATTTTTACAAATTTACTTCATGGGTGGTGAGGATGCACGCGTGGATGCACGTTGTGGCTATAATCACCTTAATTCACTTTTTGCCAGGCGTATCATCGGCGACCTGGATGCTCTATTGAATGAGCACAATGAATTGTTAAAGATATTCAAATCACACATGCACAAATTACAAAGTGATAATCACGCTATTGTAATCAATCCTGATAAAACACCTGCTGGAGAGCACATTCGTAGATTTAATGCACCTGTTCTTGATGATGTTGCTGGAATCATGGTCGGCGATCGTACAGCTACGCGGGAAATCGTGATTCGTAGAAGAAATAATAATCTACAGTTCATTGCTGATACACAACGCTCATATGACGCTCTCCAATATCCGCTAATGTTCTGGAAAGGCCAAGACGGGTATTGCGTAAATATTAAACAACGAGATCCCGCAACAGGAACTGAAACAATCAAGAATGTTAGTTCGAAGGATTATTATGCGTATCGGTTGATGATCAGACGTGATCAGGACAACGTTATTCTACGATGCCGTGAGCTTTGTCAACAATTCATGGTCGACATGTATGTGAAGATAGAGAGCGAACGACTACGATACTTGCGATTTAATCAACAAAAGCTACGTGCGGAAGAGTACATTCACCTGCGAGGCGCTATTGTCAACAACGCCGATGCCGTCCAAATTGGTAATTCTGTCATTCTACCATCATCGTACATAGGCAGTCCACGTCATATGCACGAATATATACAAGACGCCTTGACTTACGTGCGAGAATATGGACGGCCGTGTTTATTCATCACCTTCACATGTAATCCAAAATGGCCGGAGATCACATCCTTACTATTGCCTGGCCAAAGCGCAATACAACGTCATGACATTACAGCACGTGTTTTCAGACAAAAATTGAAGTCTCTAATTGATTTCATTACAAAGTTACATGTATTTGGTCCCACACGTTGCTGGATGTATTCCGTTGAATGGCAAAAGCGCGGATTACCTCATGCA
The DNA here is from genome assembly GCA_963931805.1 of Microdon myrmicae. Classification (NCBI taxonomy): domain Eukaryota; kingdom Metazoa; phylum Arthropoda; class Insecta; order Diptera; family Syrphidae; genus Microdon; species Microdon myrmicae. Next base: position 213,704,570 of record OZ007497.1, read on the forward strand.
CACATTTTGGTATGGTTAATCGATAAAATGGCTCCTCGATAGTATAGTGGTTAGTATACCCGCCTGTCACGCGGGAGACCGGGGTTCGATTCCCCGTCGGAGAGCCTCTGGCGCAAGACTAATGACCTTGCCCGGAAAAAACAAATCATTATGGAAAATTTAACAAGCCTCAGGACTTGCTAAATAAGGCCAAGACCGGTTTCCGGTTGTAGTGCCGATGATGATGATGATGATGATGAATCGATAAAATACGTCCTGAAGAAATCGACAGTATAATTTCTGCGGAAATTCTAGATCCGTCTACTGATCAAATGCTGTTTGATATTGTTACTGCAAATATGATTCATGGCCCATGTGGCAATATGAATCGTTCATCGCTTTGCATGGCAGACGGGAAATGTACTAAAAGTTTTCTAAAAAAATTCACTGACGATACGATCACAAATGTTGATGGATATCCAATATATCGTCGAAGAAATCCCGATAATGGAGGACAATCTTTTCTTAAAAAGATCAATAACATAGGCATTGACATTGATAACCGTTGGGTGGTCCCATATTCGCCTTTGCTGAGCAAAACATTCAATGCTCATACTCGTATTAGTGTCGAGTTCTGCAGTTCAGTGAAGAGCATCAACTACATTTGCAAGTATGTAAATAAAGGCAATGATATGGCTGTATTTCGCGTTGAAAATACCAATGTGAATGTTCCTCCGGTGAATAACAACGATGAAATAACGCTTTACCAAATTGGCCGGTACGTCAGTTCCAATGAAGCTGTTTGGCGTATCTTTGGTTTCCCAATTCATGAACGAGATCCAGCAGTCATTCATTTAGCCGTCCATCTTGAAAACGGCCAGCGCGTATATTTCACGAGCGAGACAGCAATTGATCGTACGATAAATCCACAAAAAACTACACTCACCGAATTTTTTGAATTGTGTAATCGTGCGGATGGTTTTGGTGCTTTTGCACGAACATTACTCTATTCAGAAGTACCACGTTATTTCACATGGGCACCAACAAAAAAATGAATGCCCCGTAAGCAAGGCACACCAATTGATGCATGTCCCGGCTTATTCAAATCAAACACCTTGGGACGAGTATTTACAGTTAATCCAAGCAGACTGAGTGCTTTTATCTCCGGCTGTTGTTGGTTAATGTCACCGGCCCATTGTCATTTCAAGATATACGTAAAGTGAATGAGCAACAGTATCCAACATATAAAGATGCATGCCTTGCACTCGGTTTACTGGAAGATGACAACCAGTGGGAATATATGCTTGCTGAAGCAGGATTGAACTGTACAGCAAGACAAATTCGTCTACGGTTCGCTATAGTGTTGACTACATGGTTTCCGGCCAGAGCAGAGACGTTATGGGATAATCACAAAGATTCAATGACTGATGATATATTGCATCAACATCGTACACGATGCAATGATCTAACGATAGTGTGGCGGCTCTTGCGAACGCCACTACTCACCTGCTTACCTACCACCAGGTAACCCCCTTTTTCATAAGCGTTCGGCTCCGAAAAACCATGTACTTACCTGCATTAGCATTCCTAACAACCACAATGTCTGCTGATACGAAAAGTGTATCAGCAATAACAGGCATTCCCCAAAATAGAAATACTTAAATTATCTAAAAACACGACATGAAGACCTGGCGCAACGTAGTTGCAATAAGCATGAAACTTTATGTCGTAAGCAAACATGGGACACCTGCACATCGATCTGGTAAAAACAACAACCAACGATTTGATGTAGCAGAATAACCATCCAACACATTATGCGGTTGCGCAAACCTGCGACTAATTCCCAGAATTACCAAGCAGATGCGCAAGAAACGAAACCCACAACGCATGCCCTTAAAAGGACACATCTCTAATTGCATACAAGAGATATAACGCATGCCAGAGTAAAGATACATCAAGTCGCACGTATGGGTCACCCGGGCGACCTCTGATATTAAATAAATGTCTACGAAAAAGCCACACACATAGCGCCCACCACTATGAACATGAATGCCGGCTCCTGGGGTGACTTACACGGACCAGGGCAAATGTGATGATCGTTGCCTTGGCTGTGTGAGAGTACATCACCAGGAGTAGTTCTCCGCATGAGTAGTTCGCGGAGAAACGGCTGCGCATGTGTTGGTGGCAAATAAACCAACCCCTAAGGCTGGAGCACATACGAAGTCAGTCGAGAGTGTCGTATCGGTAGTGTTGTTTCGTGCGGAAAAGATAGAGTTTGATAGCCAAGATAATGGTCCGAGTGAACCACGGTATGTGTAGTAATACGAGGGTTGCCTTTTATATTTCGGGATTAGAGAACAAAAACAAATATTGATCATCGAAAATCACTTTATTGTTTTTCCAAATATTCCCCATGAAGATCTATACACGTTTGAACCAATTGTCGAAGCACTTTTGCCACTCTGATTGAGGTATCTCCAACACATGCATTTTGTTGGATTTGGCTCATCTTGAAACACCCGGACAGTCGACTGCTGTTTACTTTCGGGCTCATACGCGTAAATCCACGATTCATCACCTGTCACGATGTCATAGACGTGTTTCGAAGCACCGCGACCGTATTTTTTGAGCATTTCTTTCGACCAATTAACACGAGCCTTTTTTTGGGCGATTGACAAATTGTGTGGGATCCAACGCGAACAAATTTTTTTGACAGTCAAATGTTTATGCAATATTGAATGTATGTTGGTCCCACTAACGCCGAAGGTTGTCTCAATCTCACGATAGGTCACATGACGATCTTCCAATATCAGTTCGCGCACAGCATCAATGGTTTTCGGAACAACAACTGATTTTGGACGACCTTCACGAAATTCATCTTGGAGTGAACTACGACCACGATTGAATTCACCATACCATCGATAAACACTGGTCCTTGATGGAGCTTCATCGCCAAAAATTGAATTAAGTTCATCCATGCACTCTTGCTGAGTTAATCCACGTCGAAAGTTGTAAAAAATAATCGCACGAAAATGTTGACGATTTAATTCCATTTTTGGGCCGAGATGAATCTTTTAAGTTACTGTAAACAACACAAATAGCGCTCGTATGTCAAAACGTTCTGAGTGCGTATAACCTCAAAAATGTCCAAATTTACGACAGAGCTGTCAATTGCCGGATTGCAATACTAGGGTTGCCAAATCCCGAAACATAAGAGGCAACCCTCGTATTGATCTGAATTGTATGGCGGGCTCGCTCACGAAGCAAAGAAAAATTGCATTGAATGTTGATTGAATAACATTTTGTCCTGTGCGTGGTGCCGAGTTTACCTTACTTAAGCAACGAGCTTACCTTACTTAACCAACCGAACTCTAAATGTATTAAAATGACATTTAATCACTATTTTTCAATATTCAACTGATATTCCTAAGTGTATTTAAAATGAATTTAATCACCATTTATAATATTCAACTGATATTCCTAAGTGTATTACAAATAACATATAATCACTATTGTCTAATATTCCACTGATATTTTTAAGTGTATATAAAATAACGTGTAATCGCTAGTGAACAATTCCTACTGATATTAATAAGTGTATACACCTCGATAGATATTATCTCCTTTTAACAATATTCAAGTAGACATTAAGCTAGCTATTTTTGTTATTGGATTGAAACACCGCGTTTATGTTGTGATTAATAAAACTAAAGCAAAGAACAAAAACGAAGAAGGTGTTTTAATAGCTTTTCACCAGTAGAGCTGTATCAGTGACAGTGCCTTTCATAAAACGCTCTTCCGCTTAATTATCGACGAAACCACAATCGAACCCTTACTCCCCAAGTTGTGGACAATAGAGTGCGCGATACTATGGTGGTAGGAGTAGAACCGAGCTAAGGACAGCAAGCAGACTAGTACTACTACCCCATAATAGCATTCAGCGACACTATGTACTATGAAGCATTGATTGCTATTGAGGATCTTTGCATTATTATTGCCAACTTACGTCTCTGTCATTTCGGTATGCATTCCCCAAATCGAAATGCATCTGATTTAATTAACACTGAATTGAATCGTGAACTACAATACAATACTACGGAAATGGCAGCGATTGTTGCTCGCAATGTCCCACTAATGAATGACGAACAAAGAGCCATTTACGACCGTATCATGCTCGCTCTTGCGGCAGGACAAGGTGGTTTCTTTTTCTTGGATGCACCAGATGGAACTGGCAAAACATTCCTTATTTCGTTAATTCTCGCCGAAATACGATCAAATAATGGCATCGCATTGGCTGTTGCATCATCTGGCATTGCGGCAACTTTATTGGATGGAGGTAGAACAGCTCATTCCGTATTTAAGCTGCCACTAAATACTGGCTTGTCGACTCCCAATCAACAACTCACTTTACTCACGGCTATTACTCGACTGCCCTTGCCTCGTGCAGAGTCGACCTCGGCTACGGGTGAGTTTTTGTTAGGAGAAAGTGAAGTTTCTCTTTGAATTGACCAAGGGGAGAGGATCTCTCTAAGCAGGTCCTGGCGAGTGTGCGGTTGATCCCGCGGAGATTACATTGTTTACCCATGCTGCGAGGTCATGGGTAAACGAAAACGGGAAAAGGAAATGGGACAAAGGGCATCGTGGGAGATGTGCATGCAGCTGTGTAAATAGGCTGCATGCCATTAGGTAAACTGGTGCTAAAAGCAATTTAGATACTTACACAATGGTGCACGGTATCTACGCCGGTGGAAAGGATCGAATTCTTTTGTGTGTATATTTACATGCTGGTGAATTCGGTTTTTGGCGGTTAGACGCGGGATGCGAACGATGCTTTTGTCGGTTGGACAAAAGGCTGTCTTGAATGTGGGTAAACCGGGAAAATCTGCTACGCACGTGTGTGGCAGGATAGGCAGGCTGACGGGGGCGCCGATAAGGTTCCCTGATTTATGGCAGTTACTTTGTATGCTAACCGAATTATTTTCAGGAAAATTGTGGTGATGCATTAATGCACGAAAAAATGCCCCTTGGGAGGAAATGTTTGCAGGTGACTGCGAGTTGGTGAAGGGAGTTGGGGTTAGAATTGCGGGTGGTTCTTCGCGTAGTTCTAAAGAACACCCACAATCTTGTATCGTAGTTTTTTTTTTTTACACAAATGCTGGCACAAAAGGGGATTTTGGAGTACCCTTGAATGTCAGAGCACAGTGCGAACGGAAGGAGGTATCGATGTATATTGGTCTTAAATGCCTGGGCATTGCAACGACGAGAAAACACATGATCAGGTAGTGTATTCCAGGTTTCGGCTAAAGAATGACTCTATATTTGATTGTGCGCCGGAAGTTGGCCTATAAAACAACATTTTATTTTTTCTGGGGTTTTCCTTACTGATGGCCTGTTAAGATTTGTAGATAATAGAACGAGTACCTTGAAAACATCCTCGTTTTGATTTACTGTGTTATTTGCATTTAAAAGTCGTTGTCATAATTTACCAAAGTTGGCTCCGAGGGCAAAATTCCTTTTTTTGAGTGTTGGAGAAAACTGGAGGAAAGTCTTCTGCGAATTGTAATCCCTAACTTCAAAAATGGTAATTTACCGGCGGCGATGTGTAAAGAAACTATGAAAAACTGGAAACTGTTTTTAATGACTTGCAAGTCATCATCATCATCGGCACTACAACCGGGAACCGGTATTGGCTTTTATTTCAGCAAGTCCTGAGGCTTGTTAAATTTTCCATAATGATTTGTTTTTCCGGACAAGGTCATTAGTCTTGCGTCAGAGGTGACTTGCAAGTATTTTGTCAAAATCTCTAAGCATTGTCTCAGTGAAGGTTGGGGATTGGGGTTAATCCTTCTGGTGTATTAAACCTTTTTATAATAACAGGATGAATAGCTTGAAAACAGTCATTTTAATTTTTTGGTTTTTTTTTTTTTGGATTGAAACTTCATTGTATGTTAGTTCTAAGTTTGCCCTAAACACAAAATTGCCTTTTTTTTAATTGCATTAGAGGCGTAAGCGCTGCTGGACACAACTGGAGGAAAGGATTTCGTGAAATTGTAGCCGGGAGTTTTATTCGGATATTCAAAAAAGATAATTTTAATCGGTGATATTGAGTTTAGTGTTCGGGAACCTTGGCAAATTGCAGTAATATGGTTCACTGGCATGCTTGACAAACTACCAAAGAATAGTGCTGGGAGTCGAACACTTCATTCAGTTCAAGTTGGACCAGTAACATGAGTCCAATTTAAATCGAAAATACTTATAAGGCATGTTATTAACCTCAGGTATGTTAATTTTAACTAAGTGCCACATAGACTAAAACATTTTAACAAACTAAATGTATTCAACTAGAATGAAGTACAATCTACCTACAGCAGAACAAGAGAGGTAGAATATACGAGTGATGGAATTAGATGTAGTCAATAAACTTCTTCAACATGAGAGGGTTTGTCCTTCAGAAAAATGTAATAGATGGAGTTTAATGAAGTAACATGGTGAAGGGAATTGAAAGACATTAACCGCAAAGATATCAACGAGAGTGATGATTTGTCGTCTAGTGTGACGACTGCAGCGATTGATGGGACAGCAAATGCAATAAAATTTTGAATGATCGTGTCATGTGGCGCTGGGAATAGTATGCGACATAACTGACAGAAGAATAGATCGGGACGGGGACTCGGTTTAATTCAGAAGCACAGTTGACACGTTGGATAATATTTATCATTTTTGATATGACTCAATCGGGTAAACAAACGTCATCAAGGCTTGGGAATTATGAGCAAGATCAAAGGCAAGAACAAGACCAGAAACAATCTCAAGAACAAGAGTATGAGCAAGCTCAAGAAGAATAAAAGGAAAAAAATAAGTGAGAACGAGAGTGAGACGTAGAGCCATCTTCGATGACTGTGTTGTATTACTATTTATGAAAAGATCGCGGGGTTTAGGGAAGTTGATCGGTGTTGCCTTGCCATCGCAAATGGAATGGGCAGCGATTCACCGGGATCGTTGATCGCCGTTCAATTGCACACAGCACGATGTGCAAGAATTTTATACCCCGCTATAATCAAAGCAGTTAAGTTGTTTGACCAGCGCACATTTACACCGACTATTAACTAACTGGACGCGCATTGGACATTTTTCGTCGTGTATTCCCTATTCCTTCGTTTTTTTTTTCTTCTCTTCCTTATGTTACTTTCCTACTTTGTCCGCCGATCTTGATCTACGTATATTTCTATCTCTATGTGATACCTGCTGACTAGAGGGGGTATAATTTAGGCAAAATAAAACGCATGTCTTTTTTCGGTGGTTGAGTTAGGGACGACTAACAGCCGCTAATATATAATTAGTTGTGTGGTCACATGTGTGGAGTCACCATACGCACACACATAACAATTCACACTCTCTTGGCCAACCAACCTAAATGAAATACAAATTAAAACCAAACGGAAAGAAAAGAAGGAACCGGGCGAGAATAAAAAAGAAATGTTCAGGGGACGAGGTGATATGGGAAAGGAATGAGAATGGAAAATATACACTCAGTGTAGTCAGCCAGAGATACGGAGCTAGTATTCTGACTTAACGTGACTTGGTTCGGAATCTGTTAAGTCAGTCTTCACATTTCATTTTTCTGTTACAGTTGATTGTGCAACTTGTGCGCATACGGTTGGATTTTGGATTGTTGAGACTCGATCGCTTGGCACAGCTGAATCAATTAAATATTTTGATTGTGTCTTATGACATACAGACAAGTGTCTAACGGGAAGTTCAAAATTTTAAATATTTCAAATTGTTTGAAATTCCAGTTGAGAGAAATGAACCTAATACAGAAAATTCTTAATTTGAAAAAAAAAAATGCTTAGAAGTTGACAGTTGCTTTGTCGGTTGGTGATAAGAACCCTGCTATATCAATGGTTTTTAATTTTAATTCTTTTTTATGTTTGATTTTTAAAACCTATTCAATCAGTTTTTAATTTGATCTACGAGATTAACCATATGTGCGCTGTGAATATGCAATTTAATACAAAGAAAAGAAGAAGGAACGCCTAATTTAATATACAACAGCCAAGAGAATTTCATAAGGATTGAAAAAAAAAACATAATAGAAGGTGATTCATCCAAGAAAATAATTGGACCCTCAAATCTGCCACTCAGTGTGACTAAACCGGAATTCTGAAGATCTCCTGCAATATGTGAGTGATTTATAAAATCGATTTACAGTTTAAAATTTATGATTTCTAGGGGCGACTAAATATTCTCCTCAATCTAAACCCTCAATCATTGCCCAATAGTTATGACAAGCGAATCCGATTTATACTTATCCTTTATATGCACAAATAGTATGTATATAAGTATATATAGATATATATATATGTATGATTATAAATACATATATATAAATAAATAAATATATATATATATATGTATATATATATGTAATATATATATATATATATATATATATATATATATATATATATATATATATATATATATCTACATGCGTGAAATTATATATCATATATATATATATATATAGTCCAAGGTAATTAATTACACAACAAAATACAATTTTAAACACTAGTTACGGCTTATATGCATATTTTTGTGTGCGTATGGGGTGGGGGTCAAAATTCGCAATTTTTTCAGAAAAAATTACCTTTTTCTTTAAATAAATTTATTCATCCTAATATTTTCCATTCTCTCGAACATTGCACCTTCGGCCATTTTTTGGCTAGAGCCAGCATTCTGTGACGGTGTGTGTCTTGGCGAGGGCGGGGGGGGGGGGGGGGGGGGGGTGTTGCATTTAAAAAAAAATTATTTTATTTATCCAAATAGTCCTATTCTCTCATGGGACCTTCTGCCATTTTTCGGCTAAAACCTTTATCCAGTTACGGGAGGGGGGTGGGGGTATTCCCAATTTTTTAAGAAAAATTTTGACTTTTTAAAACAATTTTATTTATCAAAATATCCCATTCTCATGTCCCTTCTGCCATTCAACCCCTATCCTTTTAGAATGTGAATGCGCGGGAGGGCGGGGGGGGGGGTCGTTGTTCGAATTTTTTAAAAATCATTTTATTTATCCAAATATTCCTATCCTTTTGTTAAGGGGGGGGGGCGATATTCGCAATTTTTAAAGACAAATGTTGACTTTTTAAAATAATTTTATTCATCCAAATATTCCCATTCTCATGTTCCTTCTGCCATTCTTCGACTAGAATCCCCATCCTTTTAGTATGTGAATGCGCGGGCGGGGGGGGGGGGGGGGGTTATTGTTCGCAATTTTTAAAAATTATTTTATTTATCCAAATATTCCTGTTCTCTCGTGGGACCTTTTTTCCATTTTTCGGCTAAAAGCCCTATCCTGAGGAGCGGGGATAGTCGATATTCACCTTCTGCCATTTTTCGCCTAAAACCTTTATCCAGTTAGGTGGGGGGGGGGAGGGGGGATTTCCCAATTTTTTAAGAAAAATTTTGACTTTTTAAAACAATTTTATTTATCAAAATATCCCATTCTCGTGTCCCTTCTGCCATTCAACCCCTATCCTTTTAGAATGTGAATGCGCGGGAGGGCGGGGGGGGGGGGGGGGGTCGTTGTTCGAATTTTTTAAAAATCATTTTATTTATCCAAATATTCCTATCCTTTTGTTAAGGGGGGGGCGATATTCGCAATTTTTAAAGACAAATGTTGACTTTTTAAAATAATTTTATTCATCCAAATATTCCCATTCTCATGTTCCTTCTGCCATTCTTCGACTAGAATCCCCATCCTTTTAGAATGTGAATGCGCGATGGCGGGGGGGGGGGGTTATTGTTCGCAATTTCTAAAAATTATTTTATTTATCCAAATATTCCTTTTCTCTCGTGGGACCTTTTTTCCATTTTTCGGCTAAAAGCCCTATCCTGAGGAGCGGGGATAGTCGATATTCGCAATTTTTAAAGAAAAATTTTGACTTCTTAAAATAAGTTTATTTATCCAAATATTCCCATTCTCATGTCCCTTCTCCCAATCGTCGTTGTTCGCATTTTCTAAAAATTATTTTATTTATCCAAATATTCCTATTCGCTTATGGGACCTTCTGCCATTTTTCGGCTAAAACCCCTATCTGGGACAGGGCGGGTCGATATTCGCAATTTTTAAAGAAAAATGTTGACTTTTTAAAATAATTTTATTTATCCAAATATTCCCGTTCTCATGTCCCTTCTGCCATTCTTCGACTAGATCCCCTATCCTTTTAGAATATGAATGCGGGCGGGCGGGGGGGGGGGGGGGGGTTCATTGTTCGCAATTTTTAAAGAAAAGTTTTGAGGGTTTTTTCAAAATAATTGTATTTATCCAAATATATTCCACTCTCTCAAATATCGTACCTTCTGCCATTTTTGGGCTAGAACAATTACCGTTTTCGAGTAGAATTCTGAGGTTTTACCTTTCAAAAACAGATGCTTTTCATAGTCTTTTCTCGAAATCAATTGTACACCAGAAAGAGTTTTGTGTAGATCGGAACACTTAATAATCTTACCACGCAATGCCAGTACTACAGGATGGATACAAAAAATACTTCAAGCCAAGTTATCATGTTTTGGTGGGTCAACAAAATTCTGTTCGACTTTGTGTTTTCATAGTGAAACACAAAAACTTTCCTGTTTGTCAATTCTGGTCTCTTTTTGTTTAAAGTTTTATGCTTCACCTATACACATTGCTGGCAATTGAAGCTCGATTTAATCGTTTGGCCAGGTGGCAGTAGTTGATGATGACTAATACCCAACAAACACACCGGTAACATCTTCTTTGGATTTGACCCCCTTTGTCGAGCTTTATCTTCCTTATACCAAAATCATTTTCGTTCAAAATTATCCTATGCAATCCATCTCTTATCCGCTTTTTACTGTTCACTGAAAACTGAATTAATTTCATTGCGTTTCAACGGCGACTCGTAGATGAAAATTCTGGCTATTACTTTTTTTTCACTTATTTTATGTCTCCGAAGTATCGGGCTTTTGTTTTTTGTCACCGCCAATGCAGATTGTCGTTAACCACTCTCTAGACGATTTGTAGTTCTGTCAATGCAGATTGGTTTTAGTCATTCTCTAGACGATTTGTAGTTCTGTCAATGCAGATTGTTTTTAGTCATTCTCTAGGCGATTTGTAGTTCCTTGCTTATGTCTCAAGTCGTCATTTGTTGAACTTCTTGACTCTCTTGACTCGATGATAAGCAGGGTAGACTGAACAATATTTTTTATTTAGTTTTTTACTTCTCACAGGAAGGCAAACCTATAGCGCAGAGTCAGCGCCCTGAATTGTTACTTTTTTTTCTCGACCGGGTCCATCAACCAAACTCCGAAAGATGATCAAGGATTTCTCCAACTATTTCACGAACCCTACAGCTTAAGGGGGGATATTTCACCGGGCGGCTAGGCTTTGGGACCCTACCTACCACTCAGTAATTATGCCAAACTGCACAATAGCACGAGTCGTCAGTTGAACATAGGTTTGCACAATCAAGCACAAGACACAACCTCCTTACCACCTCAGCCATTGAGGCAGCTATTCAGACCCAACATTTTTAGAACAAAAGCAAACGATTGTTATGCTGGCAATTAACTCCGAGTACAGTACATTTACCATCCATTAGAATCACATTTTATATGCCTATGTTGCATTATTCTGGCGCAAGACTAATGACCTTGCCCAGAAAAAACAAATCATTATGGAAAATTTAACAAGCCTCAGGACTTGCTAAATAAGGTCAAGACCGGCTCGCGGTTGTAGTGTCGACGATGATGATGATGATGATGTTCCATTATTCCCTTTATTTTAGTGAAATTGTTAAATGCGAGGGGTGTTCATAAAATAACGGGAATTTCTGTTTTTGCTAATGATTTTTTACTTACTCATCAACATCAATTGTATCTCCTTCAAAGAAATTCGCCTTCGATAAAATTAACCTGTACCCACGCCTTCCTCAGTTTTGAAAACATTTCTGAAGCTCACTTTTTTTAAAATTGTGTTCGCTTATTACTCACCCCCTGCTATCTATTTGGTGCCAGCCTCTTCTGAAGTTCACTTTTTGGAATGGCCTTCGGTTCTTTTAATGATTCTGTTTTCATCTCATTAATGATGACAAAACGTCGTCCTTTCTTCACTTTATCATTATCACTTTGTGAATGGATAAACGTTTCACGGAGTCATGTTTGCGGAATATGGAGGCTGGGTCATGGCTGCAGTGTGTTTTTGGCCATGAATTCACGAACAAACAATGTTTTTGTTCCAAATTTAACAATTTTGGTACAACTTTTGCTGTCACACGTTTCATACCCAAAACATCTGAAAAACATTTCGTGAGATGATCTAGTTGATATGTTAAAACCATTGTGGCTTCAGTGATTGAATTTTTACGATCTTACGTAACCATTTCTTTCGCCTTTTTTACGTGTTCATTGGTTGTTGATGTGTGACTACCGCACTCATCTTCAATGTCTTTCATTTATACCACTTGCAAACCCTCATGTACTTATAGCAAACCCACCATAAGCTATGTTTATCCTTTGAAAAACATTACTTATAGCATAATTTAAAGAGGTATCCTGGTCCAGAAGACCAAAAACGGGCGATTTTGTTTAGTTTTTTTTAGAAAAGACTAATTAATATATATTTTTGCAAATTTGAGCGTTTATTGTGCATACATAGAAGTATTTATATTAATTTGTTTATTAAATTTTATGCATCATCATCATCATCGGCACTACAACCGGGATCCCGTCTTGGCCTTATTTAGCAAGTCTCTCCACTGGTATCCGGTCCACATCCGAGACTTGTTAAATTGTCCATAATAATTCGTTTTTACGGGCAAGGTTACTAGCCTTGCGCCAACCTTTCTCAAGGTGTAGCTGCATGCATTGGTTCACTATTTGGCGGTTGCCAAAGTAGGTATCCAGGGGAGTCACGTGGAGACTGCATGTCAACTTGGATTAAACGGGATCAAGGGTCGCCCTGGCCTTCGCCGGGTTGAAAGAAGAGACTTTGTCGTTTTGTTGGTTGTGGTATCACATCCTATTTAAGCGCCTCCAAAGTTACCTTGACTAGTTTTGCAACATCTGGCCGAGCGTTGTCGTGTCGAAAGATCACTTTGTCATGTCTTTTGGCATATTGAGGGCCCTTGAGTTTCGAGTTTCAAAGTTCGACTCATTTACATCAATTGTTGTTGGTAACGTTCCGCAGTGATGGTTGCGCTAGGCTGGAGTAGCACATAGTAGCTGCCTGCGAGCTAATTCCACCAGATATACTGCATTACCTTCTTGCCCCATGAATATTCTGCGTAGAACATCGAATTGACCACAAAAAAGTAAGAAAATTATTTTAATTTATCGGAAATCGCATCGTGGAGATATAAGAAGTCGTTTACAGGCACACTTGCGCCCAAAAGCGTAGGGTTGGCCGCCCCTAGTATATAGTATAGGTTTACGTATTGAATAGCCTATCGGGTAAATGACTTCCACGACTTTGCTGGCACATCCATCCGCACTATTTTATTTAGATTTACTATGAGTCATTATGTCTCACAGTGGTGCCAACCTAGTGGCAGAAAGCAATTTGACAATAGGCTTACGCGGGAATTTTAAATGATAAATTCTAGGTACACATTTGACAGATTGTATATGTGAAATCTTCTATTGATCCTAATCAATAAAAGTTTTCACGTTAATAACTATCTTTAGGCGTACGGATCAACACAGAAAATCGTTCTTCTGCTGAATCACTCGAATTTCCTTGATCACGTGGATCTTGCCCATTATATTCTTTAAGTATTCAAGATCAATGTACACAAATACATCCTGTTCTAATCTTCCCCCGTCGGTAATATATCTTGCTACTTAAAAGTACCCATCGTTTTTTTTTTTTTTTTTTGTAAAGCATTTCGTGTGGTTGACTTTTTTACACTAATTTGCACCCGCACTCCTCCATTTACTGATTATTTGACCTGATCCAGCAAAACAAAGACCTCCTCGGACAATGCTTTCACATTTAAGGGTGTCCCAAAATCCCCCTCCGTCCGTGTGTTTGTGTAAAACAAACATCATATTAACACACAAAAGCATCGATTGCTTCATGTGTAGGAAATGGGCTTGATAGAACTTCATACTGTAGCGAGCTTGGGGTTCGCTGGATTAATTATTTTAATAAATAAGAGCCGTTAAATGGGTTTTCTTTGTAAACACTTTATTAGTCTGTTAATAACAACGGTTTCTTGATATTACCCTTCTCGGCTGCTTACTTATCGCTCCCTCACTGCTTGCTCCTCAATCTGCGGGTCACGTATTTATACCGTTCTTCCTCATTCTAATTCGGCGTTTCGTTTCCGCCCGTTCCATAGTCTCGAATTTTCTACTGCTCATAGTTTCCAGTTTTCCAGTACTTTCTAGAATATTCTAGTACTTTTTTTTTGGAGACGTGCTAGATATTACAGGTGATTGTCATATGCGTCAAAATACGTAAATTGCTTTTTACTTTTGGTTTCATCTAGGGTCACGTTGCCTTTTGGCAATTACCTCTGGACCTGATTTTAGTTTCCTCACCTGCTCTTTCTTTACCAAGTCATTTCACTTTATCCGAGTTCCATGTTAAATTTTCTTCGTTCCGTAAATATTTCTCAGTTAATGTTGGCTACAGTGTTCTGACTTACATCTCACCTTCATCATAATCATCGGCACGTCTTTCCACCGCTATCCGGTCCATTACCGAGACTTGTAAAATTGTTCCTAATAATTTGCTTTTCCGGGCAAGGTTATTAGCCTTGCACCAACCTTTCTTAGGATGTCGCTGCATGCATTGGTTCACTACCTGGTGGGTGCTATCCAGCTATCCAGGGGCATCACGTGTAGACTGCATGTCAACTTGGATTGAACAGGGGCACGGATCGTCCTGGCCTTCGCCGGGTTGAAAGCAGAGACTACATCTCACCTTGTCTTATCTTTTATTAAGTATAAACTTAAGCTTCAGTTCTTTTTGCTCTTTTATTTCTCCTTCATTCTGTGTCACATTCTCTTCTCCCTGCAATTTTTACTTAACATTTCCAAAACACAGCGAATACTAAAGGGGTCCCAATTGGTTCGCGTCCTGTAGAACACCCGTTGCTATACCTACAAACAAGAACAAAATGTTAGCGAATACAAAAAAAGAAAAACCAAAAAAATAATGAAAAATAATCTAGTTGCGTATGTCTGTATACTGATATAAGCGATCCTAAACTATTGAAAGCTATAGCAGCCGAAACTTCCTGCAATCAATTCCAGATTCCATATTTTACCAGTATTAATATATATATATATATATATATATATATATATAAATATACATATATATATATATATATATATATATATATATATATATATATATATATATATATATATATATATATATATTACCATTTAAGTATTGTAGGCTTGGGAATCTAATAGTTGACCACAGTCGTCGCTTAAATCCTTGTGACCAACCAATCCTAATTTCCCCGAAATTCACATGCTGTAATAAAAGGCATATTCAAACCTACAACGGAATATGAACCATCATCAGCAACTATACCGAGCCGCATACATTTCCCGGGAATTACTTCGGTTAATACCTTATCTAAATGATATTCCTTATTTGCACCCAAGCAATTCTAATTTCCCCCGAAAACTCATGCCCATACTTGCTCGTGTTCTCAAAACTGATTTCTCGGTACACATAGCAACCGAGGAATCTAACCCAGCCAGTACGGCAGGGATTCTCGGAAACAAACTCCCTATGCAGGGATGGCAACTCTTCTCGAAATTCCTAGCAAGTGGCAGTAATTTTATTTCTGCTATGACTTAACCGCCACGACGCGATGAATGGATTATTTCCATTCATTAGTCAGTCGAGTCTTAGCAGCCTACGCGACGAGAGCCGAATTTCAACCGCTCCAGGAATAAAGTCGAGGTCGTCAGGTTGCCAGAGTAAGGAGAGTACACTAAGTTACGTGTCAGATCCACGCGTTAATAAGGCTCTTGTGAGAACTCCACTCTCGAGAATCCGTATTCTTTCGGAAAGCGGCTTTTTTCCGCCCGCTATTGTCCGCCGGGTCATCTTACAAAACCTGATCAAAACGCAGATCGGCAAAGGAATATTCGTTGTAACCAAACACCAGAGTTATAAAAAAGGGAAATTGTCCTTCCGTGTTTGTGTAGCGTTTGCCCCTTTTACGTTTGTGTAGCGTCATTGTCGTAGTGAGATTTCCTCTTATAGTGTAAAAGTCGATCGTAAAAAAATAAGTAACGAAACTTGAAAATAAAAGAACGCTTAAACAACATTTATACGGAGAAATAGAAGAGAACATTTGAATAACATTTAAACAGGAAGTCATGTGCTTTATTTCGCTTTTCTACAAGTGCACAGTGTGTGGCGGACCTTCTACTTTCGGAACAACTTTCTTCGAACAATCTTCGGCGGCGCAATTCGGCGGGAGTGTAGTGAATCCGTGCCATACGTTGGCAGCAAACTGCCCCACACCATCACTTGACAACAAGTGCCATATTGACATTTAAACACTTTTGACATTTGAACACAGTTGACATTTGAACACAGCTCATACTTGAACACATTCCTCATTTGAAGACAAATATTATTTGAACACAGCCGTCATTTGACAACAAGTGCTATGTTGACATTTGAACACAGTTGCCATTTAAACACAGCTCATACTTGAACACATTCCTCATTTGAAGACAAATATTATTTGAACACAGTCGTCATTTGACAAGTACCATGTTGACATTTGAACACTTATGCCATTTCAATACAGTCGTTATTTTAATGCAGTTGTCACTTGAATTTATATATGTACTCATCTCGCAAACTTCTTACCAAATGGCGTATTAAGGATTTTTCATTTCTGATTTCTTTCTTCTACCTGTTTTCTAAATCGAATACGTGTTTTCTCTTAAATTTATAATTTAAGTTATCAGTTTCTTATTTGCAATCAGCACACAATTTTGTGTTAAATGGTTTTTGACTGTGATTTAATAAACATTAAATGTATCTTATGGCGCAAGACTAATGACTTTGCCCAGAAAAAAATAAATCATTATGGAAAATTTAACAAGCCTCAGGACTTGCTAAATAAGGCCAAGACCGGTTCCCGGTTGTAGTGCCGATGATGATGATGATGATGATGATGAAATGTATCTTAAGGCAATTTTTTTCTTTATAAACTCGTGCCAAAAATATGTTTTTAAAAAAAATTATAAAACTAAACAATTTCAACTAGCGCCGTTTTAAATTTAAGAAGAACACGCACTTATTAATTCAATTTCAAACGGAGGGCACGTTACATACCGGGGAAACTGAGGTACAATTCTCTGTGGTACACTCAATTATACAATATTCTAATCAGAAACGCATCTCAATTGTCTGGACGTCAGTTCTCATCTGTGAGTTTCTGACTCATGTACTACTTTTCTGAGTTAGTCAGAAATATAATACATTATTCGTTTCCATGTTGACTAATTTACTTCATCCTCCACACTATCATTCTCTTAATGACTGTTCTCAAGTGTGTGTTTTTGACTTATTGACCGGCATTCTGAACTAGTCAGACAAGCACTATCCCTTTGATTTTTGGCTAATTTACTTTATTCCTCTATCATCAGAATAATGTACAAGATTAATATGAGAGCCACTTTTAAATTCTCTGAATGACTGTTTTCTTATGCTCCTTGAGTAATTTTTCAAATTAGAGATAAATGCACCATTCGTTTGCTTTTTGACTAATTCATTTCATGTACAAGATTAAAATGATAGCTGTTCCGAATTTTGGTGCAAATTAACCCATCTTCTGACCGCTGGGTAATTTAATAAGAAACCAATAAGATAACTTGTCTCCACGGAATTTGTTTCAAACGCGAAACTGTCGTAGCCTTTCTCTCAGGGAGCGTGTCTCCTTGCTCTTAAAATGACGAGGTATCTCTTTAATAGACGGCTCCCTTTCGGGCCCCTGGGAAGAGTGACGACCGATTGCTGAAAAAAGACACCTGAAATTCGGCCGAATCCAATAAAAATACTTTGATTTTGGATTTTATTAATTTAGTACATTGTATATTTATTTTAATTGGTTGGCGTCCGTAAACGTCGGACGCCAATCTAGAGACTGATCCTCGAATCAAAACAAAAAAGGGTTGGCAAGAGGGCCGACTTTAGCGAGACAAGGACAGATGTGTCCTTCATCTTGTCTCTGGCTTCTGGTCATCTTGCTATAACCAGAATTACCCACATCCTTGAGGATGTTGGACTCGGTCTCGCGATATCTGAAAAAAAGGGGGGGTATCCAAGGATTGGGTGGACAGTGTTAGTTCGGGTGTTCTCTAACTACTTCGATGGAGGGATGGTGGGAAAGAAATCATACAAGACCGGTAGGTCTTAAGTGCGGTAGTAAAGGCAGATCACGTCTTTGGCGTCTGATGATCTGCGCTTTGGTCGGTGTGTGTATGTTTGTGCCGTCTTGTACTGTGCGTCCGTGTGTGTGTGGTTTGTTAACAGTAGACCCTATGGGATGGATCCAGGAATCCTCTATTATAGAGGGGGATGTTAACTCGAATCTCAAATTCATCGCCCTTTTATACAAATTTTCATTGAAATTTGTATGTGAGATCCAGGAGAAAAGGGATGGGATATCTATTTTTAAAATGTACACATCTGGCTACAATCCAGATGGAGATAAGGATTTTAAAAATGGTGTGTATGGGAACGAAATGGATATCTTTTAACATGGGTTTGTTTGCATATGAAGATATGCATTGTGATGTTTAGCTTTTAAGACTTTCCGGGAATTGAACAATTCAGTTTGTCTAACATTGGATGTAATGTTCGTTTTGGGATATGGATTAATGATATAGTAGGTGGATGTGTATGGGGATATTAATAACATAAAATATGTGTAGGGGCGGGAAAGGATAGGGCTGCGTGGAGCACTACAAAACACTGTCAACGTTCAACTGGTAACAACTTTGTATATCAATATATTAGTTTCAATAACACGAAAATAAACATCGTTTACTGATATTTATGCCTTGAGCGAATCTAAGATTGAGTCGTCAACCGACTTGAAATATCCATGTTTTCACGTTCTATTTATGGTCAGAGGTTTGTTGAGAAACTCGAATGTTAACACTTGCGCAGGGTCAGTCACCAACATTATTCTTCTGGGTCAGAAAGTTCATATTCCTCATCGTATAAAACTTACAATTCAACCGATACACTTTGGCTTGATGATGATTATAAAAGCAAAAAAAATGGCGAAGCTCTATTTCTATAAAAGCCAACAGAACGGATTCAGTTAAAATCAGAATCTCTTGTAACCAAACAACTAAACCCATGAAGAAGGTTCACGACGATAAAGTAACCTACATACTACTTGGATTCCCAACTGGTTCGTGTCCCTTCTCCCCAATAGCAAGACTATTGGCAGTAACTTTGGTTCCTCCTCCTTCCCTCTGTTAGTAAACGCAATTTATATTCCGAGAATTTAACTGTGGATGTTGGTCTTTTGAGCCACCTGTAATTGCTTCAGCACAACCTCCAATCCCGGATGTAAAGTTCAGCACACATGTTGTTCAATGCATTCTCGGTGAATTTGACTTCAAAAAAGCAAACCGGATGGAATACCACCAGCCAGTCTTTAAAAACGGTGTCCTTCGATTGAGAGCAACTACCAAGAACATTTACATATCTAGTGCCTCAATGGCTGAGTTGGTAATGAGGTTATGTCTTGCGTTTGATTGTGCAAACGTACGTTCAACTGACAGCTCCTGCTATTGTGCAGTTCGCCACAGTTGCCGAGTGGTAGGTGGGGTCCCAACGCCCAGTCGTCCGGTGAAATAGCACCTCATCAAGCTATAGGCTCCGTGAAATGGACGGGAGAAATTCCTGCCCAACTTTCGGAGCTTGGCTGATGGACTGGTTCGAGAAAAGGTTGGTTTAGGTGGTAAGTCAGTCCCAAGGTGAGAAACCACCCCATCACACTGTACATTCTACGCCTATGTTTCGGATGTATGGCTGATGGCCCGGACTGGCACGAATATAAGTCATGATGGTACCTCCTGGGATAAAGAATTCCGGAAGTAAACTAGTTCCCCATTCGGATCTCCGGGGGGACTATGTCAGCGGGAACATCATGCAAATATTCTTTACCGAACTTTAAGAAATTCGTCATCGCGTAAACGGGCTCGTGGTCGAGGCTCTGTCGACGTTCGACTGATAATTTGTAACATCAGAGGCATTGGTTTCACCAATACGAACGTAAACGCCGTCTGGTTTAGGTGGTAGTCGGTCCCATGGTGAGAAACCACCCCGTCACGCTGTACATTCCGCGATAGCGTCGGGAGAAATCTTCGACTATTTTCCGGATGTATGGCTGATGGCCCGGACTTACACAGAGATAAGTCATGACGGGAACATCATGCAAATGATGTGATAAATAACCGAACTTTAAGAAATTCGCCATTGCATAATCGGGCTTGCTCTCGAAGCTCTGTCGACGTTCGATTGATAACGGCATTTTGTAACACCAAAGGCATCGGTTTCACCAATACGAATGTAAACGACCTCCACCAATATTTGCAACCAACGAAACCTGATATCCTTGCCCTAACTGACACCCAGGTGGATTTGTCAATTGATTTGACATATCTTCGTTGCTCAGGATACGACTTACATTTGAGATTCCGTTTTAAGAGTGGAGTCTGAATCTTCACGCGCTCCGATCTGACTTGCCAGAGGATGGAGGCGTTAGAACCCAATAACTTGGAAATCATGTGTCTGAAGGTCGTACTGAGGAATTCTGATAAATTTCTTTGTTGTCTTTTGCGTTCCCTGAATAATGATCGATCAGCGACATTTTTCGAACATCCTTCACGTACCATTGACTGGATACAGCGCAACCACTCGGCTTCTGAATTTGTAGTCCTTGGCGATTTTAACATACACAACTCCGGCAGGTTGGTGCATTCTAACAGAACCGACGAGGCTGGATGGTTGGCGGAGATGTTCGCTGTTAACCCCAAGTTGACTCAACTTATGGAGGAAACTATTTGAGTGCCGAATGTCTGAGGCGATTATGCGAACACACTGGATCTGATTTTGACATCCGAGCCGAGTATTTATGCCGTAGAGGTTTCTGCGCCACTGGGAAACTCAGATCACTGCTTGGTATCTGTCGCGCAACCACTTGCATTTTAAACGAATAACCGACCTAAGCAGCTTCGCCAACTATGGAGGTGTGGTGATGTTAACTGGGACGATTTGCGAGATTCCTTTGCATTCTTTCCTTGCTCGGAGTTGTGCTTCGGAGACTCCGATGTTATCGCCATCGCGGAGTCGGATTATTCTCCTCGGGATGGAGATCTTCTTTCCGCATTCCATCAAACGAAGTTCATCTGATAGGCCTTGGTTTGATAAAAAGTGCGGGCAGATTACACCGGCATAAAATATAGCTTTTAAACAATGGCGCTCCAATCCCACCGAGGTTAACAGAACGAATTTTGTCGGAATCAGAAACGCATGCAACCAGGCGATTAATACCGCGAAGAAGGCCTACAACGACAGAGTGATCGATAAACTCCTTTAGTGCCTAACTGGTTCGCATCCCTTCTGGTCAATGAGAAGGCCTATCAGCAGTATCTTACCTTCGCCCTCTTTCCTCCTTTTAATGGCTTAATTCTTTTTTTTACTAGGAATGGTAATAAATTTACTAAAAAAAAAAAAATCCCATGTGAAATAGCATAAACTCAAGACGTTTATATTTTAATTTTTTGTATGTTCAATTCAGCGCTCTATCTTTTCTCATTCTCTGGAACAATTTTGCACAAGCTTAGTAAAAAAACACAGTGGAAAGAAGTTTTTTTTTGTGAATGGTTGTATTTTGCACATTATCGGCTGTTGTGTAGACGGATGTCGATATTCAGCTCTCTGTCTTTTCTCATTCTCTGTCACAATTTGCACAAGTTGTCTCCTTCGTCATGATAGCGCTGCAAAAGTTGCTCGCTGCATTCCAATCGACGCCAATGGCGATGATGAGTGAGTCACTTTCTCAGCAATTAAAAATTCGATAACAGCAAGGTGTTTAAGTCGCACTGACATACGACTGTGGCGTCTCTAACAGGTACACACACAAGCACAAGCAAATAGTGAAGGACACCGAACGAAAATCGAATAAGAAAATACATCAGAGCCGCATACCATAGCGATAACAAAACAATTCACATCAGTAGAATATACATGAGTTTAACAATCGAATTCTAAACACGACCAGTAGCCTGATGTGTTACGCTTAGGTTCAATTTTTGGTGATTCTAACTGTCATAGCGTCAGTTCGCCTGCGCCTGCGTAGTAAGAGGGAGTGTCAATTCCATCTGTCACCAGCGCGCCTCTGAAGGTCATTTTATTCGTGTTCTCCAAGTACGTGCGCATCACTTTTCAGCCCACTCTCGTACATAAGCGACCCGGTGTGGGAGTTCTATGACAAGGGTATATGAAAAATGCCACAATGACGATTACGTTGGAAAATAGTTGAAAGTCCACCCTCTCATCGATATCCAATTCATTGTCAATAAAAGTCTTTTTGTATGTTGTAGTGATCCAAAATCACTACTCTAATCACCTCTCAATATAATAATATAATACACAATAATATGACCTAATATCCTAACAATATCTACAACCCAATGGGCTCCTCAATAGTGTAGTGGTTAGTATACCCGCCTGTCACACGGGAGACCGGGGTTCGATTCCCCGTCGGGGAGCCTCCGCCGCAAGACTAATGACCTTGCCCGGAAAAAAAGAAATCATTATGGAAAATTTAATAAGCCTCAGGACTTGCTAAATAAGGCCAAGACCGGCTCCGGGTTGTAGTGCCGACGATGATGATGATGATGATGATCTACAACCCAATTCAATAATCCTCCACCAAATTCGTTTTCCCCCAAATGATGCGTCATAGTACGAACCGTATGTTTATACTACGCATTAAACAATTCCCTGGATTGATTTCATGAAATGCATATCTTCAGATGTATTTCATGATCGTACCTTCCGGGAATTTGCTCAACCAGATTCCCATACAATTCCCCAATTGAATCATATCCGCGGAAAATTAAACCAAAAACCCATTTGTCGCACATTGATTCAATTCCCAATAATCCTAACCATCAAGAAATGGCTATTTACAAATGCATTTCTTGATTTTACCTTCCGAGAATTTGTTCAAACAAATTTCCTTATCCTTCCTGGAACCCCGTTCTAATTGAAGCAGACACAAAATCATGTTTGTGCTTTTGGGAACTTTTTAACAAATCTCTTTAGATAGAGAGTATAAAAGTGCGGCGCATTTCGAGTTGGGTGGCAGTCAATCTCGAGGACCGAACCACGGCCAACTCTCTTGAAGAATAAAAGATAATCGGAAATAAAACATAATGCCTCTCATCTAATCATTTCACTGTCGCGGTTAAGCTCACCAAATCAGCGGTGGGATATTGGGAAGCATTTCGGAAAGGCGACCAAGGATGTTGGCACCACAGCCACGTAGGCCTTCCATTACTCTCGCGGATATCCTTAACCTAAAGGAGCACACGCCGATAGTGCGGGCCATCCAGAAGGCTGAAGAAGAAGAAGAAACGTGGGCAGTCTCCCTCTATACCGCCTTACCCGGGACCCCTTAATCCGTCAACTGCGCTCGGCACGCACACTACAGCAGCCACAAGGACCCAACCGGCCTACCGCCACTTAAAGCAGCCAGGGCGAGCCTTCCTACTACACGACCCAACCGGTCTCTCGCCAACCAAAGCAGCCAGGGAGGACTTTTATATAAGGTCATCCCATAAATAAAAATAATATAACAATGTGAAAAAATGGATAATTTATTATAAGTATTTGTTTAAAAACATGTAGAAAAAGTCCATACAAAAACATAGCGGCTTCCATATTACGCACGTTCTTGGCCCTAATATACTTGTGAAGACTGTTTTTACTCATAAACAAGACGTTTTCAACAGTCGTTTCACCACCAGCCTCTTGCCTGTCTTGCTTATTGGGGATCCGTCCATAAGTCGTACAATTCCATCGTTAGAACATAGGCGCAACATATCATCATCGTCATCATCGGCACTACAACCGGGATCTGGTCTTGGCCTTATTTAGTAACTCTCTTCATCGCTATCCGGTCCATATCCGAGACTTGTCAAATTGTTTCTAATCATTTGTTTTTCCGGGCAAGGTTATTAGCCTTGCGCCAAGCTTTTTCAGAATGTCGTTGCATGCATTGTCGCTGCGTGCCAAAGTAGCTATCCAGGGGTGTCACGTGGAAAGTGCATGTCAACTTGGATTGAACTGAGACAAGGATCGCCCTGGCCTTCGCCAGGTTGAAAGCTATCAGTGATTTTGCCCTGTATGTTCGCTCCCATCCCCCCGCAACGTATCATGCCTATCTCTTTGCTATAGGCATTTCCACGGTCATTGCTCAACTGAACTTGCTGTATATGTTCCGATCCTTCAGACATGTTTCCGTGATACTCGACAATCTGAGAATGTCCATCGGTTTGCGTTGAAAGTCAATCTCAGGCGCACAAATAAACATAGAGAGTCATGCTTTAGCCGAATCACAGTTATGTCGAATTCTATACCTGATAATGTGTTCATTTCTCGTAGTAATGTCCGAGCATTTAAAACCAATTCCCATCGATACCTCTGTGGCGTTTCTAACAGATACACACAATACACATGCATATAGTGAAGACCAACACCGAAAGAAAATCGAATAAGCAAAAAGGTCAGCCGTATACCAACCAATAAAATAGCACTTCCACATCAGTTGAGTGTACTTGACAACAACAGTAGTCAAATCTAAAGGAGTAAAAGTGGCATGGTCAGAATGGTTGCTGTCTTTTTCCCGCAGTTTGATGAGGTAATGAGTGCGCAAGAGGAATGGAACATCACTGTAAGAGAAAAATACGCCTAGTGACCACAGAAGAGGTGCTCTTGGCTGCAATGGTCGCTAAAAACAACAAGAACTCGGGACTGGATGGAATTCTTAACACTGTGGCGAAGACTGCTCTAACAAAAAAGCCGGAAGTCTTCATCAGTCTCTTCAGGCCCTGCCACGAAACTTGATACTGTGGCGTGTCTAACAGAGACATAAGCAGTTCAGAAACAAATAGTTGAAGAACAACATCGAAAGAAAAATCGAATAAGCATCAGGGTCGTAAACCATTGCAAAAACAGTTATTCCACATCAGTTGAGTGTACTTGAGAAGTTCAGTCGTACACGCGGCAGTGGCCTCATGTGTTGAGTATTGGTTCAATCTTTTAGTGGTTCTAGCCGTCATAGCGCCGGTTCGAATAACACACTCTTCACTATCGTCGCGAACGCTATACCTTCTTTCCTTATCCACTTCCTCTCTGTCCACTCGCACTGTTCTGTGACATTTAAGGGTACTTCAATCCCCTATTGTCCGGGCGTTGGTGTAAACAAATATTGCTTCACGGCGATGGAAAAAACAGCGATTTGGCTTCATAGTCAAGGACCTGAAGTCTCCGTCGTCATATCGCCCATTATGTGTGCTGAGCACAGCAGGGAAAGTTGTGAAACGAATTATTCCCATGCATTAGACCGATGTAATTGGCTGCCGAAAACAAACTAGTTGACATCAGTGTAAAACTAACCGCCGACGAGTCAGCACGTGCACCTCTGGCTCGTCACCCGTACCATCGGATAAATTGTGTAATCCGTTTAAGGTATCTTAAGTAAACACAAGATACCCTCATTGCACTATCGGTTCGCGCGTCAAGTCTTCTGTGGGATCCGAAGTAAATAAACGGATCACCTCAAACGTGTCTGAGTGTAGTGCAGTGATATATATGGGATGTGCGCTGTAGTGTAAACATTGTGTGGAAGTGCACAGTGCGGGAAACCCCATACCCTTTCCTTTCCTTGTGTCTGTTTTTCCTCTTTTTCGCACCTCTGTTGCGGCCCTCAAGCATCGATACTCTTGATTGATTTATAATCTTTTGAGGGTTTTTTTTTTGTGTTTTGAGTGGCGTAATATTCGTTACGAAAGGGATGCGACCTGGGTTTCGGCACGGATCTAGTGGGGCATCTACTACAAGGGCATAACACTTATCTATCGCCGGGTCCAGCTTGCATCCTTTTCTGAGGCGCGATTGGTTTTCTGTGTCGCCATTTCAATGGAACAGGAATTTCACGTCAATCTTTGCAACATTCGTGGCCTAAGATGCAATTTCTCCTCTGTGCCTGCCCACATCTGTAACCAGAAACCAGCATTCCTTACACTTAGCGAGACTCAGGTAATAACTGATGCACATATTTCCGATTTTACTATACCCCGTCATAACTAAGTGCCTTTGTTCTTTCCACATCGTGGTCTAGCTACATACATACGAAGTGATATTGGTTATCAGCTTCTGCCACAATATGGCGTCTGCTCCAATCCAGAATTTAATTTCTCTTCGCTAAAACTTCACTTTCGTAGGCATATCATACATTACTGCTTTCTTTACAGAAGCCCAAGTTTGGATAGAAACGCATCCTTTAACGAATTTGATGCTCTATCTGATTCCATCGATAAGATCTTGACCCTGTATTCCCACACTGAGATCGTTATTGCGGGTGATTTTAATGTGCATAACTCTCAGTGGCTTCGTCACTCCAGACACACTACATCTGAGAGTCAGTATATTCAGCCCTTTGCTGAATCAAATAATTTAATTCAACTCGCCAATGCGCCAACACGGGTGCCAGATATATATGGCCATTCTGCCAACACACTGAACCTGTTTCTCACCACCCATCCAGACACATATACAATTGAAGTTTCTTCGCCCTTTGGCAGTCCCGACCATTGTGTCGTGTCTGCTAAGTTTCCTCTAACCAACAGCAACGCTAACGAGAAAACTCCCAAAAAAATTTCAACTCGCCAATGCGCCAACACGGGTACCAGATACATATTGGCATTCCGCCAACACACTGGACCTGTTTCTCACCTCCCACCCAGGCAAATATACAATCGAAGTTTCTTCGCCCTTTGGCAGTCCCGACCATTGTGTCGTGTCTGCTAAGTTTCCTCTAACCAACAGCAACGCTAACGACAAAACTCCCAAAAAAAAACAAAACAGTATGGTGCTATGAGAAAGCTAACTGGGAAGGTCTAAACGACATTTTTGGGAAGTGAAATTAGTCGTTATTTTTTCTCCATAATGATGTTGACTCTATAGCGGACACATTGACGGACACGATTCTGTTTGGCATGCGAACCTTTATTCCACACAGAGTACAGAGTATCAAGCCCAAGAGAAATACGTGGTTCGATTCCGGGTGCAGAGAAGCCATTAAGGGTAAAGAGTTGAGCTTTCGGTTGTATAAATCAAACAAAACTGAGGAAAACCGGAAAGCATTCAGGAGAGCTAGAAATGACTGCAATGTATATATTCAACGCGCCAAGCTCTTGTATGACCAGAGAGTGAGACAAAAATACTACACTCTCCCACAGGAAGTAGTGTGCAAAACATCCAAAACTCGGTCTCATCATCCATTCCTTCGCTAATAGTCGATGACAGACCAGTCACCAGTACAATAGGGAAAGCGAATTTACTTGCTGCATATTTTGCAGCCAACTCAACGCTGCCCGATACCACATCAGTTCCGCCTCAACTTGAGCATAAGCAGCACACCATGAACCAGATTCGCTTCCGAACGCGTACTGTTGCCCGCGCACTCAAAGAGCTAAACGCAGATAAATCCGCTGGTCAAGGTGGCATTCCCCCAATTCTCTTGAAGATATCTACATGATGTTCCTCTTCACTCTCTAAACCACTGGGGAAACTCTTCCATTTGTCTTATTCTACTAGCCGTTTCCCAAATAGACGGAAATCAGCGAACATTCAGCCAATTCCCACAAAGGGCGACAGCTCATTCCTCTCTTCTTATCGATCCATAGCACTAACTTCTATTCTCTCGAAGGTAATGGAATCATTTATCAACCGTCAACTTTCGAAATATCTGGAATCAAATGACTTCCTCAATGACCGCCAATATGGCTTTCGTAGCAACAGGTGCACAGGAGATTTGATGGCGTACCTTACTGCAAAGTGGAGCCATTCCATCTACTACCTCGGTGAAAGCAAGGTAGTCGCATTAGATATTTCAAAAGCCTTCGACAGAGTTTCGCATCCAACCCCGTTGTCCAAATTGCATTGACATGGAGTGGAGAATTCCCTGATCCAATGGATAAGATACTGTCTTTCTGGCCGTTCAATCCAAGTGGTTCTTGATGGTGACAAATCTGTCTCCCATGAAATTAATGCAGGTGTTCCACAAGGTTCGGTACTCTCACCCACTCTCTTCCTCATCTTTATAAATGAACTCGTGTCCATTACCCGCAACCCAATCCACTCGTTTGCCGATCATAGCACGTTGAGTTTCTCATACTCATACGAACATTCCCGGCCAAACTCTTCGAACGTCAATACCAATCAGTAACTTATGCTTGATATATTGAATTCAGACCTCAACAAGATATATCACTGAGTATTATCTAACCGAGTAGAATTCAATGGCTTAAAAAATCAGTGCCGTCTCATGTCGTTAAAGGCGATCCCCAAAGTAAATATACTGTCTATGAACGGCACTTGCATCGACGAAGCCAAGGAACTATCAATTCTCGGCACTCGAATTAATTCGACTCTTAATTGGAGCGACCACATTTTTGAAACTGCGAAAAATTGGGCCAAATGCATGGGGTTCCTTCCAATCCATCCAACCTGGCCTCTATTTACAAGGCGTATATTCGTCCCAAAATGGAGTTCAACTCCCATAATTGGACAGGCGCATCCAAAACTGCACTACACGTGTTCGATAGCATGCAAAAGTGAGCAGTGGAACTTATTGGGGACCCAACTGTGAGTCGATCAATTCCGTCGTTAGAACATAGGCGCAACGTATCTTGTCTATCTCTCTTCTATAGATATAATCACGGTCGTTGCTCACCTGAACTTGTTGAATGTGTTTCGCCTCCTCAGACATTTTCCCGCGATACCCGTCAACGGGAGAATGTGCATCAGTTCACATTGAAAGTGAACTTCAGGCGCACAAATAAACATAGAGTCATTCTTTAGCCGAACAACACGAATGTGGAATACTCTACCTGATCATGTGTTTCCTCTTCGTTATAATGTCCAGGCACTTAAGACCAATGTACATCGATACCCCCTTTTCTTATCCACTTCGTCTCCTTCTGCTCGCACTGTGCTCTGACATTTAATTGTACTCCAAAAACCCTTTTTTTGTGCGCGCATTGGTGTAGATACCCGGCGCAAGACTAATGACCTTGCCCGGAAAAAACAAATCATTATGGAAAATTTAACAAGCCTCAGGACTTGCTAAATAAGGTGAAGACCGGTTCCCGGTTGTAGTGCCGATGATGATGATTATTGGTGTAGATAAGCTCGCGAACGGCACGAATGTTGTCATCTGTACGACTTGTCCTTAGGAGTCGATCATGACTTTCTTGATTGGCTCTCCATTTTGCTACAATTTTGAAGGGGGGAATCATCAATTAACTCAATTGCGCAAACCTGAATGAATGCTCTGGGATTCTTTTTCGTGAACTGCATATCTTTTTTTATTTTTTGTTTTATTTTACTTCTCCCAGGTGAGGCAAACCTATAGCGCCAAAATCCCCTTTTGTAACCGCGTTTATGTAAAAAAAAAACAAAAAAAGAGGGGGTGCGCTATCTATCGGGCTATCATCATCATCATCGGCACTACAACCGGGATCCCGTCTTGGCCTTATTTAACAAGTATGAGGCATGTTAAATCTTCCATAATAATTTGTTTTTCTGGGCAAGGTTATTAGCCTTGCGTCAGATCTATCGGGCTATGATAACCGGTTTTTTGATGCCGACAGAGTTAAACATCACTCCTAATTTCAACAAAACGGTACTCTACCACACACATCTAAAGCTACGAATGTTTTTTTTAAGCCATTGTTCCCCAGTCGTTTGGTAACAAAAAACTGATTTTGACTAGCCTCCATGTTCGACTGATTTGACGACACCAGTCGGTTTATCCGGTCACTTAGTAAGTTTCTGGTCTAATACATAGAACTACTGTTGATTTATGGATAATACTAACCCTCATCATCATCATCATCATCGGCGCTACAAGCGGGAAACGGTCTTGACCTTATTTAGCAAGTAAAATTTGATAAAATTTCCATAACAATTTGTTTTTCCGGGCAAGGTTATTAGCCTTGCGCCAAATACTAACTTTCAAAGTGTTCAAATTCAACATCAAAATAGATGACAATTGAACTAACATAATATACGAAAAACATTTTTTTCTTAAGAAACCATTAGCAGGAAGCGTTTAAATGACTCAATCCCGGTTATAATTTGTCAGATTATATTATGTCTTTCATTTCGTGATGAAAATAGAGATATTTGACAAAAAATAAAAAATAAAATACCATCCAAAAGAATCATCAGCACTACAACCGGGATCCGGTCTTGGCTTTATTTGACAAGTCTGAGGGTTGTTAAATCTTCCATAATAATTTGTTTTTCCGGGCAATTTTATTAGCCTTGCGTCATATCCAAAAGCATAGAGGTTTCTATATTACAAATGTTCTTATTCACGTGCTGACAAAATTGCTAATAAACTAACGAAACCTTCGATTAGCAAATATCTTTTATATTGCCTCTTTGAGCTCATCCATTAGGTCCTCTTCCTTTTCTCTGACTCTACTTCCGGAGCAATTTGTCCATGAAAAACAATGCATTTCCTTTAAATTTTTTAAACAATGCATTTCCTTTAAATCCTTCAAACAATGCATTTCCTCTAAACCCTCCAAACAATATTTCTTCATCTCTATACAGATACAGAATTACGGGAACTAAAACTGCGCTATCAAAATAAATTAAACATTTTATAGCTACAAATTTTAATAAAATCTAATTATGTTTGTTTATGTAACGAAAAAACAAATTAAAATTCCATAAGAGCAATCGAAATAAAAATTTCAAATCTGATTACCACGGTTTTCGCTTCTACCTCCAGGGATTAGTCAAATCGGCACGAAACTTTTTAGAAAAATATCCAAAAATGTAAGGCCACTCTCAAACAAGTCTACTAAATCTAACTAGAAAATTTCTCCAACCCACAAATTTCAACGCCACCTCAATGACAAAAATAAAATGTCTGTACAAGCAAGCCCCACAAGTCAGACTAGATCCTGTGATCCAAATTGTCATCTCCAATTTAAGATACTAACGAAAATAACAAACGAATCTCATAAATTACAATAAAAGAAAAAAGCTAATTTTTTGTCGTTTCGTCTTAAAAATCCTCAATGTGAATATCTGCATATTCTGATCGTAAATAACTCCCACGAAACAATGTCTTAAACACCTGCGAAATATAAATAGAAGCCAGACATGATGCGTTTTCAGTAAAACCAAACTGTGTACGCAGGTTAGAACCACGATCAAAAACTATACAGAATTCCGTATTTTTATAAACTGGATACGAACTAGTGAGCTTCCGGTGGTCACTCCTATAAATGTATCTCTCATCGTCGTCGTGTTGCTTTTTCAAAATGCCTACTAAGGTCTATTTGACTTTGGTGATGATTATAAGGTCTTCAGATACCGATCTAAATGATAAAGCATTTACTCCACTCTTTCTCCGTCTTACTCTCGATTTCTCTATCAAACTCTTGGGCTGTTACTAAGATTTTATTTCAGGGGACAACGTGGAATCGAAACACTAGGACTCGGGAGTGTTATCTAAAAAGTTCGAAAAAATAAGAAGGAACCAACAAAAAAAAGGAATACAATAAAATAAAGGCAACAAGAAAATACTGATGATGAGAGCAGCTAGACCCGTTGTATTATATATAATATATGTTAATATATTTATATAGCTGTATATAGTAATGCATCTGTGTATCTGCCTAACGTCGTTCGCTATTTGTTGTTAACCAATAGATGGCCGCGATTTTAACTTTTGATATCGATTATCGCTTCTACATTCGTCAAGGCGAGGCGTGTGTATACAATATAAACTCGCTACCGCGCACACACTATCACTATCGCCGTCCTCAGCTCTCGAACGGACCAATATTTTCACTTCACTTTTTCCCATTCGCTCATTTGGTAGTGGCGCTCGCTTGGCGCAGAGTACCGCGCGCTCCACAACTCACGACTCGTAAGAGATTTCAAATGAATTCCGGGACTCGCAACGTTAACAACGTGGCGTTGGCCTTTCTGACGAATTGCCATACGTGGATACTTGACGTACTCTAATTACATACAGATAGTATGCTTATATATAATTATTATTATTTTTTGGTTGTTTTTTAAGTTTTAAGTGTAACCCTTATATATTTTATTATAATATTGTGAACAAGAAGTGAATCATGTGTGACTAATACAGTGTTCTAGTGTCTTAAACCATCTACGTAAAGACAAACTTTGCCACGATCTCAAGTGGATATAGTTAACATGTTCAAAGTGAAGATAAGTAATTAAAAATATGTTAGAAAAAAAGTGAAGATATTATTCGACTTGTGCTTGTGTGGTCCTTGATCAATAATATTATTTACCAGGTGTAAACCGGCTTAACAATGTATAGATCAATAGTACTAGTCAACCTCTTGAAGGACGTCTGTTCACATCTTACCGGGCAGCATTAGACGTGTTTATGGATTTAACTCTAATACTGTCAGGTAAAGATGTCGTCCGAGTCCTTACACATCATTTGTTTAATCGCTCGTTCATCAATTAAAAAAGTGAAAAAAATACTGAAGTATGTGTGTCTTTGCCGGGAAGTTCTTCCAGACTAGACATCAGATCGGAAGACGTTTGACCAAAAAAAGGTAATATTCAAATTATAGAAATATCGAAACTAACGCATCTCAACGTATAATATTAGGTTAACTAAATGAAGGGTACAGGGAAAAAAACACGTCCTGTTCTATTCGTTTTGAGAAAAACGACATTTAAACTATAAAGTCACGTAGACAAAAATGCCTTAAAGTAAAACTATTTCTAAAAAAGCAGACTTCTTCTGAATAATATTATTTAGTAGTACGCACATTTTCAGATATTAAAAGTAATTACTTATATGCAAAAATGTCCATAACGTGTCCAAAACCCCAATCGCTGTGGGGAAAGACCACGGAAGTCCATATTAAAAAGGCAATACTTTATTGAATTTAGCTAGTATTAATACACACGGGATTAAAATTGTTTTTTACTTAACATATGTTTTACCGAAAACACATAAAAAAGTTATAATAAAAATGAATAGGATAGTAGATTACCTAGTTAAATATTAAAGTTAAAATATTAAAAAAATTTAACAAACTAAAAATAACATTTGAAAAATACTTAATCACCATAATCATCGGCACTACAACCGGGATTCGGTCTTCTCCTTATTTAGCGAGTTCCGAGGCTTGTTAAATTTTCCATAATAATTTGTTTTTCCGGGCATGATTATTGGCCTTGCGCCATATAATAAAAAAATACTTGGATATTAATTAAATATTAAAGTTAAGATATTAAAAAAATTTAACAAACTGAAAATAATATTTGGAGAATACTTAATCATCATCATCATCGGCACTACAACCGGGATCCGTTTTTGCTTTATTTAGCGAGTTCCGAGGCTTGTTAAATTTTCCATAATAATTCGTTTTTCCGGCCATGGTTATTAGCCTTAATTGTAGTATTAAAAAACACGGCGTTGAAATTCATATTTTCTTCCCTCTGTTCGTGTAAAAAATTAAAACACAACATCAAAGACAGAATATGGCCTTGCGCCATATAATAAAAAATTACTAGGATATTAATTAAATATTAAACTTAAAATATTACAAAAATTGAACAAACTAAAAATAATATTTGAAAAATACTTAATCTGCATCATCATCGGCACTACAACCGGGATCCGTTTTTGCCTTATTTAGCGAGTTCCGAGGCTTGTTAAATTTTCCATAATAATTTGTTTTTCCGGGCATGATTAGCCTTGCGCCATATAATAAAAAATTACTAGGATATTAATTAAATATAAAACTTAAAATATTAAAAAAATTTAACAAATTAAAAATAATATTTAAAGAATACTTAAATCATCATTATCATCGGCACTACAACCGGGGTCCGGTCTTGGCCTTATTTAGCAAGTCTCGAGGCTTGTTAAATTTTCCATAATAATTTGTTGTTCCGGGCATGATTATTAGCTTTGCGCCATATAATAAAAAATTACTAGGATATTAATTAAATATTAAAGGTGAAATATTAAAAAAAAATTAACAAACTAAAAATGTTTGTAGATAAATGAGACAAAAGAGACAAGTGATTTTTTTCATGAAATCATCGGGATGTTTTATACTAACAGCTAGACATCTTTTCCTGGCCCATAAACAATTCCTTCCACGACTTCGAATTGGTCCTCCAGTTGCATTTTCGCCTTTTTCCTCGCTGTCCGTGCCTCGTGCGAGTTGTAACTAGGCTGCGGTCAGCGTCTTGCAGCCGATCTCTGTCCCTCTCGTTCGCAAACGCTTTCGCAGCCTACCCAATTTTGATGCCCATGACTTGCATTATTAGCAATACGGGTAAAAACCCCTCATTAAACATACAAGCTGCGGTAAGAGCCGCAACTTCAATGATTTTCTTACCACTGTATGTGTGTTTTGGCATTGAAATTTTCCTTGTTATTTTGCGTGAAACCTCCCTCGCATTTTTTTAACATATCGGGAGCTGTCAGTTTTACGTAAACTGAGTAAATAGCTGTTCGTACTTTAGGATCCAAGGGAGGTTTGTCGTGGTGGAACTTTGACAGGTAATTTGCAGTTTCCGCGCGTTTCCATTTGCACCATGACTCTGGGCCCTCTGGACACTTTTGATGTTGCGGATTTTCATCGGTTGATATTTTGTAGTAGTATGTTGCCCAAATTTCTTTCGCTATTTCTTCAGCAGAGTGAGCATTGCGTCTAATCGCAAGTTCGTAATAAGTAGTCAGTTCTGTTATCCTGTTTCCCATAAGTTTGCCAGGACCAGCTCCTCCTAATTCGTCTGTTTTTTTTTATGACACCGCGTAATTGCGAACCAATTCGCTTTCCCACGTGATTGATACACTCGGCCTTTACAACATTTGGAAATGATTTCTACAACGCATTCATTATTTTTACATCCCCCTCTCCAACGTACCTTTCGTAAATGCGGCCATGCAGATCAAAAGCGCGCTCGAACATCTCTAACATTCCGTCAGGCTCCATGTTACCCGAACTTCCATTGTGATCCAATGTGCAAACTGGTTCGTGCTCATCCCAGCAAGTATCATATTCAGGGGTGCCTTTTTTTTTTTCATAAGGTTGCAGCCTTGGCAATAACGCGATTTCAATAAGATCGAGAAATTTGTTTGATTTGTTGCCGATCAATGTCATAACGCCATAATTAGCAGTATGACCCCTTTTGCTCCAACTACCATCTCCGGAAGCAGTACATGTTTTATCTTCACTTTCATCAGTTTTTTCTTTTTCTTCTTTGCTAGCCTTTTTTATCACGGAAGAAAAAACGCCGATACAAGCGGTGTGCGCATTATCGAGAGCAGCGTAGTAGATGTGTTTCGTAAATTCGCCAATATCCATAAGTGAAGTGGAACAATGTAATCCATTTAACCCGACACCCAAGATGCGCATTACGAATACTATTCTACGATTAATTTCGTAAGCTTTGTTGGCGATTCGTGGACAGGACTCGATGACCCTCCCACCACAGTTGCATTCGACGATCAGTTTGAATCCTAGGCCTTTCTCGGATTTTTTTGAAAAGTTTATCGAACCGTCACAGTTTTTACACTTTATAAAGTTTGGAAAAAACTAAAAAAAAATGTTACATCACGTATGCTGCCGTCACTGTGACCGTTGGAGCGAAGTCGGGTGATGTAGCCAATTTTTGTGCCGATGTAGTCGCATACTCCGTTTCCAGTTCATTTACAGTTCCCATAAATCCTTGTCGTTTTTTATATCGATGCACCTCTGAGTTACGCGAACCTTTAAGGTTTTTAAACATTATGTTAGAAAAATTTACCGTTGAAAAACTTATGAAACGGACGCATTAACGCGAGCAGTGCACGCTCTGAGACCACGTTTACACTAAATACATTTTCCTTCTCATGAAAAAGAAACAAAGAAACATCGAAAATACTTACCCCGCGACGTCACCGGTAGGAACTTCTTCCATAGTCACCAAACAAGAAAAAACCAGCAGCACCGTGCAACGGGCAAGTTAGTGTCATAAATATGAAACTAACTAAAACTCAGGCAATCGCAGGTCACCCGCAGTACGCCCGAATGTAAAAACAACATACACAGGCGCGACTATCCATTAACGCTTATGAACATGTTGTTCAGTCGCACAAGACTGCGACATATTCAAAGAAGTGGCAGTTGGCCCAAGCCAACAGCGAAGCAAATTAATGCCCATAAATGGATAGTCTGCATCTTTCTAAATACACTGTAGTTGCCACCTATGATACGAATTTGTATCCGCTGGAGAACCGACCCTTTAATGACCTATAACTTTGGAACCGCCTAAGATTTCGTTTCCAAATTTTAACATATTATTTTCGAAGGATAAAACGACCGATTAAGCAAAAAAAAATTGATTTTTTGAACCGAACAAACCGAAATTTCCCCTTAATCATCATCATCATCGGCACTACAACCGGGATCTGGTCTTGGCCTCATGTAGCGAGTCCCGAGGCTTGTTAAATTTTCCATAATAATTTGTTTTTCCGGGCATGATTATTAGCCTTGCGCCATATAATAAAAAAATACTTAGATATTAATTAAATATTAAAGTTAAGATATTAAAAAAATTTAACAAACTGAAAATAATATTTGGAGAATACTTAATCATCATCATCATCGGCACTACAACCGGGGTCCGGTCTTGGCCTTATTTAGCAAGTCTCGACGCTTGTTAAATTTTCCATAATAATTCTTTTTTCCGGGCATGGTTATTAGCCTTAATTGTAGTATTAAAAAACACGGCGTTGAAATTCTTATTTTCTTCCCTCTGTTCGTGTAAAAAATTAAAACACAACATCAAAGACAGAATATGGCCTTGCGCCATATAATAAAAAATTACTAGGATATTAATTAAATATTAAACTTAAAATATTACAAAAATTGAACAAACTAAAAATAATATTTGAAAAATACTTAATCTGCATCATCATCGGCACTACAACTGGGATCCGTTTTTGCCTTATTTAGCGAGTTCCGAGGCTTGTTAAATTTTCCATAATAATTTGTTTTTCCGGGCATGATTATTAGCCTTGCGCCATATAATAAAAAATTACTAGGATATTAATTAAATATAAAACTTAAAATATTAAAAAATTTAACAAATTAAAAATGATATTTAAAGAATACTTAAATCATCATTATCATCGGCACTACAACCGGGGTCCGGTCTTGGCCTTATTTAGCAAGTCTCGAGGCTTCTTAAATTTTCCATAATAATTTGTTGTTCCGGGCATGATTATTAGCTTTGCGCCATATAATAAAAAATTACTAGGATATTAATTAAATATTAAAGGTGAAATATTAAAAAAAAATTAACAAACTAAAAATGTTTGTAGATAAATGAGACAAAAGAGACAAGTGATTTTTTTCATGAAATCATCGGGATGTTTTATACTAACAGCTAGACATCTTTTCCTGGCCCATAAACAATTCCTTCCACGACTTCGAATTGGTCCTCCAGTTGCATTTTCGCCTTTTTCCTCGCTGTCCGTGCCTCGTGCGAGTTGTAACTAGGCTGCGGTCAGCGTCTTGCAGCCGATCTCTGTCCCTCTCGTTCGCAAACGCTTTCGCAGCCTACCCAATTTTGATGCCCATGACTTGCATTATTAGCAATACGGGTAAAAACCCCTCATTAAACATACAAGCTGCGGTAAGAGCCGCAACTTCAATGATTTTCTTACCACTGTATGTGTGTTTTGACATTGAAATTTTCCTTGTTATTTTGCGTGAAACCTCCCTCGCATTTTTTTAACATATCGGGAGCTGTCAGTTTTACGTAAACTGAGTAAATAGCTGTTCGTACTTTAGGATCCAAGGGAGGTTTGTCGTGGTGGAACTTTGACAGGTAATTTGCAGTTTCCGCGCGTTTCCATTTGCACCATGACTCTGGGCCCTCTGGACACTTTTGATATTGCGGATTTTCATCGTTTGATATTTTGTGGTAGTATGTTGCCCAAATTTCTTTCGCTATTTCTTCAGCAGAGTGAGCATTGCGTCTAATCGCAAGTTCGTAATAAGTCCGCAGTTCTGTTATCCTGTTTCCCATAAGTTTGCCAGGACCAGCTCCTCCTAATTCGTCTGTTTTTTTTTTTTTACTTTTTTTATGACACCGCGTAATTGCGAACCGATTCGCTTTCCCACGTGATTGATACACTCGGCCTTTACAACATTTGGAAATGATTTCTGCAACGCATTCATTATTTTTACATCCCCGTCTCCAACGTACCTTTCGTAAATGCGGCCATGCAGATCAGAAGCGCGCTCGAACATCTCTAACATTCCGTCAGGCTCCATTTTACCCGAACTTCCATTGTGATCCAATGTGCAAACTGGTTCGTGCTCATCCCACCAAGTATCATAGTCAGGGGTGCCTTTTTTTGTTTTCATAAGGTTGCAGCCTTGGCAATAACGCGATTTCAATAAGATCGAGAAATTTGTTTGATTTGTTGCCGATCAATGTCATAACGCCATAATTAGCAGTATGACCCCTTTTGCTCCAACTACCATCTCCAGAAGCAGTAAATTTTTTATCTTCACTTTCATCAGTTTTTTCTTTTTCTTCTTTGCTAGCCTTTTTTATCACGGAAGAAAAAACGCCGATACAAGCGGTGTGCGCATTATCGAGAGCAGCGTAGTAGATGTGTTTCGTAAATTCGCCAATATCCATCAGTGAAGTGAAACAATCATCATCATCATCATCGGCACTACAAACGGGATCCGGTCTTGGCCTTATTTAACAAATCTCTCCACCGGTCCCGATTTCGAGCCGATGTCATCCAGTGAAACAATGTAATCCATTTAACCCGACACCCAAGATGTGCATTACGAATACTATTCTACGATTAATTTCGTAAGCTGTGTTGGCGATTCGTGGACAGGACTCGATGACCCTCTCACCACAGTTGCATTCGACGATCAGTTTGACCCCTAGGCCTTTCTCAGATTTTTTTGAAAAATTTATCGAACCGTCACCGTTTTTACACTTTATAATGTTTGAAAGTTCGGAAAAAACTGAAAAAAAATGTTACATCACGTATGCTGCCGTCACTGTGGCCGTTGGAGTGAAGTCGGGCGATGTAGCCAATTTTTGTGCCGATGTAGTCGCATACTCCGTTTCCAGTTCATTTACAGTTCCCATAAATCCTTGTCGTTTTTTATATCGACGCACCTCTGAGTTACGCGAACCCTTAAGGTTTTTAAACATTATGTTAGAAAAATTTACCGTTGAAAAACGTATGAAACGGAGGCCTAAACGCGAGCACTGCACGCTCTGAGACCACGTTTACACTAAATACTTCTTCCTTCTCATGAAAAAGAAACAAAGAAACATCGAAAATACCTACCCCGCGACGTCACCGGTAGGAACATCTTCCATAGTCACCAAACAAGAAAAAACCAGCAGCACCGTGCAACGGGCAAGTTAGTGTCATAAATATGAAACTAACTAAAACTCAGGCAATCGCAGGTCACCCGCAGTACGCCCGAATGTAAAAACAACATACACAGGAGCGACTATCCATTACCGCTTATGAACATGTTGTTCAGTCGCACATGATTGCGACATATTCAAAGAAGTGGCAGTTGGCCCAAGCCAACAGCGAAGCAAATTAATGCCCATAAATGGATAGTCTGCATCTTTCTAAATACACGGTAGTTGTAACCTATGATACGAATTTGTATCCGCAGGAGACCCGACCCTTTAATGACCTATAACTTTGGAACCGCCTAAGATTTCGTTTCCAAATTTTAACATATTATTTTTGAAGGATAAAACGACCGATTAAGCAAAAAAAAAATTGATTTTTTGAACCGAACAAACCGAAATGTCCCCTTAATCATCATCATCATCGGCACTACAACCGGGATCCGGTCTTGGCCTCATGTAGCGAGTCCCGAGGCTTGTTAAATTTTCC
Source organism: Microdon myrmicae (assembly GCA_963931805.1). Lineage (NCBI taxonomy): Eukaryota > Metazoa > Arthropoda > Insecta > Diptera > Syrphidae > Microdon > Microdon myrmicae. The sequence continues at coordinate 213,744,853 of OZ007497.1, forward strand.
ATAATAATTTGTTTTTCCGGGCATGATTATTAGGCTTGCGCCATATAATAAAAAAATACTTGGATATTAATTAAATATTAAAGTTAAGATATTAAAAAAATTTAACAAACTGAAAATAACATTTGGAGAATACTTAATCATCATCATCATCGGCACTACAACCGGGGTCCGGTCTTGGCCTTATTTAGCAAGTCTCGACGCTTGTTAAAGTTTCCATAATAATTCGTTTTTCCGGGCGTGGTTATTAGCCTTAATTGTAGTATTAAAAAACACGGCGTTGAAATTCTTATTTTTTTCCCTCTGTTCGTGTAAAAAATTAAAACACAACATCAAAGACAGAATATGGCCTCGCGCCATATAATAAAAAATTACTAGGATATTAATTAAATATTAAACTTAAAATATTACAAAAATTTAACAAACTAAAAATAATATTTGAAAAATACTTAATCAGCATCATCATCCGCACTACAACCGGGATCCGTTTTTGCCTTATTTAGCGAGTTCCGAGGCTTGTTAAATTTTCCATAATAATTTGTTTTTCCGGGCATGATTATTAGCCTTGCGCCATATAACAAAAAGTTACTAGGATATTAATTAAATATTAAAGTAAAGATATTAAAAAAATTTAACAAACTAAAAATAATATTTGAAGAATACTTAATCAATATCATCATCGGCACTACAACCGGGGTCAGGTCTTGGCCTTATTTAGCAAGTCTCGAGGCTTGTTCCTCTGATAAGCAGTCCAGCGTCCTGTCACAGCTTTCGAGGAAACTATGTAGTTCCCTCGCTGCGATAGGCCCTTTCTGGCCACTGTAGACTTCCACATTAGCTTGGACTAGGTCCACAATTTTTTCCGTACCCAGCATAGCGGCGATTGGTTCCTCCGTTCTAATTCCGACGGATAGCCTGCTTGTGTGGCTCCTCGTTTGCATTAAGGGTAATGGCTTACGCGCGTTTAATTGTTTGCGTACGGAGGGACTACCCGGATTATTCTAACCGTGGTTCGCTATTAACCGTAGCGAACAAAAGACACGATTGCGGAACAACCGACCCAACGATGAGGGGCAAGAATCAATCTAAAAAAACGACCCAACGATGAGGGACAAGACCCAATCTAGATAAATGAAAAGAAAGAAGAAGATAAAAACCTGAAAAGAGAACACTAAAAACAACGGAAAATATTTGGGTAAATTATTTCTCTAAATTGTCCTCCCAACGTTGATTTCGTCCTCTCTCCTGTAATTGGAAAATAAACAGAGAAAAGGAAAACAATATTTTTATTTATTTTATTATTTATTGTTATACGGCTTTTTGTTTTTTCTTATCCTAGCCGCTAGTTCCGCTAGTCGGCGTAGGGACGTTAGAGCCTCGGGCTGTTCCCACCACTGGATTGTATCCCCGACGGATTTGATACAATCTCAGCTGGTGGTAACCGGCTGCGCCAAAATTGTTATAGTTATTTATCAACAATTTAATATTTAATATAGTTTATATATTTAATATATTTGAATATAGATTTGTTCCAAGTGAAACGGACTTACTTGGGATTTTCTCTTGAGTTCTTGAGCGTCCATTGTGCAGACGCTGTAACAGTTTCCTGGTGGCAGGTTGCATGGGGAGTTGAGCTAATGGTCCCCTGTTCAACAGTAGTGGCTTCCTCTTCAAATGTTCAATTATTATTTCATCTTATAATTCTTCCTGTATGACTTTTATTGATAATGAAGAATTATGTTGATAAAGTGTCCTTATTGAATTTTACTTTAAGACTTGTATTGATAATGTGTCCTCTTTCGAAGCTTTACGTCGAACGAATATTTTCATTGCCGTTGACGTTTATTTTTTATTCGGCGCCAACGTCGTTTTTTATTACTTTCTCTACCAAGTAGAATTTGCACAAAGTAGTTTATGCGAACTAGCTACTTGGCGAGTTGTTCTCCTTTTAGAGGTAGAGAGGGGAAACTTACGAAAGGGGATCTGTGGATGTTAGGCGGGACCTAGATGCGAGGTAGGTCCGTAACATCGTATAAAAAATTAAAACACTAGATCAATGACAGAATATGGTCTTGCGCCATATAATAAAAAATTACTAGGATATTAATTAAATATTAAAGTCATAAGGGACGACAGCGGCTCCAACAACTTCCTCTTTTCGTAGCGGGGAAGAAGTCTTTTCAGCTCCAGGATGGATTTGGCGGGGTAAATTATTGAGGTGGTTGATGACGTATCCCCAATACCATCGATGATAAGTTCAAGTAATTCTGCCTCGTCGATGTCTGTATGCGAGGCGATTTCCTGCATGGATACGACATAACGTAGCCGAGACTCCTCTTTTAGTGGGGATCTACGACTCAACTTGTGCTAGACTTCTCAGTGGGTCATTTTTCGATCGAATTCCGCCAGCACTATCTCCTTAAGAGAATCCAACACGAACGGTTCTCTAAAGTAACTTGGCAGTTCCTGTCAAAAGTCGACGTGCACAGAGGTATTTGGTGCAATCTTCGCAACAAAGCGATTGGGCCACATCTTCGTAGTCTGCTACCCACTTACGAATGCTATAATTGTCGTCGCCGGAGAACAAAGGGACTGCATTCTCAATGTCGTTGAAGTCTACCTTTTTTGTAGTCACTCGAACCGGCTCCATATCTTGCAGTTCCCGAATGCGTTTCCTTCTCTCCAGTCGAGCGAGTTCTCGTTCCTCAGCATCATCAGAAATGGTGCCAGAAGTTGTATCGGAAGTTGATCGTCCGCCCGCCATCGGCTGAACAGCTAGGTTAGAAGTCAGTGCACCGTCGGAACCGAGCGCTTTGCCAGAAGTCGGGGCTCCACCCGACGTCAGAAGAGAGTGCTCCGCCAGAAGTTGTGAACGGACCTGAAGTTCCGGAAGTTTCTTCGCCTGTATTTTCAAGCTCAGAATGACCAAACGCTTCGTATATTGTCCGGATCCGCCCAATCGTGGCTGTGGTCGGGACATCTATCCCTACCTCGTGCAGGGCTTCCGCCATCTCGTTCTTCTCGGGTCTATCGGGCATCCTTTTGATCGGTGATTAATCCGATTATGTTTGATGATCCGCTGACATTTTATTACTTACTTTGTGGTAAACCCCAAGCCTGATATTTAATTTTTATTTAAATTATCGGCATTCACATTTCTAATTTCTTTCTTACGTCCACCCGCCGCGACTGCTCGAACAAGAAGTCCATCCATTATCGTCCAACTGTACTAGATCAGTCACAATAGGTTTACATTAATGATAGGCTTACAGTGTAAGGTCTAGCGATAAGTTATGTGTACAATTTTTATTTTTTTACTACATCTCGGTCAACCTGACAATTTAGATCGACCACGATCTTATATGATTTAACAACAATTTTAGAGCGCTTAAACTCAATAATATAGTGGCAAGCGTTCCTAAGAAATTATTCAATTCAATCAGCTAGCACTAGTCCCCCAAAGGCGGATGTTTTTACCATTATATGGCAACAGTGTAATTTGACAATTTTCGATGTCTCTAATCACATATCATGTGGTAATACTTTATGGGCCACATAAGCCTATGGACCACATAAGCCTTTATATTTCGGAATTATGTTCTTATTGGTACTGTAGCGGTTCCGCCAAACCCCACTGTTGCTTACCTGAAGAACCCCCATATCTTCGACCCAAATTTATAAGTTCGCTAATGCAATCGCATTAGCACCTTAAATGCTTCACGCATCAAATAGATCGAATTTATTTAACTAAAAGTTCCTGTAAAGAATTCTTACCTTTCATGCATCTCTTCGCACACGAATTCCCTACAAGAACTCTTTCCATAATACAGGAACATTCAACCAAAACCTATTCGGTACCTTCGGTTGCCAGGCAAATTCCAACCTTCCCACACCTGCACCGCAATCTCCCCGCAGCAAAAACCTTTCCTGCCCAAGGATAATTTATGCTTTCAATGCATTACCTGGAAATGCCTGCAAAGAATATTTCCTACAAGGGCATTCATACCTGTATCATGCATCTCTGCATAAGCGACCAAAAGCCGAATTTCCAATTAGTGTAGATATTCACACTATAGTTCGATCCTGGCCTCGCCATAGATGCTATGCATAATTGACACAGATGGTATACGCAACCGTCATTGTGTATCCATCTAAATTACTTTCCGAAGACTTGCAACAATTGACTCTGCTGCAAGCATTTCTCTCGGATATACTTCTTTGTTTGAATCTTCAAACAATCACCAACGGCGCGCTTAGCCGCCGGATTGGATTCAATAGTATAAACATATGCAAACAAAAGAATCTGATTCTCCCAGTCGGCAGAGAGACGATATACGATCTCTATTGTATAAATGATCGCAATCCCTTTTAGCATCTAATGAGTGGGTGCTATTTAGACAGCTGACCGCCATTACCGAACGATGCCTTAGGTCGTTTCCCCTTTGTTCTTTTTCCCTCGTTGTAGGTTCCGTTTATCCTTGGCTGAACGCATCGATAAACACGGTGATGTGTACGAACACACACGTACACCACCGCGTCCCAGAGATCACCTTCCATTGGTCACTGCTCAAAGGAAATCCCATTTCCTTTTCACCACACCACCGAACTCACCCGATTAGTGAGTCGGCTCTGCACGAGATGAATATCGCTGAGTCCAATTACATCCGCCGTCCACGCAGGTCGAGCTGCTCCCGCTCCCCGGTGCGCATGGGGACGCGAAAATCAACCGCGAGTCGATCGAGTTTTTTTTCCTAAGTTCAGACGTGTATTTCATAACGAGTAGGCTTAGTTTGGTGTTATGAATAAAGCGCTTTGTGGGTAACGAGTTCGTTTTAATCGTGAACTAACAATGTAACTTAAAGTCAACTAAACGTACTGTAAGAGACTAATGTGTATAACTCTTCCAACTCTTCAACCAATAAAAGAACATTTAATAATAAATGAAAAGCTGTGGACAAAAGTGGCGACGTTTCGTTCTTTTGTTCGGTGTGACAATCGGTGGAACATTTAGAGGAAGTAGTGGGTGGATGGTAGAATCAGCGTCTATGCCAACGCACAGACCAGCTATCCCCACAGTACCACTAGTAGTGTCAGTATTTCTGATGACTACGTAATCTCCCTCTTTATACAGAGGGGCGGGACGACGATGCTCTTCAAACTTCCTTAGGTTATACTCCCGGACTTCAGATATAGCTTTAGATGCCTTTTCCCTGTCTTCAGTCAGATTCTGATACAGGGGAGTCACCTGCTTTTCTTCACGGAACTCTTCTGTTACCACCGCGTTGATCAACCCCAAACAGAAGCCTACTAGGTGTATTATGGATAGACCTGTGCATGGTATTGTTTAACGCATACTCTACGAGAGATAACTTTTGAACCCAATCACAGTGATGGATTGCATACCTTACCTTTCCTAACATACCCATCAACATCCGGTTCACTCTTTCTACTTGTCCGTTCGCTTGCGGCGACTGAACTGCCACCTTAACGTGCGTTACATTCTTCATCATCATCATCGGCACTACAACCCGGATCCGGTCTTGGCCTTATTTAGAAAGTCTCTCCACCGGTATCCGGTCCTTATTCGAGACTTGTTAAATTGTCCATAATAATTTCTTTTTCCGGGCAAGGTTATTAGCCTTGCGCCATCTTTCTCAGGATAACGCTGCATGCATTGCTTCACTACTTGGTTGGTGCCAAAGTAGCTATCCAGGGGTGTCACGTGGAGACTGCATGTCAACTTGGATTGAACATGGACAAAAATCGTCCTGACCTTCGCCGGGTTGAAAGCAAAGACTTTGCCCTGTATGATCCCATATCGTACTCGTCGATATGACAAGGTACAGCTTGACAAATTTTGTGAACGCATCAACTACCAGACGAATATGCTTCCTCTTTCACTGAACAGCAGATAAAGGTCCGAAGTGATCTAAATGTAAAGTATGGAAGTGGATCGGCTGCTTTGGAATACTAAATAAATTACGTTCGACAGAATTTGCAGGCGATGAGTACATAATGCACCGAATACAATTTCATATAAACTTCTCAATTTTGCTTTTCATGTCAGAGAACCAATAGTTCTGTCGGATTTGGTAATAACACTTCATGACACCCAAGTGGCCAATGCGTTCATTACTATTACTATTTATTGGCCTGTAGGAACCCGAAAGTTCATGACCTCACCGGCTCGACTCCGCCATTGTTCCCTGTTCCGTGCGTTCTCCGTCCACGTTCGACCATCCGATCCGATCACCTCGAGGTCCAACCTAACATTGTCCTCTCATCTCCGTGGCGGCCGCCCTGTCGGTCTCTTTCCCGTTGGCTTACCGTCAAGAATTCTATGCACGGTCCTATCGTTGCCCATTCGCGCCACATGTCCGGCCCATTTTAATCTTCGCGACTTGATTACTCTCACTATTGCAGGTTTGCGTTATAGCTCTTCCAAATCGTGGTTGTGGAGTTTCCTCCATTGTCCTGCCTCCCCAACGCGTTCATGGACATGCCTAATTAGGTTTGTTTCCATCTCGGTCGGGACATAAAAGAGGAGTCTACCAGACTTATCCCTTCGGAACACAACACCATCATGGAGGGCGAACGATGTAGAATCCTCCTCACCTAGTTTATCCCTTAGAGATGAGATTATCCGATCACGGAGCTGCTCTCAATTGGCAATCTATGTCTTCGGAATTTATTGTGGAAACCATAAAACATCTACTTAACGCATCTGCGTGACTCATGTTAACTCCACTACGATGTTTGGCCTTGTAGTTTTAGTTCTCTAATTCTAACGCCCACCTCGCGGTTCTTGGATTAATGGTTTTCTTGTTAAGTGTAAAGGTAAGAGAGCTACAATCGGTAACCACAGTAAACGGGATTCCTTCCAGATAAACGCGAAAACGTCGAAGAGCAGAAAGTATTGCCTGGGTCTCGAGCTCGAAGCTGTGGTACCGTGATTCCTGTGGTGTAGTGCTTTCCGAAAAGTAGGCCACGGGTTGAAACTTATTATCAACCTACCGCTGCAGGAGGATAGCGCCATAACCAAGTGCGCTAGCATCACAATGAAGTTCTGTCTCCCGATCTGGGCTATAAAAAGCTAACACCGGAGACGAAACCAATCAACCCTTCAACCGTTCAAAGGCGGTTACGTATTCAGCGGTGAAATTAAACGGGGCGTCTTTCTTTAAGAGATTATATAAAGGCCTAGCTCTTCGAGAGAATGAACAAACAAACCGTCTGAAATAAGAAATTAAGCCAAGCAGCGAATGCACTTCTTTAGCATTTTTTGGCACTGGGTAGTTAAGTATAGCTTTAAGATGAGAGTTACTCGGTTGGATACCCCATTCAGTTACTTTATACCCAAGGTATTCTCTTGTAGCATATCCGAAACGGCACTTGGACAAGTTAAGCTCTAAACCGTTTTCTTATATACACTGAAGAACTCGTTTTAATAGCTGAAGGTGATCATCAATGTTGGCTCCTCGATAGTATAGTGGTTAGTATACCTGCCTGTCACGCGGGAGACCGGGGTTTGATTCCCCGTCGGGGGCCTCCGGTTGTTGAGCCTCCGGCGCAAGACTAATGACCTTGCCCGGTAAAAACAAATCATTATGGAAAATTTAACAAGCTTCAGGACTTGCTAAATAAGGCCAAGACCGGTTGCCGGTTGCAGTGCCGATGATGATGATGATCATCAATGTTAGTACTCGTCAGGACTATGTCGTCCATATACAACATAATTTGGTTGTTCTCAGTGAACTGCCTAAAAATTCTAGAAATAAATCGTTGAAAAACGCTCGGGGCATTTTTAAGCCCATAGGGCATCTTCAGAAGCTCAAATTGTCCACCTGGAGTAACAAAAGAAGTCAAATTGAGTCGTATCAGGTGACATCTTAACGTGGTAGAATCCACTCTTAACAATGTGAACATTTGCTTTTCCTCAGTGTACTCTAAACAATCTTCAATTAGCGGGAGAGGGTAGTTATCACGGACTGTAAGTTTATTCAATTCAATTCAATTTTTTATTTGGTAGATAATTACATTTATGGTATATTTTACAACTAGTACTTAAGAGATTTAGGATAGCAATTCCTTTACAACTATAATCTTAAATCTAGATAACGACAATAGCACAATTTTAATGAATAACAAATAATAAATTAAGGGAAAACTACAATAAAAAACCCTTATTTGAATCTTAAGACTAATATTGCACGAGCTTCCGGTTATTTTATATAGTAATGATCTCGATATAATTTGCATAGTCAGAGTACATATGTAGTGATTTAGGATAACGCAAGACGGGAAACGAGAACATTGTCCGAAAAAGAACAATTGACGAAGAAGTTTCGATTGATTTTGTCAATAAGGAACTCTACCGGTTTAACGTTGGCGTTTTCATGTAGTTCATGTGTCGAATAATGCCATGGCAAATTCAGCAACATTTTCAATATTTTATCTTGACACCTTTGCAATTTTATTTTGTGTGTGCGAGCACAATTACACCATACAGCGGCCCCGTACAGGAGTATCGCTTGAAAAATGGTTTTATATATTATAATTTTATTTTCGATGCTAAGCTTTGACTTTCTACACACTAATGGATACATAACTCTTACGACTTTGTTTATTTTGTCAATTGTGGTAGTGACGTGTTTTTGAAAGATAAGTTTTTTATCTAGAATAATACCTAGATATCTACAGTCTTCGGACCAATCAATATCAACTGCACACATACTGAGTTTAGTGCCATTTGGTAGGTAGCAGAGTTTCCTACATCTCGAAAACCAGACAGCTTGTGTTTTATTACCATTTATTTTTATTTTCCATTTCCTGTAATATACTGCTAGTTTGTCAAGAACTGCTTGCAAAGAGTTGTAGACGTTAGTGAATAAGGCACCCGAAGATAAAATGGCCGTATCATCGGCAAACATAGCTACCTGAATGGTTTCACTTAGACATGGTAAATCTACGACATACAATGTGAATAATATGGGACCAAGGACCGAGCCCTGGGGTACACCATAGTGGATTTGGTGAGTAGAGGATATGTCGGTTCCTATACTCACAACATATTTTCTCGAACGAAGAAAGCTCTGAATAATTTTGATAAGCGGCATAGGCAGCCTAGGCTTTAGTAGCTTATAAATCAAGGCATCGTGCCATACCGTATCAAAGGCTTTTTCGATGTCTAGAAGAACCAGTCCCGTTGACTCCTTGTCGATGAATTTACCAGCTATGTGGTTTTTAATGCGCAGACTTGGTGGATTGTGCTGTGACCACTACGGAAACCGAACTGAAAGTTTGGTAGGATGTTATTTTCTTTCACAAAACGATCAATCTTTTCCTTAATGATTTTTTCTAGGAGGTTACTCAGACAGCTAAGTAGACTAATAGGTCTGTAGCTTTCGGGCCTGTTCTTCGGTTTGCCGGGTTTTGGGATAGGTATTACTTTTGCTGTTTTCCAACAATCCGGAAAATAACAGTTCCTAAGACAAGCGTTGAAAATGAACGTTAAATAGTAACTTGCAACAGGTGGAAGTGCTTTAATTAATTTGTTGTTAATATTTTCAAGACCAGCAGCCTTTTTTGATTTCGATTTTTTTATCAATTCTTTAACTTTGCTAATATTAGTTGCGTAAATACTTTCAGCTGCTGATTGAGAAAGTACATGGATAGTGTTAGCAACTTCAGCTTCAGTATACGCGTCGCTTAGATGCATAGATATGGAGTGGTTCTTACTAAACGTGTTAGCAAGTAGGTTCGATTTCTCTACTGAAGAAATAAACAACTTGTCGTGAACTTTAAACGGAGGAATACTTGACCCTCTCTTTTTCATAATTTTTGATATTTTCCAGAACAGTTTGCTTGCTTTGTCAAGAGAGGAAAGGTGTTTATTCCAACACTTGTTCCTATATGTTGAGATTTCGTTTTTAATGATATTATTTAAGACTTTAACATTAACTAGAAAACAATCGATTCTATAACGCAGCCATTTTCTTCTTTCAGAGTTTCGTAGCCTAATCAGATGTAAGATATTTTCAGGAAGCGGTGCCTTATCAACTGGAGCAGTGGAACATTTAGGTATCGCAAGATCGGCCGCTCTATTGATAACAGAAACAAAATTGTTACATAGGATATCAATGGGCTCGCTGCAGGTTATAGAATTTAGGCTGGGATCACCTAGAACCAAGTTCGTGTTTATATATGATTTATAACAATTCCAGTTGGCGGCGGAATAGTTGTGGTATAAACTGGTACGATTTATAACTTCTGTATGATTCACTGTGAGGCTGATCGGAAAGTGGTCTGAACATAACGCATTTAGAGTTAATGGCACTGTGCAGTAATTTGGAATATTAGTGATATATAGATCAAGAGTTGAGGGGTTCTTGTTAGCACTCGCTGGGATATAGGTGGGGAGAAGTGGATAAAGTATGGAAAAACTTGGGCTGGATTCAGTAACATCTAGTAAAATGTTACCCCAGCAGTTTGCCCTAAGACAATTCCACGACTGATGTCTGCAGTTTAGATCACCACCAATAATTACCTTGTTTCGAGTGTTGACTCTATACAATTTTTGCAGATCCCGCTTAAAGTAAGTAGATTTCTCTAGGTTTCTATTTCCTCCAGGGAAATAGACCGAAAAAAGACTCACCTTGGAGTTGTCACTTAATGTTACATCTATACTAATTTCCTCAATTAACTTAAGGCGCAATGAAGGACGCAAGGAATGTTCTATACATTTTTTCACAACAATGGCGACACCTCCACCACTAGCATGTACCCTGTCTAGGCGATAACATATGTAATTTTGATGTGAGAAAGAAATGTCTTGTTTGAGCCAGGTTTCTGAAACAAGTGCAATGTCAATATTAAAATTTATCAAGAAACTAAAAAATTCATGCTTTTTGTTTTTGATGCTTCTCGCATTCCAAGTTATGATGTTAAGAGAGTTTCTTAACATGTTTTTTCCGAGTATATGTACTTAATAGCTAATGAAGTAATGACGTTAAATTGGTCAGCTTTGGTTTGACAAGCACTAAGCTTGGTTACAACTTCATTAAGAAGAGAGTTTATCTCGCTAAATGAGAACAGATTATCATTAGTTAATGTTTCTGACGGATTTTTCTTCGTGTGCGTCGTATCACTGTTGGAAGGTTGCTGGGTTTGATGGAGGCCAGAAGCCCAGGTGGATGAAGGAAGTGAAGGTTGACGCACAGATCGGGGTAGTGGAGGAAAATTATCAATGGATAATCGGTCGGGCACTGGCTGCTGTTTGTCACTCGGAGGCTGTAGGAACGTTGTATTTCCTGTACCACGTCCGCGTGGGGATAATTTGCGGCGAATGTCTATGTACTGCTTTCGGCTTATGCATTCTGGATCGGTGGATTTATGTGGCCCACTACAATTTGCACACTTGATGACCTCATTCGTTTTGCAGTCGGATGTTTTATGGTTTCCCGAACATATTGCACAGAAGCTATTTATATGACAATGCATAGAGCCGTGACCATAAAGCTGGCAATTGTGACATTGTGTGACCTTACCTGGATTATGTTTTTTAAAGTCCCAGCGAACGATGGTTTTGAACAAGGTGGAGTAGTTCCGTTTTAGTTCGTTTAATTTAACAGTACCGCGTTGAATGTAGACGATGTACAAGTAGTGTTTGTACAGGGCTTTAGTTGACGGATTTAATGTGATGGTTTTAACATCTAGGCACTTAATCCCGAGTTCAATTAGCTCATTTTTTACTATATCGTTGCTAATTAAGTCTAGCCCGGATAACACTACCTTTAATGGACGATTTTCCTTACGTGAGTGGGTGAAAAACTCACATTTTAACCGTAAGAGTTCGGTTCTGATTTTATTATATATGTCCATTGTTGGGGCACATATTTTTTGCCCAAGCGAAATGTTTTTGATTAAGTATTTGTCTATCTTAATGTTGCTCAAAATATCACGCACTTGAGCACTAGTTGTTTTTAATACCACAATTGGCGGAACGGTTTCTTTAGGAAGTTCTGCGCACTGTTCGTCATTGGTCGGATCCATTTCAGGAGAGTCTTCCATCAGACTTTTGAAGTGGTTGAAAAAAGTTAGTGTTTGAACACATTTTAGATTTTTCTAGAACGTCACTGTTCACTTTTGAAAGTTTATCGGGAGGAGTTTGGCCTCCAATAACGGGGTCGTAACACAACCGTTTGCGCTTAATTTTGTTTAACACACGTGGCCCAGGGGCCATAACTTAACGATTTTAACACTTGTTCAAATTTTTGTATGCGGAAAACGAGGCAAAGAAAACAAGATAATGATAATTAAATTGAGAAAATTATTGTGAAAATAACGGTTGATTAAGATAAATAGCACGAGCAAAACTGTGAGACAAGTTGTCTGTTTGAAAGTCAGCCAGGTACTACGTAAGTTTATTCAATGCACGATAGTCTACGCACATTCGGGTTTCTCCAGATTACTTCTTCACTATGCGATGCATACGGGGAATCACTCGGCTTTATAATCTTGCGACCCATAAGATCTCTTATAATATCGTTCACCTTTTGCAGAAGAAAGGGGTATTAATCGTAAGCAAAATATGCATCTCAAAGTCTGTAGGTTTAGCTTTCAATCTATCATAATTCAGATATTTGTTCTTGACGACTTTTTTTTAAAATTCCTAATCTAAGATTGGGGCCAATATTTAACTCCTCGCCCAAAGTGGGTTCTATAGCGCAAATCTCGCAAACACTGTTATCTTTCTCATCATCACAAGCTTGGAGACCGAAATCATCTCTACCCGAATAATACTCAACTTTTCTACCGCACGGTATAGTACTGTTCATACAATAATTGTTGTTAGTTTCACTAAGCAAGCTACTAGAACTGAATGTATTCCGATTTCTAGGGGCGTAAGTACAATAATCTGGCGCTAGGTTAATAACATTGCCGGAAAAACAAATTATTACGGACAATTTAACCCTTATGTCAATGACCGGGTACCCGTTTACCCATTTCGTCGCAATTTCACGATTGCTCGGCATAGTAGACGAATTTCGGTCCCATGTCTTAGATCATCTCCATTCAAACGTTTCTGAATGATAATTACGAAATTTCAATGAAAAAATTTTTTTTTTTACTTTCAAATTGACATTTAAAAAAATTGTATTCTGAGCCACGACCGGGTACCCGGGTACCCCATTTAAAGCATTGAGAATGATGAAGAATGATGCAAAATTGAATGTTAAATAGTTAATTAATAATTAATTATTGATAATTAACTATTTATATAACTAATAATTAATGAAAAACAATAAAAATGCATTTAAATTAACAAACAAATTTATTCAGAACGACTTCTGTGACATGCATTACATTCAACCAACGTAGTTGCGTGTTCGTCGCAAACTGGCATTTCACATTGCCGACACGCCTTTCTTGTTTTTCGCCGCTTTTTCAGAGCCTGCGATAAAAAAATGTGGCAACAACCAATGAACTCTTCCTGTACTATCCAGGGGCGGACATGCTGTCTGGGTCGTCGGCACGAGCGGCTGAACCTTGCCGATGATGGACTCGATTGCAAGTTTTGTTGAGTAATGCCTCATGATTTGAACATTTTCCGACCGTTCATGAATACTTGGCAGGGCGTTGTTCGCTTAATTGGAGCAAAAACATACGATGGGCGTTCGTCTTTTTCGGCAGCATGGAGTTGTTCTCTTTATAAATGACGAACGCCGTGAGTGCGCTTACATCGAGGACATTGAAGAACATTGCCAAGGGCCACCTGATCGTCCGTCGGTGTGTCGTGTATCTGCCGGCCATTTGGTCCATTGTAGAGTAACTTCGGGTAATGTGATATCGGTATTTGTTTTCTAACAATTATTCGTAATTTTTATTACATAGCTTTTGCCGCACTATTCATTATAGCTCTTTGATACATTGCGAATTATATTTCGTTTTCAGAACTCTGCAGCGTAAGCCAATCTGCAGCTATTTACAACAAAATAAAAAAATCTCTGTAACCCCCCTTATTAAAATTGGCGGATAATGTGATATACCATATCACTTTTCCCGAATAGTTTCCAACCGAATAAAAATACTTGTAAGCCGATAGATTATGAATGCATTTATTAATTTAACAAAAGTGGGAACATTAGCCACTACATAGTACATAAGAAAAACAAGAGAAAACTTAAATTAGAATTAAAATTAAATTAACGACTCCAATATTTAGCAGAAAAATAGTACTTTCTCTACGTTCTATTTAAAGCGATTTACATGACTCATATACAAAAACTGCTTGCCGCGTTGGAAGACATTCATTGTGAGCCCAAACTAAATCGCACTGCAAGCATGGTACCCATATTTTTGCCTTATTATCCATTTGGAAAGATCTGTTACAAAAGACACAGACACTGTCCTTGTTATGTGGAGTTTCGGCCCAAGGATCTTCGTCTGAGCTCGGTAAATGCAAACTTTCATCTGAATCGCTCGAAGAACTTTCTTTTGTTTTCTTTGCCCGTTTGCCTTTTACTACCATCGGTCTTTTCGGCTTATTCTTGCCTCTTTCAATGTTCTTAATGCTCTCTTCCAAAGATGTTTTGTACGGTGATGTTGTTAGTACAGTTGCAACTGATCTTTTACCTCTGGAGCTGATAACCCGTTTAAGTTTGGGCGGTGGTGAGATATCCCAAGGAGTTACGATCTTTTCCAAAGCTGCCCTGCTAGTACTAGCAACCGGTTCTTCAGCTGCACTACTTATGCGGGCAACTGGTTCTTCTACTTTTCGTCCTGAAAGAGCAGATTTTTCATCCGGATGATTTTCAAATGTTTGAGCGATAAAATCAACCTCCTGAAACATATTTTTGTCGAATGGATAAATGCCAGTGCATTTGAATCCATTTATTGCGATTTGTGCTGTTTGGACTTTAAGGTAGGCCTTCGGAAAAAGTTCAATAACATCAAACAGTGTTATTTTTCGGCCCTGGTCTCGCATAAATCGCCTAATTTCATCGTTATAATACGCCTTCAGAGGTCCCATAAATGTTCTATCGAGCGGTTGCATTTTGTGAGTACAGTGCGGTGGCAAAGATATAATAATAACACCATTTTTGCGAGCCTTTTCCAGAACCTCAATATATCGGGTATGACTGTAATGACCGTCTAAAATGAGTAGCGAAGGGTTCTCCTTTGAAGGGTTTGTGAACCGCAAGAAATGGTCAAACCACTTCGTAAATATCGGGATTTGTATCCAACCCGAAATGTGGCAGGCAGAATCCGAGCCAGTAGGAGCATGTTTCATTAAAACCGGAGAATGGTTCTTTCTGGGAAAAATAAAGTACGGCGGAACAAATGAACCGCCTGCGCTCATGCAGCTGACAACCGTTATAAGAGAGCCTCTCTCTGCAGACGTCATACAACCTATTTGCCTTTTTCCTTTCGCTGCTAAAATTTTGGGTTGCCTACTTTGTGCAATGGACACTCCTGTCTCATCTACGTTCCAAATACTAGTTGGGGAAAATTTATGTTTTTCGTACTCTTGCTCGAGTAAGCTATAAAATGTGCTCACATTTTTAGCATTAAAGCCTTTTGCCCTATCGATTAAGGTTCCGGTTGGAGTCCTGATACTAATCTCTGATTTGTGCCTTTCAAGAAATGCATACAACCAATCTTTTCCTGCGCATTCTTTCATTACTGAAAATGGGCAAGCTATGTTGTTTCTTTTTGCCACTTGGAATGCTAGTGATCGAATGTCACTGCGAGTTAGACCCCAAAAGCGTGATTCCATTTCTCGGATGTGTCTTACCAGCTCCAATTCCATTTCCAGGCTAAAAACAGGCTTACGTCCCAAAGGCGTGGCTAAAATATCGCTAATAGATTTATCACTGCGAGCGGATCTTTGTAGTGTTGCAAATGGAACTCCAAATGTCTTCGACGCCAAAAGTATACCCATTTCTCCTCCTCGGGCAGCTAGAATACCCTTTCTCATTCCTTCCGCATCCCATTTACGAATCTCCCCTTTTTTTGGCATGATCTGAAATAAATTATAATAATATTTAGTGATTGATAATTTGGTGGGTAATGTGATATGGTATATCACTTTACCCAATTTCAACTATCCGAGGGTTGCCTCTTATGTTTCGGGATTTGGCAACCCCAGTGTTGCAATCCGGCAATTGACAGCTCTGTCGTAAAGTTGGACATTTTTGAGGTTATACGCACTCAGAACGTTTTGACATACGAGCGCTATTTGTGTTGTTTACAGTAACTTAAAAGATTCATCTCGGCCCAAAAACGGAATTAAATCGTCAACATTTTCGTGCGATTATTTTTTACAACTTTCGCCGTGGATTAACTCAGCAACAGTGCATGGATGAACTTAATTCAATTTTTGCCGATGAAGCTCCATCAAGGACCAGTGTTTATCGATGGTATGGTGAATTCAATCGTGGTCGTAGTTCACTCCAAGATGAATTTCGTGAAGGTCGTCCAAAATCAGTTGTTGTTCCGAAAACCATTGATGCTGTGCGCGAACTGATATTGGAAGATCGTCATGTGACCTATCGTGAGATTGAGACAACCTTAGGTGTTAGTGGGACCAGCATACACTCAATATTGCATAAACATTTGACTGTCAAAAAAATTTGTTAGCGTTGGATCCCACACAATTTGTCAATCGCCCAAAAAAAGGCTCGTGTCAATTGGTCGAAAGAAATGCTCAAAAAATATGGTCGCGGTGCTTCGAAACAAGTCTATGACACCGTGACAGGTGATGAATCGTGGATTTACGCATATGAGCCCGAAAGTAAACAGCAGTCGACTGTCTGGGTGTTTCAAGATGAGCCAAATCCAACAAAAGTTGTTCGCGCACGAAGCACTTCCAAGCAAATGGTCGCCTGTTTTTTCGGAAAAACTGGACATGTCGCAACCGTACCACTAGAACAACACAGAACAGTCAATTCTGAGTGGTACACAACCATTTGTTTGCCACTTGTCTTCCAAGAAATCAGGAAAACCAACCGCCGAAGACGGATCACTCTTCACCACGACAATGCGAGCTCTCACACATCGGCTGCGACAACTGCATTTTTGAGCACCCAAAACATCGATTTGATGGGTCATCCGCCGTATAGTCCAGACTTGGCACCGAATGACTTCTTTTTATTCCCGTACGTAAAAAACAAACTGAGAGGTCAACGTTTTTCGACACCTGAAGAAGCGGTTGCTGCATTCAGAATGCATGTGTTGGAGATACCTCAATCAGAGTGGCAGAAGTGGTTCGGCAATTGGTTCAAACGCATGCAAAAGTGTATAGATCTTCATGGGGAATATTTTGAAAAACAATAAAGTGATTTTCGATGATCAATATTTGTTTTTGTTCTCTAATCCCGAAATATAAAAGACAACCCTCGTATCACATTAGCCGCATTTGGCTGTTAAAACAATCAAGAGATTTTTTTAAAAATGCACTTCACTGTATTAAAAACTCACCCAATATACTGTCAGCTCTATTCACACACAAAAAAAATGTATTACTTCAGTTTTTAATTTTGCTCCAATTTTTGCTGAAATATAACATAAAGCTCACACAAAAAAACTGTCGACTGTACACCTTAAACAATTTCAATGCACTGACATATAACGCAATGAGCGCGAGCGCGCCTAAAACTGCAGCACGTGTTCTTTTCCATTGCCGTCATGTTGACAAGAAAATTCTTGTCGAGAATTGATTATTTCGGAAAATATGATAGTATATCACATTTCCCAACCACATCACAATACCCGAAGTTACTCTATCAACACCAGCTTTGTACCGATTATAGTGCAAAATAATCTCGGGTTTTTTCTGTGTGTGGTCAGCGACTGCCATGTTCGCGTGCATCGTCGAAAGCAGTATAACTGCTTTATTTTTTTTCGGCACATACGAACAAATCGTCGTTTTGTCGTGAAAGCCGAAGATTGTGGATAATTCTGCACGATCCTTTGATGCAGCCATCTCCTTTGGAATATAGGGTTTGTTTTTTCGTAAGGTTCCTACGACAGTCAAGTCCCACGACAATAAAAGCTTCGCGAGCGGTAACGTCGTGAAAAAATTGTCCATACAAATATTTCTTCCACTCCCTTTGTACGGTGGCGCTAATTTTTTGACAGCATTTTCACCTTGATTTTTTTCTCTAACATTGCCACTTTTCCCGGTGTAAATAATGCCTTTGAGAGGATATGCATTTTCAGCATCACAAATCCACCACATTTTGATACCATACTTGGCTGGTTTTGATGGAATATACTGCGTAAATTTGGTTCGCCCACGGTACGGATACAGCTGCTCGTCGATGGTAAGTTCTGTGCCGGGCCGGTACAGAGCGGACAAATTTGCATTCAACATCGCCCAGATCACACTAATTGGAGCTGCTTTGTCCTCTCTGGACCGTTCCTCTCGTGTCCGCGCATCATCAAATCTGATAAAACGTAAGATATCCCAAAAACGATTGATACTCATTGTGGCCCTGTATAAAGGGAATTATGACGTTTTCCACATCTCTGTAGTATGGTCTTTGTTTCCATTATTGACCCCTGCTGCAATTAGAATTGCAAAAAACGAATACATCTCTTGACGATTAACATTTTTCCACGTTCTCGACGGTCGATTTGAATTGTTTGCATTCCACTCTCGGATAACTAGATCTGCCTTCTGATTAGTGTAACGAGTAATCAAATCCACTATTTCGTGAGTAAAAATCCTTCTGAATGTTTCAGCCGCTGAAGGTGTTTCGGTCGAGCGATGGGGACCAACTCTTTGTCTCACAATATTGTGACGGAGAGTTTGAGTTGTGTTAGGAGGTGTTTTTTGCCATACAGTTTTATCTTTCGCGACAAACGTACGTCCAGTTGAATCTAGAAAAAAGAATAAAAATAATAAGAACGCGTTGTGCATGAAAAATTAATAAATAAAACGAAAAGAATTATTTTTACCTGCAGTTGAAACTGCGTCGACATCTCCGTTCGTATCATTGTCACCTTCGCTTTCAGAATCGTCAATGGCTGCTTCAGTTGTATCATTTTCGTCCGCGCAATATTCTTCGTTATCAAATACCTCGTTTTCATTTCGCTCGTCAGGAATCCAATCATCGTCATCACTATCAGAAAGGTTTATGCTCTCGTCGTCAGATTCACCACACACGCTTTTCAAGTAGGCATCTCGTTGTGCATTACATAATCTAAAAACAAAAATACAACAACAAAATTATTTTATATAATTAAATACATTAACAATATTAGTTTTAATATTATTACCTGTTGAATTGAGCACGCGTCAACAAAGTCGTCATTTTGAAGATGCTCAGATGCACAAAGGACGCTGACTGAACCAGGCTTTCTCTAATGGCGGATTCGAATGGTTTCACCATAAACTCGCAAGTTATAAATAGAAAGTTGACCGTACAAGTTATTCGTCAACCGAATACTCGAGATCCCTCTAGCAGGTATAACTGAATTTGTTACACACCTGCTCTGCGCCGATTTCAATAGGCCTTTTGTAGCCGCAGATAGTCAAAATTCTTTATATTTATAAAAAATAATTATATAAAATACATAAAATATTCACAATATATTTGTTTCTGATAAACAAATTAAAATCTATTGCAAAATATTTGTTTTAACATTGTTAAAACAATGTTCCTATATGTGGGTACCCGGTCATTGACTACTGTCGGTAAAGTTGGTCATTGACATAAGGGTTAACCAGTCTCGGATAAGGACCGGATACCAGTGGAGAGACTTGCTAAATAAGGCCAAGACCGGATCCCGGTTGTAGTGCCGATGATGATGATGAAGTACAATAATACATTATTAACTATTAACTTTGGAAGTACATTTTTGGGGAGAAGACATACTCTTTAAATTCATTTGTAGCGAAATATTAAAAACTCGCAATCCGTCACACCCAATGAACAGAGGAACCGGCATAGTGTCATCTGGAATAATCATAACGGAAATTTTTCTTTTTAAACCCGAAAGAATAATATGGCAATAAACAGTACCATAAATGAATAACTTGACGTTCCTTAATCCTTTATAGTTGGAGTACGAGAGCTTTCTAATGGTATGTCTTCACGCACCAATGACTTCCGAACAAAACTAACCGGACTACCGGTATCCAAAAAAAAGTAGACATTTTTATAATTAGTACAGTTATTTTCTGTTAAAATAAAGGAAACGCTCACCAGTTGTACGGCACTCAAAGGTGTTATTATTTCTTTCTCACTATCGTTGGCCTTAAGGGCATTGTTGTCCGGGTGCACGGCTCCAACTAGCCTCGGGTTCACCTTCGGGCAATTCCTATAAGTATGTCCACTGTTGAAACATCCGAAACACGAACCTAGTGGCATTTTCTCCTCTGGACAGCTGCATGCAAAATGACCGAATTTTGAGCAATTGTAGCACCTTTCTTGCTCTTTAGCACATGTTATTGTAGAAGTCCTGCGTCCTCTTGCTGAAGTTGTAGGCACTGTTGACGTAGAAGACGAACCTCCTTTGGTCATAGGGGACGACAGCGGTTCCGATAACTTCCTCTTTTCGTAACGGGGAAGAAGTCTTTTCAGCTCCAGTATAGATTTGGCGGAGTAAAGTATTGAGGTGGTTGATGACGTATCCTCAATACCTTCGATGACAAACTCAAGTAATTCTACCTCGTCGATATCTGTATGCGAGGCGATTTCCTGCATGGATAGGACATAACGTAGCCGAGACTCCTCTTTTAGTGGTGATCGGTGAGTTAATTTGTACTAGACTTCTCAGCGGGTCATTTTTTGGTTGAATTCCGCCAGCACTATTTCCTTAAGAGAATCCCCGCGGGAAAATGTCTGAAAGGTCGGAACACATTCAGCAAGTTCAGTTGCGCAACTACCGTGGTAATACCTATAGAAAAGAGATAGGCATGATACGTTGCGCCAGTGTTCTAACGACGGTATTGATCCACTTACGGCTGGGTCCCCAATAAGTTTCACTGCTCGTTTTTGCATCCTGTCGAGCACGTGTAGTGCAGTTTTGGATGCGCCTGACCAAATATGGGAGTTGAACTTCATTTTGGGACGAATATACGCCTTGTAAATAGTGCCCAGGTTGGATGGAGTGAAGTATCTTTTGCATCTCTTAAGGAACCCCATACATTTGGCTGCACTTTTCGCAGCTTCAAATATGTGGTAATTCCAGTTAAGAGTCGAATTAAGTCGAGTGCCGAGGAATGATAATTCCTTGACTTCGTCGATGCAAGTGCGGTTCATAGACAGTATATTTGCTTTGGGGTTCACTTTTGACGACAAGAGGCAGCACTGAGTTTTTAGGACATTTTATTCTACTCGGTTAGATAATCCCCACTGATATATCTGGTTGAGGTCTGAATTCAATGTATCAAGCGTAAGTTGCTGGTTGGAAGTGACGTTCGAAGGGTTTGGACGGGAGTGTTCGTATGAGTATGAGAAACTCAAGGTGCTATCATCAGCAAACGAGTGAATTGGGGTGTGAGTAGTTGACAAGAGATCATTTATAAAGATGATGAAGAGAGTGGGTGAGAGTACCGAACCCTGGGGAACACCTTCGTTAATTTGATGGGAGACAGATTTGACACCATCAAGAACCACTTGAATTGAACGGCCAGAAAGATAGTCTCTTATCCATTGGATCAGGGAATTGTCCACTCCATAGGAATGCAATTTTGACAAGAGGGCTGGATGCCAAACTCTGTCGAAGGCTTTTGAAATATCCAATACGACTACCTTGCTTTCACCGAGGTATTGAAGGGAATGGCTCAACTTTTCGGTAAGGTACGCCATCAGATCTCCTGTGGACCTTTTGCTACGAAAGCCATATTGGCGGTAATTGAGGAGGTCATTTGGTTCCAGATATTTCGAATGTTGACGGTTGATAAGTGGTTCTATGGGTGTATAATGTATGTGTGCCGGCGTACGGCACGGGTTCACTATCACCCACTGTGTTACCGCGGAGATTTTCACCAATGTGGGGTAAAATTTTCGGTTTCGGCTTTGTTATTAATGGTGCTGAAGATCAATTTGTGGAATGCAACTGCCGTGGATACTGTTCTACAATGGGAAACATTTTAATTCTGTAAACAATCGCTGCTTAGAGACACACTGATTTTACTGGGCATCTTGTCGATGGGCTTTTATATATCGCTATCATCGCGTCTACCGTAATGCAATGAAACGACACATCATTAATATTGGCGGACCAACTGACGAAGAGGTAGAAAAAGGATAGACGTCAAGGAATTTCGATGGCGAGCAACGCACTTCCCGATTGTGGTTAGTCCAAAACTAGTCGAATGAGATTAAAACACGAAGTCGAATTAATTCGAGTGCCGAGAATTGATAGTTCCTTGGCTTCGTCGATGCAAGTGCCGTTCATCGACAGTATATTTACTTTGGGGTTCGCCTTTAACGACATGAGACGGTACTGATTTTTTAAGCCATTGAATTCTACTCGGTTAGATAATACCCATTGATATATCTTGTTGAGGTCTGAATTCAATATATCAAGCATAAGTTACTGATTGGTATTGACGTTCGAAGAGTTTGGCCGGGAATGTTCGTATGAGTATGAGAAACTCAACGTGCTATGATCGGCAAACGAGTGGATTGGGTTGCGGGTAATGGACACGAGTTCATTTATAAAGATGAGGAAGAGAGTGGGTGAGAGTACCGAACCTTGTGGAACACCTGCATTAATTTCATGGGAGGCAGATTTGTCACCATCAAGAACCACTTGGATTGAACGGCCAGAAAGACAGTATCTTATCCATTGGATCAGGGAATTCTCCACTCCATGTGAATGCAATTTGGACAAAAGGGCTGGATGCGAAACTCTGTCGAAGGCTTTTGAAATATCTAATGCGACTACCTTGCTTTCACCGAGGTAGTAAATGGAATGGCTCCAATTTGCGGTAAGGTACGCCATCAAATCTCAAGTGCACCTGTTGCTACGAAAGCCATATTGGCGGTCATTGAGGAAGTCATTTGATTCCAGATATTTCGAAAGTTGACGGTTGATAAGTGATTCCATTACCTTCGAGAGAATAGAAGTTAGTGCTATGGATCGATAAGAAGAGAGGAATGAGCTGTCGCCCTTTGTGGGAATTGGCTGAATGTTCGCTGATTTCCATCTATTTGGGAAACGGCCAGTAGAATAAGATAAATGGAAGAGTTTCCGCAGTGGTTTAGCGAGTGAAGAAAAACATCTCTTCAAGAGGATTGGGGGAATGCCGTCCGTACCAGCGGATTTATGTGCGTTTAGCTCTTTGAGTGCGCGGGCCACAGTACACGTTCGGAAGCGAATCGGGCTCATGGTGTGCTGCCTATGCTCAAGTTGAGGTGGAACTGATGTGGTATCAGGCAGCGTTGAGTTGGCTGCAAAATGTGCAGCAAGTAGATTCGCCTTCTCTATTGCAGTGGTGCCTGGTTTGTCATCGACTATAAGCGATGGAATGGATGAAGATACTGAGTTTTGAATATTTTTCATGAATGCCCAGAAGTTTCTACTACCTGTGGGAGAGTGTAGTATTTTTTGTCTCACTCCCTGGCCATGCGAGAACTTGGCGCGTTGAATATACGCATTGTAGTTATTGCTAGCTCCCTTAAATCTTTTCCGGTTTTCCACAGTATTGTTTGATTTATATAACCGGAAGCTCAGCTCTTTGGCCTTAATGGCTTCTCTGCGCCCGGAATCGTACCACATATTTTTCTTGGGTTTGATACTCTTTACTCTGTGTGGAATAAAGGTCCGCATGCCAAGTAGAATCGGGTCTGTCAATGTGTCCGCTATAGAGTCAACATCGTTATGGGGAAAAATAAGGACCAATAAAACCTCCCAAAAAAGTCGTTCAGACCTTCCCAGTTGGCTTTCTCGTAGAACCATACTGTTCTTTTGAGAGCTTTCTCATTAACGTTACTGTTGGTTAGAGGAAATTTAGCTGACATGACACATTGGTCTAAAGTGCCCAAGGGCGAAGAAACTTCAATTATTTATTTGTTTGGGTGGGAGGTGAGAAGGCCCAGTGTGTTGGCGAAATGACCATATATATCTGCTACCCATGTTGGCTCATTGACAAGTTGAGTTAAGCTGTGTGAATCAGCAAAAAGCTGGACATATTGATCTTCAACGAAGCCACTGAGAGTTATGCACATAAAATCACCCACAAAAACGATTTCAGTATGCGGATATAGGGTCAAGATCCTATCGATAGAATCAAACAGAGCATCAAATTCGTTAAAGGATGCATTTCTATCCATGTTTGGGCTTCTGTAAAGAAAGCAGTAATGTATGATATGCTTACCAACGTGTAGTTTTAGCCAAGAGAAATTAAATTCTGTGTTGGAACAGAGCCCATATTGTGGCAGAAGCTGATAAGCAATATTGATGAAGTGCGACGCATGCGACTGCACTGCGCCTGTGCGACATGGACTACCGCGCTTCTTTCCCTACATTCAGGACTACCGGAGTTTTTCCCTTGCATCCCTATTATATAATGTCAATTTAATGGGGACTAACGTGTTTTTTCGCCAATCTAATATACTGGTAAAGAAAGTACACTTCACATACTAACAGACGGTAGCACCAGTTTAAAATGTTTTTTGTCCGTACCCTTCAAATGTATAAAGAAATATCAATGTGAGGTAAGAAGAAAAACATGTGGCAAAGCATGTACCGTATTCTATATTAAATTGTCTGGAAACAGTAGTAAATAATCCTCGTGGTCATGGAATAACACGTACACTTGTTACTATTTCATACTGAGTTTACCTTATAACAAATATAATTGCCTGCTTCGTTATAATTAAAGAACAAGTAATAACGAATAATACTCGTAAAAAGAGAATGAACCGCAAAAATCATCTAACATTTTTATAAAAATAATATAAAAAGATGGCATGTCAACGAGGTATGTTCAAAAAATAACGAGAAGTTTGGTTCTTTAAAAATCGATATCTAATAATTCATCTTTATAAATTAATCAATGTGTGGCTTCGAAAATAATCCCCATCGGATAAAACACTCATGTGTCTACGTTTTTCAAATCATGGAAGCACTTTTAGAATTCAGTTGATGGTATCCTTCAGCGAGACTGTTTTTATCTTATTAAAACGTTAGCCCTAGCCGAAAGCCTTAGTTGCTAGCGCTATTAGATTTAAGTTATTATGTAATTTACTTACATGGTAATAAATAAATAAATAAAAAAAATAAAATAAAACGTTAGCAAAACGTTATGCTTTCATGCCTCTCGCAGCCCCAGGAAGAGAAAAATTTCAGGAAGCTCAATAAACATAGAGAGTCATTCTTTAGCCGAACCACACGAATGAGGAATGATCTACCTGATCATGTGTTTCCTCGTCCTTGTAATGTCCCTGCTTTTAAGAGCAATGTACATTGATACCCCCTTCCTTATCCACTTCCTCTCCGTCGACTAGCACATAATTTGAGTACTCCAAAATTCCCTTTAAGAGTACTCCAAAATTCCCTTTTGTGCGGGCGTTAGTGTAAAAAAAATTGCTTTACGGCGATGGAAAGAACAGCGATTTGTCTACTGTGAATCAAGAAACTGAAGTCTCCGTCATATCTTTGGTTGACATAAAATCCCCATTTCGATCTTCACCAAAAAAATCACGAACAAGCCGTGAGGTGGGAACAATAGTAAAAAATCAGCGAGCACATTAAACCATCTGCGACCTTTTCGATAGTCAAAGAGAAACTAAACATTAAAAATGGCTATAAATATAAAAATGTATGTGTATCAAGAAGATGAATTTGAAAAATATATTATTAATAAAACCCGCGAAATTCGAAAAATACCTTTACCTTTAATCACATCTCGTTTGTATATATATAACATGACAAATATCTTGCGATCATAAATTAAGGTCACACCAAAACAGTGTTTTACACCAAACCATGGAAGCCAGCCAAACAGTAAACATATATCTCGATATTTTATCTTACCAGATATATAATGACAATATAACATACATATTACTATTTAAATAACAAAATGTGACACACAACGTTTTTCTGTAATAAATTAAAGAGTAGTACAAGCTTCTTGTCTGTATACATCTTCCCATTGTTGAAATTTTTGATCAAAGCATATCTTTTATGTGAAGGTATTATTAATACCTTTATGATATAAAAAATACAGCACGGTTAGCAAATAAGGACGAGGATAGAAAGGAAGGGGATTTCTCAAACACAATTTGATTCTGTTTGCCTTTAATCCAGTGCCTGTCGGAAACAACAACTTCAGATAGTCTACATCAACTAACAGCACCCAACATCAAAAATTATCGCACGGATATAATGAAATAATAGACTAAGGGCAGACTTATTTATGTGCTGATCTTCAAGAGATCGAATTAAAAGCAATATATTTTGACTAAGGTCAATGTATTACAAATAAGAACTTTTTTCGTTAATAAAATTCATCACAATCCATAGCAAAGCTGCCACTTAGGGCCAAGGCCTGATAATCTATTATTTTTTGTTATACTTCTCTCAGGATACGCCAACCTACAGCGCCGATATGGCGCCCCGAGATGCCACTAAATAACTGTTGCAGTTCTTCTTGAACAGTTGCAGATTTTAACGCTCCACAAACACCAGTGCGAATTGTGTTGTTACTCCACTATGTGAATAAAAAAAACACTTTATTTATTTTTATATCAATATGACATTCGCCCCGCTTTATTGGCGGTGAGACTAAATAAGAAATAATCTTAAGACTGGCTTACAATATTTCTTACGGCACTATTCATACAGATTCTTTATCAATAACTTAATGCTAGCATTCATTCCTGTAATGGGAGACAATGTGTGATTTGCATATTTTCTTATCTTAAAAACCATACACCGGCTGAGTCATCTATGATGAACCTTAACTGCATATATTCTTTTCTTAGAAACCATACATCGCCTGAGTCATCCGTGGTTTGACTACGATGGTCCTTAACTCGCGGGGAGGAAATTCCACATTCCCGCCTTGTAACGGAACGACTTCTGATGCAGAGATGTTTGAGCCGTCGGGAGATTTTATTATACTATTTATTGGCCTGTAGGAACCCGAAAGTTCATGGCCTCACCGACTCGACTCCGCCATTGTTCCCTGTTCCGTGCGCTCTCTTTCCACGTTCGACCATCCCATCAGATCTCCTCGACGTCCAACCTAACATTGTCCTCCCATCTCCGTCGCGGCCGCCCTGTCGGTCTCTTTCCCGTCGGCTTACCGTCAAGAATTCTATGCACGGTCCTATCGTTGCCCATTCGCGCCACATGTCCGACCCATCTTAATCTTCGCGACATGTTTACTCTCACTATGGTAGGTTTGCGGTATAGCTCTTCCAATTCTTGGTTGTGGAGTTTCCTCCATTGTCCTGCCTCCTCGTCATATTTGCCGCCAAAGATACCCCTTAGGACTTTATTCTCCAATATGCGGAATTTGTTTCCTTCCCGTTTTGTGAGAGCCCATGTTTCGCATCTATGTAGAACAATCGGCATGATTATGGTTCTATAGACAGGGAGCTTTATATTCCGTGATAGCAGTTTGGATTTCAGCAATTTACTGACTGCATTCCAACTAGCGTTGCCGGAGAGTAGTCTTTTGTTAATTTCCTTTGGCATTTCGTTACTGGCCGTCAGTATTGTTCCTATAGCGTTTGTGATGATAGTGAAGAACGTGATATTCGAACTGACGCTATGACAGTTAGAATCACCAAAAATTGAACCAAAGCGCAGCCCATCAGGCCACCGCCGTATGTACGAATTCGATTTCTAAACTCAAGTACATTCGACCGATGTGGATTTGTTATGTTATCGCTATGGTATACGGCTCTGATGCATTTTCTTATTCGATTTTCGTTCGGTGTTCTTCACTATTTGCTTATGTTTTGTGTGTGTGTATATGTTAGAAACGGCTCCGCGATAGTATAGTGGTTAGTATACCCGCCTGTTACGTGGGAGACCGGGGTTCGATTCCCCGTCGGGGAGCCTCTGGCGCAAGACTGATGACCTTGCCCGAAAAAAAACAAATCATTATGGAAAATTTAACAAGCCTCAGAACTTGCTAAATAAGGCCAAGACAGGTTCCCGGTTGTAGTGCCAATGATGATGATGATATGTTAGAAACGCCACATTCCCAGGTATTTAAATTCTTTGACATTTTCAAATATCTTGCCCCTGAGGTTTATGTGTGTTCCCTGAGGTCCACCTCGTCTCGCCGTAATCATGTATTTCGTTTTGTCTTCATTTATTTCTAGGCCCACCTCTTCTGCCGCTTGCATGATGATTTCACAGTTATTAGTTACAGTTTCTAGATTATCGCCCAAAAGGGCCATGTCACCCGCATATGCGAGCACTTATGTGACCCCGTTCAGGGATGATCCGCCCATGTTGTCGTCTTGTACCTTTCTGATGACATACTCGAGCACAAGGTTAAAGAGACATGTTGAGAGGCCATCGCCCTGTTTTAGTCCGTCCCGGATTTCAAATTGTTCCGAGAGGTGGTTTTCTATTCTAACTCACCCTTTGTTTTCGTTCATGCAGATTTGAATGAGGGTGGCATATTTTTTCGGGATTCCCAACTCAACTACAATATGGTAGAGTCTTTGCCTTGCGACTGAGTTGTAGGCTTTTTTGAAGTCAACGAACAGTTGGTGAACCGTCTCTCCGTATTCCCACTTCTTTTCCAGTAGTTGCCTTATTGTGAACATTTGGTCGCTTGTTGACCGGTTCCTACGGAATCCGCATTGGTGGTCTCCCAATATGTCTTCTGCGCACGGTGTGATTCTCGCCAGTATGACATTTGTTAGTATTTCCTATGTGATTGGGAGCAATATTATTCCTCTGTAGTTTTCGCAGTCAGATCTGTCACCTTTTTCGAAAATGGGGACGACTATTGAGGTTTTCCATTCCAATGACTTCCTTATCCCATATTGTTTTAATCAGTTGGGGAATCTTTCAGTGGTTGCCTCTCCTCCATGCTTCACAGGCTCTGTCGGTGTGCAGTCGATTCCGGGAGCCTTGTTGTTTTTCAATCGGTTTATTGCGTCTACAACTTCGTTGAAAGAGGGCTCTGGGATCTGAGGCCGGGCTGTATGTACTTCTGGTGCGTTTATTTGTGGTTGATGGGTGCACACATTGAGCAGGTTTTCAAAGTACTGCTTCCATCTTGTCACGATATTGTTCGTTTTTGTGACCAGACAGCCGTTTGTGTCTCGAATTATTTTGGCTCTCCCCTGGTAGCCATTACTAATCGATTTTATGCCGGCATACATACCTCTGATATTGTTTGCTCTGGCATTTTCTAGGATTTTTTCGACCCGAGTCTTCTACCATTCGCGTTTTTTGCGCTTGAGAAGTCTCATTGTCTCTTTCCGAATTGTCGAGTATCTTTCTGCGTTGACTTCATCATATCTTTGCAAGTGGCGTTTACGTTCTTCGATCTTCGTCCTGCACTCATCGTCAAACCAAGGTTTCGACTTAATTGTTTTCTTAAATCCTTATACCGTTTGGGCTGCTTGTTTGATTGTGTCTCTGATCGATGTTCCTTTAGTGTTCACCCGATGGCTTCCTCTTCCTCACTGCTCCCATTCTCTAGGATGCTAAGTTATTTCCTTTGTTCGTCTTGATATTCAGCCCTTTTGCGCAGGTCTTTTAGTTTATCAATGTCGAACTTTTTGCTCGTCTCCCGTGACTGCCCATGTGGGTTTGCTGCGAGCCGATTCCTGATTTTTGAAGATGATCGGAGTCGCAATCTGCTCCTCTATATGATCTACAATCTAAAATTTCTTCAAATCCCGTTTTGTATCCATCGATGCCATGGATCGGAATATTCTGAAAAGGATAGTCTTTGTTTTCTTAAAACAGATTTTTAATTTCTGGTCGTCGCGAAAACGTTTGATTCTATTGGTTACCTTGTCATTATGAACCTTCCTCGCGGTATCGATCGCTTGGCTGCAAGTGATCCTGATTCTTACAAAATTTGTGTTGTTGACCTTGGCGGGTTGGAGCGCCATTGCTTAAAAGCTCTCTTTTTGGCGCTGTAATCTGCTCGCATTTTTCAAAGAACCAAGGTTTATCAGAAGAACTTCGTTTGATGGAATGTGGAATGTGAAGATTCATCCCGAGAAGAACAATCTCCGTGACCGAAGTTTGCAGAGCACACTTCCGACGCCGGACAGGACTCAAAGAAATTTCGCAAATCGTCCCAGTTAGCATCCCCATACCTCCACACACTGCGATGCTGCTTTGGTCGATTATTTGTTTGAAATGCAAGTGGTTGCGCAACTGATACCAAGCTGTGACCTGAGTTTTCTAGTGGCGCAGCCGTGGACGCCCGGCTCGGATGTTATAAAACAGATCAGGGTATTCGTAAAATCACTTTGGGTATATGACCCAACAGTTGAGTCAGATTGCGGCTAACAGCGAACATCTTCGCCACCCTGCCAGCCTCATCTGTTCTGTTAGAATGTATCAACCAGTCGGAGTTGTGTGCATTAAAATCTCCAAGGACGGCCATTTCGGAAACCGGATTGTTGATTTGTATTCAATCGACGGTACGTAAAAGTTGTTTGAAAAATGTCACTGGTCGATCGTCATTCGGGGAGACAACAGAGCAATTTAACAGAATTCTTCAATACGATTTTCAATCAACTTATTGGCAGAAACGACTCATAAAACGAAACGTCGAGTGTAAGTAGTATCCTGAGCAACGAAAGTATGTCGAATCAGTTGATGAGGCGACCTAGGTCTTAGTTAGGACAAGGATATTAAGTGTTCACTGTTTTCAAATATAGGTGAACGGCGTTTACATTCGTATTGGTGAAACCCATGCCCCTGATGTTATACAATTACGTTACCAGTTGAACTTCGACAGTGTTTTGAGAGCGAGCCCGTTTACGTGATGAGGAATTTCTAAACATTTTGATAAATGTTTGCTTGATGTTACTCCTGATGTAGTCCCCTTGGGAGATCCTGATGGAAACTAGTTTACCTCCGGAATTCTTAATCTCAAAAGGGGCCATCATGACGTCTTCAGTTCAGTCTGAACCATCAGCCATACGTCCGATACACAGTCGAAAATTTCTCCCGATGATATCGCGGAATGTACAGCATTGATGGCACGGCTTTATGGAGAACTACATTTTGACAAGCCGACCAAGCTGTCAGTATATTCTAACTCCCTACTCACAAGGCTCTATAACGTATTCCAATAGAGATGACGTAACCGAATAAAATTCAATACCTTGAAAACCCAGGACCGCCTCTTGTCATCAAAGACAAACTGTAATATAAATATATGGTCGATGAACAGCACGTGGATCGTTGAAGCCAAGGTGTTATCAATCATTTTCAATAAGAACGTTAATGCTTAATCCGATGACAAAACAGGCATAATTCTACTTGTTATGTGGATCTTTGTTTCGAATAAAAGTCCCTCTTTATATCATCATCATCATTGGCACTACAACCGGGAACCGGTCTTGGCCTTATTTAGCAAGTCCTGAGGTTGGTAAATTTTCCATAATGGTTTGTTTTATTTTTTCCGGGCAAGTTCATTAGTCTTGCGCCGGAGGCTCCCCGACGGGGAATCGAACCCCGGTCTCCCGTGTGACAGGCGGGTATACTAACCACTATACTATCCAGAAGCACCCTCTTTTTATAGGGTGGCGCAAAATCAATCATCCGATTTTGTTTTTGAATTACTTTTTTACTAAATGAAAAAAAATTATTTTGAGTGATGGAAATCTGGTTATTATTGGTTATTATTTTTTGAAGTACTTATATTAGCTTACCCGGTCTCGGGGAGACGGTGTCTTTCTGTTCAGCTGGTTTTCAATGGCAGGATTGGTCCTTCCGCTTTAGTGAGTTGCGTGTCTTTGGTATCTTCGATGGCTCGCTTCCTTCGCCTGGATTCCTTGGTAGTAAGTGACTTGGGGTGGCCGTCTTGTAAGGCAGTGGTACCACATGCCTTGGCCGCGGGTGTGGAGTGGACCCGCAGTTATTACCGGTGGTGAGTGTGACCAGAGGATCGTATTAAATTAAAGACTTGTAATTTTATTTTTACTTTGTTTATTTAACTATTATTCTACAATACTTGGTCGTACCTCGGATCCTCTGGACTTCGACTCATGATTTGGCCATAGGTTCGGCCTCCTAGAAACTTACTGATCGTTTGGCCATAGGTTCGGCCACCTGGAATCTTACAGATCGCGAAATAAAAATGTGCCGCCGTTTTATACTCTGGGTCATCAGGATTTGTCAAATGTTATTTTAAAATTCCAAGAAGCACAAACAAGATTTTCTGTGCTTCAATTGGAATAGGATTCCGGGAAGTTGATAGGGATTTATTTTAATAAATTCCCGAAGGAGAAACCATGAAATGCATTTAGAATATTGCATAATGTCATGGTTATAGGGACGTTCGTCTAAATTTGTCGTGCATATGATTCAATTGGATTGGGATGTGAGGTACTTGGAAATTGAATCAATGTGCGACAAATTATCTTTTGGTGTAACTTGTCGCTCATATGATTCACTATGGGAATTGGATTAGGATTATGGGTAATTGGAGAAGGGTAGTGATTTGGGATCACTACAATGTCTTGCTCACAAATGTCAAATATGATTGACGTACGACGGCCATTTGCAAAAATTATAACATCTTCCGATAGGATGATTAATTTTGCGCCACCCTATATAAATGTGTTTCTATTATTTATGGTGAGAAGAACCTTTCATAAAACGAATTATATGTGACAGGTAATGCAATTTCAGGTTATACTACGAGCATATTCTATCAAAAGTGATCCCACTAGTTAATTGTATATAACAATGCGATAATAAATTATAATTATTTCATTCAAATGTTTACCATAACTGCGTTTAACATGATACATACTAAGGTTCCAATTTTCGATGACGCTTTCGAGCACTTCGAATGATATTTGGCAAACCACGGGAGTGATCTCGGCTTCCAATTTCTCAATCATACCCGACTTGTTCAAGTACTCCTTGTACTTTACGTAGCCCTAAAAGGGAAAGTCTAGGGATCTGATATCACATGATCTTTGCGACTAGTTCACCAGTCCGAAGCATGAAATTATCTGCCCACCAAATTATTGCGAAATAATATCATAATTTCATGGGTGTGGCTACTTACGTCGTCTTGTGGAAACCAAATGTCGCTAAGATCAAAGGCTTCAATCTATGACATCAAATATAATAGTATAATCAAGGTGCGATAACATTTACGTTCCGACTGATCTCATTTTTGAAAAAAATTTTAATTAATAATTCCAATCACACCCAATCATTGTTTGGTCTAGACGAAATGACAGCTCTTAAACCTCCACAGGTTGCTCTTCATCCCAAATGCGGTAATTTCGCAAATTGACGTAGTCATTGGGCCAAAAATGGACCCCATCACTGAGCAAAGCTTTGTTCTAAAACCTTAAATGTTCTTCTGCTCTAAAGACTGGTTTCCTTAAGAAAACGTCAAAACAATAATAAACACAAAATGTGCTCACGGTTTGACAATTTAATCTGCCATAAAAACTCTAATGGAAAATGTACTTCCAAATAAATCACCCAATATAAACACTTTATTGGTACATTACATTGAGCGTGAGCATAATTTCCATCTAATATATCTGCTTTTAACTTAAGGTCTGTATTATCAAAATACATTCTGTTTTATTTCGATCCGCATCGAATTAATTGTGGTCTCAATGAGTTGATTTGTCGAATGATGCGAAAATGCAACTAGATGATGGGAGCATTCAACTTCCATCAATCCAAAAACCCTACCGAAACCACATCTTCTCACACACAACGTATGTATGCTACAATTATCTCAACTATTAACCATAGAAGGTATTTATCCGCTAACCTAAAAATGCTTATAATATAGATTTAGAACTAAATGCAAAAAGTATTTATTAAGCTAAACAAGTATACGAGTATAAATTACCAAAGCTTTACGTTAAACATTGTGAAAACTTGATGCTCTCGTAATCAAAGGGTCAATGAATGTGCATGTTACTTTACAGATATCTCAGTGCTCTACAATATCCAAAAAGTTGTACCTCTAAACATGCATTTTATAACATAGGAAGAAGCCTTCATAATACATTAAAAAACTCAGTTATTAATTAACAAAATATCTAGTAGACTTGACATCGAAGAAAACAAAGCATTTAAAATCCCTTAATTATGGCCGTTGACTTTCTACACGATTTCGTTGAATTTGTGATAGCCTAAGAAATTTGAAATTTGTGACTATTAATTGAGATTACATTTTGATAAAGGAAATGAGAAGAAAGGGACAGATGAGTGCCAACGGTGGTATCCAAGTCCGAATGAAAACCAAATGTAGCAGTATGTTAGACTCAAGGGAATTTGGTGCAAGGTAGATCCTTCTGATAACAATGCTATTAATCACAGTTTCCAGAAAATATTTAACGGAGTTTCGGGCAGTCTTGATTTATTTTACGTTTGGCTTTCAGTCAACGTGTGGACATTTAATTTAATCCTCAGTGAAAACAACTAATTAATTTACCTTACTGGTTTTAAGTCAAATACGCTCATATACATATTTGTGGAACTGGTTCAGCTAAATGGTGTTGCTGTTGGGGCTACTACTGTAACAAATGAAGGTACTTCACCCCTGACTAGTTGGAGGTACAAGAGCTTGTATTACTCGCAAAGGAAAGTGGACTTTCTGAAGGCTTAATGGCGTATTTATCACTTTGGGGGTTTAGTGATTTGATGCATTACCCCAAAAGCTCTTCATCGAAACCATCTAGCCTTACATTTTTAAAAGCTATTATTTTTTGCCATTTCCATTTCCATTTCTAAACATTTTTTTATTTTCTTTCTATATACTTAGTTTCTAAATTAAAGGCTAGACAAAAAATGCTTAAATTCTAGCTTAAATATCTTATATAATAACTTACTGGTCCTTCGCAGACGCTCCAAGCTAAACATTACTAAACATTTGTATAATTTGCCTTTCGGCGACAAAACTTTGTGGCAATACTTACAATTATTTGAAAGACAAAGAAAAATTTGAAAAATTTTGCCAATTTTTTTTGTTTTTTTTTTTTTCTTAAAATTTAACTTACTTAACTTACCTAAACTTATCTCCTTTTTCTTTTTAATTTTTTTTTTTTTTATTTTATGTAAAATCACTTAGCTTAACTTAACTTAAATCTTATACTACCCTAATTCTAGAAAAGCTAAGTCTTTGTAAGCTAGCTGATGATAGTGTGATTCTATACCGACTTTGGTATCCAGGTCTTTATATGCCATTCAACCACCAGAACTGTTGACGCTGTCTAATACTATCGTCCCGGTCTCTGTGGGAGATAGCCCTACTGAAGCGCAGGAGCTCTTCTTCGGTGTGCGTTACTTCCCGGTCGTAGCACAATCGCCCGTCTACGGATGATCTACTTACATGATAGATCAGCGGAATTCCGGATCTATCCTGTATAAGCCCTTTCATATCCAAATCAAGGAACGCCTCTGGTGGAACAAAACCGTTGCGACGCACGTTCTCATAGTACAGGGTATTTGGATAATAAGCCCCGAAAATTAGGTCATTGGACGAGCATATTGCTCTCGCAATATGTCCTCTGATTAATTTAATCATAAAATTATCCACCCTATTCATGCAGGCTTCATTATATAAAGTCTCATTTGAGTAGTACTTTTTGTATTCCGTTTCCGGTGTTCGATATAATCTGAGACAAGTTCTGAGACACTTCCTTTCGAACACCCGAATCTTTTCCATCAAATTTGGACCTATGTTAAACCATACTGGACAACCACATATGAGCATTGGCCTGATTAGCGTCATGTAGCATATGACTTTTACCCTGCTGTCAAGTTGGCTACTGTGAAATAGCCTCCTTGTCATAGCAAACGTTTTTCTAGCCTTGATCAGAGCAGCCTCTACATGTCTGTTGAAATACAGATATTGGTCTAGCCAGATGCCCAGGTATTTAACTAAACTCTTGGTTTCCAGTTTATCTCCATGCGGTCCCACGATAACTAGCTTTCGCCAGTTTTTCCTTGTGTCGTTCGTGGCTTTATATAATGGGGTTCTAAATAGGATGGCTTCACATTTCTGGAAGTTGAACTTAAGTTTCCAGGTGTCGCAATAGCGCTGGACGTTGTTGAAATCTCTCTGTATTAAACTATTTATGATCTCAACTTTCGGAGCTGTTTTGTAAATTATGAGATCGTCTGCGTACGCAATAGCCTGCGGGAGTGCATCTAATAAGTCGCTAATGTAAATGTTAAAAAGAATCGGAGAGAGTACCGCACCCTGTTGCAAGCCATTCTTGATATTATACGTTTTATTAGAGGTCACATTACCACTTTTGACCACGAACCTCCTGTCCTTTGACATATCGTAAAGTACATATAGTAAAGGCTTATGTATGCCATGTCTGACCAGTTTGTAATACAACCCTTCGATCCAGACGGTATCAAAGGCTTTTTCCAAGTCGATCAGACAGGCACCTGTGCATTGGTTCCTACATTTATTCCATTGTATGTCGGAGACCAGTTTAGCTGCGGCATGTGTGGTTTCATGACCCGCCCTAAAGCCAAACTGGTTGTTTGGAATAATGCTATTGTCGTCTACCCATTTTAGCAGAGCTTTGTTAATGATTTTTTCAAATGCTTTACTGATGCTTGGGAGTAAACTTATCGAACGCATGTTCATTGGGTTTGTACAGTCTTTGCCCTTTTTTGCGATGGGCTGAATGATAGCCGTTTTCCAACGCGCGGGATAATATGCATTATTCAACGCGTTGTTAAACAGGACCGTGTATATATCTATTGCCTTTGGGGGCAGGTTCTTGAGTACGATGTTAGGTACTCCATCTATTCCCACTGACTTTTTGCTTCTTAATGAGTCGAAGATACTCTGGATTCCTTCCCTTGTGATTAAAAGGCTATTAGCCCCACCATTGGCATTAATGTCAATTGACAGATTATCGTCACTGAATTCCGTAAAACCCGGATTCTCCGATTGCCAATGTGAAATTTCATTCCGGAGGTGCAGGTGATTCAGCCGAATTCTATCCTCCAGGTCATGGTTTCGGTGAATGCTTCCATTCACCTTGTACATTTCCTGAAAGACAGCTCCCACAGCGTTCGCCTTCTCCAAAGGATCTTCGATCACGAAGAGCTCACTATTGAGGATAGCGTTCTCTGTATCTATGCCAATGTTGGTTAGCAGCTGCCTGTTTACCTCAGTACGTGGAATTTGGAGACACTGAATCTCGTTTTGATTATTTCTCCTGAATATTTTATTTATTTGTGGGAGCATATTCGGGTTATTAGTTTTTATAGCTCGAATTCTGTTGTTCCAATACAAATTTGTTGCTAATCTATAATTAGCTTTAAGTAATTGTTGGAGGTTTTTTAATTGAGATTTCAGTGATATTATCTCCTGGTCTTGTCTGTCTGTAAACTGTCTGTGTAATTGTTTTAATTTCGAAAGCAGTCTGCTCTTTTTCTTGTGGAGTGCGTTTATTGTTGCGTTTCTGTACATGTTAATGTGATCTGTAACTGTTGTTCTGGGAATTGTTTTGTCCATTGTTCGTTTTACGGTTTCGTCCATTTGTTGAATGTATTTGTCGATTTCGTCATTTGTCAGGTTTCTGTTTACTGGCAAATTAAAGTCATTCGAACAAAGTTCTCTTGTTAATGATCTGGTGAACCGCGGCCATCGCATTGCCCTGTAGTTATAGGGTTGCGGGATCACGAATTCCTCCAGATCTGCGAGCTCGTTCGGAAGCTCTATTACTGCCGTGAATGCACAGTGGTCGCTGTCGTATTCAATTGTCCGTAAACAGTTTGTGTTTCGTCTGTTGGTGTTAAGTAATCTCTGTCGTGAGTCGATTAGCAAGATATCTAAGAACGATCTACCTCTGGGGAACGATGGATATTTCGTAGCTGGCAGGTCAGTTCTATATTCAATATGATACTGATCTAACCCACTAGCCAACTGATTTCCTCTGGTATTAGATATATAATTTCCCCAATTTCGATGCTTGGCGTTCATATCTCCCCCTAGGATAAAGTAATTTTTGTCCAGGTGCAATTGTAAGCATTGAAAGAGTGTCTCGAGCTCCGCTATAAATAGGTTTTGTTGGTGCTCCTCAGGCGCGTAGACCGCGATCGCATACAAACCCCTTCCTTGCTGAAGGGGTATGCGGACGATACAGGCTTCCAGCACCCGGAACCTGGGCACTTCTCCACTATATATTACTTTATGATTGATCCCTTTTCTAATAAAGATTGCGACACCCCCCCCCTTGAGAGGAGTTAGGTCGATCTCTTCGTATAATATCGTAGTTTTTATGTCCTATCTTATGTCTCTGGTTTAACTTTGTTTCCCCCGCCAGAAGTACATCAGGTTGTTCCTCTTGCAACAGGTTAAAAAGATTGGCTCTTCTCTCAGTTCTTATTAGTGAATTTACATTCACGACAAGAGCTTTTATTGATGTTGTGGTGAGAGGGTTTATATCGACTTGTTATTTAGACTGGGCAAATGCGAGTAGATCTCGTTTATTTGGCTTTGTAGCTGTGTCATCTGTCTCTGCAGATTGAGCAGGATTGCGAACACGTCTGCTTGCGGTGTTGTTTCAGTCCGTGTGGGGGTATTTGTGGCTACCTGTGATGTAGCCTGATTTGGTGTTCTCCCACCCGAAGCAACTTGTGCGTACCCCCGCTGCGATGTTACGGGCATTGTTGTAGTACGAGCTGGCTCTGTGTTTTTTTGCCGGGTCACACTTCTTGCCATTATTTCTCGGAATTTAGGACATCCTCGATAGTTAGCGGGGTGCCCTCATTCCGGCACACTGCGCACTTTAGAAGGGCTTTGCCTTCTACCCTTTCTTTTCCCAGAGGGCATTCTTCTGCCTTATGGTCCTTTCCGCATTTTACGCAACGGCGCTGCATTTCACAGTTAGCCGCGGCGTGACCAAACCTTTGGCAACGGACACATTGCAGGATGTCTCTGCCTTTTTTTAATTTGTCCCATGTGACCATTTGATGATCCAAGACTGTAATTTTTCTTAGACCACCAATTCTACTGCTGGGTGTTAATTGCACCAAAAAGAAGGGTAGCTTGCGGTTTTCCCTTCTTGCCTTGGGTGTGGTGAATGGTTTTACCGCGGTAAACTCGAGATCTTCGTGCTTCAGGTTTTGAAGCATTTCGAGCAGAGCCTCCGGTTCCGTTTCAGGGTCGACACCCTTTAATAGAACCGTTACGCTCTTCGTTTGTTTCGGCGTGAACGAGTAAAATTCCGCGGTGGCTCTTTTTAAGACCTCTTTAATTTTGCCGTGGTCTGCCACCGTATATGTTTGAATGGCGTGCCTGTTACCCGTCAGTCTTTTAACTGCAAAATTGTTACCTATGGCTAGCTTACAAAGACTTACAAATTCCTTACAGTCAACATCTATGGTGTTGATTGGTGGCATCTTTATTTTTCCGCTGATATTGTTGTTTTGCTGCTGCTGTGTTGCTTGCTGGTTCGTTGATCGCTTTTGTTTTGGTAGTTGCTGTTGATGTTGCTGTTGATGCTGCTGCTGTTGAAGTTGATGTTGCTGTTGATGGTGAAATTGTTGCTGTTGGCCGACTTTTGGCTTTAGCTTATGTAGTTGTTGCGGGTTTTGTTCTTGTTCGAGCGCCGCTATTTTTTTCTTTCGGCGTCTCTCTTGTAATCGGGCTCTTGCCATCGCCAGTTTCGCCTCCAATTCACTTATCTCTTCCTCTTCATCCTCAGACTCTGAGGATGCAAGAGAAGCGAATGAATTATTTGCCCCATATATGTTAAAATTGGAGGGGAAGGGGAGCTCACTGTCGTTCGCCAATTGTTGATCTCCTTTATCCATCGTCAATTTCGCGATTTTGCTTCGCGTCACAATGGAGTTTTTCGGGGCGCCTTTTCGTTTGTGCGTTGTCGTGTTTTTATCGTCCTCCGTGTTCATTCTGGTTCTTTCCTGTTTGTTTTCATTAAAAAAAAAACAAAGGCGACCTTTTGAACCACGGCAACTTGATTTCTCCCGCAGGCTGAGTTGAACTCGCCTACCGTCGGCTAAGAGTCGGTAAGCTTGCACTCGCGCCGAACGATGATTTAAAAATTGATTTCTTAACAAGCAATATATTGTTTGTGTTATCTTTTTATTGTTTTTGTTTTTATTGTCTGGAACACTTTTTGCGCCTCACTCAACAGTTTTTATATGCACTTCTTTTTTGATTATTAATGCACTGCGAGATACTGATTTGTCACTTTTAGCTTTCGTTTTTGTTGTTTTATTGATTTATTGTACTTTATGTTTATAGTAATTTGTGTTTATATTAATCTTTAAAACTCAGTACAGACATTCTCTGAGAACATAATTGTGCACGAAACTGTTTCTTGAGATATTAAAATAACTTTTATTTAATGTGTTCTATTTGTTAACACTGGGTTGTCCGTTTGACGGCATTTCTAAACTTGGCAAGGGGTACTTGATTCATTTATGATATCGGAATACACGACAAGGGTAGCTTATTCGAGAATTCACGCGGTTGTCTGCTTTCAATGGCTGTCAAACACAAACTGTTGTATTATTTTTTGCATTTGATATTTGATGCAGATTCGCAATTCGATTTATTCGGGAGTTCTACTACGTTCGCATTTGCGAGCTGACAACGCGTCGATAACAGAGAGAGAAAGGCGTGTTTTTTAATAATTTTTTACAAAAAAAACTGAAACCACTTATTGCAATTTCTGAAGTTACATATTACAATAGACGTTAACATGTGTACGAAAAACATTTTTTATTGACAAAAAAAAAAACAAAATGGCGACGCTATAGCTGACCATTCTTGACTTGATACTTAACTCCTCGGAATTGCGCCGTGCAACACCCAGCTCCTTGTCATCATCATCATCGGCACTACAACCGGAATCCGGTCTTGGCCTTATTTAGTAAGCCTCTCCACCAGTATCCGGTCCTTATCCGAGACTTGTTAAATTGTTCATAATACCTTATGGTTCACTACTTGGCGGGTGCCAAAGTACCTATCCAGGGATGTCACGTGAAGACTGCATGTCAACTTGGATTGAACAAGGACAAGGATCGTCCTGGCATTCGCCGGGCTGAAAATAGAGACTTTGCCCTGTGTGTTCGCTCCCACCCCCCTCTAAAGTCATTAGTAAATATTTAATATGGACTTATAGTAATTTCAGAAGGTTTTTTTCAACAAGGACCAGAGACAGCGGAGATCTATATACGAGGGTGATGTGAAAAGTTTCCGACCTAACAAAGTTACGACATTTTTTTCTTAAAATTTATTTTTATTTTTCTACATCACGTCACCTTATAACTCTACACACTTCTCTCAGCGATGCTCCCATCTCTCTAATCCGTACAAATAGTACCGGCGTTTTTCTCTGCAAAATAACTGTTCACGTAGGTGATTGCCTCCTTATTTGACGAAAATCTCTGTCCTCCGAGCGCAATTTTTAGATTTGGGAACAAAGAGAAGTCGCTTGGGGCTGGACCTGGTGAGTAAGGCGGATGGTCAAGCAGTTCAAACCGCAGTTTGTGGATTTTCGCCATGGCAATCGCTGAGGTGTGAGACGGCGCGTTGTCTTGGTGAAACAGGATTTTCTGTTTCTGCAAATGTAGCCGTTTTTCCGCAATTTCTGTTTTCGATTGGTCAAGTAATGATGCATAGTATGCTCTTGTAATGGTTTTTCCTTTTTGAAGATAATCGATTAAAATAACTCCATGATTATCCCAAAAAACAGTCGCCATCATTTTTTCAGCCGAAAAAACAGTTTTTGCTTTTTTTCGAGCCGATTCTCCCTTTGCAGTCCACTGTTTTGACTGTCTTTTTATTTCGGGTGTATAATGGTGTATCCAAGTTTCATCGATAGTAATTAATCGTCGCCAAAGTTCGGATTTATTGCGCCTAAACTGCGCCAACGTTTTTGGTCTAACGTGAGCAAACGTGGCACCCAACGCGCGGACAGCTTTCTCATGCCTAAATCTAGATTTAATATATGACAAACACGTTCTTTGGACATTTTCGTAGTCTCTACTATCTCTCTCACTTTAATTCGACGGTCGTCTAACACCATTTGGTGAACTTTAGCAATGTTATCGTCAGTTGTTGCAGTTTTTCGATGTCCCGAATATTCATCGTCTCCCAAGCTCTCATGGCCACGTTTAAATTTTGCTGCCCAAAACTAGACTGTGGTACATGATAGTGCACAGAGTCCAACTCAACTTTGATTTGCGTAGGCGTATTGCCTTCCAAAAACAAAAATTTAACGACAGCTCGATACTCAATTTTGTCCATTTTATCAAAAACACTCACATCGAATCACTCAAATGACTGTCAAGTAAAAACTACGTTTCCAAAATGGCTGAAATTTTGGTGAGTAACTGTCAAAAGACGCACAACTACATTCACTAGCTTTTATTGACGAGTGCTGCTATCTTCACGCTGATGTCGGAAACTTTTCAGTCCACCCTCGTATGTGCCTGTAAGTTTTCGTGTCGGATCGGGCACAGTAAAGGAAAAATTGTATTCTTATCCTTACGCATCTACTCGCTTCATCGCAGGTCTCAAATACCATTAACTTCGTATTATTATTTAATAATTTATATTCGGAGCGCGGGTATGTTTTTATATACTTGTCTCAGCAATCAGCTGCTCAATATGTTTTTAGATTTTTGTTATAGCTTTTTTTGTTACACTAACGCGCACTCGAAAAGGGATTT
The DNA here is from genome assembly GCA_963931805.1 of Microdon myrmicae. Lineage (NCBI taxonomy): Eukaryota > Metazoa > Arthropoda > Insecta > Diptera > Syrphidae > Microdon > Microdon myrmicae. Next base: position 213,787,696 of record OZ007497.1, read on the forward strand.
TGAAGTGGTCTTAAAATATGTAAATTGTAGCGTCATGGGGATACTCGTACTGGAAGGGTTTGTAGCGGCTCTAAATTATCCCGTCTTTAAAATTAAAATTATTAAATAATGATTTTGTGCCATCGTAAACTTTCAAAATGCACTTCCTGAACGGAGACCTCGTTAGTTTCTGGACAGTTTAAAAATACTTATGAATAGACCGTGGGTGTGAAAGAAAATAGCAACAAAACCAGGCAAACTATTTAGAAATTTCCAGAAATTTCCACCGCGTCGGTTTTTGTTCTCATTCCATTTTTCAATATTTTTATTTTTATTTCTTATTAGATTCTAAATTTCAAGCTAGACAATAAACGTTTAATTATCTTAGATTATAACTGACTGGGCCTATGCCGACGCTCGCTCCTAAGCTGTGGCGTATAAAGCCACAAAAATGTGGATATTTAATATAAAATTAAATTGGTTACCTGATTCTTCCTTCTTGGTGACTAGCTCATGTATCCTGTTGTGATCGGCTGCCTTTCCTCCGGCTGTGGTTACCAATCTCTCGGGTACTACTTTGTGGAGCCCCGAATGCCTCGCCTGGTTCAATTTATTTCCCTCACTCTGGGTTGGGAAACCACCTCTCTCTCCTCGATCTCCAATTCTATGGATTGTATACTGCTTATAAACGGTTTCCTTATGGACATTGGGTCATACGTAATTCAATGTTCGCCTAACGTGGTTGGGCCGCCGTTCCTGTGCTTTGTTGCGTTCTCGTTCTTAGATATGTACCAAGACACAATCCTGTCTGTGGTGTCTTTGTCTGCCGGTATTCTGCTTGGCGCCAGTTCAATTCGGAAAAGGAAGAACTTGTTTAGTCGGAACTGTTAATGGAGAATTCCTATACTCCAAGAATATTATTCGTTTTTCTTTAGGTTGAGAAATAATTCCCTGGTGCAGCACAGTACTCGAATAACACCATACGAACACGACGGACAAAAGAATCGAACTATTAGAAACACATTTCTCTTTATTTCAATTTAAATTTATTTATATTTTTTGATCTCCTCTCTCATAAATTTGCTTTTTTCTCTCTTTTAATTTGTAACTCCTTTTCTTTACAATCATTCTTTTCTTGACCAACCAACAAAAAACGGGAAAAAATTCCTTCCTTTTTTCTTTTTTACTGCCTTTAACGAACTCGAACTCTCAAAAACTGTATCTTAAAAACAACAGTCAACAACGGAATCAAAACAAACTTGTTGTTCCTTTCTCCCCCTCTCCATCAACATCCACTCCGAAAACAGAAATCGAACTTGCACACGATCCACACTCGAACAGGAGTATGTTCGCACACTCAACATGTGGATCGTGTGCCTTTCCCACCACCTTACCATCAAATTATATTAAAAACCAAATTATATTAAAAACAACTAAATGACGGGGGTGGTGGAAGCCGCACGTAACAAAGCATAGCATGACTATTCTCGTGAAATTTTGTCCTTCAGAGATGGAAATTTATTTGTCATATTATTTATTATGGTAAATTTTATTACAAAGAAAACTGAATTTTAAAAAAACGTTTTGCCTATTTTGTTGTTGTTTTTTTTTACTTAAACTTAAAACTTGACTTACTTCCATTTCTTTTTGTATATATATATATATATATATATATATATATATATATATACGAGGGTTGCCTCTTATGTTTCGGGATTTGGCAACCCTAGTGTTGCAATCCGGCAATTGACAGCTCTGTCGTAAAGTTGGACATTTTTGAGGTTATACGCACTCAGAACGTTTTGACATACGAGCGCTATTTATGTTGTTTACAGTAACTTTTTACAACTTTCGGCGTGGATTAACTCAGCAACAGTGCATGGATGAACTTAATTCAATTTTTGCCGATGAAGCTCCATCAAGGACCAGTGTTTATCGATGGTATGGTGAATTCAATCGTGGTCGTAGTTCACTCCGAGAAGAATTTCGTGAAGGTCGTCCAAAATCAGTTGTTGTTCCGAAAACCATTGTTGCTGTGCGCGAACTGATATTGGAAGATCGTCATGTGACCTATCGTGAGATTGAGACAACCTTAGGCGTTAGTGGGACCAGCATACATTCAATATTGCATAAACATTTGACTGTCAAAAAAATTTGTTCGCGTTGGATCCCACACAATTTGTCAATCGCCCAAAAAAAGGCTCGTGTCAATTGGTCGAAAGAAATGCTCAAAAAATACGGTCGCGGTGCTTCGAAACACGTCTATGACATCGTGACAGGTGGATTTATGCGTATGAGCCCGAAAGTAAACAGCAGTCGACTGTCTGGGTGTTTCAAGATGAGCCAAATCCAACAAAAGTTGTTCGCGCACGAAGCACTTCCAAGCAAATGGTCGCCTGTTTTTTCGGAAAAACTGGACATGTCGCAACCGTACCACTAGAACAACGCAGAACAGTCAATTCTGAGTGGTACACAACCATTTGTTTGCCAGTTGTCTTCCAAGAAATCAGGAAAACCAACCGCCGAAGACGGATCACTCTTCACCACGACAATGCGAGCTCTCACACATCGGCTGCGACAAGTGCATTTTTGAGCACCCAAAACATCGATTTGATAGGTCATCCGCCGTATAGTCCTGACTTGGCATCGGATGACTTCTTTTTATTCCCGTACGTAAAAAACAAACTGAGAGGTGAACGTTTTTCGACACCTGAAGAAGCGGTTGCTGCATTCAGAATGCATGTGTTGGAGATACCTCAATCAGAGTGGCAAAAGTGCTTCGACAATTGGTTCAAACGTATGCAAAAGTGTATAGATCTTCATGGGGAATATTTTGAAAAACAATAAAGTGATTTTCGATGATCAATATTTGTTTTTGTTCTCTAATCCCGAAATATAAAAGGCAATCCTCGTATATATATATATATATATATATATATATATATATATATATATATATATATATATATATATATACAATATATATATATATATATATATATATATATATATATATATATATATACAATATATAGATATATATATATACAATATATAGATATATATATATATATATATATATATATATATATATATATATATATATATACAAATAAATATATATATATACATAAAACTTATATATTGTAGCGAGCTTAGGGTTCGCTGGATTAATTATTTTAAAATAAATAAGAGCCGTTAAATCGATTCTGAATTAATGTGACATTTTATTAGTCCGTAATAACAATCGTTACTTTTTACCGTACACTTAACGTTTTCTTTATTATCGCTTCCGGAATTATCGCGTATTTTACTGCTTACTTCTCGCTCGAGACTTATCGCTTCTTTCACGTTCTACTTCTTACTCATCATTATGCTTTGTGTTCGGCGTATTTATACTGTTTCAGCGTTTCGTTTCCGTCCGTTCCATTGCCTTGAATGTTTTACTGTTCCTAGTCTCCAGTTTTCCATTACTTTATAGAATATTCTAGTACTCTGTTTCGGACTCTCTAGAATATTCTAGTACTGATTGTCATATGCGTCACAATATATGTATATATTGACATAAAACTTAACTTATTTCTACTCTGACCCCATAACAGCTAAGTTTGGGGCGGTTTTTGTTTTTTTTTTTTTTTTTTTTCGTGCTATGTGAGCTAGTTTGCTTTGGACACTCAAATATAGGGGAAGGTGTTCAATCTCGTAACCGTTTTTTTTTTCATACATTTAAAACACAGAAAAAAACGAGGGCAGTTTGTTAAGTCACTGACTTTTTGAATTTTCCGCGCAGTAACTTTAAGTGCACACTGCTTCCACCAACTACCATCTATAAATAGACTACTGTCAAGTTTGAGCAAGCTGCATCATTTAGTTTGTGTTTGACAGTCATTGAAAGCAGACAGCTTCGTGAATTTGAACGAAAATGGTTAAAAGTGAATTTCGTGTCCTGGTTAAGCATAATCAAGCAAAATCCACCAATTGGGCTACGAACTGCTAACCCATCCAGTATGTTCTCCAGATTTAGCCACCTGCGACTATTTTCTGTTTACAAACCTGAAGAAATTGCTGGATGATAAGAGATTTGGCTCAAATAAAGTGGTCATCACAGAAACTAACGCCTATTTGAAGGGTCTTCAGCAAACCTATTATTTGGATGAAATAAAATAATCGGAAAAACGCTAGACTCAATGGATCAAGCTAAAAGAAGACTATGTTGAGAAATAAAATGCTTATTTGCTGAAAAAAAATCTTTTATTCAAAAAATCACTGACTTATGCAACTGACTCGTAAAAAAAAAATTATATATATATGAATAAATAAATAAATACATAGATAAAAAATAAATAAATAAATTAATTAAATTACCTTTTTTATTTAATTTAGATTCGCTATATTTAATTTAATGGCGCAAGGCTAATAACCTTGCACGGGAAAACATATTGTTATGGAAATTTTAACAAGCCTCGAGACTTGCTCAATAAGGCCAAGTCCGGATCCCGGTTGTAGTGCCGATGATGATGATGATGATGATGATGATGATATTTAATTTATCATAAAGGCCATACATTTTTGCACATTTGAAATATGAATAGAAATAAGAAATAAAACTACAAGTGTTATTTTGTTGATCATTTATTTAACGTAATAAACGTTGATTGATTTTTTATTTTAAATGACATCGTCGAGATATGCCCCGTCTCGTCATTGGCACTTCTGCAAACGACTACGCAAACTTTGGAAAACTCGCTAACACATGCTGCGAGGTATTGCGGCTCCCCCCTCCCGAATGTTCTAATCGCTTCTTCTTGAACGTGGCCACCCTATTTGTTTAATATTCGTTGTCGATCCCGTTTGCTCGAACTTCTTGACCTAAGCTTTGATTAAATTAACACTTGGACACTCACTTACACGTCGTAATCCGTATTCAATTCTAAATAGGCGTCGTACAGTAACGTAGGAATCGTTGTTTTTGTTTTACACAAAAAGCACGTTGTTGTCCCGCGAAGTGCTCCGTCGTGACTAAAATTGCATGAATCGACGCAAAATTCCCCGCCACTCGCGCGCCTCTCCCGCTAACGGTTTTTAAGACACCTTTTTTTTTTTGTACACTAACGCGCACACCAAATGTGTGATGGAGAGGAAGTGGATAAGGAAAGGAGGAGTCGATGTATATTGGCCGAATAAGGAACACATGATCAGGCAGAACATTCCACATTCGCGTGGTTCGGCTAAAGAATGTCTCTCTATGTTTACTTCTGCGCCTAAAGTCCACTTTCAACGTGAACTGATGCGCATTCACAGATTGACGGGTATCGCGGGAAAATGTCTGAAGGGGCGGAACACATTCAGTTCAAATGAGCAACGACCGTGGTAATACCTATAAAAAAGAGATAGGCATGATACGTTGCCCCTGTGTTCTAACGACGGAATTGATCGACTCACAACTGGGTCCCCATCAAGTTTCACTGCTCGTTTTTGCATTCTATCGAGCACGTGTGGTGCAGTTTTGAATGCGCCTGACCAAATATGGGACTTGAACTCCATTTAAATAGCGACCAGGTTGGATGGAGCGAAGTATTTTTTGCATCTCTTAAGGAACCCCATACATTTGGCTGCACTTTTCGCAGCTTCAAATATGTGATCATCTCAATTAAGAGTCGAATTAATTCGAGTGCCGAGGATTGATATTTCTTTGGCTTCGCCGATGCAAGTGCCGTCCATAGACAGTATATTTATTTTGGGGATCGCCTCTGACGACAAGAGGCAGCACTGAGTCTTTTGGGCATTGCATTCTGCTCGGTTTGATAATCCCCACTGATATATCTTGTTGAAGTCTGAATTCAATGTATCAAGTATAAGTTGCTGGTTGGTAGTGATGTCCGAAGAGTTTTGACGGGAGTTTTCATATGAGTATGAGAATTTCAACGTGCTATCATCAGCAAACGAGTGAATTGGGTTGTGAGTAATTGTAAAGAGATCATTTACAAAGATCAGGAGGATAGTGAGTGGGAGTACCGAACCCTGGGGAACACCTGCATTAATTTGCTGGGAGGCAGATTTGGCACCATCAAGAACCACTTGAATTGACCGGCCAGAAAGATAGTTTCTTATCCATTGGATCAGGGAATTGTCCACTCCATATGAATGCAATTTTGACAAAAGCGCTGGAAGCCAAACTCCGTCGAAGGCTTTTGAAATATCCAATGCGACTACCTTGCTTTCACCGAGCTAGTGGATGGAATGGCTCCACGTTTCGGTAAGGTGGGCCATCAAATCTCCTGTGGACCTGTTGCTACGAAAGCCATATTGGCGGTCATTTTGGCACAGAGAATGGATGAGCATTTCTTGAGGAGAAGGGCCCGGTGTAAACTCAGGGCCCGATGTAAACTTGTCTTTGAGTTCCAGTAGCTTGGATTCAGTTAAGGTTGGATTAAAGAAGTTCTGGAGAAGGGGCCCGAGGGAGAAGTTAGGTAGGTATGTACGTACATCGATTTCCTTACACACTTCCTCTCCTTCCGCTCGCACTGTGCTCTGACATTTAAGGGTACTCCAAAAACTCCTCTTGTGCGCGCGTTTGTGTAAAAAAAACCAAAAGGTAGTTGAAATATGACGGGTCAGGAATAAATGACTCATTAGTGAATGACTGATTGAAGTGAGTGGCGAAGAAGTTAGCAATAGTAACAGGATCAGATGAAGTATGAAAGTTTAAGGTAAGCGATATGGGGTAACCGTCCGATCTACGTTTATTATTGACGAACTGGAAGAAAATTTTGCGGTCATTTTTGAGATTGGTCTGAGTTTTGGTAAGATAGTTGTGATGAAGGGTGTTGAAAGGTTGCAATTGGAGATAAAATCCAAGAAAGTTGGAGTAGTCAGGTATAGTTCCATTCCGAGAGAAGATGATCCATAACTTACCATAATCCTTTTATTACGCAGGGAGCGAAGCTTGTGATTGTACTATGGCGGGGAACACGTTGATGTCCTTTGTCTATAGGAGGGAACGGACAGGGAAATATAGTAAAGGATTTCGGTATATAAGTGGATGATGGCATCTTCGACGAATAGGTGGTCGTAGCTGAGCGGAAGGCGCCCTAGGTAATCGTTGATGAGGGGAAAATTAGCTTTATGGCAATCGTAGGCATGGTGATTGGGGAGGGGGGGGGGGGGGTGGTGGTGGTGGTGGTCTATCGATGCAAGGACGAATGAGCTCGGTTAGACAGGTATATTGATAGGGTCTGTTGTAAGTTTAGGAACGAAAAACCTTGTTGAGGACGGCCTTACTCCGTTGAAGATGTGATAAAGTTCTGGAGTGAACGAAGTGGCCGAAAGCTTTTAGGTCATCCGAGATCTTATGAGGAGATAAATTGAAAATTACATGGAATTTTACGAATAATTTGTCGATACTGGAAACGTCAGTGGGTAAACCTTCCTGTTGAATAGAGAGTTTGACACTGGTTTTAGTTTTGCCTTCATAGCAGACAGAATCACATTCGTCGTGGGTATACGCCAGAATGATAAGAATAGTTCCATATGTCTTTAGGTCTAAGTTTGCACAGCGCGTAGCGGCAATCAGATTGAGAGGTATGCTGTGTGATTTTTATTGTGGGAGGGAAGATGGGGTCAAAAACGGATTGAGAACGAGATCCGAGGATGAACGAGCGGGGGGGGGGGGGGGGGGGCAAGGAGGGGGAACGCGGTGAGTGGCTAGAATTAAATGGTACGGTAGAGAGTTGGGTAGAGCTGGGAGAGTAGGAGGAATTGGAAGATGGCTGGTGTGATGGGTTAATATAATGGCCTTTGATGAAACTGGAATATTTGTTTGATGTTATTGCGGCGAGGGGTGTTACGGGTTGAGCAGGGAGAGTGGGGCTAAGGGGTTTCGAGGCGTTGGATTGGATGGGGTTAGGGTTAAAAGAGACTCTATTAGAGGAAAGTTTGAAGCAAAACTTCTTTTTACGAGAGGGGTTGTGGTTAACGGCTTTCCGTTTATTGGGGGGATAAGAGTTGTCTTGATTAGGTTGGGAGACGGCTAGTGTGGGTTTAGGGCGGGCTGTACGAAGACTTCCGTCGAGAATGCGGCTATGTATTGGCCGGTTGATAGGTTTGGGGGTGGGAGTGGGGTGTTAATTATTATTAATTAATAGTGCTGCAAGAATTGAGCTTTCCGAAACCCCTGCAGTTACATTATACGATTGGGAGAAAGAAGAATTTATTTTGACCATGCCTTTTCTACCAGAGAGGTAGGAAGCGAGAAATTTGGTGGTGTGGGCGTTTAATCCAAATATGTAGTGCAGCTTGTAAAGCAGTCCTGAGATCCAAACACAGTCGAGCATTAAATATGTCGAGAGAGATACAGTCCGTCGGCCTTTGGTTTTTAAGATTAGTTGTGACATCGTGGGTATAGTTTTAACAGAGCATGACAGGTGGAGTGTTGTGAGCGAAAGCCAAACTGGGAATTTGGGATAATACTGTTGTCATTAGCAAATGAAAGCAGATTGCGATATATCTTGCATTTCAGTTCCTCGGAACGGTAGTTGCGGGGGTTGTTAGAAGGACTGGACTAATTGATAGGGACCATAACCGTGGTTTTCCAGTTAGCTGGGAAATGTGATGCGTAAATTATGTGGTTGAGAGGAACAAGAATAGGGACTATATTTGACAGGAAAAGTTTTTTGTAAAGAACATTTGGAATTCCATCTAAGCCGGTCGACTTTTTGTTGTTGCGTGATGTTATGAATTCTGATAATCCCCTGCTCTAGGAATGACTCATTACCCAGAGGATGTGACGCTTAGTTTGTTTCGTTGAATATCGCGATGAAAGGGGTGAAGGATGGGATCATTGTGGGTGAGATATAGTCATTTACGATATGCATCACCCCAGCGAAGTAATGATAACAGAATAGTATAAAATGTCAGTAAGCAAAAGAAATGTTGCCTTATATATCTAGAGAATAATAAAGCGCACGGACCGTTCTGAGTAGCTATTTAAATAAATATTTTAATTATTCCGTGAACGGATAGAAGTGTTAACTCGCGCAACGGAATTTGGGTTCGAAACAAAACTGTATTAATTTCGAAGCACAATCGTTTGATCTAAATTTGTGGTTTTCCTATATTGAGTGATAAACCCACACAACTTCTGCAGAAACTAGGTCTAAATCGTTAGACGTCGGCGTGCCAGATTTTTTGAAAGAACTTACCAACGAAGAACCCAAAACAACGGCCAATTATTATGTTCTTCACATAACGCTGTTAAATGTCAGAACCATGAGCAACACCAAATTCAGGACGATACTATGCACGTCTGACATGAGATGATAAAAGGATATTTCATTTGAAAAGTAACATATTTACTTGCCTTTCGTCATTTTTGTTATAATACTTTGTTAATGGGAAAACGTTGTTATTATACTTCAAAATGCAACAAGTTAATGATGATTAATGAAAGTAGTTGTCAATTAAAAGAATAAGTTAAACCGAGTCGCACGTCATGCTCAGCAGTGCGTCGCCGCCCGGCTCACCGTTCAGTGAGATTGCAGCCAAAATTTAAAAATAATTCCGCTGATCAATTGGCGCTGTTTACAATGTTCCGAAAACGGGTCATTATTACGTCCCGAAAACATTATTTGGTACACCGAGATTGAGTAGCTGAAAATAGGACTGTTCCGTTCAAAACGGAACGAATGGTCACCAAATCCATACACCGTATATATCAAACAGGCGATCGATCTTCTTCGAGGTCTTGCGGGGTATTCCTGTACGAATGACAACATCAATTTTAGAAGATTAGCGATGCGAGATTCGATACTATTGAAGCGTGACTTATTTTACACTGATGGTAATATATCAGAAACCCACTCGCACGTGCCGAAGCCTGTGCAAAGTTTCACCTCGATCGGGTGAATGATATGCGAAGAAATAATTATTCGATATAACTCGCGCGGGTTAAAGGGCGTGAAGCGGCCGTACTCCCAAACCAGGAGAGCTCACTATCCTTGAAAGAAAAAAAAAACGCTTCTACTTTTTCACAATTGGCTTATAATTTTTATTTTACTTTTCCGATAAAAAATAGGCATTCTATTCAAAAATGTCCTTGCTTCTCCTTGCGTTGCTGTGCTGTGACTGTTCGTGTGCACCTTTGTGTAGGTTTGTCTTTTGTCGCTTTCGTCTTAATGGAAAAAAAGGAACATCAACCTTCCTGAAGAGATTTCCCATATGCTACCGCGGGAAACAATAGGAAAAGAATTTGTGTAGGCAAATGTGCATTTAATGACCCAAAGTAATAGATACACGACAAAAGAACACATAGCTTGATTCATAGATTTGTCGGACCTGGGTGAAAGGCGTCTAGACAAAAATGTGTTGTGGGAAATTGCATCAGAAATAGCTAGGAATTTGTGTGAAGCGGTGGCTACCATAACTCGCGCCTCCACGTTAATGTTGCTACGACGGAGACCTTCCGGCGGTGCCATCAAAAACTCACAAAAGATTCATTAGACTCGGATAAACGAAGCGCTGAGAAAAAATTATCCGATATAGCGCCGCCTAGTGGACGTTGATGGTACTATGGGTATTATCTTCGTTATGTGTCGACATTGGCACGGGATGACTAAGATTCTCCCACCGATGGAAAATCCCTTGGGTCGACGAATACTTGCAGGGTGACAGCACCGGTAATGGTAAGCTCGTTCGCACTTCGTGTTCCCTCTAATTTTCTTCTCTTCTCATCGGGAACTTTTGGCGTAAGTTTATTATGTATTCTAGTTGATACTGGGGTGTTCCGCCGAACACTACTCCCAAAACAACGAAACAAACGAACGGAGCGAAAACAATGTCAAATTAAACCACGAGAATATTTTGTTTTGTTTTATATTTGTTTCTATTATGATTTGAAAGCGCTTCACTACAACGCACGTGCGATCACACTCGACGTTACTTTACTTTTCTTACTTCGAAAATGCCTACTCTGATCTTAATACACTCGAAATTATCCTCCTCGTCTTCTGCCGATCGAAATCTAACTGACTCGCTATTCTCCTCAAAAAAGTGCCCTGATACAGATCGTATCTGTATCTGTATCGAAAAATTTTCTTATTCCCCCTGCTAACAGAATTTCCGAATTTCTGTTAGCAGCATGTTAACGCATCCCCGGGGATATTTCATAGTTTCCTGAGAAAAGGGAAAGTCATCTTGCATACATTCTTCGTTGGTGATAGCATTTCCTTTTCCACGGCCTTCTGTTTGCACAGAACATCTGGCGCGCAAGACGGAGATGATTTTTCGGGCGTACAGCCCGTGGTTGCTTGCCTTTTGCAAACACAACCGAAATCCATTAGATCCCTCTAATGGGTGTGAAATTTTTACAAAGGAATCGTGGGACCGGAGTATTTCCTTTGTTGGCGTTGGACTTGTACATCTTCCGAATTATCTTGTTGCGATAATTACGGTTGTTTACACTTTTGGTAGCAGATAGGTGATATGCCTTCTTGCGTTTAACTGCCAGTGTATGCATCCGTTGTTATCTATCTACCAAAAATGGTAATTCCTGGTAAACATCGTGCAGATGTTTAAGATGGGAGGTCTGTATGCGATGCTTTTGCTGTTGGATTTTCGGGATCTTGCACGGAATTAGAGGTGCTAATTGCCTTTAGCTACCCGAGTATGCCTCCCTGGTTCGGTTACTTTACCGAAGATATAATTCCTTGGAAACATCGTGCAGATGTTTTGGATGGAAGATTTATGGCCTGTAATCTGGAATTGTTTTTGCGTACTATGAATGGATGCGTTGACTCGATACTGAAAGTTTTTTAACGTTAAGTTCCTTGTTTTTTGATGTCGGGTTCAACATTGTTTCAGCTTCCTATGCCCTTGTTACAGGCCTGATTAAGAGCTTTGGGGACACGTGTCTGTGGGCACGTGTACTGGATAAGGTAAGTAAGTTCCTTGAAGGTTTGGAACCTTACCTGGGCGGAATTATGCGTTCGTAGGACGCTACAAACTCAGCAGCCAAGGAAAAATCATCCGCAAGGAGGAAACACCCCAAAATGAAACACCTGGGCTTCGTTGCACTCAGTCTTTTATTTTCTTAGTTACTCGTCTATTTACATCCACGTTCTTTAATTTACATATATGTTTAAGTTAAAAGCTAACACCGAAATACGAAAATAGAATACTAAGTCCGCCGTAGTTCTAGCTACAAAACAGTTCCCGAATGTGTTTTAAACTATGCACCGAGGTTATCGTTTATCGAGTTTTTTTCTTTTATTTCAATACACTGGCGCGGGTCTCCTACTCGACTCGGCTGCACTCACTGGTGGTTCTGGACTCGACTACTCATGCTCACTCGTGAGGGGTTGAAATTCGACTAACTACTTTTTCTTCGGTTGGGGCGAGTTGGGGGCTGTGATGAGAAAGACAATTAAATATCCCTGCTGGCTCGACCAATAGGATTGGATCTCTACTTCGTACACTCGATCGCTGATCTTATACGGCCCTTTGTATGGGCGATCGAGTGGTTTCTTAACTTTGTCCACGCTGACGAAGACGTGCGTGCAGCTATGCAACTCAGGGTGGATAAACACTCTTTTGGTGCCGTGTCGGGCTACGGGTTTTGCCCTGGTCTTCCGCATCAGGTCGCGGAGGTAGCCTACGCTTTGTAATTGGTCGTGTAGAGCTTCACTGTCCACAAATAGCTCGCCGGGCAACACTAGGTTGGTGCCGTAGGCCAGTTCTGCAGCGGATGCGCCCAGATCCTCCTTGATACTTGTCTTCAATCCTAGGAGGACTGTGGGGAGGGCGTCGAACCATTGCGTGTCGTTATGACACATTAGAGAGGCTTTTAGCGACATGTGCCAACGCTCTATCATCTCGTTGGATGAAGGGTGGTATGCGGTCGTACGACTTCTTTGACAGCCCAATAAGTCAGTAAGCTACTTGAAGATCGTGGCCTCGAACTGTGGATTTTTTAGTTTTAGTTTTATATCCACATTTATTTAACAAACCAATTACATATTTTACTTAAGACTAAATGTTAATTTCTATTTTACAAATATTACTCTTACATTAACTTACTGGGTCTTCGCAAGCACTCTAAATTATACACTATTATTCCTCCTATGCCTTTCGGCGTACAATAACTGTTTTTATAACATATCATAATAATTGATATGTTGCCTTTTTTAAATGCATTCTATTCTTTTCTACATCATGTTTTTTTTTTTAATTACATAGGGGTTGACACGAAAAAATAAAAAATAAAATAATGAAACAAAACGGACAAACAAACAAGGAATACAAATAAAAATTAAAAACCAAAATAAAAAAAGAATAAAAATAATTGGGAATTGGGGATAGGGGAAAGGAAAGCGGTGCGTCTGAGAGGCATACTATGTTTGGGGACGTGTAGTCCTTTCTTCATCACTGATCCACCACCAGTTGGGATGGGATCGATCTTTTATTGATTTATCTCTTTCTCCGATCACCATACTAAAACGCAGGCGCTCTGGAAAATTAGAGATATCGTTATCGTGGAGAATTCGTTTATCCCTGGCACCACGGAAAGCGTGGTAAATAATAGAATAAGTCCCTTTCTATCCAAGAAAGGGAACGCTTCTGTGGACCTCGGTCTGATGTTAACGTTGCTGGTACGCCAAAGCGTGTAACCCAAATCGCGTAAAACGCTCTGGCGACACTCTCGGCGGTGACTACCCGTAGTGGCGTTGCTTCTGGCCACTGAGTTAAACGGGCGATCATGGTGAGGATGTAGGAGAATCCTCTGGAGGGTCTATGTAGACGTGTGCAAATCGAACCTCGGGGAGTTTGAATTGCGCTGGCTCCAACACGTTGTGTCGGCTAATTTTGCAGCGCTGGCATTTAAGGCAGGCATGAGCCCAACTCGTGAGGTCGTTATTCATATGAGGCCATACGAACTTACGTCGGATCGCTGCAGCGGTTGCACGTCCGCTGGGGTGAGCTGGACCGTGAAAGGTCTCGAATACTCTCCTTTGCAGCTCTCCCGTGGTGGTTTATTGGTATAAGTGAAAACGAAAAATAAAAAAAAATCTCGACACGAAGTTTTCAAATATACTCGTATTTTTAAACTATATTGATAGTATTTCGATAAATATGTGAATAGATTTATTTTAATTACAAGCGTATTTCTGTCTGAATGTTTACATATGAATGTATTATTTGATGCATTTGTATGATGATGATTTTGAAAGTAGAACTATAGGCAAAGTGCAAAATTGACGCGGCGAACAATAGCGAAACGAAAAACTGATGATTAACTAAAACCTCGAACACTGTCGACTCTGTTTGGTATCTACGCGACTCCGCAATGACGGAGTGCGGGAGTGGCATGACCGTGCTGGTCTGCGGATGGTAAAGGACTCAGTGATTCAATCCTCGTTTGGGGTGAGTTTGGTGGTATGGTGAAAAGGAAATGAAATTTCCTTTGACCAGTGACCAATGGGTGGCGATCTCAGGGACGCGGCGGTGTATGAGTGTGTTCGTACACATCACCGTGTTTATCGATGCGTTTAGCCAAGGATAAACAGAACATGAAACGAGGAAAAAAAGAACAATGGTGAAACAATCGACGGCATCTTTCGGTAATGAGGGTCAGCTGTCTAAATAGCAGCCACTTGTTGTATTCCAGAATACTACCCTTATTCGCTTTAACACTAATCTCATGTCCTTTCGAACACAACCTTTAAAACTACATCCTCACATATCTTACATTCTCATTTAATACAATTCATAAATAAACAGACACAATATTCTATATCCAGTCACTTACAGAACATTTCAAAACATGCCCCTTTTCATAACAAGCACATTTTTCATTTCAAAACATAGCCACTTTGATTTTCGTTCAAAGTTTATTCAAAATTATAAACGGAGACTTCTGGATTGTTTTGTTCATTTTATACGACACAGTTAGTTGGAACAAAATGTTCTATAAAAACAGGAAAATTTATATTGAAAAGGTAGTACAGTTTAGAGCTCAGCTTGAGATAGCTGAGTTCAAATAAAATATAAAAATAAATAAAAACTATAACTATTTTAATAAATAGAAACGATAACTATTTTTATAAAGAAAAGTTCTTATAACCCCCACGCTCTTCCCTCGAAAGAGGAAGCACGGCGCTGGAGACGTAACACACTCATTACATGCTAAAAGGGATTGCGATAATTGATACAATAGAGATAATAGAGAATCGTCTCTCTGCCAACTGGGAGAATCGGATTCTTTTGTTCGCATATGTTTATGCTATTGAATCCGATCCGACGGCAAAACGTGGCGTCGGTGATCGTTTGAAGATTCGAACAAAGAAATATTTCCGCGAGAAGTGCTTGCAATTGAATCAATAGTTGCAAGTCTGCGGAAAGTAATTTAGAGGGGTACACAATGACGGTTGTGTATACCATCTGTGTCAATTATGCATAGCATCTATGGCGACGGCAGGATCGAACTATAGTGTGAAAATTTACACTACTTGGAAATTCGGTTTCTTGGGTCGCTAATGCAGAGATGCATTGATAATGTATGAATGGCCTTGTAAACGCAATTCTTTTTAGGAATTCAATGTAATGCTTGTATGCATTAATGTCCTTGGAAAGGGAAATATTTTCAGGTGCCAATACGATTGCATTGGTGAGAGACAATGGGAGTTGAGTTGCGGATATGGGGGAGTTTCTCAGGTAAGTGGGCCGTGGGGTTTGATGGAACCGCCACAGTACTACGTCAGAAACCTCCACGTCAGTGCCAATAAAAATGTCATCGCAATTGGATGGATAGTTTAGGAACACGTACAACACAAACAAACGAACAGACAAATACATTCAGCTTTGTATACACATGGAGATTATTTACATGGTTTTATCCATTACTTTTATTTATGAACAATACTGTCAACTGACGTCCTTGTAATAGACCGAAGTGCCATCAATGTAAAAAATTTCCTATTGACACACTTGTACACCTAATGTTTACTCCGCGAATCTTTATAAATCCTAAGCGCTTCTTCTGTCCAAGTTCATAATATTTTTAAGATTTTTAGAAAACGAGCTCCAAGCACCAAACCAAGCCAATATAACTCGCGAGTTTCACAAATGTTACATACAAATCTTTATTTATTTCGATTATAAAACAAAAATTGTATTACTTTTTATCTTGTATTTCCTCCCGGTGTTTTTGTTGTTACATGGATGACTTCTGCCTTTATGATTGAAAATCAGGCTATAACCACAATGAAAATTTTATATAAATTTAAAAACCATTCAATCTAGACTGATCCAACTTCCATGGAGAAAATAAGTGAAAAATAGTGACCGGGCTTGCTACTGACATTTAAGTTCGGTGTTCCAATCTGTTTCAAAGTGAAAACAATAACGGCCATACATTCTCTTTGAAAATGGCATTTATTATTCAACTGATGATTATTTACCTATTTAGTTATATTATTATGTATTGAAATACTTACAATACAAAGTAACTTTCTAATCAAGACTGGAAGTTCAAATTAGTGCCAGAAAAACTTGGATAATACTTGTGCAATAAAATCAACAGTACATTACGAGTAAATGAAGGCATTGAAATCTCTTTTTTTAATGTCTGAATCCACACTTATGTTGTCATCGTCGTTGAATTCGGACAAAAAATTACTCAACTCTCACTAATTCAGTCGAATGGGAACCGAACAAGGTCCACTTGGGTCTTAGAAATTTACTATAAAAAATAAATGCTGAACTGCCTGCAGAAGATGTTCATCCCGAGGTGAGAAATGCCCTAGAGCAATAGCACTATTGGCACAAAATTCACAGGTGCAGTCATTAACTTGATGTATGTTGCCAATGAATGGTCTCGGCCTGCGAGAGCCATATGAAGGTCGTCATTTAATTCACATGAGTAACAGACAGTTCAGTATCAAACTTTCTAATGGAAGTAATGTTTTTTATTAGAACGTCATCCAATCGACTATATAACGACATTTGTACAGATAAAATGTGTAAAATTATGTCTACGGTAAAGGCAGCAATATAATATGTAGTACAAAAACTTCTTTAAAAACCATTCTCTCTCTGATGTATAAAGAAAACAACTCTATACCGCTGAACAAGAGAAACTGGATCAATGCAACGAAACGATTGCACAAATTATACGGGTGACAATTAATTCTATAATCCTCGATTGCCTGGTATCTAATCTTTAATCTTTGAACTTTTAGCTTGGCACTGAACCACAAAGGGGACTAATTGAGCAATTTAATTGCGATATGTGAGTTGGTTAAGTAACGAAAGGTTAAATGGACTGAATACGACATTATTGCAAAATAAAATGCGCTAATGAAATACATATATCAACACGACGAGGTCACGATTTAGACAAATTAATTTTATCTTTTTCTCCTTCATTCAAAGAAAAAGACATTTATACCTTACGGGATTAAATAGATTACAAATGAATATCTTTACCCCATAATAATGATTGTTTAAAAGTAAACATCTTTTAAAAAAAATATCTGAAATTCTTAAATGAAACACAAAAGTTACCAATATATTTAATTTATCATAAACTACCTCCTCCTTACTTTATCCTTTATTGTTGTAACGACACGGATAGCTTGCAATTAATCCCACGCTGTTGTGATACTATATTTGACCTTTTCTTTATATATAGTCTATTAAAGAAGTAGGATAACAGAAATCTTTAGTAAATAAAAGCTGATAATCTCTGACGCTTTGTTAAACCACCTCAATGCATTTTAGCTTGGTAACAAGTTTTGGATCTAGACGATAACAAACTCATTATTCATTTCAAAACCTACACAAGCTTGAGATAGACTGTAAATCACATTAATTTATCTAAAGATATTTCAAATTATTTGTATCAGATTCGACTCAGTTTGGTTATAAAATTTATCATCCAATTGGCCTTCGCCACCTTTTCTTCGACTAGCACTTGAGCAGCCGAATAAATCAATATATTTTAATTCCTAAACCTATGACTACCGTACCATGATAATCTTAACATAGTTGTTTATTGTAATATATGAGATAACTCCGATATGAATGTGACGAATTTCATAGCAAAAAAAAGACCTGATTGATAACCTTGTTAAAAGTTGCCAATTACTCGATATAAGGAATGATTGTTATACTTACCTGATAATAGCTATGTGGTGACACAGACGATTTAGCCACTACCTCCTGCTAGAGGGTAATAAACTTTGATAAAAAGCTTCTTGTCGAATCATTTTCTAGAGGGTCTAACTGCCGAGGGGTATAATCCAACACTTACAGATAAATAGAAGATTAAGAAGAAAAGATTAAGTGAGCTGCTAAATGACGGGCAGTACAGCTGTATTGTGGTTCGTATTTCTATTGAAGGTTTGTCGTTGATAAGTTATCAAATGTTCACCTCAACGATATCTATTCCGTGTTTGTAGTTCTATTTTCTGTAGATATACCACTGGGAGAGTTTTGCATATTTCGTATAGAGATAAGAAAGTATTCTCTCAGGCGGTTCATATTGAAGTTGTAGTTGAAATTGAAGTTGTAATTGAAGTTGAAATTGAAGGTGCAGTTGCAGTTGAAGTTGGAGTTGGAGTCGGTAGTTGAAGTTGAAATTCAAATTGAAATTCAATTTCAAGTTGAAGTGGAACTTGAAATTGAACATGTAAGTTGCGGTTAAGCTTGAAGTTGAAATTGAAGTTGAAGTTGAAGTTGAAGAAAAATACAAATCACATTCCAATCGCGACGAAGTTTGTGTTCCGAGAAATAACAATCGCAGTCCAATCGCGACAAACTTTGTGTTCCGAGAAATAACATTGGCATTCCAATCGCAAGTGAACCACGAAACACCAACCGCGAGCAGATCGTAAAGGTTCACAGGGCGCTCAAGAAGCCAACAACCCTCTGCAACTACAAAAGCAGGTTAGTCGACCGAGAAGCGGTCGGGCGACACCAAGTAGGTCCTCAAAAGTGTGTTCAACATTATTTATTGTTTGTTAAATACTAAAAATATACATAACACTTATTCGATTTTCTTTCTGTGTTGTTCTTCACTATTTGCTTGTGGGCGGTGTGTGTATCTGTTAGACATCCCTTGGAACCGTGTTATATAAATCCCATTCCAGGAAAAATGTCCCACACTTAACCTGGTGCCTCCTATGAATCAACAAACATGTGACAATAATACTATTAAGATATGGGAACGAAAATATCTTTGGTGCTGTTGTCCGATTAATGACAATTACTCCAAAAGTTAGGGTGATCCAGCCTATGGTCATTACTAGAAACTACAGATGATGTTTGATAATTTATGGCAATTGACGATCTAGGGTACAATAAATGAACTAAGGCATCGAACACTCTGTCTGCTAACAAAAAGTATAAAAAAACGACATTGGGTTAGATACTCAACAAATGCGATAGCAATATCAGGTTGTGACAACATTCTGATGGCCAACGAAAGCGATCTTTTAAAAGGAGATCGAATGAGGCGATAAGTTGAGTTATATTTTGACGAGTAGGTGGGGGAGTTGTGATGTGAGAGTCGTATTTTGCAAGTCGCGTTTCAACAGTCGAGCCGTTGTGACTTCTGAGTGGTGATTAGTGTTTCACGTTTCATGTGGGCGACAAGGTTTAATACGGAACGCGTTTTAATACGGGACGCGCAGAAACAAGGAAAATTAGCGTCCATATGGAAGGGTCGCTATAAAGTAGTGCAAATAAAAAGCCCGGTGAATACCGTAATGAAGGTAGGAATAAACTGCTTGATGAAAATTTGCATAAACTACTTGGCAATAACTTAAACAGAAAATTGGCGTCTAGAAATAGGAACAATACGTCAGAAAACGTTGCCGGAAAGGTTTCAATTGAATTTAAAATCGCGAACGAGTGCAATCGATAAAGTTTAGAAAAATACAAATAACATTCCAATCGCGACGAAGTTTGTGTTCCGAGAAATAACAATCGCATTCCAATCGCAAGTGAACTGCGTAAAGCGCGAAACACCAACCTCGTGCAGACCGAAAAGGTGCACAAGGGGCTTGTGGGGGTTCTTTAAACATACGCAAGAACCACCCACAATTCCATCCCAACTCCCTTTGCAAACCTACAAACATTTTCCTTATCAAGGACATTAAATGCACCTAATGCACTACCTAAAATTCCCTGTAAAGAAATCTCATCAACCATGCATTCAATGCATCATCTCAAATTCCTGAAAAGAATTCTTTACATACAAGCATCATAAATTCGAAAACATTATCGGCAACCCTTGTCTGCTAACGTATTCTACCTCACACGTGCGCAACAGATTTCCTTGGCTTATCTGCATTCGCGGCGGCCTTTTGTCCAACCGACAAAAAGCATATCGCAACTCGCGTCTAGCAGCCAATGTTACGGACCTACCACGCTTCCAGGTCCACCCCTAACATCCACTAATCCCCTTTCGCAAGTTCCCCTCTCTACCTGTGAAAGGAATACAAATCGCCAAGTAGCTAATTTGCATAAACTACCTTGTACAAATTCTACTTGGTAGAAAAATAATAATAAAACGGCGTTGGCGCCGGATAAAAAAATACACGTCAACGGCAAATAAAAATATAATTGACATTAGCCGTAAAACTACGCAAAACAACAGTAGGCAGCCGAGAATCATTACTCTAACGCGTATGTGAACAATCGTAAATTAGAATTACAGGCGAACACGTTATCCAAATAAGTTATACAGGAAGAATTATCTGTAGAAATAATAATTGAACATCTGGCGAGAAAACAAAGACAACCCTTCAACGGACTGAAGCTGAACAGGGGAGCATCACTTCAACGCCCCCTGCACCCAGTCGCCGATCCACAGCAGCTGACACCAATCAAGCTCAACAAGAAAATAACTATAACACCAAGAACCGAATTCTTTAAAAGTGCAAATATTCACACAAGAGTTCGACCCTTTGCGCCGCCATAGATGCTATGCACATTCGGCATATATGCTATACATAATCGCCATTGTGTAAGCATCTAAATTGCTCTTAGAATCAATTTCCTAATTGCGATGCAGACTATTTTTACAGCTGCATCCAGTTCATTTATGATGCCCTTTATTCTATCCTCCTTTTTCCAGTTTCGTTTCCCATGATCTCGTTGCATGGGTACCCAATGGATCATTAGCACACTAGCTAAGATCGACCCGTAAAGATCCTCTCCAATTCACCACCACAAAGAGAGACTTCACGTTTCTCTCGTGATAAGAAAATTCACCCTTAGCTGAGAGAGGACTCACCAGAGTCTTTTGAGGTTAATCGCTGAGTATCACAGCGAGTCGCTTTTCAACCACCAAACGAGCCGGAGTCTTTTACCAACCACCGCTGCGCGCGCACGGAAGTGTGCACACCCCTGAGTGTGTCCGAATCTGTTATAACGAAGTTTAACCAAGTGTTGGATTTTTGCGAGTCGTTGGTGCACGTGTGTCAATTCATAGTAGCGTTTTCATATTTAAAATAACTTAAAATATATAAAACACAACTAAGTTAAAAGAAAATTAATAAGTAAAACTGCATTTTACAAATTCTGTGAATATAAATCACTAGTGAATGTAAAATCTTTAAAACACAACTAAGTAATGAAAAACAAAAACATTGTATACTAAATACTTGTGAATTAAAATAAAACAAATTACAAACAACATCCCACTACTTTTTTTTTCATTTTTCCTTTTTGTGAACGGTTTGCGGCGTTGCTCAGTGTTGTGTCCAGCGAATTATTTAGTGGGGTAGTAGTGAACCAGTGCCCATGTCGGCACTCCTAGTACGTACCCCTGTGGTGGTTTCTGCTAGTGCGTCAACACGGACGCTGATTCAACAGAAACACCATCAGAGTTCACTCTCACCCACGGAAAACAATAGTACAACGAAACAAACCCTCTTGGAACCGCAGCACGGGAAAGAAAACACTAAATGACTTTTTAGTTTTCGTCATTTTTATTAGATGTATAATATTGTTGTTTTTTGGGCTCCTCGATAGTATAGTGGTTAGTATACCCGCCTGTCACGCGGGACACCGGGGTTCGATTACCCGTCGAGGAGCCTCTGGCGCAAGACTAATGACCTTGCCCGGAAAAACAAATCATTACGGAAAAATTTAGCAAGCCTCAGGACTTGCTTAATAGGGCCAAGGACGGCTCCCGGTTGTAGTGCCGTTGATGATGATGATAATATTGTTTATTAAATTTATAGTATTCACGGTAATTTACTTTATAATAATTGTTCACATTTTTGGTTATTTTTTAATCACCTTTCTTTTAATTAATATAAGGGCGCGGATTTGGTACTCGGCAAGCAACGTCTCCGGCACGTGTGCTTGTTTCTCACTCACAACTCCACGACTCCGGCACGTGTGTGCAGTTGGGCGGTTAAAATCTGACTCTACCATGACCGCTTCACTCCACATCCGCTAGCGGCCATCGTGATGGAATTTTCTATGCCGTGGTGGTCAGGTACAATACTCTTTGCTAGAAATGCGGACATCGATCGATCCTGCCCTTGTTCAAACAAAGGAACAACCATTAGGGCTGCTAGCACCGTTCAGATAAGCGATAGCGAAAATCGCCGAAGGAAGAAATAGGTTTCTGTGTGTTCTGTAAATAGAAACGCTATTTCGGAGGGTCATACGCTGAGATGCACATTTGTTTGGTTTAACCAATGCTGCATGGGAACGTCGGCTGTTTACATAATTGCCCAGAATCATACCGTTGCAGGCAATAGATTTCTCTGTGACGATAAGCCAACCGAAGATTTGTTCGCCTATGGCAAAAGATAGGGTGGCTATTATTTGGTTAAGAAAACTGTACGTGGGACACGATCATTGGCATGACTGTTTAAATAGCAATCATGATCGTGTCCGATTCAATGGATGTTAGTTTTCGGAAAACTGTATCATAGGACATGATCATTAGGATGATTATTTGAACAACGATCGCAGCCATGTCCTATTCGATGATCGGGTGTCGCTTGGGCGATCAATGGTCGCAAAAATCCACTGCAGCTGTGTCAACAGATCCGCTGGCCAGCGTGTGTTTGTCGATTATAATTGCTGGCAAGCTGAGCCGATTGGGTTGGTATGGTTCATGTAATATGAACGAAATGATTTGATGATGTGCAAGCTTGCTGGGGTTTTACTTTCAGGTGAAAGCGAATGAAAGGTAGATTACGCTGCTCGATTGCAGGTAAGTAAAGTGGCTTGTGGAGGGAGGGAAAGGCAGGTTCATTTAAGGAAATGGGTGGTTGTTTGGGAATGTTTTAAAGAACCCCCACACCCCGCAGGCTCAAGAAGCCAACAACCCTCTGCAAACAGAAGAGCAGGTTAGTCGACCGAGAAGCGGTCCGACGACACCAAGTAAGTCCTTAAAAGTGTGTTCAACATTATTTATTGTTTGTCATAGTAACCAAAACAAGAAAAATGTCACCCAGCCAGGGCCAGGACAAAGATAAGAGAGGTAAGCTTCCCACAATAATACGATTGGAATCACGCGAAAAAGTTTGGAATCGAATAAAAACGACCCATCAGATCACGCCCCCCTCTATGCGAGATTGTCTTAATTTCCTACACAAGTTGTGATTGATACCTTAAGGGGACATTCCGGTTTGTTCGGTAAAAAACTCAATTTTTTGCTTAATCAATAGTTTTATCCTTCAAAAATAATATGTTAAAATTTGGAAACGAAATCTTAGGCGGTTCCAAAGTTATAGGTCATTAAAGGGTCGGGTCTCCTGCGGATACAAATTCGTATCATAGGTGGCAACTACCGTGTATTTAGAAAGATGCAGACTATCCATTTATGGGCATTAATTTGCTTCGCCGTTGGCTTGGGCCAACTGCCACTTCTTTGAATATGTCGCAATCATGTGCGACTGAACAACATGTTCATAAGCGGTAATGGATAGTCGCTCCTCTGTATGTTGTTTTTACATTCGGGTGACCTGCGATTGCCTGAGTTTTAGTTAGTTTCATATATATGAAGCTAACTTGCTCGTTGCACGGTGCTGGTGATTTTTTCTTGTTTGGAGACTACGGATGATGTTCCTACCGGTGACGTCGCGGGGTAGGTATTTTTGATGTTTCTTTGTTTCTTTTTCATGAGGAGGACGAAGTATTTAGTGTAAACGTGGTCTCAGAGTATGCAGTGCTCGGGTTTAGACCTCCGTTTCATATGTTTTTCAACGGTTAATTTTTCTAACATGATGTTTAAAAACGTTAAAGATTCGCGTAAGTCAGGGGTGTGTACGGAGTATGCGACTACATCGGCACAAAAATTGCCTACATCACCCGACTTCGCTCCAACGGTCACAGTAACGGCAGCATACGTGATGTTACATTTTTTTTTCAGTTTTTTCCGAACTTTATAAAGTGTAAGAACGGTGACGGTTCGATAAATTTTTCAAAAAAATCCGAGAAATGCCTAGGATTCAAACTGATCGTCGAATGCAACTGTCGTGGGAGGGTCATCGAGTCCTGTCCACGAATCGCCAACAAAGCTTACGAAATTAATCGTAGAATAGTATTCGTAATGCGCATCTTGGGTGTCGGGTTAAATGGATTACATTGTTTCACTGGATGACATCGGCTCGAAATCGGGACCGGTGGAGAGATTTGTTAAATAAGGCCAAGACCGGATCCCGGTTGTAGTGCCGATGATGATGATGATGATTGTTTCACTTCACTGATGGATATTGGCGAATTTACGAAACACATCTACGCTGCTCTCGATAATGCGCACACCGCTTGTATCGGCGTTTTTTCTTCCGTGATAAAAAAGGCTAGCAAAGAAGAAAAAGAAAAAACTGATGAAAGTGAAGATAAAAAATGTACTGCTTCTGGAGATGGTAGTTGGAGCAAAAGGGGTCATACTGCTAATTATGGCGTTATGACATTGATCGGCAACAAATCAAACAAATTTCTCGATCTTACTGTGAAATCGCGTTATTGCCAAGGCTGCAACCTTATGAAAACAAAGAAAGGCACCCCTGACTATGATACTTGGTGGGATGAGCACGAACCAGTTTGCACATTGGATCACAATGGAAGTTCGGGTAAAATGGAGCCTGACGGAATGTTAGATATGTTCGAGCGCGCTTTTGATCTGCATGGCCGCATTTACGAAAGGTAAGTTGGAGACGGGGATGTAAAAATAATGAATGCGTGGCAGAAATCATTTCCAAATGTTGTAAAGGCCGAGTGTATCAATCACGTGGGAAAGCGAATCGGTTCGCAATTACACGGTGTCATAAAAAAAGCAAAAAAAAAAAAAAACAGACCAATTAGGAGGAGCTGGTCCTAGCAAACTTACGGGAAACATGATAACAGAACTGACGACTTATTACGAACATGCGATTAGACGCAATGCTCACTCGGCTGAAGAAATGGCGAAAGAACTTTGGGCAACATACTACCACAAAATATCAACCGATGAAAATCCGCAACATCAAAACTGTCCAGAGGGCCCGGAGTCATGGTGCAAATGGAAACGCGCGGAAGCTGCGAATGGGCTGTCAAAGTTCCACCACGACAAACCCCCCTTGGATCCTAAAGTACGAACAGCTATTTACCCAGTTTACGTAAAACTGACAGATCCCGATTTGTTAAAAAAATGCGAGGGAGGTTTCACGCAAAATAACAACGAAAGTTTCAATGCTACTATCTGGCAAATGGGGCGAAAACTCACATACAGTGGTAAGAAAACCATTGAAGTTGCGGCTCTTACTGCATCTTGTATGTTTAATGAGGGGTTTTTACCCGTATTGCTAATAATGAAAGTCATGGGCATCAAAATTGGCTACGCTGCGAGAGCGTTTGGAAACGAGAGGGACAGAGATCGGCAGCAAGACACTGACCGCAGCCTAGTATACAACTCGCACGAGGCACGAGCAGCGAGGAAAAGGGCGAAAATGCAACCGGAGGACCAATTCGAAGTCTTGGAAGGAATTGTTTATGGTCCACGAATAGATGTCTAGCTGTTAGTATAAAAAATCCCGATGATTTCATGAAAAAAATCACTTGTATCTTTTGTCTAATTTATCTCCAAACTTTGAATGCGTTTTTGTCGAAACGACTTTTTTTAGTGCGGTGTAGGCGATAATATGAAAACGGTGCATGCGATTCTTATGAAAGTTCGCACGCATATTTTTAACAAGCACACGCAAATTGTGAGTGAATTATCTTGTTATTTATTTTTTTTTTTTTTTAGTTATAACTAAAAATCAATTTTTTTTTCAATAGTCCGCCATTTTTTGGTTTTTTATCAATTTTAAAATTTTTTCCACTCACATTAGTTGCCCCATACATAAGAAGGGAGATATCACACTGTGCGGCAACTATAGGGGTATAATATTGCTCAGTACCGCCTATAAGATACTCTCCACTATCCTACGATCGGATAATCCCATACGCTAAAGCCATCATTGGTCAATATCAGTGTGGCTTCATCCCAGGCAAATCAGCGATTGATCAGATATTCACCCTTAGGCAGGCGATGGAAAAATATCTGGAATTTAAGATTCCATTATATCATCTATTTATAGACTTTAAAGCCGCCTACGACAGCAATGCCAGGGAAGAACTATATCATGCCATGAAAGAGTTTGGCATTCCAAACAAATTGATACGACTTTGTAGGTTGACCATGACCAACGTAACTAGTCAAGTAAAAATAGCGGAATTGCTATCCAAACCAACAAACATCTTTAATGGACTCCGACAAGGGGACGGCCTGGCCTGCCTCCTCTTCAACCTGGCGTTGGAGAAAGCAATCCGTGACTCCGGCGTCACAACTAGAGGCACTATTAACACACACAGATACTTTCCTACGCAGATGAGATCCACATTATCGGTAGAACCGAATCGGCTGTACAGGACGCCTTCACCCAGATCGAGCAGGCGGCACAAATCCAACAAAGCCTACTATGTTCTATCAAGGCTCTTTAAATCCCGAAATTTATCCTGAACATCCAAGCTACTACTGTAGAAGACCATGGTCTTACCAGTACTCATGTATGGATTCGAGACTGGGTGCTCAATAAAAGGCACTCTGGACTCTTACCCGCGTTCGAGAGCAAGGTCTTAAGGAGAATTGTTGGCCCCATATGTGAGGGAGGACGATTCCGGAGACGCTACAACCATGATTGTATACTATCTACCTGGAAGTTAATGTTGTAAGAAAAATTCAGCTCGGTAGACTCTGGTGGGCGGGACACCTAGCTCGAATGAGCGAAGAGGAGCCTGCCCGTAAAGACCTTTGTGGCAGGATGTAAGGAAGGAGACAGCGCGACAGACCTTGCCTGGGATGGAGGGATGGCGTGTTATATAATATAATTTAAATATCTTAACAATATTGTGACGCGTATGACAGTCAGTACTAGAATATTCTAGGAGGTCCGAAACAAAGTACTAGAAATCAATTTTTTGTTCAATAGTCCGCCATTTTTTGGTTTTTTATCAATTTTAAAATTTTTTCCACTCACATTGGGATAATTTGTATTAAAGTTCAATAAACTTATTGCATTTTTCGTATTTTTTCACCGGGAACGAAAATAACCCTCACGCGGGCAGAACGGATGGCTAACTTTGAACACCCGGGGGGGGGGGGGGGGGGGCTTTCGGAGTGACTCGACAAAAAAAAACATGAAAATAACCTATTTTTTGACCCGACAAACCGGAATGTCCCCTTAATGCTTTGGTATATGGAACTGATAGTTTTTGTTTTCGATTCGGCTTTAGCGCTGCATTTTTCACTAGGGTCGCATATACGTAATTTGTCCCTCTTTCTTAGATATGAAATGTTCTTCGATATCATATACTTAATACTTATCGTGAGTCAATAACTCACTAACAATCAAAGATATAAAATTAAAACTACAATTAAAAACCACAAAAAGTATCTTAAGACAGCCACCAGTGCGATGGATAACCCACGCAATGTGAAGCAGAAGCAACTTATTAGTTGCAGTCAAATGAATTCAAATTCAACAACTTTATACTACTTGAATTGTATTCCAAACATTTTGACAGGTTGTCACTTGGAACAAGTTTCAGATTTCTTAATGTGTCTCATTTAACAGCAATTAATTGTCTAATGCTACATGGTCGTGATTTTAGTCGGAAAGGATGATCCATTTCGAGCCAATGACAACTTCTCTAGGTTGCGGTTTTGGAGTCAAGCACCTTTGTCGGGAACGCCTTAAGAACCAGAATTATTTCCAGTTTGTCACGGGAAACCCACGGAATGTTAAAACTATGGAGGTATATGATTCTAAACTCTCCCATAGATAAACGATAGATAAATACAAAGGAACGAAAAAGAGTAAATGGCCCCTAATATCGTCGAATGGAGACAATAATATTGTTAAAGCCATGAGACCTGTTCAGCAGGTTGTCGTCGAATCCAGTTCCGATTCCGAACTTTATGCCTCGTCTAGATATAAAACCTTTTTTTTACTTCTCTTATTCTCTTCTTATTTTAGGTTACACCATCATATTTAGATAGATATTATGATAATTTCAGCAGGAATCTTGATGAAGTATTTAAGCCGGACAGGATGCATCATCCGTTAAACCGTAGACGCCTCTAACTCGCTGCATGCGGTGTCTGGAACAGAACAGTGTCGCTCAGGTGTGGGGACCGTCAATAGGTATTCAAATGAATCAGCCATAAAATTAGAAAGAGACCTAAAAACCATATATAACGGACTAACAGAATTAAATTCCTCCCACTCGAAAAACAAGATGAACAAGAAAAAGAAGACAACACAACAACAATTACATTCATTCCTATCAATTTCATCATTTTATTTGCCTCCAAACAGCAGATAAGGGAAAACAATTGAGGAACTGTACAAACATGCCCAACATCACACCTGAGGCTGTTAAAATAAGGTCGTGTTGTATGCCGACATCACCTGTGTCATTCGGATCCGAAGGAATCTTTTATCCGGCAAACTGTGCCACATGACTACTGCATATTTAAACCAAGTCAAGTCAAGCGCCAAAATAAACAGCGTATGCCTGCTCGAAACCTGTCTTCGTAAACGGGGTAACCAGCAAGATTTCAATTACCTTCATCTCGCACAACATTGTACCTGTGATCTTGTGGATGTATATTATATGCTTCGGCAGCGCCTCTTGGATCTTGGATCGTGGATCTCGATCAGCTTTTTACTACCTTGGACAAGTGTCTTAAGAAGGCGCTATCAAACGACAACCAGTACGAATGGGAAGATACCGGAGATACCGGGCGCGACAGTCATGCCAAAAGGGGCTAATAAAAAAATTCATTTTATGGCTTTGACTGACAAATTTCCAGAATTTCGTTGTCGTCTATGTCGCCGAGTGGATGTGGACACGCGATGAGCGTATTTATGATTCAGAGGAGATGGTGCATTATTTCGTGAAGAGATAAATTGTCGACCTGTACATAAACTATTGAGATGTAACTCAGTCGCGGCGGTAAAGTGGACTGTGTGTGGGGTTTGGAGGATGATGTCATAACATGAATTAGGAAGAGAATGGTAGAAAGTCTTAGACAGTTTCAGGACGATTGATTGCTTCCTGGTTTTCATATTGATAAGGTCACTTTATTGTAGTCTGTCGGCATTTCTTTTATGTTTGTTATTCAACCTAAAGTGGCGGTAGACGAACCTGGTCGGATAAATAGTTGAAGTGTTGAATTTATTGACCACTAATGAGTGGCAATAATTTGTGGCCATTCATATTTAGGTGTCGGATGAGATATCCAGTCGGTATTGTCCACATTAGCTTTGAATTCGCTAAAAATAATCGTATACATATATGCTCATGTCCTCAATTCTTATTATTTCTATAACTTTCTGGTTCGTATGGTGCCACAGGCACGAATTGTGATTCTAAAGGGTCTCGTATCTGCAAATTAAGTGCTGATCAACACGTCTGCCTTAGGTGCTAAATCGAAGTATTGGAAGACACGAAACTCATGTCCAACAATACCCTCATTAGGATAGGATGGAAGAAAAGTGATTTTTTTTATTGTTGCACAAGAGGTAATTTCGAAATACCCTTATATGTTAAATAACAGGCTGATCGAAAAAAGAGGGTGAGGTTAAGGAAAGTAATTATCGATATACAGTGGTTTTGAACGCCTAGGGATTATAAAAAGAACAAAGATTATTTGTGAAACTGGAACTGGGCACTGGGCACAGGGGACTGGGCACTGGTAACTGGTAACTGGTAACTGGTAACTGGTAACATCATCATCATCATCATCATCATCGGCGTTACAACCGGGATCCGGTCTTGGTCTTATTTAACAAATCTCTCCACTGGTCCCGATTTCGAGCCGATGTCATCCAGTTTGGCACTGCCGGGCTCTGGGCGTCTTGGTCTACGCCTGTTATGGTCCGTGTTCTCGCCCAATACCCATTAATTTCCGCAAATATCCACTCTCTGCCTGTAAATGAAAGAAAAATCGTCAAGTAGCTAATTTGCATAAACTAGTTTACTCGGCAGTAAAAATAATAAAAAAAAGGCGTTGGCGCTGAAAAAAAAAATAGAAACGTCAACGGCAAAAAATAAAAACATATTAAATTCTCATACTTATTAGAAGAACAACTGCGACTAAGTTTGTGCTTATAAAGATTGAATTCTCATACTCATTAGAAGAACTACTGCAACTAAGTTTGTGCTTATAAAAATTACATTAAATAATGGTAGCCGGGTGAACAGGGGGAGTAAAGAACTCAACGCCCCCTGCAACCCGCACACCAGGGACCAGCAACATCGACCGCTCCACGGTCCGCTCTACAAGCAAGACCCTTCCAATTACCCGTAATATATTGTAGCGAGCTTGGGGTTCGCTGGATTAATTATTTTAATAAATAAGAGCCGTTAAATTGATTCTCTTTGCAAACACTTTATAAGTCTGTCAATAACAACCGTTACTTTTACCGTACACTTAACGATTTCTTGACTTATCGCTTCCTTACTTATTGCTTGCTTACTCTGCTTATTTCTCACTTATTGTTTTCTTCCCGATCTGCGTGCGACGTATTTATACCGTTTTTCCTCAGTCTGATTTGGTGTTTCGTTTCTGTCCGTTCCATAGTGTCGAATTTTCTATTGCTTCTATTCTCCAGTTTTCCAGTACTTTCTAGAATATTCGAGTACTTTGTTTCGGACCTCCTAGAATATTCTAGTACTGATTGTCATACGCGTCACAATATTGTTAAGATATATTATATAACACGCCATCCCTCCATCCCAGGCAAGGTCTGTCGCGCTGTCTCCTTCCTTACATCGCTTTGTTTTTGTTTGTGCTTATAAAAATTACATTAAATAATGGTAGCCGGGTGAACAGGGGGAGTAAAGAACTCAACGCCCCCTGCAACCTGCACACCAGGGACCAGCAACATCGACCGCTCCACGGTCCGCTCTACAAGCAAGACCCTTCCAATTACCCGTAATATATTGTAGCGAGCTTGGGGTTCGCTGGATTAATTATTTTAATAAATAAGAGCCGTTAAATTGATTCTCTTTGCAAACACTTTATAAGTCTGTCAATAACAACCGTTACTTTTACCGTACACTTAACGATTTCTTGACTTATCGCTTCCTTACTTATTGCTTGCTTACTCTGCTTATTTCTCACTTATTGTTTTCTTCCCGATCTGCGTGCGACGTATTTATACCGTTTTTCCTCAGTCTGATTTGGTGTTTCGTTTCTGTCCGTTCCATAGTGTCGAATTTTCTATTGCTTCTATTCTCCAGTTTTCCAGTACTTTCTAGAATATTCGAGTACTTTGTTTTGGACCTCCTAGAATATTCTAGTACTGATTGTCATACGCGTCACAATATTGTTAAGATATATTATATAACACGCCATCCCTCCATCCCAGGCAAGGTCTGTCGCGCTGTCTCCTTCCTTACATCCTGCCACAAAGGTCTTTACGGGCAGGCTCCTCTTCCTCATTCGAGCTAGGTGTCCCGCCCACCAGAGTCTACCGAGCTGAATTTTTCTTACAACATTAGCTTCCAGGTAGATAGTATACAATCATGGTTGTAGCGTCCCCGGAATCGTCCTCCCTCACATACGGGGCCAACAATTCTCCTTAAGACCTTGCTCTCGAACGCGGGTAAGAGTCCAGAGTGCCTTTTATTGAGCACCCAGATCTCGAATCCATACATGAGTACTGGTAAGACCATGGTCTTGTACAGTAGTAGCTTGGATGTTCGGGATAAATTTCGGGATTTAAAGAGCCTTGATAGACCATAGTAGGCTTTGTTGGATTTGATCAGCCATTCGCGTATTTCTTCTTCCATATTGTTATCGGCTGATACTATTGACCCAAGGTAGTTAAAGGATTGCACTACTTCAAATTCGTGCTCCACTTTCCTGATAGTTTGACCAACCTTAGGCCCTCTCTTCCCAGACGTTGCCACCATGTACTTAGTTTTCCCTGGTTAATGTGCAGTTACAGTTTTTGTGCCGCCTGCTCGATCTGGGTGAAGGCGTCCTGTACAGCCGATTCGGTTCTACCGATAATGTCGATCTCATCTGCGTAGGAAAGTATCTGTGTGTGTTAATAGTCCCTCTAGTTGTGACGCCGGAGTCACGGATTGCTTTCTCTAACGCCAGGTTGAAGAGGAGGCAGGCCAGGCCGTCCCCTTGTCGGAGTCCATTAAAGATGTTTGTTGGTTTGGATAGCAATCCCACTATTTTTACTTGACTAGTTACGTTGATCATGGTCAACCTACAAAGTCGTATCAATTTGTTTGGAATGCCAAACTCTTTCATGGCATTATATAGTTCTACCCTGGCATTGCTGTCGTAGGCGGCCTTAAAGTCTATAAATAGATGATATAATGGAATCTTAAATTCCAGATATTTTTCCATCGCCTGCCTAAGGGTGAATATCTGATCAATCGCTGATTTGCCTGGGATGAAGCCACATTGATATTGACCAATGATGGCTTTAGCGTATGGGATTATCCGATCGTAGGATAGTGGAGAATATCTTATAGGCGGTACTGAGCAATATTATACCCCTATAGTTGCTGCACAGTGTGATATCTCCCTTCTTATGTATGGGGCAAATTATTCCGCGACGCCAATCTTCCGGCATCTCCTCTTGCTCCCATATGTGCACCACGATCTCATGAATTGCGTGATGTAATGCTGCCCTTCCTTGTTTGATCAGCTCAGCTGGTATGGCATCAGCTCTGGCGGCTTTATTTGATTTGGGCTGTCTTATGGCTTCTGATGTTTCTTCAATGCTTGGTGGCGGCAGCATTTGGTCTTGATTTTGCATTGGCGGAGCTTCCAATTCTTCTGTGAGCTGACCATTTAGCAATTTATTGAAGTGCACTACCCAACGCTCCAGAATGCCTTCAGGATCGGTAATCAGATCACCCTCTTTATCCTTGTGGTAAGTGCAGCGTGGTGTGTACCGCGTCATACTGCGGATTATTTGGTAGAACTTCCGTGCCTGGTGCGAACCTCGCTCTCTACTTTTCTCTATTTCACAGACAAGGTTTTTTTTCAGAGGCACTTTGCTTTTGTC
The DNA here is from genome assembly GCA_963931805.1 of Microdon myrmicae. Lineage (NCBI taxonomy): Eukaryota > Metazoa > Arthropoda > Insecta > Diptera > Syrphidae > Microdon > Microdon myrmicae. Next base: position 213,821,265 of record OZ007497.1, read on the forward strand.
TGTGGGCTATTTTTTCAGATTATCTGAGCTCTTTGCATTTCTCCTCGCGTACCCGCGTCCTATGAGACTGGCATCGGCTAGCGGCTGTGCAGCTCGGGCTCTGTATAGTGAGCGGATGTTCCATGAGAGAATTCTTAAATCGTTTAGCCATTTTCGTTTCCCTGGTCGTCGTCGTGTATCCGGTCCTTATCCGAAGCTTGTTAAATTTGCCATAATAATTCGTTTTTACGGGCAAGGTTATTATCCTTGCCCCAACCTCTGTCAGGATGTCGCTGCATGCATTGGTTCACTACTTGGTGGGTGCCAAAGTAGCTATCCAGGGGTGTCACATGGAGACTGCATGTCAACTTGGATTGAACGGGGACAACGGTCGTCCTGGCCTTCGCCAGGTTGAAAGCAATCAGTGACTTTACCCTATATGTTTGCTCCCATCCCCCGGTAACTGGTAAGTGGTAACTGGTAACTGGAAACTGGTGACTGGCAACTGGTAACTGGCAACTGCTAACTGGAAAATGGGAGCTGAGACACTGGGGGCGAAGGTAGGTGTGCCGGTGTACGGCACGTGATTCACCTTATCCCCAACGAGGTTTCGCCAAAAATTGTCCCTAAGGATATCCAAGAGAAAGTAAGCGGACGCAGGACCAAAAGAATAAACACTCATATGTGGTTGCTGGGATTGATGTATTTTTTTCTTCTTTATTTAAACTTCTGAAACTATTCTTAATATATTTTCTTTATTTAAACTTCTTAAACTATTCTTAAACTGTTCACAATGCTGGCCTTCGACACTAAATGGATAGAGTTACTTAGGGTCTTTTGGCTATACAAATTTCACAGGGGGAGCTGATTAGTTCGTAATGCGGGTGATGCACTTGTTGTTATTTATTTTTATAAAATGGGTCCAAACGAAAGCAATAATAGGAAATTATACTTCGCAGTAGTATAGTGGTTAGTATACCCGCCTGTCACGTGGGAGACCGGGGTTCGATTCCCCTTCGGGGAGCCTCTGGCGCAAGACTAATGACCTTGCCCGAAAAAAAAAAAAAAAAATCATTATGGAAAATTTAACAAGCCTCAGAACTTGCTAAATAAGGCCAAGACCGGTTCCCGGTTGTAGTGCCAATGATGATGATGATGATACTTCGCAGAACTTTCTTCGAGGGAAAAAAACCTTCGACTGCGCGAATGAATTAAAGCGAACCAACTCTCGAGTGTGCGTGCTCCACAGTGTACCAAAATCGACTGTAGTGCATGTATGCACCTTGGCGGCTGTGACTCGCCTAATTACTGGCGAGGAAAAGTTCGTCGCGTCGTGGCAGTGAAGTCATAGCTAAAATCAACGCACTGCCATTTACTAGGGATTTTGAAACGGGTTGCTATGCCTGTATAGGGGATTTAGTTCCGGGGAATCATGGCCGTATAGGCTGAGTTGGATTCGTCGGTTGTGTGCACCGGGAAATTGGTTTCGGCGGCATGGCCAAGTATGGTTAAGGGTATTGCTCGTTGCGATGGTATTTCGTGGAAAGGAGACGCATCATGCTGTTGGCTTGCCAGTAAGAGGGAATTGGTGTGGTTCTACATGGTTTAGGTCGAACGGGAATCGAAATGGTTTTCGAGGGAACTAAATAATGCTTGGTTACAAGCGAGGAGATTGTTTAAGCAAGAAGTGAGCCGGAATGATTTTCGTGGGAAATTGGAATTGCTTGGTTACATGCGAGAAGATAGTTTAAGCAAGAAGTGAGCCGGAATGATTTTCGGGGGAAATTGGAATTGCTTGGTTCCAAGCAAGGGATATGATTTAGGTGGGATATTAGCCGAAGCTGTTTTTGGAAAAATGTGTGCAGCTTGATGTAGCTGATGGAGATGGTGAGTATTCGGTTGTAAATTTGAATATGCGTTTATTACAGGATATGATTTTCGGCGGAAATTAGGATTGCTTGTCGCAAGCAAGGAGTATAATTTAGATAGAGAATTAACCGAAGCAATTTTGGGAAAATGTATGCGGCTCGGTGTAGTAGATGGAGATGGTGAGTATTCCGTTGAAAATTAGAATATGCATTTATTTCAGCTTGGGAAATGGGTTTCGGGTAAGTTGGGGGGTGTATGCAATTACGGATTGGGAACGGATGCTGTTGCATATTGGGATGTGTTTTTGCATGTTGGCCCCCGCTTGGTAGAAACCTTGACGTGGTGCGGGGGCTTAAACTACGATGAATCGCTCAGGCTATGCTGACGGAAGCATACGCTTCCAGTAGGGCCACCCATGTCAGACAGGCTAGCGAGGAGTAACACACAAAGATCTACCGCCCCTAATCCAGGGTGTTACGCGTCACCGTGCCCATTGGATGGTTTGCAGCCAGGGGTATACCGGCTGTATTATAACGGCGCCTCTCTGACACCGGGTCGAATCAGAGCAGTAAGCAGACCTTACCATATCAAAGAGGGGCTCTGATATGGCGGACCATTTGAAACCCCAGAGTGATCCAATGAAATGAATGATCAATACACAAAAAACAATCTCACAAAAAACCCGGTAGGCGTAGGTGTGATGAGCCAACACTACCATAAGGGAACAAATCATCAGGAAAACACCGACTCGGCAAAAAGAAGACGTAGGGAAAAACGGAAAAAGCGGGATATACGCGTCGGGACGTGGAATGTTCGAACGTTATATAAACCAGGCGCGATACAGACGGTCGTAGAAAACGCGAAACAATATAAAATGGACATCGTCGCGCTCCAGGAAGTTCGACTCCCACATCAAGTAATCGAAACCAACGGGTTTACACTGGTGTGTGGAGGTACCGATACACATAACCTCGGAACTGGCTTCATCATAAGCAAGAAGATTACGCCCCATGTAAAAGATGTGCAATTCATTAATGACCGAATGTCTGTGCTAAAAATACAGGGCCGATGGTACAATTATGTATTTATAAACGTACACGCCCCAACAGAATCTGCGGACGAAGAAACGAAGGACACGTTCTACGAGACCCTAGAGGATGTATTTCATGGGATCTCATCATTCGATGTTAAAATCCTCCTCGGGGACCTCAATGCGAAAATTGGAAAGGAAGATATCTTCCAACCAACTATAGGTAAAGAATGCCTACACGACGTGTCAAATGATAATGGAATTCGAATTATCACGTTCGCAGCGTCAAAAGATCTGTTAGTAAAAAGCACGATGTTCAAGCACAAGGAAATTCATAAAGCCACATGGATATCACCCGACGGTGTAACGCGTAACCAAATAGGCCACTTCCTCATAGACAAAAGACACCACTCGAATATCCTTGACGTAAGAGCATATAGAGGAGCAGATTGCGACTCCGATCATCTTCTAGTGATTGGCAAAATCAGGAGTCGCCTCGCAGCAATCCCACATGGGCAGTCACGGGAGACAAGCAAAAAGTTCGACACTGATAAACTGAAAGACCTACGCAAAAGGGCTGAATATCAAGACGAGCTAACGAATAGATTTAGCATTCTAGAGAATGTGAGCAGTGAGGAAGAGGAAGCTAATAGTGTGAACACTAAATGGACATCGATCAGAGACACAATCAAACTAACAGCCCAAAAGGTATTAGGATTTAAGAAAACAATTAAGTCCAAACCTTGGTTTGACGATGAGTGCAGGGCGAAGATCGAAGAACGTAAACGCCTCAGAGTGATCCACTTAGAAAGATATGATGAAGTCAACGCAGAAAGATACGCGACAATTCGGAGAGAGACAATGAGGCTCTTCAAACGCAAAAAACGCGAATGGGAGAAGACTAGGATCGAAAAAATCCTAGAAAATTCTAGGGCAAAGAACATCAGGGGTATGTATGTCGGCATAAATTCAATTAGAAATGGCTACCGAGGAAGAGCCAAAATAATTCGAGACGCAAACGGCTGTCTGGTCACAGAAACAAACAATGTCGTGACAAGATGGAAGCAGTACTTTGAAAACCTGCTCAATGTACGCACCCATCAACCACAGATAAATGTACCAAGCGTACATACAGCTGAGCCTCAGATCTCAGAGCCGTCTCTCAACGAAGTTGTAGACGCAATAAATCGATTGAAAATCAACAAGGCTCCCGGAGTCGACTGCATACCGGCAGAGCTTGTGAAGCATGGAGGAGAGGCAACCGCTCGAAAGATCCACCAGCTCATCCAAACAATATGGGATAAGGAAGTCACTCCGGAAGAATGGAAAACCTCAATAGTCATCCCCATTTTCAAAAAAGGTGACAGATCTGACTGTGAAAACTACAGAGGAATATCATTGCTCCCAACCGCATACAAAATATTAACAAATGTCATTCTGGCGAGAATCACACCTTACGCAGAAGAGATACTGGGAGACTACCAATGTGGATTCCGTAGGAACCGGTCAACAAGCGACCAAATGTTCACAATAAGACAACTGCTGGAAAAGAAGTGGGAATACGGAGAGACGGTTCACCAACTGTTCGTTGACTTCAAAAAAGCCTACGACTCAGTCGCAAGGCAGAGACTCTACCATATTCTAGTTGAGCTGGGAATCCGGAAAAAATATGCCGCGCTCATTCAAATTTGCATGAACGAAAACAAAGGGCGAGTTAGAATAGAAAACCACCTCTCAGAACCATTTGAAATCCGGGACGGACTAAAGCAGGGAGATGGTCTATCACCGTGTCTCTTTAACCTTGTGCTCGAGTATGTCATCAGAAAGGTACAAGACGACAACATGGCCGGATCATCCCTGAACGGGGTCACACAAGTGCTCGCATATGCGGATGACATCGCCGTTCTGGGCGATAATCTAGAGACTGTTAGTAAAAACTGTGAAATCATCATGCAAGCGGCAGAAGAGGTGGGCCTAGAAATAAATGAAGACAAAACAAAATACATGATTACGGCGAGAGCAGGTGGGTCTCAGAGAACACATATAAACGTCAGAGGTAAGATCTTTGAAAAAGTTAAAGAATTTAAATATCTGGGAACGATACTGACGGCCAGTAACGAAATGTCGAAGGAAATTAACAAGAGACTGCATTCCGGCAACGCGAGTTGGCACGCAGTCAGTAAACTGCTGAAATCCAGACTGCTATCACGTAACATAAAGCTCCGTGTCTATAGAACCATAATCATGCCAATTGTTCTATATGGATGCGAAACATGGGCTCTCACAAAACGGGAAGAAAACAAATTCCGTCTATTCGAGAATAAAGTTTTGAGAGGCATCTTTGGAGGTAAATATGACGAGGAGGCAGGACAATGGAGGAGACTCCATAACCACGAATTGGAAGAACTATATCGCAAACCTACAATAGTGAGAGTAATCAAGTCGCGAAGATTAAGATGGGCCGGACACGTGGCGCGAATGGGGAACGATAGGACCGTGCATAGAATTCTTGACGGTAGACCAACGGGAAAGAGACCGGTAGGACGGCCGCGACGGAGATGGGAGGACAATGTTAGGTTTGACCTTGAGGAGATCGGATCGAATGGTGAAGCGTGGAAGGAGAGTGCCCAGGACAGGGAAGGATGGCGAAGCCGAGTCGGTGAGGTCATGAACTTCCGGGTTCCTACAGGCCAATAAATAATAATAATAAATAATAATAATTTTGCATGTTGGGGAATGGATTACAGGTTGGGTTAGGGTGACGCCCTGTTAGCGGTCAAAATTGGTTGGCATTGTGGGTTGGTTCTCCATGTGGTATAGAGAACCCCCACAACACTGCAAAATTGACCATCGACCGAAAGTGAAGCGAGTGCAATCATTAAGCCAAGAACTGTGCTTCGTGTATCTATGCACCTAAAGTAATAAGAAAGTAATTAGTGCTAATACGCGGCAAACAAATGTGCGCGTGTGTATGCGCATAGTATATGGAAACAAATACGTAAAAACTTGTGAATAAAACATTTATCTAAATAGACAAAGTGACTAACAGTACTGCCCACCATCGACAATAGTGAGGCTGGATTCAAAACGGCGGTACAGAGAAAGCCCAATCCCGAACCCCATTTTCAAGCCAAGCAGCTGAACTCCGAGGAGAATGAGGAAGAATTAATTATTCTCAATAATGATCATTATACTGGAAAAGGGAACAAATTTAAAGAACTGGCGACGCAAGAAAAGAACGTCCCCAACAGCGAAGACAGCATCACATTGAGCGATACAAATGGATTGCCGAGCTCTGCAGAGAAAACAATGAACTGCAAAAGCAAATACAAGAAGCTATGCAAGCAAAAGAGCAACAGCAAAAACAACAGCAGCAACAGAAACAACAGCACCACATATTTGAAGCTCCGAAAAGTGAAGCCAACTGTATGGGGTTCCTTAAGAGATGAAAAGGATACTTCACTCCATCCAACCTGGCCAGTAATTACAAGGCGTATATTCGTCTCAAAATGGACTTGAACTCCCATATTTAGCCAGGCGGATCCAAAACTGCCCTACACGTGGTCGACAGGATGCAAAACCGAGCAGTGAAACTTATTGGGGACTCGGACGTAAGTCGATTAATTCCGTCGTTAGAACACAGGCGCAACGTATTGTTACGATCCGGGACGCCGTGCTTCCTCTGATGAGGGAAGAGCATGAACCTTTTATTTTATTGACTTAAATTCCAACTCAATTAAAAACTCAAAACTTAAACTCTCAATTGTATTTCTTTAACTTTACAATAACTGAACTTCAAACTCAACTTTACTAACTGACTTCCTCTTCAGACTGAACTCTTTCTTCTCGACTGCCAAAACTAAACTGACTTAGAACTGTAATCTCAAATTCAAACTCAAACTTTAATACTAACTTTACAATACTTCAAACTTCTAACTCAAACTATCTTCTTCTTCCACTGTAATCTCAAACTGATTTTACAATTAAAATTTCTCTCTTCTTATGCTACTTATTGTTCTAATTGGTTGTAAATTATAATTTGAACAAAACAAATTTTATCAAAGTATTCCTTTAGTCTCTGTGACTTTTAAATTTTGAATAAACTTTGAACGAAAATCAAAGTGCTATGTTTTGAATGAAAAAAGGTGCATGTTATGAAAAGGGGCATGATATTAAATGTGCTGTAACTGGCTTGATATAGAATATTGTGAATGTTTATGAATAGTATGTATTAAGTGAGAATGTAAGATATGTTAAGAGGAAGTTTTAAGGATGTGTTAGATAAGTAATGAGATTCAGTGTTAAAGCTAATAAGGGTAGTATTCTTGAATACTACAGTCTCATGCCTATCTCTTTTGTATAGGTTTACCACGGTCATTGCTCAACTGAACTAGCTGGATGTGTTCCGCTCCTTCAGACTTTTTCCCGCGATACCCGTCAATCTGTGAATGCACATCAGTTCTCGTTGAAAGTGGACTTCATGCGCACAAATAAACATAGAGAGTCATTCTTAGCCGAGCCACACGAATATGAAATGTTCTGCCTGATCATGTATTTCCTGGTTGTTGTGATGTCTAGACATTCAACACCAATATACATCGACAACTCCTTTCCTTTTCTTTTTTTTTTTTGCGTCGATTCATGCAATTTTAGTCACGGGACAACAACGTGCTTTTTGTGTAAAACAATTTTACAAAACGAACGATTCGATGCTGTTGAAAGTCATCGTTTGCTAGTAGAAACATATAGTGAACACACTCCATCAATTAGAACATGTGAGACATGGTTTCGACAATTTAAAAGTGGTGATTTTAATATGAAAGACAGTGAGCGACCTGGGAGACCACCAAAATAAGAAGACGAGCAATTGCAGGAGTTATTGGATGATGACCCAGCTCAAACTCAACTGCAAATAGCAGAAGCAATACACGTGTCACAAGAAACAATCAGCAGACATTTACGAGCAATGGGGAAGATCAATAAACTCGGCAAATGGGTCCCACACGATTTGAATGAACGTCAAATGGAAAATTGCAAAGTAGCTTGTGAAATGCTGCTTCAACGCCACGAATGGAAATCATTTCTGCATCGAATTGTGTCGGGTGACGAAAATAGGATTTATTTTAAAACCCGAAGCGGAGAAAATCGTGGATTTCATTTGGCGAAGCCGGTCCTTCAATACCAAGGCCAGATCGTTTCGGCAAGAAGACCATCCTCTGTGTCTGTTGGAACCAGAGCGGTATTGGGTATTATAAACTCTTGAAGCTCGCGAAACGGTTAATACACAACACTATCGTCAACAAATGCTTAATTTAAATCATGCATTAATCGAAATACGGCAGGAATGGGCCAGAAGACATGGCAAAGTGATTTTGTTACACGACAACGCGCCGTCTCACACAGCTAAACTAGTGACACTTTCAAATCGCTTGGATGGGACATCCTTCTGCACCCGCCGTACTCACCAGACTTGGCCACATTGACTATCACCTCTTCGCAGCAATGGAGCACGCGCTCGCAGAGCGACACTAGCGATTTCGAGGAAGTTGGAAAATGGCTCGACGAATGGTCTGTTTATAACCACTAAACATGTATTTACATTAGAGAAAATGTCTAGTCAATGAAAACTTAATACAATATTAATGAAGTGTGTTGTTTATAGTTTTTCTGGCATGCTATTCATAAATTACCTGAAAAATGGGCGAAATATGTAGACGTCGGTGGGTGGGCAATATTTTAATTAAAAAAAATTAATTTCCCCAGAAAATTACGTTTTTCTTTTAACCAAAGAAACCGGAAAAAATGTATACAACTGGTGTATATCCAGGAGAACCCAACCAGATATAAAACCTCAAAACCTACAGATGCCAAACAAGGAAGTTCCTAAGATTCCGGAGAATCTTAACCATAAGGAAGGAGAAGTTACGTATATATACGGTGGCCTTCGCCCATAAACATGTCTAGCAACAACCATTAAGTTTTTTTCTAAGCATAATGATGAGCAGAGTTATGTTGGGCAAGGACGTTTTAATTAATTGCGGCATAATGCGCTGTGTCAATACATTTATGTTGGCGATGCAATTTCCCGGCGCACAAGCACTGATCATCGGCGCACAAGCACTCAAGAGGGAGGAGCATGACAGTCAGCTGTATACCAGTCGCGATAAATCACTCAACAGTAAACGAATGATTTATAGAAAACAAGCGGACGAGGAGAGAGCTGCTGGCAATAAAAGGCGAGCGCGGCGCTGAAGCAGTAGGAGTATACTTCGACGACACACGCGATAATAGTCACGGCTTCGTCACACGAAATACCCTACAGAACCTAGTTAAATCTCGAAACCCCAAGAAGTCACCAGGTATCGACAATATGTCCTACCACTCCTTGCGAAGGCTTTCTGCTTTATTCTTTATAAAGCTCTCCATTCTGCTCAACCATGTCTACAAGATGGGGTATTTTCCCCAAGCTTGGAGGCATGCTGTTGTCTGCCCAATAACAAAAGTTGGGAAACCAAATTATCACCCTTCAAGCTTTCGTCCTATTTCGCTCCTCACCTGCATCAGCAAAATATATGAACAGTTCATATACGAGAAGCTAAATAAATTTATCAATGCCAGGAACCTAATACCTGATTTCCAATTTGGATTTCGGAGAGCGCACAGCACCACTATGGCTCTCAACATATTTCAAAACCACGTCTGCGTGCGGCTCTTTAATAAGGAACCCACCGTTGCGGTGAGCCTGGACATTGAAAAATCTTTTGACACGACCTGGATCGAAGGTCTCGCCTTTAAATTATTGAATACTGGGCTCAGTAGATCGTTATGTAGTATCATCTACCAGTTCGTTCGAAACAGAACCTTCCAAGTTAGAGTGAATGGAAAACTTTCCCGAACTTTTCACGCCGCCGCAGGCGTACCACAGGGCTCCATTCTAGGCCCCATCTTATTCAATATTTACACTTCCGATATTCCCCGCCCTGTGGACGGGAGAGTAAACCAGATATGCTACGCGGATGACGTCGTGGTGTACACGTCAACCAAAGGCCCTAATCTCGCAACAAATCGACTCAACCGTCACTTGGACGAACTGTATCAGTATTACAGTCGATGGAAAATTCGACTTAACCCATCCAAAGCAGTAGCCATAATTTTGAGTAGTAAATACTCCCAACCTGCTTCTCGATATTCACAGAATATTCGAATAAAAATGGGAGATACTACGATTAGACCACAGGACAGGATGAAATATCTTGGGGTCATCTATACCCCAAAAATGAATTTCATCAAACATGTGACCCACATTCTCCAAAGGGGCCTCGATCGGTCTAAGCAACTGCACAACATCTTGAAGTGGAGCAACAAAGTTGACACCAAAGTCAAGCTTCTCTGCTATAAGCAGCTAATCCGATCTGGAATATCGTACGCCTTTCCCATATGCATATCTTCGGCTCAAATGGAAAGACTTCGGGTTTTCGAAAGGAAACTCCTCAGAAGATGCACTAATCATTCTAGAAGGCCTGACGGTCGTCATTACCCGAACTCTCACCTATACGAAGGTGCCTCCATTACCCCTATCGACGAGTACTTGCTTCAATTAGCATATAAGTACCTCGAGAACATTCAGAACAGCGAGAACCTACTTGTACGGGACTCTTGCGTTCTTGACCCTTCTCTCTCTCGATCTCTTCGGATCAAACCCCCACAATTTCTTCTTCAGTACAAAACTGAAGAAAGCACCCTTCCCAACAACATTACCCTCTATAATAGAGGATTCCTGGACCCATCCCATAGGGTCTACTATTAACAAACCACACACACGAACGCACAGTACAAGACGGCACAAACACAAACATACACACCGACCAAAGCGCAGATTATCAGACGCCAAAGAGGTGATCTGCGTTTACTAGCGCACCCAAAACCTACCCGTCTTGTATGATTTCTTTCCCACCATCCCTCTATACAAGTAGTTAGAGAACACCCAGACTAACACTGTCCGCACTATCCTTGGATACCCCCACTTTTCTTTTCTTTTCTTTTCTTTTTCTTTTCCTTTCAGATATCGCGAGACCGAGCCCAACATCCTCACGGATGTGAGTGATTCTGGTTATCGCAAGATGGCCAGAAGTCAGAGACAAGATGAAGGACACATCTGTTCTTGTCTCGCTAAAGTCGGCCCTCTCGCCACCCATTTTTTTTTTTTTTTTTTTTTTTGGAAGCTGTAGGAGTCGTCGAAGAAAGTCCTACCCAATCAGTCTTGATCAAGACTAGCTTCAGAAAGAGACAGACACGGAATTGTAAAGAATAATAAACTTATTAATAAACGCGATCAAAAGGAACTTTTCGAAAACGCGACCCAATTATTCGCTTGCTTATTCACCCTTAGGCAGGCAATGGAAAAATGCCTAGAATGTAAGATTCCATTACATCATCTATTTATAGACTTTAAGGCCGCCTACGACAGCATAGCCAGGGTAGAACTATATAATGCCAAGAAAGACTTCGGCATTCCAAACAAATTCATACGACTTTGTAGGTTAACCATGACCAACGTAACTAGTCAAGTAAAAATAGCGGGCTTGCTGTCCAAATCAATAAACATCTTTAATGGACTCCGACAAGGGGACGGCCTGGCCTACATCCTCTTCAACATGGCGTTGGAGAAAGTAATCCGTGACTCTGGCGTCACAACTAGAGGGACTATTATCACCAAGTCTAGCCAGATACTTGCCTACGCAGATGACATCGACGTCATCGGTAGAACCGAATCGGCTGTACAGGACTCCTTCACCCAGATCGAGCAGGCGGCACAAAAATTAGGACGGCACATTAATGAGGGTAATACTAAATACATGATGGCAACTTCTACGAAGAGAAGACCTAACGTTGGTCAAACTATCAGGGTAGTGGAGCACGAATTTGAAGTAGTGCAATCCTTTAACTACCTTGAGTCAGTGGTATCAGCCGATAACAATATGGAAGAAGAAATACGCGAACGGTTGATCAAATCCAACAAAGCCTACTATGGTCTATCAAAGTCTATCTCTTTAAATCCCGAAATTTATCCTGAACATCCAAGCCACTACTGTACAAGACCATGGTCTTACCAGTATTCATGTATGGATCCGAGACCTGGGTGCTCAATAAAAGGCACTCTGAACTCTTACCCGCGTTCGAGAGGAAGGTCTTAAGGAAAATTAGGGAGGACGATTCCGGAGACGCTACAACCATGAGTTGTACGCAATCTACCTTGAAGCTAATGTTGCAAGAAAAATCAAGCTCGGTAGACTCCGGACGGGACACCTAACTCGAATGAGCGAAGAGGTGCCTGCCCGGAAAGTCCTTTGTGGCAGGATGTATGGAAGGATACAGCGCGACAGACCTTGCCTGCGATGGAGGGATGGCGTAGACCAGGACGCCCACAGTCTGGGAGTGCCAAAGTGGATGACATCAGCTCGAAATCGGGACCGGTGGAGAGATTTGTTAAGTAAAGCCAAGACCGGATACCGGTTGTAGTGTCAATGATGATGATGATTTTGGACTTTAGATTTTTGAATATTTGAGAAAGCCACGACCGTCAAAACACTGGTTATTTTTAGTCGGCAAAATGTTATCTTTATTTAATTCACGGATAGTTATTTTGCACTTAATCAACTGAACATGGATTAAAAATTACTTACAAATATCTTAATTTAAGTATCCTCATTATAAGATTATAGCCCAAACGAAAAGGCGACTCCGGTTTAATTAAAACTCCGGGTAGGAGGACGCACCGACCGGATCGGAGGTTGGAATACGACTTTAAGATTCAACCCTCGTTTGGGGTGAGTTTGGTGGTGTGGTGGTAGATATCCTCTCCACTAAGGATATGTTTTTACTCACCACCAGAGAAACGTAAAGTCTCTCTTGGTGGAATAGAAAACCAGATCTCGTAATGGAGATCATGGTGGTATGTGTGTGATCGTTCAGATCTGTGTTGTTTACTCATGCGCGAAGGCCATGAAAAAGCAAAGCACACAGGCGGCAAGGACAAAGGAATCTGGGCGATCATGGTTTATGATGTGCATCGCAGCTCAAATAGACCACGATGCATCGAAGAGATGTGCTCAAACCAAATTTAGGACGAGGGCGTCATAAAAGTCTTAGATGAGTGATGCCCTTGTGTAAATAGGCGAATAGCCATTGGGGAAAGGTGCTAATGGGTTGGTGGACGAAACGAATCCCTTGCTTACATTTGTATATGCAGGGAAATTCGTTTGTGGGAAACGGATTCTATATTTGCATTGTTTATGCTTTGAATTCAATCCGGGGGCTATGCGCGAAGTCGATGATTGTCTGGAGATTCAAACAAAGGAGCATTTCTGGGTAAAGTGCTTGCAGCTGTATCGATAGTTGCAAGTCATTGCAAAGCAGATTAGATGGTTATACAATGACGGTTTATATATACCATCTCTGTCAATTGTACATGGCATCTATGGCGACGCCAGGATCGAACTATAGTGTGAATATCTACACTAATTGGAAATTCTGTTCTGGATCGCTAATGCAGAGATGCATTGATACATGTATGAATGCCCTTGTAGGAAAAATTGTTTGCAGGCATTTCCAGGTAATGCATTGAAAGCATTAATTATCCTTGGGAACGAAATGTTTTTGCTGCGGGGAGATTGCGGTGCAGGTGTGGGAAGGTTGGAATTTGCCTGGCAACCGAAGGTACCGAATAGGTTTTGTTTTATGCTCCCGTATAATGGAAAGAATTCTTGTAGGGAATTTGTATGCGAAGAAATGCATGAAAGATAAGAATTCTTTTACAGGGACTTTTAGGTTATATGAATTTGATCTATTTGATGCGTGAAGCATTTAAGGTGCTAATTCGATTGCATTAGCGAAACTTATAAGATTGGGTCGAAGTTCTTGGGGTTCTTCATGTAAGTAACAGTGGGTTTGGCGGAACCGCCACAGATGTGTTCCACGTTTTCTGCACATCCCTTGTAGGACTAACGGAACGAGTCTTTCTTGTACTTGAACTAGTGCATATAGGGCCAAAGCAACCGTGTGCTCTAAAACATTGGGGCATGTAAAAGTGCCTTGCGGTGTGGTCTTGTGGGGTTCTCTATACCACACGGAGAACCAACCCACAATCCTAACCTAACACGCAAAAACCATCCCCACAATAGCATACATCTCCCAATCCGCAATAGCATACATCTCCCAATCTACAATAAAATATTTTCCAAACCTCCAACGGAATATAATTCAACCGAATATATTCTAATCATCCCGGCATTCATTTCCCCAAAATTGCTTCTGTCAATTATCGATATTTCCTCAACGCAACCAAGCAATCCACATTTCCCCGAAATTCGTATGCCATAACAAACGCATACCCAAATCCTCAACGGAACATTAGCAAGTATACCAAGCCGCACACATTTCCCCGAAGTTCATATGCCTTAACAAAACGCATATCCAAATCCTCAACGGAACATTAACAGCCAACCAAGCGGCATACATTTTCCCTGAAATGACTTCGGTTAACATTCTATGTAAACGATATTCCTTGCTTGCACCCAAGCAATTTCAATTTCCCGGTATACACAACCAACGAATCCAACTTAGCTTATACGGCAAGGATTCGCTGGAACTAAACTCATATGCATAGTGTTGCAGACGCAACAGCAGATCGAACATTAAACGGGTACCAACTTACAACGCCCCAGAGTATGCAACGATAAAGGTTGCAGCATAAAATTCTGTAGTGGCACTGAATGCTGCTAGGTGCTGAATAGACAATTTGTCTATTCATTTAACTGTTTCAATGTTACTGTTTCGACACAGTTTTGATTTTTGTTGTACTGTTTTTGACAGTATATTTTAACGTTTTGGTTGAATTGAAATTGTTTACGGTGCCTTCAGCACCTGTTTTATGAATGTGAACGTCTTTAATGTGAAATAAAGTTAAAATTAGTGCTTTAAAAAACATGTTTCTTTTGTGCCCAATGCGGCAGTCATTTGCTGTGTCCATGGTGACATTATTTGTTATTTGCCTTCTTGGTCAAGTGTCAACGACCACGAAAACATTATTTGCTGGGCTACAACGCCACACGCTTTGCTGTTTCGTCGTGGAATAGCTCGACGCAGATACACATAGGCATAGCAACTCTTCCACTAAATTCTTAGGAAGTGGCAATGAATTTACGACGCCACTACCACAACGCAATGGATTTTCAATTCCATGAGTCAGTCGCTAGCCAACCGCCATCAAGCGCTCATCCCCCACCCTAGTACCGGCCAGTCGAGACCCATCCGCCAAACGGTGCACAACCGCAGGAGTCACACTGCTTTAATTGCTTCGCTTTAATTCATTCGCGCAGCCGAAGTTTTCTTTTACTCGAAGAAAGTCTTGCGGGATACGGCTTCCTCTTATCGTTTTCGCTTGAACTTCCTTTTGCAAAGATAAAATAACGACCAACCCGCCTGTCGCACTGTGAATAAATGTCGGTTATTGCGTAGCCCGCCGTCTCACTTCGAGGCTAAGAGAAAGAAGAACCTAATCCTAAAAGGACACCAAAACCGTGTAAAATTGAATAGACTAAATAAAACCAAGAACGTTCGAACAATAAGAACGACGTATGGACTAGTGTAAATTTAAATAAAGGAAATAAAGCTTCAACCACAACAACGATACACGAGTGTTTATCTTTTAGTTCCGTGCCCGCTTATTCTCTCGTGGGTACTTTTGCGAACGACCTTCGTCAAACATCGCTGGGGACAAGGCAACCACGCGCCGTACGTCGGCACCACGTCCTTCACCCCCACAGTTTATTCATCCTCCCTTTGGTGTTCGGTATCATTTCGTACCTCTGTCTTCCTATGCTAGCCGTGTACCATTTTTGATACCATTGACTAAAGCTCCGTTCTCGGATAATCAAAAGTTCAGTTTTGTATGCGCTTCTGTTGGCGTCTCTTGTAAAGCTCTCGAATGCTCTTGCTTATATATCTGTGGGCACACGATCCGCAATTACTGCGACTACCTTGGTTGACACTGTTTTATAAGCCCATTGGGCGAGGCTCCGCTCTCGGATACCCGTGAGTTCGACTTCGTATACACTAGACTCATTGGAGCAGCTTGTATATATCCGCCGGTACACTTGCTTCAATTTCCATCGGCTCCCCACCCTCTCTATGTAAGCCATTTTTACCGATCTGCCAATCTTTCTCTTTTGTCCTATTTCCACATCCAGTCTGCTATTTAAAAACAAGTGGGTGCACTTTGTTAACAAAAACGCTACTCGAAAGTGTTACATTGATATTTCGGGATAACCTTGTGTAGAGCTGTGGGGAGGACGTATTGTGCCAAACACGGACACTCCGTTCATCTTCCTCCTCCATGTTGTTGAAGTAAATGTTCTTTTATTGGTTTAGATCTATCCAAGTATTTTGATGCATTTATTTTGTTATATTCGCCATTATCTTTAAAATTGTGAAGGATAACTCGTAATTTTACAGATTGAAGTCGTAAATTAATCTAATTAGACAATGAAATCACGCGCACACGTCCGCTGTAATGAACCGACGACTTGCATATCAAAACTTTACTCACACGACTCGCGGTTGACGTTCGCGTCCTCGTGTGCACCGGAGAGCGGGAACGGCACGACCGTGGTGGTCGGCGGGTGTAATAAGGCTCCCCAAGGATAGAACTCTGAATGAATTCCATCCTCGGATAGGGTTAAGGAACGGAAGAGAGAGAGAAAATGTTTCTCTTAAGGGTGTGGCCACCAAGGAGATGCGACCTTTTGATGCAGTGGTGTGTATGTGTGTTCGTACACATCACCGTGTTTACCGATGCATTTCAGCAAAGATGAACAAAACCTACAGCTAGGGAAAAAGAACAAAGGAGAAGCGACCTAATGCATCGGTCTGTGATTAGAGTCAGGTAAATAAATAAGTTGGAACTCATTTAATGGGAATTGCATTTGGGATGCCACAAACGATATGCATTGTTTATGGTATCGCCAGAACACCTTTGAAGGACGGCGTTCTTTTGTTAGCACATGGTGCGAGTTAGGGGATTAGTCTCAACGTCTATGGTGCTAATTACATGCAGCTCCGTTGGACTGTTTATCGTTGATTAAAGTGGTCGCCAGCCAGTGTGTATGTAGGTAGTTTTTATTGTACACATGTTGAGGCTGGGATAAGCCAACTCAGGGGTAAGATTCCCTGATGATGCGGTTGTATTATACGTGAACCGATGAATTTTCTTTCAGCTCATTTATGATAAGTTAGGAAGGAATTCTTATAGGGAATTTGTATGCGAAGAGATGCATGAAAGGTAAGAATTCTCTTCTAGGGGCTTTTAGATTATAAATTACTCTATTTAATGCGTAACGCATTTAACGTGCTAATGTGATTGCATTAGCGAACTTAAGGAAGTTATGGAGGTTTTTCAGGTAAGTGGGCCGTGGGGTTTGGCGGAACCGCCACAGAGCCATTACGAAAATACAGTAAATAATAATAAATAAAAATGATTGTTATTGATCGAAATTATAATTTCTCCCATTAAAAAAATAAATAAGCAACAAAATAATTATAAACTAGTTATATAACATTCGTTCGAATTAAAAATTCATTAAAATTAAAAGGAATATTAAAACAGGGCCAGAAAATCGTGTCCAAAAAGGATAAAAGGAAATTAATAGAACAACTAGAGATTTCAAAAAACGATTTAAAATACATTTAAATCATGAAAATAAATTAAATGAAGAAAGAAGAATTTAAATCAAGAGATGAAAAAAAGCAAATTATTGAAATGATTAATTTAATTAATTAATTCGTTAAATTAGTGAACAAAAAATATTATTTCAATTTATTTATCTATCCATCTAACTTCATATAGCAAAAACAAAAATAACAAAACACCTTTCCACAAGGTCAAAATTCATCCCCTATCTCTACCTTAATAAATTTATATACTCATTGCTCTGAGCAGATGTTAAATTTCTTTTGAATTGACTTAATTTCATTTGCAGAGGAATTTCAAGAACGGTTTCGATTACACGCCCAATACAAAAGTATATCGGATGAGTACGCAGAGGCAATTAAATTAAAACTCCTTTAGACATCGTTGCGTCAGCATAGTTGGCACACCTCGAGTTATTCAATTATCATTTCGCACGCTTCCTTATTGCTTCGTGTATCATGGGGTTTATTTGTTTTGCACTTACGTGCCTAAGGTGAGCAGTCCTACACGAACCAACCCTATACGATGGGGGCATAAATATTTACTCGAGCGGAGCCCGGTCAGAAAGTAAAAGGTGATAGTGAATTGTTTTTATCAAACAACACTGGCTATCGATGGTAGTAAATACCTTTCATCTTCATATTTGTTATCGATTGATTTATTATTAGTAATATCTTGTTGGGTGGTATTTACAAGTAGACTAGGAGAGTGTGTCTAATGAAACTGCTGTATCTACACGCGACGTATTTCATTAAAGTCAACAAACGTGGTGGAACATTAGGCGTGTTCGAAACCGTTTCAAGAACCTTCAGTTGTTGCATACTAGTATACGAGTTATAAGTTTGAATGCTGGCGAAATGGGGATCGTATATATATTTTTAACAGTATTAATGTTTTGTTACATTTAAGAAATATTAAAATGTTTATTCGAATTGGGGAGATGGGAGTCATAAAAAGTTATGTAAGTGATAGCTCCCAATTCGTGTTGTTCGTCTGGAGATCAAATGGAGAATAAAGTAAATAATTACAAAAGTATTTTACACGTTAGTGGAACTAGGGCACTATACATTCGAATTGATGGCGTATGTTTTCAACAACCTCAGATAATGTATCGTTTAAAACAGACACTGTAACTACGATGCATATTTCTAATATAGGGCAGAATCTACCCCGACATTTTTCGAGTTCAGCTCCAACAAGTCCAAAGTAGTCCGCCACCCTACTAAGAGAGTGAATTTATTGAATCCTACCTAATTTTTTACATCTAGTTCACAGTTTTCTGTATAAAATATTATGGCATTAGATTATAAGTAGTAATGGTACAATACTAAAATCTGTAATGTACTACGGCCCTGTGTCATGTGTTTCGTTATCTTATTTGTCAATATGTCTTACTTTGTTTTTTACAATATCTTGTTTTAATAATACATCCGCACAAAACGAAATACTTGACACCCTTAAGTACCGACATTCAACGAGAGGGAGAAAGAATGCAGGCACTAGAATGGAGAAGAGTGGGCAAAGCATAGCGTGCTGTTCGACTGAAGAACAATTTATTTGCTCATCTGTCAGTCTAAAATTGACCTTTAATGTAAACTAACGTGTATGGTCTAATTGACCAATTTCGTGAATAAATCCTTAACAATCACGAATGCTGAGTTTACTTAGACAATGTTTGTGGTGATATCTGTAGATCAAGGAACGGTAAACCATGTTCCATCTCCATTTCAATTGCGAAATTAAATTGCATCTGAATTCCCTAAGATTTGGATGTCGCAAGTTGTTGAGCACGTGTAGTAGATGTTCTGATGTTTTTTGGCTCAGTACAGTGACTGACATATACTTTTGGACGAGTGAATGCCTTATAAGTTGCGACAAAATCGGACGTCGTCATATTCCGCATGCAATGTGACCTCAAGGAGATCGGATCGGATGATCGAACGTGGAAGGAGAGCGCACAGGACAGGGAACAATGGCGGAGTCGAGTCGGTGAGGTCATAAACGTCCGGGTTCCTACAACCCAATAAATAATAATAATAATAATGTGAGAGATAACATTGTACATATCTTCATCATCATCATCGGCACTACAACCGGGAACCGGTCTTGGCCTTATTTAGCAAGTCCTGAGGCTTGTTAAATTTTCCATGATAATTTATTTTTCCAGGCAAGGTTATTAGTCTGTACATATCTTAGTGCATGCAAAATAGGAGCTTCATCAGGTCAATGAAATTAGGAATGCCCCGTTGAAAGAGCAATTCTACCCAAACTATGGTAGATAGCATGCAGAAGATGGCAGCCAATGTCTATTATTTCTGCCAGATCATTAAGGAACTTCCACAATTCGCAATCCGTGTGCAGACAACTCTCGCCCTCGAGTTAGAGGAAGTATTGCGCAAAATCGTTGCACAATCGGCTCGGTCCACGAAGAGGGCGGCTGTGGAGGCGTAATTAACGGCTGCCAACAGAACGGGAAAATCGCCCAGGCGAGGGCGAGAGTAGCGCGAGAAGTACTGTAACGGGGTTCCGTAGAGGAGAAAACAAATCGAAAATTTGAAGCTCAATAGCAGATAGGTGAAGAGGAGTACAGCCGGAAACTGTGAGAGGTGAAGGCTGGTGATTCTTTAGCGATTGCAAACGCTGAAAAAGTAGTGATCAGTTGCGAGGATAAGTTATGCAAAGAGTAGAGGAGTATCTTCGATGCTAGTATCAGGATCAGGACTTGGTATTCGAGAGTATCTGTTGGAATTATCACAACTGGTCGGACCTGAGACGATGGCAGCGACAGAGAATAGGACCATGTTGACGAAGGTCTATCCCACAAGGCTAGACTATTGTACGACGAACACGGTATTGAATGCCACCATGAACGAAATCATAGAAAATTGAGGCTACGGAACATTTTAATCAAGAGAAATCAGATTTTGACACTGGTGGATTGTAGAAAATCAAAGAAAACTTGTGGCTGCTTTAAATTACGCCGGTTTAAATAAATTCGGTGGCGCAAGGCTAATAAACTTGCCCGGAAAAACAAATTATTGTGGAAAGTTTGACAAGCTTCAGGGCTTGCTAAATAAGGCCAAGACCGGATCCCGGTTGTGGTGCCGATGATGATGATTATGATGAAATAAATTCGGATTTTTATAACTCAATGTTATGTTACTTATATAAATTTGTGAAATACAATTCTTGCATAGACCTAACGACAATGAAAAAAACCGTAGTAAATGGACGTTTAGAAAATGTTTTGAAATCCCACTAGCATTGTGTGAAAATAATAAAGGTAAATGAAGACCAGACGCTGAGGAAAAGAAACGCACTATGGAACCGAAAAAGTTGGTGAAAGAAGAAAACTACCCAAAACCACTATCAAGAAAAACGAGGAAGGGTGTCCTTAAGGTGGAAAATTCCTGTAAAACGTTTATTAGCATCTGATGAATGTATTGTCAAGGTTTGGGGTTCAATAGAAAGTCCTTAATGTCCATAGAAACTGACCAAAGTGATGCACAAAAGTGCCGATAGCAGATAAACGAACGAGTGCCTTTTACGGCCTCTATCGTTTCATTTCTAAGCCATTTTTTTGCAAATGAGGTCGGGAATTTACGGAGAGAAATGAATTACAAAATGGTTTCTAGTGGACATGACATTGAAAAAAAAAATCCATGGAACTACAGAAAGAAAGGCAGGTAGAAGGCAGGCGGCAGGTAGAAGGCAGGCGGCAGGTAGAAGGCAGGTAGAAGATAGGAAGGGCGAGGCCAAGTAAAAGACAGGTAGTAGATAGATAGAGACCAGGTAGAAAGCAAGTAGTAGGCTGGTAAAAGATAGGAAGGGCCCGGCCAAGTAAAAGACAAGTAGTAGATAGATAGAGACCAGGTAGATAGAAGGCAGGGAGACGACAGGTAGAAGGCAGGTAGAAGGCAGATAGTAGACAGGTAGAAGGTAGATAGAAGGCAGGGAGAAGACGGGTAGAAGGCAGGTAGAAGGCAGATAGTAGGCCAGTAGTGGGCAGATAGTACGCAGATAGAAAGAAGGTAGAAGGTGGGTAGAAGGCAGGTAGAAGGTAGGTAGTAGACGGGTGAAGGGCGGGTAGAAGGTAGGCCGGGCGAGGCTAGGTAAACGGCAGGGAGTAGATAGATAGAGACCAGGTAGACGGCAGGTAGAAGGCAGAGAAGGCAGGTTCTCTTCAGACATTTTCCTGCGATACCCGTCAATCTGTGAACGCGCATCAGTGGTTTTCAGGCGCACATTCTTTAGCCGAACCGCATGGATGTGGAATGTTCTGCCCGATCATGTGTTTCCTGGCCGTTGTGATGTCCAGACATTTAAGACCAATATACATCGACACCTCCTTTCCTTATCCACTTCCTCTCCATCCGCTCGCACTGTGCTCTGACATTTAAGGGTACTTCAAAATCGCCTTTTGTGCGCGCGTTAGCGTACAAA
Source organism: Microdon myrmicae (assembly GCA_963931805.1). Lineage (NCBI taxonomy): Eukaryota > Metazoa > Arthropoda > Insecta > Diptera > Syrphidae > Microdon > Microdon myrmicae. The sequence goes on from OZ007497.1 coordinate 213,843,332, forward strand.
AAAAAGGTAGAACGCAAGTAGAAGTCAGGTAGAAGGCAGGTAGTAGGCAGGGCGAGGCCAAGTAGAAGACAGGTAGTAGATAGGTAGGAGGTAAGTAGAAGGCATGTAGAAGGCATGTAGAAGGCAGGTAGACGACAGGTAAATGAAAGTTATAAGGCAGGTAGAAGGCAGGTAGAGGGTTGATAGGCAGGTGGGAAGTAGGCGAGGCGAGGCCAAGTAAAAGCCAGGTAGTAGATAGACAGAGAGAAGGCAGGTAGAACGCAAGTAGAAGACGGGTAGAAGGCAAGTAGTAGGCAGGCCGAGGCCAAGTAGAAGAAGGGTAGTCGATGGGTAGAAGGCAGGTAGAAGGCATGTAGAAGGCAGGTAGAAGGTGGATAGTAGGTCAGTAGTGGGCAGATAGTACGCAGATAGAAAGAAGGTAGAAGGTGGGTAGAAGGCAGGTATAAGGTAGGTAGAAGGTAGGTAGTAAACGGGCGAAGGGTGGGTAGAAGGTACGTAGAAGGCCGGTAGGCGGGAAAAGGGCGGGTAGAAGGTAGGCCGGGCGAGGCCAGGAAAACGGCAGGGAGTAGATAGATAGAGACCAGGTAGACGGCAGGTAGAAGGCAGGAGTCGATTTAAAACCGCCAACGAGACAGCACTTCTGCCTCGTGATCCGTACTATTGGATCAATTGGGCAATCCGTTTTGGGAATGTGCGCAACACCTGTAGTGGTTTCTTTCGCTTATCTATTGCTGGTTCCGACATGCATCCTTTCTCGAACTGGTATAGATTTTCTGTGTAGGGCCATTTCAATGGAGCAGAAATTTCGCGTTGATTTGTGTTACATTCGCGGCTTGAGATGCAATTTCTCTTCTGTGCCTGCCCACGTTTCTAACCAGAAACCAACTATCCTTGCACTTAGCGAAACCCAGGTAATTACTAATACAGATATTTCCGATTTTAATCTACCTGGATATAACTTAGTGCCACTGTTCTTTCCACTTCGTGGTATAGCCACATACATACGAAATGATATTACTTATCAGCTTCTGCCACAATATGGGCTCTGTTCCAACCCAGAATTTAATTTCTCTTCGATAAAATTTCACCTTAGTAAGCACACCATACATTACAGCTTTCTTTACAGAAGCCCAAACTTGGATAGAAACGCATCCTTTAACGAATTTGATGGTCTATCTGATTCTATCGATAAGATCTTGACCCTATATCCGCACACTGAAATCGTTATTGCGGGTGATTTTAATGTGCATAACTCTCAGTGGATTCGTCACTCTGGAGACACAACACCTGAAGGACAATATGTCCAGCTTTTTGCTGATTCAAATAGTTTAACTCAACTTGTCAATGAGCCAAGACATATATGGTCATTTTGCCAACACACTGGACCTGTTTTTCACCTCCCACCCAAACAAATACACAATTGAAGTTTCTTCGCCCTTGGGCACTTCAGACCACTGTGTCGTGTCAGCTAAGTTTGCTCTAACCAACAGCAACCTTAACACGAAAACTCCCAAAAGAACACTATGGTTCTATGAGAAAGTCAACTGGGAAGGTCTGAACGACATTTTTGGGAGGTTAAATTTGTCGTTTTTTTTTTTCCTCAATAACGATGTAGAGTCAACATTAACAGACACGATTCTACTTGGCATGCGAACCTTTATTCCACACAGAGTAAAGAGTATCAAACCTAAGAGAAATATGTGGTTCGATTCCGGTTGCACAGAAGCCATTAGGGCTAAAGAGTTGAGCTTCCGGTTGTATAAATCAAACGATACTGAGGAAAACCGGAAAAGATTTAAGAGAGCTAGAAATGCCTGCAATGCGTATATTCAACGCGCCAAGTTCTTGCATGACCAGAGATTGAGACAAAAAATACTACACTCTCCCACGGGTAGTAGAAACTTCTGGGCATTCGTGGAAAACATTCAAAACTCAGTCTCTTCATCCATTCCATCGCTTATAGTCGATGACAAACCAACCACCACTGTAGTACAGAAGGCGAATCTACTTGATGCACGTTTTGCAGCCAACTCAACGCTGCCTGATACCACATCAGTTCCACCTCAAGTTGAGCATAAGCAGCACACCATGAGCCAGATTCGCTTCCAAACGCGTACTGTTGCCCGCGCATTCAAGAAGCTAAACGCACACAAATTCGCTGGTCCGGATAGCATTATTCCAATCCTCTTGAAGAGATGTTTTTCTTCACTCGCCAAACCACTGCGGAAACTCTTCTATTTGTCTTATTCTACTGGCCGTTTCCCAAATATATGGAAGTCGCCGAATATTCAGCCAATTCCCAAAAAGGGTGACAAATCATGGCTTTCTTCTTATCGACCCATAGCACTAACTTCTATCCTCTCCAAGATGATGGAATCTCTTATCAACCGTCGAAAATATCTGGAATCAAATGACCGTCAATATGGCTTTCGTAGCAACAGGTCCACAGGAGATCTGATGACGTACCTTACAGAAAAGTGGAGCCATTCCCTCCACTACTTCGGAGAAATCAAGGTTGTTACACTGGATATCGCGAAAGTCTTCGGCACTGTTTGGCATCCAGCCCTTTTATCAAAATTGCATTTATATGGAGTGGACAATTCCCTGATCCAATGGATAAGAGACTATCTTTCTGGCCGTTCAATCCAAGTAGTTCTTAATGGTGTCAAATCTGCGTCCATCAAATTAATGCAGGTGTTCCCCACGGTTCTGTACTCTCACCCACTCTCTTTCTCATCTTTATAAATGATCTATTTTCCATTACTAGCAACCTAATCCACTCGTTTGCCGATGATAGCATTCTGAGTTTCTCATACTTATACAAACATTCCCTGTCCAAACACTTCGAACCTCAATACCAATCAGCAGGTTATGCTTAATACACTGAATTCCGACCTCAAAAAGATATATCAATGGGAATTATCTAACCGAGTAGAATTCAATGCCTTAAAAACTCAGTGATGTCTCATGTCGTCTAAGGCAAACCCCAAAGTAAATACACTGTCGATGAACGGCACTTCCATCGACGAAGCCAAGGAACTATCAATCCTCGGCACTCGACGCGTAGCCGACCTCTGTCTGTTTTACAGATATTATCAACGGTGCTGTTCTTCGGAGATTCTAGGTATTATTCCACGCAATTCGGTTTATATGCGCTCCACAAGACAATCCGATGGATCGCACCCGTTTGTGGTTCATCTCCCGACGGCGGGAGCATCCCTGCATCAGAACTCGTTCCGATACAGAGCGGGGAAGCTATGGAACTCTCTTCCCACGCGAGTGTTCCCGGAGCGTTACAACCTGCAACTGTTCCAAAAGAACTGCAACAGTTATTTGGTGCCATCTCGGGGCGCCCACTCGGCGCTGTAGGTTCGCCTCTCCCGAGAGAAGTCTAATAAAAAAAATAAAATAAAATAAAAACTCGAAGTAATTCGACTCTTAATTACAGCGACCACATTTTTGAAGCTGCGAAAAGTGCGGCCAAATGTAAATCTCCTTAAGAGATGCAAAAAATACTTCACTCCATCCAACCTGGCCACCATTTGTATGTTCCTCCCAAAATGGAGTTCAACTCTCATATTTAGTCAGGCGCATCCAAAACTGCACTACACGTGGTCAACAGGATGCAAAAACGGCCGTAGACGGGCGATTGTGCTACGACCTGGAAGTAACGCGCACCGAAGAAGAGCTCCTGCGCTTCAGTAGGGCTATCTCCCACAGAGACCGGGACGATAGTATTAGACAGCGTCAACAGTTCTGGTGGTTGAATGGCATATAAAGACCTGGATACCAAAGTCGGTATAGAATCACACTATCATCAGCTAGCTTACATAGACTTAGCTTTTCTAGAATTAGGGTAGTATAAGATGTAAGTTAAGTTAAGCTAAGTGATTTTACATAAAATATATTAAAAAAAAAAAAGTAGATAAGTTAGGTAAGTTAAGTAAGTTAAATTTTAAGAAAAAAAAAAAAAACAAAAAAAAATTGACAAAGTTTTTCAAATTTTTCTTTGTCTTTCAAATAATTATAAGTATTACCACAAAGTTCTGTCGCCGAAAGGCAAATTATACAAATATTAAGTAATGTTTAGCTTAGAGCGTCTGCGAAGGACCAGTAAGTTATTATATAAGCTATTTAAGCTAGAATTTAAGCATTTTTTGTCTAGCCTTTAATTTAAAACGAAGAATATAGAAAGAAAATAAAAAAATGTTTAAAAATGGAATGGATGCAAAAACGAGCAGTGAAACTTATTAGGGACCCAGCTGTGAGTCGATAAATCCCGTCGTTAGTACACAGGCGCAACGTATCGTGCCTATCTCTCTTCTATAGGTATTATCACGGTAGTTGCTCAACTGAACTTGCTGGATGTGTTCCGCCTCCTCAGACATTTTCCCGTGATACCCATCAACCTGAGAATATGCATCAGTTCACATTGAAAGTGGACTTCAGGTGCACAAACAAACATAGAGAGTCATTCTTTAGTCGAACCACACGAATGTGGAATACTCTACCTGATCATGTGTTTCCTCTACGTTGTAATGTCCAGGCATTTAAGGCCAATGTACATCGAAACCTCCTTTCCTTATCCAGTTCCTCTCCTTCCGCTCGCACTGTGCTCTGACATTTAAGTTTTTGTAAAAAAAAGGGTAGATTGGTTAAATAATTAATGTCAAGTATCTGGTGTTTTGTTGTAGTGTGTTTAATAAGGCTAGCCATCCCCTTACAAAGGGAGGGCGAGGCGTAAATCAGGCTTTGAGACTTAGTACTTCAGTGGGCGATAGTTTGGACGATACCTACAGCGTCAAAATCAACTGCAGTGATTTTTTATTATGTTAAGGCGGTTGCGTGTGTTCATAGTGGTAGGAAACTTATCAATTTGCAGTGAATGTGAAGTTTCAAGAGCGTGTATTCAAAGCTACTCATATACAGAGTGCTGGTTCAGTGTCATTTGTTTATTTCTTCTCAGGGAAAAATAAATTTACTATGTATTACAAACAATTTATCATTTATGTAATTCCCGGTATTTATTGAATTCTAAGACTTAGGTCGATCTTTTCTGTTGTAATAACATATGAAGTAATATTCGGACAAAACGATGGTACACATTAAGTTTATTCAAGATTCCACCTTCATTGTCTTGTAGGTGCGACTCTAATACATTATGAATTCCAAAGCCTAACATGCTTTTTATCTAAGCTCACTCTAAGGCAAATTAGCGAACCAATGTCATCCACTATAATGACTGTGAGGCTGATACAGCAGGTGCATCTAATTACCATTATTTTTCATTGAGCACATATCCGCCCACTTATTTTAATTACATTAGATGGGCATATAAATTTCTCCTATCATTCGTAGATAAACTCACTAACCAGCATCTGCGTCCACCTTGTTTCCGACTTCAAAGTTCAGTTCTCTGGATTTTCTTCACACCTTCTGTGTTATAGTTCGCCACTTGAGTTGCTATTTAAATTTCCCCAACGATCCACAGGCGTTTGGTGGAACTATTTGGTCAGGGAATGCATCGCTCTTTTGGTCGTAGGCGGGCAGGATCTATGTCAGAGCGCTGGTCATGCAAAATGTTAATTGTCCAATTAACTTTGTTGCGCTTAGATGTAACGATAGCAGGGAGTACCTGAAATGAGCAAGGGGGGCATCAATCGCGTGCTCCCCATTTGACTTGATAAAGATTTCAATAGAAAATATCGAAAATCAACTGGAATGGTGCAAGACGTAAGTGAGAAAAGTAAAAGAGAAAATAAAGAGAGAGAAAGAGAAAGCAAGAGCGAGTAGTTGGCATCTATAAAGCACTACATGATCCATGTATCTATTGTTTTAATTGCCTTTGAGTAGATAGGTAGTTGTCAGGAAGAGCGTTGAGGTTGTAGACACCTGTCCACCTATAATTACCCGACGTCTTGGCGCTTGCACGCAGCAACCAACAAAGCTCGGTTCAAAGAGCAATCGATAGCTTGTGGATTTAATTAGGTTCGAGTGTTTGCCAATGTAGACGGGATAGATTGCGTTACCCCATAGTGGGGGGACGCCTATTATTAATGAAGGTAAGAAATATTAGTTTATCTTACTTTGAGATACTCGCCAGGCCGTGTTCGAGTTTTGTAATTGAGAGTCTCTAATTGAATCTTACTTAATGGGAAATTGAATTGAATCGTATGATTATTTTTCAATGAAAATGAAATACAGTTGACAGCCTCTATGAATAATATTCAATGTAACATACGATGAATCTTCATTTCGTTCTTTGATTTGCTGAGATGTGTTACGTACCAGGTGTATGATGTCTATCCACTTTCCTTAAAGTGTATACTATTTTAACTTATTTACTGCAATCCTTCCTCTACCCATCCTTTCAAAAATCCCCTTTGCGCGTGTGTATTATAAAAAATGAAAGAGAAATGCAACAATCATATGAAATATAATAGAAACCACATTTTATAATATAGATGCGGGTAGGCCTTCTCCATTGTAAGATTTTATCCAAATCTCGATTTAGGGAGTCGATCTTACGAGGGTTGCCTTTTATATTTCGGGATTAGAGAACAAAAACAAATATTGATCATTGAAAATCACTTTATTGTTTTTCAAAATATTCCCCATGAAGATCTATACACTTTTGCATGCGTTTGAACCAATTGTCGAAGCACTTTTGCCACTCTGATTGAGGTATCTCAAACACATGCATTCTGAATGCAGCAACCGCTTCTTCAGGTGTCGAAAAACGTTGACCTCTCAGTTTGTTTTTTACGTACGGGAATAAAAAGAAGTCATTCGGTGCCAAGTCAGGACTATACGGCGGATGACCCATCAAATCGATGTTTTGGGTGCTCAAAAATGCAGTTGTCGCAGCCGATGTGTGAGAGCTCGCATTGTCGTGGTGAAGAGTGATCCGTCTTCGGCGGTTGGTTTTCCTGATTTCTTGGAAGACGACTGGCAAACAAATGGCTCAGAATTGACTGTTCTGTGTTGTTCTACTGGTACGGTTGCGACATGTCCAGTTTTTCCGAAAAAAACAGGCGACCATTTGCTTGGAAGTGCTTCGTGCGCGAACAACTTTTGTTGGATTTGGCTCATCTTGAAACACCCAGACAGTCGACTGCTGTTTACTTTCGGGCTCATACGCGTAAATCCACGATTCACCACCTGTCACGATGTCATAGACGTGTTTCGAAGCACCGCGATCGTATTTTTTGAGCATTTCTTTCGACCAATTGACACGAGCCTTTTTTTGGGCGATTGACAAATTGTGTGGGATCCAAAGCGAACAAATTTTTTTGACAGTCAAATGTTTATGCAATATTGAATGTATGCTGGCCCCACTAACGCCTAAGGTTGTCTCAATCTCACGATAGGTCACATGACGATCTTCCAATATCAGTTCGCGCACAACATCAATGGTTTTCGGAACAACAACTGATTTTGGACGACCTTCACGAAATTCATCTTGGAGTGAACTACGACCACGATTGAATTCACCATACCATCGATAAACACTGGTCCTTGATGGAGCTTCATCGCCAAAAATTGAATTAAGTTCATCCATGCACTGTTGCTGAGTTAATCCACGCCGAAAGTTGTAAAAAATAATCGCACGAAAATGTTGACGATTTAATTCCATTTTTGGGCCGAGATGAATCTTTTAAGTTACTGTAAACAACACAAATAGCGCTCGTATGTCAAAACGTTCTGAGTGCGTATAACCTCAAAAATGTCCAACTTTACGACAGAGCTGTCAATTGCCGGATTGCAACGCTAGGGTTGCCAAATCCCGAAACATAAGAGGCAACCGTCGTATTACATACATACTGTTGTGACATTAATGCGTTTAAGGGGTAGTTTTTTTTTTTTTTTTTTTTAAATCGATTTTGTGAAATCAGCAGAAAATAACTTCTATGGGGAGCAGGAAGGACTAATGTATGGAGCAGGCATCGCTGATTGTGGGTAATAATCATTTGTTTTTCCAATTTTCCGAAAAAATTCTAACAAAAAAACTTTGAATAAAATTAGCAGATTGTCAAAATAAATTTTTCTATGAAAAAGCTTTTTTTTTTAAATATACCTGTGGAAGTACGATAGCTCGATGCCAACGTATGACACGGATTCACTAGGCTCCCACCGAACTGCGCCGCCGGAAATTGCTCACAGAGAATTGTCCCGAAAGTCGAAGGTCCGCCACACCCTGTGCACTTATAAGAATAGGAATATGAAACACACGGCTTTGCTCTGTATAAGAATAGGAATATGAAACACACGGCTTTGCTCTGTATAAATGTCGCTTAGGTGTTCCTTTTATTACTTTTGTATAAATGTTATTTGAGTGTTCTTTTTATTTTTTATACAACTAGGGTCAAGTGTCCCTTTTATTTTGCTACTTATTTCGTTTAAAGAGATCAACTTTTGCATTATGAGGAAGTCTCGGTACATTAATAACACAATGCGAGTGTAAACGAAAGGGGTAAGCACTACACGGGTGTAAAGGGACAGATTCCCCTGTTTAGTATTGACCGTCCTTTTGGACGGATTAGTCCGCGATGGGAGATTTGTTTTTCCCCTAGACGTTTGTTGCAATATATGCTCCTTTACCGGTGATACGATCGATCCGCGTTTTATTCACGTTTAAAGAAAACCGAAAGAGTTCAATGAAAAATGAATCGGAGAACAATAGCGTGCGGAAAAACGTTATTTTCCTAAAGAGTACGAATTTTCGAGGACGGAATGCTCAACGGCGATGTACGAACACTTGAATCTGACACGTTATGACACTTTGAAGAGGGTTGCTATGCTTGCATGGGGAATTTAGTTCCGGAGAATCATTACCGTATAGGCTGAGTTAAATTCCTCTAGCGCTATGTATACGAGGACATTGGTTTGGAAATACGACCAAGTATTGGCATGAGTTGTCGGTTAGACAAAGGGACCTGGGTCTTGGTCGTTGCGATGGTTTTTTCGCGGACAACGTATCGTGCTGGTGAGTTGCCAGTAAGGAGATTTGATATTGGGTAGGATGGGAGCCGAAATGATTTTCGGGGAAACAAAATGTTGCTTGGTTACAAGCGAGGAAATAGTTTAAGCAGGAAGTGAGCCGGAATGATTTTCGGGGGATATTAGAATAGCAAAGAATATAATTAAATAAGAAATTAACCGAAGCGGTTTCTCAAAAAATGTATTCGGCTCGATGTAGTTGATGGAGATGATTAGTATTCTGTTGTAAATTTGAATATGCATTTATTATAGCTTGGGAAATGGGTTTGTGGGGGTTCTTTAAGACATACCCAAAGAACCACCCATTCCCATTAAATTAAGCTGTCTTCCACTTATCATGCAAAGTCTTTCTACTTACCTGCAAATGAGCAGCGTAAGCTACCCTTCATCATCTCCCACCTGAAAGTAAACCTGGCAGGCATATCATTAAATTTCTTTGATTCATAACACATGAACCATTCCATACCCCCTATCGGCTAAGCTCGTCAGCAATTATAATCGATAAACACACGCTGACCAGCGTACTTGTTGACACAGCTGCAGCCGATATTCTTCCTACCATTTCATAAGTAAATATTGCTCTCATACCCGTAGGTTCGCAACAGTTGCGACCAATTCCCTATTATCACCCATCAACCGATCATGGGATTTGGGCAAGAATATGATTGCTGATCATGCCCTGTGATGACCCTTTCTGAAAACCAAATTAAGCACACAGTACCTCACTGTGTTTATTTTACTTACCAACCGCTGGTCCATGGCCCCTGGGTGAGACGTATGCTTGCACATCCAAGGCAAATTCCTCACCATCATATCCAGGTACAGGCACATTAATCTAAACATACAGCCATCCATCCTGACCCTTTGCCACCGTCGGAGAGGTTTCTGTTGACTTAATGTCAACAAAGTAACTTTCCTCCATCGTGCACCAGAATCATACGACTAAACCAAACAAAGCGCATCTAATGTGCGTCCCTCGAAATAGCGTTTCTGTTTACCTAGAACGCAGAAACCTATTTCGTCCTCAGGCGACCAGCGCGATGATTGACAGCAACATTGCCGCAGCCTTTATGCTTGTTCCTCGTTTGAACAAGTGCAGGATCGTTCGTTGTCGATCTTTCGAGCGAAAGGGCATTACACTTGGCCATACGGTCATATGGAGAATCCTCCCATTTAACCCCAATTCGATCCTTGATTGGCTACCCTTAGATCGGAAATCATCACGATCACATGTGGTGGATGTTGGTGGCAACGGACGCCAGCGGGATCAGATTTCTTCTTTCGGAGCGGGTACAAGTGCCACAAGGTCAGTCACGAGTCACTCAAATGGTGAGAGTTTGGTCGTTTGCTAAAACCATTTTATTAAATACATCCAGTCAAATGTACATCGGCGGATTGACTTTTCGGTGTTCTCCCTAGGATCAATTAGTGCTCCCAATAGAGTCATGGTGTTATATGTCTGAATCCTTGTCGTACGCAGACACACTAACAACAAAACCCCACAGGTTCTTGGTAAGTTGGGGATGTATGCAATGGCAGATTTGGGGACGTATGCTGTTGCATATTGGGATGTGTTCTTTGCGTGTTTGCGCGTGGATTACAGATTGAGGTTATGGAGACGCGCTGTTAGCGGTCAAAGTTAGGTAGGAATTGTGGGTTGGTTCTCCATGTGATATAGAGAACCCCCACATACCCAAAAGAACCAGACCCCTTAATTGATCTATCGTAAAAAATGTACAAATCAGTATTTTATTGTCACCAAAACTGAAACTTTGATACCGGGTGATTCTAATACATCACTACAAGGAGACATAACGGTGTTAATATGCACCACTCATAGAATTAATAGAGAATAGATTTGAAGACACCGCCTCTTTATAATAAGCCGAAGTGATCAATTTTTTGGGGAAACTTTGTATTTAATAGCAAACCACTTGGGATCCTACAAGAATGAAGCATATATCGTTTTTACGAACTGAAGAATGCATTTGGAAATCACACTATAAAATGTTTAACACCACAGCAAAAGGTTAGAACCAAAACCTCAGCACATCAGACCACGGCCGCGCGTAGAGGAGGATGTATTTTTTCTCACAGAAAGTCCAGGATTGCTATGTACTCGTTATGGCTGTGATAATTTGTCTTTTTCGATTCACATTGAATGTTGAAAAAGCCACACTATTTCTTTTCCTACTAATTATGATGCGAACAACTTCTGATGGATTAAGAAAAGTTTTTTTTAGTATGTACAGGAAGCGCTGAAAAGTCCAGTGCAATTCATCATGATTTCCCTATTTCCATCACAAAGGTCAAAAGATTTTCCTCGACCAGCTGCTGTGGAATCCGCATTTTAAGAGTCCATTGAATTCTAAAGATTAATAATTTAAAAATGTTCTACTACTTTGAATCACATACTGCATAAATACAATGATTCAAAGGGAATTTTAATGCTCATCACTCAAAAACGTCAGTAGAAATATTTCTTCTGTTTTCAGTGGAGAGCACCTCTCAATCGGTCCAGACTGGACGAAATGTAAAAAGTGAAAATTTATTGTTACCTGTCTTGTTACCAGCTAAAACAACGCTCCAAAAATATATTGGCATACCCATGCCAAGCCCTAGTATTCTCGGATTAATTTAAGAAGAATTCCCTTGTGTTGATTAACGTTAAATTGATCAATACATAAAGTTGTAATTCTAGGGCAATCAAGCCATAGGATGCAGATACACATTTGGGAGGAAAACTTGATGATGCGACCTGGAAATTTTTCCTGTACGGAGCAAACGGTGCCACGCAAGAGTAAACAAGTTTGTGTCAACTAAAATTCGTTGGCGCCACTGTCTGCCAATAAACGCTTACCCAATAACCAAGGGTAACAAAATCCTGTAATTATTACTTAAACTAATAAATAATGTTTTTAAATTTATGGCAGTTGAGATCAATTTCAGTATGCTACTGAATAGTGAGTGCGGGCTGCGCCAAATTGTTGCAATTTGTATGCACACAATTAAAATATATTTTTTATTATACTTTTAAAGGGTACTCGCTCGGTTTGCCCCGTTCGGTGGTAGGGGTTCCTTTCCTGTGCAAGTAGAAACAGGTATCCAATATGATCACACTCGCAACTGTTGCTTCCAAAACAATCCACTGATTGATGATGAAAAATCCAATTACCTGTCACTATTTATATACAAATGTACAACACAATTCAATTCGATATTTTAATTGACAGTATTTCCTTTAACCGCACCCCAACTTCACACACAATTCCATGAATCAACCGAAACACCGTTGACAAAACGTTTATCTAGAATTGGTGACAATCTCCCTTTTTCACATATGCACAAGAAGGACAAAAAACTCGAACTATTAACCGATTAATTGTTTAAGTCAATTATTATTATTATTATTATTATTATTATTATCAATTTTTTCTTTTATATCTGAATTTAATTTTTTGCACCCCACCGACACGTTAGGGTGCTCTGGAAAAAAAAAAAATAATAATAATAATGATAATAATAATAATAATAATATAAATAATAATAAAAAAAATTAAAAAAAAAAGATTAAGTAAGTTGAATTTTAAGAAAAAAAAAAAAAAAATCGACACAAAGTTTTTCAAATTTTTCTTTGTCTTTCAAATAATCATAAGTACTGCCACAAACAAAGTTCTGTCGCCGTAAGGCAAATTATACAATTGTTAAGTAATGCTTAGCTTAGAGCGTCTGCCAAGGACCAGTAAGTTATAATATAAGAGAATTAAGTTAGTATTTAAGCATTTTTTGTCTAGCATGTAATTTAGAAACTTAGAAGATAAAAATAAAATAAAATAAAATGTTTTTAAAAATGAAAATTAGGGTGCTCTGGCTACTTTTTTATTTCAACTCCGGAAGGAATATCCTTTTAAACTCGACTCCTTGATTTTCAATTTTCTACTCGTTACCCAGGACATGGACAGGGAACAATGGCGTCGAGTCGGTCAGGTCATGAACTTTCGGCTTCCTACAGGCCAATAAATAGTAGTAGTAGTAGTACTACTTCTCTCTCGCCAATTCGTGACCCCCTTCTTGATTTAATTCGCCCTCTCTCCATCGCCGAATGTTATTTATGTAATTTTAACGAAAACAAATATAAACCAAACAAAAATTTTCAAAAATCCAAAATCCAAATTAAACAAAATTTAAATAAAGTCAAAAGAAATCAATAACAACAGAGAAAGTACAAGAAGTCTAAGGCGCGCAAAGGGACTAGGGGACGAAGACATTGCGACAGAAAACAAGAAGGTTCTGGTGGACAAACAAAACCCATCTTCAGAAAGGGGGCTAAAACCACCAAAAACTTGTGCTGCGTATAGAGAATACTGAGTGCAAGTATCGTAAGCAGACTCTACTAAATCGTTATAAACATTTCGAATTGGGAGGCAATCGAAGCAGAGGACAATATTACAGCACCAACAGCATCAATTATCACAGTATAATAAATTAACTCTTGAACGTGATTTTCTATCTGTCACTCGAACAATAACAAAAAACAATAAAAAAAGGGAGGACATAATATGGAGGTAAATCAAAAATGCAAAATGGCAGAGAAGGAACAAGTAATTAAAAAGTTAAAACCAAAGATGCTACTGTGTGTTTGTTTGTTTAACAGGCCGGAGCATCGTTAGACATGATCTGGGGTATGATTGTCTAACGTCAATCATATTAGTGCCCAAATCCCATGATCGGTAGATAACCGATAAAGGAAATTGGTGGCAAATGTTGCGAACCTCGGGACTGGGGCAATAAATGGTTATGGACCGTAGCAAAACCCATCAGCTACAACTGTGTCAACAATTACGCTGGCCAGCAAGTATTTATCTATTATAATTGCTGACAAGCCGAGCCGATGGAGATATGGTACGGTTCATATAATAATTCAATGTGAGGCATGCCTTGATGAGGTTTAACTTTCAGGTGTGATGCTGCAGGGGAGCTTACGCTGTCCCTAATTGCAGGTAAGTACTATGGGTTTAGAAGGTGGTTAATTTACGAGAATGGGCCGTTCTTGGGGAATGTATTAAAGAACCGCCACAATACCACGCAGCATTACTTGACCAACTGAAGCCCGAAATTGTGGAAAAACGGCCACATTTGTAGAAAGAGAAAATCCTGTTTCACCTAGACAACGCGCCGTCTCACACCTCAGCGGTTGCCATGGCGAGAATCCATGAATTACGGTTTGAACTGCTTGACCATCCACCTTACTCACCAGATGTAGTCCCAAGCGACTTCTTTTTGTTCCCTAATCTAAAAATTGCGCTCGGAGGACAGAGATTTTCGTCAAATGAGGAGGGAATCAACTTTTGTGAACAGTTATTTTGCAGAGAAAAACGCCGAGTGCTATTTGGACACGTTAGAGAGACAGGAGAATCGCTGGGAGAAGTATGTAGATTTACAAGGAGACTGTGTAGAATAATAAAAATAAATTTTAAGAAAAAATGTCTTGTATCTTTGTTAGGTCGAAAACTTTTCGGTCCACCGTCGTAGCTTCGGTATTTTCATTACATCGACCGGTGCGTTATCCCACTGTTACACGGACCTGCAGTAGTGAATAATTTTACTCAAGTTTATTCATTATGACATACACAGCACATCGGTTGAGGCGATTATTACGGGCAAAATAAGGAGTAAGCACTCTTATAGTTGCGACCACCGACTGATAATTTCGGTAGTCATTTTTAATAATTTCCAAACGTTGCCCGTTCGTGAGCTTTCCCATAATAAACATGTAAACCTTGACTGACGGTTTGCCAGACGCTACAAAAAGTTTAAGGGTGTGCTACTATTAAAATACAAAATTGTTGTTTCTTTTGTTACGGCCACAACCACCCATCCCACAAAACTTACACCTTTGGAGCCAGTCTCCACCACTAACGGCGACACACGCCAAAAATATCCACTTAAAGGATGTGACATTACCTAAATCAAAAGCATTACCCCATACACCAAATGGTCCCACATAAATGGTTAGCAAGCAAATCGAACTAAACGTTCAATTTGCGCTAATCAATTAAACCCCAAGCAAATTGAACTAAACGTTCAATTTGCTCACATAAAAAACTTAGACATAATCATCGAACCAAAGGTTCACCACAAAATCCCCCTAAGAGCCAAATGTGCAGAACAGATGCCGTCTTTCAAACGAAATCGCTGAGAATTGTAAAAATGCGCGCCAGCAATTTTATGACCCCTTAGAAAAATTGATACCTAACACCATTAAAACAACCAGCGTCAGTTTCCGTTTTAACCAAACCAAGTTAAAACAAACAACAGGTTTCCCATGGAAAAAATCCTTGCCCATTCGGTTAAAGATAACAACAGGCGCAATAAAAGCACTATTGATTTTTCTTTACCGAAAAAAGGATCAGGCGGGAAAAAGGAGATATCCGTTTATCTGCCGGAGGAAACCAGATATCGATCCTAAAGAAAAGAAAAATGAGAAAACCACTAGCGATGGTTGGGACTACAAGTTTTGGGCCGAGACAATGAGACGAGAATGAAGTTGGGTTTTGAGACGAGTCTAGAACGGACACGAGAGTTGGATTTGGAATATCGACTGAGACGGTGAGAGAGTAGAGAGTTGTGTTTAGAGATATTCGACCGAGGCGGTGAAGTGAGGGGTTAACTTAAAAATAAGAATACTTAGATATTTAAAGTGAATATACAAGTAACAGAAAACAAAGAGATTGATTAATGTTAACTAAGCAATGTAATGCCGAAAGAAGTGATCATTTAACTTTTAATTAAGACTGCTTATATATGTGAAGTGAACAGTTAACTTAAAAATAAGAATACTTAGATATGTAAAGTGAAAATACATTTAACAGAAAACCAAGAGATTCATTAATATTGACTAAGCAACGTAATGCCAAAAGAAATGCGCCTTTAACTCCAAATTAAGACTACTTATTTAGGTGAAGTGAATAAGTTTGTAACCTAAACAAAAAGATAGTACTAGAGGTGAAGGGAGCATTAAAATTATTGAAGACTAAAAGATGTGTGGCGGTTCCGCCAGATCCCACGGCTCGCCTTCCTGAAAAAACCCCCATAACCACAACCCGGTCTGCACCAGCTTTCGCTAATGCAATTCGCATTAGCATCTTAAATGCTTCACGCATCAAACAGATCCAATTATTATAACCCTAAAATCCCTATAAAGAAAACTTACCTTTTCATTGCATCCCTTTGCATACCATTTTCTGTAAGAATTCTTCTTGACCTTTTTAGGAATTCCATAACTCCCATTGTTTCCCGCCAATGCATTTGCATTTGCCCCAGAAAACATTTCCTTTTCCAAGGACATGTAATGCTTTCCAGCATTATCTGAAATTCCTAAAATTGATCCTTAATGTGCATATGCACCATAAATAGCAAACATTCGATACCCTTTGTCTGAGTTAAAATACTATGTCGTCAGCTTGTTTTTACAGCTGCAACACTAGCGATTCAATAGACAAACAATGATGCATTTCTTTCGTCACCACCACTAATTGGTTGGCATACCTAAATGCAAACAAGGGATGCGTATCGGCAATTAACCCAAGATACGATATACAATTTCCATGGTATAAAGTATCGTATCCCATTAACACCTTTTTTCCAACGTCCGCCATAGCAACGTTGCATAAACATGACCCTCATTAAAGAGCGAACCATTTGGTTGCCTTTTCTTTTGTCCTTGCCGCCTGCCTGTTCCGTTGTTCCACTGCACGTGTGAATAGCATTGATCTCAACGATCCCACACATACCACCATGACCTTTATTACAAGATCTGGTTTCCTATACCACCAAGAGAGACTTTACGTTTCCCTGGTGGTAGGTAAAAAAAAACGATATCCTTATTGGAGAGGATATCGTTGGAGTCCAATTACATCCGCAGACCGAGCTGGTCGTGTCAATCTCGCTGCCCGATGCGCACGGGACGCGAGATACCCCATAGAATTAACCGCGAGTCGAGTAGTTTTTTTCCCGCCTAATCGTGAGTGTGTACTTTTAAATGTATTTAAAGTGGGTGAAAATAAAGTTACTACACTTTTTAAAAAGCCTTATGTTATAACCTATCGTTAACCCTTATACAATTTCAGTCCTCAGATACTTCACGTTACATTTCGGAAACACTTAGAGTTGTTTTTTAGTAGCAAGCCCCTACGCTCGGTTTCCATTTACTTAGCGAGTAAAAATTGAAATCAAGTCAGTCTAGCTTTAAACTTCAGCATAAAAGTATTGAGGGGGATGGGAGCGGACATAAGGAGCAAAGTCTCTGCTTTCAACCTGCCGAAAGCCAGGACGATCCTTGCCCCTGTTCAATCCAAGTTGACATGCAGTCTCCACGTGACACGCCTGCATAGCTACTTTGGCACACGCCCATTAGTGAACCAATGCATACAACGACATCCTGAGAGAGGTTGGTGCAAGGCTAATAACCTTGGCCGGAAAAACAAATTATTATGGACATTTTAACAAGTCTGGGATAAGGACCGGATGCCGGTGGAGAGACTTGCTAAATAAGGGTAAGACCTGATCCCGGTTGTAGTGCCGATGATGATGATGATGATGATGTTATACCCTATTGTTAACCCTTATACAATTTCAGTCCTCAGATACTTCACGTTACATTTTGGAATTAATTTTTAACTCAAAGTGTTTTTTTTTTCGCTCGGTTGCCATTTACTTAGCGAGTAAAAATTGAAATCAAGTCAGTCTAACTTTAAATTTCAGCATAAACGTTTTGAACCGGAACACAGTCCTCTAAAAAAAATTAAAAAATCGAATGCGAGACAGATCAACATGCAAAGGAAATTTGACCATTAATATTTTTCTTATAACGAAATAATAAAACTGCTTGACAATGGTTACTAAAAACGTATCTTTTCTTTCTAACTCGGATCGAACGCGGGTAAAGTTATCCAACATTTCTCATATTGATATTATAGCTGTTTGAGAAAACATAATGGATTTGTTTTTTCCCAAGGTAATTGCTGTAGAGATGTAGTATTCCAGAATACTACTGTCCTTATAACTATTAAGTTTAATACTGAATCTCATTATTTATCTAACACATCCTTAAAACATTCTCCTAACATATCTAACATTCTCATTTAATACATATCATAAATAAACATCCACAATATTCTATATCAAATCAGTTTCAGTACATTTCATAACATGCCCCTTTTTTCATAACAGGCCCCTTTGTTCATAACATGCCCCTTTTTTCATTTGAAACATGATTTTGATTTTCGTTCAAAGTTTATTCAAAATTAAAAGTCTCAGTAGAGTAAGTAATACTTTGATAAAATTGATTTTGTTCAAATTAAAATTTACAGTAGATTAGAACTTAAAGTTATATAAGAAGAGGAAAATTTAATCTAAAGTCAGTTGAGATACAGACGAGTACGAGGGTTGCCTTTTATATTTCGGGATTAGAGAACAAAAACAAATATTGATCATCGAAAATCACTTTATTGTTTTTCAAAATATTCCCCATGAAGATCTATACACTTTTGCATGCGTTTGAACCAATTGTCGAAGCACTTTTGCCACTCTGATTGAGGTATCTCAAACACATGCATTCTGAATGCAGCAACCGCTTCTTCAGGTGTCGAAAAACGTTGACCTCTCAGTTTGTTTTTTACGTACGGGAATAAAAAGAAGTCATTCGGTTACAAGTCAGGACTATACGGCGGATGGCCCATCAAATCGATGTTTTGGGTGCTCAAAAATGCAGTTGTCGCAGCCGATGTGTGAGAGCTCGCATTGTCGTGGTGAAGAGTGATCCGTCTTCGGCGGTTGGTTTTCCTGATTTCTTGGAAGACAACTGGCAAACAAATGGTTGTGTACCACTCAGAATTGACTGTTCTACGTTGTTCTAGTGGTACGGTTGCGACATGTCCAGTTTTTCCGAAAAAAACAGGCGACCATTTGCTTGGAAGTGCTTCGTGCGCGAAAAACTTTTGTTGGATTTGGCTCATCTTGAAACACCCAGACAGTCGACTGCTGTTTACTTTCGGGCTCATACGCGTAAATCCACGATTCATCACCTGTCACGATGTCATAGACGTGTTTCGAAGCACCGCGACCGTATTTTTTGAGCATTTCTTTCGACCAATTGACACGAGCCTTTTTTTGGGCGATTGACAAATTGTGTGGGATCCAACGCGAACACATTTTTTTGACAGTCAAATGTTTATGCAATATTGAATGTATGCTGGTCCCACTAACGCCTAAGGTTGTCTCAATCTCACGATAGGTCAGATGACGATCTTCCAATATCAGTTCGCGCACAGCATCAATGGTTTTCGGAACAACAACTGATTTTGGACGACCTTCACGAAATTCATCTTGGAGTGAACTACGACCACGATTGAATTCACCATACCATCGATAAACACTGGTCCTTGATGGAGCTTCATCGCCAAGAATTGAATTAAGTTCATCCATGCACTGTTGCTGAGTTAATCCACGCCGAAAGTTGTAAAAAATAATCGCACGAAAATGTTGACGATTTAATTCCATTTTTGGGCCGAGATGAATCTTTTAAGTTACTGTAAACAACACAAATAGCGCTCGTATGTCAAAACGTTCTGAGTGCGTATAACCTCAAAAATGTCCAACTTTACGACAGAGCTGTCAATTGCCGGATTGCAACGCTAGGGTTGCCAAATCCCGAAACATAAGAGGCAACCCTCGTAGAAGTTTGAGAAGAAACACAATTGGAAGAAGAGTTTGAAAAGAAACACAGTTGGAAGAAGAAGTTAGTTGAGAAATACAGTTCAGGAAGTACAGATGAGTTGAGATTAAAATAAGATTAAGTAAAGTTCGGAAGTTCAGAGAAGTGAATTTAAGTTCGGAAAAGTTAAGAAAAAGAATAAATTAGAAATAAAGAAGAGAATTAAAATTCGCAATCCTGAGTTTTAATTAATATTAATAAAGAAAAAATAAAAGGTCCACGCTCTTCCCTCAACCGAGGAAGCACGGCGCTGCAACAGAGAGCTTAAAAGGTTTCCACTGACTTGTTTGATTAAATCATTAAAATATAGAAGCTACGTTTGCAGGACACGTTGCGCCGATATTTTAATGCCATATCAATCTTCTTAAGTGGGTATTACTATAGCCATTTCTCAAATGAACTCGAGGAATGCATCAAGCTCTCCAAAAAAAAAAAAAAAAAATGTGGCGAGAAGGCCGAATTTGGCGAGACAGGACATATGTGTCCTTCATCTTGTCTCTGACTTCTGGTCATCTTGCGATAACCAGAATCACTCACATCCGTGAGGATGTTGGGCTCGGTCTCGCAGCATCTGAAAAGAGAAGAAAAAAGGGGGGGGTATCCAAGGATAGTGTGGACAGTGTTAGTCCGAGTGTTCTCTAACTACTTTTATAGAGGGATGGTGGGAAAGAAATCTTACAAGACCGGTGGGTCTTGGGTGCGGTAGTAAACGCAGATCACGTCTTTGGCGTCTGATAATCTGCTCTTTGGTCGGTGTGTATGTTTGTATTTGTGCCGTCTTGTACTGTGCGTTCGTATGTTGGTTTGTTAATTGTAGACCCTATGGGATGGGTCCAGAAATCCTCTATTATAGAGGGGAATGTTGTTGGGAAGGGTGCTTTCTTCAGTTTTATACTGAAGAAGAAATTGTGGGGGTTTGATCCGAAGAGATCGAGAGAGAGAAGGGTCAAGAACGCAAGAGTCCCGTACAAGTAGGTTCTCGCTGTTCTGAATGTTTTCGAGGTACTTATATGCTAATTGAAGCAAGTACTCGTCGATAGGGGTAATGGAGGCGCCTTCGTATAGGTGAGAGTTGGGGTAATGACGACCGTCAGGCCTTCTAGAATGATTGGTGCATCTTCTGAGGAGTTTCCTTTCGAAAACCCGAAGTCTTTCCATTTGAGCCGAAGATATGCAGGACCATATGGGAAAGGCGTACGATATTCCAGATCGGATTAGCTGCTTATAGCAGAGAAGCTTAACTTTGGTGTCAACTTTGTTCCTCCATTTCAGGATGTTGTGCAGTTGCTTAGACCGACCAAGGCCCCTTTGGAGAATGTGGGTCACATGTTTGATGAAATTCATTTTTGGGGTATAAGTGACCCCGAGATATTTCATCTTGTCCTGTGGTCTAATCGTAGTATCTCCCATTTTTATTCGAATATTCTGTGAATATCGAGAAGTAGGTTGGGAGTGTTTACTACTCAGAATTATGGCTACTGCTTTGGATGGATTAAGTCGGATTTTCCATCGACTGTAATACTGATACAGTTCGTCCAAGTGACGGTTGAGTCGATTTGTTGCGAGGTTAGGGCCTTTGGTTGACGTGTACACCAGGACGTCATCCGCATAGCATATTTGGTTTACTCTCCCGTCCGCGGGGCGGGGAATATCGGAGGTGTAAATATTGAATAAGATGCGGCCTAGAATGGAGCCCTGTGGTACGCCTGCAGCGGCGTGAAAAGTTCGGGAAAGCTTTCCATTCATTCTAACTTGGAAGGTTCTGTTTAGAACGAACTGGTAGATGATGCTACATAGCGTTCTACTGAGGCCAGTATTCAGAAGTTTAAAAGCGAGACCTTCGATCCAAGTCGTATCAAAAGCTTTTTCAATGTCTAGGCTTACCGCAACGATGGGTTCCTTATTAAAGAGCCGAACGCAGACGTGGTTTTGAAATAAGTTAAGAGCCATAGTGGTGCTGTGCGCTCTTCGAAATCCGAATTGGAAATCAGGTATTAGGTGCCTGGCACTGACAAAGTTATTTAGCTTCTCGTATATGAATTTTTCATATATTTTGCTGATGCAAGTGAGAAGCGAGATAGGGCGAAAGCTTGAGGGGTGATATGTTGGTTTCCCAACTTTTGCTATTGGACAAATAATAGCGTGCCTCCAAGCTTGGGGAAAGTACCCCATGTTGTAAGCATGGTTGAACAGAATGGATAGCTTTATAAAGAATAAGGCAGAAAGCCTTCGCAACGAGTGGTATGACATGTTGTCGATACCAGGTGACTTCATAGGGTGTCGAGATTTAACCAGACTCTGTAGGGTATTTGGTGTGATGAAACCGTGACCATTATCACGTGCGTCATCGAAGTATGCACTGTTAGTTGGGTTAAAGACAACAATTGGTTCGTTGAAGTCGTCCAACTTACTGTGGACCTCTGAACTAACGATTGCATTAGTTTCCGGGTCGCCATCTTGGAGAGTGAGTTTGTGATTGTTTTCGAAGGTCTCTCCGATGATATTTGCTTTATTGGTGTCGTTATTGACAACAACACCATTGTGCATAATTGGCCCAGTGATGCGGGAAGTGCCACATATCTTTTTAACATTTTTATAAACGTTCTGGTCCATCTGGATACCCTTCAGCTTGTCTTCCAATTGTCGGGTACGATTGTTTTGGATTCTCAGTTTTATCAGTGTACCAATATTGTGAATAATGGATCGCAATAATGGCTCCCTTTGCGTAAAGCGGTGACGATATCTCATTCTGCAGAGCTTTTTACGCTCCCGGATGAGACGAAGAGTGATGTCGTCATGGGGAATCTGATAGGTCTTTTCAAGTTTATACTTCGGGACATGAGTCTCCGAAGTTTCAACTAGAATCTCGTGAAGTCGTTTTGCAACGTTGTTTATCTCAACCGTCGTTAGATTCCTGTCAGTGGGAAGAGAGAAATGGTGGAGTTTATCGTTCAATGTAATATTGAAGTTGTCCCAGTTTGTCCGCCCATAATCGGGTATGTATCTGATATGAGCCCGGGATGCTCGATAGCCGCGAATGAATGTGGTCACAGCATTGTGGTCAGATACACCCGCTGAAACTTGAGGAGGAGTGATTTGTGGAAGTAAGTCTTTGGACACAATAAATATGTCCAGAATTGAGTTACCTCGAGTACCAACCGTAGGTGCAACTATTTCGAAGTTGAGGGCATACATATTTGCGGTGTACCATTGGTACAGTTTTGTGCCATTTGGGCAAGAGAGAGAGTTGTTCCAGTGGGGATGTCTGGAGTTAAATTCGCCGCCTATGATGAAGGGTGTATGCCCCGAGGTCCTTATTAGTTTGCCGATATCTTCGGGATTAACGGGGCCATTATTGGTTTTATGCGAGTGGTATACGGAGTATATATTCACTCTACCATTACTAGCCAGATGCAGTTCAACTCCAGATACCTCTATGGACTCTAGGTGTGGGAGGTCAATAGGTTCATGGCGAAGTCCGCTATTAACCAGTATACAAGTTCCACCTCCGTTGATGGTGGGACCGCCAGTGAGGGTTCGATCTCTTCGAATCATGGAGAAGTTTGGGAATACGGGACGGTGACATGGATGCAACCTAGTTTCGGTTACAAGTACCACGTCCGCCCGGCTTTCCTTTATGAAGTCAGAAACTATCATACGCTTGGAATGCGAAACAAGGGAGTTGACATTTAAGAGGATAACTTTAATTTTGGAATCCATTGTGGAGGGTATGTCTTGCATATGCAGTGAAAAGGAGGGCCTCCCTCTCTGCCTCGGTTGATAGTTTCTCATATCGGGGTCGGATATCCTCAATTAAGCGGGAGAAACTAAGTAGTTTCTCGAGCATTGAAGATTGCCCCCTCGGAGGCTTTTGCACCACCGCTTGAATTTGAGGCGTCGTGTTGGCCTTTACCGGGGCTCGCTTAGGGACTTGAATATGTTTTTGGGGGGTAGGAGTTGAAAGGGTTTTTGTATTCCTTGCCTGCTGACCCCTGAGCATGTCGGCAAATGTGAATCCATTTTGGATGAGGTTTTGTGTGGCCTGTTTTCCGAAGTCTGACTTGGCTGTTTGCTTAGCTCGAGTCTCCTTGGATCTTAGTTTAATTTCCTTATATTTAGGACAATTTCTATAACTGGCCGGATGCCCTTTGTTGCCGCAGTTGCAGCAAGTTGGCAGTGTTATTTCATCCTGCACATTTGTTGCCGGATCGTATTTCGCTAGCGGAAGTTCGCACTTGCCAATATCGTGGGATTCTCCGCAACGAACGCAACGGCGACTCATGTTGCAGTTTCGGGAGACATGCCCGAAACGTTGGCAACGTCTGCATTGAGGTAGTTCTCTGTTATGAAATACCTCGAAGACAACTTGCTGATGCAAAGTTGGAAGCGACTTTGTCCGTATTATGGAATCTATGTCGGTTCCTGGGGCAAGGAGAAGCTGCCATATGTTCAGCTTGGTGTATCTTTGCGGTCTGATGTTCACAAACCGCTGTGGGGGAGAGAATTTTTTGACGTCAATGAATTTGACGTTAGGAAATGTTGCCTCAAGAGCAGTTACGATGTCGTCCTTTTCCCAAGAGGCAGCGACTCGTTTTAAGAGGATTGTCCTCGACTTTTCGTCGGCCGGAGTGAAGGTGTAATAATTCACCTCCTTGGCCTTGAGGTTGTCGTTAACCGTGCGATAGGTTTCCCTATCGTAGGCTATGATTTTATTTAGGGATGAACTTAAGGTCTTTGCCTTGAAGTTAGAAATCCCTAGCCGGTTCATATCACCGACGAAATTTTTTAAATTGAGGTCTCGTGCAAAGACCCCGGGTTGCTGTTTCTTCTTAGAAACAGGTGGGCGTTCCCCGACCTCTGGCTGAACAGTGTTGGTAACACCAGCAGCCTTTGGTTTTGGGTTAACTAATGGAGTTGGTCGTGGTGGGCAAGGCTGCTGCGGAGGTACGACCCTCACATGAGTTGGTGTTATCGCGGGGTTCGACAACAGTTTGGGGTGCGGCGTAGGCGGGGAACCGGTGGCCGCACGCTTATTGGAAGGTCCTCCTTCGCAATTTATTATGGGAAGCGGTGTTTTCCGCTTAGGGGCTCTGGACGAGTTTGGGGTGGGGGTGCGCGAGTTACCGTCGTCCATTGTTTCGTCGGAACTCTCAGCGAGACTTTCCAACTCGGGCTCGAGCTCTGATTCCGAATCAGAAGCCTCCGAACTGGCACTGGACGGGGATGCGGGTGGTGCTGCTTCGAGTCGCGCATCAAGCTCTCCACGATCGATCATAGAATATATACGAGTCCCGCGTAAAAACTAATTTCAGATCAACAAGCGATATCGTTGTTTAGTCCAATTACACGATCCTGGAACAATCTGGTTTGCAATAAGTGTTTGCTATTGCAATCTTCAGAAATTCAAGGTCAATGGTCATTGATAAAACCCTTCATATATATTCTCCCCCTTCAACCAGTAGTGTTATGGTGTTTGAGAGTACTTAAACTTCAGTCTAACAGCACGTGTTGTAAAAATAAAAAATAAAACTCCCGTCCCTAAACCTTTCCCATCAAAACAACGGGGTCGTGTGTTCATGTAGTGGTAATAATATGTATTATAATTTTTGGTTTGCATTGAATGAACTCTTATCTATTACTTGATTACCTAGTAATCCCTCCCAATGGTAAGTATAAAGAAAAATTAAATGGCTAAATGTCGCATGCACCTTGCCATTTAACATGACCCTATTTAAAAGGGAAATGCATATGCCTATCCTAGCACTATAGTAGCACGCGGTCGTGCAGCACATTTCCCTATGATTTCCCAGCCTACAATCGCCAGAGAATTCCCGAAAATTAAATTAAAAAATAACAGGCATATAAACATATCACCCTTCAGTGGGCACACTAATAAATTACAACTCTTCACCCATTCCCGACAGACTAGAAAGGACGTTCTATCCATTACCACATAAAGAGGCCCTAGAGGCAGGCACACATCATTTACTTACTTATGTGGAATGTCCCTGTGTCCGTGAATTATGTAACAAGGGGTCATTGCGTCACTGACTTCGGTTCAGCAATAGGGTGTGCCGTGAAAACCAAGTCCAAGTATATACCATGTATGTGTAGTGGGAAAAGGATGTGTGAGAGGAGTCCCAGCATGTGAGCTGAATAATAATAGTCAAATGAAGTGACGTGACCATCTCCATCTGTCCCTGCCCGTCGTCTCTTCTGTTATGTGATATGTTTCTAAATATGCCTTAGTACACATGCAATCGTATCGCGTCCACAATTCTAGGGTCATCGTATCCTTGTTGGGCTTCGAAACCAGTGTGTAAAACGAAGAAAAACAAAAAGGCAAAATCAAATCCTACTACGAATTACCTAGATCTACGACAAACCGATGAAATCCAACCATTCCGGAGTCCGGCGACATATGCTAAGAACCTAGAAATTATGATATTGCTGCATCGCACAATTTACGATCTGTTAACGAAATGATGTTGACCCAATTCACCGGACCATTTGAATGATTTTGTTGTCGAATTTATCGCACAACAACACCAACAACACTAAATGGTTATCGAGAATGAAGTGCATTCGAGCGACGTAGGTTGTCCCGCATGATTACGCGGACAGGATGAGATACATTCAGCTACATCCACGTGCACACGCAAGCACACCCATCATCATACATACCTATAAAAAAGGTGGTCCGGCTCTCTCATCTGGTTCTTCTCTTGTTTTTCTTGCTTCTTAGGGTAAGCGCGTCACAAATTCGAAAATTTATTAACTCGAAAATTGAATTCAAGGGGGAACCCGAATTTACTGACATCCTCTTCAAATACTTGTATGTGGGACAAGAGCTTTGAATTCGGTTCTCAATCGAATTTCTTATTCGCTTGTCGACATCATCCAAATCAATTAGCCGTGTAGATGAATTCAAATTATATCCGCAATTAATCAGTCCGGCTAAACTCAATCGACAAAGTTCCATCAAACATCTTCAATACAGTTCTGCCGTCGACGTGGGCGTCCAGAAAACCCGAAGTCAACATTGAAAATCACCTCGTAACATCTGAATAAAGCTGTCTAAGAAACTTGAACGTCGTTAACCGATGGCTTTTGAACCTACAAGACAATTCTCGTAACATCAATGATGCAGAAGTGGCAAGTAAGCAAGGGCAGCGTGTTTTTTGGGAACATTATTCGATACGGTTGTATTTAATGATCTGGCAAACCAGGAGGCCCAATTTTCAAGTCTCTGACGTGCAACTCCGGTTCCGGTTAACAGTTCTCAGATTGCCTTTAGTAGCACATATCGTTAGATACAAGTTTGTCGAATTATACTGTAAGTCATAACATCGGCTCAGAAGAAGAGAAGGAAATGTGCGGGGGGGGGGGGGGGGGGTGTACAAGAAACGAAAGGAATCACATTTTCGTTCGAACAAAGAAGTTAAACGCTCAAAAACCAAAGAATTGAGGAAAGGCTATAAGGGAGCAGTATTTTGTGATTGAGTATGGTCAAGTTAAATTGTTTATTTAAGCTTTGAATTAATCTATTACAATAATCTTTTTTTGATTTTACGTCTTGCTAATGGCTCATAAGGTCGATTCGTCATTTGATTCGTCATATTTTCGTTACCCAGGGAACGACTTACATGTGAGATTCCGTTTTAGAGGTGGAGTCTGCGTCTTCGTGCGATCTGATCTCGCTTGCCAGAGGATCGAGGCGTTGGAGGCCAATAACATGGGCATCATGTACTTAAAGATCGTGCTGAGGAATTCTGTCAAATATCTTTGTTGTCTTTATCACTCCCCGAATGTCAATCGACCAGCGACATTTTGCGAATATCTTTCACGTATAGTCGAATGGATACAGATAAATCACCCGGCTTATGAAATTGTTGTCCTTGGCGATTTCCGGCTGGTTGATACATTCTAACAGAACCTGGGAGACTGACGCAGATGTTCGCTGTTAGACTCCGATGTTTGCTCAACTCGTGGAGGAACCTACGCAAGTGTCGGATACCCGAGGTGATTATGCAAATACCCTGGAATTGGTTTTGACATCCGAGACGAGCATTTACATTGTAGAGGCTGCTGCGCCACTGGGAAACTCAGATCACTACTTGGTACTGGTCGCGTAACCACTTCCATTTCCAGCGAATAACCACCTAAGCAGCTTTGCCATGTATAGAGTTCGGGGCTGCCAACTGGGAAGATTTGGGAGATTTCTTCAAATCCTTTGCGGATGAGTGCTTTAGAGACTCGGATGTTGACGCATGCGCGGAATTGGTCACAGAGATTATTCCTCTCGGGGTGGAGATCTGTGCCGGTTCCACGAACCGCACAAACCACAACAGGGTGAAACACCCGTTTTTCTCAAACGCAGCAAGCTGTTCTTTTATGGACAGTAAAATTGCTGTTATGTTTGTTTGATTTGCGACTCCTCTGGCCAACAGGGATACAACCAAGGACCCTGGCACCATTCGCAAATTCAATGCCAGTCTGTAAACAATTACCCCCCTTTGAGGCCAAGAAATATGTCAAAACACTCGGTAGTAGAAAGGAGCTATCACATCAGGACCCCACACTCACCATTAACCAGCGTCCCATTTGTCCAGCTACCCATAGACGTAGGTGTTGAAAAAATACAACTCTAGTAGTGGACACCGGTGTTAAGGTGAGTCTGATTACCAAGCAATCCCAAAATAAGGGCAAAACCGTCAGGTTGAATTCTGATCCTAAACAGAGGAACCCAAAGTCAAGTGGCCAATGTGTTAGTCAAAGAACTGATACATCTTTATTAAACTCGGGCCCTAGCTCCTCTCAAAATAAAAAGTTGTGGCAAAAGCCCGTAACATTCGAAAAAATTACCAAACCAGCCCGAGATGAAGGCAAAACCTTCAAGAGGAATCCAAAGTCAACCGGCCAATGTGTTAATCAAAGAACTGGTACCATTTTATTAAACTTGTGCCCTAGCTCCTCTCAAAGCGAACTAAACAAAAAATTATTGTTTCAAAGGTCCACAACACCTGAAAAGATTACAAACCTCAATGAGATCACAACGATACTCATGCTTTATCATTATTCCTCTTCCGGTGGACAGCAAGGCATTTATTCCATGGAATGAATGTAAGAAGCAATGCACAGGTGCCTGTCTGATCGACTTAGAAAGAGCCTTCGATACGGTCTGGATCGAAGGGATATTTTAGAAGCTGGCTAGACAAAGCATATATAAGCCTTTACTATAATGTATATACTTTAGGATAGTAGCGTTCTATTTCAAGGAACTTACTTACCTGAGAACGTTGCACGCGCCCACAGACGCGTGTCCCAAAGTCCCGCCATAGAGCCTGCAACTCGCAGCCAACGTTGAGCCCGACACCAAAAAGCAAGGAATTGAACGTCCCCAAAGCTTTTAATGTCAAGCTCAACAATCATAGTTCTTCATGCCTGAAACAAAAGCCATACATTCATCCTGTTCCTAAAAGCAATTCATGAAAATGCCAGACATTCTGCCTGAGCCCAGGAACACCTCATCGAAGCGACAATTCCCGGTATCGATACAATGAATTGCTATCACCAGCAAATTAGCCGACCAACGGATGCACATGCGGGTGGTCTGCCACAAAGACCACCAAATCCATCGGCAAACAAAGGAAACCGCAACCTCATGCAATAAAGCATATCGCCTATCCGCTGCCAAATTCTAGGTTACCGTAATTATCTCAACGAGATAATTCGGAAAATTTATGATGTTAAAACCTACAAAAGGAACTATTACGATCCCATGGTCCCTTTTAAATGTCACACCATTAGAAAGATCTAATGGATTTCGGGTGTATTGATAAAAGTCAAACAAGACCCACGGACTGTACGTCCAAACAACCATTGAATATCTCCGGTCTGCGCGCCAGATGTGCCGTGCAAACACAAGGCCGTGGAGATGAGTTGCGATCACCACCACGGATGGTGATATGGATGTATGCGTCAATTGACTTTCTCCTTTTCAGGAATCAGAAATTACCCCTAGGACTAATTAACATGCTGCTAACAGAGATTCGGAAATTCTGTTAGCGGATCTATTGGGAAAAGTTGTCTGTACAGATACAGATACAATCTGTGTCAGGGTATTTTTCGGATAGGAAAAAGTAGTCGAATTAGAGTTAGTCTTAATCGAACAGCGATAGGGTAGAGACAAAGGATACGCGAGCCTATAGAATTAAGTAGAAAAACGGTTCGAGTTGTGTCGGAAGTTTTGTGTGTTTGCGTTTAGATACGTTAAGAACATTCTGTTTCGCCAAATTACAGGTCACGTATATCATAAGAAAACAGCGAAACTTATAACATCAGAACAATTATAGACGACGACAATTAAATAAAAATTCAAAAACAATTTTCTTGGTGTTTCTTTTATAACCGCGTTCGCTCTGTGTGTTTATGTTTTCTCTGCGGCAATCAGTGTTCGGCGGAACACTTGATCAACATATATAAAACCGCCAAAAGACCGTATGAATGTAAACTGGAAACCAAGAATGTGGTTAAATAGCTTGACACCTGGCTAGTTCGATATCTGCATTTTAACAGACATGTAGAGGCTGCTTTGGCCAAAGCTAGAAAAACTCTTGTTATGACAAGAAGGCTATGACACAGTAGCCAACTTGATAGCACGGTAAAAGTTACATGCTACATGACGCTAATCAGGCTAATGATTATATATGGTTGTTCAGTATGGTTTAACATAGGCTCAAATTTGATGGTAAAGATGTTCGAAAGGAAGTGTCTCAGAACTTGCCTAAGATTATGTCGGAAACCGGAACCGGACTATAAGAAGAGAGACAAGTCTACATAAATAGGGCGGATAATTTTATGATCAAATTAATCAGACGACATATTGCAAGAGCAATAATCTCGTCCAATGATCTAATTTTCGAGGCTTATTATCCAAACATTTTGTTTAATGATGGGGTGTGCGGCACCGAATACCATGCGGGACATATTTACTGAAACAATATATAATTGATGCCACCATAGATTTTAATTTTCAGATGTGTGTCTAGGTTCAGTAATTTTATTGTCCTAATATTTTTGTTTGCTGGCTTATCATTCGTCGACCGATGGGGGTTTTTGGGAGATTTCTGTTCGACTTTGAGATGAGCCAGAAATATAGATCCAGTTCCAACAGACATGTGCGCATGTTTTGATTGAATCCATTTAATTTATATGATATTATTTAATATTGGGTCCAGGTATTAGGATCATTGTATTCCGAATGCCTTTTTAAAAGTAAACTCTGACGGCAAAAACTTAAATAGTAACCGATCGTGTGGGTTTGCTAATAAGAATTTCGCGAGAAAAGATCCCCAATGCAACTCTATATAAAAACTTAAAATTTGGCTGAAGCTTTAATACACAACCGCCACAAACTCAAATAATTCCAAGCATGGCGGTACTCAGCACCAGAAAATAAATATAAGGAAGTATTGGCTTGTACCATATGAAATGTCCGATTTTCACGAAATAAGAAATTCTCGAGTGAACATCTGTGCCAGATCGTTAAATGTTCTTTCTTTATAAGGCAAAGTGGTACGTGTGCGATTTCGTTACAAGTACAGTTTTTTTCTAGGATTGTTTACCTTGCTGTCGGCAGTTCAAGTTCGAACCCTCTTCCTTTATGTATTTAAAATGGGACATAATGCGTCATTGGCAATGAAAAACACCAATAACGCATTTGAGGATGTAGCGGTAAACCAACACAGTATACGACGTTGGTTTGGAAAGTTCCGTTCAGCAGCCTCGAAAACTACCCACGTGGGAAGCCTGGTTTTAATAGCAACGGTGGATGCGGACCCAACGAAATCGGTGCGGGAGATTGTACAAAGCATGGGAATATCCCCAATGACAAAAAGTCAAGACCTTTCCCTTGAAAGGACCAAGCCACTTTTCACTTCTTCAACCGGGAGAAATGATAAACGCTATTAAATATTGTGAGGAAATCGGCATATTGCATGCCAAATTGGCTAAAAAGCAACCTGCGTTGGTCAATAGGCACGGCCCGATCCTTTTGCATTGCAATGCTAGTGTTGTGGTCCTTCTCTCAGGTAGCGTGTCTTCTTATCCTGAAAAGGACGTAAGATCTCTTAAAGACCGCTCCCGAGGGGACCCGTTGCGGTTGCCGCCGTGCTTCCTCGAACCTCGAGGGAAGAGCAGCTACCGGTCGTCGAGTAGGAAGAATCGGCCAAGTGCAATAAAAAATCTATCACCTTTATTTCCAGCATTTAAACCTCGATTTATTTATTTAATTACATTTATTTTATAATTTTATTTAGTTTATTGGCGTTCTACCACTTCGGACGCCAATCGAGACTGAACCTCGAATCTGAAATTCATCACCCTTATAAAGAGAAACAAATCGAAATTTGTATCTCGAAAATACACAATTTCCTACAAAAATCCCGATTTTGGAATCCTGAGTGAGATGCTCAGTGTTTATTTAAGATAAGGATTCAGTTTCCTGAATTCCTATGAAACTATTGTGCAGATGTGGATATGTAAATGAATTCGGGTTTTTGTTTGTTCACTTTGATGGATTTTACCAAATTGAGATAACGTATCTCTGGTTTTTGAATTTAGATGATGGCGTGGGGCGAATATAGAACAATAAACGAATATTAGATTCGTTTATTGGGAATTTGATTTTAATTTAAGATTTTGGATCTAATTATGCCGTGGAAGCAGCTAATAAGCGATAAACGAATGTTTGATTCGTTTATTGCGAATTTTGGTTTATGTTTGGGTTTTTTCGGGTTTTGATCGGATTTTGAGTTTTGTAGTAAAATAGCTGGGATTTGGATGTGGAAATGGAGCAAAAAGGTGGTAGGGCTTTTTGGAGCACTACATCCTCCCCTCCTTGAAAAAAAATTAATCTGTAAGAGATTAATTTTGTAGGAGTGACGCGATAAAAGATGAAGGGCGATTTCATCATGATTCGTTACATAATTTGGATTTCCAATTATAATGGTTACTTTAAATTTTCATTGTAGTTACAATTGCTTGCTACTTTTTTAAATGTTTGCTCTTGTTTTTACATATCATTCAATATTTTGTGTTAGGTCTGTAGCTTACGGTAGAGTGTTCTTCAATATTTTGTTATGTTTTTAGAAAATCTAAGATTATGTGTTAAACTAAAAGCTTAAATTAACAATTTTTCTTATCGTGTATATAAGTACATTTTTAAGTTACATATATTAATAATGTTATTTACAGTATTTTTTATTTTTCCAATATATTTAATAATAATTGCGAATTATTTCTATATAATAAGGTTATTTTAAATAAAGTATTAAATTCAATTCATGAAAATATATATGGATAAATATTAGGTAAGTCGTAATAATGTATTGTATTACAGCTTTTGTATTATATAAAAATTTACGTTATCTACAGAGTAGATTTCTGTTTCATTTTGAGGACTGTATAGATTTGTTTTTCATGTATTATAAAGAAAGTTGTGATTCTAATTTTTTTTTTTTTTTAAATTCATTTTGATTTAAAGTAAAAATGTTAGTTCCTTATTTTTCTTAGGATATATGTGATTAGGTTAATTGGAGAATGTTACATAGGTATTTGAAATTATTATATTTGTATTTAATATTGTTTATTTCATAGATTTTGTTTTGTTTAGTTGAAATTTTTTTTTTTTTTTTACTTAGAATTATTTTTTTTTTTATTACAAATTAAGATCATTTATTATTAAAACATTTTTGTTCATTTATTTAAATTTTAAGTTAACGGCAATTAATTAAAATATTGTATAATATTTACAAAATTATTTTATTGAGGGAGTTAATATTTGTTTCATCATTTGTGTGTTAATAGTATGAATTTGGGGAGATTCTCCTCATAATATAAACTATTTAAAGATTTATTTTTGTTATATTTTACTTATTATCTCCCGAGTTTTAATACTGTTGTATTATTTATAAATTTTCTTAGTTAATTACAGACAATTTTCTTTTAGATACATAAATTTTCCAAAACAAAGTTGGTTTTTTTATTTTATTTATTTGCGTTATTATGTATATGTATCTATTTTGTTTTTGTACAATTATTTGTTAAGAGGGGAATTCAATATTATTAATTATATATTTTCTGTGGATATGTTTAATTTACATATAGTTTTTTATATATTTTTAGATTTATAATGTGAGAATTGGTATTTTATTATTTATATGTTCATACACGTATACATATATGTTTGAATAATAAAGGAAAATCCATTTGTTTCACTTTAAGTTTCTCTTTAAATTTGTGAAAAATTTTCCATGTTTTCTTAAGGTTGGGTTGTGTGACATAGTTCAAAATTTGGGCAATAAAACCATCTAGAAAGAGCGTTTTAAAGGATGGAGGAGTCGTAATCAATTTTGAAAGATCAACGTTTGTTTTATTTGTAAAAGGAATTTTGATTATTTGTTTATTTATATGTTTTATTTGTAGAACCCATTTTAAAGTATGGAAAATTAGAGAAACGAAGGAGACGATGCGGACAAACAAGTAATTTAAAAGGAATATTTTGATACAGCTGTTCTTTACAGACTTATACTCTGCTGTGACTTCTTGTTCCTCAGTCTTGCTCTTAGCTGGGAATCTTTGTTCCTCAGGCTTATTGGATGCTGGGAGATCTTGTGGCTTTTCAGGCTTAAGTTCTGCTGGGACTCTTTGTTCCGCAGGCTTACACTTAGCTGAAATTTTTGGTTCCTCGGGCTTACAGTTTGCTCGGAGTTCTTGTTCCTCAGGCTTACACTTTGCCGGGGTTTTCAGTTTGTGCTCTATGAGCTTGGCCGTGTTGTTGCTAAAAGTCGGAGCATTTAAGAGTATGAAACTAGAGGGAGGTGTTAGGATAGTATTTTCAGGAGTCTTTGTCGAATCATCAGATCCGGCCCGTAGACAAACGGATTCAAATGTTGACTGTTGGATGCGATCTTTGGCCAATACCTCCTCTATTTGGGGGGCCTCTAGATCGTCCTGCCTCTGATTTTTGTCCCTATTATCTCTAATGCCAATTTCATCCGTAGACGACACCTTGTAAGGTGAGGCATTTTCTACCTTCCTGTTTATACCATTAGCTTCTAATAACGATTGTTTAGATCTTTGGCTGTTTAATGTTCCTATATAAATTTGTGATTGCTGTACCCTACTCGTTTTGTTACTTACTCGACTTCTCCAAACGTTTGCGGTAGAAGTGGGCTGAGTTTTCAAATCATTTTTATTTGATGGAGAGTCGTTTTGACTTCTGAAATGGGACAGTCTCCTACATTCTGCTTGGGAATGATTAAATTTGTTGCAATATGTGCATTGGAGGCGTTCAACCTCTGCTTTAATTTGGGAAATAGCATTACAACCATTTTCATTTCGACGACATGTCGCAGAAGTATGACCAGACCTATTGTACGATTGACAAATTGCTGGTTGGCTATATTTGGAATTATAAGATAAATTAAGAAGGTTTCTATCGTCTAGTCGTGGGGCCTGCTCGAGAGCGTAATTTATTGCTGCTCTAAGACTTGGGGTACCTCGTGCTTTCACTAAGAGTTTTAAATGGGACTCCCTAAGACCATCTTCAAAAGTATGCAAGGCGAGCTTTTTATTTTCTTCGAGGAGATATATTCGCACCGCAGGATCGACAGAGCTTTCGAACGTGGCTTTGTTCAGCAGATGCAGGAGGTGTGCGAGTCTGTTTCCAAACTCCTTCACATCTTCCTTGCTATCTTGCTTGGCTTTCACCAGACTGTTTTGTGCCGCTGACCTTGAGGTGAGAATTTTAAATTCTCCCTTTAATTCGAAAGCTAGATCATTCCAGGTTGAAATGACCTTGTACCGGATGTGGTCGTATGCTGGCCCTTTCAGTCTGGTTTTCACCACGCTTAGATAAAAAGCATGCTGACTGTCGTCCTGTGTCTGTGAGAAAATAATATCTCTGCAAGAAACAAAATTATCCAATTCGTGCGGGTTACCGTTAAACACCGGTACGAAATCCAAAATATCCTTTAACCCGATTGTGATATTCATTGTTATTAGTTTCGCGTTTTTATAATTGGGTATTAATTTTCGCGCGCTTCAAATATTCGATTCGCGTATTATTTTGGGCGAAATATTCCTTCGGAAAATTCATCCTACCAAATACAAGTGTAACAAAGGCGAATAGTGAGAAGAGAGTTTTTCGAAATCAACTGAAGCGATCCTAAAGAGAAAAGAGCAAAAATGACTTCAAACCCAAACACATCGATATATCTACAGAAAATTTCGATAATACTAAAGGTAAGAGAAGATTTTTACCGACACTGCGAAAAACAATCCTAATATCGAAGGATCCTGATAGTGGATAAGCAGAAGAGATCCTGTGAAAGAAGGCAAGGGTAAAAAGAGAGGAGACTTTTATCGAACCCAAAGTGAAACGAGCCTGCAAGTGGAAAAGATCCTAATAGATGGATATGGGAAAGAGTTTCTAAGGAATTTCGAATCTAAAAAGATAAAATGAAAAAGACTAGCGACAGATAAGGGTGAGCGCGTGAAAATTGTGCAGTCTCTGCCCGAGAATATGGAAAATTATCCCCGAGTAATTATTAAAAAGCATGTTATAATAATTCTTAAAATATATGTATATATGTATATGTATATATTGTATATATATATAGAAATTTAAATTTTTATTTTATGGGGTGTTTGTATCCCCTTAAAGTATATTCTAGAATTTTCCCTTTTGATGAATTTAAAAATTAATTTTGGAGGAATTTAATTATTTGAGGTTTCTAGGTGTCCTTCATGTACAAAACTAAACATTTTTTATGCGGGGCTATATTTATACCCATAGTGTAAAAGGAAAATTTTTTTTTATGAAACCTCTAATCATTTGTCCCCTTTAATATATATATATATTGAAATTTATCAACTTTACTTTATTTTCCAAAGTTAGTTAGAAAGAGAAAAACGGAATTTTCATGTCACTTTAGCCTTTAGGAAAACGACTTAAATCAACCAAAAAACATTTTTATAATTTTATGTTGCAGGACTCTCTTTGTCTCTCTTAAATTAAGCACACTATATACGTACACAAAAAAAAAGTAATATGCATGAGTACCTGTGGTTGCTGTAGCTGCAGTTGACGTTGTAATCATCTCGTTGTTCCCATTGCTGGTGTCGTGCTGGTATAGTAGATTGCTGATGTTACTGTTGTATTGGTGTTTTTGTTACTGCCGTTGTGCTGCGGAGCTGAAGTACTAACGGCTACCGACACTAATTGTCAGTAACCGACGATATTCCATGCGCATCCTTTTTCACTTTGACTTTTTTGCACTGTTCCCGGTGTTTAGCCCCGGGGACGCTTTTGTTATTTGTTGAATTTCTATTATTTTTTTTTCTCACTATTCCTCCAGCCGCCTCAGATTTTCGTGGTTCTCGAGGTGGACTTCCGGCATGATGTTGGTCAATTCTTCGCTCTCGTTGTCCTCACTGTTCACGAAGTAGTTCTCTGTTTCTTCAATCAGGAATAGGCGAGCGAGTATTTCGAAAAATGCTGCCGCTATTTTTTTTTAGAACTCGTCCGGTTTGTATGGATATTCTTCTTCTTTGCTGGAATAGAGGGTACCGGGCAAATTGTGGTCCACCATTCTGTTGGTAGGGGATGTTAGTATCCCACCGCTGCCACCATTTTGTTGTGGTCCTTCTCTCAGGTAGCGTGTCTTCTTATCCTGAAAAGGACGTAAGATCTCTTAAAGACCGCTCCCGAGGGGACCCGTTGCGGTTGCCGCCGTGCTTCCTCGAACCTCGAGGGAAGAGCAGCTACCGGTCGTCGAGTAGGAAGAATCAGCCAAGTGCAATAAAAAATCTATCACCTTTATTTCCAGCATTTAAACCTCGATTTATTTATTTAATTACATTTATTTTATAATTTTATTTAGTTTATTGGCGTTCTACCACTTCGGACGCCAATCGAGACTGAACCTCGAATCTGAAATTCATCACCCTTATAAAGAGAAACAAATCGAAATTTGTATCTCGAAAATACACAATTTCCTACAAAAATCCCGATTTTGGAATCCTGAGTGAGATGCTCAGTGTTTATTTAAGATAAGGATTCAGTTTCCTGAATTCCTATGAAACTATTGTGCAGATGTGGATATGTAAATGAATTCGGGTTTTTGTTTGTTCACTTTGATGGATTTTACCAAATTGAGATAACGTATCTCTGGTTTTTGAATTTAGATGATGGCGTGGGGCTGTTGTATTCCAGAATACTACCCTTATTAAATTTAACACTGAATCTTCTAACACATCCTTAAAAACTTCACTTAACATATATTACATTCTCACTTAATACATACCATTCATAAACATTCACAATATTACCAGTTACAGCACACTTAATAACCTGCACCTTTTGATTTATTGAAAACATAGCAACTTGGATTTTCGTTCGAATTGAATGTGAAAAGTCAAAAAGAAAAAATAGAATAGAAAAAATATTCAGTTCAAAAAGTTCGTTTGAGAGAAAAATTTGAGTTCATAAAGTTATGTGTTTCGGGGAATAATCTCTCAAGAAAAGTAAATAATAAAAAGCAGTATTACTAGATACAAAAGAACAAGAACATCTAGAAGAAATTCAAATAAGAAGAAATTAAACAATAAATACAAATTAACTTAATAATGACAAATAAAGTTAAAAATAAATTAAACAAGACGAATCTGTAAATGAGTGTTTATAAAAGGTCCAAAGGAAATTAAAATGGATAAAAAATAAAGAAATAAACAAAAAAAGAAGAAAAGGAATAATAATAAGTCCACGCTCTTCCCTCATACCGAGGAAGCACGGCGTCCGGACATCAACACTGGTGGCAGCGGTGGGATACAACCAAAGGATCCCAAATAAAAAGAAGAAAATAAGAAGAAAAAAAAAACAAGAAAAAAAAAATTTTTTAAACAAAACAAAATTTAAAACAACAAAAAAAAATGTTTATAAGAAGAAGAAAAAAGTAAACATAAATAAATAAAAAGAAGAAAATAAGAAGAAAAAAAAAACAAGAAAAAACAATTTTTTAAACAAAACAAAATTTAAAACAACAAAAAAAAAATGTTTATAAGAAGAAGAAAAAAGTAAACATAAAACAACGAAAAACAAAGTAAACAAAAAAATTTAAAACAAAAAAAAATAAAGTGAACACAAGAGAAATAACCAAATAAGAAGAAGAAAAAAAATTTTTCAAGAAGAAAAGAGAGAAAAAAAAAACAAAACAGGAGAAATAACCAAACCAAAATAAGAAGAAAAAAAAAAAACCCTCGACATAAAACAACGAAATAAAAAGAAAAAAAAAGGAAAGCAGAAAAGACCAGGATATTCAACTTCTAGGGCGTGAAGTCTGCCTGGCAAGAATAACAAAATAATATAAAATATAGAAAGGAACACAAAGAGGAACTCTACGACACAACAAAGAAGAAAAAAAAAACAACAATAAGAAATTCAACAAGACTTCTATCAACATCTAGAGTAGTAAGAATTTTTTTCAATATTTTGTTTTTTCTCTCTTCCTTTTTTTTTTGTAGGAATATTTTACTTGGATTGTTTTCCTTTTTCAAAAAAAAAAAAAAAAGTGTTTTCTCGATAGAAATTTTGAAAATTCTCTTTTCAGTTTTTTTTCGACGACATTTCCGTTTCTTTTCCTTCTCGTCGAAAATTTTCTTTCTTTTCAGTTTTGGGTCCAAACCATATCGTTTCCATATATATATATTGAATAATAACATAAAGGCCATTTTTTCATAAACCATATTTTTAAGAATTGATAACAAATTTTCGCCATACTTTAATTCAAATTTTCAATATCACGAGTCCATATTACACGAGACAGGCGGCTAGGCAGGGGGAAGAACAATTCCACTATCAACAGATACTCAGTAAAACCCCTGAAATGGCTCTCTCTGTCGGAATTTCTGATGTTTTCAGAATCGTCCCTACCTTTGACGGGAAACCCTGCGACTTAGGTAAATTTATTTCCGGGGGAGACATTTTATTTAGATCCATAAAGAAGGCAGACCCGGATATATACGAGACGTTTTTAGAGCTAGTCAAAAATAGACTAGAGGGTCATGCTTACGATCTGATTAGGTATAGCCAAATCGCTAAGTGGGAGGATTTAAAAGATAAACTCGAATCGGAATATAAAGAGGAGCAATCTCGGTCGACGGCACACAATGAGTTGATTTCTCTGAAACAACGCTACAGAGAAACCGTTCGGGAATACGGCGATAGAGTCGCGAATGCTCTAAGGACTCTAAACTCTGCCACGTGTGAAATAACAGCAGACGCGGTGGTTAGGGAATTCTTAATGGAAGAAAACAAAAAATTGGCCGTACAAACATTTGAAGATGGACTAATGAACGAACAGCTAAAGATACTAGCTGAAGTCCATGGGGGAAATAATTTAAAACAGTCGATTGCACATGTAGTATCACATGGTGCTCGAATGGACAACTCTCCCAGGTCATATCAATATAATGAAAAACCTACATTCAATCGCATAGTCTGCCAAACCTGTGGTAAGTCAGGGCATACACAGGACACATGTTATCGAAATATGCAGTCCACTTTTCCGAATAGACAACCCATAAAAACGGAATATAACATTTTATGCAATTTCTGTGGTCGGAATAATCACACAGAGAACGAGTGTAGATACAAGATATCTAGGAATGGAGCGGCTTCAACAAATTACCAACAAGGTACAACAACGCGTAACCCATTCCGAAATAATCCTACAAACTCTGAAAATCGTTTTGGTGAAAATTCTAGGACCACCAATAGACAAAACGATAGACAAAATGTTCACTTTTCTCGGGTGCAAGAGTCGGAAAACGAGGCCTGACGCCAACCAAAATTTATGGAAGACCGACAAAATTTTTCTATTTACAGCATTAGATCTTTGGAAATAGATAACGACCATTTTAATGAAGCTCCTAGCCAAATTTACCCTGAGCCCACATACTCCTATAAACCAAGCCATATAAACGAAGATAACCCTGTCCCTAATATAAAGACTCCGATTCATACTCCCATTCTGGAAAACAATTCAGCAACACAGACTGAAAATCCGAAATTTTCAGCAGTATTAAAGACTGAAATCTCTAATATCTCAGATATCCCTATTGACAACGCAGACACTTCAGCAACCAAGACTGAAAACTCAGCAGTATTAAAGACTGAAAATT
Organism: Microdon myrmicae; assembly: GCA_963931805.1. Lineage (NCBI taxonomy): Eukaryota > Metazoa > Arthropoda > Insecta > Diptera > Syrphidae > Microdon > Microdon myrmicae. Next base: position 213,884,352 of record OZ007497.1, read on the forward strand.
CGGATCCTGCACAAAATATACAAACAGAAACCCCTAATATTCCGGCTATCCCAATAGACAACCACGGCACTTCAGCAACAAAGACTGAAAATTCAGCAGTGTTAAAGACTGAAGACCCAATAGTTGCAATAAAATTCGAAACCCAAGTCAGTTCAGCAGCTAATACTGATGAACAAATCTTTTCAGCAGCAAAGACTGACGGATTAAATGTTTCTACAGCAGATATAACTGAAGAAATAGTTCAAACAGCAAATAGGACTGGGAACCAAGATGTTCTAACAGCTAATAAGTCTGAAGAACTATTCGAATCAGTAAATGAGACTGAGAAACTAAACGATCCATCAGCAGTGAGTAAGACTGAAAAGGTAGACGTTCCGACAGCAGTTAAAGCTATGGACAATGACAACACTAAGCCGAAAACAATAAATATTTTAAACAACGAAAACAAACACAAACACTTACTCAAACACGAAATAATAAAAAATGAAAATAATAATTTAACTAAAATAGGTATTGTAAAGAGTAACTATATAAATACATTACAAGTCTTTTTTTTCAACAAAAAAAATTTATTCCAATGCAAAATACAAAAAAATAAAAGGTTACACCGTCATTTAAATTATTTAAGATCATTTTTCAAGAAGATTTTTGGTAATAATCATCTTTATTCAATCATCATAGTAATAGGCCCAGAAAGGTTTTGGAAACTTTTCCATAAATTTAAGGAAAAGATAAACACATAACAAATGGCCTTTGTTTTATTATTCAATATATATGAAATAATCTAACAATTGTAGGAAATAACGGAAATGAAAAAAAAAAAAAAAAAAAAAAAAGTTAATGAGGGGGACGAAAGATAGAAAATTTTAGAGGTAATATATATTGGAAATTTTAGAATTTATATATATTCGAACGGAAAAGGAAAGAAAGGAAATTTTAGAGGTAATATATATATTAGAAATTTTGGAATTAATATATATACGGAAATGAGAATTTTGAAACAATAATATTAATATTATATATTTAATATAATAAGTAATAATGATTTTTAGATAAGAAAAGAAAAGGTTCCAAGGAGAAATATTTAAATTTAGTTAATATATAATGTAAATAGACTATTTTGGACTATTTTTCTAGTGTTAAGAACTTTTTGAGTATTGGAAAAATTTAGTTAATATATAATGTAAATAGATTAATTTTCTAGTATTAAGAACTTTTTGATTATTGTAACCTTTGATGAAAGATTAATTTTGAAAACCTTTGTAATGTAATTGAACGAAAATCCAAGTTTTTAATTAATCTTAATTTAATATATAGTTACTAGAAAATTATTCTCTTCAAGGATAATTTTCTTTCTCGAAGAAGGGTGGGATGTTGTATTCCAGAATACTACCCTTATTAAATTTAACACTGAATCTCCTAACACATCCTTAAAAACTTCACTTAACATATATTACATTCTCACTTAATACATACCATTCATAAACATTCACAATATTACCAGTTACAGCACACTTAATAACCTGCACCTTTTGATTTATTGAAAACATAGCAACTTGGATTTTCGTTCGAATTGAATGTGAAAAGTCAAAAAGAAAAAATAGAATAGAAAAAATATTCAGTTCAAAAAGTTCGTTTGAGAGAAAAATTTGAGTTCATAAAGTTATGTGTTTCGGGGAATAATCTCTCAAGAAAAGTAAATAATAAAAAGCAGTATTACTAGATACAAAAGAACAAGAACATCTAGAAGAAATTCAAATAAGAAGAAATTAAACAATAAATACAAATTAACTTAATAATGACAAATAAAGTTAAAAATAAATTAAACAAGACGAATCTGTAAATGAGTGTTTATAAAAGGTCCAAAGGAAATTAAAATGGATAAAAAATAAAGAAATAAACAAAAAAAGAAGAAAAGGAATAATAATAAGTCCACGCTCTTCCCTCATACCGAGGAAGCACGGCGTCCGGACTTCAACAGGGCGAATATAGAACAATAAACGAATATTAGATTCGTTTATTGGGAATTTGATTTTAATTTAAGATTTTGGATTTAATTATGCCGTGGAAGCAGCTAATAAGCGATAAACGAATGTTTGATTCGTTTATTGCGAATTTTGGTTTATGTTTGGGTTTTTTCGGGTTTTGATCGGATTTTGAGTTTTGTAGTAAAATAGCTGGGATTTGGATGTGGAAATGAAGCAAAAAGGTGGTAGGGCTTTTTGGAGCACTACACTAGACCCCATACCTCACAAATAACGGCGCAAAGACTGTTGCAATTGGGATTTGAAATTCTTCCGCATCCACCGTACTCTGCCGACATTTCCCCAACGGACTACCACCTTTTCCACAATCTGGATTCATTTTGATTTAATATGTGACAAACACGATCTTTGGGGGGATGGGAGCGAACACACAGGGCAAAGTCTCTGATTGCTTTCAACCCGGTGAATGCCAAGACGATCCTTGTCCATGTTCAATCCAAGTTGATATGCAGTCTTCACGTGACACCCCTGGATAGCTACTTTGGCACCCACCAAGTAGTGAACCAATGCATGCCGCGACATCCAGAGAAAGGTTGGCGCAAGGTTAATAACCATGCCCGTAAAAACAAATTATTATGGAAAATTTAACAAGTCTCGGATGTGGACTGGATACACGACGACGACCACGGAAACGAAAATGGCTAACCGATTTAAGAATATTTTCATGGAACGTCCGCTCACTATACAGAGCACGAGCTACACAGCAGCTAGCCGATGCCCTGTCCGAATATAAGGCTGACATAACAGCATTACAAGAAATAAGATGGGCGGGTAGTGGTGTTATTCAAAGAAACGAGTATGACATTTACTACAGCTGTCATGCAAAACACCATGTGCTCGGGGTAGGCTTTCTAGTCACCCAAAAACGGAAGCCCGCCATTAGTTTAGTGAGAGCAGAACCCTCGTTTATTACACTTAGTACAAGCGTTTGAGAAAAAAAAAGAAAAAGAAATTAAAAGTAAAAAAAAAAACTTACGAACTAACTTAAGAAATAGGATTACAAAAAATTACATTCGAATAAGTAAGAAGATAAAAAGGTGGGAAGGTGGCTGTGCACGTGATGGGGTGGCAAAGACCGGGTAGTAGGATAAAGGGGCGGGGTGATAGGAATGTATACGGGTAGTAAAAGTGTAGATAGTGGGTGGGGGAAGGTCACGAGGGGAAAGACAGAAGACGACGGTTGAGAGCAATAGAAGTGAGGTAGAAATCGAAGGAGGTGGGGTAAGAGTTTGCCTGCTTAAGCATACGTGAAATTGGTTCATTACAACCGTAGGAAGTGTGGTGGGAGGGCAGATAGAAGAGACGAGGGTTTCGTAGGTTGCGGGGGTTGGTGTTGAGTGCGATGGCGGAAAGCAAGCTAGGGCAGTTGATTGTGCCGGAGAGGAGACGGTGGATAAAGAGGATATCGGCAAGAGTTCTGCGTTCCTCAAGTGTACTGAGGTTGATCAACTGGAGCCGGCTTGTGTATGGGGGAAGAATCCGAGGATTCTCCCAGTTCAGTCCACGGAGGGCAAAGCGCAGAAACCGACGTTGCATGCTCTCGATTCTGCGGATATGGGACGAGCAATGTGGAGACCAGACCTGACTGGCGTATTCAAGAAGGGGGCGGACGAAGGCAATGTAGAGGGAACGGGAAACGTAAGGATTAGAGAATTCCTTAGACCAGCGTTTCACAAACCCTAGGGCGGAGTTGGCCTTAAGAATGATATCGTCGATATGTGGGATGAAGCTGAGCTCCCTGTCAAATAAGATTCCGTGGTCACGTATTGAGGATACGTATGAGATCTGCTGGTTAAGCAGGAAGTAAGGGCGAGGAGGTGGGGGTGGACGTTTGTGGGAGAAGGTAATGGAGTGACATTTGGCAACATTGAGATCAAGGCAGTTATTACGGCACCAGGTTGAGAAGCTGTCGAGGTCCTGTTGGAGGAGTGAGGAGTCGAGGGGAGAGATGATTGTTTTGTAGAGTTTGGCGTCGTCCGCATAGAGGGATATGGATGAGTGTCTAATAACAGAGATATAAGGATAAGAGCAGGGGGGGGTGATAATTGTCAATGGTAGAGAGGGCGTGTGGGCTAGGGGCAACTGAGGACATGAGTGGGTCGGTTGTGAACACGAGGTCCAGCTGTCTCGCCATATGATTTGGGACATTGCTAATTTGATGGAGGCCTGAGTCGGAGAGCCCGTTAATAAAAATACGATCATTAGAACTAGTGGGGTTAGAGACGTAGAAGGCTAGTTCGTCAGCTGATGTCCATTGTAGGTGGGGCAGGTTAAAGTCGCCAAGAACGACGACATCGTCTAATGCGGTGCTTAACACTGTAAGGTTATCTACCGCTTCTATTGCGAGTTCGTATGACGCTGTGGGTCGAGAGGGAGGAATATAAAAACAGATAATAAATAGAGACTTAGGGCGCTTGTCAATTTTAATAGCGACGTAGTCGAGATCCGGAGAAGAAGAGGTGGCAATTAGAGATGAAGTGAGTCTGTTATGAGTGGCGAGCAGCACTCCGGGGCATGGGGAGTAGGGACCTTCTCGATGAGCGTCGTCATCGCGAAAAACGTTGAAGGAAGGAGGGAATAGTTCAAGACTACTGATACTAGGGATAAGGTTGGTCTCCGTCAGAGCGTATATGTCGAAGGGGAGGGAGTGTGCCTTTTCCAGAGTCGAATATGTTTTGGAGCGGAGACCCCTAACATTCTGATAGTAGACGGTTATGGGGAGAGTGTTGAAATGATTAGAGGGACCAAAGGGGGGCTGAAAAGGGTCAAAAGTAATATTGATTATTGGGAAAGGTAATTTTGCTGTCAATATACTGGCGAAATGCTGAGAGATCACTTAGCACCTTATTTGGGGGCATATCGAGATTATTATGGAAGTAGATGTATAGGCTGCGAAGGCTAGGGACGTCAGTAGGTAGACCTTCCTGCTGGATGGAGGCCATTACGCTGGTTTTCGTAATACCATCGTAACAGACGGAGTCGGCTTTATCGTGGAGGAAAGCAAGATAGAGGCGTACATTCTCATAGATCACTTTGTTTCTAAATTTAGACAGGGCATACCGGTTGTCCGAAGAATTAATGGTTTGCTGAGTGAGTTTAACAGATGGTGGTAAAACTGGGTCGATTAATGGTCTAGGGGGGGGGGGGGGGGGGGCGAGGACTAGGTGCGGGAAGGAGTGGGGCAAGAGGCGGCCTGGTGTTAGGACCAGTAGGTGAGTGAAGGGAGGAGGGAGGATTAAGAATGTGTGACCTATGGAAGTTAGAATATTTCGCGCCTGTTTTGAGGTCGAAAGGGGGGATGGAATTGGAGACCTGGGCCGAAAGTGGTGTGGGGCGAGCAGGTTTCCTATTATATTTACGGGGCGGCTATATTACGGGCGGACGAGGAGGGGAGTACAGAGTGGTGGTGGCGGACGTGGTTGGGGCTAGGGAGAGGAGCTAGGATCTGGTTAGGCACAGGATATTTCTTGGATCGGCCATTCCCTTGACTGGGTCGGGGTGGGCGTGGTAAGCGAGGGAGTCGAGGGCGCATTGGTAGGGGACGATTTGCTGTTGGGACGGGGAGAGCTTTGGGGGGACGTGCAGGCGGGATAGTGTTGGGGATCGGTTCAGGTGGGCGTCGGTTGGGACTGTATACTGAGAGATTGGGGTGGGTGGGGGGGTGGAGTTTGGTTGCTGGGATGGGGTTGCAGTTTCTCAACGACAGCCTACCAATCCTGCAGCACCCATTTTTGTTCGGGTGGAAAATCCAGTCGAACCTGGAGGGAAGAGAGACGCGGAAACTTGACCCAAAATCGGAGGGAGGAAGCACGATGCATTCTGTTATGAATATCTTGAATTTTTTACGAAAGTATTCCGAAATCCATTCGGAGCTCGCGAATTTGGGGGCGCCCTTTAGCAGATAAGAGGTTGTTGGGGTATTAGAACGGTTAAGTTTAATGCAATAAATGAAAGGCGACGCACTCTTAGCGTGCGAGGCAAGTTTAAGAACATAAGTCTCATAAACGTTCACGGACCTACAGAGAAGTCTACTGACGACGAAAAAGAAGAATACTACAAGAACGTGAAATGAATGTGAAAACCGTTATTGGTGATTTGAATGGCAAAATAGGTCGTCAGCCGGTTTTCAGGCACTGCGCAGGTTTCCATCATTGCATGAGAACACTAATGACAATGAACTACGAGTCGTCAAATTGGCAGAATCAAAAAAACTCGGTCGTTGCAAGTACCAGGTTTCCACGTAAAGATATCCACAAAGCCACCTGGGTATCACCTGATGGAGCCACTCGCAACCAAATTGACCACGTGTTGATAGATCGCCGCCAGTCCTCGAGCCTGATGACGTTACGAACGTACCGAGGTTCCAACGGCCACTCGGATCACCATCTGGTTGGTATAGTTCTCCGAGCGCGGATTGCCTTACGGAGACGTATTGCATCCGCGGATCAGATTCGAATCAACACGGCTGCCTTACGCAATGAGAATACCAGTAACACATTTGGTCATGCGCTAGGTCTCGCCCTGGGAGAGCTCAACGGAGAGAGAGTAAATTCTGGGGCCAGAATGCCTGGCGTAGAAGAGAAATGGACACGCCTTAAGAATACTACCATTATTACTGGCAACTCCATCTTAGGCAGTAGTCGTAGAGATCGGAGCTGCTGGTTTGATGATGAGTGCAAACTAGCGACTGGGCGTAAGAATGCTGCATACCGGGCAATGCAGCAGTCTCGTAGGACGCGGGTACGCGAGAAGAAATACAAAGAGCTCAAAAGATCTGAAAAAAAGGCTTCACAGACAAAAGAGAAGTGCCTGGGAAACAAACCTTGTCTGTGAGAAAAGTAGAGAGCGAGGTCCGCACCAGACGCGAAAGTTCTACTAAATAATCCGCAGTATGACGCGGTACACACCATGCTGCACTTACTGCAAGGATAGAGAAGGTAATCTGATCACCGATCATGAAGGCATTCTGGAGCGATGGGAAGCGTCCTTCAATGAATTGCTAAATGGTCAGCTCACAGAAGAATTGGAGACTCCACCAATGCAAGATCAAGACCAAATGCTGCCGCCACCAAGCATTGAGGAAACATTAAAAGCCATAAGACAGCTCAAATCAAATAAAGCCCTCGGAGCTGATGGCATACCAGCTGAACTGATCAAACAAGGAGGGACAGCGTTACATCACACAATTCATGAGATCGTGGTGCACGTATGGGAGCAAGAGGAGATGCCGGAAGATTGGCGTCGCGGAATAATTTGCCCCATACATAAGAAGGGAGATATCACACTATGCAGCAACTATAGGGGTATAGCATTGCTGAGTACCGCCTATAAGATACTCTCCTGTATCCTACGATCGGATAATCCCATACGCTAAAGCCATCATTGGTCAATATCAGTGTGGCTTCATCCCAGGCAAATCAGCGAATGATCAGATATTCACCCTTAGGCAGGCGATGGAAAAATATCTGGAATTTAAGATTCCATTATATCATCTATTTATAGACTTTTAGGCCGCCTACGACAGCATAGCCAGGGTAGAACTATATAATGCCATGAGAGAGTTCGACATTCTTAACAAATTGATACGACTTTGTAGGTTGACCATGACCAACGTAACTAGTCAAGTAAAAATAGTGGGATTGCTGTCCAAACCAATAAACATCCATAATGGACTCCGACAAGGGGACGGTCTGGCCTGCCTTCTCTTCAACCTGGCGTTGGAGAAAGCAATCCGTGACTCTGGCGTTACAACAAGAGGGACTATTGTCACCAAGTCCAGCCCTATACTTGCCTACGCAGATAACATGGACATCATCGGTATAATAGAAAAGAAATGAGGGAAAAACTAAGTACATGGTGGCAACTTCTGCGAAGAGAAGACCTAACGTTGGTCAAACTATTAGGGTAGTGGAGCACGAATTTGAAGTAGTCCAATCCTTTAACTACCTTGGGTCAATAGTATCAGCCGTTAACCATATGGAAGAAGAAATACAACATTAAAGATGGTACTGTACAAGACCATGGTCTTACCAGTACTCATGTATGTAGCCGAGACCTGGGTGCTCAATAAAAGGCACTCTAAACTCTTAGCCCCGTTGGAGAGGAAGGTCTTAAGGAGGATTGTTGGCCCCGTGTGTGAGGGAGGACGATTCCGGAGACGCCACAACCATGAGTTGTACGCAATCTACCTTGAAGTTAATGTTGTAAGAAAAATCAAGCTCAGCAGACTCCAGTGGGAGAGACACCTAGCTCCAATGAGCGAAGAGGAGCCTGCTCGGAAGATCCTTTGTGGCAGGATGTATGGAAGGGGACAGCGCGGCAGACCTTGTCTGGGATGGAGGGGTGGCGTAGACCAGGACGCCCAGAGCCTAGGAGCGCCAAACTGGATGACATTGTTGCACAATCCGGACGGATGGAGAGATTTGTAGTGCCGATGATGATGATGATGAATTGTTAGCCGCGTTCAATAGGAAGGTCTTAAGGAGAATTGTTGACCCCGTATGTGAGTGGGGACGATTCCGGAGACGCTACAACCATGAGTTGTACGTTGTTGTAAGTAAGATCAAGCTCGGTAGACTGCCGTGGTCGGGACACATAGCTCGAATGAACGAAGAGGAGCCTGTCCGTAAAGTTCTTTGTGGCAGGATGTATGGAAGGAGACAAAGCGACAGACCTTGCCTGCGATGGAGGGATGGCGTGTTATATAATATAATTTAAATATATTGTAGCGAGCTTGGAGTTCGTTGGATTAATTATTTTTAATAAATAAGAGCCGTTAAATCGATTTTGAATTAATATAACACTTTATTAGTCCGTTAATCACAACCGTTACTTTTACCGTACACAACGATTTCTTGACTTATCGCTTCCGTACTTATCGCGTCTTTTACTGCTTACTTCTCTCCATGATCTGTGTGCGACGTATTTATACCGTTTCCTCACATTCTGGTTCGGTGCTTCGTTTCCGTCCGTCCCATAGCCTTGAATATTCTATTGTTGATAGTCTCCAGTTTTCCAGTATTTTATAGAATATTCTAGTACTTTGTTGCGGACTTTCTCGAATATTCTAGTACTGATTGTCGTATGTGTCACAATATTAACAATATATTACGGATAATTCTAAGGGACTTACTTGTAGAGCGGTCGATGTTGCTGGTCTCTGGTGTGCAGGCTGCAGGGGCGTTGAGTTCTTGACTCCGCCTGTTCACCCGGCTACTATTATTTAATGTAATTTTTATAAGCACACTCTTAGTCGCAGTTGTTCTTCTAATGAGTATGAGAATTTAATCTGTTTTTATTTTTTGCCGTTGAGGTTTCTATTTTTCATTCAGCGCCAACGCTTTTTTTAAATTATTTTTACTGCCAAGTAGAATTTCCATAAGGCCAAGACCGGATCCCAGTTGTAGTGCCGATGATGATGATGATGAACTCTTAACCGCGTTCAAGAGGAAGGTCTTATGGAGGATTGTTGGACCCGTATGTGAGGTAGGACGATTCCGGAGACGCTGCAACCATGGGTTGTACGCAATCTACCTTGAAGCTAATGTTGTAAGAAAAATCAAGCTCGGTAGACTCCGGTGGGTGGGACACCTAGCTCGAATGAGCAAAGAGGAGCCTGCTCGGAAAGTCCTTTGTGGCAGGATATATGGAAGGAGACACCGCGGCAGACCATGTCTGCGATGGAGGGATGGCGTAGACCAGGATGTCATCGGCTCACAATCGGGACGTATGGAGAGATTTGTTAAATAAGGTCAAGACCGCATCCCGGTTGTAGTGCCGATGATGATGATGGATTCATTTTGGCTGCAGATGGTCTTTCGGAACCGAACAGAGGTCATAAAAGCCTTTGAGAATTTCATTGCCTCAAAAAGTCACTACTTCTACGAAAAAGGAATATTTGAATTTGTATCATGTTGGAAAAATGTCATAGATGCCAACGGGTCTTATTTTGATTGAATAAAAATGTACGGAAAAATAATACGGGCTTTTAAATGTTTACTATAAAATCGGACATTTCATGTGGTAGAACCCAATAGTTGGTTGTAGTGTATAACCCAAACAATTTATTTTTTTAAACAGAGTTAAGGTTAAGTACTTTTCGAAGTTCTGTCCGAAAATAATATGGATGTAAAAAATATATAGTTTTGCAAGAAAAGAACAAGTTGTTAGTAAAATATGAAAAGTTATCAAATCTTAAAATGTATTTTCATACTTTTTACAAAATGTGTTGTAATAGTTTTGTGCAAACCCCTTTACATCAAATTGGTGGTTCCAAAGACTGAATAGATTTAATTTAGTGCTGACGGAGTGTTTGTCTGACTCATTTTGATCTATAAATACCCATAATCAACATATTTCATTTTCTACGTGGGTAAATTTCAACAGCTAGTTTCTACGTAAGCGAAATTGCAATTCTTCTTTTTTCGAAATCATTTAACGCATTATTAAAATGACGAAAAGCTGTCCCCAGATCAAAAGGAATTATTCATCTAGTGATGTTCTTCTGCAGTTTCCCAGAGAAAATGAAACAGCGAAAAATTGAGTGAATTCTGTTTTTAAATGAACGCCACTTTTTAATATGTTCGGCTGAAACAAATTGTTGTAAATTCCTTTGATTTTGTCAATTTTTCAAGTTGAAAACGACAAAAAAACAAAACGTTCTTTCTTTTTTCTAATATTTGTCATGAGTTTTCATGGTCATATACCAAATTTGTGTTCGAGAAAAATGGCGCCACGAAAATAAAACATATAAAAACAAGATTAATGAGTTTTAGAACGTTGTGTCATCAACTTGAAGGACACCATGTAACAAAAAATTTTGAAATAAATTTATGGCGCCGTTTGGCATTTAGTAAATCTGAAATTATCTACCAAACCCTTGCTTTCACCATTGTACCTGTAACACATTTAGTTGTGTGTTCATTTATGAGACGTCGCTGATTTTTAGAATTCAAATTCCTTTTTTCTTCCAACTAAAAAATAGACAAAAAATCGTACACTGTTGTCCATCGTTTCGGGAAGGCGTTTTGATTTGTTACTCCACAACTCTTGCCCTACAAAATTTAGAAAATATCTTTCTAAATTCACATTTTACAATTCGGAGATTAGTTAATGACCAACCTAAGCACAACGTGACCACACAATTGCAAATTTGTTGTGACAAAGTAAATACGGGTAAATGTTTTGTAGTCCTATTATCCGCACAGATATAATTAGGATAATTACGTATTTAGATACTTTGTAGATAATTTCATGTTGTGGTTAAATATAAAACAAAGCATTTGTGAGTTTGCTAATATATTATGATGAGTATTGTGCACATTCTGCGATGAAGCCAAACACACAGGTACATTAATTGAAATGTTCTATCTAATTGTGTATTAACCAGACATAAAAGAGATATAAAAATTTGTCGGATTGTTTAAAAGTTCTTAAAATATCGACGGGCTAATAAGAAGGCCGTCCATTCATAGAGGGAAGTCAATTAGGCGTTAATTGAATTCGATATTAACGCGCGCTTTATTTTCAACAGAATGTGATTTGGTAAAATTGGATCCGGAATCCAACACTTTCGATGACTTTCTCATGGGAGATCGTTGTGATTACAATAATGAGATTTGCTCGTTGAGCGATCACATAAATTAATTCGAAATAAAATTTACAATGTAATTAACATCTGGTTGATCAGATAAAAGAGTGTGCCGCAAAATCCACGTACAAACAGTTTTTGGTGTGGGGTTAAAAATTAACAAAATGTTTCGACTGGAATTTTAGAGAACTCCCCTGAATTGCCCATTCAACAACATCTCGTAAAAATATATTCGTTTTTGGTACATTGCTGATAAAAGTAATGAGTTAATAATGAGTAAATAAATTCAGAAACCAACTGACCAATCACACAACCCGCCGCCCTCCTCCCCAGCATTTATAGTAATCTTTAGTCAATCCCTTCAATTAAGGCAATAAATGGGGTGGTAGCCCCACTAAACTAAACTGCATATACCTTTGACCTCCACCTAATGTCACCTTTTGTCTACTTAATTAACTTTATTATACATTCGTTTTTAAGTTAGTTGTTAAGTTTATATCTTTTTTTATATATCGGTTGTACTAAGCTAAATAAATGGGGCTTCTGCCCTCATCAAACAACAATACTTAACATTTTATTTTATAAAGCAGATTGAACTCGCATAAAACACCCAATTTATTACACTTGGGGCTGAAAATTTCTCATTTTGTATTTGCATAGTGTTTATTTTAAATGTTTCACCCACTGGGTTGCGGCTGTCTCAGTAATAAATAGTCTTGTCCACAATTTGAAATTTCTTCCCAATTTCTGACACAACCACTTCATAATGTTGTATGTGGTTTAAGAGTTCTGGAAGTGGTGGTGCCCATCCGATGTACATTGTCGATTCCGCGTTGCTAGATGCCTCAATATGGGTACAAATAAGTGATTCTCTTTAAGACTTTGCGATTATTAATGGTATCGATAATAAGCGCCATCACTGATGCTATTTTTAACTGAAACTCCCAATACGTAGCTGATATCGGAAAAAAGTTACCTAACACATAGGAATGGTAAATCTTGAAGAACCATCTTCCATAAATTCTATAAAGTACGTAAGAACGAGATCGTAACCTAACATTCACGGTTCAGTTGAGAAACATCATGTTGGTTCCGTTGCTCTTAGGTAATCAATGTTCGCTTGAGGTGCGTCCATTAGAATTGTGGAATTTATCAGACTGTTACGCACAAAACCACCCCTGAATACCTACCTCTTTGGAGCTAAGCTCCATCATTAATCGCGCATGCATTAAATATCGCAATATCAATTCAATATCAAACAAATTGAACTACACGTTCAATTTGCCCATATTGAATCTAATTTGAATCCAAGACGTGAAAGAACGAACCATATGTTCAACACACAGAATCCCCTGGATCCAAATCTGTGGACCAGATGACCAACTTTCAAGTAAAGTCCTTGACAATCATAAATTGCACGTCTACAATTTTATAATCCTTCAAAGATTTATTTACCCAACCCATTTCCCACAAGGAGCACTGTGGGGGTATAGGTTCGTGTGTCTGGTACGAGACGGATTCCTTATATTCCCAACGACCTTGCTCCGATGAGGATAGTCCACCCAGGAAGACAGGAACCATAGAAAACACACTGATGCTGGTTGGTTGTATAAATGTTTTTTTTTTATTTGATTTTGTTGCGCCATCGCGGCTGAGTTTTTAGTTAACATTTTGATAAGTAGAACGTTCTTGGGCACTCGAGGTGCGTTAGCCTGTTACACGAAAAACAGTTAAAGATACATTTTTATCGCGATATAAATACAATTTAAATCACTATAACTTTACACTTCTTCTGTTTCGTTAGAAAGTCTCCGATTTCCGACAGTTAATTTAGTTATATTAGGGACTCTTCGCGGACGAGCGTGTGCATAAGCATGCACACGCGGCGATGGTTAGCGTAACGACTTCCTCCTGTTAATCTTGTTAATCGACTCACTCGAAAAGGGAAGAAATTGGATAATTTAATGTTTGCACCCGACAACCAAAAGAGAATATACTTTTGCTCTCGCATTGCCTCGTCCGTCGATGTGTGGTAGGTTACATCGGTAAACTGATGATCGAAGAGAGCGGGAGAATGAGAGAACAGAAACACAATGTATGATTAACTTGGGGTGGATTTGGTTGTATGTGCATAAATCAATGTAGTTCTGAGCGGAACCCATTGACTTAATTCGGTAATACGGTGAGTTCAGAGTACATTGATCTGTACGAAGACAGAACTGTGAAAGAGAGGAAAATTAAGCTGATGGTATTCACTTGCAAAAAGAGAGCATTGATCCCCAGCGAATGAAGTGTCTGGAGAAAAGCCGAAGTAACGCTAGGGAAATATTATCACGTGATTCAATCGAATGTTTTGATAATTTTCCCCAGCGGTTCTGCAATGATGCGACAACTTCGTCCGGCTGGATTTGGTAGTCGTTAATCGACATGAACAAGAGTTGCCGTATGGCAAAAAAGCGAAACTAAACTAATGTATGCATTGTCTGCGTGGAACAATGAGTTTAGCTATGTGTCCTTGGTGGTAACATGCTTTACAGGTGAACAGGTAAGTAGGGGGGAATGGGGTTGGTTTGACGCGCTGTAAGGCGGTCGGAATTGGATGGAATTAGCCGGAAATGGTGGGCGGCTCTACAGGTACTATACCCCCACGACATCTTTGCCCATTCGCCTAGAACAAACAACTTGCGTCATAAAACGAATCGCACGTTCATCTTAGCGCCCAACAACATAGAGCATCATAAATGTGCATTAGCACGATCCTCTCTTGATTTGTCATTTGTGTTTCCTCACGATTTCCCACAGTAGACATCCTTGCCCATTCGCCTAGAACAAAAAACTTGCGCAATAAATCGAATTGCACGTTCGTTTTAGCGCCTAACAACATAGAGGATCATAAATGTGCATTAGCACGATCCTCTGTTGACCTTTCCTTTGTGTTTCCTCTTTTGATTCCAAGCCGGGAAAGATAAAAAAAGGAAATAGCGGCTGACAAAGGGGAGAAGTAGAAAAAAGGACATATCCTTCGATCTGCAGGATGGAAGAAAAAAATTCTTCGTGAAAGGAGTTGATATTCATTTGTTGACCGAGACGGTCGTCCGCGAGTGGAGTTGGTTTGATCATTTTGAAGGAGTCGGTCGTAAAGTGGCGCGGAACGTGCGTGAGGGTGAAAAGTGCGAATTAAGTATATGTGGACCTAACGTCCAAATTAAGTAACTTATCATGTACTTATGTTTGACGACTTATCATGTGTGTTTGACGACTTTTCATGTATGTTTGATGACTTATGTGGAAACAACGGCGAAAATAAGTGATTACTGTGTGTGTGATTGTTAAGAATAAAGATTAGTTTAAATAAAAACAAAAGAGTGTTTTATTTAAAGTGGGGTGTAAAGTGTGTGTGGTGTGCAAAGTGGGTGGTGAAATAAAAGATATAACAAGACTGACATTAGCGCTAATATTTAGAAAAGCTGTAACTAATTCGTTCTTCAACCGTTTCATATGGTTAGGGGATGCGACCTTGAGATATGCGATTTAAAAAAAAGGAGAACTACGTATTGACCCGTTTTTTATTTGATTACTTTAAGACTGTTTTCTATGCCAGTAAGGATTACAATCACCATTGTGCACAGAGTTCACGGTCACTATTTTGAACCGAGTTCCCGATCACTATCGTGAATAGAAATAGCATTATAACTATGATGGTAAAGAACACTATCGTGAACAAAAATCGTATGATCAGTCTTCTGATAAGGATCATGATCACTACGTTCACACCAACAAGGACGATCACTGTTATGGAACTGAGTTCATGATCTCTATCAATTCCAGACGTTGAATTACCACTATTATTGATATATTAAGAATGATCACTAAGTTCACGATCTCTACCGTCACCACAAATCGCATTATCACTTTCGTGGTAAGAATCACGATACTACCGTATACCTCTTACAAAGTGAGGTGTGAGACGGCGCGTTGTCTTGGTGAAACAGGATTTTCTTTTTCTGCAAATGCGGCAATTTTTCCGCAATTTCTGCCTTCAGTTGGTCAAGTAATGATGCGTGGTATGCTCATGTAATGGGTTTTCCTTTTTGAAGACAATCGATTAAGCTAACTCCGTGACTATCTCAAAAAACAGTGGCCATCACTTTCCCAGCCGGATAAACAGTTTTTGCCTATTTTGGAGCCGATCCCCCCTTTGCAGTCCACTGTTTTGACTGCATTTTTGTTTCGGGGGTATAATGGTGTTGTGGCGATTCTAGCAGATACACACACAATACACAAGCAAATTGTGAAGAACGCCGAAAGAAAATCGAACAAGAAAACAGATCAGCTGTATACCAAGCAATAACATAGCAATTCCACGCCAGTTTAATATGGTTGAGTTTAATAAACGAATTCGTACACGCGGCAGTGGCCTGGTGTGTTGAGCATTGGTTCAATTTTCGGTAATTCTAACCATCATAGCGTCAGTTCGAATCACACGTTCTTCACTATAATCGTAGCAAACGCTATAGTGTATCCAAGTTTCATCGGCAGTAATTAATCGGCACCAAAACTCGGATTTATTGCACCTTAACTGCGCTAACATACCGCTGGAAATGTTCATTCGAACACGTTTTTGGTCTAACGTGAGCAAACGCGGCACCCAACGTGCGAACAGCTTTCTCATGCCCAAATCTTGATTTAATATATGCCAAACACGTTCTTTGAATATTTTCATAGCCTCATCTATCTCTCTTACTTTAATTCGGCAGTCGTCTAGCACCATTTGGTGAACTTTAGCGATGTTACCGTCAGTTGTTGCAGTTTTTGGACGTCCCGAACGTTTGTCGTATCCCAAGCTCTCACGGCCACGTTTAAATTCAGCTGCCCAAAATTTCACTGTGGTAAGTGCTGGTGCAGAGTCCAACTCATCTTTGATTTGCGTAGGCGTATTGCCTTTCAAAGGGGGGATGGGTGCGAACATATTGGGCAAAGTTGCTGATTGATTTCAACCCGGCGAAGGCCAGGACGATCCTTGTCCCTGTTCAATCGAAGTTGACATGCAGTCTCCACGTGACACCCCCGGATAGATACTTTGGCACCCGCCAAGTAGTGAACCAATGCATGCAGCGACATCCTGCGAAAGGTTGGCGCAAGGCTAATAACCATACCCGTAAAAACCCATTATTATGGCAAATTTTAAAAAGCCTCGGATATGGACCGGATACACGACGACGACCCTCGATAGTATAGTGGTAAGTGTACCCGCCTGTCACGCTGGAGACCGGGGTTCGATTCCCTGTAGGGGGCCTCTGGCACAAGACTAATGACCTTGCCCGGAAAAAATAAATCATTATAAAAGATTTAACAAGCCTCAGGACTTGCTAAATAAGGCCAACACCGGTTCCCGGTTGTAGTGGCGATGATGATGATGACACGACGACGACCACGCAAACGAAAGTGGCTAAACGATATCAGAAATTTCTCATGGAACGTCCGCTCACTATGCAGAGCTAGAGCTGCAGCGCAGCTAGCCGATGCCTTGTCCGAATAAAAGGCTGACATAACAGCATCACAAGAAATAAGATGGACGGGGAGTGGTGTAATTCAAAGAAACGGGTATGACATTTATTACAACTGTCATCCAAAACACCATGTGCTCGGGGTAGGCTTTCTAGTCAGCCAAAAACTGAAGTCGGCTTTAATGCAATAAACGAAGGCTATGCACTCTTCACGTGCGAGCCAAGTTTAAGAACGTAAGCCTCATAAACGTTCACGGACCTACAGAGGAGTCCCCTGACGACCAAAAGGAAGGAAAATACTACGAGAACGTCGAACGGGCCCTCAATGCCTGGCCAATATACGATATGAAAATCGTTCTTGGTGATTTGAATGTGAAAATAGGTCGAGAGCCGAGATCTGAAAAAAGGCTTCACAGACAAAAGAAAAGTCTGTGAAATAGAGAAAAGTAGAGAGCGAGGCCCGCACCAGGCGCAGAAGTTCTACCAAATAATCCACAGTATGACGGGGTACACACCGCGCTGCACTTACTGCAAGGATAAAGAAGGTAATCTGATCACCGATCATGGGAAGTGCACTTCAATGAATTTCTAAATGGTCAGCTCACAGAAGAATTGGAGACTCCACCAATACAAGATCAAGACCAAATGCTGCCGCCACCAAGCATTGAGGAAACATTAAAAGCCATAAGACAGCTCAAATCAAATAAAGCCCTCGGAGCTGATGGCATACCAGCTGAACTGATCAAACAAGGGGCGACAGCGTTACATCACGCAATTCATAAGATCGTGGTGCACGTATGGAGGAGATGCTGGAAGACTGGCGTCGTGGTATAATTTGCCCCATACATAAGAAGGGAGATATCACACTGTGCAGCAACTATAGGGTGTAGCATTGCTGAGTACCGCCTATAAGATACTCTCCACTATCCTACAAGATCGGATAGCTCCATACGTTAAAGTCATCATTGGTCAATATCAGTGTGGCTTCATCCCAGGCAAATCAGCGATTAATCAGATATTCACCTTTAGGCAGGCGATGGTAAAATGTCTGGAATTTAAGATTCCATTATATTATCTATTTATAGACTTTTAGGCCGCCTAAGACAGCATAGCCAGGGTAGAACTATATAATGCCATGAGAGAGTTCGGCATTCCGAACAAATTGATACGACTTTGTAGGTTGACCATGACCAACCTAACTCATCATCATCGGCACTACAACCGGAGACTGGTCTTGACCTTATTTAGTAAGTCCTGGGGGTTGTTAAATGTTCCATAATGATTTGTTTTTTCCGGGCAAGGTCATTAGTCTTGCGCCAGAGGCTCCCCGACGGGGAATCGAACCCCGCTCTCCCACGTGACAGTCGGGTATACTAACCACTATACTATCGAGGACCAACGTAACTAGTCAAATAAAAATAGTGGGATTGCTGTTCAAACCAATAAATATCTTTAATGCCTCCTCTTCAACCTGGCGTTGGAGAAAGCAATCCGTGACTCTGGCGTCACAACTAGAGGGACTATTATCACCAAGTCCAGCCCGATTCTTGCCTACGCAGATGACATGGACATCATCGGTAGAACCGAATCGGCTGTACAGGAATCCTTCACCCAGATCGAGCAGGCGGCACAAAAACTATAACTGCACATTAATCAGGGAAAAACTAAGTACATGGTGGCAACTTCTGCGAATGAAAGACCTAACGTTTGTCAAACTATCAGGGTAATGGAGTACGAATTTGAAGTAGTGCAATCCTTTAACTACCTTGGGTCAATAGTATCAGCCGATAACAATATGGAATAAGAAATACGCGAACGGCTGATCAAATCCAACAAAACCTACTATGTTCTATCAAGGCTCTTTAAATCCCGAAATTCATCCACAACATCAAAGCTACTACTGTACAAGACCATGGTCTTACCAGTACTCATGTATGTATCCGAGACCTGGGTGCCCAATAAAAGGCACTCTGAACTCTTAGCCGCGTTCGAGAGGAAGGTCTTAAGGAAAATTGTTGGCCCCGTATGTGAGGGAGGACGATTCCGGAGACGCCACAACCATGAGTTGTACGCAATCTACCTTGAAGTTAATGTTGTAAGAAATATCAAGCTCGGTAGACTCCGGAGGGTGGGACGTCTAGCTCGAATGAGCGAAGAGGAGGCTGCCCGGAAAGCCCTTTGTGGCAGGATGTATGGAAATATAGCGTTTGCTACGATAATGAAGAACGTGTGATTCGAACTGACGCTATGATGGTTAAAATCACTACAAAATGGAACCAGTGCTCAACACAACAGGCCACTGACGTGTGTACGAATTCGATTTCTAAACTCAAGTACACTCAACTGATTATTATTATTATTATTATTATTTATTGGCCTGTAGGAACCCGGAAGTTCATGACCTCACCGACTCGGCTTCGCCATCCTTCCCTGTCCTGGGCACTCTCCTTCCACGCTTCACCATTCGATCCGATCTCCTCAAGGTCAAACCTAACATTGTCCTCCCATCTCCGTCGCGGCCGTCCTACCGGTCTCTTTCCCGTTGGTCTACCGTCAAGAATTCTATGCACGGTCCTATCGTTCCCCATTCGCGCCACGTGTCCGGCCCATCTTAATCTTCGCGATTTGATTACTCTCACTATTGTAGGTTTGCGATATAGTTCTTCCAATTCGTGGTTATGGAGTCTCCTCCATTGTCCTGCCTCCTCGTCATATTTACCTCCAAAGATGCCTCTCAAAACTTTATTCTCGAATAGACGGAATTTGTTTTCTTCCCGTTTTGTGAGAGCCCATGTTTCGCATCCATATAGAACAATTGGCATGATTATGGTTCTATAGACACGGAGCTTTATGTTACGTGATAGCAGTCTGGATTTCAGCAGTTTACTGACTGTGTGCCAACTCGCGTTGCCGGAATGCAGTCTCTTGTTAATTTCCTTCGACATTTCGTTACTGGCCGTCAGTATCGTTCCCAGATATTTAAATTCTTTAACTTTTTCAAAGATCTTACCTCTGACGTTTATATGTGTTCTCTGAGACCCACCTGCTCTCGCCGTAATCATGTATTTTGTTTTGTCTTCATTTATTTCTAGGCCCACCTCTTCTGCCGCTTGCATGATGATTTCACAGTTTTTACTAACAGTCTCTAGATTATCGCCCAGAACGGCGATATCATCCGCATATGCGAGCACTTGTGTGACCCCGTTCAGGGATGATCCGGCCATGTTGTCGTCTTGTACCTTTCTGATGACATACTCGAGCACAAGGTTAAAGAGACACGGTGATAGACCATCTCCCTGCTTTAGTCCGTCCCGGATTTCAAATGGTTCTGAGAGGTGGTTTTCTATTCTAACTCGCCCTTTGTTTTCGTTCATGCAAATTTGAATGAGCGCTGCATATTTTTTTGGGACTCCCAGCTCAACTAGAATATGGTAGAGTCTCTGCCTTGCGACTGAGTCGTAGGCTTTTTTGAAGTCAACGAACAGTTGGTGAACCGTCTCTCCGTATTCCCACTTCTTTTCCAGCAGTTGTCTTATTGTGAACATTTGGTCGCTTGTTGACCGGTTCCTACGGAATCCACATTGGTAGTCTCCCAGTATCTCTTCTGCGTAAGGTGTGATTCTCGCCAGAATGACATTTGTTAATATTTTGTATGCGGTTGGGAGCAATGATATTCCTCTGTAGTTTTCACAGTCAGATCTGTCGCCTTTTTTGAAAATGGGGATGACTATTGAGGTTTTCCATTCTTCCGGAGTGACTTCCTTATCCCATATTGTTTTGATGAGCTGGTGGATCTTTCGAGCGGTTGCCTCTCCTCCATGCTTCACAAGCTCTGCCGGTATGCAGTCGACTCCGGGAGCCTTGTTGATTTTCAATCGATTTATTGCGTCTACAACTTCGTTGAGAGACGGCTCTGGGATCTGAGGCTCAGCTGTATGTACGCTTGGTACATTTATCTGTGGTTGATGGGTGCGTACATTGAGCAGGTTTTCAAAGTACTGCTTCCATCTTGTCACGACATTGTTTGTTTCTGTGACCAGACAGCCGTTTGCGTCTCGAATTATTTTGGCTCTTCCTCGGTAGCCATTTCTAATTGAATTTATGCCGACATACATACCCCTGATGTTCTTTGCCCTAGAATTTTCTAGGATTTTTTCGATCCTAGTCTTCTCCCATTCGCGTTTTTTGCGTTTGAAGAGCCTCATTGTCTCTCTCCGAATTGTCGCGTATCTTTCTGCGTTGACTTCATCATATCTTTCTAAGTGGATCACTCTGAGGCGTTTACGTTCTTCGATCTTCGCCCTGCACTCATCGTCAAACCAAGGTTTGGACTTAATTGTTTTCTTAAATCCTAATACCTTTTGGGCTGTTAGTTTGATTGTGTCTCTGATCGATGTCCATTTAGTGTTCACACTATTAGCTTCCTCTTCCTCACTGCTCACATTCTCTAGAATGCTAAATCTATTCGTTAGCTCGTCTTGATATTCAGCCCTTTTGCGTAGGTCTTTCAGTTTATCAGTGTCGAACTTTTTGCTTGTCTCCCGTGACTGCCCATGTGGGATTGCTGCGAGGCGACTCCTGATTTTGCCAATCACTAGAAGATGATCGGAGTCGCAATCTGCTCCTCTATATGCTCTTACGTCAAGGATATTCGAGTGGTGTCTTTTGTCTATGAGGAAGTGGTCTATTTGGTTACGCGTTACGGCGTCGGGTGATATCCATGTGGCTTTATGAATTTCCTTGTGCTTGAACATCGTGCTTTTTACTAACAGATCTTTTGACGCTGCGAACGTGATAATTCGAATTCCATTATCATTTGACACGTCGTGTAGGCTTTCTTTACCTATAGTTGGTTGGAAGATATCTTCCTTTCCAATTTTCGCATTTCACTCAACTGATGTGGAATTATTTTGTTAGCGCTGTGGTATACGACTCTGATGCATTTTCTTATTGGATTTTCGTTCGGTGTTCTTTACTGTTTGCTTGTGTATTGTGTGTATATCTGTTAGAAACGCCACAGAAGGTGACAGCGCGGCAGGCCTTGTCTGTGGCGGGGGGATGGCGTTGACCAGGACGCCCAGAGCCTGGAAGTGCCAAACTGAATGACATCGGCTCGAAATTGGGACCGGTGGAGAGATTTGTTAAATAATGCTAAGACCGGATCCCGGTTGTAGTGCCGATGACGATGATGATGATTATGATCAAACACGTTTTTTGGACATTTTCATAGCCTCATCTATCTCTCTCACTTTA
Organism: Microdon myrmicae; assembly: GCA_963931805.1. Taxonomy (NCBI): domain Eukaryota; kingdom Metazoa; phylum Arthropoda; class Insecta; order Diptera; family Syrphidae; genus Microdon; species Microdon myrmicae. The sequence continues at coordinate 213,906,746 of OZ007497.1, forward strand.
ATTCGGCAGTCGTCTAGTGCTATTTGGTGAACTTTAGCGATGTTATCGTGAGTTGTTGCAGTTTTTGGACGTCCCGAATGTCCATTGTCTCCCAAGCTCACACGGCCACGTTTAAATTCAGCTGCCCAAAATTTCACGGTGGTATATGATGGTGCAGAGTCCCCATACACAGAGTCCGTATTGTCTTTCAAAAACAAAAATTTAATGCCAGCTCGATACTCAATTTTGTCCATTTTCACAAAAACACACACCGACTCACTCAAACGACTGTCAAATACAAACTGTGTTCAAAATGGCTGAGATTTTATATTTGAGTAACTGTCAAAAGATGCACAACTACATGCACTAGCTTTTATTGACGAGTGCTGTTATCTTCACGTTGAGGTCGGAACATTTTCAGCCCACCCTAGTCTTGGGTTGTACCACAAGAAATGTCAGATTTTTGCTCAGTCGGAAATAAGAAGTTCTCAAGTGAACATCCGTGCCAGAACGTTAATGTTTTTTTTTTATAAAGTAAAGTAGTACGTGTACTTGACGTGTGAAAATTTTAGGGTTCGTTACAAGTAGTTTTTTCTTTCTTTCTAGGAATTATTTACCATGCTGTCTGCAGTTCAAATTCGAACCCTCTTCCTAAATGAATTTAAAATGGGCCATAATGCGTCATTTGTAATGAAAAACACTAATGACGCATTTGAGGATGCAGTGGTAAATGAACGCACTATACGATGGTAGTTTGGAATATTCCGTTTGGAAGCATTCAGTTTCGAATATGAACCACATGGGAAGCCAGATGTAGGGGTAAAAGTATAATGCCAACGTATAGCACAGGATTCACTTAAAAACCCCCGACACTTGTTACTCCGAAGGAAATGACAAAAAATTATTTCTGGTGAATGGCACAATATCGATTGAACTTAATTACACAGCTAAAAATTGGTCTTAATTGTATTTGCCAACATGAATCACAGCCTCACTGGATTAATCAGAATATCTATGATTTACTATTTCACTTCTGTCAAGCAGGGAATGCAGTACGCGACGGAAACGCTAGACTGTTCAGCTGGTCGGTCGTACGCAAATCGCGAATATAGGCGAACCGTCAAAACAGGCTTCGGGAACTAAAAAAACTTTACCTGCACACCAACTTTATCGAACGACTCCTTGGGCTTTTTGTTCCGTGAACTAAACGAACTATCTCATCCGCAGATACAACCAGGTTCAGATACAAATAGCGACTCCTGCGGCAGCGTGACTACACGCGATGGTGATTGAATAGTGACTGGTGTGAATTAGGGTTGAAATTCATATTTCTTTCTACACACAGGACAACCAAAAGAGACCACGCCTCTGCTCTCTCAACCCCACGCCCGTCAAAGTATTAGTAACTTTTGTTAATAGGGTAATTGACGGACATGAAGAATGAGAGAACAGAAAACATGATATGCTGTGATCTTGGGGTAGCTTTGGTTGTGTGTGTTGGTATCAGATGCAGCTACTGACATGACCTACTGACCCAGTGGTACGGCTATGGTGTAGTTAGAGCGCATTGAACCGTGGAAAGAAATACGAATGAGAGGGAAGATGTTACTCCCCTGCAAAGAGAGATCATTGATCCCAAGCGAATGGGTGATCTGAGGGAAAGTCGATAGGGCGCCGCTGATGTTTGGGAAATAATTCGCGTGAGAACCAGACTCTAAGACGCTGAAATTACCCCAGCTATTTTGCTATGATGCAACAGCGTCGTTCTTTTAGACTTGTTGTTGCTAACCGACATTATGAGATTTCCGATGGGAAACTCATGGTTAGCAAGAATGGAGTTGCCGTATGACATTTATGTAGCTAAACTCAATTATGCATTATCTGCAAAGGATGATGAGTTTAGCTATACGTCCGTTTGAAATGTTTTACAGGGGAATACATATAATGGAAATTGGTAAGTATGACGCGCTGAAAGCGGTCGAAATTAGGTGGAAATGTTGGTTGGAATTGTGGGTTGTTTCTCATGTAGAATAGAGAAACCCCCCACACAGAAACATTAGTTGACGACGATGTTTTAAGAGCAACGGCGGATGCGGACCCAACGAAATCTAGACTCACTCAAACGACTGTCAAACAAAAACTACGCTTCCAAAATGGCTGAGGTTTTGTTGAGTAATTGTCAATGGATGCACAACTACATTCACTAGCTTTTATTGACGAGCGCTGCTATCTTCATGTTGAGGTCGGAATCTTTTCAGCACACCCTCGTATGTATATATACTCGTAAAGTAGTAAACGGGAGAAGTATTCTATCCCACCGTGGCAATACTAAGCTACACACGTCGTTGATGCCTCGATAAATGTTATGACTTATTGGTTAGAGAATTTTGTTTCATCATCTGGTCTTAACATTGAGCCTTCAGATGATCATTGATTCCTAACTCTACAGTACTACTAGCGCAAAACTGTCTTCGAAGGACTACGAAGAAAACCTGCTTCAATTTGCCAAGAATAAAACTTCGAATTTCTACAATGGCGAACAAATTGTTTTCGCCGAAAAATAGTAAAAAGGTATTCAACAATAATTAGCACTATTTGTATAAATAAAGTTCAGTCAGATCTTACTAAACTCATCGAATCCGTTTGTCCATACTTATGCTATTTAAACGGCGTTTCTACCAAATGCTCCTCATTTATTTGTATTCCAATCAACGAGAAGTGAAATAACGAAAAAACTACTTCGACTATTCATCATTGCAGCAATAAGTCCATGATCTTTGACCCAGAACGCAAATATCGAACTATGCGAATGAACGTCACCTCAAAAACATGCAACAGTAAATAACAAAAAAATTAAAACGACTTTGATTCCTATTTCGAATTGAAAACGATTCCATTGTTTCAGTGTTGGATGGATTTACATGCATTTGTGAGTCTATTAGACGTGTTAATGTATATCGTTAGGTTGCGAGGTTAGGTGCGTCCTGTTTTTTTTTCTTTTTCACTTTTATGCATACTCGTGCCATTATGAAATGAACAATTAACCTACGACTGGGGAGTACACTACTTTTGGTATTGCTGTTGAAACGTTAAATGCATTCGACCCCTAATTAAAATTACGAAACCATAAAATTTTATTAACAATCCATGACGATTTCGTAAGTACTACTATTACCGGTGGAGAGTAAATGAAATAAAAAAAAACATTTGTTTTCGAGTTATTGGAGAACCTTGCAGTTCAAAAACTGAAGTTGGTTTTTCTTCCTCCTCATTTGATTAGTTCCTCCTTTTTTTTTAGTATGACATTCTTCTACTTTTTACCTTGGATAACCAAAAACATCTTTACGGAATATATGAAAGCAATTCATTAAAGCAAGGACGACAGTTCTAATTAAATGATGTACATCTTGATTCAACACTTGTTCCATTATAATTAAACAGTATTTCTGTGCCACAGAGATTCCAGCATCTTATCTTCTCATTAAAAATTAGTTCTTCTATTTTCAATTACAAGAGATAACCCTGTATCATCCTAGAATCATATTTTGTACTACAATGAATCTCGTTTTAATAAGGCTCCTTCTCATTGGGCTACAAAGCGCCATTATTAGAGAACCTTCTAGACAAACACTTCTAATCATTCGCATAGCAACGAGTGGCTTTATTTGCGGAGAAAAAATATGATGAGCAACTTATACTTAGGAATTTTGAACCCATATCATTCCAGTTCTAATTATTAGGAAACATTCGCTGGCGAATGTTCCATAAAACTCGTGTTCGAAAGCTTGAATATGTGTACAAGTATCTGCTTCGGCGCTAGATCGACTTCGTGACCCACTTCGTAGATATTGATAACCTATTGACAAGTATGTGCATAAAATTTATAAATATCAAATTTAATCCAGGTCTGATGTGGAGCATCTAGCTTCGAGCTTATCTTCGCCGGAGCGCATTAAGGCAAAATATATTCCAACAACGGCTATTGAGATAGGATGGGGCTTCAAGTAGAAATGATCACTTTTCACTAACTTGACTTTATTTTACATTGATTTCTTTTTTTTTTCTTCTTATAGCTTTGTATTTTTAAATTAAGTATAAAATACTGATGAGATTGTTGTTATATATACATATGGTTCTAGAGATAGCTACCGTATTCGTTTTAGAAAGTTGCTAGTCGAATGAGATTTAAATAAAACTTTGGAACTAGCTTTGGGGAAAGTGGAAAGCGGTCTCTTATAAATATAATCTTATTCTACCATAGTTGACTTTTTTCCCAGTTGTTGCTGTTATTGTAAGATATTCAAATACTATGCTTATATTCTGTGAACCGACTATATAATTAACGGAAGGCGGTTGGTATTCCAATAAATAACTATCTTGCAACTGCGTCTCATGGTTTTCCGCTTGGTGTTCGAATCGAATGAATAAGCGCACGTTGGCTCTAAATTATTAATTTGACTTTTATCCAGGAATTGTAAATAGGAGATTGTACCGTCGACTTGGGCGACTATACATATAATCTGTAAGTTAAAGCCGATAAATTCAAGCACAAGTAACGGCATTGAAGAGGTTCTCTTGATTCATGAATGATTTGAAGCTAAGTCGCATTTAACATCAGCAGTAGTGACGAAAAACTATCTAGCTTCATCGCGATGTCCGCGATTATAAAACTTCGGAGTTTAATAATCTTTAATGGTGATTAATTTTATTGAATTTGGGGTTAATATAAAGGTTAATTCATCACCCTGCAGGAGACTAAACGGATGGTATGCTGCATAAGCAAATACCAAAATTTTCGATTACTAGAAACGCCCGTTCTGTTTAAGGTTGGCATGAGGGTTACTGATTATATTTTGTAAGAGAAAAGTATGAAAATGCATTTATTAGTTTCTAAAAGTAGTTTTATTGTTTTTAAAAGTGTTCTCTTTGCATTGTCCAGCATAGACGTTTGCATTCGGTCAAACCATTTATTTCTTATTTCAAGCTCTCCAGAAACACATCTGTTGAAAGCATCAACCACTTCTTTTCCCGTCGAATATCATTTAATTAATGATGCGTTCAAAACATATGTTTCTGGAGAGCTTGAAATAAGAAGTGTATTTTTTACGTTTGGAAAAGAAAATGATTGGTGCCAAATTAAGATTATATGTCCGATGATCAGTTAATTCCATGTTGTGATAGGCATTCCACCTCAAAACAGAAAAACAGAAACCAAAAAAATTAAATTATACTTGTGGGGGTTCTCTACACAACATGGAGAACCAACCCACAATGCCAACCAACCCTGACCGCTAACAGCGCCAACCTTACCTTAACCTGTAACCCAACTCCCCATGCAAAATCCACAATAGCATACATCTCCCAATCTGCAATAAAAAACATTTTCCAAACTCCCAACAGAATATATTCTAATCATCGCCGCATACATTTCCCCAAAATCGCTTCGTTCAATTCTATTCCCTCCTTGGGACCAAGCAATCCTAATTTCCCCAGAAATCCATAAGCCATAATACAATGCATATTCCCACCTACAATGAAATAGAAATCATCTTCCCCATTACATCACCCCACAAACATTTCCTCAAAATTGCTTCGGTCGCCTCTCTACTCAAGTTATATTTTCTCATTGCAACCAAGCAATCTTAATTTCCCCGAAATTCATATGCTGTAACGAAACGCATATTCAAATCCATACCGGAACATCAACCATCGCCACCAACTATACTAAGCCGCATATATTTCCCCGAAATTACTTCGGTTAATATTTTACCTAAATGATATTCCTTGCTTGCACCCAAGCAATTCCAATTTCCCCCGAAAATGCATGCCCATACTTGCTCGCGTTCCCAAAGCCAATTTCCCGGTACGCCCAACCAACGAATCCAACTTAGCTTATACGGCGAGGATTCGCTGGAACTAAATTCTTAAGCAGGCATAGCAACTCTTCCACAAATTCTTAGTAAGTGGCAGCGAGTTTACTTCTGCTATGATTCAGCCGCCACGACGCGATGAATAGATTTTTTTCCATTTCTTCAGTTAGTCGATATCCAACCGCCATCGAGTGCGCATCCCCTCTTATCATCCGCCAGGAGTCGAGATCCATCCGCCAAGCGGTGCACAGCCACAGGAGTCACACTGCTTTAATTGGTTCGCTTTAATACATTCGCGCAGCCGAAGTTTTCTTTTACTCGAAGAAAGTTTTGCGGGATACGGCTTCCCCTTATCGTTTTCGCTCGAACTCCTTTCGCAAAGATAAAATAACGACCAACACGCCTGTCGCGCTGTGAATAAATGTCGGTTATTGCGTAACCCGCCGCCTCACTTCGAGGCTAAGAGAAAGAAGAACCTAGTGCTAAAAGGACACCAAAACTTGTGTAAACTTTAATAGACTAAATATAACCAAGAACATTTGAACAAAATGACGATGAAATGGAAAGACGTATGGACTAGTGTAAATTTAAATAAAGGAAACGTCAATGACAACAACGATATACCAGTGTTTATCCTTTTGATTCTGTCTGCGCTCATTCTCTCCTGTGTATTCTTACGAACAGTTCTTTTGAACAATTGTTGGGGAGTCAGCGAAACAGTGCCCCTGCAGGTACCACAACCGCTTCCCTACCCCACATACTTAGTACAGGTAAGCCTCACACTGCGAGTCAATATAGCTAGGCGTCAGTTTGGGAGTCAATTGTAGCTAGATCTGATGTTGAGAGTCAATTTTAGCTAGGCCTGCTGTTGGACGTCGATGGTAGTTGGTCCTTCCGCCTTGGAGAAGAAAAGGAAACCTGCAGTCTAGAGCGGCTACCCTCAATGGAATAAACGAAAATTTATGAAGCTGAACGACTTTCTTCATTGAAGCAAGAATCGTGGGCTTGGAAACGTATATCTCGGGGAATTTCGGGCTTTAATTTAGCTCTGGAATAAGTCCCTGAAACGGCCAAGACTGTACCCCAAAGCTGAACTACAGCACTAGAGATGATCGGACTTGTCCTCCTAGGAACACTTTAGAGCAGCTCGTCGTCTGACCTCAATGCGAAGCCACCAATTTTATTTTTACACGTAGTGTGGCAGCCTCATATCGTGCCAACTTAAGCTTTTCAAACGGGATCCACGAAAACAAAATTAAGTTTTTCGAAGATTATCTAGAAATTCAAACGTTTCGAACAAAAATTAAGCTTTCGAACATTATTTACTAGCTTAACCTTTTCTTAATAATACAAACAATAGTTTGCTAAAATTGAATGTAATTTACAATGTTACTACTTATTACTATACCACTATTTATTGGCCTATAGGAACCCGGAAGTCCAAGGCCTTACTGACTCGGCTGTGCGTTCATTCCTGGTCCTGTGCACTCTCCTTCCACGCTTGACCATCTGATGCGATCTCCTCAAGGTCAAACCTTACATTATCCTCCCATCTCCTTCGCGGTCGTCCTGTCGGTCTCTTTCCCCTTGGTCTGCACATCTATCGTTGTCCATTCTCGCCATATGTTCGGCCCATCTTAATCTTCGCGACCTGATTACTCCCACTATTGTAGGTTTACGGTATAGCTTTTACATCTTACTTACCGCCAAAGATACCCCTTAAAACTTTATTCTCGAATACGCGGAATTTTTTTTCTTCCCGTTTTGTGAGAGCCTATGTTTCGCAACCGTATAGAATAATCGGCACGATTATGGTCCTATAAACACAAAGCTTTATATTAGGTGATAGCTGTTTGGATTTTAGCAGTTTACTGACTGTGTGCCAACTAGCGTTGCCGGAACGCAGTCTGTTGTTAATTTTCTTCGACATATCGATACTGGTCGTCAGTGTTGTTCCCATATATTTAAACTCTTACTTTTTCAAAAAGCTTGCCCCTCATGTTTATGTGTGTTCCCTGAAGTTCACCTGCTCTCGCCCTAATCATATATTTTGTTTTATCTTGATTTATTTTACCTCCCTACAGTATCCTTCGAATTTCCTTCCGATCATGGGTCCGTCCACACCACTGTCCAAATCCCAGCCCTCGAACCATGTTACTCATTCAATCCGATCCCGAATTTCCCCAGGACAAACTGGAAAAGAGTCAATAGGGACATTGCTGCCAGTTTTACAGACTATACTTTGCCAGAGACTTCAAATCTACTCCCTGCTGAAATTGATCAAGTAGCCTTAAGAATAGAGGAAATACTAAAAAAATGCCCTCTTCAGCCACACACCTACATCCATCCCTCATAATCACCTAGGAAAACCTTTACCCAACATCCTTACAAAACTGTTACGCGTAAAAAACAGCTTAGACGAAAACTACATAGCAGTTCATCATCATCATCGGCACTACAACCGGGAACCGGTCTTGGCCTTATTTAAGCAAGTCCTGAGGCATTGTTAAATTTTCCATAATGATTTGTTTTTTCCGGGCAAGGTCATTAGTCTTGCGCCAGAGGCTCCCCGATGGGGAATCGAACCCCGGTCTCCCGCGTGACAGGCGGGTATACTAACCACTATACTATCGAGGAGCCTACATAGCAGTTACTCCCCTTTTATTAAAAATCAAATCCAACTCTTGACTACCCTGATAAATGGACAACTAAAACAATTTGCCGACCGGGCTTACACGTCTATACTTAAAAATATTAAACCCAATCGTGATTTATTCAAAAATATCAACAGACTAACGGGTCGAAAATACAAACCTCGAATCGATTATATTATCAACCCTACTAACAATCACCCAGTCCAATCAGATATTGATATAGCAAACTGTCTAGCTAATCACTTTTATAAAATCCATCAACAAAACGACTCCCTCTCAGTCTCTAATTTTCAAGATACTGTAAACGACTACATCTCACGCACAATGATCCCATCCTTCAGCCCTTTCATCGCGGAATTCAATGAAACAAACAAAGCGTCTCATCCTCTGGATAATGCGACCTTCCTAACAGCAGGCGAATTATCTGAATTTATAACATCACGCAATAACAAGCAGTCGACAGGCTTAGATGGAATTCCAAACCTTCTTTACAAAAGACTTCTCCCGTCAAATCTACTCCCTATTCTCGTTCTTCTCAACCACATAATTAACGTATCACATTTCCCAGATAACTGGAAAACCACGGTTATAGTCCCTATCAGTAAGTCCAGTCCTTCCAACAACCCCAGCAACTATCGTCCGATTTCGTTATTAAACACGTTAAGCAAGATATTGGAATGCAAGATATATCAAAATCTCCTTTTATTTGCTAATGACAACGCTATTATCCCAAATTCCCAGTTTGGCTTTAGCTCACAACACTCCACCTGTCATGCTCTGCTAAAACTAACGCACGATGTCACAACTAATCTTCAAAACCAAAGCCCGACGGTCTGTATCTTTCTCGACATATCTAAAGCATTCGATTGTGTTTGGGTCTCAGGACTGCTTTACAAGCTGCACTACATATTTGGATTAAACACCCATACTACCAAACTTCTTACTTCCTACCTCTCTGGTAGAAAATTCATGGTCAAAATAAATTCTTCTATCTCCCAATCGTACAATATATCCGCAGGGGTTCCGCAGGGTTCAATTCTTGGACCGCTATTATACCTCCTTTATACTTCAGACATACCGCAGCCGCAATTACCCAATACCGTGATGTTGAATTACGCTGATGACACCATAGTCTACTCCAGCAGCAAGTTTGTAAAAGAGGCAAGAAACCGCATTAATAACTTCCTCCCAAATCTATCAACATACTTCAATAAATGGAAAATTCGCCTAAATCCTGATAAAACCCAGCTTATAGTGTTTAAGGGTAAAAATGAGCACTGCACAAACAACACAAGGCGCACCCACAACAAAATTAGACTCAAACTAAATAACACCCAGATAAAACCTTCTAAAACTTTAAAATATCTGGGAATAACCTTTTCCAATGACCTTTCATTCTCCACCCACATTAAAAATACTTTACGTAAAGCCACAATACAACTGAATCTCTGTAGAAGAGTGATGTGGAAACCCAACGGTCTCTCTCACAAAGTCAAACTGCTCATCTATAAACAAATAATCAGACCTACACTGGCATATGCGTGTCCACTGTGGTATCATATAACACCAGCCCAAATGGAGAAGCTACGCACTTTCGAAAGGAAATGCTTCAGGCTGGTCACTGGCCTCAACCGACAACCCAACTCTTACATGTATTACAATAACAGCTTGCTATACAATGCCGCTAATATTGACCGTCTCGATAGACGCTTCCTAGAGCTGTCTATCAAATTTATTGAAAACCTCCCAAACAATCCCAACCGCATAATAACTTCACTACTACCAACTCCTCTAGATAACAGGGCTCACTATCTGAATTGTCTCCATACTAGAAGTCGCTTCACCTCTGGAAGATTGGTTAATGACTCCAACGAGGTAGTGTACCATAACACCGAGCTGGCACCCAATCAGTTCAAATACTGTAACATACAACCATTCTCCAACATTCTGCGTTTTAACGAACAACCGGAAAGTGTTACCGCACCTGAGGCCACTAACTGACCATATCCCACACCAACCTACTTCCTTAACCATAAATCCCTACTCCCCAATTCACATTACATATTTAACTTATTATAAAATAAATTAGGTTAAGCTAGAATAAGTTAGAGTTAAGTTAAGTATTAGATTAGATTAAATTAAAAAAATAAAAATCCTGGTTTTCTGACCTTTTCCAGGAAAACTGTTAATATTAAAACCTATTATACTCGAATAGTTATTCACACATTCAGTATGTTTGAAAAATATGTAATGTATGCATGTAAACAGTCGTATCACTAGAATTATAAGTTAGCTGTAGTACTTAATGTAAACATTGATTATTGGTCAAATAAATACAGTATGTTAAAAAAAAAAATTCATTTATTTCTAGGCACACCTCTTCTGCTGTGTGTCGCACTGAGGTACATCCCGCTAATTATCGAGGATGTCCTAAATTCCGAGAAATATTGTCAAGAAGTGTGACTCCGCAAAAAAAAAAACACAGAGACAACTCGTACAACAGCAATGCCCGTAACATCGCAGCGGTCGTACGCACAAGTTGCGTCGGGTGGGAGAACACTAAATCAGGCTACAACACTGGTAACCACAAATACTCCCACACAGACTGAAACAACGAGCTGAATTACTACTTGACTCAGCTAATATCAGGACATGGATGCTTCCGGCAATATTTGCACAAGTATAAGCATGTGAATCACCCATACTGCTTGTATTGTGAAGGCAAAATAGAAAATGCGGAACACGTACTCACAGAGAGCGTGAGATTCGAGACCGCACGAACGATTTTGGAGAGACACACGTGACGGACAGTTACTCCTGCTGGAGTAATAGAATACATGCTTAGTTCAAAACAGGCATGGTCCGTAACAAATGGTATTCTCTGTGAAATGATGCAGCAGTTGCGACGTGACGAGCGGAGTAACAGGTAAACTCCGTCCCTCCCCGCGATGGAATATCTAAAAGAAAGTTCCGCGGGGATCAACGGGAATATGAGCCTGGCTGGAGGTGATTTTAGTCGGTAAAAACCCGGCATACCCCTGGATCGGTCTAGATGTATCTTTTGAAGATTTCCCCTTCCTACCGAAACAAAAAAAAAAAAAAAAGACTGAAACAACATCGCAAGCAGACGTGTGCATGGTCCTGCTCAATCTGCAGAGACAGATGACACAGCTGCAAAGCCAAATAAACGAGATCTACTCGCGCTTGCTCAGTCTAAACAAAAATTCAATATAAACCCTAGAACTAAAACATCGATCAAAGCTCTTGTCGTGAATGTAAATTCACTAATGTAGTATTCCAGAATACTACCCCTATTAGCTTTAACACTGAATCTCCTTACATATCTAACATCTCATTTAATACATACCATAAATAAACGTACACAATATTATATCAAGCCAGTTACAGTACATTTCATAACATGCCCCTTTTTAATAACATGCCCCTTTTTAGTAACATGCCCCTTTTTAATAACATGCCCCTTTTTAATAACATGCCCCTTTTTATTTCAAAACAGAGCACTTTGATTTTCGTTCAAATTGTATTCAATTTAAAAGTCACCGAAACTAAAGGAATACTTTGAGAAAATTTGTTTTGTTCATATTATAATTTACAGTATATTAGAACACAATGTTCCATAAGTAGAGAGAAATTCTAATTGTAAAAGGAGTTTGAGATTGAAGTTTGGAGAGTAAAGTTTTAGTTTTGAATTGTGAGTTAAGAAGTTTTGAGTTGATATATAAGTGAAGTACCACCCCTAAGTTGATATAAATATATTGATATTGATAATATATGAGTTTTAATATCATCTAAAACCCTTTAAGAGCCGTTGAATTTAATAAAGGGTTTTTCTTGTTAATGGCGCCTCAGCCAGTTGTAACTGGACTTTCACCAAAGGAAGGTCCGCCTGGGACGTGGAGAATTCTTAGGAACCAGAGCGAGTGACCTAATTGGTTTAACTATTTGCGGATGTGACTGCCTTCTATCAGCAGAGTGGAAAAGTTCTAATAAGACTGTTGCGCGTACAGGACCCGCAAAAGAAGTAAAGGAAAAATTAAAAGGTCCCCGCTCTTCCCTCAACCGAGGAAGCACGGCGCCGGACTATAACACTGGTGGCAGCGGTGCTGAATCCAAAACCTATAAAGAAGAAAATAAAACAAGAAAGAAGAACTCAACAACACAACAGACACCAGAAAGAAAAAAAGTGACGAACAAGACTGCAAGCAACTTATAGTTATATAACAAGTAGTAAGAAATGTTTGCATATAGATTTTTCTCTCTTCCTTTATCTTTTTTAGGAATATTTTACTTGGAACTTTTCCTTTTCAAAAAAATTATTTTTTCGATAGAAATTTCTTTGAAAATTCTCTTTTCAGTTTTTTCAACGACTTTTCCGTTTTTTTCTTTCTCGTCGAAAATTCTCTTTCTTTACAGCTTTGGGTCCAATTTATTTTTTTTCCATATATATATTGAATAATAAAAGAAAGGCCATTTTTTCATAAACCGTATTTTTAAGAATTGATAACAAATTTTCGCCATATATTATTTCAAATTTTCACTATTACGAGTCCGTACTACACAAGACAGGCGGCTAGGCAGGGGGAAGAACAAATCCACTCACAACAGATACACAATAAACCCCCTGAAATGGCTCTTTCTGTCGGAATTTCTGATGTTTTCAGAATCGTCCCTACCTTTGACGGGAAACCCTGCGACTTAGATAAATTTTTTTCCGGGGGAGATGTTTTATTTAGATCAATAAAGAAGGCAGACCCGGATATATATGAAACATTTTTAGAGCTAGTCAAAAATAGACTAGAGGGTGCTGCATACGATCTTATTAGGTATAGCAAAATCGCTAAGTGGGAAGATTTAAAAGAAAAACTAGAATCGGAATATAAAGAGGAGCAATCTCGGTCGACGGCGCACAATGAGTTGATTTCTCTGAAAAACACTTCAGAGAAACCGTTCGGTAATACGGCGATAGAGGCGCGAATGCTCTAAGGACTCTGAACTCTGCCAAGTGTGAAATAACAGCAGACGCGGTGGTTAGGAAATACTTGATGGAAGATAACTCAAAATTGGCCGTGCAAATATTTGAGGATGGACTAAAGAACGAACAATTGAAAATACTAGCTAAAGTCCATGGGGGAAACAATTTAAAACAGTCGATTGCCCATGTAGTAGCGCATGCTGCTCGAATGGACAACTCTCCCAGGTCACATCAATATAATGAAAATCTTAGATTTAATCGTATAGTCTGCCAAACCTGTGGTAAGCCAGGGCATACATAGGACACATGTTATCGAAACATGCAGTCCACTTTTCCGAATAGACAACCCATAAAAAGGGAATATAACATTTTATGCAATTTCTGTGGAGGGAATAATCACACAGAGAACGAGTGTAGATACAAGATATCTAGGAATGGATCGTCTTTAACAAATTACCAACAAGGTACAACAAATTCCGAAATAATCCTGCAAGCACCGAAAATCGTTTTGATAATGCTAGGACCACCAATAGACAAAACGATAGGCAAAATGTCGGAAAACGAGGCCTGACGCCAACCAAAATTTATGGAAGACCGACAAAATTTTTCTATTTACAGCATTAGATCTTTGGAAATAGATAACGACAATTTTAATGAAGCTCCTAGCCAAATTTACCCTGAGCCCGTATATTCCTATAAAGCTAGACATATAAACGAAGATAACCCAGACCCTAATATAAAGACTCCGATTCATACTCCAATTCTAGAAAATAATTCAGCAACACAGACTGAAAATTCGAAATTTTCAGCAGTATTAAAGACTGAAATCCCTAATATCTCGGCTATCCCTATTGACAACGCAGACAATTCAGCAACCAAGACTGAAAACTCAGCAGTATTAAAGACTGAAAATTCGGAATTTTCAGAAATTATACAAACAGAAATCCATAATAGTTCGGCTATCCCAAATGACAACCCCGACACTTCAGCAACAAAGACTGAAAATTCAGCAGTGTTAAAGACGGAAGATCCAAAAGTTGCAATTAAAATCGAAACCCAAGTCAGTTCAGCAGCTAACACTGATGAACAAATCTTTTCAGCAGCAAAGACTGAAGGATTGAATGTGTCTACAGCAGATAAAACTGAAGAAATAGTTCAAACGGCAAATAGGACTGGGAACCAAGATGTTCTAACAGCTAAAAAGTGTGAAGAACTATACGAATCAGTAAATGAGACTGAGAAACTAAATGATCCATCAGCAGTGAGTAAGACTGAAAAGGTAAACGTTCCGACAGCAGTTAAAGCTATGAAAAATGACGACATTAAGCCGAAAACACTAAATATTTTGAACAACGAAACTGAACACAAACACTTACTCAAACACGAAACAATAAAAAATGCAAATAATAATTTAACTAAAATAGGTATTGAAAAGAAAAACTATATATATACATTACAAATTTTTTTTAACAACAATAAAAATTTATTCGAACACAAAATACAAAAAAATAAAAAGTTACACCGTCACTTAAATTATTTAAGATCATTTTTCAAGAAGATTTTTGGTAATAATCATCTTTATTCAATCATCATAGTAATAGGCCCAAAAAGGTTTTGGAAAATTTTCCATAAATTGCAACACTAACAAGAACTGAGAGAAGAGCCAATCTGTTCAACTTGTTCAAACCCAGATGTACTTCTGGCGGGGGAAACAAAGTTAAACCAGAGACACAAGATAGGTCATAAAAACTACGATATTATACGAAGAGATCGACCTAACTCCTCTCAAGGGCGGTTGTCGCAATCTTTATTAGAAAAGGAATCCATCATAAAGTTATATAGTGCAGAAACTGCGCAGGTCCCGGGTGCTGGAAGCCTGTATCGTACGCATACCCCTTCAGCAAGGAAGGGGTGTGTATGCGATTGCCGTCTATGCACCTGAGCACCAACATAACCTATTTATAGCGGAGCTCGAGACACTCTTCCGATGCTTACAATTGCACCTGGGCAAAAACTACTTTATCCTGGGGGGAGATATGAACGCCAAGCATAGAAATTGGGGAAACTATATATCTAATCCCAGAGGAAATCAGTTCGCTGGCTGGATAGCTCAGTATCATATTGAATATACAACTGACCTGATAGCTACGGAATATCCATCGTTCCCTAGAGGTAGATCGTTCTTAGATATCTTGATAATCGACGCACGACTAAGATTACTTAACAACAACAGACAAAACAGAAACTGTTTACGGACAATTAAATACGACAGTGACCACTGTGCATTCACGGCAGTAATAGAGCTTCCGAACGAGCTCGCAGATCTGGAGGAATTCGTGATCCCACAACCCTACAACCACGGGACATGCGATGGCCGCGGTTCACCAGGTCATTAACAAGAGAAGTTCGTTCGAACGACTTTAATCTGCCAGTAAACAGAAACCTGACAACTGACGAAATCGACAAATACATTCAACAAATGGACGAAACCGTAAAACGAACAATGGACAAAACAATTCCCAGAACAACAGTTACAGATCACATAAACGTGTACAGAAACACAACAATAAACGCACTCCACAAGAAAAAGAGCAGACTGCTTTCGAAACTAAAACAATTACACAGACAGTTTACAGACAGACAAGACCAGGAGATAATATCACTGAAACCCCGATTAATCCAACAATTACTTAAATGTAACCATAGATTATCAACAAATTTGTATTGGAACAACAGAATTCGAGCTATAAGAACTAATAACCCGAATATGTTCCCACAAAAAAATAATATATTCAGGAGAAATAATCAAAACGAGATTCAGTGTCCCCGAATTCCACGTACTGAGGTAAACAAGCAGCTGCTAACCAACATTGGCATAGATACAGAGAACGCTATCCTCAATAGTGAACTCTTCGTGATCGAAGATCCTTTGGAGAAGGTGAACGCTGTGGGAGTTGTCTTTCGGGAAATGTACAAGGTGAATGAAAGCATTCGCCGAAATCACGATCTGGAGGACAGAGTTCTACTGAATCACCTGCACCGCCGAAATGAAATTTCACTTTGGCAATCGGAGAATGCGGGTTTTACCGAATTCAGTGACGATAATCTGCCTATTGACATTAAGGCCAAGGGTGGGGCTAATAGCCTTTTAATTACGAGAGAAGGAATCCAGAGTATCTTCCACTCATTAAGAAGCAAAAAATCAGTGGGAATAGATGGAGTACCTAACATCGTACTCAAGAACCTGTCCCAAATGGCAATATATATATATACACGGTCCTGTTTAACAACGCGTTGAATAATGCATATTTTCCCGCGCGTTGGAAAACGGCAATCATACAGCCCATCCCAAAAAGGGGAAAGACCGTACAAATCCAATGAACATGCGTTCGATAAGTTTACTCCCAAGCATCAGTAAAGTATTTGAAAAAACCATTAACAAAGCTCTGCTAAAATGGGTAGACGACAACAACATTATTCCGAATAACCAGTTTGGCGTTAAGGCGGGTCATGAAACCACACATGCCGCAGCTAAACTGGTCTCTGACATACAATGGAATATATGTAGGAACCAATGCGCAGGGGCCTCTCTGATCGAATTGGAAAAAGCCTTTGATACCGTCTAGATCGAAGGGTTATATTACAAACTGGTCACTGGTACTTTGCTATATGTACTTTACGATATGTTAAAGGACAGGAGGTTCGTGGTCAAAAGTGGTTATGTGACCTCTAATAAAACGTATAATATCAAGAATGGCTTGCAACAGGGAGCGGTACTTTCTCCGATTCTTTTTAACATTTACATTAGCGACTTATTAGATGCACTTCCGCAGACTATTGCGTACGCAGACGATCTCATAATTTACAGAACGGCTCCGAGAGTTGAGATCATAAATAGTTTAATACAGCGAGACTTCAACAACGTGCAGCGCTACTGCGATGACTGGAAACTTAGGATCAACTTCCAGAAATGTGAAGCCATCCTATTGAGAACTCTATTATATAAAGCCACGAACGACACAAGGAAGAACTGGCGAAAGCTAGTTATCGTGGGACCGCATGGAGATAAACTGGAAACCAAGACTTTAGTTAAATACCTGGGCATCTGGCTAAATCAATATCTATATTTCAACCGACATGAAGAGGCTACTTTTGTCAAAGCTAGGAAAACTTTTGCTATGACAAGGAGGCTATTTCACAGTAGCCAACTTGACAGTAGGGTAAAGGTCATATGCTACATGACGCTAATCAGGCCAATGCTCCTATTTGGTTATCCAGTATGATTTAACATAGGTCCAAAGATTCGGGTGTTCGAAAGGAAGTGTCTCAGAACTTGTCTCAGATTATATCGAACACCGGACTCAAATGAGACTTTATGTAATGAACCCTACATAAATAGGGTGGATATTTTAATAATCGAATTAATCAGAGGACATATTGCGAGAGCAATAAGCTCGTCCAATGACCTAATTTTCGGAGCTTATTATCCAAATACCATGTACTATGAAAACGTGCGTCGCAACGGTTTTGTTCCACCAGAGGCGTTCCTTGATTTGGACATGAAAGGGCTTATACAGGATAGATCCGGAATTCCGCTGATCTATCATGTAAGTAGGTCAGCCGTAGACGGGCGATTGTGCTACGACCTGGAAGTAACGCGCACCGAAGAAGAGCTCTTGTGCATCAGTAGGGCTATCTCCCACAGAGACCGGAACGATAGTATTGGACAGCGTCAACAGCTCTGGTGGTTGAATGGCATATAAAGACCTGGATACCAAAGTCGGTATAGAATAACAATCTCATCAGCCAGCTTACATAAACTTAGCTTTTCTAGAATTAGGGTAGTATAAGATTTAAGTTAAGTTAAGTTCTTTTAAATAAAATTAAAAAAAAAATCTATGTATATATATACATATATATATATATATATATATATATATATATATATATATATATAGGTTAAATTTTAAGAAAAGAAAAACAACAAAAAATTCGACACAAACGTTTTCAAATTTTTCTTTGTCATTCAATTAATCATAAGTACTGCCACAAACAAAGTTTTGTCGCCGTAAGGCAAATTATACAATAGTTATGTAATGTTTAGCTTAGACCGTCTGCGAAGGACCAGTAAGTTATTATATAATTATTAAGCTAATTAAGCTATTTTGTTTTAAGCAATTTTTGTCTAGCATGTAATTTAGAGACTAAGAATATAAAAATAAAATAAAAGAAACTTAAAAAAAAATACTAATAATTGATTTACATCCATATTATTCACATATATATATATACATATTATTATTATTGTTCTCACTTTTTTGTTTTTGTTTTTTTTTGTTGCTTTTATTTATTTTTTTTATTGCGCGAGTGACAAATAGAAAATCACGTCCAAGAGTTTCTCTATTATACTGTGCACATACACAAACAGGAACACTTCGTATGTCGCGTATCGGCACTAATTGTTTTTTAATTATTTTGGGTGCAGAGAAGTCCCAAGCGAACCCGTACTCATTTAAGATGTCCAACGCGGTTTAATGTAAAAATAATAATTTAATAATAATTTTGCATACACTTCACTTTCAACGGAACGAACGTTTTAGTCGGTAAAAATCTGGAGTGCCTCTGGATCGGTACTCGTATATTTTGAAGATTTTCAGCTTCCTACCGAAACCATTATAAAACACAAAAGTAATTGTACGCCGAAAGGCATAAGCAAAGAAATTATCCATCGACCTACACGACCGAAAATAAGCGAAAGTTCATGATAAATCGTCGACTGAGACGGTCATAAGGAAGTTGAAAGTTAAGGAGTCGACCCTTTCTTAACAAATTCTAAATCCATCGTGCACTCAGTCCTGTCTTGTTTCCGAAGGAACATCGAGGGTTTTTTTTCTGTAAGCTGCCAAAGAAATTAGCATCCGGATTAGCCAGAGTATGTGAAACTAGTGAGAAGATTTTATTTTTGAAATTCGTGTTCAAAGCACTCTTTCATATAATATATCTTTAAATATTAGTGAAATTAGTCCAATAAAAACAACATGCACAGTTTGTGAGCATACTAATTGACAAACAATATAGTTTTAGTTATCTGAGTTTTAAATCAGTAAAGAGTTAAAATTCCCCCGCTTGGTAGAAACCTTGACGTGGTGCGGCGCCTTAAACTACAATGAATCACACAGGCTATTCTGATGGAAGCATACGCTTCCAGTAGGGCCACCCATGTCAGACAGGCTAGCGAGGAGTAACACACAAAGACCTACCACCCCTAATCCAGGGTGTTACGCGTCACCGTGT
Source organism: Microdon myrmicae (assembly GCA_963931805.1). Lineage (NCBI taxonomy): Eukaryota > Metazoa > Arthropoda > Insecta > Diptera > Syrphidae > Microdon > Microdon myrmicae. The sequence continues at coordinate 213,926,536 of OZ007497.1, forward strand.
CCATTGGAGGGTTTGCAGGTAGGGGTATAGCGGCTGTATTATAACGGCGCCTCTCTGACACCGAGTCGAATCAGAGTAGTAAGCAGACCTTACCATATCAAAGAGGGGCTCTGATATGGCGGACTATCTATTTGAAACCCCAAGACGAGTGGAAACAAAAATGAATAATCAATATACAAAAAACAATCTCACGAAAAACCCGGTAGGCGTAGGTGTGGTGAGCCGACACTACCATAAGGGAACAAATCATCAAGAAAACACCGACTCGAAACCAACGGGTTCACACTGGCGTGTGGAGGTACCGATACACATAACCTCAGGACTGGCTTCATCATAAGCAAGAAGATTACTCCCCATGTAAAAGATGTGCAATTTATTAATAACCGAATGCCGGTGATAAAAATACACGGACCATGGTACAATTATGTATTTATTAACGTACGCGCCCCAACAGAACCTACCGACGAAGAAATGAAGGACACATTCTACGAGACCCCAGAGGAAGTATTCGATGGGATCTCATCATTCGATGTTAAAATCCTCCTCGGGCACCTCAATGCGAAAATTGGAAAGGAAGACATCTTCCAACCAACTATAGGTAAAGAGAGCCTACACGACGTTTCAAATGATAAAGGAATTCGAATTATCACGGAAAAAGCACGATTTTCAAGCACAAGCAAATCCATAAAGCCACATGGATATCACCCGACGGCGTGACGCGTAACCGCGTAAATAGACCACTTCCTTATAGACAAAAGACACGACTCGAATATCCTTGACGTAAGATCATATAGAGGAGCAGATTGCGACTCCGGTCATCTTCTAGTGATGGGGAAAATTAGAAGTCGGCTCGCAGCAAACCCACATGGGCAGTTACAGGAGACGAGCAAAAAGTTCAACATTGATAAACTAGACCTACGCAAAAAGGCTGAATATCAAGAGTAACTAACAAATTGATTTAGCATCCTAATGAATGGGAGCAATGAGGAAGAGGAAACCAATAATCTGGGTATTAAATGGGCATCGATCAGAGACACAATCAAACAAACAGCCCAAAAGGTATTAAGACTTAAGAAAACAATTAAGTCCAAGCCTTGGTTTGACGATGAGTGTAGGGCAAAAATCGAAGAAAGTAAACGTCTCAGAGTGATCCACTTAAAAAGATATGCTGAAATCAAGGCAGAAAGATACGCGCCAATTCGGAAAGAGACAATGAGACACTTCCAACGGCAAAACCACGAATGGGAGAAACTCGGATCGAAAAAATCCTAGAAAATGCCAGAGCAAAGAACATCAGAGGTATGTATGTCGGCATAAATTCGATAAGAAATGGCTACCGAGGGAGAGCCAAAATAATCCGAGACACAAACGGCTGTCTAGTGACAGAAACAAAAAATATCATGACAAGATAGGAGCAGTACTTTGAAAACCTGCTCAATGTGTGCACCCATCAACCACAAATCAACGCACCAGACGTACATATAGCCGAGCCTCAGATCCCAGAGCCCTCTTTCGACGAAGTTGTAGACTCAATTAACCGATTGAAAAACAACAGGCTCCCGGAGTCAACTGCATACCGACAGAGATTGTGAAGCATGGAGGAGAAGCAACCGCCCAAAAGATCCACCAACTCATCAAAACAATATGGGATAAGGAAGTCACTCCGGAAGAATGGAAAACTTCAATTGTCGTCTCCATTTTCAAAAATGGCGACAGATCTGACTGCGAAAATTACAGAGGAATATCATTGCTCCCAACCAGATACAAAATACTAACAAATGTCACACTGGCGAGAATCACCCCGTACGCAGAAGAAATACTGGGACACTACCAATGCGGATTCCGTCGGAACTGGTCAACATGCGACCAAATGTTCACAATAAGGCAACAACTGGAAAAGAAGTGGGAATACGGAGAGACGGTTCACCAACTGTTCATTGACTTCGAAAAAGCCTACGACTCAGTCGCAAGGCAAAGACTCTACCACATTGTAGTTGAGCTGGGAATCCAGAAAAAATATGCCACTCTCATTCAAATCTGCATGAACGAAAACAAAGGGCGAGTTAGAATAGAAAACCACCTCTCAGAACCATTTGAAATCCGGGACGGACTAAAACAGGGGGATGGCCTCTCACCATGTCTTTTTAACCTTGTCCTCTAGCATGTCATCAGAAAGGTACAAGACGACAATATGGCCGGATCATCTCTGAACGGGGTCACACAAGTCCTCGCATATGCGGATGACATCGCCGTCTTGGGTGATAATCTAGAAACTGTAAGTAAAAACTGTGAAATCATCATGCAAGCCGCAGAAGAGGTTGGGCTAGAAATAAATGAAGACAAAACAAAATACATGATTACGGCGAGAGCAGGTGGAACTCAAAGAACACACATAAACATCAGGGGCAAAATATTTGAAAATGCTAAAGAATTTAAATATCATGGAACGATACTGACGGCCAGTAACGAAATGTCGAAGGAAATTAACAAAAGGCTACACTCTGGCAACGCTAGTTGGCATGCAGTCAGTAAACTGAAATCCATACTGCTATCACGTGATATAAAGCTCCGTGTCTAACATATAGAACCATAACCATGCCGATTGTTCTATACGGATGCGAAACATGGGCTCTCACAAAACAGGAAGAAAACAAATTCCACGTATTCGAGAATAAAGTTCTAGAGGGAACAATGGCGGAGTCGAGTCAGCGAGGTCATGGACTTTCGGGTTCCTACAGGCCAATAAATAGTATAGTTTATTGTTATAATAATTCTTCAGTAGAAGGTTTTACAAGAATCAGAACTAATAGCACTGCATTATTAAAATGAACATAATAGTGCTTTTACATAAAATTAAAAATTTAAAAAAAAAAAAAAAAAATAGGTAAGTTAAGTAAGTTAAATTTTAAGAAAAAAAAAACAAAAAAAATTGACAAAGTTATTCAAATTTTTCTTTGTGTTTCAAATAATTATAAGTACTGCCACAAAGTTCTGTCGCCGAAAGGCAAATTATACAAATGTTAAGTAATGTTTAGCTTAGAGCGTCTACGAAGGACCAGTAAGTTATTATATAAGATAATTAAGCTAGAATTTAAGCATGTTTTGTCTAGCCTTTAATTTAGAAACTAAGAATATAAAAAGAAAATAAAAAATGTTTTAAAAAAATAAAATGAACATAAAAAATAACAATGTGTTTGTTTCAATATTTGTGGTACGTTACAGTTTAACAGCTGAACAGCTTTAATGCCATTAACCATTGATATATATATATATATATATATATATATATATATATATATATATATATATATATATATATATATATATATATATATATATATATATATATATATATATATATATATATATATATATATATATATATATATGCTAGCCATTGTACCGAGAAACCTGTTTTTAATATGTTTAATGGAAAAGACAATCTCAACAACGAACAACTACGCACATGTCTAGAAAAACATCATTAAGCACAAACGAAGGAACAAATACCTCATGCAGCCTTTCAAACAAATTACAAGTGCGGCAACTGCTTTAAAGTCTTACCATACAGGTCATAGATTTGCCATTTCTGCTACAATACATTTATTAGTATTAAGCTGAGGCAATAGAATATTATTTATCGCAGTGAAATTGTGGTGCCTGGAATTAGTTTCAAGGGGATTGAAGTTTCTTGTAAAATATATCATTTGCAATTTTTTGCTTAATACTTAATACTCCATATTAAATTGCAAAACAATTTTAATATAATGGATTCGTGCCCAGCCCCGAAACTGCTAAAAGACATATTATAAATTAATTATATGCAACAAAGTTGCATACTTAAAAAATTCCAACACCTAGAACAGGAAATAATGCCTTCATCGTACGCCATACCTGCAGTTGTCCATCAATACCACACACTGATCATACCTGTAAGCCATATTAACTATTATATTCCACCTAACACTCCACGGTCGCCGGTTAGAGTATGTGCATAACCTTCTTTCCAAGTGACCTCTTCACCTGATTTATTTTGAGCTTACTCCGCTTCTTTCCCTAATCTGTCGTGCCTCAGTCTAATAGAGAGGCTTAGTTAAATATTTGATCCGTTTTAATGGTCGACTCGGAGTGTGTTTTAATCCTACAACCAATGTGTAATTATGGCTAATGATGGAAGCAAATAAATTAACGTCGTTTTTTAACGCAATGCGCTGCATTATTCTCTCACATGTGTTTGTCTAATATTCTGAGTTTGTGTTTAAGCTGAACTCCTGCGGTTAAGTTGAAAGTACATAGTGAGGTGAGCAGCGAAATTAACGCATTGCACATTTAACTACCTCGAGGCCCTGGTATAGGTCTGAGTCTCTAGGTCCTACGAGGTTAGAATTTGTAGCCAAGTATGTGTAAGCGGCATTGAAAAGGTGAATACCGATTACACTATTTAGCGGCGCAACACTTTAAAGTCAAGTTTAGTACGTTTTAATGGAAAAAAAAGTTATTTTTAAAACGTGCGTTCAGTACCAGTTCTGATAGGCACTGTTTTAATTGTTATGTTGAATTTAATTAGTATATCACGAAATCTATAACAACTTTTATCTATTCTATTGTAGTTTCCTATGCCTTCATTCCATTCTGTTTTAGTTACGTTTGCTCTTGGATATATGTGCGTTTTTTATTTGACTTTGCAATCATGAAACAATTATTTCTTAAACGAGGATGAATCTGGAAATAAGGTTTGCAATCAACCTTCCTAAATAATTAATAAATAAATAGTTTAAGCGTTGTGCTTCCTCATTATTTAAAATTTAAAACCCGAAAACAAAAAGTGAAAATACTTCTTCGTTTTTAGATTAAATGTTAAATCTACTTTAATTGCAATATTTATTGATCTAATTTAATTTTTACAAGCGTATGCAATTTTTTACAAAAATGCGCGCAAAAGGAGATTTTGTAGAACCCGTAAATGTGAGAGCAGTCAGAGCGGAAGAGGAGGTAGACAATAAGGAAAGGAGGTGTCGATGTAAATTGTTTTAGAGTACAATAATTGATTATATTTATATTATTATAAACGGAAACAGTTGTAAAAATATATAAGAGTTAGAAGAATCCGCTCCAACTACAACCTATTAATTTGGAAAAAAAGAAAAGCATTATTTTTCCACCCTCTACCATATTCTAGTTGAGCTGGGAGTCCCAAAAAAATATGCCGCGCTCATTCAAATTTGCATGAACGAAAACAAAGGGCGAGTTAGAATAGAAAACCACCTCTCAGAACCATTTGAAATCCGGGACGGACTAAAGCAGGGAGATGGTCTATCACCGTGTCTCTTTAATCTTGTGCTCGAGTATGTCATCAGAAAGGTACAAGACGACAACATGGCCGGATCATCCCTGAACGGGGTCACACAAGTGCTCGCATATGCAGATGACATCGCCGTTCTGGGCGATAATCTAGAGACTGTTAGTAAAAACTGTGAAATCATCATGCAAGCGGCAGAAGAGGTGGGCCTAGAAATAAATGAAGACAAAACAAAATACATGATTACGGCGAGATCAGGTGGGTCTCAGAGAACACATATAAACGTCAGAGGTAAGATCTTTGAAAATGTTAAAGAATTTAAATATCTGGGAACGATACTGACGGCCAGTAACGAAATGTCGAAGGAAATTAACAAGAGACTGCATTCCGGCAACGCGAGTTGGCACGCAGTCAGTAAACTGCTGAAATCCAGACTGCTATCACGTAACATAAAGCTCCGTGTCTATAGAACCATAATCATGCCAATTGTTCTATATGGATGCGAAACATGGGCTCTCACAAAACGGGAAGAAAACAAATTCCGTCTATTCGAGAATAAAGTTTTGAGAGGCATCTTTGGAGGTAAATATGACGAGGAGGCAGGACAATGGAGGAGACTCCATAACCACGAATTGGAAGAACTATATCGCAAACCTACAATAGTGAGAGTAATCAAGTCGCGAAGATTAAGATGGGCCGGACACGTGGCGCGAATGGGGAACGATAGGACCGTGCATAGAATTCTTGACGGTAGACCAACGGGAAAGAGACCGGTAGGACGGCCGCGACGGAGATGGGAGGACAATGTTAGGTTTGACCTTGAGGAGATCGGATCGAATGGTCAAGCGTGGAAGGAGAGTGCCCAGGACAGGGAAGGATGGCGAAGCCGAGTCGGTGAGGTCATGAACTTCCGGGTTCCTACAGGCCAATAAATAATAATAAAATTATTTTTCCACCAATTAACTGCATGTCATTACATTGTGTCAAATGTCTGCCCGGAATTTTCAATATAACAACAAATTTGAATTAATCATCAACATTTATTTTATCGACTTTAAAGTAGGCCCCTTCTGATTTATGACAACGGTTAATCCAATTGTGGCGGTTCCGCCAAACCCCACTGTTACTTACCTGAAGAACCCCCATAACTTCGACCCAACTTATAAGTTTCGCTAATGTAATCGAATTAGCAACTTAAATGCTTCACTCATCAAATAAATTAAATTTATAACCTTAAAGTCCATGTAAAAGAATTCTTACCTTTTCATGCATTTCTTCGCATACAAATTCCTTACAAGAATTCTTTCCATTATGCTGGTGCATAAACCAAAACCTATTCGGTACCTTCGGTTGTCAGGCAAATTCCAACCTTCCCCCACCTGCACCGCAATCTCCCCGCAGCAAAAACATTTCCTTCCCAAGGGACATTAATGCTTTCAACGCATTACATGAAAATTCCTGAAAGATTGTGTTCACACATCTAATGCATCATTAGAATTCGCTAGAAAATAATTCGTGTGCATACATGTATTATAATGATGTATTATAAGAAAACTATTCCGGCATCATTGTTTGCCAAGCAATTTTGTTCCTCATGTGCACCCTTATCTTCCCACGTGCACGTATCTTGCAGACCCTTTGTCCAAGGAACAAAAGCAATACGCGCATCTAGCGTCTAGTGCCATAAAACCGACATGTAACATGTAAACATGCATAATATCCAACCAATGATTTGTTTTCCCACTAACAAACAATCTCCAATTCCTTTTTCTGCCGCAACGAATTTCCCTGCATATACAAATGCAAGCAAGGGATTGGTTTTAGCCACTGACCCAAGATACGATATACAATTCTCATTGTATAAAGTATTGTAATACATTAGCACCTCTTTCGAGTGGCTATTCGTATATTTACACAAGGGCATCACTCATGTAAGACTTTTATGATGCCCTCGTCTCATCTTTTCTCTTATCACGTTTCTTCGAAGCATCGTCGTCTATTTATTTAGACGCGATGCACTTCATAGACAATGATCTTCTCGATCCCTTTGTCCTTGCCGCCTGCCTGCTTTATTTTGTCATTGCCTTCGCGCATGGGTAAACAACACAGATCTGAACGATCACACACATACCACCATGACCTCCATTACGAGATCTGGTTTTCTATTCCACCAAGAGAGACTTTACGTTTCTCTGGTGCTAAGTAAATGCATATCCTTAGTGAAGAGGATATCTACCACCACACCACAAACTCACCCCAAACGAAGGTTGAATCTTTGAGTCTTTTAGCATCCGCAGGCCAGCACGGTCATTGCCGCTCCCGCCCTCCGTCGCGCGTCGGAGAAGCGTGGATAATTAAGTCGAGTGGAGTAAGCGCGCTAAAAGTAAAAAGTCCTTTCCCATTCAACTCGCGTGTCCTACAGTGCAGTGAATTTGCAACCATAATTAAGCTAACAGGGCCGTCCAACATAAACAATAAACCTTTGCTAATCGGGACAATAAATCCAACCAAATAGCATTAAGTTATGTAAAATTGTGCGAACTTGTGTAAAGTTAATAATTCATACAAAGTTATCAATCAACGGACCTTAAATGAAGTTTAGACTCCGAAAACCCTGTGCGTTTCATTAACCTTCGCTGCGGTGTGGTGTGTTTTCTTTTCCTGTTGTGGAGTTTCGTTTGTTTTACTCTCCTGTGCTGCAATTTCCGGGATGTTGTCGTTATCCTTCCGCGTTTGATGAACAGTTTCCTTTCAATGTTCGGCGGAACAGTTTTTGGAACCTTAGTGACAGTCGGATGGGGATAGGCGTGAACCGAGTGTCCGTGTTTGGCACAATACTCCTAATCCCCACACAATCATCCCCACATTTTATAGGCAGCTCACTGTGGTAGCTCTGTGAGATGGTATATTATAATGGTGAAAAATCCAAGATTTGTCTTTCCACAAATTCGGCCTATTTTCAAGAACACTCTCTCGCAAACGTTTGACAAAGTCCAAGCAATATTCCCTATTCACTGGTTAAGATTGCGGAAGGAATTCATAGTGCACCACACCACGATAATCGAAAAAACAACGAGTTTAACCTTAATTTTGGATCGATTTGATTGTGGTTTTTCCGGTGTCAGCTCGTTTTGGTAGCGCCATTTGGATGGTTGTTGACTTGTTTGTATATCATACTCGTAGACCTATGTCTCGTTACTCGTTACGGAGCATTGCAAGAATGTGGAGTCACTGGCAACTCAAGAAAGCATGTCTTCAGTAACCGCTTTTCGATGCTCTTTTGCAAAAAGTTAAGCTCTTTTGGAACAAGCCTTGCGGCGACGTGTCTCATTTTCAAAATATTGACCAAAAACTTACGAACCGATTCGTGTTCGAACTGATTAAATGTTTAACTCTTGTGCTGGTTCTCTCAAGCTATAACGACAATTTTCAACCACCAATTCTTTCACTTTAGCAATATTTTCTTCAATTACATCCGTTCTTGGAGCGCTCACGCTAAGCAAATCATTAACATCTTGATTTTCACTGTTTTACTTACAGTTTCTAGATTATCACCCAGAACAGCTATATCATCCGCTTATGCGAGCGGTTGTGTGACCCTCTTCAGGGATGATCCTGCCATGTTGTCGCCTTATACCTTTTTGATGACATACTCGAGCACAAGGTTAAAAAGACACGGTGAGAGGCCATCTCCCTGTTTTAGTCCGTCCCGGATTTGAAATGGTTCTGAAAGGTGGTTTTCTATTCTAACCCGCCCTTTGTTTTCGTTCATGCATATTTAAATGAGGGTGGCATATTTTTTCGGGATTCCCAGCTCAACTACAATATGGTAGAGTCTTTGCCTTTCGACTTTTCAACGTGCACCCTGATCGGTATGGTGTAATCTCCCACAAGGTGTGTTGAAAATATTCCTTCTTCCGTGTGATCCACTGGTACGGTGTTATCCACCGCAGTTCACGTGCTCTTCCACTAGGGTTGTGACGGTGTTTTCCTTGACCTAGGTGATCTGGTGACATGCGTTCCTACCAAGATCCGGCTCGAAAAACCAATTTTTAGATGGACTACGGCCCGAACTATCAATCGCTGATATGGCAGAGTGCAGCTTGTATAATTCCGAAGTGACGTTTGTTTTCCCTTTTTCATATTGTGGATGTGTATAACGATTCCAGAGCTAACTGGCCAAACGATTTTCTTTCCAGATCAAACTAATGTATTTAAATATACAGTTATTTCACAAACGTTAAACTGATAATACCTTTTCAAATCAGTTTGTGGGGTTATAGAGGACTGAGCGCCGTCACAGGGCGATGGTTCTACCTCCAACCCACGATGTATGTTAGTACGCTGGTGGAAAACGGATCGTTGTCGAGTGAAGATTAAAAGCCGGAACAAGCTATCGCTGAACAAGGACTAAGCAAAAATGCAGAACACAGTCTCCTTACAAATGGTCGTCGAAGAAATAAAACACGTTAGTGGATCTTGTTGGTTAAATGTTCTTTAAACTTTTAATGTTTTATTATAAATGTTGCGCTACGGAAATGAGTTAGAAACACATTGGTATAATCGTTGACTTTTGACAACATTAAATGTTCTGTAGTTAGGAACACAACTGTTTAACATTGGCTGTAGATATTATTCAATGTTCTGGACTTAGAAACACAACTGTTTAACATTGGCTGTAGATATTATTCAATGTTCTGGACTTAAAAACACAACTGTTTAACATTGACTTTAGATATTATTAAATGTTCTGAACTTAGAAACACAACTGTTTAACATTGACTTTAGATATTATTAAATGTTCTGGACTTAGAAATACAACTGTTTAACATTGGCTTTAGATATTATTAAATGTTCTGGACTTAGAAACACAACTGTTTAACATTGACTTTAGATATTATTAAATGTTCTGGACTTAGAAATACAACTGTTTAACATTGGCTTTAGATATTATTAAATGTTCTGGACTTAGAAACACAACTGTTTAACATTGGCTGTAGATATTATTAAATGTTCTGGACTTAGAAACACAACTGTTTAACATTGGCTGTAAATATTATTCAATGTTCTGGATTTAAAAACACAACTGTTTAACATTGACTTTAGATATTATTAAATGTTCTGGACTCCACTGGCGTATGTGTGCGCGGCGGAGGCTAAAATCTGACTCCCTGAGCTGGGCGACGTTGACCCAGTCTCTGGTGATTGCGATGAGTTTCCACGCATGTCATCGCAGGGGAAAAACAATCTTTCCTTTTCAAGAAGGACAGCCAAACAGGCGCTGGGCGCAGGAAAGGAAAAACAAACATGCAGCTAGTCAAATATGATGATCGGTGTACGGCTGGGTGTATTCCTATCGTACGATAGGGGATCGAATTGAGTTGGCGATAAGTCAACAGAACTTTGCTGCGACGGCAAAGGCTACTAGATTTGGGTGGATGTTTATTTTAGGCATTGGATAATGCACAGGGATACTGGCATGCAGGAAAAATTAATTTCTTCTGTTCACGTAGAGTACACAGACGCATTTCGTTTAGAATAGCCAGCGTGAGAATAGTGGCTGGTCGTTGTTTAGACAACGAATCATTAGACATGATCATGGGTATGATTGTCTAACGTCAATCATATTCGTGCCCAAATCCCTTGATCGGTAGATAACCGATAAAGGAAATTGGTCTCAACTGTAGCGAACCTTGGGATTGGAGCAATATTCACTCATGAACCGTAGCAAGAATATCGGCTACAGCTGTGTCAACAATTACGCTAGCCAGCGAGTGTTTATCGTTTATAATTGCTGACAAGCCGTGCCGATTGTCTGGCACGGTTCTTGTAATATGAATGAAATAATTTGTTTGATGTGCATGCTTGCTGAGGTTTTACTTTCAGGTGAAAGAGAATGAAAGGTAGCTTACGCTCCCCAAAAATTGCAGGTAGGTACGGTGTCTTAGGAGTGTGGGCCAGACAGGTAGATTTAAAGAAATGGCTGGTTCTTGGGAAAGCGTTAAAGAACGCCCCCCCCCCCCCCCCCCCCCCCCCCCCCCCAGTGACGTACTCACGAAGCAGATAAAGAATGTTGAGGGGGGGGGCAGTTGTCTTTGGACGCGCGTACCAGCGCGAGTGCGGGGAGGTTGTGCTGGTTGGGTGGTAGTTGCGACTGATAATGGGGGTGTAATGATTTTTTCATTGCACCACCCACTTTGCACACCACACACACATACACACACACTTTATGTGAATTGGAACATACTTTGTTTTATTTCAGCGAACACTTTTATTTAATTTCACTTAGGACTAGTCATTTGTTACCTTAATTTCTATGTTACCACACGATAGCTCCACGCTCGCTCGTTATCTTGTTCACTTTTTTTTCGGCCATACTTTCAAAATTCTCTCCACGCACCACTTTCAGAGCAACTCGGTCAAATCTCAAAAACCAACTCCCTTCAAGATTTTTTAACCCACTCTCGATGTCCGTTTTTTCATCGAACGAAAACTTTTCTTATCCTGCAGATAAAGGGTTTTCCTTTCTTTGTCTTTCCCAAATTTGACATCGAAAGAGGAAACACAAAAGAACAATCAACCAAGGATTTTGCCGATGAGCATTTACGATCCTTTGTGTCGGTCGGCGATAAACGTACATGTAGTTCGTTTTATGGCGCGAGTTGTTTGTTTTAACTTTGTTTGGTTAAAACGGAAAACGACGCTGATTGTGTTAATGGTTTTGGGTAACCATATTTCTAGATGATCATAAAATTGCTAGCGTGCATTTTATGATTCTCAATGATTTTGTTTGGAGAAAGACATCTGGTCCGCACATTTGGATCCTAGGGGATTTTTGTGGCGAACCTCTGGTTCGATTATCCTATCTAAGTTTTCAACGTGAGCAAATTGAAAGTTTAGTTCAATTTGTTTGAAATTGAATTGATTAGAGCAAATTGAACGTTTAGTTCAATTTGTTTGAAATTGAATTTATTAGAGCAAATTGAACGTTTAGTTCAATTTGTTTGGTATTGCATTAATGTGGGACCATTTGATGCATGCGGTAATGCTATGGCTTGGGGAGTGTCTCATCCTTTAAGTGGATGTTATTGTCGTGTATCGCAATTAGAGGTGGAGATTGGCTCCGAAGGGGTAAATATTATGGGATGGTTGGTTGTGGCCGTAACAGGGGCTGTTCTGGGGTGGAAGCTTCAAGAAAGCAGGGTTTAAGTCTCTCGACGCTGACCGTGGATCGCTTGCCTCTAAGATCGATCTCGAAAACGCGGTCATTGATGCGACGGAGGACTTTGAAAGGGCCACCATAAGGGGGGTCGACGTGTTTTTTGACCTTATCCACCGCGACAAAGACGTGCGTGCAGCTGTGCGGTTCAGTGTGGACGAAGAGCTTTGGGGGCCGTGCCTGGCTAGTAGGGTTGCCCTAACCTTACGTAGCAGGACACGGAGATCTCCCACTTCATGGAGTTGGTCACGTGGTGTTTCGCCGTCCAGGAAAAGTTCTCCTGGGAGAAGGAGGTTGATATCGTAGGTGAGCTCTGCTGCCGGAGCACCTAGGTCCTCCTTAATACTTGTCCTCAGGCCGAGGAGGATGGTTGGAAGGGGGGCGAACCATCGGGTCTCGTTGTGACACATGAGTGAGGCCTTGAGCGATCTGTGCCAGCGCTCTATCACCCCGTTGGATTCGGGGTTTGTTAGCTGTCTGAATATTGTCGCCTCGAATTGTGGGCCTCGGTCCGAAGTGAGGGCAGTTGGTACACCGAAGCGTGTGATCCATGTTGAATAAAAGGCTTTGGGGACTGATTCGGCAGTAACTGCCCGGAGAGGTGTCGCCTCCGGCCATCGCGTGATGGAGTAAGCGGTCCCACTATGTCTATATGGACATGGGCGAAGTGTGCCATGGGAAGCTTGAATTGTGCTGGCTACAATACATTATGTCGCGCTATTTTGCTGCGTTGGCATTGGAGACAAGCACGGGCCCAACCGGTGAGATCTTTGCTCATCCGGGGCCAAACAAATTTGCGACGGACAGCAGTGGCTGTCGCTCAGCCGCTGGGGTGGGCTGGGTTGTGGTAAACTTGGAACACGCCCTTACGAAGTTTCTCAGGGATGTAAGGTCTAGCGGTTCCAGTGGAAACATCACACCAGATTTCGCCCAAAGGGTCGCGAAGAGACATTTTCTTAAGCTCAAGCGCCGTATCGGCAGTTAGGAGGGACTTGAGCTGTTCGTCCTCCTGTTGAGCCAGGGCGAGGTCTGCATTGTTTAAGGCGGTACGCAAGTAAATCGTATCGATTCGAGAAAGGGCATCCGCCGTGACATTCTGCTTACGGGAGATATGCTTGATCTCCGTAGTTTATTGCCCTATGAGGTCTAATTGACGCTTTTGTCGGGGGGACGCGTTTCCCGACTTCTTCCGGAACGCGTAGACCAGCGGTTTGTGGTCTGTCGAGATGGAGAGTGAGCAACCTTCCACCACGTGACGGAAGTATTTGACAGCGTTGTAGATCGCAAGTAATTCGCGATCATAGGCGCTGTAACGTCGCTCTGTAGGACTCAGTTTCCTTGAAAAGAAACCAAGTGGTTCCGGTCGGCCTTCGATGTCCTGTTCAAGGACAGCTCCGATTGCGGTATCCGATGCGTCACATTGGATGGACAGTGCCGCTCCCTCGAGGGGGTATCGGAGTAAGGTGGCGTTTGCCAATTGATCTTTGGACTGTTGCGAAGCTCGATCCGAGGGTTCTGTCCATCCAAATTGCAGGTTGGTACGGTGTCTTGTGTAGTGAGGGCCAAACAGGTGGATTTAAAGAAATGGCTGGTGCTTGGGAAAGCTTTAAAGAACCGCCACAAGTTCTCAGGCAAAACAGCACCAGACTTAAAAAATCCTGGACTACTTGACTAAACTCATTTAAATTCGAACTGACTGAATCAATTTCAACCAAGACTTTACTTCAATGCCGAAGTAGGAACTGAACGGAATCACAACAATAGAGGAACTGAACTTATCGATGATTAAGGAGGAACTGATCTTGTAGATGTTAAAAGAGGAACTGAACTCGCCATGCAAAAACGTCCTCCTTCCATAAGTCCCATCTTCCAGAAACAATTCCACACGCTGTGGTTGTGGCGTCGTCTAACAAATTAACACCCTATGACATGCGTCGCCTTCCAGAGTTTTTCAAACAATTCAACACGTTGCTGTGGTTTATGGCATTTTCCAGGAATTGATGCATTGTGGTTTGTGATGTTTTCTGGAGAATTAAATGCTGCGTCGCTTAAAATACCCAAGTAATATTTTTTTTCTGGACAAGCTGTACTTGTATTGACTATGTTATCACGTGACTGTAATGGTATTTGATGAGCATAATAGGTACACAAAAATAAATAACTTTCCTGCATTATACATACCATCACGAGACGATACACAAGATAGGGGTCAGCAGACATGCTGACGGCATATTTGTGTTGCTTCGCAAAAAATAGGGAGATGTTTGGCGGATTTGAATGTGGTTGTCGAAGTGTCACCGAAGTGTTCCGCCGAACACTGTTCACGAGGAGAGAAACTACCTGGAACACGGGGACACTGCCACAAATAAAACTCTAAGAGTTATTTTCACTTTCTATTTTATTGTTAATGTTTTATTATCTTTCGTCACACATAAACTACAACGTATAAATTCGAATCACACGACAACCGACACACATTTCCCTTTGACGACACGGAAGGTTTACTATTAGCTTTAATTGTTTCGCGGTGAGATAATCTAGCGCAAGTGCGAAGTTACCGATACCTCCTCGTCGAGTTCTTTAACTGTTCTCCCTTGGGCGGATGCTCGAAGTAGACTAATTGTCTCTATCCTTAAAATCCCATTCGAACTTCTCATCCCCGCATCTGCAAAACGAAATTTCCCATCCAATCTGCAAAGAAAATTTTCCCATCATCAATCCGTCATTTTCCTTTCCGTCTTCCTTATCGGAATCTTGTTCCTTTGTTTGACGGTCGATCGTACCGCCACTTATTTTCCGATCTTTTCGTGGGATTTGTTTATGTTACCCATCTGGTTTAAGCTAACAATGTTCTTGTGCGCTTCAGATGGGTAATAAAGGAACCGTGGGATTGGTATAGTTTCTTTGTTAGCCCCCTTTGTTTACCTGAAACATTTCTTTTTCCAAGGACAATTAATGCATACAAGCATTACCCTAAAATTCCTAAAAAAAGAATTTTTTTTCTACAAGGGCATTCATACATGTATCAATGCGTTTTTGCATAAGCGACCAAAACTCGAATTTCCAATTAGTGTAGATTTTCACACTAACATTCGACACTGGCGTCGCCATAGTTACCATGTTCCATTGACACAGATGGTATATACAAACCGTGATTGTATAGCCATCTAATCTGCCTTGCAATGACTTGCAACTATCAATACAGCTGTAAGCATGTGGGGGGTTTCTCTATTCTACCTAATTTCGACCGCTTTCAGTGCGTCATACTTACCAATTTCCATTATATGTATTCCCCTGTAAAACATTTCAAACGGATGTATAGCTGAACTCATCATCCTTTGCAGATAATGCATAATTGAGTTTAGCTACATAAATATCATACGGCAACTCCATTCTTGCTAATCATGAGTTTCCTATCGGAAATCTCATAATGTCGGTTAGCAACAACAAGTCTAAAAGAACGACGCTGTTGCAACATAGCAAAATAGCTGGGGTAATTTCAGCGTCTTAGAGTCTGGTTCTCACGCGAATTATTTCCCAAACATCAGCGGCGTCCTATCGACTTTCCCTCAGATCACCCATTCGCTTGGGATCAATGATCTCTCTTTGCAGGGGAGTAACATCCGCTAGGGTTCCCTCTCATTCGTATTTCTTTCCACGGTTCAATGCGCTTTAACTACACCATAGCCGTACCACTGGGTCAGTAGGTCATGTCAGTAGCTGCATCTGATACCAACACACACAACCAAAGCTACCCTGAGATCACAGCATATCATGTTTTCTGTTCTCTCATTCTTCGTGTCCGTCAATTACCCTATTAACAAAAGTTACTCATACTTTGACGGGCGTGAGGTTGAGATAGTAGAGGCGTGGTCTCTTTTGGTTGTCCTGTGTGTAGAAAGAAATATGAATTTCAACCCTAATTCACACCAGTCACTTTTCAATCACCATCGCGTGTAGTCACGTTGCCGCAGTAGTCGCTATTTGTATCTGAACCTGGTTGTGTCTGCGGATGAGATAGTTCGTTTAGTTCACGGAACAAAAAGTCCAAGGAGTCGTTCGATAGAGTTGGTGTACAAGTAAAGTTTTTTTTAGTTCCCGAAGCCTATTATTGACGGTTCACCTATATTCGCGATTTGCGTACGACCGACCAGCTGAACAGTCTGGCGTTTCCGTCGCGTACTGCATTCCCCGCTTGACAGAAGTGAAATAGTAAATCTCTGATTAATCCAGTGAGGCTGTGATTCATGTTGGCAAATACAATTAAGACCAATTTTTAGCTGTGTAATTAAGTTCAATCGCTATTGTGCCATTCACCATCAAATAAAATTAAATAAATAAGAACGTGTTTTTTTCATTTCTTCCTTCGGAGTAACAAGTGTCGGGGGTTTTTAAGTGGATCCTGTGCCATACGTTGGCAACATACATCAACCCCCACAAGCACTTTACTCAGAATTGCTTCTTTGTTTGAATCTCCAAACAAGCATCGACTTCGCGCATAGCACCTTTCCCAATGTCTATTCGTATATTTACACAAGGGCATCATTCATCTAAGACTTTTATCATACCCTCGTCCCATCTTTTCTTTTGCCACGTTTCTTCGCTGTATCGTCGTCTATTTATTTAGACGCGATACACTCCATAGACGACAATCTTTTGGATCCCTTTCTCTTTACCGCCTGTCTGCTTCGTTTACCCATTGCCCTCGAGCACGTGTAAACCACACAGATCTGAACGATCGCACACATACCACCAAGAGAGACTTTACGTTTCTTTGGTGGTAGATAAAAACGATATCCTTATTGAAG
This sequence comes from Microdon myrmicae, assembly GCA_963931805.1. Classification (NCBI taxonomy): domain Eukaryota; kingdom Metazoa; phylum Arthropoda; class Insecta; order Diptera; family Syrphidae; genus Microdon; species Microdon myrmicae. Next base: position 213,943,862 of record OZ007497.1, read on the forward strand.
AGGATATCTACCACGACACCATAAACTCACCCCAAGAAGCGAATCATCGCTGCACGAGATGATTATCGCTGAGTCCTTTTACATCCGCGGACCAGAACGGTCACGCTTCACTCCCGCTCTCCGCCGGCTGCGGAGGCGCGTAAATATACACCCTCTTATATACCCGGAGTCTTTATCAAACCGGAGTCGTGTTTCATAAACATTCATCGCCGCGGCGTACACACCATTATCAAATTAAAAATAAATGTAGTTGTTGTATCAAAAAAGACAAATCCAAAAGAAAGAGAAATAAAACTAAACAAAATGAAACCAGTGTTTTAATTGTTGTGCTGCTCTTCCTGATAGTGTTTTCCCTCTTGTTCTTGGCGATCGTGCTTTCAAACAGTTTTGTTTCTCTCCGTGTAGTGTCCAACGAACCGATAATAATGATGGGGACGAGGTAGAACTCTCGCCCATGCTGGCATCGCGACTTCGTACCCCACATGTTCCTTGGCGGAAAGGACATCTCAACCTATAGTGGGTTGTGTGGTTCGTAGAACCGCCACAGATGTCCAATAACATTCCGGAGTCGATGGCTTTCTTGTTACGCAAATTCAGATCAACAAAATTACTTTTTACAATTTTTTAAATAAATAACATCCGGTGTCAATGGCTTGCTGCAGCCCGAAGGCCATCGGAAACCGAATGCGTTGATACTCATTAATTTTAAGAAATGTTTATGAAAATGAAAATTGAATCAGTCTTAACTGAGACCGACCAGCAACACCACGTTTCCTTTTTTTCTTGTAAATCGCGTGATTCCGCAAAGACGTTCATTAACGGGCACACAGAGCCCTTCATTCATTTAAGAACCGACAATATTCTACTTACAAGCCAACAATAAGGTATGCAAATAGATATCCTGTTTTGATTCTGTAGGATACCCGTACAGAATCCGAAAAATTAAACTTCTCATTGACCCCGATACTGAAAAAAACCAATATTTCTATGAGCATGGAATCATGACACTCCAAGAGAGATGGCGGAAGGACTTTTCTCAAAAAGTAGAACATATAGTCAGTTTGAAGTTTATTTATCGGTAAAGTAGACAATTATTTCTCCTTTACAAACAGAAAATATTTTCTAGCCATCACAATAAACCAATTATATTTAATTTGATCAGCTCTGTTGATTACCCAGGGCACAGTCTACCAAATATAAAAAGAAGTCAGACGACCTTTCTAAAAGCTACTACAAAAACAGTGTGATGAAAAACCTCTTTACCCGGCTGTACATATCCGCAGTGATTCAATCTAAATATAGCCGCGCCACTAGTCCAAGGGGTCAAAGTTTAAAAGTAATTTTAAAATCATTATGCCGTTGAATGTCTTGACCGCATATTCTGATTGAGGCATGGCTATACCTCAGCCTGTGCCTTCCATAAATATTCAATGAATGGAGTTTACCAACTGAAGGATTTCGTCACGACACCGGCGACACATGTAAAACAAAAAATACAAATTCATAATAGATTGATTGTACAAAAACAAAGTAAGTAAATTAAATAAACTGCGGACTGAACAAAGGCCAAAGGAATGTATAAACGATATTAGATACTAAGCCGGGAACAGCTAGGAAGCGAAAATGTAAATACTCTCGCTCGTGGACGGGTAAGGCTCAAGCTTGGCTTGGCATGTACTTAAAGGTTTCAATTGAATTGAAAAAAGGGAAGAGAGCGCCGACGAATACTGATTCGACGATGGCAGTGAATAATTGAACTGAAGGTGAAGTGAACGCCGAACGGTTGTCTTGTACATTTGCCAATGTCCATGGCTTCGAATTTTAAACAGAATTCTAATGAAGTTGCCACCAAGACTTATTTTTAGCGCCAATGTGTAAATTTCCAAATCGAAGAAGAGGAACCATTTTAAATTGACGACCGTAAACATGTCTGGCTGATGAGTGTGCAGGGTAATGTTGAAATACCGCTTATAAGCCGCATTGCTGGGAAAGGCTGTAGACCCTAGAAACCTATCAAAAAGTGCTTGGAAGTCCAAGCGGATATAGTGGATTGAAAATTATGGGGTCTTAAAGTTGACCACGAGAAGAGAGGTAACTTTGGGGCTTGCTCAGTGAGAGGAGCCATGTGTTTAATGAATTGGGATTGTTTCCTTCATTAATTTACCTTCAAATTAGTTATGTGTATAAAATATGGTCAATCATCAACTTCGTGCAAGTGAAAGGTGTACTTATTATTATTACACAACCGAACCTAGTACTCCAGGTGTATGAATAGATATAACCCACTTATCTCAGAAACTTTACTACTATTATCAAGTTTAGTGTAAGCTGTAATTAGATCTATAATCTTGAGCGCAGACCTTAATTTACTAACGCAAATAGCAATAGGGCCACTGAGTGACATGTAATACAAACTTGGCAAAGTAGGAGGAGATACTTAAGGAAATTCAGGAAATGAAACAACTGATATTATAGTTTGCTTGGGGATTTTTTGATTTTGATTTGAAGTCTGCATTTATTTTATTCAGAACCAAATTACACATCTTTTTTTTACAATAACGAGCGCACAAAAGGGGATTTTGAAGTACTCTTAAATGTCAGAGCACAGTGCGAGCGAATGGAAAGGAAGTGGATAAGGAATGGAGATTTCGATGTATATTGGTCTTAAATGTCTGGACATCACAACGACCAGCAAACACATGATCAGGCAAAACATTCCACATTCGTGTGGTTCGGCTGAAGAATGACTCTCTATGTTTATTTCTGCACCTGAAGTCCACTTTCAACGTGAACTGATGCGCATTCACAGATTGACGAGTATCGTGGGAAAATGTCTGAAGGGGCGGCGCATATTCAGCAAGTTCAGTTGAGCAACGACCGTGGTAATACCTATAGAAAAGAGATAGGAATGATACTGTTGAGGTATCATTTCTGTAAATTTGGAAAGAAGATGGCTTACCTCCTTTTGTGGTTGTTTTGGTCGTTCCTGTGGACAATCCTGTTGGGGGACGTTTACCGCTTGAGTGGGTGGCGTAAGAAATGTGTCCTCTGATTTTGGAATGAAACCGCCAACTCTTTGCTTCTTTAATTATCGTTTTATTGTTTATGTTCAAAATTTAGATTAATTATAAGTTGTTGGGCTAGCTTCGGCCTCCTGGGTTTAATTCATTTACTGTATGACCAGCGGTTCGCCCTTCGGGATCTTGACTCATCTACTGTATGACCAGCGGTTCGCCCTTCGGAACTTTGACTGATCACGGAATTGAAAATTACTGCCCTTTTATGCTTTTTGTCGTTGAGATTTGTCAACGTTTTCAATGTAAGAATTCCAAGAAGCACACACAAGATTTGTTTTCTGGGAATTGACTAAGGGTTTTGTTGGATAAGTTCCTGGAAGGTAAATCATGAAATGCGTTTTGAATTAAGCATATCATGAGGTCAGGATTTTGGGAATTGAATCAATGTGCGATGAATTAACTTTTGGTTTAATTCGTCGTTCATATGATTCAATATGGAATTTGGATGTAAGTTAATGGGAAATTGAATCAATGTGCGACAAATTAACTTTTGCTTTAATGTATCGCTCATATGATTCAGTATGGAATTTGGATTTGGATTATGGGAGGTATTGGGGATTTGGATGGGATTATTGGTGATATTGGGGATTTGGATGGGAGTAGTGATTTAGGATCACTACAATACGTTGCGCCCGTGTTCTAACGACGGAATTGATCGACTAACGGCTGAGTCCCCAATAACTTTCACTGCCCGCTTTTGCATCCTATCGAGTACGTGTAGTGCAGTTTTCGATGCGCCTGACCAAATATGGGAGTTGAACTCCATTTTGGGACGAATATACGCCTTGTAAATAGTGGCCAGGTTGGATGGAGTGAAGTATCTTTTCCATCTCTTAAGGAACCCCATACATTTGGCTGCACTTTTCGCAGCTTCAAATATGTGGTCATTCCAATTAAGAGTCGAATTAATTCGAATGCCGAAGATTGATAGTTCCTTGGCTTCGTCGATGCAAGTGCCGTTCATTGACAGTATATTTACATTAGGGTTCGCCTTTGACGACAAAAGGCAGCACAGAGTTTTTAGGGCATTGAATTCTACTCGGTTAGATAATCCCCACTGATATATCTTGTTGAGGTCTGAATTCAATGTATCAAGCATAAATTGCTGGTTGGTAGTGACCTTCGAAGATTTTGGACGGTAGTGTTTGTATGAGTATGAGAAACTCAACGTACTATCATCAGCAAACGAGTGAATTGGGTTGTGAGTGATTGACAAGAGATCATTTATAAAGATCAGGAGGATGGTGGGTGAAGGTACAGAACTGTGGGGGTTCTTTTAAGCTTGCCCGAAGAACCCCCCATTCTCACAACCCAACTTCCATTGTTTCCCGCCAATGCAATCCCATTGGAATCTGAAAACATTTCCTTTTCCAAGGACATTACATTACCTAAAGGACAGCGCATTACCTAAATTCCTAAAAACAATTTCACCAACAAGGGCATTTTTCCATGCATCAACGCATCGGCAAAATTTTCTCAACAAAGAATTCTCTATGGAACAAACATCATATCCCTGAAAGAAAGCATATCGGTTACAGTACCATGTAACCAACATAACCAGGGATAATGATCATTGCGTCGCCTATTCCCAGCCTCACCATGTATACAAAAAATTTCCCTACATACACATTGGCTGGCGACCTTTTCACCCAACGACAAAGCAACTCCTAGCAGCTTATTGACGCAGCTGCATACAATTAGCGCAATAGACGCTACAACCAAATTCGTTAGCACGCACCAGTGCAAACAATATAATTCGGTTCTTTCGCAGGCATTCTGGCGATGCGATAAACAATCCAAATTGTTTTTTGTATGCCAAATGCATCTCCAAACTGCTATCACGTAATATACAGTTCCGTGTCTATAGAACCATAATCATGCCGATTGCTCTATACGGATGCGAAACATGGGCTCTCACAAAACGGGAAGAGAACAAATTCCGCGTATTCGAGAATAAAGTTTTAAGGGGTATATTTGGCGGTAAATATGACGAGGAGTCAGGACAATGGAGGAAACTCCACAACCACGAATTGGAAGAGCTATATCGCAAACCTACAATAGTGAGAGTGATCAAGTCGCGAAGATTAAGATGGGCTGGACACGTAGCGCGAATGGGCGATGATAGGACCGTGCATAGAATTCTTGACGGTAAACTAACGGGGAAGAGACCGACAGGGCGGCCGCGACGGAGATGGGAGGACAATGTTAGGTTGGACCTCGAGGAGATCGGATCGGATGGTCGAACGTGGAAGGAGAGCGCACAAGACAGGGAACAATGGCTGAGCCGAGTCGGTGAGGTCATGAACTTCCGGGTTCCTACAGGCCAGTAAATAATAATAATAATGCCAAATGCATCTACCATCTAATAAGTTGCAACTTGTTTATTTAGCTGAACTCTCAGCTCATAAATTCCTTTATGTCTTTCAATATTTTCTGGATCCGTTTCTCATGACCTCGCGGCATGAGCAAACAGAAATCAATTAGCACCCAATGAGATACAGCTTGTTTACTTAGTCGAACTCACATCTCATTTATGCCCATTATTTCCTTTCGATTTTTCAGCTTCGTTCTCATGGCCTTGTCCCATGAAAATAACCAATCTTCACACATACATGCATACCACCATGATCTTCTCTATGAGATCCGGTTACCTACCCCTAAGAGAGACTTCACGTTTCACTTGTAATAGGAAACGCATCCCTTAATCAAGAGAGCACACCACTGGCCGAATTTCCCTTACTAGCGAATTCACATAGCTGAGTCCTTTTCCATCCACCGACCGAATCGGTCGTTTTGCTCCCACTGTCCGTAGCGCTGCGGGCTCGCGTTCAGTACACCTCATAGTCGGGAGTTTTTCATTCTCTGAGTGCTAGTCGCGAATCGAGTTTTTAGTCTTCCGCAGTTACAATAAAATTCAAATCTAGAACAGTGCGTGGACTTAGAGTTTTGTTAAACGTGACAGTTTCGTTGATCACTCTGATAAGTGCAACCTTTTACGCCCGCGATGATATGGTTTTGTAAATTCTCTAAGGTGTAAGCTGTTAAATACACTACAGGATGAAAGAATAGTTTTTGTGTCTTACCAGTGACCAGTATCTAAAAATCTAAACTATATGTAATTGAGAAACTCACTGCGACTACTGCCTACAAGTAATAAGACCAATAATAATAAACTAAATCCGTGTGTTTTATTTCACCTGTTTTGCTCCTTGGGGCGTTGCTGGAATATTTTATTTGCTCAAACGGTGCTTCTCGGAGACTTATTTGGTGAACAGTTTCCTTTTGTTATGAAGAGGGACCAATTATGATAGGGGAAGGACGCGAACCTGAGCCGTAAGCCGGCATCCATACTTCTTCCCCACAGAACCTTGGGGAACATCTGCATTAATTTGATGGGAGACATATTTGACACCATCAAGAACCACTTGGATTCAACGGCCAGAAAGATAGTCTCTTATCCATTGGATCAGGGAATTGTCCACTTCATATGATCGCAGTTTTGACAAAAGGGCTGGATGCCAAACTCTGTCGAAGGATTTTGAAATATCCAATGCGACTACCTTACTTTCACCGAGGTATTGAATGGAATGGCTCAACTTTTCTGTAAGGTACGCCATCAGATCTCCTGTGGACCTTTTGCTACGAAAGCCATATTGGCGGTAATTGAGGAGGTCATTTGGTTCCAGATATTTCGAATGTTGACGGTTGATAAGTGGTTCTATGGGTGTATAATGTATGTGTGCCGGCGTACGGCACGGGTTCACTATCACCCACTGTGTTACCGCGGAGATTGTCACCAATGTGCGGTAAAATTTTCGGTTTCGGCTTTGTTATTAACGGTGCTGAAGATCAATTTGTGGAATGCAACTGCCCTGGATACTGTTCTATAATGGGAAACATTTTAATTCTGTAAACAATCGCTACTTAGAGACACACTGATTTTACTGGGCATCTTGTCGATGGGCTTTTCTATATCGCTATCATCGCGTCTATCGTAATGCAATGAAACGACACATCATTAATACTGGCGGACCAACTGACGACGAGGTAGAAAAAGGATAGACGTCAAGGAATTTCGATGGCGAGCAACGCACTTCCCGATTGTGGTTAGTCCAAAACTAGTCGAATGAGATTAAAACACACTTTTCATTCCCCTCAACACAACACATCGTTTCAATAAATGTTTTATTCCAGTATAATTAACAGTCATTAAAATAAATTCACAATAAAAATAAAAAAACAATACACAGCGAAGACGTTATCAAACGCACAACACTACGCGTCGCCACTCAACTCGACCTTTTACGTGGAGGATACGACCTGCCTCCACGGAATCTGTTTTAAGATTAATTTATTCCTTCGAAACGACAAAATACCAAATTCCATCGTTTCGGCGACCAATAGGGGATGATTCTCCACATCGGTCACAGGAAAAGGGCGCGAACGCACACACACGATAACCAAATCGTTGTTCATGCAGTGTGTCGCTCAGCGTGCGAGCCATGGACATGCAATTGAATAAACAACCGAAAACAGCACCCGCAGCTGGGTAAGTCATCGGTGAAAGGGTATCTGTGTGTTTACATGATCAGCAACCGCGTACATCATTTACGCTGATCGGGCACATACCGGTGGCCTCTCGCAAGGGTCGAACTCTTGTGTGTATCTTTACATTGACGAGTATTCGGTTTGCTTCGACAGCCAGTGGTGAGTATGCTATTGGAGATTGAACGTTCGACCGATGGGTCTGCTGCTATGGCTTGCCATGCACGTGGGTGGGAAAAATACTTTCCTCTTGCCTGCATGGGCAAGTTCGAGGATTTATGTCGGTTACATATTATCGTAACCGAATTGAATTTCAGGAACATGCTTATAGGATGCTAATGTCTTTGCTTGTCGACGGTTTACCGACCGATGTGCTTGTAGGTAAAAATGAAAGAAGGCATATCTCCTGCATGTGTGCGGCGGAATTCGTTCGGAGACATGTGCAACGAAATGGTTCGGGTCATGTTGGTTGCTTGGTGGTGCAACCAAATTGCTTTTAAGGAACATGGTGCGATTCATGCGACCATGCCCTTGTGGAAAATACTTATTTGTTGCTGATGGATTTTGCATCAGCGAAAATTATTCTTTTAAAGCATTTCAGGTGATAGTTTGCGCAAACGATGGAAAGGTGAGTAAATGCTTTCCAGGTTTTTGGTGCTCTAGGAAGCTGTTTCTTATTATTGATGGGAAGGTAAGTAGTGGCGTTCAACGGAACCGCCACAGCTCCATTACCTTGGAGAGAATAGAAGTTAGTGCTATGGGCCGATAAGAAGAAAGATATATCATCCTTTTTAGGAATGGCTGAATGTTCGCTGTCCCATCTATTTGGGAAACGGCCAGTAGAATAAGACAAATGCAAGAGTTTCCGCAGGCGTTTAGAGAGTGAAGAGGATCATCTCTTCAAGAGAATTGGGGGAATGCCATCCGGACCAGCGAATTTGTGTGCGTTTAGCTCTTTGAGTGCGCGGGCAACAGTACGCGTTCGGAAACGAATCTGACTCATGGTGTGCTGCTTATGCTCAAGTTGAGGTGGAACTGATATCAGGCAGCGTTGAGTTGGCTGCAAAATGTGCAGCAAGTAGATTCGCCTTCTTTACTGCAGTGGTGACTGATTTGTCATCGACTATGAGCGATAGAATGGATGAAGAGACTGAGTTTTGAACGTTTTTCACGAATGCCCAAAGGTTTCTACTGCCTGTGGGAGAGTGTAATATTTTTTGTCTCACTCTCTGGTCATGCAAGAACTTGGCGCGTTGAATATGCGCATTGCAGTCATTTCTAGCTCTCTTAAATCATTTCCGGTTTTCCTTAGTACTGTTTGATTTATACAACCGGAAGCTCAACTTAATGGCTTTTCTGCACCCGGAATCGAGCCACATATTTCTCTTGGGCTTGATGCTCTTTACTCTGTGTGGAATAAAGGTTCGCATGCCAAGTAGAATCGTGTCTGTTAATGTGCTCGCTATAGAGTCAACATCGTTATTGAGGAAAAGTAACGACCAATTTAACCTCCCAAAAAAGCCGTTCAGACCTTCCCAATTGTCGTTCTCGTAGAACCATAGTGTTCTTTTGGAAGTTTTCTCGTAAGCGTTACTGTTGGTTAGAGGAAATTTAGCTGACACGACACAGTGGTCTAAAGTGGCCAAGGTCGAAGAAACTTCAATAGTGTATTTGTTTGAAAGTGACGCAACAAGCCATTTCATTTCATTTTTTACAATAAAGCCTCGAATTTCGGAAAATCTGTATATATATATATATATATATATATCAGTATATATATATATATATCAGGTATATGTATATATATATATATATATATATATATATATTGTATATATATATATATATATATATGGTATATGTATATATATATATGTTTTTTTTTTGGATTCGGTAGGATGGTGGAAATCGGCATACCGACTAAAACCACCTCCCGCCAGGCACATATTTCCGTTGATCCCCGCGGAACTTTCTTTTAGATATTCCATCGCGGGGAGGGACGGAGTTTACCTGTTACTCCGCTCATCGCGTCGCAACTGCTGCATCATTTCACAGAGAATACCATTTGTTACGGACCATGCCTGTTTTGAACTAAGCATGTATTCTATTACTCCTCCCGGAGTAACTGTCCGTCTCATCTGTCTTTCCAAAATTGTTCGTGCGGTCTCAAATCTCACGCACTCTGTGAGTACTTGTTCCGCATTTTCTTTTTTGCCATCGCAATACAAGCAGTATGGGTGATTCACATGCTTATACTTGTGCAAGTATTGCCGAAAGCATCCATGTCCTGATATTAGCTGAGTCAGGTGGTAATTCAGCTCGCCATGTTTTCTTTTCACCCATGTTTCTATATCAGGTATCATTGTGTGGGTCCATCTTCCTTTGGTGGAAGAATCCCACCTTCGTTGTCATTCTCTTAGGCTTGAGAGCTCTAATTGTGACCGCGTTCTCCAACGATTCTCTTGGGAGACCTCATGCAATGCAGGGGTTTCTTTAGCTGCAGTGTCAGGTGGCGCCCACCCGGCCAAAATATGTATAGCATCTTCGGATACCGTTCGGAATGCACAACATACTCTTAGTGATGCCAGCCTATGTGCGGAGTTCACTCCCCTCATGTACGACTTATACTGTGCGGCTCCTGTCCATATGTGACCTGCATACATTATAATGAAGGTGTTGACACCGGTTATGAGTTTCCTTATGTGGGGGCAGGGTCCTCCAACATTGGCTAGCAGTCTCGCTAAAACTTTGCACACTCGTGCCGTTTTTTCACTCGTTTTCCTCAGGTGTTCCTTGAAGCTCAACCTGTTGTCGAGTATAACACCAAGATATTTAATATAGGGACTGGATCTGATTATTTGTCCTTCTATTTCCAAATCAAGGTGTTCAACTTTCTTGCGGCTGCTTATTAAAACTGCCTCCGTCTTATGTCCAGCTTGTTTCAGTCCGGCTATATCTAGCCAGCATTTAATGCTCTGGATTGCTTAGGAGCAAATATTCTCCGGGTCATGTAGATATTTAGCTACGGCCACTATTGCCAAATCATATGCGTACCCAATGATTCTAACCCCCTCCAGTACATTGACCCTAAGCACACCATCATACATTATATTCCATAACAGCGGACCTAATACAGATCCCTGAGGTACACGCGCTGTTATTTTATATTCCTGTGGTCCCTCATCTAAAACACATTCCCAAACCCTCAACAGAATATATTCTGATCATCCCCGCATACATTCTCCCAAAATCGCTTCGGTCAATTCTCTACTTAATTCATATTCCCTCCTTGCGACCAAGCAATCCTAATTTCCCCGAAATTCATATGCCGTAATAAAACGCATATTCAAATCCACAACGGAACATTAACCATCGCCACCAGCTATACCAAGCCGCATACATTTCCCAGAAATTACTTCGGTTAATATCTTAACCAAACGATATTCCTTGCTTGCACCCAAGGAATTTCAATTTCCCGGTATACATAACCAACGAATCCAACTCAGCTCGTACGGCGAGGATTCGCTGGAACTGAGTTTTTATGCGAGCATAGCAGCTCCTCCCGAAATTCCCCGGAAGTGGCGGCAAGTTTATTTCTGCTATGAAATTGTTTCCATTTCATTAGTCATTCATTATCCAACCGCCACCGGCGGCACACGTTTCCGGCAACCATATCTGAAATAAGTTCCGTGTTCCAAAACATATTCAAAACTTTGCGTTCCAAATCTATTTAAGACTTACAGACTATAGTCAGCAAAATTAAGTTACTGTGTTCGATGAACGGAGCTCCGGAAATCGCTATTTGTAAACGCCAGGCTCTGAAGTGAACAATAAACAATAAAAACAGCTACTACAAACTACATCCCAGTGTTTTCTTTTCTAAATTTTTGGTGAACAGATTCTTTTACTGCGGCGGAACAATTACCCGGTAGTGACAGTGAACGTGTTAGTGGGTCGGTGGTAGAATCAGCACCCACGCAGGCGCGCCAGACCACCCACACCCCACAACTCCACTCCACTTGCACTCTCATCACCTTATCACACTGCGGGAAGAGGACAGCAGCGATTCTTGCCATGTCAGTTTTACTTTTTTGCATTTGACTACTGTTGTTCTGTAGTCTTTTCATGACTATCCTGTAGGCGCTGCCCCATGGGTTATTATTTAATTCGTCCCTCAGGGAGCAGAACGTGTCATATTTACTTTTGCGGATTACATTCCTCAACTCTTTCCGTTTGTTGACGAATTCCGCATGCAACTGTGGCAAGGTGTTACGGTTTCTTGGTCTTTGTTGCAAGCGTCGTAACCTGTTGCACTCCGATCGCATATGGGCGATTTCTGAGTTCCACCAATACACTGGTTTGATAACCCTTGCTGGTTGTCTTCTTCGTGGCATAGAAGCATCACATGCGGTAGTTAGCCACTTCATGACTATTCCAGCATGCCTGTTCGCATCGGCCTCTGCGTCAAACTGTGTGATTTGATCTTCCAGTATATAATCGAGCAGTTCCGCATCGAGGTCCTTCTATTTTCAGCCATTTTTCTGAGCTTTCTTCACCAATTACCCAGTGATGAAACCCCTGTGCGGTAATATTTCGTACATCACGGCTTGGTGGTCACTATGGGTGTAGGTGTCCAAAACTCGCCACTCCATACTTCCTGCCAACATAGAGCTGGCAAATATGATGTCGATTTTGGACTGGCCTCTCTCGTTTATGAAGACGTCATCAACACCATAATTATGTAGCACCACATCTAGGACTGCGAAGGCTTCAAATAGTGCCTGTCCTCTGCTGTTGGTCCTTGTGCTTCCCCATTCTACTGCCGAAGCGTTGAAATTTCCAGCAACTATAAGAGGGCTCTTATTTTTAGCTTCTTGTGTTATTCTGTTCAAAAAGCATTTGATAGATTATATTTCCCACCTTGGCGGAGCGTAACAACAGTAGAAATGAATTCCTCTGAACTTAGCATAGGCAATTCCTTCCAGCCGCTAAACACTTGTGCATTCCATGCTGGAAATTCCAGTTGTCCAGATGGCCGCTGCTCCGCTGCTGTCTTCCTCACATGTAATAGTACCAGTGCCAGGCATCCTGAACTGCTCATTGATATATATTGTAGCGAGCTTAGGGTTCGCTGGATTAATTATGTTAAAATAAATAAGAGCCGTTAAATCGATACAACACTTTATTAGTCCGTAATACAACCGTTGCTTTTTACCGTACACATAATGATTTCTTTGTAAACACTTTCTACTTCTTACTCGAGACTTTCGCTTCCGCACGTATCGCTTGCTTCACTCCTTACTTATGACTCCTCTCCATGGTCTGTGTGCGACGTATTTATACCGTTCCCTCATTCTGATTCGGCGCTTCGTTTCCGCCCGTTCCATAATCTCGACTTTTCTATTCCAGTTTTCCAGTACTTCCTAAAATAATCTAGTATTTTGTTTCGGACTTTCTCGAAGATTCCAGTACTGATTGTCATATGCGTCACAATATTATCAACAAGCGTTGAACGCAACTTCCACTAACAACTGGATATTGTTGGTGGGCCGGGGGGATGACGTCATGAACAATGTTGTCTCCTGGCGTGCGCGACGTTGTTTGTCTTGGACTGCAACAAAAGCTAGAAATAATTGTGATTTGTCCACCAACAAAAGGTATTGTATTGGTGGGCCAAGGAAATTGCGTCAGGAACAATGCATCGTTCCTTGCCGTGTCACAAGGATAGCTCAGTAGACTGAAGGATCAATAAATGTTGGTCCTTCTCCTGCAGAACGAGGGGGGGGGGGGGGGGGGGGGGGCAATCTTTTCTTGGTAGGTGCGTTGTCTGTAATTAACGGATTCTCAATTATTATGAATGGACAAGGCATTACCTGGAGTTGATGGTTCGATCGCAGTCCCTCCGTTCTGGTAGTTGATTCAGAGATTTGTCCAATTCCGCACTAGTGTGTCTATCTGGGGAAGGTTCCGGTAGACTGTTTCTTCGCAATGCGTATAGCAGTTGTGGCAGCGGAGAATGTGTCGAAGACGTTTAATGGTATTACCCCGTTGCCTGTTTGGTTTTTGCAGTAGCACGTAACTAATCGACAAAACCGTTAAGTATATAAACTGCATACCATGGAAATGGTGTCAGCACGACCACAAGAATAATTCAGTTGAACACAATAACAAATCTACTTTTCAACTGTATTTAAATATTTGGTTTATTTAAATTGATTATATATATATATATATATATATATATATATGTTAATCCATTATTTATTGTTGACCGTGGTTGCAAAAGTTAAACAGCAAGAGACAGATTTCAACGAACAAACTTTGACAGGCGACACAAAATTCGTCTGTCAGCTGTTTTCTGACATTTGTTGTTTTTGATGGTGAATGGCTGCATTCAATTGCCAATTCGCTGGTTGTATCCAGTGTGAATCCGCAACATATATATATATATGTATATCCTCATCATCATCGGCACTACAACCGGGAGCCGGTCTTGGCCTTATTTAGCAAGTCCTGAGGCTTGTTAAATTTTCCATAATGATTTTTTTCCGGGCAAGGTTATTAAGTCTTGCGCCAGAGGCTCCCCGACGGGGAATCGAACCCCGGTCTCCCGCGTGACAGGCGGGTATAGTAACCACTATACTGTCGAGGAGCCATATATGTATATATATATATATATATATATATATATATATATATATATATGTATATATATATATATATATATATATATATATATATATATATATATATATATGTATATATATATATATATATATATATATATATACTTATGTCATCATCAGCATCAGTACTACAACCGGGATCCGGTCCTGGCTTTATTTAACAAGTCTCTCCATCGATGCCGATTTCGAGCCGATGTCATCCAGTTTAGATTCCCAGACTCTGGGCGTCCTGGTCTACGCCATCCCCCCATCGCAGACAACGTCTGCCGCGCTGTCTGCTTCCATTCACCCCACAACAGAGGGTTTCCCGGACAGGCTCCGCTTCGCTCCGAGAGTCCACCGACCTTAATTTTTCTTACAACGTTAGCTTCGAGATAGGTCGCGTACAACTCGCGGTTGTAACGTCTCCGGAATCGTCCTCCCTCACATACGAGACCAACAATTCTTCTTAAGACCTTCCTCTCGAACGCGACTAAGAGTTCAGAGTGCCTTTTATTGAGCACCCAGGTCTCGGATCCATACATGAGTACTGGTAAGACCATGGTCTTCTACAGTAGTAGCTTGGATGTTCAGAATAAATTTCGGGATTTAAAGAGCCTGATAGGCCATAGTAGGTTTGTTGGATTGGATCAGCCGTTCGCGTATTTCTTCTTCCATATTGTTATCGACTGATACTCTTGACCCAAGGTAGTTAAAGGATTGCACTACCTCAAATTCACGCTCCGATACACTGATAGTTTGAACAACGCTAGGTCTTCCCTTCGCAGAAGTTGCCACCATATACTTAGTTTTTCCATCATTAATTTGCAGTCCTAGTTTTTGTGCTGCCTGCTCGATCTGGGTGAAAGAGTCCTGTGCAACCAAATCGGATCTACCGATGGTGACAATAACCCTCTAGTTGTAATTCCAGAGTCGTGGATTGCTTTCTCCGACGCCATGTTGAAGAGGAAGCAGATCATTGTGCATTGCAAGGAGGCGGCGAAGCGTTCATAGGGGCAGGCAAATGGGGCCGGTCTGGCCACCCACGTAGAAAGGAAGGCGAAATCTGTCATAAGTAGGGGCGTAAGGAATGCGCGAGACATCTGGTCTAGTGGTGAGAATTGAGCGGCGATAAGTTCCTTAAACTTCAACATGGTAACTACTTGTACGCGGTAAGAACTTAGAGGCAAAGGTGCCCCGAGTATTTGTTAACCACCCAGATGAGAGATTAACGTCTAAGCTGAGATAGAAACTCAGCAACGCCCACACACGTTTGAGAACGCGCTGTATCCTTAACACGGTAGATGGATTTCACTTGCACCACCGAGTATCACTCGCACTTTTCTCCTCTTACTGACATCCGGTTCAAATTATCACGCACGATTCCGATGATAATTCGATAATGGTATGGATCGAAAGACAAAAGACAAAAGAAAAATTAAAAAAAAAAAAAAAAAAAAAAAATATATATATATATATATATATATATATATATATATATATATATATATATATATATATATATATATATATATATATGTATTTATAACAAATAACTATCCTAAAAAACCATTTTCACATCAAAAGGTAATCCTGCGCATTTTCATTTCACTTTATTATGCAATTCAGAACCAGTTCAAAAATTAATTTTACAACGACCTCGTACACCATATACAGGTAATTTTTTTCATGAAAGGCTTTGGTCACGAAAGTTGTTATCGGTGGCAAGCATTAACGTGATTATATGTAGTTAAAGATTATAAAAAGCGAACCATGCAGGGCTACAGTACTACTTAAGCGTGACACAAAGGGGGTCATAAGTGTTTAACGTGTTTTATGCGTTTTTCAATCACTGTAATATGTAACATTTTGGACTCCATTACAAAATTTAATAACTCACTTTTTTATGACGATGTCTGTTCTGCTCGTTTATTTTATCTAACCAGGAATTCCTTTAAATATTCAAAGGCACAATACAAATGACACGGGGATGGCGAAAGAATTAAATAATGAACCATCAACAGCTGTAAAGGAAAAACCAATGGTATGACATTTTGCGTGTGGCAACAACTCTCCGAATATAGTTTCAACGGAAATTCAAAAAGCAAGGACTTATTGATCTGCCTACATTGCATCTCGATGAAGAGATGCAAATGCAAACAAAATTCGTCTATAAAGCGGATCTTCCGGTGGAGAAAGGAAAACAACATATCTAATCGAGGAAAAAATTGAGAAGTAGTAGTGGGTAAAAAAGATGTGCACTCGTACAACAATCTCTAATGATGTTATGGTAGAACAATTCAGTAGCTTGTGACTGATGGGGATAGATAAAATTTGATTGTTAGGTAAAACGCCTTGACTTTTTGAAATCTGTTGAAAACAATATAACTGGACGCTGTGGTAAAGAGAACCCTACTTTTACTATTCGCGAGTTTGCACATATTCAGTTTATTTACGGAGAAGTTCGCCTAAATGCAAAAACAGCTTTATGCGGAAAGATTTCCATATCGTAGACAACCGACACGCACCGTTTTTACAAGATGGCACAATGTCTACATGGAAAGTTTAGTGGGGCTACACTCCACGCTTACAAAAATAGTCTATGATCTAACTTACGAACTAACTTAATTTATCAATTAATAACTTAACTCCCATGGTGAGGAATAGGATGTGAGATTTAGGGGTTAGATGGGTTTGAAAATTTCAAAACTTCGATTTTCTTTTTGTTTGATTAAATACAATATGTCTAAAATATTCTCCCAATATTGTAAATTGATTGGAGTAAAATTGTAAGAGATAGAACCTTCGGAAGTTCCGCCCATCAGGTCACGTTAGCCTACCGCGTCGCTGGTATATTGACGCACCGCTTAGCTACTGCTGTCGATGGAACTCGGAAAGCAAGAATTCGTCATAGACAAGAACAAAGGATGCCCTGGATATTGCCGCTGCAGCAGATTATTTACTTTATGGTACCGGAATCGACGATTTCTACGTGTGATTTCTGTCTGCAACTTCAATCGCGTTTTTCTCGAAACTCTATCTTTGCGACGTGACATACGGCGCCGATGACGGCACGCACACGACTAAACGCCCGAGCGTTAGCGATTCGTAGAAGTGAGCGCATGAGCCAGGCGTTTGTTTAAATATCAGACTCGGACGTGAACAATTGAACGGGGATGTGACTAGCTTATATAAGGCGAGGCACGTCCTGTATGAACGGAACCACCATTACGGTGAGCCTGGACATTGAAAAGGTTTTTGACACGACGTGGATCGAAGGTCTCATTTTTAAATTACTGAATACTGGCCCCAGTAGAACGCTGTGTAGTATCATCTACCAGTTCGTTGTAAAAAGAACCTTCCAAGTTCGAGTGAATGAAAAGCTCTCCCGAACTTTCAACGTCGCTGCAGGCGTACCACAGGGCTCCATTCTAGGCCCCATCTTATTTAATATCTACACCTCAGATATCCCTCGCCCAGTGGACGGGAGAGTAAACCAGATATACTATGCGGATGACGTTCTGGTATACACGTCATCCAAAAACCCTAAACTCACAACAAATCGACTCAACTGTCACCTAGACGAACTATGTCAGTATGACAGTCGGTGGAAAATCCGACTTAACCCATCCAAAGCAGTAGCTATCATTCTGAGTAGTGAACATTCCCAACCTACTTCTCAATATTCACAGAACATTCGAATACAAATAGGAGGTATTCCGATTAGACCACAGGACAGAATGATATATCTTGGGGTCATCTATACCCAAAAAATGAATTTCACCAAACATGTGACCCACATTCTTCAAAGGGGCCTCGGTCGATCTAAGCAACTGCAATACATTTTGAAGTAGAGCAACAAAGTTGACATCAAAATTAAGCTTCTCTGCTATAAGCAGCTAATCCGATCTGGAATATCGTACGCCTTTCCCATATGATCCTCCATATCTTCGGCCCAAATGGAAAGACTTCGAGTTTTCGAAAGAAAGCTCCTCAGAAGATGCACCAACCACTCTAGAACGGCTGACGGTCGCCATTACCTGAACTCTCACCTATACGAAGGTACCTCAATTACCCCTATCGACGAGTACTTGCTACAATTAGCATACAAGTACATCGAAAGCATTCAGAATAGCGAGATCCTACTTGTACGGGACTCTTGTGTTATTGACCCTTCTCTCTCTCGATCTCTTCGGACCAGACCACCACAATTTCTTCTTCAATACAAAACTGAAGAAAGCACCCTTCCCAACAACATTCCCCTCTATAATAGAGGATTCCTGGACCCATCCCATAGGATGTACTGCTTACATACCACATGCACACACGCACGCACAGTACAAGGGAGCACAAACATACATACTCACCGACCAAAGCGCAGATCACCAGACGCCAAAGACGTGATCTGCGTTTACTACCACACTAAAGACCTACGATTTAGTACGATTTCTTTCCCACCATCCCTCCATCCAAGTATTTAGAGAAAACCGAAACTAACTCTGTCCACACTATCCTTAGATACCCCCCCCCCCCCCCCTTTTTTTTTTTCTTTTTCAGATATCTCGGGACCGAGCCCAACATCCTCACGGATGTGGATGATTCTGGTTATCGCAAGATGACCAGAAGCCAGGGACAAGATGAAGGACACATCTGTCCTTGTCTCGCCAAAGTCGACCTCTCGCTACCCATTTTTTTGTTTTGTTTGTATGAACGGGGCATTCCAGCCGAACAGATTGTAGATTGAAATAAATAAAATAAAGAATTAATAAATAAAGGAAATAAATTAAAAATAGAACACACCAAATACAGTCCACTAATCTATAGGCGAACCGTACTCGTGACGTAATCGAGACACCGCCTTGCATTACAGTTGGTCCTTCGAGCCGGATCGCAAAAGACTGAGAATGCCGATTACCCGATAAGGTGCAAAGAGGGCTAGGTCGCCACATCATGCGGGAGGAGCTTCACCCGCCGCTGTGGTGAGTAGCCACACCATAGCCGAGGATGCCGCGGAGGGATAT
This sequence comes from Microdon myrmicae, assembly GCA_963931805.1. Classification (NCBI taxonomy): domain Eukaryota; kingdom Metazoa; phylum Arthropoda; class Insecta; order Diptera; family Syrphidae; genus Microdon; species Microdon myrmicae. The sequence goes on from OZ007497.1 coordinate 213,963,170, forward strand.
CCCCCATAAGCATTAAGGGAGATGACACCTCACCTATTCCGGTGTATTCAGGACAGGGAGTGGCAGCCCCCAGTGAGTCGGAAAAAAACGTGTCCACGCCGTAGACTCCGGTACGGACAAGCGAGATAGCACAAATCTACAGAAGAGAGAAGAGCGATGGATCCGCCGAGCGAAATGACACATGGTCAATGAAATCAACGAAAAGACGGGCATTAGCCGAAGCCTAAATATTTTTCGCCAGGCAAGATTTGGAAATCGCCGACGCTAAAGCAAGGATGGCTCGGACGAAGCTTGACATTTTGCAGATGGACTCCGGAGTTGAGTATGAGGCGATCGAAAAAACATAACAGGAAGAGTAGGTAGGATCATGGCTCAACCAGAAGAGCAGAGGATGCCACGAAGACGAAAGAAAGAATGAAATCCCAGAATTGGCCCAAGAAATAGCAATGCTACCGCACACATCATCTAGGACAGCGACGGCAAGGCAGATAGTAGAGCTTTCACACTTCGGTGGAGCTATCGAGGAATGGTTGTTTTTTAACAGAAAATATAATGACACGGCAACCGCTTATAGCCATGCGTAGATTCTATTTTGGCTCCTTTTCGAGTTTTCGGCCGATCATCGGCTGAGATGTGGACAGATTGACTCTCTAAATCGGGATCTAGATAAGTTCCTGCAGTGGGGAAGGCTCAATCTCGTCGACTTCAATGCAGCGAAGACACAATACATAACATAATACACAAAGAAAAGTAGATCATCGATTCCACAGCTGATGATGAATGGCCGGGTCCTCGAAGCTGAGGAAAGCTTGAAATTGCTCGGCGTCGCGGTCTGTGGGAATGTATCATGGCATAAACATGTGCCGAGCGTCGCCAGGTCAGCATCAGGAAAGCTGAGCTATCTTTTTAGAGCCATGAAATATTTTACTCTGGCGCAACTTCTTCTCCTGTATAAATCCCAAATAAGACCCGCGCTCGAATATTGCTCTCGTGTTTGGAGCTCGGCTCCTATACATGTCCTCGATCTACTGGAGAGCATACAGAGACGAGCGATCCGCCTGATCGGGGACTAGGCGCTGACGTCGGGACTACAGCCGCTATCACATCGAAGGCGCGTAGGCGACCTCTGTCTGTTTTACAGATATTATCACGGGTACTGTTCTTCGGAGATCCGTGGTATTGTTCCACGCAATTCGGCTTATATGCGCTTCACAAGACAATCCAACGGATCGCAACAGTTTGCCGTTCATCTCCCGACGGCGCGAACATCCCTGCATCGGAACCCGTTCCGTTACAGAGCGGGGAAGCTGCGGTGTTTTTTTTTCTTCTTTTTCCTCCTTCAGGAATGCTGGATCTAACTTTTTCCTTGTTAGCTAAGATATGAATCCTGCTGCTATTATATCGTTGTTTTGGAAGTACACTTGAGACATTCGATGACGAATTATGTTTGTATGATATTTTAGGGAGTAAATATAACTTCTGCTGAATTAAGAAGTCGACGCTATTTGTCTTACGGTTTTTTAAAGCGATGATTGATTTGATGTCCTTAAGTGCTTAGAAAATATTCTTTGCCGTAATATCTGTGCTGCTGATGTCAGGTGAAAATCCTTGTATGCCAGTAGATTGGTTATGCTTATTTATCCATGGTTTTTCTTGTAGTTTTTTTTTGTCGGTTTGTAGGATTTATGGTTTATTAGCTCTTATTAGAACCGTCCGTTCTATGGCTTTACCTAAATCCTACCGGCTGCGCCAGTTGTTGGGTCCTGAGGCGGCGGCGTCGTTGACGTGCTTGGCCTCTTTATAGAAAGTCCCCTGATATTCAGCTGCGGGATGTCCCGATGTACTTGGTGCGTCGAATGAGTGCGTATCGTTCGAGGTCACTGGAAAAACTATTTCACTCCCGAAGCCAAGCTAACCCGAGGAACTGTAGCCGGACATTTGGAACAACGCAATTTCAAAAATTGGAAAAGCCGGATCAAAAGTCAAACATGTTCAAAGACGAAAAGGCAACCTTTTTGCTAACTAATGTTTATTTTATTTTTTGTAACTTAGTTGTATTGCGCGCGGCCAGGGTTCGGCCTCTGGAGATCTACTAATCACGAAATTGAAATTCACTTCCCTTTTATAGATTTTTTAGTTGAGAATTGTCAACTATTTTATGGTCAAAATTCCCAGAAACACACATAAGGGTTTGCGTTTCAATTTGAGTTGTGTTCTGGGAATTTGTTAGAGGCTTTAGTTGGATGGGTTCTGGGAAGGGAAATCATGAAATGCGTTTTGAATTTAGCATTTCATGATGTCAAGGTTTTTAGGAATTGAGTCAATGTATGATGAATTAACTTTTGGTTAAATTCGTTGTACATGTGACTCGATATGGAATTTGAAATGAAGCAATGGAAAATTTGGAATTTGGGTTTATTATGTGGAATTGAATCAATGAATGATAAATTAGCTTTGGGTTAATCTATTGCTCATACGATTCAATATGAAATTAGGAAATTTATGGTTTGATAATATTGGGGATTTGGATGGGGGTAGCGATTTAGGATCGCTACACTATGCTCGCATAAGAACTCAGTTCCAGCGAATTCTGGCCGTTTGAATTCGTTGGTTGGGTGTACCGGGAATTTGGCTTTGGGGACGCGAGCAAGTATGGGCATGCATTTTCGGGGGAAATTGGTATTGCTTGGGTGCAAGCAAGGAATATTATTTGGTTGAAATGTTAACCGGAGTAATTTCGGGAAAATGTGCGCGGCTTGGTTAGTGGGGATGATTAGAATATATTCGGTTGAATTATATTCTGTTGGAGGTTTGGAAAATGTCTTATTGCAGATTGGGAGATGTATGCTATTGGTGAAATGTATACTATTGCGGATTGGGTTTTTGCCTGTTTGCAGGTTAGGGTTGTGGGTTGGTTCTCCGTGTGATGTAGAGAACCCCCACAATACCACCCCGTCACGCCGTACATTGCGCGATGTCGTCTGGAGAAATTTTCGTCTATGTTTCGGATGTGTGGATAATGGCCCGGACTGACACGGAGATAAGACATGATGATATATTCTGAGATAAAGAATTCCAGAGGTAAACTAGTTTCCCATTCGGATTTCCGGGGGGACCATGTCGGGAGGAACATCATGCAAATTTTTTGATAAATAATCGAACTTTAAGAAATGCGTCATAGTGTAATCGGGTTCTCTCTCGAAGCTCTGTCGACGTTCGATTGATAACGGCATTTTGCAACATCAGGGGCGTTGGTTTTACCAATACGAATGTAAACGCCGTCCACCAATATTTGCAAACAGCGAAACCAGATATCCTTGCCCTAACTGAGACGCAGGTCGATTCGTCAAGTGATTCGACATAACTTCGTGGCTCAGGCAAGGAATTATATTCGAGGTACCGTTTAAAAGGTGGAGTCTGTATTTTCACGCGCTCCGATCTGGCTTGCCAATAACTTGGACATAATGAAGGTCTGCTAAGGTATTGTGTTAAATTCCTTTGTTGTCTTTACGACTCCCCGAATGCTGATCGACCAGCGACATTTTTCGAACATCTTCACGTGCCGTTGATTGAATACAGATCAACCACCCACCTCCTAAAATTGTCGTCCTTGACGATTTTAATGCACACAATTGCGGCTGGTTGGTACATTCTAACAGAACCGACGAGGCTAGGAGGGTGGCGGAGATGTTCGCTGTTAGTCGCAATTTGACTAAACTTGTGGAGGAACCTGCGCGAGTCCCGGATGCCCGAAGTGATTATGCAAACACCCTAAATCTGTTTTTGAAATCCGAGCCGAGCGTTTATACCGTGGAAGTAGCTGCGCCAACCACTTGCATTTCAAACGAATAACCGATCTAAGAAGCTTCGCCATGTATGGAGGTATGCGGGTGCTAACTGGGACGGCCACACTGTTTGAGTAATTCGAATAAAGGACGCGGGACAGGACGATCGAACGGTCCGTACCGTTTGAACGTTAGATGTTGAATGGAGTGTCAGCCTATTTGATCCTAAATTTACTTGAATTGTAAAAAGACAAGAAGTGTCAACATATTTTATTTGTAATTTACCAGAATTGTACAGCAGATTATTAATTAGTGTTTTGTGTTGTTGTATATGTTTAGTTTACGTGGATTCTTTTAATGATAATAAAGCGAACGCATTTAATTAGGACCGTGCGTTTCACTTCTTGTGTTGTTCTCCGCTAGTGGCGTGGTTGTACAGTAATTGTTTGCGAACACGTACACCGGGACAGTTTCGTGAAGCAGTACCTTGAAAGGTACATTACGAAAGACAGTGGAGGAGTAAAGGTAGCAAACCTTTACCACAAGTTTGCATCAATGTAGCGCTAACATCAAAGTTAGAGGCATTATCATATCACAGTCACCCGGTGGACCTTCGCCTCTTTTACAGATATTACCACGAGGCCTATATCTTAGAGGTATGTGCTTTTATTCCCAGGAATTCACTATGTATTCAATTTACAATTTATCTATCAACATCTTGGTTTTCCCTTTTCAGCAAAATTCTACCTTCCCATCTACAGAAGTTTCTTCGTTTTCCATTCCTAGAGCATGGCCTGCTCATCTAAGTCATATTTTGTATTTCAAATACCTTCACGAAAGATATTTCATTATCTGCTTTCATGAGTTCCCAATTATGCATCTGTAAGTGCCACTTTCCACGTTTTCATTCGATTGCCTCTTTGTGTTGAAGAGACTTTTCCGGCAGATGTATATGGTTTCCCCTTTTCTCCGACATACAATAGGATATAGCTAAAATATATTAGTACACAGTTGTTGATATCATTCCCATACCAATAGTCACTTCAGAAGTACCCTGTAAGTTTAATAATATATATGTAATACCTACTCCCGGTTAAAAGCCGATGGACCTACCTTTTTTCATGAACGTTTGAGCTGAAATAAATGCAAATAAATAACCGGTGAAGATTCAATATCTCCTACAAGGTTATCCTTTTGACCACTTCATTTTAAAAACCACCCACTTGGTTCTGTATCGAATTAGTGCGTTTTTAAAGATGTTTGGTAAACAGATGAAATAAATTGCTCTTCTGCCACCTACTTTAAATTTTTACCTTAATTTCCTTAACGTTATTTAGATTCAAGATACGATATGTTTCTTGGCTTAAACTTTCTGAGAACATGAACACTTTCAGTTTCATCGCTATTTATTTCATCCCGCTTCTTATTATTTAAAATTCCACCATCACCTTTCCAGTATACAACAACCAAGGGTTGTCAGATTTCCCCCCGCCTTGGGGAACTGGTTGCTAAAACACTGCACAAGTTGTTAAGTAATATTGATTTGAAATTTGCACGCGAGTTACAACCTGCAACTGTTCAAAAAGAACTGCAACAGTTATTTGGTGGCATCTTGCGGCACCCACTCGGCGCTATAGGTTCGTCTCTCCGGACAGAAGTGTAATAAAAAAAATAAAAAAATCGGTCGCGTTTACAGAGAACGTTACAAGGGAGGGCGAAAGAGGCTGACCGGAGTCTTTTGTTCACCCCCGAGGATCCAATGGAGATGATAAAAGGGTTGGAGGCTCGTTTTGGAAGGCTGGGAGCATTGACTTTGGCTGAGTTAACAGCAAAAATAAAACGGCCACTGACAAGGTTACAGTCGAAAATTAGTCATGTCGCTAGAATTCGAGGTCTGCTCTCAGGCAACGTGACATGAGTGTTCTCTCAGTTGGAATCGTTGCCAATCGAGTGACCTGCTCTTCAGCACTTTCGAAAGAAACGGACTCTGGACATTGACCTCGACGGCTCAACAAGATAAGAAACGGAGAACCTGTTGTTTTGATTCGTGAAACCGGTGATGTAAATTGGGAGAACTGAGTTGCTGTTAAGAAACGCCTGCGGAAGGTGATCTTTTTTTTCTGAATTGAGTTTGATGAAGAATTTTTGAATTTGTCTTTTCTTTTTTTTCGTTTAAAGTCATTGTAACAAAGTGGTAATAAAACACAGTGCTTTAACTAAAACTAAGAACTCGTTTTTTTTTTTTTTGCTTTTTCTGTTCGGTTCAATATCGGATGCGAAACATGAAACATGATTAAAGGACGACTCCTCGCCACTAAGACGTGCAACAAGCCATTAATCTACAGCTCTTAGAAGAAATAGGAAAACGCATTTCAGCGACAGGAGAGATATCTTGATTTCTTCATCCATGTTCTTGAATTCTACCCCTCACAATTGTTTACCTAGTTCTCGGCTATTCAATATATCCACCTGAAACACTTTTTGCATATCTAACTATAAGTTATGGGCAATTCCACTCCAACACTTTTAGTTTTGTCAATAGTTCTATTAAGAATTCCGTAATTAAATCGAGTAATTTAGCAACAATCTCAATTAAATAAAACAATCTTATTAAAACATTCAAGTCGGCGCAAGGCTAATAACCTTGCCCGGAAAAACCAACTATTATGGACAATTTAACAAGTCTCGCCGGATACCGGTGGAGAGACTTGCTAAATAAGGCCAAGACCGGACACCGGTTGTAGTGCCCATGATGATGATGATTAAAACATTCAACGGATAGATAGTACATAACTAAATAGATCAACAATCCTGGTTTAGCATCATCAATTTAAACCCCTTTTGAATTACCGGTGTCCCAAAGTACCTTTAAACTCCTTTTCAACTACCGAAACGTTCGACCTTCATCAAATTTTTACAGTATATATTTCACTTAAGGATTGGTCAAACCTAGAATCAGTTCATTGAATTTGTTAAATTAACTTTTACAGAATGAAATTGAATTATTAATACCGGTCTACTCTCGCTTCGTACCCATTTGAATAAGAAAACTGTCATGCCACTGCGCCATCTATATTTGAAAATGATTTCCACGTGCGTTTGGCATTGTTTAATCGTAAACGAGCAAGTGCTGCTGTCAACTTAACAACCAACATGTAAACATACGGTCTCGTATATGATGAATGCCATCAATTAAATGTATAAATGGAATTGTTTGCATAAAATGCAAAGTGCAATAACACGATGGCTAAGTACTCCTCTGAGTAAGTAACCACACCTGTGCCTTAAACCATCCTATTGAATCCAGATTGTAATTGTATAGGAAAAGCAAAGCCTGGGAGAAGGATAGACGAGATCGTCTCAATAAAACTTACGAGGAACTAGCAAAGCTTCTGCCGTTTTATGATCCATCTGTAATATGGAGCAAAGTCGAAATCATCCAAAAAGCAATCGCGTACATTACAGACCTAAAAAACAAACAGGAACAGTACCAGAATACGAAGGATACAAAATTCTATAGTGAGTTATGTCCGGCAATATGCTAAGTTCTTCAGGTCGACGATATTAATATCAAGTTATTTACCATTTCTTTTTACAGAAGAGTACAAAGAAATTCTTGATTGCGTTCATTTCTACCAGCAACGGCATGCCCAGTTGACCACGTTGATTCAGGTGTCAAAAATTCCCCTGCCACCTCTAGTAATACCAGATTTCCTTGATAAGAGACCGGACCTTAAGCCGTTCGTCGACAACGACGCGATTATAACAAAAAAAGAAAAACGACGCCTGAATCGTTTGAGAAACAATAATAACGAAGCAGACAAGGATGCAGACGAAGACAGGAAAGAGAATTCATCTCCTAAGGCAGCTAAAAGATTACAGGACAATGGAACATTTCCCACCGAATCGCTGGATACAACCGCTGGAAAGAAACATGAACAGCACACGAAGGTGTTAACAGCTGCTGCTGAAACCCAAACTGATGATTCGCCCAACCTAACTCACAGAGAGAATCAAAAGAGCTCAAAACAACAGCCAAAGCTCACCCTACGCAGGTGGTATCGTCATTCACAGAAAATATTACAGAAAAATATAGCCGGTCCTTCGCAGCAAAGATTGCGCCTTAAAGTCTATCGAAGGAAGAAGCCAATAGCAAAGAAACGTATAAGACTCAATGCACTGACACCTGTGGAGCCTATTAGACAGCCTTCGCTGTCGCCCACAGCGGCGTTTCTGTTGTCCTTCCCCGTCGTCTGTTCGTCAGGCAAGAATGTCGAAAATTCAGAAAGCTCCGTGGGCTTGGAAAACCTAAATAACTTTTTCGCAACCGAGGAATATAGCAAATACTGTGATCAAAATTCTATCAATGTGGCGAAAATGCCGGCAATGGAAAGTGATAAACCCCTGCCGATCGTGAAATCTGTCACAGAGTTCACTGTCTCAGCTATAACTGGACCAAGTATACCAAAAAAGATGCTAAACACGTGTGATGCATTATCAAATAAGCGGCTGTGCGAAGATCAATCAAACAGGGATATGCGGTGCAATCGCATTACGGGAAATGGAAATACCTTCGAGAGTTGCTTTGATTTTACGAATGTAGATTCGCTAATTGGACCTTCGACTGTTGGACTTCCGCCGTTGGACAGCACAATAGACCAACAAGTAAGTCTGACCTCTTCCGTTCTATACCCACTCAATTCCCTTGTCGGTTTTAGGTTACAAATGCTGTGATAACTTCCTTTTCAATGGATAGCATAACATCTTCAAATCCTTTCTCCTGTCAACCCACTCTCGGTGGATCAATGTCCAGTGGGTTGAACCAGAAGGATCACTACATCCCTCCGCTGCCGGGAATGTCCAGTATTATGTACAAACCGCAAAATAGTCTCCTACCCGACGTGCAGTGCCACGAGATGGGTGCAGATAAAGTTTGTAAGTCGCCGCTAATTGAACAACAAAAGCCAGCAACAGAAAATTCACCCGAATTCAAAGGCATCGATCTGTTTTATTCGCCCACCAAAAATTTCCTGCATGATTTGCCTAGCCAGGGTCAGACCACGAGTACGCTCAACTTCAACCTGCCTCCTTTACCAACGTCAACACCGACGGAATTTCCGATTTTTCCTTCGACGCCAAACAAATTTTTACCCCTCCCCTCCTTACCCCCGTTTTCCTCAAACAAAACTCTGCCGTCCATTTCAACGACGTCGAATTGCACGATGGCCCCTTTCGATATTATGTCAGCAGCCACAGACGTTTCTTCACCATTCATAACCTTCTCCACGAGCACGACCAAGTCCTTGGAGTCCAATAACTTGGATATAGCCACCAGCAAGCAGACTCTCTTCCTTCCCTACGAAGATCTACAGTTCACGCAGCCTGTCACCGTGCCGAAATCGTCTGAACCCTGCGCAACAACACCCCAGTACACATGGAAACCCGATAAGCCCAAGAATTCAATACCAGATCAGCTATTTTATGAGTGTGAGCAAAGCAAAACTCAGCCAAAAGTTGCCATCAACTGGATGACTGGATCAACAACTTCCGATTTCACGTCGAACACAACCTTACCGACTCACCCTTCGATGGAGTTCAATAACCAGCTTTCGGGTACATCGAACCTTGATTTCATGTTCCTCTGCCGCAAAGACTCCTTCGAGGAGAATCAATCCGTTGAAAACACATTTGCTAATTGGTCCCCGACGAAATCCTTAAATCCCGACTTCTCCACAACCTGCTCATTCGAAAACTTTACTTCGCATAATTCTCCGCCGAATAAAGTAGCCAAACAGCAGATATTCTCGGTTAGTCAACTGGTCGAAGACACGTCCGGGAAAAAAACCAACACCAAGAAACCTCAACAAGGGAAACAGAACTTTTCAAACATCTACTCAGCTGAATCTCTCATCGCGAAGAAAAACGACCATCACAACTTTTACACGACAGAACCACCAAACACACAAACCGATTACAACAATCCAAATCACAGTTTCTTCCAGCAAACTTGCTCACAAGTGGACAACAACGATTACATGGGTGTCGGTAGCTTTACCTCCATGCCATTAAAAACTACCTCAAGCTTTACAACGGGCCTTACGAATATTGGTTCAAATTTCTCCAATCAAGAGTCTGGAGTGAATAGTATTCCGGGCAGCAGTAACAGTCTTCTAAATGCGAATTCTTTGAATAGCACAATTCCATTCGACAGCACGTATTTCCCTACCACCAGCTATGCTCCGTCAAATAACTGGAACGCCGGCAAAGGGGCGTCTTCACTTGGATTCCCCCACAACCAACCGCAACCTGGTTTGATGTACAGCTCCTCGGAACAAACTTGTCAACAGAATTCAACAGTTCCATCCAGCAATCTGACGAACTTCAACTTGAGCTCAATATTCCCAGAGATTGACAAGGATGGAACTGGTGATTGGTAGTGAGTGGAAATTGTTTACCAGTACGAATGTCAGAACTTTTTTATGGTAAGTGCAAAAGCAAAAGAATGATAATTCTGTCCAATAGCAGAAGGGAAGTGGTAACATTTTAGTGTATTCATCGTGGTTGAATACGCGATCTTTCCAAAGTTCAGCACGATCTTAAATTTAAAAATTGAACCAGTTCCTCGATATAATTCTGGTTGTGTTAAGTTTCTTGAGTCCAGCAAAGGGAAGCCACTTTTCCTGTCGACAGCAACTTTTTATTCAGTTCAAGGTTCTAAAAATATCCGTCTTCGTGGCATGATCGTAAGGAGGACATTTTGATTATGCATACGACGTGTCCGTGCTATTGTGGCGATTGAGCAATCCACTTTTTTTAAATCATCTGTTGATTTGGGTGGTTTGGGCTTGTTGATTTTCCATAAACAAAAGTCCAGAGTTGGCAGTGATTGAATTTATTGACTTACTATCAAAAGTACAAATTCTTTTGTACATTCGAATAACACTTGTTCTGATAAACAAATTTGTCGCTAAACAATTTACGGAATGATGCGCGATACTTTATACAAATTGAGATTACAGTTTGGAGCAAGTTTTCCTTTTCGCCATTGAATTTCCCTGTTTTTGTGAATCCGTCAGCAATTTCGAATACTTCGATCAGTGCCAACTTCGTGTCTAAGAACAGAAAGGAAGGCGTGAAGTTGGGACAGGTTCAAGGTTGTGTTGTAAGATCAGCTGTCAATTGAACAATTCTCAACACTCCTCCTTGATCAATTTACGGCGGAGAGTCTCAAAGACTCTCCTATTGAGTGGCTTGGTCAGAATGTCTGCAATCTGTCTGCTGCTCTCAACGAGTTGTAGTGTCACCGTCTTGTCGACGTGTTGTTGGATGTACTTTCGTGGTATCTCAATGTGCTTCTTTCCTTTACTTGTCTTTCCCTCGTGTGCATTCTGTAACATGTGTATGGCTGACATGTTAACGACGTACAAGGTGATTGGTTGGTCGGCTTTCAGGATACCCAGTTCCAGCGCGATTCGTTTGATCCAGCACACATTGTCAATCACTGACACCGCTTTTTTTTTTTTTTTTTTTTTTTTTTTTTTTTTTTTTTTTTTTTTTTTTTTTTTTTATTAGACTTCTCTCGGGAGAGGCGAACCTATAGCGCCGAGTGGGCGCCCCGAGATGCCATCAAATAACTGTTGCAGTTCTTTTTGAACAGTTGCAGGTTGTAACGCTCCGGGAACACTCGCGTGGGAAGGGAGTTCCACAGCTTCCCCGCTCTGTAGCGGAACGAGTTCTGATGTAGGGAAGTTCGCGCCGCCGGGAGATGAACCACAAACGGGTGCGATCCGTCGGATTGTCTTGTGGAGCGCATATAAGCCGAATTGCGCGGAACAATACCACGAATCTCCGAAGAACAGCACCCGTGATAATATCTGTAAAACAGACAGAGGTCGGCTACGCGCCTTCGATGTGATAGCGACTGTAGTCCCGACGTCAGCGCCGAGTCCCCGATCAGGCGGATCGCTCGTCTCTGTATGCTCTCAAGTAGGTCGAGGGTATGTTTAGGAGCCGAGCTCCAAACAAGAGAGCAATATTCGAGCGCGGGTCTAATTTGGGATTTATATAGGAGAAGAAGTTGGGCCGGAGTAAAATATTTCTTGGCTCTAAAAAGATAACTCAGTTTTCCTGAGGCTGACCTGGCGATGCTCGACACGTGTTTATGCCATGATACATTCCCACAGACCGTGACGCCGAGCAATCTCAAACTTTGCCCAGCCTTGAGGGCCCGGCCATTCATCATCAGCTGTGGAACCGATGATCCAGTTTTCTTTGTGAATGTTGTATACTGAGTCTTCGTTGCATTGAAGTCGACAAGATTGGCCCCTCCCCACTGCAGGACTTTATCCAGATCCCGATTCAGAGAATCAATCTCTCTACATCTCAGCTGGTGTGACGCAGATGCACCAATCGGCCGATCAGTCGAAAAGGAGGAAACAAGCGTACTATCATCCGCAAAACTGAACACTTTGTTATCCGTTGTCTCCAACAAATCATTTATGTGAAGCAAGAACAAGGTTGGAGCCAAAATAGAACCTTGGGGCACCCCCGAATTAACAGGATACAGATCCGAACACTCGCCGTCCACAACAACCCGGATCGATCGTTTCTCGAGGAAGCTCCTCGTCCAGTCGCAAAGCTGTTGGGAAAGTATTCGGCTTCTGCAGTTGAAGTCGCTACCAGACACTGCTTTTGTGAGTACCAGATCACTGGTCCTCCCCTCACCACTAACACTCCACTCGTCGACTGTCCTGTCTCCGAGTTTCCTCCATAGTCTGAATCGGTGTAAGCCATGAGTGTCTGGTCTCCTCCAAAGTGAATTCCAGCTGTCGTTGTCCCTCTCAGGTACTGGAATACACGTTTCACCATCACCTGATGGTTCTTCATTGGCTTGTTGCAAAATCTACTGAGGTAGTTCACGGCGAAGCTGATGTCTGACCTGGTGATTGTAGCTAAGTGCAATAGACTTCCTATCGCCTCTCGATAGTTGTTGTTCGCCGGAAGTGGCTCATCGTTCCTGAAGTCTGTCTTCTTGGTAATCATCCCTTGCTCAATTGGTGTGGACGCTGGATTGCATTGTTCGAGTTTCATTTTCTTCAGTATTTTCTCCGTGTAGCTAGGGTGGTTTACGAAATTACCTTCTTGATCAGCCTTGATCTCCATGCCCAAATATGTCAACTTGTCCTGTACTTTCTTGCTATATGTGATCTCAAATTCCTTGCTTATCTCATCCAAAAGTTTGTACATTTGGCCTTAATCTTTTCCAGCTACCAATCCATCATCCACGAAGAGTGAGAGCATAATGCTCTTGTCCTTGTTGTAGTAGATACACGGGTCGTCGTCTGTGCTGATCAGGCCTATCTTCTTTTCAAGGTGTGTGCTGACCCTCTCGTTCCACATCCTTGGAGCTTGTTTGAGCCCGTAAAGACTCTTGTCCAACTTGCAGACCTTCCTTGATCCGTCGTCGAACCCTTCATGCTGGTTCATGTAAACATTCCGTTCCAGGTTCCCGTACAAGAATGCCGTTTTGACATCGAATGATACCAACTTCATTTTCTCTGACGCTGCGTGACTTAGAAGTAGGCGAATGGATGCATGGCGGGTTACTGGGCTAAAAGTTTCTCCATAATCCACTCCCTCTTTCTGTTCAAATCCTCTCACCACGAGTCTGGCCTTGAGTCTCCCGTCTGCCTTCTCTCGAAGTACCCAACGACAAGTGATCGACTTCACTCCTTCTGGACAGTCCACCAGCTTCCAAGTTTTCATTTCCATGAGAGAATAGTATTCCTCCTGCATCGCTCGTCTCCACTTCTCATCTTTGAGTGCTTCGCTCATCGAGATATCTTCTGTTTTACCAATCATGGCTGCTCTGTTGCTGTTGCCTCGGTTGCACATGTTTGCAACGTAGTCCCTGTACCTTGGTGGTGGTTGCAGGTTCCGACGATCTCGCACGGTTCTTCCTTCTGACTGCTCTGCTGGCGGCGTTGTCTCTTGTTCGTTGTCGCTTGGCTCTTCGGTACTTCCATCGGTCTCTTCTGCATCTTCATAGTCTATCTCGCTGCTACTTTCATCTTTCTTCTCAATCTTGTCCTCGGGTGCTCGTGCCTCAGGTTCAGTGCCTTGTCTCAGTATCATTTTCTCCTCGTCGAAGATCATGATGTCTTTCGTATCTTTCAGATAAACCCTGTAGCAGGATGAATCAATATCATGGCCAACCAAAATTCCTTCTTCTGACTTTTTCTCAATTTTGCCTCTCTTCTGTCCTTGTATCAGCACGTAACATTCACATCTAAAGGGACGCAGCTTTTCAATCTTTATCTTTCTTCCGAACCAGAGTTTCGCTGGGCTTTTCCCTGGCACATTGCTGGTTCCAGCCTCGTTGATCGTGAAGATCACATGGTTCATTGCCTCTGTCTACAGTCCTTCGTCCAAGTTCTCGGTGGGTATCACTGTCCTGACTGCCTCGACAATTGTCCTCATTTCTCTCTCAACCCTTCCGTTTTGTTCTGGCGTGTGCACATTCGTAAATGTGTGAAATATTCCCAGCTTGTCCAACATCTGTTTGGTTTTTGCATTTTTCAGATCCGTGCCGTTGTCAGATCTCAAACACTTGACTCTCCTCCCAAGCTGATTTTCCACGAGTCTCAAGTAGCTTTCTATCTTCTCAGGTGCCTCTCCTTTCGTCTTCATGAAATAACAGCTTCGGTAGTGGGTGAAGTCGTCCTTGAACATAAGCCAGTACTTTGCTCCTCCAACGACGGAATATTCATTGCTCCAGTGTCGACGTGTACAAGATCTAGGGGTTGCTGGGCTGTCTTTGGGTTGATTCGGTGTGGGGCTCGATGATTCTTGTCGTGTGCGCATCCCTTGCACACATAATTGTTCCAGTCATCAATGTGTTTGATCCCCTTGCGTTTCAGTATGTCCCTCACATTCTTCACATTTTGATGGGCGAGTCTCTCGTGCCAAGTTTTGATTGACATTGTCATCAAACTTGTTTCTTCTTCTGTCCTGAGCATCATTTTGTAGAGGTTTCCTTTGCGCTTTGAAAGTGCCACAACTTCCCTGCCATCCTGACTGTAAAAAGTTGACTGCTTTCCATTTGCCTTCTGAAAGTGTCCCTTGTCCAGTATCTGACTTACTGAGAAAAGATTAAAGTTGAGTTTTGGAACGTAAATAACATCCTCAAGTACCACTGGATACCATTCCTACCCATCAAAAGCCTCCATCTCGATGTTCCCGACCGCAACGCCATCTAGCCTGGTTGAGTCTCCAATCACTATTGAGATTGGTTCATCCAGCTCGACCAACTGTGCAAACCACTCTCGATGAGATGTCATGTGTTGACTAGCTCCGCAGTCTTGATACCATGAAGTTGCCCTGTCCTTCGAGATGTCACTGTCCACTGTTGAAAAAGCTGTGGTCAGGAACGCCCTTGGTGGTTTTCCACTTGTAAACTTGCTTGACTCTTCCTTGGAAGTGCATTTTTGGCGAAATGTCCTTTCTGCTTGCATATGTTACATGAGTATTTCTTCTTACAGTAGGCAATGTAATTATCGCACGGTTTGTCTGTGCACTGCTTGATCAACAGATGGAGTACCATGAGTAAGATTACTCAACCCACCGCGTTCTATCAACTCAACGCTGAAACTATTCGCAACTATTGGGCTCAACTGGAGGAAATTCACCAAACCATTGGAGAATTCAGCGATGACCCTCCAGTAAACGGATATGATACAAGCAACGATATCGATCTGGAAGCAATTGTACAACAGACAATGCTAGATTTACCAAGGGAGTCGAGAATAAGCCGCATGCACAATTAGCGTCAGTGCCGACAGTTCAGTTGCCCAAGATTACAATACCTAAATTTGATGGTGACTATGAAAAGTGGCGGCAGTTCGCCGACCTATTTACGCAAATGGTACACACTCAGGCACTAAGCGAATGCCAAAAAATGTGGTACCTTAAGACGAACCTGACTGGGGAACCCGAGAGATTGATGACATTTTTCGCGATATTTGAAGACTCGTGTTTTTAAATCGTCCAAGTGCACGGAAAACAAACCAACCCTTCTCTGTTGCTCTCTATTTGATGTGTGTCCTTTTACTGACGTACACGAAATCTACCGTAACAAAACAACTCCATTGAGAACATGGCGGACTTCAAGTGATGCCAGACCCAGTAGAGTTTATGATGCAATAACAAAATGGTAAAAAATACTCTTAAATTAACAGCAGCGTTGAACCCTACACCGGCTGTGGTATATTATTTTCCCTTGTTTGTCGTGGTTTGTCTGCCTTTGGCTACAACGCAGCCTGATTTCTTCTCGCATCATTGTTGTTAAAGCACTGTTAAGAATCGTGTGATGCCACCTACCACATCTTTTGCAAGGCGGCGCTCTGCAAGTTGACCTCTGATGTTGGTGTTGAAGGCACTTGAAGCAGAGTCGTGCGTCTTTTGTCATTTTCCACCTTTCACCTACGTCGACTCCTGTAAACTTGGGACATTCAAAAATCCCATATCCCTCCTCACACACGGGACACACCAGTCTGCCATCCTCCAGAACCGATTCATTTCCTTGAACAACGTCGACGAACCGCGTCTCACCTCAGGCAATGGATGCGCCTGAGTGTTCTTCCTTGGTTCCCAAAACACTTCTAGTGGCGCGAAATCAACACACATTTCCGTTTCCACCTACAAGAAATCGCTGAAAAGCGAGAACTCAGCCTGTTCTTCCGTTTGTGGCTATACTGGTATGAGAACTACCGGTACCTCATTGATGACGGCATCTTGGTGATCAATTCCCTATTGTCTCCGGTGAACACAAGTACTGTGCCCTTCCATACAATGCACAAATGGTGCCAACGGAATTCTTCACCTGACTGGAAAATGCACACACGTCTATCCGGGTCCTCTGTCATTCGGTGCAGGCTCTTTGGCTTTGTTAATTTAGTCGAAACCAATGCTCCCGGGCGTCCAAGACGTGCCTCCAACCCTGTTATTACTTCCGTTGGATCCTCGGTGGTGAATAAGAGACTCCAATAAACGCACCAGATTCTGCCCATGGCTATAAGCGGATGATGTGTCATTAAATGTTCTTTTAAACGACAACCATTCCTCGCTGACTCCAGCGCAGTGTAGAAGCTCTATCGCTGTCTTAGATGATGTGTGCGATAGTATTGCTATTGCTTGGGCCAATGTCGTTCCTTCTTTCGTTTTTGTGGAGCAGCATTTTCTGCTCTTCTTCACCCATATTCAATTGGTTGAGCCATGGTCCAATGTACTCTTGCTGTTTCGTTTCCTTGATCATATCATCCTGTTTCGGAGTCCAGCTGCAAAATTTGAAGCTCCGCCCGAGCCATCCTTGCTTTAGCTTCGGCTATTTCCAAATCTCGCCTGGCGACCAACATTCGGGCTTCGGCCAATGCCCGTCTTTTCTTCGATTTCACGGACCGGGTGTCATTTCATTCGGCGGATCCATCGCTCTTCTCTGCCCCGTGGATTTCTGCTATCCTACTTGTCCGTACCGGAGTATAGGGCGCGGACACGTTTTCCTTCCACTCACTGTGAGCTGTCACTCCCTGTCCTGAATATCCCGAAATAGGTGCCAAAAGCTTATGGGAGATATCCTTCCTGCGACATCATCGGCTTTGGTATGAGTACTCACCACGGCGGCGGGTGAAGCTCCTCCAGCGTGGTGTGGTGGCCTACCCCTATTTGCTCCTGATCGGGTGGTCGGCATTCTCTCGCTTATTGGATCCGGCTCGAAGGACCAATTGTTACTGCACGGTGGCGTCTCGGTAATGTCACGAGCACGGACTGCCTATCAAATGAGTGGACTGTATTTTATTTTAAAGCACAAACGTATTATTTTTATTTGTTTGATTATATATTGTTTATATATAACTCCAATTTGTTACACGTTCTCTTTATTTTGTGCACCTCCAGGCCGGACTCCGCTCTGGATGACGGGCGTTGGAGTCTTGCCCGGTACTTGCGTTGTACTGGTTGTACTCCGCAACTGCCGCTGGTTTTATTCTCTCTTTTATCCGCGTTCCCTCGTTCGCATGTTGTCACAGGAACAAAGAGATCGACTGGTATAAATTGCCGATCTTGAGTCCGCCAGTCGGCAGTCGTGTATTACGTCTCCAACAAATACAGATACTGGTATTGCGTTTTCAACCAGGCGAATTGCTCTTCTCAGATTGCTAACGAGTAGGTCGATGATATGCTTAGGCACACAACTCCAACATGAATATTATTCGAGTCCAAGTCCATCTTTTGATTTGTGAGGAGAAGTAGTTGTTTCGGAGTAAAATATATCTTATGTCTCAAGTTCCTAGAGACAAACTTGGTGATATTCGACACCACGTTAATTTTCCACTGACCGTAACGCCGTGTCATTATATACTTTCCCTTTTTTCCTGGTTGTGATTTACGTTCTTGTTGCATTAATGTCGGCGAGATTGACATTTCTCCATTGTAGAATTTTGTCTAGGTCTCGATTCAGGAAGTCGACTTGGTTGAACCTCAGCTTATTCGAATGATCAACCGATCATTTGAAGTTAAAGAAATTAACATACTGTCGTTGAAATACCGAATATTTTGTTACTATTACTATGCTGTCTATTGAGCTGTAGGAAAACAAATGTTCATGA
Organism: Microdon myrmicae; assembly: GCA_963931805.1. NCBI lineage: Eukaryota > Metazoa > Arthropoda > Insecta > Diptera > Syrphidae > Microdon > Microdon myrmicae. The sequence continues at coordinate 213,981,615 of OZ007497.1, forward strand.
CTTCACTGACTCAGCTACGCCACCGTTCCATGTCCTGTGCACGTTTCGCTTTCTGATCCAAATTCCTCAAAACCGTTAAACGGTATCATGACACCTTTTTTTTTTATTAGGAATGTGGAATTCTTCAAAAGATACTTCTAGACCGATCCAGAAACATGCCCGACATTTACCGACTAAAACCACCTCCCGCCAGGCACATATTCCCCTTGATCCCTACGGAATTTTCTTTTCGACATTCCACCGCGGGGCAGACGGAGTTTAGCTGTTACTCCGCTCGTCACGTGGCAACTGCTGTACCATGTCACATAGAATATCATTTGCTACGGACCATGCCTGTTTTGAACTCAGCATGTATTCTATTACTCCTGCTGGAGTAACTGTCCGTCTCATGTGTCTCTCCAAACTCGTTCGTGCCGTATCGAATCTCACGCACTCCGTGGGTACGTGTTCCGCATTTTCTCTTTTGCCTTCGCAATACAAGCAATATGGGTGATTCACATGCTTATACTTGTGCAAGTATTGCCGAAAGCATCCATGTCCTGATATTAGCTGAGCCAAGTGGTATTCTCAATAAATTACATGTTACAATTTAATTACTCGAATTATAATTGAACTATAGATCATAACGTAAGCAGGGCATTATGTATTTGTGTTTGTGTTATTTTACTCAAAAGTATTGTGTGAAGTTATACTAGCTTTATTTTTTCATTGCGTACATTTTTTTTCTCTTCCGACAGGCAAGGATTAGCCTGACAGCCTCATCTTTTCAATGCGTTCATTCTTTAGTTGTATCGCATTCGGCTCGCCACGTTTTGTTTTCATCCAGGTTTCTACATCAGGTATCATGGTGTGGGTCCATCTTCCTTTGGTAGAAGAATCCCACCTTCGTTGGTAGAAGAATCCCACATTCTCTTAGGCTTGAGAGCTCTGTGGCGTTTCTAACAGATATACACACAATATACAAGCAAATAGTGAAGAACACCGAACCAAAAATCGAATAAGAAAATGTATCAGAGCCGTATACCATAGCGATAACATAACAACTCCACATCTGTTGAGTGTAGTTGAGTTTTTAAATCGAATTCGTACACGCGGCCAGTAGCCTGATGCGTCATTGCTTCGCTTCTCACTCGTTTCACCTGTTATGGTGTTATTAACAATTTTATGTTATATAGATTTAATATAGTTAAAAAGGTTATTTAGTTTAGGTTAATATAAGAGTAAGTCCGTGGAAAGGGACTTGCGTGGGAGACCGTTGGGCGGTCGCTGTAGCGGCGGTAGGTCTTCTGCTGGGCGCTGCGACTGCGTGCAGGGGGCTTTGCGTTGTTGCTCCCTTGTTCAGCTGATTATAGTTCTTAATTCTTCCCAGGACCTTTTCTTTGCAATGCACTAGTTAATAGGCAACTTCAGTAATCACTAATTTTCTTTATCGTGAAAATGCCAAAACAATTAATTCTCAGTAGCGAGTCGAGTCGCAGTTTTATGTCGAATGAATTAATTTCCATTGCCGTTGACGTTTATTTTTTATTCGGCGCCTACGCCGTTTTTTAGTATTTTCTCTACTAAGTAGAATTTGCACAAAGTAGTTTATGTAAATTAGCTACTTGGCGAGTTGTTCTCCTTTTAGAGGCAGAGAGGGAAAACCAACGAAAGGGGATTAGTGGATGTTAGGGGGGACCTGGACGCGAGGTAGGTCCGTAACAATACCTTCCCCCCTTAAGTAATAAAAAGGAATGAAGCTTGGCTACAAAAGCAATCTAACTGTAGCGTTGATCCCTACACTGGTTGTGGTGTATTGTCTTCCCTTGTTTGTCGTGGTCTGTCTGGCTTTTGCTTCCTCTATTCGTAATAGGGTTTCAGCCTATTGTTGTGTACCACCACATTTCTTCTCCCTACCCTTACGACGCTATTTATTTGTCCTACTTTATAGGGACCCCTCCATATGGGAGCTAATTTTCCTTGCTTTTGAGCGTTCCGTATTAAATAAAACTTTGTCGCCCACATGGAATGGGAATGGGCGGGTCTTACGGTCGTAGTACTCTTTCGGCTTCCTCTTGGAAGTTACAGGGTACGCCTTGCTATTTCGTACGTATGTTGGAACTTCGCTTATGTTGTTGTACTTCGCTTATGGTATGGTTATATGCCGGTACCGGTGGTTGCTTTATGCTCGTCGGTACCTCCCATTGGCGTAAGTTTAGTACCTTCGTCTACATTGGTGTTGTAGACGAATGTTGGCGTCCTCAGGTACTGGTCCCATGATTGGAACAAATACTTGGATGGAGGGATGGTGGGAAAGAAATCGTACAAGACCGGTAGGTAGTAAACGCAGATCACGTCTTTGGCGTCTGGCGCTTACTACCACACTCAAGACCTACCGGTCTTGTCGGTGTGTATGTATGTTTGTGCTGTCTTGTATTGTGCGTACGTGTGTGCGTATGGTATGTTAGCATCCTATGGGATGCCAGGAACTATTATTTATATACTATAGAGGGGAATGTTGTTGGGAAGGGTGCTTTCTTCAGTTTTGTATTGAAGAAGAAATTTAGGTGGTCTGATCCGAAGACATCGAGAGAGAGAGAAGGGTCAAGAACAAGTGGGTTCTCGCTGTTCTGAATGCTTTCGAGGTACTTGTATGCTAATTGTAGCAAGTACTCGTCGATAATAATGGACCTTCGTATAGGTGAGAGAGAGTTCGGGTAATGGCGACCGTCGGGCCTTCTAGACTGGTTGGTGCTTCTTCTGAGGAGTTTTCTTTCGGCCATTCGGGCCGAAAATATGCAGGACCATATGGGAAAAGCATATGATATTCCAGATCTGATTAGCTGCTTATAGGAGAGAAGCTTAATTTTGGTGTCAACTTTGTTGCTCCACTTCAAGATGTTGTGCAGTTGCTTAGACCGACCGAGGCCCCTTTGGAGAATGTGGGTCACATGTTTGGTGAAATTCATTTTTGGGGTATGATGACCCCAAGATATTTCATCCTGTCCTGTGCTCTAATCCTATTTGTATTCGAATATTCTGTGAATATCGAGAAGTAGGTTAGGGTCTTTACTACTCAGAATGATAGCTACCGCTTTGGATGGGATAAGTCGGATTTTCCATCGACTGTAATACTGATACAGTTCGTCTAGGTGACGGTTGAGTCGATTTGTTGCGAGTTCAGGGCTTTTGGGTGACGTGTATGCTAGGACGTCATCCGCATAGCATATCTGGTTTACTCTCCCGTCCACAGGGCGAGGAATATCTGAGGTGTAGATATTAAATAAAATGGGGCCTAGAATGGAGCCCTGTGGTACGCCTGCAGCGGCGTTGGGCAACTCGATTTCTCTCGTAGGTTGACTCGAACTCGCCTTTCGTCGGCTAAGAGCCAGTAACCTTGCACTCGTGCTAAATGCTGATTTAAAAACTACTCTCTTAACTAGCAATATATTGTTAGTTCTTAGTTTCACACTTGTGACTGAGGTGATATATTTTGCTTTTATTAGTTGCGAATTTTATTATTTTCCGCACTTCACGCACTGTTTATTCGTTTATTATGTTTTGTTTGTTTGATTTTAATTTTTTTTTTTGTTTTGACTGTCTTGTCTTTGTTTTTTTTTTTTTTAATTATTTTTGATTTTTTATTTTGGTTGATCACAGTGCCGCACTTCACAACAATTAATTTAATTAATTTAATACTTTTAATTAGTATACTGTTCGTTATACTGTGGATTTAGAACAAAAGACTCCCGTACAAGTAGGTTATCGCAGTTGTAAATGCTTTGGAGGTAGTTGTATTAATTACTGGTGCAACCTGCTTAATGAGCTTAATATAAACAAGTTTTTGTTAACTGATGCCTAATTTATTTGGCTTAGTTTTAGTAATTGGTAATATGTTTCTGTAAACAGATCCTCGTATCACAAACAACTTGAAAAAGAAACTATCCGGAAGTATTAGTGACTGTAAAGCAGAATTTTGAAACCTCTTGAATACACTAATCACTATTGTTCGCTTCTCAAATACCTTCCATATTGGACAATTATCGCCTTTGAGGTTATGGCATTATTATTGGTAAACTCTCTAGTTTATAAACTGATGTATAAAAGAATAATATTTTAAGAGAAATGTAAAAAAGTAATAAAATGATAAATTTGTCACATAATCAAAATGAGTGAAAGTTATTTATATTTTCTTTTCAGAACTTGGGATTGTGGTTTAATTTTCTGCTCTTATTGTGCCGAAGGTTTTTATTCAATGTCATCGATTTTGTTGTTGGTAAGAAATCAATCCAAGTCTGGCCTTGAATTAACAACTTTTAGATAAATACTTATCTTACTGTTCAATGAACAAATGGCAAATGGACTTGACCGAAAATTCGAACTAGAATAGGAAATCTTCTAGAGGAACTAAAGATCTGAAGTCATATAGCTGTCTCACATATGTTTTTTTTTTTTTTTTTTAAATACCTACCGGACAAATCCATCGTTAATTTGACAATCAGTGTTGTCTATTCTTCCTTCTTCGACTGGTAATTAATGAACTGCATAAAGGTTCTGCCTGGCGCAAGACTAATGACCTTGCCCGTAAAAAACAAATCATTATGGAAAATTTAACAAGCCTCACGACTTGCTAAATGAGGCCAAGACCCGCTCCCGGTTGTAGTGCCGATGATGATGATAGAGGTTTTGCGTTCTACGAAGCTTTTGTATCGCATCGGAGAAAATTAATAATGCTTTTGCATCTCTAGTCCGGGAAGCCAGTTTAGGTCGCTGTTCTCTAAATCATCATTATGATGCACTTTGTCCTGCATGGTTTACATACTTTCGCGTGGACACTTACAATATTAATTTTGATGGGGGAGAGCCCCCATTTATTCGGGTTAATACAAGCTATAAATTCACTTAACAACTAACTAAAAACAAGGATAAAGAAAAATGATTGTTTGGGATTTACAATTTATAAAATATAAGAATAAACTCTGAGGAATGGCTAGGAGGATCTGCTGTGGGACGGGGTTTGAGAGCAGGAGAGGTCAGGTTGAACTCAACGGAGGATGGGGAAGAGTTGACGTTGCGTGGTATCGTGGGGGTTCTCTATATTACATGGAGAACCAACCCACAATTTCTACCCAATTTCGCCCGCTAACAGCGCACCACCTCAACCCCAATTCCTTACACCAGCTATTTCACCTGAAAAAAGACATATCCCAAAAGGACGTGTGGGGGTTCTATGGGTAGTAAGTATGGTGTGCAGGCGTACTGCACTGGTTCACCTCTAGTCCATCAAGTTACCCCATTGGATTATCGTCAATGTGGGGTACGAACTCGGGTTTCGGCTCAGTTATTAAGGGCGCCGACGATCACTTTGAGGTTACTGGGTATCTCGTCGCTAGCTTCTACATAGCACTATTTACGGGCCTCTCGTAATGCAATAGAACGGCACATCATCGCCAAATGCGGATCACTTGGCGAAAAAGTAGCACAAGGATAAACGGCAAGGAATGCACTTTCCGATTAGGTCAATTCTAAAACCAGTCGAATGAAATTAAAACATATTCTTCATCTCCTTTAATATTACACATTGATTTAATATTGTTTCATGGTTCATTATTTACAATCATTAACAAATTCACAATAAAGATACAAAAAATAAGAATGTTCATCAACGTTATCGATGCAAAACACTCGCATCGCCACACCACTCTCGACTCTCGTTTTAGAGGTTGCAAAGTAAAAACTATAATATAATCGAACATTGTGTATTTAATTAAGAAAAATAATATTGTCTTTTTATCCATCACGACGAAAGAAAAGATTCCACCCCGACACACTTTATTTGTTTAACATGGAGGCCCGACATGGCTCCACGGAATCTAGAACGCGATTAACTTCAGCCATCGAAACCAAAACTTCAGCAGAACACCAAAATTCCATCCATCACTTCGATGACCATATATGGTAACTTCAGCCATCGAAACCAAAACTTCAGCAGAACACCAAAATTCCATCCATCACTTCGATGACCATATATGGTAAGATTCTAATTAGCATCGGCACGTAGGGCGCGAAACATAAACGATGTTTGCCTCTGTTGCTCATGGTGTGTGTGCGTATCCACAGTATGCTGTGACGTAATTCGCCACAAAAATTTTGATGTAAAAACTAATTGGGTTACCTTTTCTTCCAGTCGTTCTTCCGCTGCTCTCCGTTCTTCCTGTCGCTTTTGTGGCCCTCTGGGGCGAGTTGGAGGTCCGTACAGCAGTTCTTTTTCTTAATCTATTTGGACAATCTCCAAAATCCCGATCTCTCCTTCTTTCCCTTAAGCCCCACCTCGGGCGGCCACCGCCAAATGGTGATTTGGGACGAGAATTCGAATACGTCTTCCAAAATACGCAATTGCAGCGCAAGCGATGGGATGTTCTCCTTTTTGTTCTTAGTGTGATCGGAATAAAACTCGAGCTTCTAGTTGTTTTCGTGTTTAATTTTAACAACTTTACTTTAATTCTCCATTTTAACAACTTTAAATTAATTCTCTCTTTTTACAATTTTTCGATCACGATATGGGACAACTCTTCTGCTGTTCTTTCCTTTCTTCATCGTTAACTCTGACTGCCAAACTGCATCCAAAAAAGAACCGTCGACAACGGAATCAAAACAAACCGAATTGAAGATTCCTCCTGCTCTCTCTCGCTCTCCCTCAACATCCACTCCGAAAATCGAACTCGAATTAGCCCACGATCCACATTCGAATCGGGGCGTGTTCGAACACTCACATGTGGATCGTGCAATTCTTCCACCACCTTACCATCAAACCATATTAAAATCAAATTACATTAAAAACAACTAAATGACGGGGGTGGTGGAAACCGCACGTAACAATGTGGACCGTGGACCAACAAATCCATAAGGGTAACACCATGAGCAATGATCTGCAGCTGGGCAGATCTGGATTTTCCAGAAAGGGCGCCCGCATGTTTACATTAAGTAAAAGCACACACAATGAGTGTGTCGTCGCACCGATGATGATGGCCTACCCAGGATACTCGTGTGCATGTTAAAATGCTGCAAAATTTGCTTCCGACGTCTGGGCGCGAGATAAAAGAGCAAGCTTCGTTGCTTGGATAACGTGCTGTGTATTAGGTGCATGCTATGATCTTCGCGCAGCTGCGTAGTAGGGTAAGTATATGAGGGTAGCGCCGAATGGGTTTCCCGGATGTATGCTGCATTTATAATTTCTTACCAGAAATTTGATGATGCAACATACAACCTGTGAATTGCTTTCAGAGAATTGATATTTGATGCTGATACAATTTATGTCAGCTAGAATTATTGATTCTAAGTATTCCTAATATAATAGGTACAACTATGGAAGGTAAGTACACGTTCTTTATGTGTCTTAGGCAACTATTACCCTATCATAGTAGTGACGTTCAATGGAACTGCCACAATACTTGTTTTTTATGCCCTTAGCATGTCCTAGATGCGATTTTTACCTAGGTAATGGAAAGATGCATGATGGCGTTCAAGAGAACCGCCACAGTTCTTTAAGCATTCCCAAAGAACCACCCATTCCCTTGAACTCAACCTGCCTTCCCCTCACCCAACAAGCCATTTCACTTACCTGCAACCGAGCAGCGTTAAGCTACCCTTCAATATCTTTCACCTGAAAAGCAAACCCTCAGCAACAGCATGCGTATCAACCAAATCATTCCGGTCATAATACATGAACCATATAGGAACCGATCGGCTCAGCTCGTCTGCAATCATGATTAGTAAACACACGCCAATCTTTCTGTGTGTTCTTGTTCCAACAATCCGTTGGTCCAAAAGGACACGTCGGGCAACGTACTTGCGTACACAGCTGCAGTCGAATTTCCGACGCCTGATCGCCCAAGCGACACCCGATCATCGAATAGGACATGACCCGATTGTTGTTCAAACTATCATTCTAATGATCATGCCCCATGACACATTTTTTCCAAAAACTAAACAAACCTCCACCCTTACCGCTGGCATTAACGATAAACACCATTAACCCAAACAATAGCCACCCTAGCCATTGCCATAGCGAACAAATTGTCTGTTTACTTATCGTCACAGAAAAATATATTGCCTGCAACGGCATGATTTTGAGCGATCATGTAAACAGCCGATGTTCCCATGTTGCATTGGTTAAACCACACAAATGCGCATCTCAGCGTATGACCCCCGAAACAGCGTTTCTATTTACATAGGACCCAGAAACCTATTTCTTCCTCCGGCGATCGTCACGATCGTTTACAACAACGATGCTTGCAGCCTCTAATGCTTGTTCCTTTGTTTGAACAGCTGCAGGATCGATCGCTGTCCGCACTTCCAGCGAAAGGGCATTGTACCTGACCTGTATGGTCACATGGGAAATTCTTCCATTAAGCCCCTGTAGGGTTATATTTTGTTTATTAGTTTTTTGTTACCTCAATGGGATGTCTTCCTTTAGGGTTGCCAATTTAAAACGCCATTTAATTTTATTTAATTTTATTTAATTAATTAATTAATTTCATATTTAATTTTGGCCGTCGCCTCGGCCTCTGGATCCCAACTGATCTAGAATCCAAAATGCACTCCCCTTTTATACTCTGTGGCAACAGAGATTTGTTAACGATATTATTTAAAAATTCCAAGAAGCCCAAACAAAATTGTGTGTGCTTCAATTGGAATAGGATTCCCGGAAGTGTACACGAACTCTATCTGAACTAATTCCCGGAAGGAGAAATCATGAAATGCATTTAGTATTACGCATTTCATAATGTTTAGGATTATTAGGAATTGAATCAATGTACGACAAATGGATTTTGGTTTAATTTGGTCGTGCATATGATTCAATTGGATTATGGGTGAGGTAATTAGGAATTTGAATCAATGTGCGGCAAACCAACTTTTGGTTTAACTTGTCGCTCATATGATTCACTTGGATTGGGATTATAGGTAAGTGGGTGAGAGTAGTGATTTAGGATCACTACATTCCTCCCCCCTTTAGAAAAGAAAATTAATCTGGAAGAGGTTAATTTTCTAGAATGAGTGAAAAGCAAGGGGCGGTGGCATTTTGAATTCGCGATAGTTTACATTTTTTGTTTTAGTTTAACATTTAATGCATTAATTCGTTATGTTTAATATGTGTGCTACATGTTGTATTTTCTCTTTTGCGGTAATGCTTCTTAAGTTTGTTTGTATAAAGAATGGTATGGTATTTATCAAATAATTGTGGCTGGTGTCATGTTTACATTTATCATTTAAGTATATTAATGAAAGTGAATTTTAAAAATAGACATATGTATTATAAGAATAAGTAAATAGATTTCTTAAATTAGTAATTGTTTTCATTTTGGTTCGTATTTTACTATGTTATTTTTCTAATCTATACTTAAGCCATTAATATTTATTTTGTTGTTGTTGTTCATTTAATGCTAGATTAATAGATATAGATGTGTATTTATTTTTAAAGAGCGCCTTACACTAGTTGTAAATATGAATTATATTTTATAATATTATTTAGAATTCTTTATATCTTCATTCTTTGTTTGTATTTTGATTTAATCAATTTTAGCTTAGGTCTGTTTTCGTATATCTGTATTGATTTTTTTTTGTATTATATGTATTATATATTTCAGTTTGATATTTAGTGTTTTTTTAATGCTCATATTTTTCATATTTCTAAGTTAGATCTTAATTAGAATTTACATATATTTTTTGAAATAGTTATTTACAATTTTGTTTAGTGTTCATAAATTGTCTTCCTCATTGAGGGTCAATGTTTGTTTTGTTTTATTTGTATGCGATTTCTTTTTTGTATTTCATTCCATTTATTTTAATATTACCACTTTTTTGTCATCTTTGTCAATATTGTGTGTCCATTAGTATTTTTAAGTGATAAAATATCGAACTATAATACACCCTGGGGATAGTATATGTCTGGGGTTGATAGTGGAAAGGAAGGTGAAACTGGGGCGAAGATCAGAACTAATCAACCTTGGAATACGATTTCAGCCTCCTATTGCTTATTACCATTGACTTCTGACCAATTTTGATGGTCGTATTGTTTGGCTCAGTTATTCCTGTAATGAGGAAAGGGCCCTTCCAGATGGGTGTTTCTTTGTCCTTGCGGTTTTTATACCTTACTAACACCCTGTTTCCCACTTGAAACGTTTGTGACTGTGTTTCATTTCCGAAGCGTGCGCTTGCCTTCAGAGAACGGCACTCCTCGCATTGCTTTTTATATCTCCTAATGTCGGAGAGCATGGACGGCCACCAGTATCTTTGTCGTATCTTATTATACGATTTGGTGATGCTTTGATGTCCATCGGAAGGGGAATTGTGATAAACCCTGAGTATCGTCGCGATCTCATCGAGGTTTATTATTTTTTCGGGTGTTGTGGGCTTTTGGAAAAAGTTTGTATTTTGAGAGGAGCTGGGGCACGAAGTTTTTGGATTATCTGACGAAGTGTCAGTTATTTGATTAGTACTTTTGATGTTACCACTTAGCTCCTTGGGGTTCCTCTTTTTATGGTTAAGATTTAACCTGAAGATTTTGTGCTTACCTTGTGCTTGCTCCTGTTTCCCTTTAGCGTATTTATTTTCAGGTGCCTTTTTCCCGACCTGTGAGAACTTTATTGGCACACTAAATACTTTGGGGTTCATTTCTGTGCAAGGCAAAGTGAGGCTTTGTTTGGGGCCTTCCACATTGCAATATGTTGACAAAAAGTCATTTCCAAGCAGACCGTCTTCTGGTAGACCGGGCATACTGCTCAGTACTTGGAACTTGCATGGGAGTTTAGACCTACCTTTTAACTGGAAGTTGACCTTGCAGCTTCCCAAGGTCCTAATGCTTCCGAACGGTGTCTCTAAAGTGCAAGCCTCTTGCTGATTTATTTTGGCGTCTGATTTTCTAAGGCAATTTTTGTTAATCAGGCTTACTTCCGCACCGGTGTCTACTACTAGTGTTGTGTTTTTGTTAACACCTACATCTATTGATAGTTGGACAATGGGGATGCTGGTTATCGGGGCGCGTGGGGTCCTTACATGGTAGGTCCTTTTTGCCACCGAGGGTTTTGACCTTCTTCGTGTTGGGCTCGAAGTGGGGGAATTCTTTGCAGGTTGGCATTGAACTCGCGACTCCCATTTCAGCTTTTGCTGAGAGGATCCTAGATTGTGACCTTGTTGGCCACAGAAGTCGCAAGTCTGCCTTATGTGCAGAACTCTTTTTACCTCCCTTAATCGCCGGCAATCACGGATATCGTGATTTAATTGCTGGCAGTGTGTGCAAAAGGGTGTATTTTTCCTTTTGACGCAATCCTCATAGACGTGCCCCCTTTTGTTGCAGTAACTGCAGGTTATTCTGCTGAGGGAGGCATCGTGTGTCAATGATATGTTGGGAGGGTTTGATTCTATAACCCCTTCGGTTCCCCTGTATGGTTGGTCAGCTGGCGGTATTTGCGCCTGGAGTTGAGAAGTTCCCTGTGCTATGGTTTGGATGTGTGGCAACCCTTCTATATTTGGAATATTGGGCATTAAAGTTTGTCCCAATTCGGTACCTAAAGTTGGGTTATAAGCTTCTGGAGGTGCTACTGGTGTATAAGGCGAAGGAGAGTTAAATGAAACCTGCGAAGAGATTAATGGCAGCTGAGGTTGTTGGATTTGTTCCAATTCCAAGGTTTTTTCCATCAAGGAATCTATTGGTACATCGCCCATCAGTAATAAAAATTGTCGATGGTACGGATTTAACAACCCCTTTTTGTAGATGCTTTTTGCAAAGTCATCTAATTGTGCCTTTACGGCCTCGCACAAAGTGGGACCGTATTTTAGTTCCGCGGCTTTCTTACATTCCATTAACGACTTCTTCAGTCGTAATTGGAATAAGATGATAGCTTCTGCCGGATTTTGCCGAGTAGCTAATAGCTTATTTACCAGGTCCTGATAGTTTTCTACTGGTAAATAAACCTTCCTTAGCACATCCTCGGCTTCCTGAAAAGATGCGAACGGAGTGGACGCGAATAAGGCAGAAGCTTCACCCCGTAGCCTAGTAGGGAATATTTGTAAGAAAGCCCCGTGTTCTTCAGTCCTGAGGCAGTTTAAAACCCTCTTGCAGCAATCCAAAAAGGTTTCCAATTCTGCATCTATATGCGGATTTGGTTCCCCGGAGAAGGTGGGGATTAGCTGTGCTGACAGCTTCGCAACCTTTGTGTAATCAATGGTCATTGTTTTAAAGGTTGCGAGATCCGTTTGGTGCTGAACAACTGCAATTTCCGATAAGGATGGGCTGGGGTCGCGAGTTTTAATCGGAGGGTTTACTTCGATTATGGTTCCGCTGCGAAGTTTTTTCGGTGAAGGGGGTACTTGGTCGTGGGGCGTACTAGGGTTTGAGGTTGTTCCCTGTTCCATAGACCGACGGTAGAATGGTTAGGTTTTTATATGATGGTAAGGGGTGCTGATAGGGAGGAAGAAATGGTAGTAATGATAACTAGGGGGGAGTCTGTTAATATTTAAGACATTTGCTATCCCGTAAGTGTTTTCGCGTTAATTTCATTATTTTCGTTATTTATTATTTGGGGGTAGAAATTCTTCCCTAGGATTACTGGCCACACAAGATTGAGACGGGATGTTTTCGAAATAGCAGCAGTATTACAATTGATTTTCTAGTAATTTGTTGTTTTTTTTATGTAAAGATTATGTGCGTGTAGAACAAATTTTGGATCAATAAAAATGTGTGTTGTCATTAATTGATTAATTATAAGTGAAAGAGGTAAAGTATACAAGAGAATAAAAAAGGAAAAATAAATGGTCACTTAGCTGTTTTATGTTGTTCATTGACTGCTTGGTAACTGCAACTGTTTGGTTGACGTTGTTATGAGGTGGTTGGTACTCTGCCTTCGTTGTTGTTTCTGTTGTTGTTGGAGCTGTTGCTGCCCGTTCGCCTTGATGTTGTTTTTTGTGCTTTCTTTCTGACTGCTGGTGTTGAGTTCTTTGTTTGGGGTGGTTGGTACTCTGCCTTCGTTGTTATTTCTTTTTTTTTTTTTTTTTTTTTTGTTTTTGACACTGGTGTTTAAGCCCCAGGTACGCTTTGAATTATTTTTGTTGTTATTTTTTTTATAGTACTGTTCCTGGTATTTAAGCCCCAGGCACGCTTTGAATTATTTTTTGTCCTTTTTTTTTTGGTTTTAATTACCAAGTCGTACCTCCGGAGCCAGACTCAACTCCGGACGCAGGGCTGAAGGTGTCTTGTGCCCAGTACGCTTGTAGTAGTGTTATTGTAGTGATCAAGGGTTTTCAAGCACTTACAAGTGTTTAACTTTGGCTTCCTTGATCCTACCGGCTGCGCCAATTATGTAGGGTTATATTTTGTTTATTAGTTTTTTGTTACCTCAATGGGGTGTCTTCCTTTAGGGTTGCCAATTTAAAACGCCATTTAATTTTATTTAATTTTATTTAATTAATTAATTTATTTCATATTTAATTTTGGCCGTCGCCTCGGCCTCTGGATCCCAACTGATCTAGAATCCAAAATGCACTCCCCTTTTATACTCTGTGGCAACAGAGATTTGTTAACGATATTATTTAAAAATTCCAAGAAGCCCAAACAAAATTGTGTGTGCTTCAATTGGAATAGGATTCCCGGAAGTGTACACGAACTCTATCTGAACTAATTCCCGGAAGGAGAAATCATGAATTGCATTTAGTATTACGCATTTCATAATGTTTAGGATTATTAGGAATTGAATCAATGTACGACAAATGGATTTTGGTTTAATTTGGTCGTGCATATGATTCAATTGGATTATGGGTGAGGTAATTAGGAATTTGAATCAATGTGCGGCAAACCAACTTTTGGTTTAACTTGTCGCTCATATGATTCACTTGGATTGGGATTATAGGTAAGTGGGTGAGAGTAGTGATTTAGGATCACTACACCCCAATCGATCGCTCATTGGTCGTCACCAAAGAAAAGATCGCATTGGCTCCTCCCATATCGATGGGCATCCATCACGATTGCTTCTAGTGGATGTTGAACACAACGGTCATCGGAGAGTCAAATTTTAACCACCCCCGGTGCCGGACGCTGCAATCAGTCGTTGTTCACCTCACGTCAAGTATTCTGTCGCGAAAAGAAAATCAACACCAAATTACATCCCTCGTAGGAGTGAGCTGAGAGGAGTTATCTAAAGTGTCGTTGCGTTGTGCTGTACGTTTTATAATTTGCCGAGTGTAGATGCGGAACTCCTTGTGCGGTTCCCGACCTTCATGGAGAACAATTAATTAACATTTAAATACATATTCCGGTGGTTCAGTAACTTGTGACGCATACCTTGTCAAAATAAAAAGAGTTAAGACGGAACAATAAAACCGTTTAGTGCCTAAGTTGTGAGAAAACGGACATGTAGATACATTAAGTATTATAAACGCTGAATGTAGTGTCGTAACGATTAGTAGAGAACAATTAAAATTTGAACACTTACTCCTGTGTATTGGTAACTTGCTGTGTAACAATTGATTTTAAATAAAAAGAACAGCCCTTACAAAGGCAACCCCAGTACATCTTGTTTTTCTGCTTGCTCGGAGCTCGATTTATTTTGCGGACATCCTTTCAGTGAAACAACGGTAAGTGTTTGGGTGTATCAGTGAATCCATGTCGTACGTCGGCATACATACATTTACCCCCACAGACGCATTACTGAATTCATTATTTTATGCAGGTAATGCATAATTGAATTCAGTACCACTTGCCATACGGCAACTCCATTGCGTTAACCCATGAGATTTTCACTGGAAATTTCAATGTCATATTGGTTAGCAACAATCAAGTCTAACCAAAAGATTCTATGGCATCATCGCAAAACCGCTGGGGTAATTTTCAAATCCTTCGAGTTTGATTCTCACGCTCATAATTCCCAAGCCATTGCAGCATACCTTCGATTTCCCCCGGACACGCTATTCGCTGGGGATCAATACCTTCTTTATTCAGGTGAATAGCACAAACCACTTCCCATTCCATTTCATTTTCCCCTTTGCTGAGTGCATTGCACTCTGAGATCAAACCGATGTCCTAACTAGGTCACTCGGCCATCACCAGATGTAGCGTTCGTGCATGCACGCTAAAGCAAAGACAACCCCGAGATCATCGTGCTCTCCTTTTGGTTTCCTCATTCACTCTATGTCCATCGACTGTCGAATGAATGCACAAGTGTTTATTCACCTCGATGGGCTGGGAAGTGAAAGAATGCAGAAGAGAGCACAATTATGATTGGTTGATCGTTGTGCAAATCCCAAATGACAATTTGCATCCCTGATTGGGATCAGTTGAGTTTTAATGACTGAGGAGCACACACCTCGAATCGAAGAACGTCTCTGCGGGAATACGAGTTTTACCTCACAGTTGGACTAAAAATACTCTCTTTAGGGACGACGACAATGTCGATAAAGAAAGTTTAGTGAAATATAATTACTCCTTATTGTTTGTGTTAAAATCTGTTTTAAAAAAATAAATAACAACAAATTCGCCATCTGCATTATGAATTAATCAGTGAACCCTGTGAAATTTGTGTAGACCAAAAAAAAAAAAATATTAAGTAACTCTGCTAATTTAGTGACAAAAATCAGAATAGTGAACATTATTACTTTAAGAAGTTTTAAATAAAAAAAAAAACATCCATTACAATAGCAATATATGTGTGTTTATTCTTTTTGATTCTGTGTCCGCTTCTCTTCTCTTGGATATTTTTGAGAACTTGTGTTCGGCCTAACATCGTTGGTGGGTGTAAGTGAGCCAGTGGCGTACCGGCACACAACTTCTACCCTCACAGTATACGTGAGATTGGTTCATTAATGCCATACAAGGTGTGATGGGCTGGTAGATAAAATAAACGGGGATTTCGTATGTTACGGCGTTTGGTATAGAACGGGATGGAGGGGAGAAGACTTGGGCAGTCGATTGATCCTGAGACGGTGGATGAAGAAGATGTCAGCATGATATCTTCGCTCTTCTAGAGTAGTAAGGTTAATTTGTTTGAGACGACTTGTGTAAGGGGCAGGGACAGGTGTTGTAGTATTTTAACAATTTAAATAATGTGAATTTACTAAGTGAACAGTAATTGACTTACTTGGTATGGTTGACCTGTGGCGCTTCCATTAAACGCCACTACTTACCTGCCCATTACGATCAAGTAACTTACTTCTAGGTTTAATGACAAGTTATTATTTTACTATTATTAAATTGATGATGCTAAACCAGGGATGTTGATCTATTTAGTTCTGTACTATCTATCCGTTGAATATATTAAGTATATTGTTTTATTTTATTGAGATTGTTGCTAAATTGCTCGATTTAATTACGGAATTCTTAATAGAACTATTTACAAAACTAAACGTGTTGGAGTGGAATTGCTCGCAACCTATGGTTGCATATGGAAAAAGTGTTTCGGGTGGATATATAGAATAGACGAGAACTAGGTAAACAATTGTGCGGGGTAGAATTCAAGAAGATTATTTTTTTTTATTTATTGGCCTGTAGGAACCCGGAAGTTCATGACCTCACCGACTCCGCTCCGCCGTTTAAGGTCAAGTATTCTTGGCAAGTCCATTTGTAAAGCCATTACTTACCTTATCATCATATACGCTAAGAAATCTTCTAAGCACCTAAATCACCTAGAGTAATTGCCATTTGCTAACGCTATCGCATTAGCATCTACAAATTTTCACCCAAGGGCATGCTTGCATCCAACGCATCATGTCCCTGAAATCTAATTCGGTTACCTTGTGGCGGCTCTTTAATACATTCCCAAAGAACCGCCCATCCTCTTAAATTAACCACTTTCCAACCCACTATACCTACCTGCAATTTTGGGGCAGCGTAAGCTATCCTTCATTCTCTTTCACCTGAAAGTTAAATCTTATCAATCATGCACTCCAAACAAATTATTTCATTCATTCATGCACCGTGCCAGACAATCGGCTCAGCTAGTCAGCAATTATAAAAGATAAATACACGCTGGCCAGCGTAATTGTTGACATAGCTGTAGCCGGTATTCTTGCTACGGTTCATAAGTGAATATCGCGCCTATACCCTTAGGTCCGCAACACTTGCGACAATTCCCTTTCATCGGTTATCAACCGATCCTGGAATTTGGGCATGGAAAAGATCATTATTTAGGTAACCTTACCCATGCCATGCATATGATGACCTGCCTGAAAACCTAAATTAAACATACAGTATCCCACTGTGTGCGTTTTACTTACCCGCATATTATTCTAAACATATAGCCATCGAGCCTGACCCTTTGCCGTCGTCAACGAGGTTCCTGTTGACTTATGTCAACAAAATAATTTGCCTCCTTGTGCACCGGAACCAATGACTAGATTGGATATTGCCTACATCGGCGTTTCCAAGGAATCTTAGGCAAATACCATGACGACCCCTTTTGTATCATAGGCACATCATATACATCATCTGTGCATCATCATCATCATATACACCATTATCTGTGAAATAGCATTTTGGTTTACTTTGAAACAAAAATCTATTTCAATCTCTGGCATACATCACCAACGATGTACTTCTGTTTGATCAGGTGTCCACCGATTATCGTCCTCATCGCAGGGCATTGTACTTTTCCTATACGCCACATATATAATCCTCCCTTATCTATACAATTGGCGGCCATCGAAGAGATGGATGTGAGTTGCATCATCGGAGTCAAATTTCAACCCTGAAACGGTGCACACGGAGTCGAGTGTTTAGCGAAACAATTGTCGCTCGCGAGTCTAGTTAAAATTAAATCGATGTTGCAAAGAAGAAGTTAAGATCTATATTGAACAATTGCCGCTCAAGAGTTTTTGCCAAGTTACCTTTTTTTACTTTGTCATTTCGTTTAATGTGCGTGTTTTTGTACCGTAATAGTTGTAATAATAGTTGTTATTTAATCTATTGTCATCTAAAACTAAGACATGGTGTAAAGTGAATTCAAATAAAAGAAACTAAATAACTAGAATCAATCGACGTGTTTTATTCACCAGTGTTACACTAAATCACCAGTTTATTCTTCTCTCGCGGAACTTTTAGTTTGTGGGGGTATTTGACTGAACCCGCGTCCGTGTTTACGCATAGTAAATACTACCCACAACCTCATCATGTAACCGACATTAACCCCCGAACATGTCAATGCGCATTGCTAAGAAGCATTTTCCCATACACCTGCATGACATGTTCATGATTTTTGCATAAACGATTCCTTATAAAAAATGTTGTTGTTATAAATGGCTAAATAAACGTTTGGAATATAAAGTGAGATAGTATACAAGTATTACAGAATTTTTTCAGATTTTTTTAAAACCATTTATTGGATCAAAACAACGACTGGCCATTAATGACACTGATTACGCACAGTTTGAGTGAAAGAAGGCTTAAAACACACCCCACTTCCGTTTGCTTCTTGTGGTGACTAAACTATGCGAAAACAATATTTTTTGCACCATACTCTGGAATCCCGTCAATCCTCAGAGCAACTTTCTCTTCAGACCATCCAATTAAAATCAACAAATTCCCCTGCCCTACCCTATACAAACACGTTTTTCTTTATTCGTTTTTCAAATTTATTAAAGGATTTCCCATTCGAATTTTCTTGACAATGATTATGACTTATGTTAGTATAAACTCAAGCATCACTCCACTATATTGCTGCGGTTGATGATAATGTTACTATTGTTGTTAATATTAATACAAAATGATGAGTGTCTTGTTTTTGAACACGGCTAAGAAAATAATGCATTTTCTCTGATATTTTCATGTATTACATAATAATGTAATAAGTTATACAACTAAATACTCTATACATACGTTATAAAATATTTTCAAAGACTTATCACTGTTTAAAAGCACAAATAAATATGCATGCTATTATTATGGCGGGTAAAAAACAAACCCAGAAGTGAGTCAAATTAAATAATGTATACGCATTATTGATTTTTGTATTCACACATTAAAGTCGTTCAAAATATCGCTAATATGTTTAATTGTATTATTTATTATATAAGAAACAAATATTGATATTTCTTATTCGTCGTTTCTGATTATTTGAAGCAAGAAAAGCGAATGGCATTTATATTATTATAATATATCTTAAATTAATTTAAATTTGCCAAAAGTTGCCATTCTAAAGATCGAACTTTTGAAAGTAATTTCTTAAACATTTTGTTTTTTATTTTGTTTCTTCGTTTTTTTTTTTTTTTGGTTTTTATTTTGTTTCATTTAAATTGCTTCAAGAATTTTAATTTTGATTTCTCATTTATGTACTTTTTTTTAAATGTATTTAACTCTCACTAATAATAAAGTTTGTAAGCGGTTTTGAATTTCTCTCTCAAGCTAGATTATTAAAATTAAGCAATCAAATCACAACACTACATGTAAGTTGTTATGTATATAATTCTTTTGTTTTTGTTTTTTTGTAAAATCTTTTTTTAATTTATGTATATATAAATTTCATGAATATCTTTGTATTTTGTTTTGTCACTTAACTTGATCTAAAGGTAATAATAAGGTGAGTAGTGTGTAAATGTATATACGAGTATATGAAAAATGCGAAGCGGACGTTAAAACATGTAAAATGTTTTAACTTTGTTTGGTTTTCGGTTAGAGATAAGATAGCGATTGGGTATGTTTTTCATGCCTGTTTAGAATAATTTGTTTTTTTATTATTTTCCTTTTGTTGTATTTGTTTATTGCAATGTGTAAATAACATTTTGCAGAGGTTGAGTTATATTTTTATGTGGTGATTAGTAGATATTTGATGTCGTTACTCTTGATAATAAAGTATGCTTTTATATATGAATAGATTAAACTGATGTATTTTCTTATAATTAGTATTTTATCTCCTTGATATACAACGCATTAAATATGTCTTAGGGTTTTTGTTGATATTTTTGATGGATGTATTTAATGGATGAATGTGAATTTCATGTGTTTTTGGAAATTACGGATAAAACTAAAACTAAATTAAAACTAAATGATTAAATGAATTGATTTGGTAATCCTAGGAGAAATATAAATATTAAATTAACTTAGGAACTTTGAAATTAAACCGATGTACAGATATTTAACAACACTCTTCCACAGATTTCGCGGAGCTTTGAAATTAATGAAGAAAAAAATGCCGAAACAAGAGTCAATTACAATCGGTTGTCTTAAGGTTCTGTGGTACCACATATAAATCCTTTAATTTGTATAATGAAAATACAAAATAAAAAGCAATAAAAGAAATGTATAAAACATCAAAAAGAAAAAAAGAATTGAGTATCTGCCTCGGGGATTTTTTCATTTCCCAAGCAAAGACAAAGAACGTAGATGGTAAGTCAAAAAAGTTCAGGGAAGGACAAAGAACGCAGGTGGTAAGTCCAAAAAGTTCTAGCAAGGACATATGAACGTAGATGGTAAGTTCTTTTGATAGTGACTTTGTCATGATCATAAATTAACTTTGACTAAGTTCTGACCAATAATGGGCAAATAATATGGCATTAGCTCACTACATATCGTAGACGAAACATAAGCTTGCGAACATAAATATCTTTCTTCTAACAGTGACATCTTCTTGATCAGAAGCAGAATTTGATCAGATTTTGACCAATATGGCGGAAACAATGTTGCAGCCGCTCACTCTATTGTCGTAGGCATTATATAGGTTTTTGAAAATAAAGCTATCTACTAGTATCAGCTCCTTGGAGATAAGTTTGTAATTCAAGGACAAAGGACGTACATGATTAGTCCAAAAAATTCTTTTGATAGTGACTTTGTCATGATCATAAATTACCTTTGACTAAGCTCTGACAAATAATGGGCAAATAATATGGCATTAGCTCACTACATACCGTACACGACACATAAGCTTGCGAACATAAAGTATCTTTCTTCTAACAGTGACATCTTCTAGATCATAAGCAGAATTTGATCAGATTTTGACCAATAAGGCGGAAATAACGTTGCAGTTTCTTACTCTATTGTCGTAGGCATTATAGGGGTTTTTGAGAATAAAGTTATCTACTAGCATCACCTCCTGGAGATAAGTTTGTAATTCAAGGACAAAGGACGGAGATGATTAGTCAAAAAATTCTTTTGATAGTGACTTTGTCATTATCATAAGCTAACTTTGACTAAATCCTGACCAATAAAGGGAAAGTAATGTTGCAACATCTCACTACATATCGTACACGATACATAAGCTTGCGAACATAAAGTATCTTTCTTCTAACAGTGACATCTTCTAGATCATAAGCAGAATTTGATCAGATTTTGACCAATAAGGCGGAAATAACGTTGCAGTTTCTTACTCTGTTGTCGTAGGCATTATAGGGGTTTTTGAGAATAAAGTTATCTACTAGCATCACCTCCTGGAGATAAGTTTGTAATTCAAGGACAAAGGACGGAGATGATTAGTCAAAAAATTCTTTTGATAGTGACTTTGTCATTATCATAAGCTAACTTTGACTAAATCCTGACCAATAAAGAGAAAGTAATGTTGCAACATCTCACTACATATCGTACACGATACATAAGCTTGCGAACGTAAAGTATTTTTTTTCTAACAGTGACATCTTCTTGATCATAAGCAGAATTTGATTTCATAAACTCATTTTGATTAGTTACTGAATATAATATGGGAGCAACTAACAATGCATTATACAAGCTTGCGAACGGAAAACCAGTATCAGCTCCTAGATTTAAATTCCGATAAGTCTTGAGAGTTCAAAGATACCTTTGATCAGAGCATCACAAATACTATTGAAATAATAAACAGTACACTGTATAAAGTAGGGGAGGTATACCTATCTCCTAGTATCAGGATTATTCGTAAATCTTGACTTCCTCTTTTAACACTAAAGCTACCGACATTTCATATATACCTATTTCTACCACTAGGGTTCAAATGACCCGTGTTTTAAAAACGATCTATTTTAAAATTTATAGCATGTAACAACTCTTAGTCCAATTTAGTGTATGAATAAAACATTTTTCAATTCCATCTCTTTTATTTATTTAATCGAACGAAACATAAAAACCTTCAATTTGGAAATAAATAATGTATAAACCTTATGTACGTTCACCGCATGGGTCATTTGACCCGCCCGTGGTAGGTTTAGTGTTAAAGTTCGTTTTTAAATTTTCTATTTATAAGTGTAGCCTATAATAAGCGAAATAAATAAATTTGAAATCGAGGATAGTTGCATGTCTTGGAGTACTAGAACGTCCATGCCATCAAATGTGTAAACACATATATAGCAAGGTACAAGATCATCTCAAACCAGTCATTTTCTCGCCGTTTTGGCGGCCTTAATTTCTGAAGATCGTGTATGGTGCCCAAAACACGACCGCGCCTTGATCAAAATATATAACGACATTAAAATTATTTGATGACTACCGATGAACTAGGAGATTCGATCTCTTAACTACACAAAAATCTGGAAACAAGCATCCACGTCTACGAAGGGACATCCAAAAACAGTTCCTGCTGAAAAGTGATATCTTAAAAGTAACGCAAGCTTCAAATTTTACGACAATTGTGCTGTAAGTCGTTGTCAACGAAACAAATAAAAAATCGCGACAGCTAACACTTCAGGGTTATTGAAGATGGAGATCCACACGAAAGAAGAACGCGTTTACTACGTGCATCATTTTCTGGTTGTGTAGTTTTTCTAATCATCAGAATTGACCCAGATCATGGGATCCAATAAGTTCACAACCAACCATGCCTTGAAGGAACAAATTAAGAGCTGCATCAACAAATTTCAACCAGATTTACGTAAAAAGTCACGGTTAATTTCGCGAAAAGAGTGCGCGTTTATCAACAAAGCCGTGGAGACAATTTACACACTGTGTTAGTCCATACATGCTGTAAACCTTATGAATCAAAAAAAAATTATATTGATGATTAAAAACTTTTGTTGTCTATCAAAATTCTTTCTTCCATGAATATAGGAAAGTACTATAATAAGTTCATTGTAACTGAAGCGCCAATTATATAGAACTAGGATGAACTACAGGTACAGCCGGCTAGTACGAGTACTAGAACTAGTCGGTTCATACTAGAATTAGTCGGCTAATATTATAACTAGTCGGTTAATACCAGAATTAGTTGACTAATACTAGAACTAGTGCTCCTCGATAGTATAGTGGTTAGTATACCCGCCTGTCACACGGGAGACCGGGGTTCGATTCCCCATCGGGGAGCCTCCGGCGCAAGACTAATGACCTTGCCCGGAAAAAAACAAATCATTATGGAAAATTTAACAAGCCTCACGACTTGCTAAATAAGGCCAAGACCGGTTCCCGGTTGTAGTGCCGATAATGATGATGAATACTAGAACTAGTCGGTTAATACTAGAATTAGTCGGCTAATACTGGAACTACTCGGTTAATGCCAGAATTAGTCAGCTAATACTGGAACTAGTCGCTTAATGGCAGAATTAGTCGGCTAATACTATAACTAGTCGGTTAATGCCAGAACTAGTCGGTTAATACTAGAACTAGTCGGTTAATGCCAGAATAAGTCAGCTAATACTGGAACTAGTCGGTTAATGCCAGAATTAGTTGGCTAATACTAGAACTAGTCGGTTAATGGCAGAATTAGTCGGCTAATAGTAGAACTAATCGGTTAATACCAGAATTAGTCGGCTAATACTAGAACTAGTCAGTTAATACCAGAAGTAGTCGGTTAATGGCAGAGTTAGTCGGCTAATAGTAGAACTAGTCGGTTAATTCCAGAATTAGTCGCCTAATACTAGAACTAGTCGGTTAATGCCAGAATTAGTCGGTTAATACTAGAAATAGTCGGTTAATACTAGAACTAGTCGGTTAATTCCAGAATTAGTCGGCTAATACTAGAAATAGTCGGTTAATGCCAGAATTAGTCGCCTAATACTAGAAATAGTCGGTTAATACCAGAATTAGTCGGCTAATAGTAGAACTAGTCGGTTAATGCCAGAATTAGTCAGCTAATACTAGAACTAGTCGGTTAATACCAGAATTAGTCGGTTAATACTAGAACTAGTCAGTTAATGCCAGAATTAGTCGGCTAATGCTAGAACTAATCGGTTAATGCCAGAATTAGTCGGCTAATACTAGAACTAGTCGGTTAATGCCAGAATTAGTCGGTTAATACTAGAAATAGTCGGTTAATACTAGAACTAGTCGGTTAATTCCAGAATTAGTCGGCTAATACTAGAAATAGTCGGTTAATGCCAGAATTAGTCGCCTAATACTAGAAATAGTCGGTTAATACCAGAATTAGTCAGCTAATACTAGAACTAGTCGGTTAATACCAGAATTAGTCGGCTAATAGTAGAACTAGTCGGTTAATGCCAGAATTAGTCAGCTAATACTACAACTAGTCGGTTAATACCAGAATTAGTCGGTTAATACTAGAACTAGTCAGTTAATGCCAGAATTAGTCGGCTAATGCTAGAACTAATCGGTTAATGCCAGAATTAGTCGGCTAATACTAGAACTAGTCGGTTAATGCCAGAATTAGTCGGTTAATACTAGAAATAGTCGGTTAATACTAGAACTAGTCGGTTAATTCCAGAATTAGTCGGCTAATACTAGAAATAGTCGGTTAATGCCAGAATTAGTCGCCTAATACTAGAAATAGTCGGTTAATACCAGAATTAGTCGGCTAATAGTAGAACTAGTCGGTTAATACCAGAATTAGTCGGTTAATACTAGAACTAGTCAGTTAATGCCAGAATTAGTCAGCTAATACTAGAACTAGTCGGTTAATACCAGAATTAGTCAGCTAATAGTAGAACTAGTCGGTTAATACCAGAATTAGTCGGTTAATACTAGAACTAGTCAGTTAATGCCAGAATTAGTCAGCTAATACTAGAACTAGTCGGTTAATGCCAGAATTAGTCGGTTAATACTAGAAATAGTCGGTTAATACTAGAACTAGTCGGTTAATTCCAGAATTAGTCGGCTAATACTAGAAATAGTCGGTTAATGCCAGAATTAGTCGCCTAATACTAGAAATAGTCGGTTAATACCAGAATTAGTCAGCTAATACTAGAACTAGTCGGTTAATACCAGAATTAGTCGGCTAATAGTAGAACTAGTCGGTTAATGCCAGAATTAGTCAGCTAATACTACAACTAGTCGGTTAATACCAGAATTAGTCGGTTAATACTAGAACTAGTCAGTTAATGCCAGAATTAGTCGGCTAACGCTAGAACTAATCGGTTAATGCCAGAATTAGTCGGCTAATACTAGAACTAGTCGGTTAATGCCAGAATTAGTCGGTTAATACTAGAAATAGTCGGTTAATACTAGAACTAGTCGGTTAATTCCAGAATTAGTCGGCTAATACTAGAAATAGTCGGTTAATGCCAGAATTAGTCGCCTAATACTAGAAATAGTCGGTTAATACCAGAATTAGTCGGCTAATAGTAGAACTAGTCGGTTAATACCAGAATTAGTCGGTTAATACTAGAACTAGTCAGTTAATGCCAGAATTAGTCAGCTAATACTAGAACTAGTCGGTTAATACCAGAATTAGTCAGCTAATAGTAGAACTAGTCGGTTAATACCAGAATTAGTCGGTTAATACTAGAACTAGTCAGTTAATGCCAGAATTAGTCAGCTAATACTAGAACTAGTCGGTTAATACCAGAATTAGTCAGCTAATAGTAGAACTAGTCGGTTAATACCAGAATTAGTCGGTTAATATTAGAACTAGTCAGTTAATGCCAGAATTAGTCGGCTAATACTAGAAATAGTCGGTTAATGCCAGAATTAGTCGCCTAATACTAGAAATAGTCGGTTAATGCCAGAATTAGTCGGCTAATACTAGAAATAGTCGGTTAATGCCAGAATTAGTCGCCCAATACTAGAAATAGTCGGTTAATTCCAGAATTAGTCGGCTAATACTAGAAATAGTCGGTTAATGCCAGAATTAGTCGCCTAATACTAGAAATAGTCGGTTAATACCAGAATTAGTCGGCTAATAGTAGAACTAGTCGGTTAATACCAGAATTAGTCGGTTAATACTAGAACTAGTCAGTTAATGCCAGAATTAGTCAGCTAATACTAGAACTAGTCGGTTAATACCAGAATTAGTCAGCTAATAGTAGAACTAGTCGGTTAATACCAGAATTAGTCGGTTAATACTAGAACTAGTCAGTTAATGCCAGAATTAGTCGGCTAATGCTAGAACTAATCGGTTAATGCCAGAATTAGTCGCCTAATACTAGAAATAGTCGGTTAATACCAGAATTAGTCGGTTAATACTAGAACTAGTCAGTTAATGCCAGAATTAGTCGGTTAATACTAGAACTAGTCAGTTAATGCCAGAATTAGTCGGTTAATACTAGAACTAGTCAGTTAATGCCAGAATTAGTCAGCTAATACTAGAACTAGTCGGTTAATACCAGAATTAGTCGGTTAATACTAGAACTAGTCAGTTAATGCCAGAATTAGTCGGCTAATGCTAGAACTAATCGATTAATGCCAGAATTAGTCGGCTAATACTAGAACTAGTCGGTTAATGCTAGAACTAGTCGGTTAATTCCATAATTAGTCACCTGATACTAGAAATAGTCGGTTAATACCAGAATTAGTCGACTAATACTAGAACTAGTCGGTTAATGCTAGAACTAGTCAGTTAATGCCAGAATTAGTCGGCTAATACTATAACTAGTCGGTTAATACCTGAATTAGTCGGCTAGTACTAGAACTAGGATGTGGACTTAAAACTATTTGAAACAGAGTCGAGCTGACAACAAAAAAGCTAACCTGCCTGCAATGACTACACTAGCCCCAAGCTAGTTGAAAGAGAAGCAGACTTTCTTGAGATTATTTGCAGTTATCTAAATGCAGACCTGATGTAAAAAAATGGTTACAAGAACTGTTCGAAACCTGAACTTGCCAACTGTAAAACACATATAAAGTAACGTCGAATGTAAGAAGGGCAAGTTCAGATGGAACAACCTGGTGGTTAAATTGTCTGATACATAAGTTACTTAAATTAGAGGAAGATATAAGGGCAATTTCTTGCATACTTTGGGTCAGGCATGACCCAAGGTGCGTTCAAAAGGAACGACAAACTGAAGGGTAGGCCAAAAGTTTGACTTTTGATACAATTGGTTGATAGTTTGATAAGGGAAAATAATCGGGGAAAAAACCACAAAATAACTATCGAATCTAGAAATACACGTTTGTTATTTGCTGTGCTTCCAATCGAGAGAAAAAAAAAATTAAAACAGTCGATTTTAAAGGGAATAACACGCATATACGTATTTAGAAATATATCAAATTCACGTTGTTTTGGGATTTCCTACACAGTTCGCTTTCGAGTAATTTTTCAGCTCTTTTTTTCAAGGAAAGCATAAAAAGCATGAGTTCGATGCGAATAATATTTCATGACCGAAATATTTAAAACTCAATCAAATTGAAGACGCAAAAAGAAATCATGAAAGTAAAAACTCAAACTCAAACACGAAAAGTAATATTTTAATCATACACAAAAAAAAAAGAAAAATTAATGTATATATAAAAATGTAAAACAAAAACCACTCATAATATATTTTAACGATATACAAACTTAGCATGGTGATCTGCTTCCCTTTTTAAAGTTATAACATATAGGAATACAAAGTTTTATAAGACAATTTTATAAATATGACTCTGTTACATTATACAAAACTGATAAAAATTATTTTAATTAAATGACAACCAAAAAAATGTATAAACAAGAACAATGGTTATTTGAAAATTTTATAGAAATAGTGTAACATTGTATAATACAAATTTCGTGTGTAAAATAAGTATATTGAAAATTTTCTATAAATGTGATGTGTAAATTATACATTTAAGTTGTTATATTATATATAATTGTATATATATATATATGTATGAGTATAAAAGAATTAAATTAAAACAGCAAAAGGCTATGGAAGAACAAGTTCATATATATGAGGGAAGCTAAAGAAATAAAATCAGTATAGAAGTAAATATGTAAAGCACACTATTCTTATATATAATTTTGTCCACAATTATTTAGGTTAATGCTATCAAATTAATTATAAATGACACAAAACACGAATAGTAGATAAATATATGTATATAAATATTAAATAGATATTTATATCAAAAGCAATTCAAATTTTCACTCATGAATAAAATGTAAAATCTTTTCACTTCCTCTCGTTCCGTATAAAAATCAAACAGAAGAGATATCCTTAATTATAATTGTGCTGACTTTGTTTATGTTTCGTAAATATTAATATCTTATATCACTAAAAAAATTAAACAAACATTATAGATGACTAAAATTTGAAAATACGTTTCATTTCTGATCGTTTAATTAAAATCGAAAAAGAAAATCAAGATCAAATTCTATCCTGAGATCCGGATATATATTTTATTACCAATATTTATTTTTATTATTATATTTATTTTTCAGTTTTTTTTTTCATACATTTTTTTTTAATATATTTATTACTTGCCTTCACTTAAATGAAACTATTTCAAAATCACAACTGAAAAAGAAGCTCTAGGATCTATTTGAGAGTATAATCCGTCTTTCATTTTCTTTCTAGACTTTTAAACTTAAGCGAATATATCCTAATTGAATACATGGCAAATAATATTATGCATTTAGACCTGAATTTCTGACACAAAAAAAAAAAAAAGCCATTGATTAAAGAAAACCAAAAACACATTGATGCGATTTATGTAAAACCGGAGTTTCATAATTAATGTATCCATTTTACATGTTGCTATTGTTAAAATTTGTTCGAAATATATTTTCGATGAGGGAATAATATGAAATATTCGTAGATAGTAAATTATAATAATTTCTACGTTCACTTTTTTGTATATACTGATCTTATTTATATCTTAGCAAATATTGATTTTCGTTTATTTACTTTTTATGCATAATATTATATTCGTATTTAAAAACTTCAAAATTTTTAGTATATAGTTGTTGATGTAATTTATATGAGTTAATGAAAGTTTACAAATTACACTGCCATAGTATCGTAGGCTGTGAATCCTGCACCACTTTGTTGTTGGAATTGTTTTGGACCGGCTTCGTTTCTGGTTAAATATTATTATTAAAAAGTAAAATATATTAATTATTAATTAAGTATTCGAAACTTTCTATAAATTTGTGTTTATATATAATAAGATCTTTTCGCTTTTCATTAAATATGTATAAGAGGTATTACAAGCAAGCTCTTTTGCGTATATTAATCTGGAGATAGGATATATCTTAGTTGTCGGCATAAAGCAGCGGAAGAGTTTATTGTTTGGTTGGAAGTTCGGGAGATTTGACTTCTACATTGTATTGTGGTTTTTATTATTGCGGATAATGTTGATTGAAATAAGTTCACTTCATTTTAGTTTGTTAAAAACAAAAAAAAAAACAATGCATTATAATCCCTCGAATTCCGGGGAAAACTTTAAATTCTTAGTTCCGTATCTTACCATGTTTTTTTCAGAACCAAATACCAGGTGTACCGGTATGAAGTGAGCGTTTTTTTTTAAAAAAGTAAAAACCTTTTTATTCGAAGTATTGGCCATTGCTTTCTACACATTTCGACCATCTTTCTGGCAATTTGCGGATACCACGCCAACCAAGCCGGTCGTCTTTTGAGGCAAACCATTCGGAGACCCAATTTTCGACTTCTTCGTAGGAATTGAAATGCTGCTCAGCCAATGCGTGTCCCATCGATGAAAACAAATGGTAGTCGGAAGGAGCCAAGTCTGGTGAATACGGCGGGTGGGGTAACACTTCCCAGCCGAAAGCTTTATTGTTTCTTTTACGGGTTTTGATGTATGACTCGGAGCATTATCATGCAACAAAATTACCCTTCCGTGTCTTGTGACCCATTCTGGTCGTTTTTCGATCAATCATCATCATCATCATCATCAGCACTACAACCGGGAACCCTTCTTGGCCTTATTTAGCAAGTCCTGAGGCTTGTTAAATTTTCCATAATGATTTGTTTTTTTCGGGCAAGGTCATTAGTTTTGCGCCAGAAGCTCCCCGACGGGGAATCGAACCCCGGTCTCCCACGTGGGAGGCGGGTATACTAACCACTATACTATCGAGGAGCCTTTCCGATCAATACATGGTTCAAATTGATCATTTGTTGTCGGTGGTGTTGCGCATCAACAGTTTCGCCAGGTTTTTGAACTTCATGATACACCACCCCCTTCTGGTCCCATCAAACACAGAGCATTGTCTTTTTTCCGAACCGATCAGGCTTTGCAGTCGATGTTGACGCTTCTCCTGGATGTACCCATGATTTTTTGCGTTTAGGATTTTTAAAATAAATCCATTTTTCATCACCAGTCACAATTCGATGCGATACTGACTTCCTTTTGTGTCGTAGAAGCAACGTTTCACATGTGGTGTTTCGCTTTTCCATCTGCCTGTCATTCAATTTATGTGGCACCCAGTTTCCACACTTTTGGAGCTTCCCCATAGCTTTTAAACTGTCAGAAATTGTTTGTTGTGCAACATTTAACATTTGTGCCATTTGTTTTCGACTTAAAGTGTTGTGGGGGTTACGTTGATGGCGCCAACGTATGGCACCAGTTCACCATCGCCCCACTAGAGCGTTGTTCACCGGCGCACTGTCCACAGACGCAAGGAAAAATGAAACACACTGAATAGCCGTAAGGATCTTTTATTATGCAGGACGAGACGAATATCGTTAGTGTGAAATTTGTACACTATAAATTAAACATATCCATTTCACTGGCAAGCACTTAACTGGTAAGATTGTACCGAATACTGGTTTTTGAACAAAGTTAGGATTTCCCATAAGTTGTTAGTCTCTATTCACGAACTGCGCCCGAATGTTTTCTCTTCTATTTCTCTCTGACGCTGTGCATGGTTGCGAATGTGTGTATTGCAGGTTTGGGGTGGGGAGTTGGGTTGAGGTGACGCGCTGTTAGCGGTCAAGATTGCTTGTCATTGTGGGTTGGTTCTCCATGTGGTATAGAGAACCCCCACAGTGTCATCTTGATCCAATATTGCTTGCAATTCGGCGTCTTCAAACTTTTTTGGTGGTCTTCTACGTTCTTCATTTCGCACATAAAAATCATTAATTCTGAACCGCTTAAACCATCTTTGCATGTTGCTTCCGATAGACCATGATCACCATAATCTTCGACAAGCATTCGATGCGACTCTGCAGCACTCTTCTTCAAATGAAAACAAAAAATTTATGCTTTCCGCAAGTCATCATTTTCAGGTACAAAAGTCGACATTTTTAACAGGATTAAAAAAAAATATGTTGTTTGTACAATGCCTTGATGCATACTAAATATGTTTGACAGATGTCATAGCAACCAAATAAAAAAAATATAAGGGCTCGTTCACAACAAACGTTCCCTATCGATACACCTGGTAGGTAGAGCGCGTCTGTGGTATCCACTGTTAACACAATTATTGCATATCGTAACAGGTCAATTGAAAAGTCCCCGGCCCGGCACATAGATGGCGGCACTAGAATTAAATCCATATGATTTTTGGTTAGCCCGAACCTTCAAAAGACGCGTGAATAAATTTGACAGACGTCGGATAATTAGTTTGTGAATTATAGTATTTTGAGTGAAGCAACTTTTGTTATTGTGAAAAAAATGGATAAAAAGGAATTTCGCGTGTTGATAAAATATTGCTTTTTGAAGGGAAAAAATACAGTTGAAGCAAAAACTTGGCTTGATGACGAGTTTCCAGACGCCGCCCCAGGAAAATCAACCATCAAGGATTGGTATGCTAAGTTTATACGTGGTGAAATGAGCACCGAAGACGGTGAACGCAGTGGACGCCCAAAAGAGGTTGTTACCGACGAAAACATTAGAAAAATCCACAAAATGATTTTGAATGACCGTAAATTGAAATTGAATGAAATAGCAGGCACTCTAAAGATATCAACTGAACGTGTACATCATATCATTCACGAATATTTGGGTATGAGAAAGCTCTGTGCAAAGTGGGTGCCGCGCGAGCTCACTTTTGACCAAAAACAACGACGAGTTGATGATTCGGAGCAGTGTTTGGAGATGATCAAGCGTAATAAACCCGAGTTTTTGCGTCGATATGTGACAATGGATGAAACATGGCTCCATCATTTCACTCCGAACTCCAATCGACAGTCATCCGAGTGGACTACACACGATGAACCCGCCCCAAAGCGTGGAAAAACGCAACAGTCGGCTGGCAAGGTTATGGCGTCTGTATTTTGGGATGCGGGCGGAATAATTTTCATTGACTATCTTGAAAAAAGAAGGACCATCAACAGCGACTATTACACAGCGTTATCGGGCCGTTTGAAGGACGAAATCGCCGAAAAACGACCGCATTTGAAGAAAAAGAAAGTGCTGCTTCACCAAGACAATGCACCGTGTCACAAGTCAGTGAAAACGATGGCAAAAATCCATGAATTGGGCTTCGAATCGCTTCCGCATCCACCGTATTCTCCAGATCTGGCCCCCAGCGACTATTTCCTGTTCTCAGATCTCAAAAGAATGCTCGCTGGGAAGAAATTTTCGTCGAATGAAGAGGTGATCGCCGAAACTGAGGCCTATTTTGAAGCAAAGGACAAATCGTACTACAAAAAAGGTATCGAAAAGTTGGAGGGTCGCTATAATCAGTGTATCACCCTCGAAGGGAATTATGTTGAATAAAAAAAAACGAATTTTGCCAAAAAAATGTGTTTTACTATGGAAGGCCGGGGACTTTTCAATTGACCGGTTATGTGCGCTTATTTCATTTACTTATTATTATTAATTTTTTTATATATATCAACCAGTGATACCACTTTTTTATAAAGGTAGAAACTTGCCAGAAAGGATTAGTAAACTGTCGCCTATTCTGTATACTGACATTTAGTACAACCCCTTTTTCGAGCCGACAGTTTAAAAACCGAATTAGGGCCTCGTCTGGCACCAAAATACCAAGGTTGAAAAACGCCGCCATAGTGTTCGAAAAAATTCTTAAATTTTTGTTGCTGGCCCGTACGGGGTTCAGTAAAAATCTCGCCAGACAACTGAGTTTTGAAGACCGTGCTACCTAGTTTTAGAATACAGCAAAAAGTATGTAAAAGTTAATTGTATCTCAAGAGTTCTCGTGGGACCCTATATAATTCCCCGAGGCCATCTGTACCATTAGACCGATGTTGCTGTGTAGCGTCTCATGGATTCCGCCCACGCCTAGATCCAGCTCAGCGGTGTCGTAAAACTTCACTATGCCCCACAACTTTTCGTGGAAGCTGAGTAACCTCTTCGAGTCGATCTTCTTCCTTAGCATGCATTTCGCACTCTATCATCTCACCTGTTACCAGCTTGAAGAACTTTGCTCCCCCGACGAGCTATTATATCGAGAGCTCGCACTGTTTTCTTTTTTTTTTTTGTACAAGAGCTGAGAGCCTTCGTGGCATCCTTGAAGACCGCGCCGATTAGCTCAACCTAGCTACCGAGCTTGGTGGCTTGCGTACGCATGGTCCTGACGGTCGAACGCCTGCCAACCGCCTGCCGACTCGTTATCTAACCGGAGATGAGACACCATGCGCCTTTCTGCCAGGTGATCCGTATCATCCGATCAATTGTGCAACCCGTTTTGGGTATCTTAAATAAACATAAGATACC
This sequence comes from Microdon myrmicae, assembly GCA_963931805.1. Lineage (NCBI taxonomy): Eukaryota > Metazoa > Arthropoda > Insecta > Diptera > Syrphidae > Microdon > Microdon myrmicae. The sequence goes on from OZ007497.1 coordinate 214,015,258, forward strand.
CAATTGCACTGTGGGTTCGCACATCAAGTTTTCTGTCGGACCCAAAATAAACAAACGGATTTCCATATACGTGTCCATGTGTAGTGCAATGTTATCTATACGAGTCGCGCGTGAAAATTGGGTGGAAGTGTACCGTGCAGGAAAACCTCATGCCCCTTCCTTTCCCTGCGACTGTTTTTCCTCCTTTTCGGACTTCTGTTGCGTCTCTCAGGGATCGATACCCTCGATTGATTTATCCGACTGCAGTGCCGAGTTATTTGTAGAATCCGAAATAAATAAACCGATCTCCGAGAGCGCGGAAAGTGTGAAAATATATACGCGAGTGAAGTGCAGTGCGGGAAAATGGCGTAACCTGTCCTTTCTTGCTCTTGTTTTTCCTCTTTTTGCACCTCTGTACCGTCTCTCTGGCATCAATACTCTTGATTGATTTATAATCTTTGGAGAGTGTTTTACGTCCGAGTCGCGTAATATTCGTCATGGAAGAGATGTAACCTGAATTTCGGGACGGATCTAGTTGGGCACCTAGTACAAGAGCATAACACCTGTGGTGGTTGCCTTCGTGCTTTTATCGCTGGTTCTGACTTGCATCGCTATCTGAACTGGTATTAGGCTTCTGTGTCGTGCCGTTTCAATGGAACGGGAATTTCGCGTCGATCTGTGTAACATTCGCGGCCTAAGATATAATTTCCCGTCTGTGTCTGCTCACGCTTCTAACCAGAAGCCAGCAATCCTTGCATTGCTTTCTATTTTAAAAAATTGCAGACAACAATTTTCTTCGAATACAGAAGATGTTATGATTTTTAACCGAACAAACCAAACTTCATGAGATTTCTGCCAGTTGTTCACGCCATTCATACCAATCTACCGAAGAAATGTATACTATATCTATATATATAGATATTCAAAGAGCAAGTATAATAGTTTTTTGTCCACGGCGGTATATCTTTGGAGTTCTTATCCCCAAATCGCAGGTCGGTGGTCGAAATTGCTGTCATATTCCTGCCAATTATCCTGATGTGTGGTGTGTGTCACACGAAATTGGCGTGAGCGAAACCCACGTAGTGCCGCGTCGACTCCACGCCAATTCAGCCGTGAATCCCCATTGTGTGAGAGGGTGACCGAGAGTGGTTTTCGACTAATTAAATCAAGCGTACTCTCGGTCACTCTCACACACAGGCGGAAGTCACGGCTGAATTGGCGTTGAGTCGAGGAGGCACTACATGGACCTCCCTCGCACACCAAACAAAACCGACGCCGGATTTTTCTCGCACATTTCGTGTGACACACACCACATGTAAAGACAATTTGCCGGAATGTCACTTCACTTCGATATCACCCGCCGCCGATAGTATACGACCGCACCCCGCCAGTACTATTGGCCAGTCCTTTGTCAAGAGCTTACATGCAACTGCAACTCGTCCGCGAAGAGGACTTCGCCGATTACTTATAATTCCAGCGACCGCAAGGACGGTGACCCCAGCGGCTGCAGTTTCCCTCGTCTGTCGCCAGCGCCAGAAATCAGTCGCAGCCGGAGGTTCCAGCGTCTCGGCGCGAAACACGATTTGGGGACGAGTACCCCCAAATATAGAGTGAGGCACTTCGGCTGAAACAGTTTCCGATTATCAAGAAAGAATGAAACGGAAGGTCTCTCGTCCGGTGACGCATTCAAGAGGGGAATGATCTCTACCTTGTAGCCATCTGCAATTAAACGCAGATAGCCACAACTGATCTGACTGCAAGGGGTTTTTTATTTGAATGCCAGGTTTATCTTAAAAGCCTTATAAATAAGTAACTCAGTTTCAAGTCACATTTCATTTTTTCTTTGTTTTTTATTCAAAAAGTCGAAAGCCTACAGAAGTTAAATTCATGTTCCGCAATTTGTCACAATTTTACAGGAACAAATAGCATGGCTTCAACGAAACTATTTAATTTTAAACTATATAGACATTTGACTTTACCAATTGGAATGAATATTAACAAAAATGTAAATGAATGAATATTTAAAAAAAGTAAATTGAATGCTCAATCGAAACAGTAGCACAGTCGTCAGTGGAATCTGTAAACAAAACACTGGCTGCACATTTTTTGGCCACTAAACCACTACGTGGAAGAAAATATGAAGATACTTTGATCACATCGGATAATTATAAATATAACGTCTATAAAAGCAAATGCTTTTAAGTAAGTTACACAGAATTTCCATTTAACATTTAATTGTCGTTTTTAAACGAAGATTAGAAGAGTTCTATACGAGAAAGACATAATTCCGTTGTTGATGTTTTAAATACATTTTCTAACCACGCTAATGAAATTGGTAGATTAAATACACGCACAAATTTCATCAGTCCATTGGACAACCGGGAAACGGCCTCAAAATTTAGAAGATTGCCTTTATTATACGTTTTTTTCTTCAACTTAATTAAACCATCAAATTTGTTTAAACTTAATCAAATCATCATCATCATCTTGCAATTTAATTTTAACCCACAATACACTTTTTAGTCAAATCACCCACGAACGATGTTTAATGTATTTGGTTGAAGCTTGCTATGTATGTCTTAAGTATAAGTTTATTTTTAAAATTTAAGTATCCTGTAAAACATGTGGAATTGTTTAATTTAGTTGGTAAAATGGAACCTCGAAAAATGCTCATAATTTTCAACAATTGGCAATAGCAAAAGAAATACAATAGTAACGTGTATGAGTCTGTTGTAGTTTATTATTTAGTTGCAAATATATTTTTCCTTGTTAGTAATATTTGTAAATTAAACAACAATAAATTAAGCAAATTACATAATAGAGATATTCATGCAAAAAAAAACACAAAAAACAACTAAAGAAGAAAATTTCTATCAACTACATCATATCACTACGCAAAATAGGAATTATTTATATACATTTAATTTAATAGTAATACACATTTACATATATTAGTGAAAGCAAGCAAAACTTACTGTTTTCGGCTAGCGATGGAAAAATACCATTTATTGTGTTGAGTAGGGTGGTTTAATAAAATAAATATGTTTAACATTTGATTTAAAGTTATCTCAACAACAAAAAAAGTTTATAAAATTTAATTAGAAATGTAGAAAGGATTTGTGGATTTTTTTTTCAAAACTCTTATTTAATTTTTGCGTAAATACATAGAATGCTGTTTTTCATTTAGCGGATTCATATTACTCGTATCATGTAAGACTGATGGGAAATTCATGTTTAATTTGAAGTATCTGACAATGAAGTTTAGATGAAGCATTTCACGAAATAATTTGAATTTGAATGGAAATGATGGGAAACATCTTTGAAAGGAGTTTAAATATTTAGAGTGCTTTTCGTTCTATTGAAAATGTTTCCATTGATCGTGTAATGATTCACCGAGAAACACTATACGTTTGACTTGATTTTGTAAACTTGATAATTTCTAATTAAGTTATTATAACGAAAAACATCTATTATGAAAATACTGTGATTAAGGATGAGTATTCGAATTGGATCTTTTAACCGCTACGGAAGGACAAAGTATTTGTTTTGCGAAAGAAAGTGATACATAATGAAAATTTCAATTATTGTGTAACGCATTTAGAATATAAATGATATTATAAGGCAATTATTAAATAATTAATTACACTTTATAGTATTGTTTACTAAGCAAGTTCGTTCATTGTTCACAAACAGTCTCTTGTTTCTACAAAGGTTCATGGATGTAAAAATTGTGCGAATGTCAAAAATTGTCATCATGCCAGGCACCTAATACCTGATTTCCAATTCGGATTTCGAAGAACGCACAGCACCACTATGGCTCTCAATTTATTTCAAAACCACGTCTGCGTGCGGCTCTTTAATAAGGAACCCACCGTTGCGGTAAGCCTAGACATTGAAAAAGCTTTTGATACGACTTGGACCGAAGGTCTCGCTTTTAAACTACTGAATACTGGCCTCAGTAGAACGCTATGTAGCATCATCTACCAGTTCGTTCGAAACAGAACCTTCCAAGTTAGAATGAATGGAAAGCTTTCCCGAAATGTTCACGCCGCTGCAGGCGTACCACAGGGCTCCATTGTAGGCCCCATCTTATTCAATATTTACACCTCCGATATTCCCCGCCCTGTGGACGGGAGAGTAAACCAGATATGCTATGCGGATGACGTCCTGGTGTACACGTCAACCAAAGGCCCTAACCTCGCAACAAATCGACTCAACACTCACTTGGACGAACTGTATCAGTATTACAGTCGATGGAAAATCCGACTTAATCCATCCAAAGCAGTAGCCATAATTCTGAGTAGTAAACACTCCCAACCTGCTTCTCGATATTCACAGAATATTCGAATAAAAATGGGAGATACTACGATTAGACCGCAGGACAAGATGAAAATCTTGGGGTCACTTATACCCCAAAAATGAATTTCATCAAAAATGTGACCCACATTCTCCAAGGGGGCCTCGGTCGGTCTAAGCAACTGCACAACATCCTGAAGTGGAGGAACAAAGTTGACACCAAAGTTAAGCTTCTCTGCTATAAGCAGCTAATCCGATCTGGAATATCGCACGCCTTTCCCATATGGTCCTGCATATCTTCGGCTCAAATGGAAAGACTTCGGGTTTTCGAAAGGAAACTCCTCAGAAGATGCACCAATCATTCTAGAAGGCCTGACGGTCGTCATTACCCCAACTCTCACCTATACGAAGGCGCCTCCATTACCCCTATCGACGAGTACTTGCTTCAATTAGCATATAAGTACCTCGAAAACATTCAGAACAGCGAGAATCTACTTGTACGGGACTCTTGCGTTCTTGACCCTTCTCTCTCTCGATCTCTTCGGATCAAACCGCCACAATTTCTTCTTCAGTACAAAACTGAAGAAAGCACCCTTCCCAACAACATTCCCCTCTATAATAGAGGATTCCTGGACCCATCCCATAGGGTCTACTATTAACAAACCAAACACACGAAAGCACAGTACAAGACGGCACAAACACAAACATACACACCGACCAAAGAGCAGATTATCAGACGCCAAAGACGTGATCTGCGTTTACTACCGCACCCAAGACCCACCGGTCTTGTATGATTTCTTTCCCACCATCCCTCTATAAAAGTAGTTAGAGAACACTTGGACTAACACTGTCCACACTATCCTTGGATATCCCCCCTTTTTTCTTCTCTTTTCAGATGCCGCGAGACCGAGCCCAACATCCTCACGGATGTGGGTGATTCTGGTTATCGCAAGATGACCAGAAGTCAGAGACAAGATGAAGGACACATATGTCCTGTCTCGCTAAATTCGGCCTTCTCGCCACAATTTTTTTTTTTTTTTTTTTAAATTGTCATCACACATAGCATTGTTAGAAGTGTTGAACGAAGCAGTAAATAAAAATAGAACTAATTGAACTGACAGAAATGACGGAAAATAGTCTCTAGGAAAACGAAGAACATTGTTTGAAATTACCATGTTTCATAAAATAGAATAGAAAAAAAAAACATTGGTCATCACATCCCCGGGTTCCATAACTTGTTGTAATTTTACAGGAACAAACATTAAATTTGCTGCCCAGTCTGAAATTAGGATATGGTGACTCAACCAGCGGTATGACTCGTCAGGAGAAGTGTTTCATGCTGATAGTCTGGTACATTTGGTTAACGTACGAGGGTAGGTAAATAAGTCCTTAGAAAAGCGTACGATGGCGCTCGTAGCATCGCTAATGGTCTTGTGGTGTTTCTAACAGATACACACACAATACACAAGCAAATAGTGAAGAACACCGAACGAAAATTGAATAAGAGAATGCATCAGAGCCGTATACCATAGCGATAACATAACAATTCACATCAGTGGAATATATTTGAGTTTAAAAATCGAATTCTAAACACGGCCAGTAGCCTGATGGGTTGCGCTTTGGTTCAATTTTTGGGGATTCTACCCGTCATAGCGTCAGTTCGAATCACACGTTCTTCACTATCATTCTAAAAGCTATAGTTTGTTTTCCGTAAGCATCATTGATCACTAGGTAGCTATTATGTATTTTGAGCTGCGTCCAAGGAACCAAACAATCAATTCTGATGACAAACTGAACGTGGCGGTCAAAGAAAAACGATCAGAATTGGTAAACCACAAAGGTCCCCCATGACAACACTAGTCGACAAACATTTTTTGTCAGCAGCAAAAAATTATTGGACCTTGGTTGGGAAGTGATGTCACATCCACCACATAGCCCTGACCTTGCGTTATATTTTGTTCTTGGCAAAACTCCTTGAATGATAAAACATTCAATGATGAAGGCTGTGATGGTTTAGCTTTTCGCCAGTAAGAATCAGAAATTTTATGAGCATTAAATCATGAAACTTACAGAAAGATGGGAAAAGGTCATCGATAAAAGGGGAAAATGTATATATTAAAGTTCATTCATTGTATGGAAAAAATCAGGTTTTATTTGTATGAACAAAATGGCAATTACTTTTTCGCCAATCCATAATTCACCAACAAAAAGCTTATGCTCGGCAGGTATTCTACAAGGTTCATTACTTGGTCCACTTGTGTGGAGGGTATACGAGGGTAGATCAATAAACGCCTACGATGGTGCTCGTAGCATCATTCCAAACTAGGTATCTGGCAAAAGAAGGAAAGATGGCAAAAGGTCATCGATAAAATAGGAAAATATATCATCGATTAAAGTTCATTCTTTGTATGAAAAAAATCAGGTTTTATTTCTATAAACAAAGTGGCAATTACTTTTTCGCCAATCCATACTTCACCAACAGAAAGCTGATGCTGGGCAGGTATTCTACAAGGGTCAGTAGGTTTACAAATATACGAAGGTAGGTCTATAAGTCCTTAGAAAAGTCTACGATGGCACTCGTAGCATCGCTAATGGGCTGTTTTTAGTAAATTAAGTTTTCCTCACTATGTATCTGTCAGTTTTCAATTTGTTTCATGTTTCAATTTTGCATGATAATTTGGGTATAAAATAATATCTGCGAGATGGATGCGGCATTTGTTCGCAGCTGAGAACTTTTGGAGTGCATGCCTCGGAACCCAGATGAGTTTCTGAGCAGACTAGTAACTGTAGATGAAACATGGATACACCACTACACCTCCAATGCGAAAGAAAAGCCGAAACAGTGGACTGTTAAAGGCGGACGGGCTCCAAAGAAGGCAAAGACGGTGTAATCAGCTGGAAACGTTACTGTTTTTTGGGATGCAGGTGGTATTTTTTGTTATTTTAATATACTTCTCTCGGGAGTGGCGAAACTATACCGCCGACACGGCGCCTCGAGATGCCACCAAATAACTGTTGCAGTTCTATTTGAACAGTTGCAGGTTGTAACGCTCCGGAAACACTTGCGCCACCCCACAATTCCACAGCTTGGATTATGTTCCAAAAGTGCTTGGATTATGTATAAGAAGACATCATAGGATTTAGACACATTTACTGATGCCAGTTGAGCAAGCGATTACAACGACCGAAAGTCCCAAAGCGGATATGATTTTTTCTATGGAGGAGGAACGCTCCTTTGTGGCTCGAAGAAACAGAGGACTGTGACCACATCAAGCACAGAGGCGGAATACGTAAATCTTACCTCTGCTGCAAAAGAAGATGCAGCTAGAAGAACTTGGACTACAATGAGGACCAGTGACAATTTGGACCGACAACACAGCGCACAGGCGATTGCAAGTGTTTTGGGCTTCCAAGGGCGAACCATTGGCGCAAGGCTAATAACATCGCCCGGAAAAATAAATTACTATGGAAAATTTAACAAGCCTCGGGACTTGCTAAATAAGGCCAAGACCGGATCCCGGTTGTAGTGCCGATGATGATGATGAGGGGAGAACCAAACATCTTGATATCAGGTATTATTTCGCCAAGGCGGCGGTCGGAGATGGGACGATCAAGTTGGAATTTATTGCTTCAGAAGAGATATCAGCAGACGCTTTAATAGAGTCAATGGGATTACCAGCCCAAATGATGTGTTTCGAACGTTTAGGGATATGTTTGTGTACTAAATCAAATCAACAGATTATGGAATTGAGAAGGAGTTCTGGGTGTGTAAAGTGTTCTTTGTCGTCTCCGGAGGGATTCATTTCCACCAATCTTTTTTCTGTCATCGATTCGATGGCACTGCCAATCAACTGTCATATCTACTTCACTTAACTGATTTATTGTTTATTCTTTTTTCTTTTTTCTATTGATTGGTTCAGGTTGCTCCATCTTTTATGACGGTATGTGAATATTGGGGGGGGGGGGGGGGGGGGGGGGGGGAACATACAGGGTAGCGTCACTGCTTTCAACCCGGCGAAGGCCAAGACGATCCTTTTCTCTGTTCAATCCAAGTAGTGAACCAATGCATGCAGCGACATCCTAAGAAAGGTTGGCGCAAGTCTAATAATCTTGCCCGGAAAAACAATATTTATGGACAATTTAACAAGTCTCGGATGTGGACCGGATACCGGTGGAGAGACTTGCTAAACAAATTATTATGTAAAATTTAACCAGTCCCAGATATGGACCGAATACACGTCGACGACCACGGAAACAAAAATGGCTAACCGATTTGAGAATTTTCTCATGGAACGACCGCTCACTATACAGAGCTCGAGCTGTACAGCAGCTAGCTGATGCCCTGACCGAATATAAGACTGACATAACAGCATTACAGGAAATAATATGGACGGGGAGTGGTGTTATTCAAAGAAAGGAGTATGACATTTATTACAGGTGTCATGCAAAACACCATGTGCTCGGGCTTTCTAGTCAGACAAAAACGGAAGCCTGCTTTAGTGCAATAGACGAAAGGCTAAGCACTCTTCGCGTGCGAGGCAAGTTTAAGAACATAACATAGAGAGGAGTCTTCTGAAGACGAAAAAGAACAATTCTACGAGAGCGTCGAACGGGCCCTCAATGCCTGCCCAAGATACGATGTGAAAATCGTTTTTGGTATGAATGCCAAAATAGGTTGGGTGCGGTTTTCAGGCACTACGCAGGTTCCCATAGTTCATGAGAATACTAATGACAATGGACTACGAGTCGTCGAACTGGCAGCATCAAAGAACTTGATCGTTGCGAGCACCAGGTTTCCATGTAAGGACATCCACAAAGCCACCTGGGTATCACCTGATGGAGCCACTCGCAACTAAATTGGCCACGTGTTGACAGACCGCCGCCACTCCTCGAGCCTGATGACGGTACGAACGTATCGAGGTGCCAACGTCAACTATCGATCACTATCCTGTTGGTATAATTTCCGAGCGCGAATCGCCTTCGCGGATCAGGTTCGGATCAACACGGCTGCCTTACGTGACGAGAACACAAGTAACACCCTTGATCATACGTTAAGACTCGCCCTCGAAGAGCTCGATGGAGGCAGAGAAAGTCCTGCCGCCAGATTGCCGGGCGTAGAAGGGAAATGGACCCGTCTTAAGAATACTGTCATTAGTACTGCCATCTCCATCTTAGACAGTAGTCGTAGATATCGGAGCGACTAGTTTGATGATAAGTGCAAACTAGTGACTGAACGTAAGAATGCTGCACACCGGGCAATGCAGCAGACTGATAGGACGCTGGTACGCGAAGAAAAATACAAATAGCTCAGAAGATCTGAAAAAAAGACTCCACAGACAAAAGAAAAGTGCTTGGGAAAAAATGCTGATCTGTGCACCGCGCACGGAAGTTCTACCAAATAATCCGTATGACACCACGCTGCACTTACTGCAAGGATAAAGAGGGTATAGCGTTTTAAATAATAGTGAAGAAGATCGTGTGATTCGAACTGACGCTATGACAGCTCGAATCACGAAAAAAATTTGACCTAAGCGTTACACACCAGGCTACTAACCGTGTTTAGAATTTGATTTCCAAACTCGACTATATTCCACTGGTATGAATTATTTTTATTTTATCGCTTGGTATACGGTTCTGATGTATTTTTCTTATTCGATTTTTTTTTTTTTTTCGTTCGGTGTTCTTCACTATTTTTGCTTGTGAATTGTGTGTATCTGTTAGAATCGCTACAAGGGTAATCTGATCACCGATCCTGAAGGCATTCTGGTGGGATGGAAAGCGCTCCTCAATGAATTGCTAAATGGCCAGCTCACAGAGGAATTGGAGGCTCCACCAATACAAAATCAACACCAAATGCTGACGTCACCAAACATTGAGGAGACAGTTAAAGCCATAAGACAGCTCAAATCAAATAAAGCCCCGGGAGCTGATTGCATACCAGCTGAGCTGATCAAACAAGGAGGGACAGCACTACATCACGCAATTCATGAGATCGTGGTGCACATATGGGAGCAAGAGGAGATGCCGGAAGATTGGCGTCGTGGAATAATTTGCCCCATACATAAGAAGGGAGATATCAAAAAAAGCATTCTAAAAAAATGTATACTACTTTGTAGGTTGACCATGGCCAACGTAAGTAGTCAAGTAAAAATAGCGGGATTCTTGTCCAAATCAATAAACATCTTTAATGGACTACGACAATGGAACGGTCTGGCCTGCCTCTTCTTCAACCTGGCGTTGGATAAAGCAATCCGCCACTCTGGAATTACAACTAAAGGGACTATTGTCAGTAAGTCCTGGCAGATACTTGCCTACGCAAATGACATCGACATCATCGGTAGATCCTATTCAGCTGTACAGTACTCTTTCACCCAGATTGAACAGGAGTCACAAAAACTGGGACTGCACATTAATGACGGAAAAACTAAGTATTGGGTAGTACCACATGAAATGTCCGATTTTCGCTCAGTCGAAAATAAGAAGTTCTCGCATGAACATCTGGGCCCGAACGTTCAATTTTCTTTTTTTATAATGTAAAGTCGTGACGTGTGAAAATTGTAGGGTTCGTTACAAGTACAGTTTTTTTTTTTCTTGGAATTGTTTACCATGCTGTCGGTAGTTCAAATTCGAACCCTCTTCCTTTATGAATTTAAAATGGGACATTATGCGTCATTGGCAATGAAAAAATTAACGCATTTGAGGATGTAGCGGTAAATTAACGCACTATACGATATTGGTGTGGAAAGTTCCGTTCGAAAGATTTCAGCCTTGAAAATGAACCACGGGGAAGCCGAAAACGTTAGTTGACGACGATGTTTTAATAGCAACGATTGATGCGGACCCCATGACATCGGTGCGAGCGATTGCACAAAGCATGGGGGCACCCCCAATGACAATAAATCGACACCTTTCTCTCATAGGAAAGGTAAAGAAACTCGATAAGTGGGTACCCCATGAACTGAATGAGTCCCAAAAACTACGGTGCCTGGAAAGCTGCGCATCGCTTAGATTAAGAAACCAAACAGAACCGTTTTTGCACCCGATAGTCACCTGTGATGAAAAGTGGATTCTGTATGATAACCGTAAAAGACTTGGGCAATGGTTGAATACAGGTGAAAAACCAAAACACACCCCCAAGCCCGATCTTCACTCAAAAAAAGTTATGGTGATATTTTGGTGGACATCGAAAGGACCAATCCACTTTTCATTTCTACAAGCAGGAGCGACGATAAACACTATCAAATATTGTGAGGAAATCAACTCATTGCATCCCAGATTGGCTGAAAAGCAACCTGCGTTGGGAAATAGGCACGGCCCGATCCTTTTGCATGACAATGCTAGACCCCATACCTCACAAGTAACGGTGGCTGTTGGGATTTAAAATTCTTCCGCATCCACCGTACTCTCCTGACATTTCGCCAATGGACTACCATATTTTCCGCAATCTGGATTCATTCTGCCGGCAGAAGGTCTTCCGGAACCGAACAGGAGTCATAAATGCCTTTAAAGATTACATTGCCTCAAAAAGTCAGCACTTCTACGGAAAAGAAATATTTGACCTTGTATCACGTTGGAAGAATGTCATAGATGCCAAAGGATCTTATTTTGATTGAATAAAAATGTATGGAAAAATTATATGGGCTTGTAAATTTTTACTGCAATATAAAATTGGACATTTCATGTGGTGCAACTCAGTACTTGGTGGCAACTTCTGCGAAGAAAAGATCTAACGTTGGTCAAAGTCTCAGGGTAGCGGAGCACGAATTTGAAGTAGTGCAACCTTTTAACTAGCTTGGGCCAATAGTAGCAGCCGATAATAATATGGAAGAAGAAATGTGTGGATGGCTGATAAAATCCAACAAAGCCTACCATGGTCTATCAAGGCTCTTTAAACCCTGAAATTTATCCAGAATATTAAAGCTACTACTGTACAAGACCATGGTACCAGTCCTCATGTGTGGATCAGAGACCAGGGTGCTCAATAAAAAGCACTCTGAACTCCTAGCCGCGTTCGAGAGGAGGGTATTAAGGAGAATTGTTGCCCCCGTGTGTGGGGGGGACGATTCTGGAGACGCTACAACCATGAGATATACGCGATCTGTCTCGAAGTTAACGTTGTAAGAAAAATCAAGCTCGGTAGACTCCGGTGGGCGTGACACCTAGCTCGAATGAGCGAAGAGGAGCCTGCCCGGAAAATCCTTTGTGGCAGGTTGTATGATTGATTGATTGATTGATTGAAGGCGGAACCCCCATTTTTATTTAGCTTAATGCAAGCTTAAAATTAACTTAACATAAAACCTTACAGACTATCTTAAAATCTATAGTAGTGGTTAAGACCTTAATCAATTATTGAATCGAAGAAAAGGAGAAGAAAACCAGGAAGTTGAAGATTACTGGGCGATAGGGGAGGTAGGAGGCCAGGGAAGAGCGAGTGTATGTGGGGGTGATAAACGCGGCCTTTGTGCGACAGTGGGGGGCATGAGTTCGAACTGATACGGGGGCGCGGGTTAGGGAGCCGGGGGGGGGGGGGGGGGGGTTGTGGGATTGGTTGGAAAGGTGTAGGGGAGAACTAGTTTGAGGGAGGGAGAGAAGAGGAGAGGAGAGGATTGCAGGGTAGAGGGGTTATTGAAGGGAGGGGGCGGATTTAGGGCGGGTTTATTCTGAGACGTCGTTTAACAGTGGGAGTGGAGATGTTGAAATCGAAAGAGGTAGAGCAAGAGTTAACATGCCGTAGCATACGCGAGATGGTTTCGTTAGCGCCGTAACAATTGTGATGAGCGGGCACGTAAAACAGTCGAGGGTTACGTACGTTACGGGGGTTTGTATGCAATGTTAAATTGGAGAGCAAGCTTGGGCAATTGATTGAGCCACATAGAAGGCGATGGACAAAGATGATGTCATGGATTCTGCGCTCTTCAAGTGTGCTTAGATTGATTAGAGGGAGCCGGCTTGTGTATGTTGGTAGAATCAGCGGATTTTCCCAGTTTAGTCCGCGGAGGGCAAAGCGCAAGAAACGACGTTGATACGGGGACCAGACCTGACTAGCGTATTCGAGTAGTGGCCGGACAAAAGTTGTGTAGAGTGATCGGGTGACATGGGGGTTAAGGAATTCTTTCGACCAGCGTTTGACAAACCCAAGGGCGGCGTTGCCCTTGAGGATTATGTAATCAATATGTGCAGTAAATTTGAGCTCCTTGTCGAATAGGACGCCCAGATCGCGAATCAATTCAACCGATCTTATCGGTTTGTTCAGTAAGAGATAGGAGCGTGGGTGAGTGGGGGAACTCTTCCGAGAGAAGGTGATTGTGTGACATTTGGCGATATTCATTTCTAGGCAATTATTTTGACACCAAGTCGAGAAGTTGTCAAGGTCCCATTGGAGAAGTGAAGAGTCCAAGGGAGAGCGGATTATATGGAAGGAGACAGCGCAGCAGACCTTGTCTGCGACAGAGGGATGGCGTAGACCAGGACGCCCGGAGCCTGGGAGTACCAAACTGGATGACATCGGCTCGAAATCGGGACCGGTGGAGAGATTTGTTAAATAAGGCCAAGACCGGATCCCGGTTGTAGTGCCGATGATGATGATAACTTGTGTTTTGAACCTTTGTCCAACATTTAGTACGTGCATGTTATTTATAAAAAAATGCAGTGAGGGTATCACTATTTATCTTTTACATTTAATTGGATCTGTTAAAGCTACGACTATACATCTCAAAGATCATAAACATTTATTTGGGTCATGCGAACTGTAAAATAAACCCTGAACGAACTTGCATATGCCGATACTTTGAAACTTTCGCTACAGCAAGTAAACATCACCTTTAATTGAAATTGCAATTCACTTAATACCCATCAGAATATGTTTGAAATTTAAATTCTGGGACATCGATATGTTTTGCGATATGTTACAGGTGTTTAAAGGTTCAAAAACGCCCTCTTTCGAAGACTTTTAGATTAGTAATGAACTTTGAAAACATTCTACATTCTCATTAATGATATCGTAATTTTTTGAATCCTTTATACAATAAAACCTAACAAAAACAACATAATACTTTACCTTTCGATTAATTTTCGCATTTCTTCGGTAGTACGCTGATCCTTCTGATGCGGGGATCGTTTAGCTGCTTTATCGTTTACAGATTCAAGTTTGTTTTTGTTTCGTTTTAAGTTAAAACAGATAATTGAAATAATAAAAGAAACAACAAAACAAAAGTCAATAACAATATTGAAAAGAAAAATTCTTATAGAAATTATATAAACAAAAAATGTCTTATAATATTTTCTTTCTTTATATCTATTTATGTATATGATAATGAGGTGGAGTATTAAGTTTTTCTTTTTTTGTTTTTTTTTTTTGTTTAACAATGTATTTATAGCATGTTTTGAAACTACGTCCTTGTACAAGTTGTTCGAAAATGCACTTAAAACAATTGAAAAAAAAATTAAATAATTGACAAGCATTTTATTTCTTTTTTAACATCTAAATTGAGTTAAAACGAATTATTGTGAAAAGATAAAATGATTTTGTTTATTCTTGGTTCTACCCAGATTCTTCTAAGTGAAAAGAACAAAATCCATGCATTCCACAAATGATGATTGAAAAACAGAATAAATTAATAAACATCGAGTTAGTTACATAAAATAAATTTTCAGTGAAATTGCAGTGAGTAAACGACTATTACCAAAAACAACAACCAATGAAATTTTGAAAGAAAAAAAAAACAGAAACAATATAAAAACACGCAAATAAAGAATAACAGTGATAGAAACAAGGTAAAATTTTGATTATTTACACGAATGTAGGCTTCGAATGATGGTTTGGCTAAACATAACAAAACTGGAGTGTTTGATCTATCGATTAGATTGGAGAAGAAGTTCGAGTGGGTGTTTGAGATTCGAGTATTAGGGAGAATTTGACCTCTGGCTTGGACTATTTGGCTTTAATATTCGAAGCGAATATTTGAATTGCTTCAACAAATCGAAGGAATTGATTTTAACAGGTCATCTATAAGTAAGAGGACTTCAAAACATGTCGATGGTGAATGGTAGCCTATTTTTCAAAAGTACAGAGAGTTTAATTGACTAAAAACTTTGGGAATTCTCATAGCTTTCAACAGTGTAACAGAATTGAATTATATTTAAGTATAAATAAATCAAATCATTTACATCGTCCCTCTTTTTGAAAGGAGTTGAGCTTATATCATGACAACTACTCCTTCGTAGTTTTGTTAGCCATGCTCATCATCAGCTCGTTCCATTGAAGCCGCCTCTCCCACCCTGTTTCCACTCTCTCTCTCTGACTCTAATCAATAAAAACAAACTTGCATATCTTATGTTAGATGAATTTGGATTAGACGTTAAAACCGCAAACACGAACTAAAACAAATGCCTAACGAAATGATTCGCGTGATTATATTTGATGATAGAACAAAATTTCGAACTTCCAAGAATCAGAATCAGTTCCAAAAGGGGGTGTGAAGAACAATACAAAGATAAAACTGCGCATTCATGACAAGTGAGAATGATTATGAATGAATTTAAGTTGATTCGAATTGATGGATTACTCCAAAACAAAATGCACACACCTATTTCAATGAGGTGTTTAAATGGAATGTATAGTACATATATAGTATATTATGTGATGCACAATATACACATATTGCATATAATCTCTAAAGGAATACGGGGGCATTTGTTCAAATGATAATGATCATAAAATATAAATGACAATTTCATTTGAATGCTACCAAACAAAATTATAAATTTTCAATATTTTGATGAAGTTTTGATCAATCACTCACCCTCCTTGGAGTCTTCTATGAGAGTTCGAAATGAAGATAATCATTTGGAAAAAGGAAATAAAATCTTTGTTATCAATTTTATCTTAAGGTTGCAGTTAAAATAACGTGTAAGAAATATAACACAACTTTAACCTTATTTAAATGAATAACCTTTTACAATGCAAACTGTTCGACCCTGTATAAAATGTGTCCACCGACTTAATGATAGGTAATTTTAAAATCGGTGCTTACCACCATAATTGCCTCGTGGTCCATGATCACGATCACATTCAGCTTCTGAGATCTCGTTACTTTCTTTGGAGTCATTGAACGATGAGTTGCTCATGTCATGGTTACGTGGTGGTGGTGGTGGTGGTTCAGGAGATCCATTTCCTAATAAAATAAGAAATTTGGGTTTTCGTTTTGTAGATAATGTATAAGGAACGTTTACTTGTATTGCAATTACCGACACTTCGGCGTCCGACAGAGCCACGAGATCCATAATGTTCATAGGGAGTTCCATATGGGCCGCCATATTGTGAGCCGTATTGATCTTCTTCGGGAGCGCAGTTTGCGGGATCATCATATTCGGGTCCTGGTCCGCTGTATAAGCTTCCACCTTGAGAGTTGACACGCGTGTATCGGCGCTACACAGAAGAAACATAAGATGAAATGTAATTTTCCCTTTTTTGCTTCAAATGTAATTCTTTTCAAATTATTATTAGTGTTCGGTTGACGTTCGAATAGTAAAGACGCGTTATATCGCGCTCCTCGCCATGTCACATCGAGTACACGAAAAAAAACGAAAGAAAGAAAAACAAAACTGAATGGAAAATAAACACGTTCGCAGGTTCTCAATAGTGATAAGTGAATGGCGTAAAACACATAATAATAATAATGGACACTACATCACACAATCAAGAAAATGCAACGCTGAGTTACACGAATAACGGCAATATTATGACGTTTGAACAGCTAGCAGCAGCTACATATGTGCCAACATCAACAATCGATAATAAATGAAATGCTTCATGAAGCATTGGAAACCCAAATACAATCGCAGGTATGTGCCACTGTGCATTTGCCAACAGAGTAGCATCCAGGCGAAGAAGAGCTGGAAAAGGAAATCCCTGTAGTTCATAAGAAAAGAAAAACTGATAACATTCATAAACAAAATATAATACCTTCTGTAAACAATATGATTAATTCGTTAATTCGTGACAACAAATGAGATTACCAAAGGAAGGAAAATTCCCCGGCTACCACTTATCAATGTGAGGAATATATTTATATACGAGAGTGGCCTGAAAAGTTTCCGTCCTCAACGTGAAGATAGCAGCACTCGTCAATAAAAGCTAGTGAATGCAGTTGTGCATCTTTTTGCAAATCCTTACCACAATTTCAGTCATTTTGGACGCGTAGTTTTTATTTGACAGTCGATGTGTGTTTTTGTGAAAATGGACAAAATTGATGTCATTAAATGTTTGTTTTTGAAAGGCAATGCTCCGACGCAAATAAAAGATGAGTTCGACTCTGTGTATGGGGACTCTGCACCATCATTTAACACCGTGAAATCTTGGGCAGCTGAATTTAAACGTGGCCATGAGAGCTTGGGAGACGATGAACGTTCAGGACGTCCAAAAACTGCAACAACTGACGATAACCTCGCGAAAGTTCACCAAATGGTACTAGACGACCTCCAAATTAAAGTGAGAAAGATAGCAGAGGCTATGAAAATGTCCAAAGAACGTGTTAGTCACATATTAAATCAAGATTTATGCCTGAGAAAGCTGCCCGCGCGTTGGGTGCCGCATTTGCTCACGTTAGACCAAAAACGTGTTCGAATGAATATTTCCAACGCGCTCTGTTCGGGCAGTTTAGGCGCAGTAAATCCGAGTTTTAGCGCCGATTAATTACTGTCGATGAAAATTGGATACACCATTATACATCATCATCATCATCGGCACTACAACCGGAAACCGGTCTTCACCTTATTTAGCAAGTCCTGAGGCTTGTTAAATTTTCCATACGCCTAAAACAAAAATACACTCAAAACACTGGACTGCAAAGGGGGAATCGGCTCCAAAAAAAGCAAACACTTTTTTTTCGACAGGGAAAGTGATTGCGACTGTTTTCTTGGGGTAGTCATGGAGTTATCTTAATCGATTATTCTTCAAAAACGAAAAACCGTCCTCTCACACCTCAGCGGTTGCCATGGCGAAAATCAACAAATTACGGTTTGAACTCCTTGACCATCCGCCTCACACACCAGATCTAGCCCCAGGCATTTCTTTTTGTTCCCTAATCTAAAAATTGCGCTCGGAGGACAGAGATTTTCGTCAAATGAGGAGGCAATCACCTTCGTGAACAGTTATTTTGGAGAGAAAAACGCCGAGTACTATTTGGACGGGTTAGAGAGAAGGGAGCATCGCTGGGAGAAGTACGTAGAGTTACAAGGAGACTATGTAGAAAAATAAAAATAAGTTTTAAGAAAAAATGGCTTGTATCTTTGTTAGGTCGGAAACTTCTCAGCCCACCCAAGTATTTTATTACATTTAGAAATGCCAGTGAAACACAAAAGTCAATTCGAAGCATTATCCAATAATGATATAAAAATAACATGCGGAACTGAAAATGCATACACAGCAGTCAAAGAGAAATCCCTTAAGACGGATGTTTAGCAATACTTAGTGAGCATGTATGTGGCGTTTCTAGCAGATCATCATCATCATCGGCACTACAACCGAGAACCGGTCTTGGCCTTATTTAGCAAATCCTGAAGCTTGTTAAAATTTTCCATAATGATTTGTTTTTTTCCGGGCAGGGTCATTAGTCTTGCACCAGAGGCTCCCCGACAGGGAATCGAACCCCGGTCTCCCGCGTGACAGGCGGGTATACTTTCTAGCAGATACACACGAGCAATACTAAAGAATCGGGCCGTGCCTATTGACAACGCAGGTTGCTTTTCAGCCAATTTGGCATCCAATAAGTCGATTTCCTCACAATATTTGATAGTGTTTATCGTCTCACCTGGTTGAAGAAATGGAAAGTGAATCCCTTCGATGTCCACCAAAATGTCACCATAACCTTTTTTGGGTGAAGATCGGGCTTGGGGGTGTGTTTTGGTTTTTCACCTGCATCCAACCACTGCCCAAGTCTTTTACGGTTATCATACAGAATCCACTTTACATTACATATGACTATCGGGTGCAAAATCGGTTCAGTTTGGTTTCTTAATCTCAGCTATGCGCAGATTTCCAGGCGCCGTAGTTTTTGGGACTCGTTCACTTCATGGGGTACCCACTTATCGAGTTTTTTTTACCTTTCCCATGAGAGAAAGGTGTCGACTTATTGTCATTGGTGATACCCCCATGCTTTGTGCAATTTCCCGCACCGATTTCATTGGGTCCGCATCTACCGTTGCTCTTAAAAAATCGCCGTCAACTAAAATTTCCGACTTCCCACGTGGTTCATTTTCAAAGCTCAAAGCTCCCGAACGAAACTTTTCAAACCAACGTCGTATAGTGCGTTCGTTTACCGCTACATCTTCAAATGCGTTATTAATGTTTTTCATTGCTAATTATGTTCTATTTTAAGTTCATAAAGCAAGGGGGTTCGCATTTGAACTCCCGATAGCATGGTAAACAATTCCTAGAAAAAAAAATAACTGTACTTGTAACGAAAAGACATTTAATGTAGTACAACACAATACACGCTGCATTGTTGCGCCATTTATTAAAAAATGCACACTTAATACATATTCACCTAATGCTATCTGAAAAGTCACGAAAATTGTATAACCTCTAGGAAATTTCTTAGTCTGTATTCTTGCGAATATTATAAAACAACATGTTTATAATTTAGTTAGACTGGCATTGAACTAAGCTAAGCTGGACGCAGAGCACGGCTTCCTATTTAATTGAACCACTGTTGGGGGTAAGCAACGCCCGATTCAAATTCTTTGTTGTAAAAATATATAATGAACAGACATTAAAAAAAGGTCCAACTCTATATACTATTTACTATTTATTGGCCTGTAGGTACCCGGAAGTTCATGACCTCACCGACTCGACCTGTGGCAGTTCTTTTGCTGGTTTTGCCACCGAAAACTAATCAATGTTTAAGTTTACCTGTGAACAGTTCTCCAGGGCAATGCTCAGGATGGTTCTCGAATTTGGTTGACCTCCAATTGACTGGGTGCACAAATCCTGTTCGATGGTCTGTCAATCTTGTGAATTCCGCCGCCTCAATTCCATATTGATATACAATTCCAGAAATTTGTCTCTCCCCTTCCTCTACGAAAATGTCTACTCCATATTGATTTAATGGTCTGACAGTCATCAGTTTTATTTCCACTTGTTTATTTATAGTTTTGTTTTTAACAAATTTTAGTTTAATCCTCAACAAACTTTTACTCTAATTTTAACAAGTTTTAATTTAATTTTATAATGTGGTTTTCCTTGGAAAAATCCCCGGGACCAGACATAAACGAAAACTCTTTCCGCCTTTTTTCTTTTTTCTGCACCCGTTAACAAAACGTTCTCTTCGACAACCGTCAACAACGGGACCACAACAAACCGAATTTTAACATCCTCCTGTCTCTCTCATTTCGCTCTCCATTCACGTCCACTTCGAAAAACAAATTCGAACTCGAAGAACTGCACGATCCACACCCGAATCAGGGTGGGTTCAGAAACTCACTTCAGGATCATGCAATTCTTCCACCACCTTACCATCATACTATGTTAAAACAAAATTGTATTAAATGCAGATTATTAAATGATGGTGGTGGCCGACGTACGTAACACACCTCCCCCCCCACAAGACTGCGTGGCATTCTTAGGAGAGGAATGTCACGCCGGAGAGTGGACGGCGGAGAGCAAACAAATAAACAATCAGCAGACCAATCAACAAATAAATAAATAAATAAATAAATAAATTAGTCTACATGCTTAAGTGCTAATGTTAGTAGGGATTATACCACTTATATATGAGGGTTAGTACAAATAAATAAATAAATAAATAAATTAACTAGTCTACATGCTTAAGTGCTAATGTTAGTAGGGATTATACCACTTATATATGAGGGTTAGTACAAATAAATAAATAAATAAATAAATTAACTAGTCCACATGCTTAAGTGCTAATGTTAGTAGGGATTATACCACTTATATATGAGGGTTAGTACAAATAAATAAATAAATAAATAAATTAACTAGTCCACATGCTTAAGTGCTAATGTTAGTAGGGATTATACCACTTATATATGAGGGTTAGTACAAATAAATAAATAAATAAATAAATTAACTAGTCTACATGCTTAAGTGCTAATGTTAGTAGGGGTTATACTACTTATATATGAGGGTTAGTACAAATAAATAAATAAATAAATAAATTAACTAACACGTAGTTATTAATATAAGAGGGGGGAACAACAGACTAGCGCTCCACAGAACCAATGACAACACAAACGTCCGCGGCGGGTCCGACACTCAATCCGATGGTTCGACCCAAAGCTCGACCGCCCACACGATCCGGTTAGGACTCCCCCGCCAAGGCGAGGTGATCCCCTCTCGTTCAACCACTCCAAAATGTCACCCGGCCGGCGAAAACGTCCCGCTCCTATATATCTTCCAAACTTCGAGCCCACGACTCCCCTACTCCCAGTAGGGCTTCAGACGGTTGTTGTGCACAACCACCGTCCTCTTGCCCAGCCTCACCGCGCTGTTGACCGCACTTTTCACCCCACCACGTCATAAGGACCTCTCCATAGGGGCGCCAATTTTCCTTTTTTGTTTTCTTCCCGCATCAAGACTTTATCGCCCACATGGAACGTGAACGGGCGTAACTGGCGGTCATGATACCCTTTGGACCTCCTTTTCGAGATCAACAGATTGCGCCTAGCTATTTCGTACGTTTTCTGAAGCTTGTACTTCAATAGCTTATGGAAGCTCTCGTGATTGTAAACCGGTTCCGGAGGTAATTTGATGTTCGAGGGAACCTCCGGAGTAAAACCAAAGAGACAGTCCATTGGCGTCAATCGGGTACTCTCGTGCACGCTGGTGTTGTACACGAAAGTGGCCGCCCTCAAGTACTGATCCCAGGTTTGGGGATTTGTGCCCACAATGCTGCGTAGGTATTCTACCAGCGGTCGATGGGCTCGCTCCAAGGCACCATTCGATTGTGGGTGGTACGCTGAGGTTTGCAGTTTTTTGATGCGGAGCAGTCTGCACACGCTTTTAAACAGGCTGCTCAGGAAATTGCTGCCCTGATCGGTGACCAGTTGTGTAGGTACACCATACCTTGCAACTATTTGGTCGAAAAAGACCGAAGCCACCGTCTCAGCCTCTGCATTGGGCAGGGCATAGCAATCTATATACTTCGATAAATTATCTTGGAACGTAAGTATATATAGATTGCCTTCAGGAGTACGGTCCAGGGGGCCCACGATATCTAAATAAACCTTTTCGAAAGGCCTCGTGGCAATGTCGGTGATTACCATCGGCATTCGTAAATTTGGGGAAGACTTCATGCGCTGACAAATCTTGCATACTTTAATATATTGCTTGATATCGCGCATCATATTCTTCCACCAGTAGTGCCTGCGTATCTTCTTATACGTCTTGATCACCCCTTGGTGCCCACCTAAAGGGTGATCATGGTAATCCCGTAATAAGTGTTGGATCTCCTCGGGATTAGTTATTTCCATTCCTTTTTCCGTGCAGGAAGGAATGGCGTCCTCTTCAGAAGGTGACTCTTCGTCACTTGGACGTCCCGGGGATCCCTCGCTGTCCCGTTGGGTCTTTGCCTGGGCGCGAGTCACTACATTGCATCGCGGTGGTGAAGGGGTTTCGTCTACAGAATGGGGAATACGGCTTAGCGCATCCGCATTGGTGTTGTATTTACCGGGTTTGTACTCGATTGAGTAGTCAAACTCCGATAGTTTATGACGAAATCTGGTAAGGCGTGAGGTGGGTTCTTTCACGCCGAACACTCCCTTCAACGGTTTGTGGTCCGTGTACACGGTGAAACGTCTACCCAACAAATAGCACCGAAAATTCGTCGCCGCCCATACAATGGCCAACAACTCCTTCTCGATTGTGCTATATCTACGTTCGGCCCCATTCAGGGTGCGGCTGGCATAAGCAATAGGCTGGTCTTTGCCTATCTCACCTTGGGATAACACCGCTCCAAGCGCCCCATTACTCGCATCCGTGGTTAGATTAAAGGGTTTAGTGAAGTCGGGGTAAACCAATAGTGGTGGCGAAATTAACTTCCCCTTTATCTCTTCAAATGCCTGTTGACATTTGGACGACCACGTGAACTTCACGTCCTTCCTTAATAAGTTCGTTAAGGGGCGCACTATCCGGGAAAAATTTGGCACAAATTTCCGGTAATAGTTCGCCAACCCTATGAATGACTGGACGTGACGTACCGTCTTCGGAATGGGGAAATCTCTGACACTAGCTGTCGTGTCAGGATTTGGCGAAGCCCCTTTTTCTGAACAAACATGTCCCAGGTAGACTACTTCCCTTTGCAGGAATCTACACTTTTCCGGTTGAAGTTTGAGGTTGTGGTATCTCAACCGGTCGAACACCCTCCGGAGCTTGTCATTATGGTCAGCCAGGTTCTTACCATATATGACGATGTCATCCAGATACACAAAGCATTCGACCCCTTGCAGACCAGTAAGGACATGGTTCATTAGTCTCTGAAACGTAGCCGGGGCTCCTTTTAACCCGAACGGCATACGTCGAAACTCATAATGCCCATAGTTGGTGCTAAAGGCGGTTTTATTCCGATCGTTTAGATCTACCAAAACTTGGTGATAGCCACTGGCCAAATCGAGCGTGGAGAAGTAACGCGAGCGACCGAGCTGGTCTAAAATGTCCTCTATACGGGGAATAGGATACGCGTCCCCGATGGTTTTTTCGTTTAGCTTGCGAAAGTCCACCACAACTCTCCATCGGGCTTCTCCGTCGGGGCCCGCTTTCTTGGGAACCACTAGAAGGGGGGAATTCCACGGGCTTTTGCTTGGTTGGATAATGTCGTTATCCAACATTTCCCGAATTTGCTCGTTTATAACCTGCCTTTTGCTTTCGGGCAATCGGTACATTCTTTGGTTAATGGGTGCCTGATCCCGTACCAAAGGTATTTCGTGCGAGATTGCACTGGTGTACGTCAGGTAGTCGCCCTGTAAATGAAATATGTCGTTGAACTCCCGACATAACTCCGTTATCGATTGGCACTCGGGTGTGTTCAGGGTATCCCCTAAGCGAAGTTCCCCGTGCAATTGTGCCAACCTGGAGCTCAAATCGGGTTCATCAGGCGACTGACCATCCGAGAACAGGTGTCGAATGAAGTGGAGGGATCGTCCCTCCGAAGATTGGTTCTCGGGCACTGGCCTGCTTGACTCGTCGTCAGAGTCAGTTCCCGGCGACGTATCTTTACGCTTGACCAAGGGGATGGTGTTATAGTCCTTGGTAGGGTATACCTTCACCGTAAGCTGTTCGATCCTCTGAGGGCCACTCTGGGTATTAAGTGCCAATAACCTGGCACTCCTTGCCCTACTAGAAACGCAGTGCGAGAATAAAATCTTCCCTCGCGCGTCTTGCGGCACCAGAATGGCCTTTTCCCGGATGTCAATGGGGATAGCCACCTCCATTTGGGAGCGTGCCGGCACTTCCACCGGCCTACTCAGGGCTACTTCGATCCTCGGCGGCTCACGTTCATCCATCCACGATGTTTCCTCTCGCTGGGGTGACCTGGCTGAGCATTTTTTCGTATCCCTTCCCCGTGTGGGTGGGGTCTCCGGTGAAGTGTGGACCTCGGTATCGACCCTGACAGGTCCCCGTGTCCCAACTCCCCGTTTGGTTACCTTATGCTTCAGCCCCTTTGTCCCACCATTAACAAAACCAACGGAGAAGAATTCGGGGTTTATGGTTGTTCGGGGAAATTCCAAACATCCACCCGGTCCGTTGATGTTGCAATGTCTGGACAGGAAGTCATTACCCAACAAGCCATCTGCTTCCAACCCCGGCATGGAGTCGACCACGTGGAAACTGCAGGGAATCTCATGGTGCAACTTGAGAGTCCCATGGCAGGACCCACTCGACTTGCCGTTGCCAAATATGGTTTGCAATGGTGTGGATTGCCGAACGTCCACCGCCTGGCCCCGGTGAAGGGCCCTTCGCTTCAAGAGACTGACCTCAGCGCCAGTGTCCACCATGAGACGCGTAGTATTCCTACGGCCAATGTCCAAAGGAAGCTGGACCATGGGGACCTCTACTGGCAAAAGCTGAGGACAGTATTGGCCAATCAACGTGTTCAGTGCGGTCGGGTTACGGTCTCCCGACCCGACCTCCGGGAGTTTTCCGACCTCTGATTAGATGTCTCCTGCCGACGCACCGTCGCCGCATAAGTGCGTCGGCTGCAAGATTCGCACCGTGCCTTGTCCTTCCGTTCAGGACTATCCCGCTTGGAAGTCTCAATAGACTCCGAACCAGCGGGACTGGACTGGCCTTGGCCCAACCTGGGCCCACGGTGCTGAGGTCGCTCCCTCCTATTTCTTTTATCCCTTGGTGAGGTGCCACGCCTCGCACCCGCTTCTGAGGACTCCGAGTCCACGGAGTCGGCTCGTCTCTCGTCATCGACCGACGCGGGCGATCGTCGCCCATCAACTCCTTCCACCCCCCGGTAAACCACACTCTCCGCGCGACTATTACCGGCTTTCCGATTTCGCCGACGCTGTCTGCGTCTATTACTCGCGCCTGCCCTACTCTCCACACGGGTGTCCTGCTCTCGACTCGCAGCAGGTGCTGTTCCGGCGTGCCGCTTGTGGGGAGAACCCTGGGAACCCTGTTGTTGTTCCCACCTTTGCCTGTATTCGCACCCGCGCAAGCTATGACCTTGTCGGCCACAAAACTCGCAACAGCACCGGACGCTGAATACTCTTGGGCCTGATGTCGTCGGCCCACCGCCCGTAGACGGGGGTTGCGGCTCTGGTAGGGCTCTCCGCTGAGCCCGCGGCCGCTGATGTTGTGGCCCATGCCGCGCGGTTCCGCTCTGCTGACCACCACCCCTGTATGGAGCCTGGGCTTGGCGCGTCTGTCTCGGACGATCCGGGCAGTCCACTATGTCGTGGCCATACCGCCAGCACTCGCGACAGAAAGGAGTGTTCCTTCTCCTCAGGCACTCGTCGTACACGTGACCCCTCACTTTGCAGAAACTGCATGTTGTCTGGGATTCCAGGGGGCGAGCCGATCGACCAACCGAATCCCGGACCGGATTGTCCCGACCCGATCGATCTCCAGGCACATACGCCCCTTGAGCCAAACCCTGCGACCCTTCACTCCGACTCGAGGAAGAGACGGTATTTGGCCACGCTCCCTCGCCAGAGGGGGCCGGAGCATAGGCACCAGCATCCCGTCTATAATTGAGAGGCCCGTACGACTGCTCCCGAACGAAACCATCCTCGTCTCGTCGACGACTATCAGGCTCTTCGGCCGGCAACACGAATGACACCGCCCGGGGATTTAAGTTCGATAAAACCGGCGCCGGCGCCGCGGTGTAATCCCTAGAAGTGGAGGATGAACCCTCCAAAAGGGTCGAGCAACTTCCCGGTCCTAACTCTAATGTTTCCGACGCTCGTTCGGCGATTCCGTGCCGCGCATCCACAAACAGGTCGTCCTGCCTCAGCATTTCCCTTCGAGCTCGCTCGAATCCGGTTAGGTGGTCCACCAGGCTACGAAAAGGGACATTACCCAACGTGAGGAGGAAGTGCTTTAGTCCTTCCTCCCTCAGACCCCTTACCAACACCGGTTTGGCCATGCCCTCAAGCTGGCTGGCGAAGACGGACCTACCCTGGCGACCATAAAAGCGCTCAGCTGCCTCCTCGCACCGTACCACGGCCCGCTTCACTCGGGAAACGAAACCTGTGGCATCCTCGGAAGGAAGTTGTCGCATTTTGGAAAGTTGTGCGCACAACTCCTCATACGACACCCGGGGTTCGTAGGCCTCTCTAAGACGCTGTTCCGCTTCAAGGAATGTCGTGGGTGGTCTCTCCTCGAACATCCGATAGGCCTCGCCGCTCAGCCTAGAGGGCAGCCACCGGAGGAAGGTATGTTCCTCCTCCACCGCCAGCCCATCCAGGGTCCTTCTACAGCCCTTGAGAAACGAAGAGAGTCTCTCGGCCGTATCCGGTCCTTCCTGTCCCGAAAACATGGGGACCGCCTTCGACACAAGGTCGAAAACCCTATCTGTGCCCAGCATGGTCCGTACAGGACATGGTTGTGGGCCCAGTTTAAAATACGAGGGCATCGGCGTGTCCTCCATGCTCCCGACAGGCTGTTTGCCGACGGTGGGAGGGGGGCGCGCCGGCGATCGGTCGTCCACAAACTCGTCCCTCGAATCATGGAACGCCTCCGGATCCACCTCGTCAACCGGCGGCTCGGGAAATGCCTCGGGTCGTGCCCGGGCAGGGGTGCCCCCTCGGACATCTCTTTGACGCTGCCTAGTCTGCATTTATAGGACCTTTTTCCAAACCTAAGATTCACGATCCCAAGACCAAAATCGGAAACTCAACAAACCCTACGGCAAACAGTAAAGCCGGGAAGAAAAAAGAAAAAAAAAAATTTTTTTTTTTTTCTTTTTCCTTCTTTCCTTTGGTAGGAAACACAGTCTAACTCCGAGCTCCAACAAAAACACAACAACAAACACAACTCGTCCAACGAGAGAATCAACTCGAACGCGACAGAACCAATCCGTACACGAGCCGTCCGGATATCGGAAACCAAACCACAACGTCTGTTCCGATCAACGTTCTATTTTGAAAGTTCCGATCGCTAAAAGGCCGCACGCGAATCGAGGGGGCGCAAAAAAAACAACAATGAATACAACCCCCACACAGACAAACAAACACTCCTACAGGGGACAAACTCTTCTCTCGCAGCCACTAAACTGCAGACCGCGCAAAGAACCTCACAACACAAACAGCAACCACACTCACCGAGAAGAGAGAGAGAGAAAGGGGAAAGAACCCGGAAACGAAAACAAAAATCCTTTAACCCGACGATGAGGTAACACCAAAAATATATATATAACAAAATCACACGCGCGATCAAAAAGAAAGAAGAAAAGGCAGAATCACAATTTCAAGATTTCAAGATCGATTAAGCTGAAAATTATTCAATAAATAAATAAATCAAAAGAAGTAATCAACAATTAAAGTATCAGCTTAAGGCTAAAACCAAAACAATACTACAGTCATTAACATATTCGATTCCCATTTAACAATAATAATAAATAAATAAATAAACCACAAGCATTGTTCAATTAACAACAAAAAGAGAAGAAACATTAAAAAAAAAAACAAAAATCTCTGCCTTCCGTCCCTGGTCCATGCAGGCCTCTCTGCTCACGTTCTAGTGCATGATGTTTCACAATAGTATCCAAAAAGCATCTTTATAAGTCATAAACCTGTCCTGGGAAGATCCTGTCCGCAGCGCCAGTTGTGGCAGTTCTTTTGCTGGTTTTGCCACCGAAAACTAATCAATGTTTAAGTTTACCTGTGAACAGTTCTCCAGGGCAATGCTCAGGATGGTTCTCGAATTTGGTTGACCTCCAATTGACTGGGTGCACAAATCCTGTTCGATGGTCTGTCAATCTTGTGAATTCCGCCGCCTCAATTCCATATTGATATACAATTCCAGAAATTTGTCTCTCCCCTTCCTCTACGAAAATGTCTACTTCATATTGATTTAATGGTCTGACAGTCATCAGTTTTATTTCCACTTGTTTATTTATAGTTTTGTTTTTAACAAATTTTAGTTTAATCCTCAACAAACTTTTACTCTAATTTTAACAAGTTTTAATTTAATTTTATAATGTGGTTTTCCTTGGAAAAATCCCCGGGACCAGACATAAACGAAAACTCTTTCCGCCTTTTTTCTTTTTTCTGCACCCGTTAACAAAACGTTCTCTTCGACAACCGTCAACAACGGGACCACAACAAACCGAATTTTAACATCCTCCTGTCTCTCTCATTTCGCTCTCCATTCACGTCCACTTCGAAAAACAAATTCGAACTCGAAGAACTGCACGATCCACACCCGAATCAGGGTGGGTTCAGAAACTCACTTCAGGATCATGCAATTCTTCCACCACCTTACCATCATACTATGTTAAAACAAAATTGTATTAAATGCAGATTATTAAATGATGGTGGTGGCCGACGTACGTAACAGACCCCGCCATCGTTCCCTGACCTGTGCGCTCTCCTTCCACGCTTGACCATATGATCCGATCTCCTCAAGGCCAAATCTAACATTGTCCTCCCATCTCCGTCGCAGCCGTCCTATCGGTCTCTTTCCCGTTGGTCTACCGTCAAGAATTCTATGCACGGTCCTATTGTTGCCTATTCGCGCCACATATCAGGCCCATCTTAATCTTCGTGACCTGATTACTCTCACTATTGTAGGTTTGCGGTATAGCTCTTCCAATTCGTGGTTGTGGAGTTTCCTCCATTGTTCTGCCTTTTCGTCATATTTACCGCCAAAGATACCCCTTAGAACTGTACTCTCGAATACGCGAAATTTGTTTTCTTCTCGTTTTGTGAGAGCCCATGTTTCGCATCCGTATAGATAAATCGGCATGATTATGTTTCTATAGACACGAAGCTTTATATTATGTGATAGCAATTTGGAGTTTAGCAGTTTACTGACTGCACGCCAACTAGCGTTGCCGGAGTGTAGTCTTTTGTTAATTTCCTTCGACATTTCGTTACTGGCCATCAGTATCGTTCCCAGATATTTAAATTCTTTAACTTTTTCGAATATCTTACCCCCGGCGTTTATATGTGTTCCCTAAGGTCCACCTGCTCTCGCCGTAATCATGTATTTTATTTTGTCTTCATTTATTTCTAGGCCCACCTCTTCTGCCGCTTGCATGATGATTTCACTGTTTTTACTTACAGTCTCTAGATTATCGCCCACAACGGCGATGTCATCCGCATATGCGAGCACATGTGTGACCCCGTTCAGGGATGATCCGGCCATGTTGTTGTCTAGTACCTTTCTGATGACATACTCGAGCACAAGGTTAAAAAGACATGGTGAGAGGCCATCCCTTTGTTTTAGTCCGTCCTGGATTTCAAGTGATTCTGAGAGGTGGTTTTCTATTCTAACTCGCCATTTGTTTTCGTTCATGCAGATTTGAATGAGGGCGGCATATTTTTTCGAGATTCCCAGCTCAACTACAATATGGTAGAGTCTTTGCCTTGCGACTGAGTCGTAGACTTTTTTGAAGTCAACGAACAGTTGGTGAACCGTCCCTCCGTATTCCCACTTCTTTTCCAGCAGTTGCCTTATCGTGAACATTTGGTCGCTTGTTGGCTGGTTCCTACGGAATCCGGATTGGTAGTCTCCCAGTATTTCTTCTGTGTACGGTGTGAATCTCATCAATATGACGTTTGTTAGTATTTTGTATGTGGTTGGGTGCAATGATATTCCTCTGTAATTTTCGCAGTCAGATCTGTCGCCTTTTTTGAAAATGGGGACGACTATTGAGGTTTTCTATTCTTCCGGTGTGACTTCCTTATCCCATATTGTTTTGATGAGTTGGTGGATCTTTCGAGCGGTTGCCACTCCTCCATGCATCACAAGGTCTGCTGGTATGCAGTCGACTCCGGGAGCGTCGTTGTTTTTCAATCGATTTATCGCGTCTACGACTTCTTTGAAAGAGGGCTCTGAAATTTGAGGCTCGGCTGTGTGTACGTCTGGTGCGTTTATTTGTGGTTGATGGGTACGCACATTGAGCAGGTTTTCAAAGTACTGCTTCCTTCTTGTCACGATATTGTTTGTTTCTGTGGCCAGACAGCCGTTTGGGTCTCCCTCGGTAGCCATTTCTAATTGAATTTATGCCGGCATACACACTTGTGATGTTCCTTGCTCTAGCATTTTCTAGGATTTTTTCGATCCGAGTCTTCTCCCATTCGCGTTTCTTGCGTTTGAAAAATTTCATTGTCTCTTTCCGAATCATCGCCTATCTTCCTGCGTTGACTTCATCATATCTTTCTAAGTGGATCAATCTGAGGGGCTTACGTTCTTCGATCTTCGTCCTGCACTCATCGTCAAAACAAAGTTTGGAGTTAATTGTTTTCTGAAATCCTAATACCCTTTGGGCTGTTTTTTGATTGTGTATCTGATCGATGACCATTCACTCAGTGTTGCCATTCTCTAGGATGCTAAATCTATTCCTTAGTTCATCTTGATATTCAGTCCTTTTGGGCAGGTCTTTTAGTTTATCAATGTCGAACTTTTTAGTCGTCTCACTTGACTGCTGTTACGTGCGGGTTCCACCACCCATCATTTGGTTGTTTTTAATATAATTTGGTTTTAGTATAATTTGATGGTAAGGTGGTGGGAAAAGCGCACGATCCACATGTTGAGTGTGCGAACGTACCCCAGTTCGAGTGTGGATCGTGTGCAAGTTCGAATTCTGTTTTCGGAGTGGATGTTGAGGGAGAGCGAGAGAGAGGTCTTTTGTGTACCTGGGAAAGGAACAGCAGGTTAATATGATGTTGAATACGGTTTTTGAATCCCAGTTAGTGGATTCTTTAACGAGTTGAATACTGTTTTTGCAAAATTCCGTTGATTGATTGATTTTTTTTGCAGTAGAGTTGATTCGGAAGTGAGAAGAAGCCCGTTCCTAGTTTTTGTCAAATTAAAAGTAAAGTTAAAAAATTAAAAGTAAAGTTAAAGAATTAAAAGTAAAGTTAAAGAATTGAGGTGGCACGGTTGTGTTGTGGAAGAAATAAAGAGAACCATTTATAATGTGAATTGGACTATTTTTTGACTGCTGAACTTCGGGGAGGTCTCTGTGGACTGTGCGCAGCTGGAAGCCGGCGGAGTTGGATTGAACAAAGAGTACTCAAGTTGGTTCGGGCCATTTCTGCCGCCCATCACAGTTTCCAGAACCAAGGGTCGCCTGGTACAAGCCCTGGTTAATTTCCTCGAGCAGGAATCACGACCGCCTGCTGAGCCGGAGTTACGAGGAGTTGAGAACCACCGCTGGGAGAGCTGCCGAGCGAATTCACCTGAAGTACAGGTAATTTGGTTATGTAAATACAATTAATTTTCTGTGGCAAAAAAGAACGTCACACTGCCTATGTGGGTTTGCTGCGAGCCGACTCCTGATTTTGCCTATCACCAGCAGATGGTCAAAGTTGCAATCTACTCCTCTATATAATCTTCATCATCATCATCATCGGCACTACAACCGGGATCCGGTCATGGCCTTATTTAGTGTAGTATTCCAGAATACTACCCTTATTAGTTCACTGAATCTCATTACTTATCTAACACATTCTTAAAACTTCCTCGTAACATTAGTAAGTCTCGAGGCTTGTTAAATTTTCGATAATAATTAATTTTTACGCGCAAGGTTATCAGCCTTGCGCCGAATCTATATGATCTAACGTCAAGGATATTCGAGTGGTGTCTTCTGTCTATGAGGAAGTGGTCTATTTGTTTACGCGCGTTAGGCCGTCGGGTAATATCCATGTGGCTTTATGGGTTGCTTGTGCTTGAACATCGTGCTTTTCACTACCAGATCTTTTGACGCTGCGAACTTGATAATTCGAATTCCAATATCATTCTTTACCTATAGTTGGTTGGAAGATGTCTTCCTTTCCAATTTGTGCATTGAGCTCCCCGAGGAGGATTTTAACATCGAATGATAAGATCCGATCAAATACTTCCTCTAAGGTCGCGTAGAACGTGTCCTTCGTTTCTTCGTCGGTAGATTCTGTTGGGGCGTGTACGTTTGTAAGTACATAATTGTGCCATTGGCCCTGTATTTTTAGCACCGACATTCGGCCATTAATAAATTTCACATCTTTTACATGGGGCGTAATCTTCTTGCTTATGATGAAGCCGGTTCTGAGGTTATCTGTGTCGGTAACTCCACACACCAGTGTGAACCCGTTGGTTTCGATTACTCGATGTGGAAGTCGGAATTCCTGAAGCGCGACGACGTCCATTTTATATAGTTGCGCGTTCTCTATGACCGTCTGTATCGCGCCTAGTTTATATAAGGTTCGAACATTTCACGTCCCGCCACGTGTATCCCACTTTTTCCATTTTTCCCTACGTTTTCGTTTTGCAGAGTCGGTGTTTTCTTGGTGATTTATTCCCTTATGGTAGTACCGGCTCATCACACCTACGCCTACCGCGTTTTTTGTGGGATTGCTTTGTGTATATTGGTTATTCATTTTGTTCCCACGAGTCTTGGGGTTTTAAATAGTCCGCCATATCAGAGCCCCGCTGATATGGTAAGGTCAGCTTAGTGCTTTGATTCGACTCGGTGTCAGAGAGGCACTGTTATAATACAGCGGGTATACCCATGGCTGTAAACCATCCAATGGGCACGATGACGCGTACACCCTGGCTAAGGAGTGGTAGATGTTTGTGTGTTGCGCCTCGCTAGCCTGTCTGACACGAGTGGCCCTACTGGAAGTATATTTCTCCGTAAGCATAGCCTGAGTGATTCATTACAGTTTAAGCCCCCGCACCACGTCGCACGTCGCACCAAGCGGGGGCCAACTCTATACACAAAACTAATAATCCAGCGATAAAAGAATAATAAAAATATTAAGCTAGATTAAGCTTGATCAAAAAAACTTACATATTGATCTTCCTCGGCGCAGTTAGCGGGGTCATCGTATTCCGGAGCAGGAGTGTAGATAGAGCTTTGTCCGCCTTGGCTATTCTTACGAGCATATCGATTGGCACGGGGCATAGATTGCGAACCAGATCTTGAGTGAACATGTCCTGGATGTCCTGGTGGTCCCATAGTTCCGGCATGTCCTGGTCCTCCATGTCCATTTTGATGTGGGAATGTCTGGAAATTCATTGCCTTTGTCGGGTCCATTTCCTCACGGAAACCAAGCAAATGGAACGTAGCATAGGGGCAAATTTCATCTTCCATACCTTAGTGGGATTCATTTATTGATTGAAATTACACCATAAAATTTGTATTAGACTTATCCTTAAAGTTGTTATTTACTTTTTAAGGTCTTTTTAATAGTTTCTCTGCGTTAAATGCAAATCAAAGAGTAAACGTGCAACTATTACATACAGATTATAAAATTCTACAATTTTTTATATTAAATCCGTTTTTTACCTTTGTCTAGTAATGTTAGTAAAGTTCACACAAAGTCCCATTGCTTTATAGGCACAGAATAGAAGCTTAAAAGTTTTACTTAAATTTAAACTAAGAAATACTTAAAAAAGAATATATGTATTTAATTGGGACCAAATCAAAGGGGCGTTAGTATTTTAACTAAAATTGCCATTAGTCGCGAGTTTAAAAATGAAACAAAATATGTATTAATAAAAAATAAATGAATGTCAGTAAATAAAAAATTAAAAAAAAAATGAAATGTCATACTTTGAAGGAAAAGAAACTTATTAAACCTACCTGGGTGTCGGTGGTAGCAATCTTCAGTACCATGACTATGGCCATAATGCCTAGGTACTGGTGGTGGCTTCAATTCTTCGTAGATTGGTCGACGAGGATCCCATGTAGAGTGGTTCGCACGCATGCCACGACCTACTTGCACATTTTATGTTTGTTTTGTTTAACGTACATATATGTGGGGGATTGACAGGGGATTAATAGGGAACTTAAAAATGTATAGTCTAGAAGGATTCATCTAAAAGCACAAGCTTAGTTCAAGTTTAAATAAATATTCCTATAGCTACGTATGTAAATGGATGTAATTAAGTTATTTAGTTACAACATTTAAATTGTGAAAGTTTTGTTAGTTTTATATTTATATTTACAAAAGTGCTAAGAAGTTATACGTTGATCGTATGTAGAGATAAAACAAAAAATATAAATGCATTTCTCGTGACATACAATGCTGTAAAAGTTCTTGAGAAGATTTATTTCGTTTTATTGGGTAGTCCGAAAACTATATTATCATCATCATCGGCACTACAACCGGGGACCGGTCTTGGCCTTATTTAGCAAGTCCTAAGGCTTGTTAAATTTTCCATAATGATTTATTTTTTCTGGGCAAGGTCATTAGTCTTGCGCCAGAGGCTCCCCGACGGGGAATCGAACCCCGGTCTCCCGGGTGACAGGCGGGTATACTAACCACTATACTATCGAGGAGCCCTATATAAACTAAAATTATAAATTCGTGAAAAATGACTCCGGCGGTTCACATTTATTCGTATATACAGGTATACATGTAAACTGGCATATTTCAACTAAAGAAATAGTTATATATAGTAGATTATTCGCCATGAACCTCATAAAATTTTATTTTCCACATATGATTACATATTTGGTCCATCTTGGAAAAAAGCTCGACGTCTGTCTTGTTGATTATGACATTGTAGCGTCTCTAACAGATACACACACAATACACAAGCAAATAGTGAAGAATATACCATAGCGATAACATAACAATTCCACATCAGTTGAATGTACTTAAATTTAGAAATCGAATTCGTACACGCGGCCAGTAGCCTGATGTTTTACGCATTGGTTCATTTTTTGGTGATTCTAACTGTCATAGCGTCAGTTCGAATCACACGTTCTTCACTATCATCGCAAACGCTATAGATGAATTAATCGGCCGATCACTCGAAAAAGAGGAAACTAGCGTACTATCATCCGCAAAACTGAACAATCCGTTATCCGTTGACTGCAACAAATCATTTATGTGAAGCAAGAACAAGGTTGTATTCAATATAGAACCTTGAGGTACCCCAGAATTAACAGGGTACAGATCCGAAGACTGGCCGTCTACAACAACGCGGATGGATCGATCCTTGAGGAAATTCTTCGTCCAGTCGCAAAGCTGTTGGCAAACTCCCTATGTACGAAGTTTGCTCTGCAATGCTCCG
The DNA here is from genome assembly GCA_963931805.1 of Microdon myrmicae. Taxonomy (NCBI): domain Eukaryota; kingdom Metazoa; phylum Arthropoda; class Insecta; order Diptera; family Syrphidae; genus Microdon; species Microdon myrmicae. The sequence continues at coordinate 214,051,229 of OZ007497.1, forward strand.
TGGAAGACGCGGTCAAAGGCCTTGGAGATATCCAATGCGACCGCCCTTGACTCACCATGCCCCTCAATCAGAGATGTCCATATATGGGTTATAAGTGTCAAAAGGGCTCCCGTGGAATGCCTGCCACGGAATCCGTATTGACGATCATTCTGAAGTCCGTTGCACTTCAAACACTTAATTAACTCGGTATCGATGGCCTTTTCCATCACCTTAAATAACATAGTTAGTAATGCTATCGTCCGGTAATTTTGTGCGAGACACTTTTTCCCCTCTTTGGGATTGGCTGAACTCGAGCCACCTTCCAGCAGGTAGGAAATGTCATCCGTGCATAAGATAAATGGAAAACCTTGACAAGAACCGGCGACAGTTCCATCCGAGCCGGTTGCCATCTTACAGTTCAGTCCACGTAGAATGCGTTGAATAGTACGCGGGCGGAACCTCACGTCCCGCATCAAAGAGCGCACCGGCGCGATCACAGGTGGTTCTAAAAGACCGGCTTCGAGGTTTGAATTCGCGGAAAATAAATTCGCGAACATATTAGCTTTATCTTTTGAATTTTTGACTAGTGTCCGGCTGTCCGTCACTAACAATTTTCCAGCAGGCAGGTAAGGTCCTCCGTGCATAAGATAAGCGGAAGAGTCTGCCAAGAACCGGCGATAGTTCTGGAGCACAGTTCTTAAAGACTATTGCTGGTATTCCGTCCGGCCGGCTGCCTTCCTACAATCCAGTTCACGTAGAATGCGTTGAATAGTGCGCGGACGAAATCTCACATCCCGCATGGAAGACTGTACCGGCGAGATCACAGGTGGCTCCAAAAGGCCGGGATCGTGGTTGGAATTCGCGGAAAATAAATTCGCGAACACATTAGCTTCATCCTTTAATTTCGTGACTAACGTCGCGCTCTGTCACCAACGGAGGGAAAGGGGAGGAAGCGACGTTACTGCTGGCAGCCGTTGCCATTGACCAGAAGTGACGCGAACCAGTCGGGCGCTCAAGGAGTTTATTGAACAGTCTGTCGTTGTAGGCCTTCTTCGCGGTATCAATCGCCTGGTTGCACGAGTTAACGTCTGACTCATGTAACAAATGAAGATACGAACACATCTGACTCACGTAACAGATAAAGATACATCCCTAGATAAGAACATGTGAGATAACTTCCGACTCATGTAACAGATAAAGATACGAATACATTCCTAGATACGAAAATATTACATTACTAAGACTCCTTATCTTCCCCGCCGCGACAAAGTAAGTATAAAAAGTATAAATAGAAATAAGACCATTACATTATTATTATTATTGTAACAA